>CM064329.1:89612050-90862050 GCA_032595735.1 Pelochelys cantorii | reverse complement strand
GTTTTTTGTTTTTGCATAAGCTGCTAAACAGCCATTTGTTTATAGTAGCTGGCTCTGCTGAGTTTTGGGTTTACACTCTCCTACCACCTCTGACGTAGCCCCATCCGTGGGTGCCACATTGCCAGCAAGGGTGAAGTATTTCTAGTTATTTCATCACAGCCTGTTCAGAGCAAGACTAGATGACCCGAGAATGAGAACATGTAAGTTCTCCCTATGCTACAGGTCCCAGTGGTGGAGCTGCATTAGACCTAGTGTGACAGATTGCCACAAATCAAGGGCCTTGGCTACACTTGAGAAATGCAGCCAGGTGGAGGGGGATTGTTTTTCCTCCAGTCAGCTGAGCTGCACCACCTTAACACACCTGAAACTACTTCAATACATTGTCAGGAGAGGTCCTCTGATGATCATGGCACTTAGCTGTGGGTGTCCTGGGGCAAGTGTGGACTGAGTACCTTTTGTTGGAGGCAGAATCGGTTGCTTTATAGTGATGTGTCCCATAAAACATTGGTGTCATCACTGACAGCTGGCTCAGCCAATAAACCTCCTTTAATTAACTATGAGTCTCCTAAGCCCCTCTTAGTCCCTTCCTCATAATGTTCCCTCAGCCATCCTTTCCCTCCCTCCCCCCCCATCAAAATACCCCCTCTCCAATTAATACTGCCAGGCTTTAGCCCTGAACAAAACATGCTGGGTTTTCAGCTGCAGCTCACAAGCTACAAGTAGCAATTTAATGCTGCACACACAGGTAATCACTGCCTGAGAGCAGGACAGGGAGCTGGTAGAGGAAGCAAGGGAGTGTGTAGGGGGCCACAACAAAACTATCTCAGCCTCCCCAACTTTGACTATTTCCCTGGAAATATGTCATCAGTGCTGCCATCTTACTCATTCCTCCTCATCAATGCTCTAGTGCAGTGAGTGGGAAGCTGGTTTGTTTCCCCAGGAGCTGGGCTGTGCTCAATGGCTTTCTGACTTTCTCTAGTCTTTATAATCTAGCACTTATCTCATCACCTTGAGCATGTTAGAACTGTCAGCATGGTCCCCTTGTGAGTGACAGCTGTGCTATGTCTGACACCATGGAAAAACATTGTCTGGGTCTCCCCCCCCCCCCACACACACACATCAGTTATCACTGAACGGTCAACAACAAGCTTTTGAACTGGGATTCTCAATACCAGCAAAGTGTGTGGGGGGGGGGAGGGGAAACAATGTTCTACTCTGTTGCTGCAGAACCAGCTGAGTCAAAGGGGAGTGAGCTCAACTTGTCTCACTGCCAATATAAAGTGAATCCAGCACAGACACAATAGCCATTTTAGTGGGGAAAAGCTTAAGAGCCAAATCATCTTATTTAATTGGATTTTTAAAAAAATCTATATCACAAAGGAGCAGAGATTTTTTTCTATGTTGAGAATTGTTGATACAACACAGACTCCACCAGGTCATCCCTTATGCCACCACCCTCAGCCCATCCATAATCACCATTCCAATTGTCCAACTGCCCGAGGGGGGGGGAGCGAGTGCACGGGTGTCAGACAGACAGACAGAATGAATTGCTATTTTGGTGGCAATCCTTCACTTTGAGGTAGGCTGAAGAGGATAGTTTCTGTCCTACAGCTGCTGATGAATGGGGCTATTTCTGTTCTCCATTTAGTGTTCCTGAATATGGCAATTTTGTCACCTCACACCTGCAGTACTTAAAATGCAAGTTTCTTTTTCCACATTGCTTCTGGTAGTTTTTGTTACACCCAACTCCTACGTGTGGCAGTTTCTGTTTTCCCCATCCTTCCCCATGCTTCTGCAAGAGGCAGTTTGATTCTATTAATGCTTGTGAATGTGGTAGTATACATGCCCCCCAGTGCTCCTAAATGTGACAGGTTCTGTCCCCTCCTCCCAGGCACCTGAACATGACTTTTTGCATTCTCACCCCTTGCCTCTACTGCTCCCAAAAGTGGTAGTCTTCTCTCATCAGCTGCTTCTGTATGCTACCTGGCCATGACCAGTTCCAATTAGAACAGAATAAAGGACCCTGCCCTCTGTATACATGTGTGTGCAGTCACTGTCACCAATGACTCTTGATCACACAGACTTGATCTGTGAGCTCAGGGCCGCTGCAGTTTGGAGGAAAGCATATTAATGAGCACATACTGTCCTCTTGTGACCAGTCCCAGTACAGCAGCCAGACATCTTGCTGGTTTCAGTAGGCAAGAGCCTTTGTTCAGGCCATGGATTTCAGGGGAATAGTAACACATTTTCCACAGGTCCAAAACTTTCCAGAGACAATAGTCCTTCCCATCCATCCCTGTTCCTTGGGTGCAAAAGGAAGTGACACATTTAGTTCAGTAATACTTTAGAGCAGGGGTGGGGAACCTTTTGGGGTCTGCAGTCACTGATCCACAGAAAAAAAATCAGCCAGGGGCCACACACAAAAGCAAAAAAGCCCAGCCTCACTGACATTGCACCCTGACTGAGAAGGAGAAAGACACTCTTCACATTCCCCTGGCACACCAGAGCACGGGGGAAGCCCAGACTAGTAGATTGTGTGCTCCAGCTGCATGGAGGGGCAGCAATTGGGCTGGACTGCCAGCATGGGCTCCCCAATGCTGGGGAGGGGAGGACTGAGCCTCAGGGGCCAGATCCAGACAAACGGGGGCCCACATCCAGCCCTGCTTTAGAGGCAAGACACCTTCATGAATGTTGCCCAAGTGTAAAAGTTACAGATTCTTGAATCTGAGTTGAGTATAATCTGCTCAGCATGGGGCTTCACTCTGTGCATGGGGTCTGATCCCAGTTGCCCATTCCTGGTCTGGTGGCAGATTACTCTGTTACATGTCCGACTCCTGTCTCCTTTTCCCCAAGCCTTTGGCATGACTTTTACTCACTGATTCCAAGCAGAAAATCTTTGTTTCTGATAACTTGATTCATCTGAAGAAGTGGGTTGTGCCTATGAAAGCTCATGATACCATCTACATTTTCTGTTAGTTTTTAAGGTGCTACAGAACTATTCATTGTTTTTTAATTTTTTTCTGTTACAGACTAACACAACTACCCCCTCTGAAACTGATAACTTAATGAAAACCCTTCTCACACCTTACTGTCCATCTCTGTTACGATGATTGTGCAGTTGCTCTTTGGATTTGCAATATGCTTTGATCCTCTCCTTTTCCACCTCTGGCTTTTGCTCAGGTTTTCCGTAGCTAGTGAGAATTTTTCTAGTATTTACATTTTCCTGGAGCGAGGTTACTGTTACCATGATAATTATCCAAAGCAATTGAGCTTGATCACGTAGACCCTGGCCCAAATGTGTTAGCAAGAGCCTTTGTTTGCTATATTGTAGCTCAAAGTACACTTTTCCTTTTCTGCTTGAAATGAGTTAGGTGATGGAGGGAATGTAAGGGAGTAGCACTCACCTCCCATGAACACCCCTGTCTGGCCAAGTGCATATACCTGCACTCACTCTTTTTGTCTATTCAGCCCTCCGGCTGAGTCACACAGCTTGGTGAGAGTCACTCAAAACCCCTTCTAGGGTACACATTTACCAGCGCCCATCTCAGGCTATGTCTAGACTACAGGCTTCTTGCGCAAGAAGCTTTTTGCCGAAGAGATCTTCCGCAGAAACTTCTTGCACAAGAGAGCGTCCACACTGCAAAAGTGCATCGAAAAAGCATTGTGCTTTTGTGCAAGAGTGCGTCCAGACACATAGGACACTTTCTTGCAAAAAAGGCCATCCGGAACCACTTCAGGCAGGGCTTTAGGTCACCAGTTGCTTCTGAGGGCTGGTGCCAGAGGGACCTCCCTGGACAGCTGTTTCTCTGCTGCTGCTGCCTGCTTGCGGACCTCTTTGAGGGACAGCAAAGCTTCAGCAGTGCCTGCTGTGGTTGCCCTGTGCTTTTTGGGGAATGCCACAGCTTTGTTCTGAGTGTGCCATGGAGCCAGAGCTGCCCCTGGGCAGGCGATGGCCCAACACGGCCATGCTGCAGTTTTTGCAGCATTTGCTACCAACTGCCTTCCTCTTCCTGGAGGACCTGGACCCCGAGCGCCTTCTGGGGACCCTCTCAGTGGCTGTGGCTGCTCCACTCTGGCAACTGCAGCCCACTATACAAAGAAGGTTCTGGAGGCTGGAGACCAGCTCGGACTAGTGGGACCGGCTAGTCCTGGAGCAGTGGGACGACCAGCAGTGGATGCAGAACTTTAGAATGTGCAAGGCCACCTTCCTAGAGCTCTATGCCTGGCTGGCACCCACCCTCTGGAGATGTGACATCCACCTCCGGCCCACCATCCCCCTGCAGAAGCGGGTCACAATTGCCCTGTGGAAACTCACCACCCCAGACAGTTACCAGTCAACGGGCAACCAGTTTGGGGTGGGGAAGTCCACAGTCAGGCCTCTCCTGATGGAGGTAAGGAGCTTTCAGGCTGCAGTCCCTGCATGGGACGAGAGAGAGTTTTGGATAAGGGGGACCCTCGGGAGAGTGGGGCTGGGCCCTGTAGGGGGTGGAGTATGGGAGGGGAAAGCACTGTTCCCAGGGGGCTTGTGCCATCCCACACTTACACAGTCCTGTTGGTGGGCGGGGGAGTGGGCTCATAGGAGGTGGCTCCTGGATGGTTTTGGGGGGGCCACATGAGGGGAGCGGGACGGGCACCTCCCGTGGGCTCAGTTACCCCCTGTCTCGTTCTCTGTTTTGTGTGTCCTTCTGCAGGCAATGAGGGCCATCAACTCCCTGCTGCTGTGGGGAGTCATGACCTGGCATTCCCCAACTGTGGGGGAGCCAGCAACAGGATGCACATGCTGATCAGAGCACTGCATCATTAAGTGGCCCAGTTTATAAATAGGAAGGGCTACTTTTCTGTTGTCCTGTAGGCCCTGGTGGACCCATTCACAGACATTTTCCTGGGGTGGTGGGCAGGGCACATGATGCCCGAGTCTTTAGGAACTCTAGCCTATGCCGCAAGCTGGAGGGGGGCACCTTTTTCCCATGCCGGGACTTTGCCATGGGCAACATGAACATGCCACCGTGCATAGTGGGGGATGCGGCCTACCCACTAATGCCCTGGCTGCTGAAGCTGTATACCGGCCACCAGGACCCCAGCAGGGAGCAGTACAATGCCCGCCTCAACCAAGCCTGGATGCATGTGCACACTTCTGGTGCCTCCTCACCCACGTGGACATCGGGGAGCACAACATCCCCCATGAGGTGGCGGCATGCTGCGTGCTCCACAAGATTGTGGAGTGCAAGGGGGAGGCCTTCCTGCACGGGGGGAGCAGATGCTGGCTGCAAGGGCCATGCATTTGAGCAGCTCCGGACAGCTGCCACCCGCCAGGCCAATCAGTTGGGGGTGCATATCCAGGAGACCCTCAGGGAGAGGTTCTCTCAAGCATCCCCCTAACTCTCCCCAGCAGGGGCCTCTGCCTGCTTGCTCTATCCTTTCCCCCTCTCAACCCCTCCTCTTGCTCCTTCCCTGACCTCCCCATAAACACACGTGTTTAATCTCAGAACAAAAGGTGTCTTTTTTTATTAAACATTCAGCAACAGTGGGCAGGGGGGGGGGGGACTCTGAACTGGGAGGGGGAGTGGGGCCATGTCAGCATTGTATTGGTCTGGGGGCCTCAAAGGGCTGGGCAGGAAGGGGAGCTAAAGTGGAGTCAGGGTTGGTGGGGGGCAGGAGGAGGGGCCATAGGCATCAATCCGGGAGGGGGCCTGGGCATTGCTAAGGGAGGGAGCAGAGACATAGCAGGGGGGGCTGGCGGAAAGGCAATGGAGGAGGGGGCAGGAGGATGGAACCCAGGAGCAGCAGCATCAGGCAGGTGTGCCACCATGCAGGACATGATGCCATACATGGTGTCACAACATGCCATCATTTGGCCCCAGGCATGCTTCCGCCACTCCAGGCCAGCATCGACCCTGCATGCCAGGGTGTGCTGGATGTCCCGGAGGATGCTGATGTGCTGGCGCATCAGGTCCTCCTGCACCCTGGCTCGTCTGCTGGTCCGCCAGACTCTGGCAGGTGGCTGCAGTGGTGTGGCTCAGCCCTCTGTCCCGGCTGTAGAGAACACACAAAAGGGAGAGGCGGTCAGTCAACCCTGCAGACACTGTCTCTGAGGCCATGCCTTCCTCTGTGAATGGTGACCACAACACTCCATGGCCCACAGGAGGGGGATACCCCAGGTGCAAGGCCATGTATGGCCCTGTCTCACAGGGGTCCCGAAGTGGCCAGAGGACACAGTCCTCTGTGCTGCCCACTCCCCCCCCCCCCCCCAATCACAGACATGCAGGCAAGGGAAGTGTCCTGCCACAATGGGAGCCCCTCATGAACAGCAAAGGAGCTGGGAGCAGCCTAGCCCTCCCTGGGGTCTGCACACAGAGCTGCAGCTCGCTGTGCTGTCTGTGGGAGCAGCCTTGGTCTGTGTTGGGTTGTGGCTAGCCTGCTTCCAGCCGGGTGCACCCTCCCCCTCCCCGGGGGACAGGATGTGTGGCCTCTCCCGAGCTTGGTAGCAGGATCCCGGGTGTGTTCAGGGGCTGCCTGCTGTGTCCACATGCCACACACACATGCTGCATATGGTTGCACGTGCACGGACTGCAGCACTATGTGCAGCCCAAGCGACACTCACCCCCCGCTCCCTGTAAGCCCACCTCCTCCGCCGTGTGCGTGCGCGCACAAACTCACCTGAAGATCCCTCCCAGGCATCCCAGGAGGCCTGGGAAACGTCCTGGCTGGTGGTGACCAGCTCGAGGGACAGTCAGTCCCTGGCTCCTGCTCCTCCTCCTCTGGCTGGGGCTGGCCCTGGCCCTCCAGCTCATCCTTGGGGGTGACCTCCAGGTGGATAACTGGGATCTCCAGCCCTGAATCCACCACAATGGGGGGGGGGGTGCTTCCCCACCCCTAAGATGTGGTGGAGCTCGGTGTATTAGGGGCAGGTGTGGGGTCCTGGTCCTGAGCGCATGCTGCGCTCGGTGGCCCTGACATATCCCTGATGGAGCTCCTTCACCTTTGCCTCGACTTGCTTGATGGTCAGGGCAGGGCAACCTCACTCCGCCAGGGATACAGCCATGCGTGAGAATGTCTCAGCATTCCTCCTCTTGGCCCAGGGAGCCTGGAGTGACTCCTCCTCGCCCCACAATTCAAGGAGGGTTATAATCTCAGGTCCAGACCAAGTAGGGGCATGCCTTTTCCATCCCCCTGAGTGGGGGAGTCCTGGAATCCCTGTGGCTGCTCCCTGGAAGGACCAGGAGGGTCTTGGGGGGCTTGTGGCTCTGCCATGGCTAGCAATGGCAGTGCAAGAGAGCCACGTGGGAAGGGAACTGCTCTCAGGCTGGCTTCCTGCCACAAGGCTTGTCCAGGGTGCCTGCAGCATTAAGAGGGGCCAACAGACAGGAACTATAGAGTTCTGATTACCTTGGACCGAGTGGCCACCAGGGCACCTGTTTTTTTTCCCCTGGGGGCCATTTCTTGCACAAAACCCCCTGTTTCCCATCCACACATGCCTTTTTGCGCAAGAGCTCTTGTGCAAAAAGGCGTTCTTCCTTGTAGAAAGAAGAATAACTATTGCACAAAAACCCCTCTGTTCTTTCGAGTCTCTTGTGCAAAAACATGCTTCAGATGTGGACATGCCATGAGTTTTTGCACAAAAATGACCATTTTTGCACAAAAACTGTAGCATAGACATAGCCTCAGTGCCCTTTGTGTGGTCTCTCAGTCAAGCCCCACTCAGATGTAGAGTGGTACCTTCAGGGATTCCCCTCCTGGAGACAAGCATTCTCACCCTTATCTCAGGGCTCTATTACAGTTCATCATATAGTCCATACTAGCTCCCCACACAGAGCTCTCCATAGTGCTGGTGCTGCTCCCGTAGCCAGACATCTGTGCTCTTCTCTCCTTGAAGGCTCCAGCAACACTGAGTTGACACTGGTCTGGAAGCTCCTTTTATAGGACCTTCCTGGTCCCTGATTGGCCACCTTCTTCTGCAGACACTCTAGTCTCCTGGGAAGACTTCTCTATGGTTTGGTGGGACAGGGTGTGGCAAGGCCACAAACCTCCAGCAAGGGGCTTCAGAGGCTGGTCTACCCCACCACAGGGATCTATCATTGTTCTTATGAGACTGTTTCACATTCTAATGAATCTTATGTCAAAGACATCCTGTGATCCAGGAATCTGTGGATGCCAACCAACAGAGGGCACAGGTATGCATAGGGGCACATGGATCCCTTAGGTTCACCAGAAGACTGTCACATAGGCTGTTTAATGAATACTTTCATGCTGGTCTTCATAATCATTGCAAAACATATGTACAGATGTTGAGCAAGGAGTTACATATACATACAGAAATCATGTGAGTAGGAACTGGTCACCAAAAAGGTGAAAAGCAGGTTTTCTTTTTGCCAAAAATTGTTCATCTCTCTCTGTTTACATATAAATTAAGTATTTTGTGGTTCACAGTGAGCATTCATTTAGAACCTGAACTCACGGCTAATGAAGAATTTTGAAGTCTTCAGAGAGGAGAAATTTACAGGAAGAAATGAACCAACACAGGAGAGCCGTTCACAATTAAGGACATACATTTTTAGGGGCATAACTATGGGGTATGTGAGGCCTGAATGCCAGCCCCAGGTTCCCGCTGCTGGGGAAGGGGGGGTAGTCGCTGAGCCCCAGCCGTGTGGGCTGAAGTTAGGCAAGTCTGAACCAGAACTGACCGACAGGCTCTGCCTCTGGGGGAAGGAAACTCCTGCACCCCATCTCCCACCCAGACCCTGCACTCCAAGCCTGCTTCCTCATCCCACACATTGAACCCCTCATTTTTGGCCCATCCTAGAACTAGGGGCAACAGAGAAAGCAAAGGATAAATGGTGCTGGTTTGAAAATGCATAAAGTAGGCATTAACTGTCTTTGAGCCAAGCTATGTATACCTAGTTCTTCTGGTGGTTCTGGGCCACATAGGCCTCTGCAGGTCCTATGCACAGCTGTGAGGATACACATCCTCATTCTCCTGTTATTTCCATCAGCTTTACACCAGTTACCATTGAGTTGCTCTTGATTTACCCTACTGTAAATGAAAAGAACATCTAAAAGAAGTTTCCAAGTTTATCACCTCCACTAAGCATTTAAAGAGACAGATGCCAACTTTCCACAGTATGAATCCATGAATTATATTCATCTCTTCCATCACATAAATCTTTGCTGATGTGCCTCAGTCCTGACCTGGATAAGACACCTCTTGCCAGCGGTGAGAGAGGAGTTCAGTCTCATGGCCTGACAAATGGACCAAATGTGGTTGTCATTACAAGAGACTGGAGATCCAAATGCTCTTTGCATAACAGGGACACCAATCAACCAACCACCAAATGGTAATAAGTTCCAGCCACTACTGGAAAGATCTATTCTCACCATTTAGATTTTTAAAAATTCCCCATCCTCAGTGTTCGAGAGCATGATAGTTCTAGAATAGGGCAAGGGGCTAGCTAGTGTAGGAGAAGAGGTGGAATGGAGGAGTAAAACATATTAGCTAAGTTTTTAATTAAGTAATATTTAAGGTATCAGTTGCAGGAACAGAACTCAGGAATCTGGTCTTCTAGTAGTTCCTTGATTTGTTAGTGCCCAGGGTTATATTGGAGCTCGTATCCTAGATATCAAAGTCTCAGTATCCCCTTCCCAGATCCATGGCTGGCTAGGAACTGGTAATCTAAAAGTGAATGTGTCCATATTTCTATTAACCAACACACACTCACTTGAGAAGTCCTAATCCTAACTGCAGCCTGCGGGAGACAGGTAGTCTCAAGTAGCCAGATCTCCAGCCATTCAGGGAGTTAGGTTCCAGTCAGCACCTTCAACTCCACCAAGAAGCTGCCTGTAGAGATCACCAGGCATTGGTATATGGCCAGCAAGACGTACCACTTAAGACCGCCATATTCAATGTCTGTTAGTTTCTGGATAGATATACAGCATAGCCCCATGAAGAGTGCCCATTTAGTCTCAAGGTGACAAATGCAGAGATCACTGTAGCAGAGTGACATGGTTACAATCTGGCATGGCACAGATAATGAAAACGTTCATTGACAATGCTGTGATGTGATCATGCAATATCAGGTGAGGATCAAACAGCACCCTCACGGTGACCCCAAGTAACAGATAGCAAACAAAACTGCTCAATCACAGGGAAGATACCAGGTTCGCCATGTCTTCTAGGGGTTTGTCCCATTTTACCAGCATCAATGCACTTGTATCTGAATTGAACTGAAGATAGCCAATTCTCATCCATGCTCTAATCTTCCTCAAATATTGGGTTGGTGTTTAACAGCATTGACTAGATTGGATAGAAAGGGACTTAATAGGCGGTATAATAAACATATTGAAAACCCCCGAAGTCATGCAGCCTTGCTAACCTCTCAATAGCCTCACAGATGTGTTGAGCTGGACTAGAAACAAGATGGAACTCTTCAGAATGCTACGTGACAGGGCCCTTTAGGAGGACAATCAATGGCCCTACAGCTCCTGAGAGTATTTTGTAAACCAAGAATGAAGCCACCCAGAATCTGTACCATCTTCCCCTTTTGCCAGCTGCTCCTCATGGTGAATGGTATCATAAAAGGTAACTGATCAATGAAGCACTATCGACTTGCTTGCATTATGAGAAGAAAATCACCTTCCATTGCCATTAATGCTGCTTTTGTCTCACAGCTATGTCTATATGCAGATGAGCATATAGATGAGCAAGGAGATTTGATGCATCTAGGTTGTGAGAATTGACTTACCATAATCTTATCCAGAAATGAAATGAACCAATTGGTTAAATCAAGCATTGGGTTTGTTGACTGAAATCCACAGAACAATTTCCAGAAGATGTGGCAGCACCCATGCTGAACTGAATTCTCCACCAGTAGCAAACCCAGTACTCACTGTGGTGGAGTTAACAGTTGTACCTCTCGGGTCCTGGCACTTCTTGGTGGATTTTAGCATGCCTTAGAAGCTCGCAGTGACCCTCCCATGGACTGTCTCTCTCAGAGATGAGGGTTCCTGCTTAATGAGCCATTTTCATCATAGACTAGCTTGGGGGGAGAAGAAAGGGGAAGGAAACTCTTCCATGGTCCTAAACTCCCCTTTTTTCCCCTAGTAGCAGCCAACCCAGCATGGTGAAAAGAACCTGGTTCCACCCAATTACTCCAGGCTCCAGCCCAGGATTCTAGGTAGTGACTAGTAGGACTCTTGCCTTTATCCCCTCCAAATAGTAGCCCCTCTCTGGGCCATTTCCTCAATCACTCCCCCAGTACCTTCTCCCTGGCACCTTGATTAAAACAACTCCTGCTTGTAACATTTAGTTATCCTTCACACTACACTTCTTCCTGTCTAGTTCATTGCTCCTCTTCTTTCCCCCTGCCTTACCTAAGGGAAACCTTTTATAGTGGACCAGGAGGCCTTAACTGACTGCAGATGTGCAATTTACCTGCTGCTGCAGGCCGGCTCTTAATGAGTCTCAAGTGACTGCCTGTCTTGGGTGCTGAGCAGCAGCCTCTGGCAGCCTATTCAGGGAACAGGAACCTGCTCACCCAACACCCTGACTGTGTCTATACTAGCACAATCTTGCACCAGAGCTATGCAAATGAGGGTCAGCGTGGAATATTGCCGAGCCTCATTTGCATAACTAATGAGCCGCCATTTTTGCGGAAGAGGCTCTTGCGCAAGACGGAGCTGTCTACACTGCCCCGTCTTGCGCAAGAAAAACCCTCTTGCGCAAAGCCGTTATGCCTGAAAATAATCAGCATAGCGGCTTTGCGCAAAAGGGTTTTTCTTGCGCAAGACGGGGCAGTGTAGACAGCTCCGTCTTGCGCAAGAGCCTCTTCCGCAAAAATGGCGGCTCATTAGTTATGCAAATGAAGCTCAGCGATATTCCATGCTGAGCCTCATTTGCATAGCTCTGGCGCAAGATCACGCCAGTCTAGACACAGCCCCCATGTATCTACCCTTCACCAAACTTGTGAACCCTGTAGCCTTTAGTCTGCCACATTATCTAGTGGTTTTCACCAGACAGGAATGGACAATTCAGTGTTTGTTTTTTGCTCTGTGGCTGCAAGAGTGAAAATGCTTCAGCCTGCATCTGCCTTTCCCCAAGCCAGATAGATGCTTTAGCTTTCCAGATACTCAGACTGCATGTTCTATTTCTGGGCACCTGTTCTTTGCAGAGTGTAAGGCCTCCATGTGTTACATGGCTCTAGTGGCATGAGGAGTTGTATGAAAAAGAAAGGGTACCCAAGCAAATTGTGTGGTATTGGGACTAGTCACTAAGTAGTAAGCACATCATGTTCATCCATACAGAAAACAGGATGCCTCTACCCCAGAAGTCACTGGGCTGGCTAGTGACTATTGTCACCCTAGTTTACTATGCAAATGAGATCCAAAAAGCAGATTAAGCTCCCTGCCAGAATGTCTAATTAAACTGGAAGCTGCATGGCATCTGATAATCCTGCCAGCCTCTGATGATCATTTTGCTTATTGTCTGCAATTAGTTTGCCAGCCATTTAACTAAATGGGATGGATGAAGAGTCTGAAATCATTCCCCCCAAGGTAGGGCATGGAAATGAAAGTCAAGAGGTTAGTCACTTCCAGGTGCCTTTCCCAGCATGCTGAAGATTATGTTGTTTCCCTGCATGCCAAGAAACACACTACAGTCCCCAGGCATTCTATGCTGAAAAGCGCTACTTGATACCAGAGTCTTAATAACGGATAGCCTTTTGTGGACTATGGAGGCCCACAGGGAAAACAAGGACCCTGTTTAGGGACACAGGCCAAGAAAATACATAAGACATCAAGAAGAGGGACAATGACCCTCCCCAACTGCCATGAACACAAGAGGTGTGGGAGCTACGACTGTAGAGAGGTGAGTGCCATTTGGTCATGGCCTACAGAGCAGGTATATTTGGGAAATTGACTATAAAATAGACCCTTTCTTCCCTCACATGCTTCTGAGTCACACCTGAAAGTTTTGGTTTTACTCCCATTACGCATGCAGGAAGGAACTGGTGAGAAAGCAGGAGACTGTGCTCTATCAGGTATCACTGACAATGGTAGAAACTTCAGGGGGTAGCCGAGTTAGTCTGTATAGGATAAATTTAAAAAACAAAAACTGGTCTGGTAGCACTTTATAGACTAACAAAACATATAGATGGAATCATGAGCTTTCGTGGGCACAGCCCACGTCTTCAGATGACTGGAGTGGTAGAAAGTCAGCTGGACTCTGCTCCCAGTGGAAGTTGGTGGCATCAGCAGTAAGAAAAACATCTTCTGACTTGTGAACTGAGTATATTAAGAACCCTCTTCCAGTCTCCAGTGCCTTCCGTTAGAGGAGATCAAAGCAAACATTAATGAAGTTAGATCAGGTGACTCTGCCCTATGAACTTTTGACAGTATAGCAACATCTGCTGAGTTGGAGAGGACACAGATTTTTTGCAGCATTTCTATACTAGCTAAAGCCTTGTTGTAGATGCAGTTATGCTGACATAAAAGTGCTTTTGCCATTATAAACTGTTTTTGCTTAGAAAATTTTGCCATTATAGCTATAGTAGTATAGGTTTCTCAGCAGAAAAGGTTTTAAAGGTAGATGCAGTGGGGAATAGACACTCACTTTGAATGGGTTAATGCGTGCCAGAAGGGCCAATTAACTTATTGGGATGCAAGTTGGGAAATTAAGACCGTGAGGAAAGGCCTAATTAGAGGAAGTTCACCTGTAGAGGAGAAGATGGGAGTTTCTGTAACACTAAGCCTCCTCTCTGCTAGCAGCTCCAGCAAGGAAGTAGCCTGCATCACTCCCTGGGCTTCTGGTTAGAGAGGTGTCTTCAGGGCTTTAGCACTTAGTGTGTATTTACTACCTAGGAGGAAGGAGATTGGGTGGGCAGCAGTGTACCTTCTTATCTTTTCCATCCATGTGCAGAATAAATATTTATGTGCACTGAAGCATGTGCCAATGTGCATCACTTGTAGAAACACAATACCTAGCAGTGGGTGCTCTGCTAATCAGCTCCGTGGCATTTGAATTTCTCTTAAATGGCTGCACATGTGCACAGCTTATAGCTAATGCTGCTTCCTCCACACCAGCGCATGGGAAGGGCAGGTGGCATGCAGCCCCAGTCCTGGACCAGAGGCAGGATGCACCGCACCAGCACAACTGAAGCCCAGCATCAACCTGGGAGCTATGCTAAAGCAGGGAACAGCGTGTGGGCAGGGCCACACCTGGCAGTTAGGGAAAGCAATGCCTTACCTTTCCTCTTATACCTGCTGCCCATGCCTGCGATGCCCTAACCCTGCCCCTCTAAAGAGAATCCTATACCATACTAAAGACTTTTGGGGGAGACTTGCAGACTTTTTCTTGAGGGGTGTGAATGGGTGCCTTCCCAGCCCCCTGTGAGGGTGGCATTGGGCCCTCTGCAGCCCCTCAAGCGGTACTTGACCCTTTGCTCTCAAGGTAGCATGGGGTAACAGCTGCAAAGTCAATGCAATTCCCCCTGGTCAGAGTAGCATGGCCTAATAATCAAGGAGTCACTACAACTGTGCCTGTGGTCAGAAGAGTACAGCCTAGTAGTCAGCAGTAGAATAATAGGCATAGATTCCCATGTGGGGTTGGTGAGGAGTGATAGGGAACCCTAGTGCTCCTTGTTCAATGGGTCCTAGCTCAGGGCCCTGTTAGCATTGGAGCAGTCCACTGCTAGCTCAGCAGGGAATCCCATTGCAACACACTGAGCTCCCGGGGAACTATTCCCCAGCCTGGAGTACTTCCTACTAGTCTCTTATGAGTAGTCCTCTCCATCCTTTCACTATAGTCTGGGAGCTTCCCCTGCAGTCCCTCTCGGCCTGGCTACTGTGGCTTGATCCATTAGTACTTCATCCCCTAGAGCTCCTGAAGCACTCAACCCTGACTGAGCAGCTCAACAAGCCTGTATAGCCAGCCTCCAGTTGGAGCATGCTGTGGGAGTGGGGCCTTCTCAGCCAGGTGTGCCAGGTTTGGGCTCAGTGCAGGGTTGATACACCCCATAACATGGGGCAAGGGGAGAAGGTGAATAGTCTGTTGTGTTCACAAATTCTGGCTCCAAAAGGTGTTGCCTACCATAAAGCATTGAATTTGAGCATGCACTGCTGCCAGGAGACAGACAGGGCTTCATTGCCAGTGGAAAGATGAAAATTGGGGTCAGAGATCAGTCTCTTTACAGCTTCATTGTTATTTTCAGCATAATGTTTTTCATAGACCCAGTAACACAAAAGCTGCCTGGAGCCTGGCGGAGACCCGTGGGCCTGTGAAGCTCACTATAGGGAAAAACAGAGGAAATTAAGAATCTGCTCTGTAGATGTGTCACCATAAACCATGTCCCTCACAGGGAGAGAATGTATGCTGCTCCTGTCTGGGAATCCAGGGCACAGCCCTCCCGTAGTGCTGTTCAAGCCATTCACCACTTGAAGCAGTCAAAACAGAAAATCTGCTTCTACAGCCAACAAAAAGAAGCATCCTAGATCTTTGGAAAATCAAAGAAACAACTGCCTAGTTTTGTTTTGACTCCCTAGTGGATGGCTGGGGTAAGCTATCCATCTCCCTTCTTTCTCCCATCAAAAAGTTTTCTTTTGTCATCCTCCATGGTAAAAGTCTTTGGTCAATTCTTATAATATGGTTAATCCTTATCATATCCATCTCATATCCCTGTATATTTGGACACTGAAATAGAAATTGTCTATTTACTACAATTTCTCCTCTATCCCATCGGATGCCTAATTGGTCTTCCCTTGTTCTATGCTTTGTCTCCCAATTTTATATGTGTGCTTACTTTGTGACCCTTTATTCTATATTTGAGAAATGTTTGCCTTAATTTTGCACAAATCATGGTGATGATATCTGCTGGCATGAAAGTTCTTCACAGGGCTCTGTAGCAGTCTTGCTTGTTACTTATGGTCTGTTCTTCCTGAGAATGAAAGCGACTAATCGACTATCCGATAAGAAAAAGCTTATCAGATAGTCGACTAGTCACTCCTCACCCCCTTGCTGCCTCTATCAGAAAGAGGCAGCAAGGGGGAGGGGAGGAAAGGAGAGCTCTGTGGGAGGAGGCAGGGGTGCAGCGGTGGCGTTCCAACTTCAAAATGTACAAGAGCCGCAGCAGCTCTTGCTCAGCAGCCCCAGCTTGACTTTACTCCCTACGGGTATGTCTACACTTGCCCCCTAGTTCGAACTAGGGAGGCAAATGAAGCATACCGAAGTTGCTAATGAAGTGCGGGATTTAAATATCCCACGCTTGATTAGCATATTTGCAGCTGGTCGCCATTTTAAAAAACTGGTAGCCCGAATTAACTCGCCGTGTGTAGACGCGGTAGTCGGATCCAAAACCCTTCCCTCGAATTAACTGTTACTCCTCGTGCAATGAGCAGTAACAGTTAATTCGAGGGAAGGGTTTTGGATCCGACTACTGCGTCTACACACGGCGAGTTAATTTGGGCTACCCCCTTTTTAAAATGGCGACCGGCCGGGAATATGCTAATCAAGCACGGGATATTTAAATCCCACGCTTCATTAGCAACTTCGGTATGCTTCATTTGCCGCCCTAGTTTGAACTAGGGGGCAAGTGTAGACATACCCATAGAGGGGAATGAGTAGGTTTAATACTGTCAAATAGCTGGCTGATGGGTGTCTTATTACAGTTTAGAAATACCCTCAGTCGGGGTGGAGAACCTAAGGCCTGGGAGTCAGATGTGGCCCCCAGCTTGCCTTGCCTTGCCTTGATCTGGCCCCCAAGGCTTGATGCTATTCCCAGCACTGGGAAATCCATGCTGGCGCTGCAGCCCCTACACTCCCCCAGCCACCACCCCACAGGGCTGGAACATGCAAAATCTACTAGCCTGGACCACCCTTGGCTCTGGTATGTGAAGGGAATGTGGGGAGTGTTGTTATTCTTCTCAATCAGGAGCCACATCAATGAGGGTTTTTTTTCCCCCCCACATTTGTTTGGGTTTTTTGCACTTCTCACTTGTGTGTGGCACCTGACGGATTTTTCTGTTGGTCAGTGGCCCTGACCCAAAAAAGGTTCCTCACCCCAGCTCAGTAGGGTTGCCAGGTGTCCGGTTATCACCCGAACAGTCCAGTAATTCTTTTGTCCAGTAAAAAAAAACAGAAGATACCGGACATGTAATACTGTTTTTCTTGGACGGAAGGCCGGTGGGGACATTTTTCCCCTGCCACATCTGGTGGGGGGGGGGAGCGGGGAGCACAGGAATTTAAAGGCACAGCAACCTTTTTTTTTTTTTGCCCAACAAGTTTGGTCTCCCTTTTTTTTGTTGTTGTTGCTCAACCAATTTTTTTCCCCATCATGTTTGGGATTTTTTGTGAAAGTATCTGGCAACCCTATGGCTCAGTAATACACACTGAGACAGACTCACTCATTCTTTTCCATTCAACTTCCCATTCATTTCCTCATTAGCCCATATTTGCTACTGTAAGAAATACCTTCCTTTTTTAGATTCTCTGCCATTGGCTGGACTCTCCCCACTCTGGAGAGTGGCTGAGAAGGAAATTGTGTTCTCTCCCCTCCCTACATTCAGAGCAGTTTTTCAGGTTCTTACCAAAAGCTCCACATGGGAGCCAGTTGCTGAGCACATTTGCTGCTTTTCCCTTGTAGTATCAATCTCCTTGTTTGGCTTTCTGCCCAGGTAATGGGAGGGAGGGAGGTGATATGACCCACCCCACCTTAGCCTAAGGCTCCCTCTCACTGCGTATAGAAACTAGGTGCAGTTTCCAGGTTGCTTCATTCAGGCTTTAGTAGTAGACAGTCAGGATCTGAGTGGTGGGAACCCCACAGCCAGTGAGTGAACAAGCTGGGCCCCACCCAGCAAGGATTTTAGCTGCTCATGAGCCTGCAGTTACAAATTACATCAAAATTCAAAACAGGCAGTCAACAAAAAGCTATACAAGAATGCTCATTTGCATGACTGAAAATATACAACTTAATATTATTGATAATTGACATGATGATTAATAATAGCATAAATGAAACGTATTCACAGACTTTATTTAATGGGACTTCTGCTGCTGCTGGGGTGCAGTTTGTGGGTGTGTGGGTGCAGGAGTCAGGGTTGGAGTGTATGAGGAGCTCAGGACAGGGGGCTGGGGTGCGTGGGAGGTGCAGGAGGCAGGGCAGGGGCCTGGAGGTGGGAAATAGAGTGGGAGGGGGTGGGGCCTGGGACTGGGGACTGGATTACCTTACTTGGCAGGGCCTGGGCTGCTGCACCCAGGCAGCAGTAGCTGGACAAGGGGCTGGGCCAGGATCACCACAGCTGGATTGTGGCCTGCTCTCCTACCTGTGCTGTAGCAGGAGAGGGGCTACCACCGCCAGCCCTTCCTGCAGCCAAATGCGGGCCAGACTGCAGGCCTGTTCCAGGATTGAGGTGGGAGAGAGGATGCTGAAGCTAGATGGGGCTGGGTACTTTTACTTTCTCGTGTCAGTTTACTAAACTTCATTTTAAATAAAGTAAAATAAAGTAAAAGGTTTGAACATTGTCTTTATTTATGGCAGCGGGAGGGATAGCTCAGTGGTTTGAGCATTGGTTTGCTAAACCTAGGGTTGTGAGCTTAATCCTTGAGGGGGCCATTTAGGGATCTGGGGCATATCTATCAGGAATGGTACTTGGGCCTGCAGTGTGGGCAGGGGAGTAGACTCAATGACCTTTCAAAGTCCCTTCCAGGTCTGTGACCCACAGAAAAATCAGTCAGGGACCACACAAGTGAGAAGCAAAAAAACAACCCTTCCAAAAACCTCCCACCCTCACTGATGTGGCCCTCAACTGAGATACCTCACTCCCCTGGTGCTCTAGCACCCCCCATGGGGGGTGGAGAAGGGTAGGGAGGACTGAAGTTCAAGATTAATGGTTCTGGGGTTAGAGGATTTTGTGGCCTCCCCCTAGGCTCTGGGGTGGGGCCAAAAGGAGGGCTCCACTGTGCTGGACAGAGCTGCCAGTGAGTGGGATGATAGGGGTGCAGGATCTGGGTGAGAAGTAGGGTGTCTGACCAGGGGGAGGGTGCAGAAGCAGGGTGGTGTGTGGCTGGGGTGTGTGCACGAGTAGATGATGGGGCAGGGGGTGTGCAAGGTCTGGGTGGCACTTACTTGCTTTTGTGACCTGTGCTGTTCTCAGGCTCCCTGTCCCGGGCATGGCATCCTGCTACTCCACTGGATGGATTCTGGCCAATGAAGCAGTGGGAGAAGCCTCCAGGCAGCACATCTGGGTGCTGCTGTTCCCCCAGCTGCAGGAGTGGGAGTGTGTGGGAGTGCACAGAGCCGTGTGTGGTTCTGCTTCTTCCCCAATCATACAGTGAGGCTCAGGGCTTTCTCCAGCCAGCCTGCCCTCCCATCCCTCCCCACAGCAAGCTGGCACTGACTCCAATCTTGCAGGGAGTGCAAGGCTAGACTGCCAGCACGGGCTCCCCATTGCGGGGGGGGAAAGCAGGGGGAGCTGAGCTCAAGTTGCAGGCCATATTTGGCTCATAAGCCATAGGTTGCCAACCCCTGAATGTAATGAACTATTATTAATAATGTTACAGTGTGGCACTTCTTAAGGAGTGATAGGCCTCAGTTCAACTATGAGAAGTGCCAGTTATTTCCCCAGTGGGAGAAAATGAAGGTTATGTGGCTAGTACGCCATGCATACCAATGGGGAGAGGGGAAACTGGGCAGCTGCCCAGGGGCTTGGTGATTTAAAAGGGCCCAGGGCTCATGGCTGCCATTACTGAAGGGCTGGCTGTGGGGAGGCGAGCCCCTAGCTCTGCCTCTCTGCTTGAGGCCCTACCTTTTCCAGGGGCACAGTGCCCCCCTTATCTTGCTCAGGGTCCTGATAAGTCTGTTGTTTGCCCTGGGGTCAAGTGACCTTGTGACGGACGCACAGCTGAGGTCATCTGCTCAGGGTGAACTGCTCAAATTCGGGGCTCTCTACAGCCCCCAGACTGGAGACCTTCCCAAATAGGCCACAAACCAGTCCCCCACCTGCCTACCTGGCCAGCCAGAAGCCTCATGAGCAAAACCCCTCCAACACCCCGTGCCCCAGATGGCCCCAGGCCTCATACACAGGTGAGGGGTTTTAGAACCCAATCTCACCTTCCCTGAACAAGTTCTGTCCGGTTCCAAGAAAACAGCCATAGATCCCAGGTCTATTTACACTCTGGACCTTACTCACAAGATCACACTGAACCAATCCTTTAGAATCTAAATGTTTATTACTAAAAGAAAGAAAAGCATGAGAGTAAGGTTGTTAAAGTATCATACATTACATGCATCGAATCTCCCAGTTCTCGATGCAGGCTTGCAGCAGAGATGTTATAACTGCTGGCTTAAAAGTCCTTGGTGTACATCCTATGTCACGATGGGTCCACAGTTCTTCCCAGCTTGTGATTCCCTGCGAGGCAGCATCTGGGATCTGGAGCAGATCTGAAGACCCCATGGAGGCTGCCACATGGCTCCTATATACCTCCTTCCTCGTCCCTTCTTGGCTGCAGCAGGTCACCTGGTCAGTGGCCTATCCCTGTGTTCCCTGCTGGTAGCCCTTAGGTATCAGTCACCATTCTTGAGGTGTGTCCTTGGCCTATAGCGGGCTATTGTTCCACGGAGACTTGCTCATTAGCATGTCCATAGACTGAGCTTCCTTGCCCATTGCTCAACCACATACAGAGAAACATTTGGTATCCACACAAAGTACGTGCTTATAACTTCACACACAGACATTATACAATCACATGAATAGCATATATAGAATCAGTATAAGATAAGCTTTCATTTGACACCTCTCATGGCTCCTTTTGTACCACTTTTTGGGGCACCTCCTCTCCCCCCACGGGTGCAACCTCTGGTTGCTCCCCTAAAATCCAGTAATGTGACAGACCTAATCAGTCTTCTTAGAAGGGAAGGCCCCGCAGCATAAAGGAACTCTGACTCAGCTGGGGAAGAAGGACTGGGGTACTCTCTGTTTAAGAGAAGAGAGCCAGTGAGTTGAAGTTGGAGCTTGGAAGGCTAAACTGCTGATTGGAGAGACAGAGACATGGAACTCACTGTGACTTAGCTCAGGAAAGAGGGACTCAGAGGACTAATGTGTGAAAGGGCTCAATAAAGTGGACCTCAGAAGGGCAGTATTTTAATTATCTTTTGGATTATGATGTGGAGTCCTGAAAGGAAAACTGAGGCAGAGTAACCTTTGGTTGCAACACTAACAATTTTAAGAAAATACAAAGGAGATAGCTTCTGCTCTCAAATACATGTGTGCAAACTTGGAATAACTTGTTTGCCTTCCATGGAATTACTCTAGATTTACACCCCAGTGACTGAAAGCAGAAAATGGCCTAAACATTTTTAAATAGCATAGCCCTTCCCCTCTCAACTAAGGGCAGAAGAATCACAGCTCAGGTTTTAGCTTAAGATACCATTTTCCCACACATTATCCCAGATGCATCTAACGAAGTGGGTCTTTGGCCATGAAAGCTTATGCTCCAATAAATCTGTTAGTCTATAAGGTGCCACAGGACTCCTCGTGGCTTTTGCAGATTCAGACTAACACAGCTACCCCTCCGATACTTGACACTATTATCCCAGTGTGTCCTCCAGCAAAACGGAAGACCCAAACCCAAATGTAAAATTACACATAAAAAATGCCACGTTTATGCCTTCTCTGTGCATTAAGAAACAATAAAGGGTGAGCACAAGTGCTGACACTTTGTAGATCACTTTTTCTATGGAGTAATTTCTATTAGGCTTGGTGACCCCCAACTTCTGATTGGATTATTAGATTTATTCCCTCAAATACCATATTTCCTGTACTGTAATTTGGCCAATATTGATATATATTTTCTACATTCAGTCACAAGCTCTTGGTTATACTAGAACTTCTAACCAACTTTGAAACTCTTTACAAACATATCAACAGGTAGGTTTTTCAACAAGCCTCACGTGGGCAAAGAATTTAAACACGTGCACAACTTCATGTACAACCTCAGGTCCCAAAGACTAAACTTCTTCTGGGCTGCTGTTTGCAGGAGTTCTGCTAGGAGCCAGCTAGGATGCAACACAAAGGCCGGCCATGAGGGGCCCCGCTGAACGACCCAGCCAGGCCCTGACCCGCCCCAGGCACTTCGCCACTCTCCCCCAGCGAACCCGCCCAGCCTGTCACCGGCCAAAACCCATCCCCCCCCCCCACTGGCTCGTCTAGCCTGTCATTGGTCAGGGCCTACCTCTAGATCCCGCCTTCCTCCCGTTTCTCTGGCCTGTGATTGGGTATCTTATGGTCTTCTCTTAGGGCTCTCTGGTTCTATGCTGGGCAATTGGTCAGCTCGTCCCCTTGCGTCGCTAGGCCAGAATATTTGTGCGCTGGGATAGGGTATCTTGGTGACCCGCCCCTCCTCCCTGCCTTCCCCCCGCCCCCTTGGCACACGGTCCTGTCGTGGGGCCGCTCTCCTTTTGGCCACGCCCCTTTTTCCTTGGCCCTTGCCCTCCGTGTCACGGAAGCGCAGATGTATTGGGCGTGGGCCCTGCCCCCGGTTGACGTAAACGCGTGTGATTGGCCGCCGGGTCGGGCTGAGTTTCCGCTGCCGGGCGGGGGTGTCGGAGCCGGAGCCGGAGCCGGGAGGATGGAGCGGCCGGAGCAGCGCGCTGGGGAGCCGTGCTCCCACTTCCGCGCCAACGGCTGTAGCCTGACGGAACACGGGGCTCTGCGGAACGGATACGTGCGGGGCCTGCCCGGGGCCGACACCCAGGTGTGGGGCCGGGGCAGCCGGGCGCGGCGCGAAGGGGCGGCGGGCCCCGGGGCTCCCCTCCGGGAGGCGGGCGCGGGGTCCCAGCTCTGCTGCCTGGGGTGCCTGGGGGCCAGTGGATCCTGGCCCGGGTCGGGGCTCTTGGGCCTCCCGGTGCCGTAAGCAGGCGAACGGGACGCGCCCCGCTTAACTTCGCCGCTCGCGGGCTCCGCAGCGAATGGTGCCGGCTGCCAGGGGTCCCTCTGCCGGCTCGGGCCCGCCTTGGCCTGGGCGAGACTCGGCCTTGTGGAGATGCCGCTACTAGGTGTGGCTGCGCGGATGGGACCTGGCCTGAGGCGCTGGCTACCCCGCCGGCCCTAGCACCGGTGAAGCGGCTGCTCGCCCGCCTCACGGGGCGGGGCGGCAGGGGGCCGCACCAGTTTCTCCTGTCACCCTTCAGGTGGCTAAGGGCTCGAGGCTGCTCAGCCTGACGGCGAGAGGGACAGTGCTGTAGGGTGTGTGTTTGTCTAGGGTGGGCTGGGGAGGAGGTTGCAGACAGCGCCAGAATGGCCCTCTCGCTCAGCCCAGTGGTCCATCTAACCTAGTGTCCCGTCTTCCTAAGATAGCCAGTGCCCCGTGCTTCAAAGGGAATTAATGGAATAAAGCAATTAAGAACTAATCCAGCCCCTATATTTAGTTCCAGCTTCAGGCAGTCAGCAGTTTAAGGATACCCGGAGCCCCTTATGGGGTTGTCATCTCTGCTAAAAGTCATTGACGGATTTATTCTTTGGGGATATACTTAATTCTTTTTTAAACCCAGTTATAATTTTTGCCGTCTCAACATTCTCTGGCAATGAGTTCCAGAAGTTGACTGCTTTGTGTGTAGAAGTTCTTCCTTTTCTTTTAAAACTGCTGCTTATTAATTTAATTGGCAGATCCTTGGTTTGTGTGACATGAAGGGGTAAATTACACTTCCTTATGTAACCCATGCACCTAGTGGGCGTGGTTCACTGTCCCATGTAGTGGCACTTAGACCACTTAGCAGCAGAGCAAAAAGAATGTGAGCTCTACAGCCTAAGCTGAGAGCTGGCTTTATAGCTCAAGCTATAGAGGTTCCTACACTAAACTCCAGCAGTCCCAGGTTCAAATCTTCCTGCGGGTGGTTACACTGACACACTTTCTCCACTCCATTCTTGATTTTACAGATCTTTGCGCTATCCTCACCAGTTGTATCTTCTGAACTGAACAGTCTCTTAATCCAGAGATAGGCAACCGAGGCTAGTTAGTGGGCTTCATGAGTGGCCTTCCTTCATCTCAGTGGGCTGTAAGATTGTGGTAATCAGGGCCGGACGGAGGCATGGGCGAGCCGGGCAGCTGCCCGGGGCGCCTGATGGCAGCTGTAAGGGGCGCACAGCGTCCCTTACAGCTGCTATCAGGAGCCATGCACCCGGCTCCTGCAGTGCCGGCCCCGCGTTGCCGGCCAGCAGCGCCCTTCCCCCCATGGCCGCGGGGCCCTGCACGGCCCGGCGCGCGCGCCAGCAGCACTGGCCGGGCCAGGCAGCGCATGCAGTGTGCGCCCGGGGGCAGGCCCCGGGCTGCACACCAGTGGCCGTGGCCGGCGTGCGCGTGCGCCGAGTGCCCCAGGGGCGGGCCCGCGCTCCCTTGGGGGGCCCGCCCCTGGGGCACTCGGCGCACGCGCACGTGCACCCTGCGCCCGGGGCAGCGCCGTGCGCCCGGGCCCACAGCGCCAAAAGGGCTCGGGCTGGCCCTGGTGGTAATCAAGGCAGTCTTCTGGGATAGGGTAATTTTGCTAACTGAGGTTGTGTATGTAGAATTTGCAGGATATGCCAATTGAACCGCTTACATTGGATGCAGAGGGAGCCCAGGGTCTCATGGTTAATGTGTGCAATCAGCATGCACCTTATTTTAAATGCCCTTGCTTTACATGCTTGATGCTTTAGAAATATTGGTAGGGGGGAAAAAAAAACTACCCAGACAGAAACCATCAGAATCTGGCAATCCTGTGCATGGGCAACAGTAAACAAAGTCTTGTGGGCCACATAAGAACCCCGATGGGGCCACATGCAGCACACCGTTGCTCTAATCACTTTTGTTTCTCTTCTCTGTAGGTTTTTTTCCCAATTCAAATAATCTCTTTTGAGATAGTGGGACCAGAATTGCACTCAGTATTCAAGGTGTGGGTGTACTATGGATTTACGTAGTGGCATTATATTTTCTGTCTTAAGGTACGTCTACAGTGCAAGGCTATTTTGGGATACCAGAGGTATCCCGAAATAGTACCCTGCATCTTTTGAACACGTCCGCTCTTGTGAAATATAGCGGACCTGCTATTTCAGCATCCCTGTAAACCTTGTTCCATAAGGGATGTCTCGAAATAGTGTGTTATTTTGAAATTTGGCACTGTGTAGATGCGCCAAGTTTCGCAATAATCTATTTAGAAATACAATTGAAATAAGATACGTAATTTGTGTAGCGGAAATTGCGTATCTTATTTTGAGCTAAGGGTGCAGTGTAGACGCACCCTTAGTGTCTATTCCTTTCGTAATGATTCCTAACTCTGTTAGCTTTTTTTGACCACCACTGCACATTGATTAGATGTTTTCACAGACCTATCCATGATGATTCCAGGATCTTTCTTGAGTGGCAGCAGTTAATTTAGACCACGTCATTTATATGTATAATTGGGATTATGCTTTGCAATGGACATTACTTTGCGTTTATCAGCATTGAATTTCATCTCCCGTTTTCTTGTCCAGACACACAGTTTTGTGAGATCCCTTTGTAACTCTTCACAGTATCATCTACATGATTAGTCAATAAGAGAAGGTGCTCAGAAGGAGCTACCTCTGCTGTGGCTCTGTAGTTTAAATGTAGTAAGAGCCAGGCCTGCAGGCAGCCTGGTTCTTACTACATTTAAACTGCAGAGCTGCAGCAGAGGTAGCTCTTGGACCCAGGGTGAGTGGAGACTGAGCCAGCCTTGCTCAGTCCTGGCTGCTGCTGGGTCCAGTGGCCGCTGTCATCGGTGGAGGAGGTCCCCAGCAGGACAGTGCCGCATGGAGCCCAGGGTCAGCTCCTTGCAGCGCTGCTTTGAAATGCCGAGGCAGCATTTCAAAGGGGCAGTTCCACACAACTGAGCCCGGGATCAGCTGTGTGGCGCTGCCCCTTTGAAATGCCACCATAGCATACTCATTAGAAAGAGGCAGCAAGGGGGGGAAGAGGATGTGGTACATCAAAGTGGCAGCACCGCTTGAAGCCTGGGGCCAGATCCTAGGCTCCACATGGTGCTACCACTTTGAAACGCTGTGTCCAGCCGGGGGCCAGCTGGGGTGTCCCCAGGCTGCATGCAGCATTTCAAAGCGGCAGTGCCATGTGGAGCCCAGGATCAGCTGGGACTCTCCTGTTGACTCCGGGCTCTGTGCAGTGCTGCCACTTTGAAATGCCATGGGGAGCCCGGCATCAGGCTCCACGTGGTGTTTCAAATCAGCAGCTCTGCTTGGAGCCCAGGATCAGCTGGAATTCCCTGCTGATCTGGGGCTTCTGGCAGTGCTTTTGCCTTTGAAGTATAGCAACAGTCCTAGGGCTATTGCTACACTTCAAAGGCGGAATTGCCCTATTGACTAATTGATGCAAAATACATCAGCAGCAAAATTCAGTGTACCTGAATTTTGTTGTCAAAGGCTTTCTCAAAATTCAGGTACACTTACTGTTTCTGCTGGATCAGCCTTGTCCGTGTTTGTTGACCCCCTCAAAGAATGTTAATAGATTTGTGGGATGGAAAGCTGTATTGATTCTTTCCCCAACATATCATGTTAGTTAATGTTTCTGATAATTTTGTTCTTCACTGTAGTTTCAATTAACTTGCCTGGGACTGATGTTAGTCTTATTGGCTTGTAATTACCAGAAATGCCTCCGAAGCCTTTTTAAAAGTCAGTGTTACAGTAGTTACCCTCTAGTCATCTGATACAGCAGTGGTCACCAACCAGTAGATCGAGATCTATTGGTAGATTTTGGAACCTTTGACAGGTGATCCTGAGAGGTTTGGCCAGGGGGCTGTCAAGTGCTGGCACTTCATCTGCCCCTCTCAGCACTGCTGTGCTGCTCCTGCCCTCTGCCTTGGAGGTGCCCCTCATCCCTGGGAGCCTTCTGTTTGCTCTGCAGGGCACAGGAAGGAAAAGGAGGGGGTGCTGATGTCAGGATGCCCCTCCCTCCACCATGTACCCCATCTTCACAGAGCAGAGGGGGCAAGGATGGAGAGTTTGCTGGCTGCTTTGGAAATTGTGCAGGGCCAGGGTAGGGGTGACCCTGCCTCAGCCCCCTGTACCACCACCCAGAAGCCACCTGTGGTAAGTGGTGCCCAGCTGGAATTCGTCTTCTGAACCTCTGCCCCAGTCCTGAACCCTTCCTGTGCCCCAAATCCCTGCCCCCAGACTGAAAAAAGCGAGTGAGATGGGGGACGGAGGATGCAGTGAGCAGGGATGGGACCTCAGGGAAGGGATGGGAAGGAGGCAGGGCGAGGGGGTTTGGGTTTGAGAGAGATCCTGGATTGCACTTAAATTCAAAAAGTGATCTTATGCTTAAAAAGGTTGGAGACCACTGAAATACAGAGTGATTTAAACAATAGGTTACATACCACAGTTCTGTTTCATATCTGAGTTCCTTCCAAACTCTTAAGGGAAAATACATTCTGATCCTGGTGACTTATTACTGTTAATTTATCAGTTTTTCCCCAAATTTCCCTTATTTAGATCTGTGTGAGAGAGTTCCTCAAATTTGTCATCTAAAAATAATGGCTCATAAGTGGGAGTCTTCCTCTGCAGTGAAGACCAATGCAAAGAATTTCTTTAGCTTTCCCTGAATGGCCTTGTGTTCCTTGAGCACCTTGATTATCCGTTGGCCCCACTGATTTAGTAGGCTTCCTGCTTCTGGTGTACTTAGAAAATTCTTTTTCTAGCTGATATTCAAATTCTTTTATGGCCTGCCTAATTATACCTGTCAGATTTTATGTACCTTTCTATTTTCATCAGTAGGATTTGACTTCCAATTTGTAAAAGATGTTGTTTTTTTTCTTTCTCGCTACCTCTTTTACTCTGTTTAGCCATTGTTTTGGCTTTCTCCTTTTTTTTTTTTTTTTTAATTTTTGAGGTATATCTTAAGGATGTTAAAATACATTTATTTTTGTAAACGTGTAACTGCTGAAAATTTCAGTGGTAACACATCTGCATTTGGGGGGCAGGCGGGAGTCACTGTTCACAGGGACGAGGCTCCCCCCTCTGTTGCTTCTGATACAGAAGCAGCAGCACTAGGGGCAGGCAGCTCCATGAGAGCCGCCACACATGTGAAATCACCTTAAAAGCTGGCTCCCTGTGTGAATCAGCTCCTGCCTGCCCCCTCCATCCCTGCACTGCTGCCTCAGATACTGGAGGGGTGCCTGTGATATTGGGGTGGGCAACAGTGGGGGGGTTGTGTGTAACCGTGTGGGGTTAGCTGATGAGGCCAGGCTTATCGGTTAACCATGTACACATTAACCTCCCTAGTGTATCTAGAGTTTGAGTGTCTATAATGGTGTTTTTTAAAAGTATCCATAAAGCATTTTGCTCTTTTGAATGTTCCTTTTAATTTTTGTTTAAATAGCCTCCTCATTTTTCTGTATTCCCCTTTTTGAAGCTAAATGCTAGTGTGGTGGGTTTCTTTTATATTTTTCCCCAACAAGGATGTTACATTTTGTTAAAAGAAGCTTAAGTGGATGTATCCAAGATAGTGGTGATGGGAGTGTGGGAAGATTTCTGCAGTGCACAGGATGGATTTGTCTCTGTTGTTAAAGAAGTTTACTGTACGTTCTAGAAGCTTCTGTTTTGGGAGAATAGGTGACTTTTTTTTTAAATCTCCATCTGCTTCTGGCATCTGTGGTAGCATTAAGTACCTAAAAGTGCATCTTCTCTGTCTCCGGACTGAGTTATTGCTGTATACTTTGCTTGGGTTTACAATAGGGATGTGAACAGATAACCGGATAATCAGTTCCCCGGTAAGCATCGCCCTTACCGTATGATGCTCAGTGGGTAAAGGTTAATTGGATCCCTGGGAGCAGCCCCTTGACCGTGGGCAGAGGATTACTCCAGCCCCGCAGGCCCCCCATGTAGGGCTGGGGGAAAAGGGGGCTGCCCGAGATCCTGCTTAGTCAATTAACCTGTTAAATATTCAATTAACCTAATATGTAACCAGTTAACTGATTGATTGGGATTTTGCATCCTGAGTTTACAACTAAAAATCACTCCTAATTTTCAAATGGTGCAGCATACACTCAGGTAGACAAGCTTGACAGCATTAGCTGAAAGAAATATATTAACCCCCCCCCCCACCACTTTTTTTTTGGGGGGGGGGTTATCTGTTGGTTCAGGGGGCTGTGCCAGGCACAGACTTTGATCTCTAAGGGTATGTCTACACTACAAACTTAATTTGAACTAACAGCCGTTAGTTCGAATTAACTTTCATAGTGTCTATACATGCAAACCGCTAGTTCGAACTTAATTCTAACTAGTGGAGTGCTTAATTCGAACTAGGTAAACCTCATTCTACGAGGACTAACGCCTAGTTCAAATTAAGTAGTTTGAATTAAGGGCTGTGTAGCCACTTAATTTGAACTAGTTGGAGGCTAGCTCTTCCCAGGTTCCCCCTGGTGGCCACTTTGGGCCAAACCAGGAAAACTCTCCTCTCCCCCAGCCCCGGGGCCCTTAAAGGGGTAGACTCTGGCCAGATGGCACTTGCCAGAGACAGCCCTGCCAGCAGTCTCTGCCCCTGACCCAGTGGCCCCAGTATGAGCCAGGGAGCCAGTGGCAGCCAGCTGTCCCGCGCCCAGTCCCCCAGCACCCAGGGGCCGTAGACAGCAGGCGCCCTCCTGGAGTAGTGCGGAGGTCATGGACCTCATTGAGGTTTGGGGGCAGGCCCCCAATCTCCATGATCTCCGCACTAGGAGGAGGAACGCAGCTGTCTACGGCCGCATAGCGGCTGCCATGGCCCGGAAGGGGCACAGGCGCACCCAGGAGTAGGTGCGCCTGAAAGTTAAACAGCTGCGGCAGGCGTACACCAGGGCCACCAGGGGCGGCGCTGCTGCAGGGGCTGCCACCTGTCCCTACTTCCCCGCCCTCGACCAACTCTTGGGGGGCGGGGCGGTCTGCGCCAGCCCGGGAGGCAGCGAGCCGGGACCAGAGGGCCCTGACCCGGGCACACCGGAGGGGCCTCCGCGAGCTGTTCCGGCACCGGAGTCGGCAGGATCGTCCGGGGAGGCCATACCGGGTAAGTGCCAGCACTGTCCCCTGCCCAGGGGGGAGGCAGGGAGGGAGACCAGGGACCGTGTGCGTGGGCCATGCCTCCCACGGATCATGCAGCCACCTGTGCACGTGTGAGCACGTGCCATGCCATCCTTGGGCAGGTGGCTCCAGCTGCGTGACACCCAGGGGCCGTGGCCCAATAGCCACATGCGTGTGTGAAGAGACCTGACATGCTCCCGACCGCGGGGCAGGACCCAGCAGGACGCCCTCCCTTCACACGCCCCCTCTACACAGAGGCAGGGGACATCTCCTCCCCCCCTCCCCCCCCTCCCGCCTCGGCCACACTATACACGGCACAGGGGCATGGGTGCGGTCTTGGGGCAGCTCCCAGTCCCGGGGAGAGCCAGCCATCCTGACCACGGCCTCTGTACGAACACAACGGCTCTGACGGTGCAGGGCACGGTCGCCCTCGCGTCGCGCCGGGGGGGGGCGGCGCTGGGCATCATCCACTGTGTCCCCGGGGAGAACTGACCACTTCTTTTCTTTCTCTATAGCTGCACCAGCTGCTCATGCAGGGCGCACCAACCCGCCCGGGACATGCTCCCGCACCCGCAGCCTGCTCCGGACCACCACCACGGAGCAGGATTACTGGGACCAGCACCTGGGGTCCCTGCGAGCCCTGAACCACACCATGGAGGCCTGGATGCGGGCAGACCTGCAGCTCTGCCAGGAGCAGTTGGCTGAGGAGCGAGCCAGAAACGCTACCCTGCAGGCCCTGCTGCAGAGCATGGTGCCCCGTGCCCATCCTGCACCTGCTGCCCTCCCAACAACTGCCCCCCCTCCCACCTCTTCCTCCTCAACCCCCACACCCTCCTCCTCAATATCCACACCCCCCACCTCAACCTCCACACCATCCCCCCGGGGACGCCGAGGCCCCCTCCCTCGCCGTGCTGGGAGGCGGTTGGCCCGGCGAGACCCCCCACCCCTGATCCCTGAGTTTCTCCTCCCCCTCCTTCCCCTTGCTTCCCCCTTCCAGCTCCCTCCTCCCAGGTTTCCCCCTCCCCTCTCCCACCCTCTCTCCTGCCCTCTCCCGCCTCCTTTCCCCCATCTCCCCACAGTTTCATTCCCCCTCCCCAGTTGTGTTGAATTGTTATTTTTGAAAATACATGTCTTTTATTTGACATCAGGAAGGGGGGGCTAGGGATGTGGAAGGAGGAGAGGGAGGAATGGGGCACAAGCCCCCGGTGGGGCAGACCGGGGAGACTGTTAGCACTCCTCAGGGTGGAAGCTCTCCCGCAGGGCCCCCTGAATCCTAACATCCCCTCGATGGTCCTCCCAGATGGCAACCTGCAGAGAGTGCAGCCAGGCTGCCGGCAACGTGTCCATGGGACACAGCAGAGTCCCCAGGGGCAGGTCTGGTTCCATGTTACAGAGTGCCATGGTGCCCTGAGTGAGGGCAAGCAGAGCACTCTGAGACACAAATGCTTTGCTGTCCCTCATCGAGGTAGACCAGCAAGCGGGGAACCCTGAGAACTGTCTGTCCGGGGTGGGGGATCGGGTCCCTTTAAGCACAGCCCTCGGCTAGCCTGAGGCAGCAGCTCCACACTCTAAGTCCTGGTTCCGGCCAGCCTTAACTTCGGTTCAGGGTCCACTCAATGTGGACATGCTAGTTCGAATTAGCAAAACACTAATTTGAATTAGTTTTTAGGTCTAGATGCCCTAATTCGAATTAGCTTAGTTTGAATTAACTAATTCGAATTAAGTTAGTTCGAATTAGTGCTGTAGTGTAGACATACCCTAAGACCTTATGGTTTGAGTCCTGGCTATTGGTATGATGCTTCTGTTGCTGTATGCTGCCATGTTTGAATGGCTGTTCTCAGTGAAGAGCCCTAGATTCTGGGATATACTTCCGCATTTGTTTGTCAGAGCTGGAATTTATCAGAGGTGTACAGTATAACCCATGTGTTCTTTCTGTGTTTGGGTGGATGGATGTGAGATTGAATGTATACTGAAAACACACACTAGTAAAAATAGCATGGAACTGTTAAGCTTTTGGGACAACTCCTGCTCATTATTTACCTAGTCTGGTTTTAGACTAGTGAGATGAAAAGGAAAAGCTCCGTATCTCATAATATGTCCCCTGTGCTGACGGCTTTCTTAATTATGAGGTCCTAAGACAGTACCTTAAAGTACTGCATAGTCAGTACCACCCAGCCAGACTGAGTCAGTAAAATCAGGGTTTCTGTGGGCACCCTCTAAGCATAGGCTTGTGGTGATTTTAAAACAAACTACCTTTTCAAGTAGTTAGCTGGAATGAGATTCTTAGTGTTCAGGACCTTTTGACTTGAGTGAGAACTTCAGGCTAATATATAACTGTGCTTGCAGTTGACAGTTGGACTAATATATATGGTGAGCAAAAAAAGGAGAGTGCTTTTCTCAGCCAGTTTGAAGCTGTTGACTACATTAAATAAGTCAGAGGATAGACCAAGGTGCTTTGTGTGACAGATCTAATGCTTTTTGCCCTGTGGTGAGGAAGGAAGGTAATGTACTTTATAGAAATGCATTTAAAGAAAAAAATTGGGTGTTTATATTGATAGCAACTAGGATGAGAACTATTGATTGCTTTAGGATAGGAAAATATGCAGCATCTTTTATCCTAAAACTTGGTCAGCTATACACACAGCTACTGCTTCACTACTCAAAATATAACCATATCTGAAGGGGAGGGGAGGGGAATGACACAGTAGTTTAACAATGAACAATATGCAGACACTTAAAGCAGGAAATAGATCACCTCTGCTAACTGAAGTTGCTATTGAAAGTGTATTATTGATGGAGTAGGCTGAAAAATAACTTGTGGTGACTGGGCTTTACCTCTTGATGATAGGAGAAACTAGATAGAATGGCTAAAAGTACAGGTTGAATATCTGTAAACCAGTAATCTCCTGTCTGACAGTATCCATGGTCTGGAAGGACCACGGATGTTCTAGGACCACAGTATCGCAGTGGAACACTGGTGCCTAGGAGCTCAGCTAGCTAGCAAGGCTGCTCAGCAGGGTTCCCTGGCTTACGTCCGCTGAGCTTCCTGATGGGGCCATGAGCCTGGTGCACTGCAGCAGAGCTGCTTGGTGAGGCTGCCCGACAGAGCTGGGAGCCTTGGTGGGACCTGGAGTGCCTCAGCAGGGTGGCCACACCCCAGCTAGGCTGCCTGGCATGGCAGGCAAGGGGGGGATGGAGACTGGCAGGGCAGTGAGGCCTACAATGGGTCCAGGGCTGGAGGGTCAGTTGCGGGGGGGGGGGGGGGGGGGAGGACGTCTGCTCAGCCCTGGCTGGCAAAATCCCTCGTCTGGGACTGGTTAGGTCCCAGGAGTGCCAGACTAGGGAGGTCCAACCTGTAGCTCAGTTTCTCTTTGAGGTGTTCCAGCTATAGAAACTGAAATATTTGTGTATGGAGGCTTATTTGGGGGGAAAGTGTAATACATATTTGTAGACTGTACTGAAATTTTTATGTTTGGGTGAATTAAAAGGAAAATTTAGTTAAGGTGAGTGCGGGGAGGGAGGGAATGTGGCGCTAACATCACAATTCATGGTGATGGCAGGCATTTTGCCTAAACTTTAGTTGTCACAGACTTCCCCCCCCCCCTTTTTTTTTTTTTTGTCTTTTAGGTTATAATTTTTAATAAATACAACACCTAATCAAGATGGGGGGGCACTTTGATGTCTTGTGGTCTGTAGATGCTATTGCTATATAAATAGTTGATACGATAGGAAGTTAAAATAACTAATGACTAATATTTATGATGATTATTGATCCCATTACGTTACTTCACTTTTTTGAGTTTTTTTTCAAAGGCTTTTTGGAGATATGGTACAAATTATATTTTTGGCTACTGCATTTGGAAGGGAATTCATGTCCTGAAGTTAATATGTGATGGGGCAAGGAGAGGTATTTAACTTATTTAAATTAAGTAGATGATAGCAGAAGCTGTTGCCTTAGGCATACCTAGAAATTGTGTGCTGGAGGAATTTTAAAAAATCAGGTTTTCATTTCCAAAATGTTTTAATCCATAAAGTATCTTAATTGTCTTCATGTACTATCAGAATTGCATAGGTTAGGTTGCGTAAGGGAGACTCTAGACATCTGTTAATAGTAAGTTACAAAGAAGCACAGCAGCTGAACAATAAGACCCTGTGATTACTTCTGGCGTTTGCCAAAGACTTGCAATGCTGTTGACTTTAGGAATATTAAATATCAGTTAATTGAATAGTCAAGTAACTTCATGAATTATTGGTTAGTCGACAATTCTATAGTCCTGTGGGTGGGGCTGACATCCAGTGCACTCCGGCCTCACTCCCGAGGACTGAGCTGGGCTGCTGGTCAGCCTACTAAAAAATTTACTGGGTGGGGGAGGGAATACGTGTAGTCTATAGCATTAACCTATAAGCTTTTGCTTATAGGTTAATTGACTACATCAGGGCTACTCAACTTTGGAAGCCCTGGGGGCCACAGTGATATCCACAGCTCATGCTGAGGGCTGCAACTGAAGCGTGGCTGCAAATATATGCAAATAGCTTCTTTCATACTGATGGGCATGAATACAAAGAAAAAGGCAAGACTACACAACACACAGGCCCCATTTAAGTCAGATCTGCTGATATTAATAAAATGCACTATTTACCCCATTTCCACCTATATGACAGCACTTTTAATGAGCAGTGACAGTTCAGCAATTTAACTACCAAAACACCTATCAACAGAAGACCATTATATTGACTACTTTATTGTTTTGGCTTCACAATTTTAACAAATCAAACAAAAACTGCCAATACAATATTTACTGAAATATAAATACAATCAATGTGAAGTTAAAAGGCACCGAGCGGAGAAGTGGCATGGCTTGAAAAGGAACTCAGGAATCCTGCTTCCCAGAATCCCTTCCTTTCCCCTGCCTGCCCCACCAAGCACCAGCTCCCACAGTCCTCACAGAGCAGAGACTGGAACCCCCAAATCTAACAAACAGACCCACTGCCCACCTACAGGAAAGGAAAGAAGTCAGAAGTTTTAACACCCAGTTCCCTGCTCTAACCCAGTGCCCCTGCCCTCCCCCAGAACCAGGCACTCTCCAGCTCCAATCCAATTCCCTTCTCTTCCCCCAGAGCCAGGTACCTCCCCCAACCCTCCTGCTCTAATCCAATGCACCCACTCCTCCCCCAGAGTCAGGCACCCTCAGCCTCCCTGCTTTAACTCAATGCCCTTTCCCTCCTGCAGAGCCGGGGACATAAATCTAGTAGGGCGGAGGGTAATGCCCTGGATCTCACCGGAGCCATGTACTTTTTCCCTCTAGGCACTGGGATCCGTGTGCAGAGCAGCTGTGAATGGTTCAGGCGTGCGGCTCCAAACTTTCCACTGAAAGCACGTGCCGCTGCCCCCTCCCCGATCTCCTTGGTAGGGCAAAAAAATCCCAGACACTTTTTGCCTTTTAAAAAACCTGTCCGGACTGCGATTTAACATGTAAAAACAAGGACATTCCCAGGAAAAACCAGCTGTATGGTAACCCGACCTAAGCCGCAGCACAGACCTTTCTCACCCCGGCCTCGCTGCCTGGCTCCGCTGCCGTCTTGCTGCCCAACTCTGCCACTGCCTTACCACGTGCCTCTTGCCGCCCCTGGTAGCTCCTGCGCGCACGCCCACGTGGCCTGGCTTGGGGAGGCACTGCTACTGTGGCAGACGTGGCAGGTGTGCTTTGATGCCGCCTTTTGTCCCCCAGCTGGCAGCTCCCGCACACATGCCAACGCGGTTTGTCTCAGTGCTGCGTCACGCAGCTCCACTTGCGAGGAGGCGCTGCCGCTGTAGCAGACACAGCAGGCGTGCTCTACCACTGCCTCTTGCCGCCGCCGCCTCCTCCCCTGGCAGCTCCTGCGCAGTGGCCTGGCTCAAAGCCATGGGGCTCGGCACTGCCGCTGGAGCCCCAGCAATGAGGCAGGCAGGCAGCCCAGGAAGAGGCTCAGGCGCTGTGGGCCGCATGTGAAGGGGCCGCGGCCTCGTGTTGAGTAGCCCTGGACTACATTATTATATCCCTAGTTCACTTAATATGCTATCACTGGTTATTTTGCTTTTCCAATCAATCAACGTTCAGTTTCTTGGTATAATCTGTTTATGCATTATGTACACTGAAATTATTACAGGGTGGAATGAAATAATTAGGAGGCTGGGTAATTATAGTTGAGTTATTCAATGATGCTCTGTGTTTAAAAAATAAGTTTAGTGCATCCTTGGGAAATCTGCCCACCTAAGCACAAAATATGCTTGCTTACTGTTTACCATGACTGACTGGAAAAAGCCCTATAGATTTTATTCCCCTTTGGGGGGTGAGGGGGAAGCAAAAACAAAACTCTCCTCCCCTGTGTGTGTGGATGGGCAGGTTAGTATTTTGCAAGGATGTAAAATTTCAGAAACCACTGGGCTTTATCTGAATTTCAACCATTACTTTTTTCCTAGGCTTTTAATTGAGTTGGTAATGAGGCCTGAAATTTAAACCTGGTACTCTGTTGTGCTTTTGCCACTAAGAAGTCTTTAAAAAAGAATACAGCAATGAACATTCTTATCAAGAAAAAAGCTTTTGTTTTGTGTTAAGGAGACTGTACAAAATGCTCCAATGATCCATCCTTTCATTTCCTTCAGGTTATCCTGTTGCAATTCACTGTGCCTGGAGTTGTATCCAACTCCTACTAAAATGATTTAGCCGAAGTCTACACTTAAAACTTGAAAGCACTGTCATAGCAATGCTTTTTTTAAAGTGAAAGAGACCTCTCCCAGTGCTCTATGTAAACTGCCTAGTTCCCAGCTCTAGGTGTCCATTACACTGATGATTTACAGCACTATAATTTGCTGCCCTCTGGGTGTGTGTGCTTTCACATCCCTGAGTACGAGTTTCAGAGAGGTAGCCGTGTTAGTCTGTAATGGAAAAAACTTAAAACAACAAATAGTTCTGTAGCACCTTAGGGACTAACAAAAATGTAGATGGTATCATGAGCTTTCGTGGGCACAGTCCACTTGGTAAGGGGTCTTGGGTACAGCTAAAGCAGAGAAAGGGAGGGGATGGGGAAAGAGAAGGAAGCAAGAAAGTTGCAGTGTAATTAAGTGGCAGTATAGACAAGCCCTTCCTTAGTTAGGCTGATAATGAAGCAAGACACCAAGTGCTTTAACAGTTCACAATGCAAGTGTGTTATAGCTGTGGGTACAGCTAGACTGCAAGTTTTTGTTGGAAAAAGGTACGCAAAATGCGCTCCGCATTTTGCATACCTCTTTCCAATATTTTTGTCAAAAGAGGCTTTTCCAATATCTGGCCCGTCTAGACTGGGCCCAATGTCGGAAAAAACCCTCTTTCGAAAGCCCCCTTCTTCCTCATAGAATGAGGAATACAGGGGCTTCTGAAAGAGCACGTTTGCTCGTCTGCTTTTTTTTGTGGAAGAGCAAACGTGGTCTTTCAGAAGTCCCTGTATTCCTCAAACGCGTTGCAGCAGAGTTGTTTCCAGATGCCTCCGGAATCCTGGGAAAAAACCCACAGTCTAGCCGTACTCTGTGTTGAGAACTCCATTTGCTTCAAAACAGAATTCAAATTTTTTGCCTTCATATAAGGCACTTAGTGGATTGGGAACTAGCTATGTCAGAGACCTCTCTATCTTCAGTCCTTCAAGATGGTTATACTACACAGGAATGATGCAACTTGATAGGCCTATGTTATGTCTATCAGAAACTAAAGTGGCATTCTAGACGGTGGGACCCTGGCAGTAGTGTTCCCTCTAATCTTTTCCATCCTTTCATGGAAGAAATTGTGTGTGCATTGAGACGTGCACCACCAATAGAAACACACAGCCTAGCTGTGGGTGCTCTGATTATCAGCTGGGTGGCATTTGAACTACAGCCAGTCCCTGAGTTGCAAATGGTCGACTTACGACTGTTCGCAGTTACGACCAAAATTGTCGTAAATGGCGGACCCCGAGTTACGAACACGATCCGCGCTTATGAACAGCGCGGTCGTGTGTAACTCTATGGGGTCCGACTTACGAACAAACCGAGTTATGACCAATTGCTTGGTCCGTAACCGGTTTGTATATTCGGAGAGAGGCTGTACTTCTGAGCAGCCACACAAGAGCAGTCCTTTCCATGAAGATCGTACTGAGATCAAGCATGAGGGAGTGCCACCCCTCACAACTGTCTGGAAGGAGGTTTATTGAACAATGAGGTAATTGCTATTTTGCAAAGATCCTACACAATCAAGGATGTTAAATATCGGTTAATTTACTAGTCGAGTAGTCGATGGAATTTCCATCGACTAGTCAATAGGCACTTCCGCATTCCTCCTTTGAAATGTACAAGAGCCCCTGCTGGGGCTCCTGTACATTTCAAAGGAGGAATGCAGAACTCCACATGCAGCCAGGGGCCAATGGTAAGTTCTGCTGACTCCAGGCTGCAGGTGGGTGTGTGCCAGCTTTGAAATGAACAAGAGTCCCCAGTGGAGGCTCTTGTGCATTTCAAAGAGGAAATGCCCTCATGGAGCCAGGGATCAGCTGGGAAGTCCCTAGCTGACCCCGGGCTCCATGCGGCACTGCTCCTTTGAACGCCACCTTTACATACACTTACATATACAGATACTGCCTTTACATTGCCCTTATTTAATTACTTATTGAATTCTCCAGACATCTTCTTCCTGCAGTCACAATTTGTTGTAAATCCTGGACTTATTTCACGTGTCCCCAGGTTGCTTGGCTATATAGGACATGGCTACTTATAGAAGGGTAAGGAGACTTTCAAGGCTTTTCTTAACATATGTGCAATGTACCTCAAGTGGCATGTGACCAGGATTCATCACTGAATTTGGTTCACTGGTTGGATCACTATTGGCACTGGCAGATACTGGGTGGGAGTGCAACTTGACAGGAATCAAAGCTTAAGGGGACAAGAGAGAGTTTCTGGGCAATTATCTTTTAATACAATGAGCCCCACAAGCTTTGGAACTGAGAAACTTGCTTTCTGTTCCATCTTTTTCTCCTGACTTTGGGCAGGTAACTAACATTCTTCTGAGGTGCTGTGAATCTGGAGCTTGCGTTGACTTCAGATACAGCTATGGATGCTCGGCCCCTCTGAAAATAAGAAACTTTAAAATGTCTGATTATGGATTGAAGTGTTTAGGTTTTGACATTTATAGTGAGGATGTTAAAAAACATTTGTTTGGAGTTTTTTGCTAAACTTGTAACTTCTGAAATTTTCACCAGTTACATGTTTACACATGGGAGTGGGGGATGGTTGCCTGTGAGGAGCTAACTTTTAGGCCAGCTCTTTGCAAGCACTGGCTCCCAAGGGGGGGAGGGGGACCTTGCATGTAACCAGGAAAGCTAACCCATGAGTCCAGGCTAATTTACAAGTGTTGGCTGTCATCTCTCTGAGCTTTGGTTTCACAAGTGGGAGTGGTAATGCTTATTCCTCCACAAATAGCACTTTGAAATCTACTGAGGAAAAGCCCCCCTGTGAGTTTTAAGCACAGCCTAACCCTGTTTCTGATCTGATTAGGATTGGGGGGGGGGTGTAATACAAAATTTGTATCATTAAAAGAATAGGAGGTGCTCAGACTGTCAGTCCCAGGGACAGCATTTGGTTCTGTTAAAATGGATAATGGAGACTCAGATAAATAGGGTTCTAGTGTACCTATGATGCACTTAAAAAGGAATTGAATTAAAGCGCAATGGGCTACATAACGTGGATAGAGTAAAAAGCAAATAAAGACTGAAGAATGTAAACTACTATGCTTTCTTTTATAAGAGAGTAAGCAATAACAAGATGTCTAGAAAAAGCAAGGAGTGTAGGAAGGAGACCTAGCTGACCTCAGCATTTTCTCACTGGCAAAGCCTAGAGAAACCCACAGAGTGCTGGAGGGCTGGCAGAAGTTTTGCAGGCATAGGCAACTTGATGAATGCTTGGAAAACAGGCGTGATTCCCCTGTGTAGAGTCTTATGAAAGGGCTTGACTGAAGCTTGTAGACAAGGACTCCCTTCAGCACTCTTTACTCAGTCTATAGCATCGTAGAATAAAGATGCAAGTCCCTACTTGTTGGAGGGGGAAGCCAATGGAATTATGTCTGTACATGTGATTAGTTAATTGTTAGGATGAAGGTATAGTGAGGGGACTAGACTTGAGGCAAACAGATGAACTCAGATTATCCTTCCAATTCCCTTCCAAGTGGGAGGGAGTGACAGTTTAAAGAAATGCAGCACACACTCTTTTTGATGTTCTTTCAGGGTGAAGTAAAGGTAGGCGGTCGAAGTGTTAAACTAAGAACAAACTACTTAAAAATCACTTCCTTCTCTCAAGGACTAAGCTCCCCATTTTATGTCCTTTGCAACTATGGATGTTGTCATTGTGCACAGTGGCTGGGCAGGGAGCTGATCTCATCTGCCTTGAGGATTAATAAGGGCATTAGAGAGGTAACTATCTTAAATAGGCTCTTGGAAGGCAGAAAAGCCTTTTTGTTCACATCTACAACTAGCTGAATAACAGATCCTCTCTTCCTTTCCTTGCCAAGTTCTGTGTTCAGGTTTGTGTCTGTTAAATTTCCTCATAGATCTCAGGAGAGGCATATTCCTAAAAATGAGTTGGAAGGACCATATTGTAGTTAAGAAATTCTGATGGGTGGAAGAAAAATTAATGAATTAAAAGGTGGAATATTTCTGATTGTAGTAGAGCTAAGGGATTTGTATGGCGAATCTGACCTCATTCATGCTTACTTCAAATTATTCTACTTATCTGGGTATAGCATAATGTTAGAGAAAATAAAAACCTGTATTTTTCATTTCATTGCAGCTGTTCCATCACTAAACATGTGTCTGACACAGTTGGTGTATTTTCTTGTCTTTACTAAAGCTTAATAAAGTATTGCCAAAACTTGAGTTTTTAAGAATAATTTCATCTTAATACACAAAGACCAAGATTTTCAGAAATGATTGATTTAGGTAACCAATCTGAGCTGCCTAATTATTATTTTTTTTTGTGAAGTTTCCCAAGTTGGGCAACTAGTCACTTCTCAAATTTTGATAACTTCTGTCCATAGCATCCTGCTAAGCTCAACAGGAGGAATGTCCAAGATTGCGCAGCAGCAATATCTAGATGGTTTGTATTGCATAAATCCCTAGCAAATCAGAACTTACCATTTATTCCCTTGGCAAGAGTGTATAGTTATGGGGAAAGTTGTGCCTGGGCTGAGGAGCTTGCTCCCCTTTAAGGAAAGGCATGCTTTTGTCTCTAAGGAGTTGACCTGTTCAGTGTTGCTGTGTAAATAGTTGAAATGGGGTAGAGCAGTATTTCTCAATGTCAGGGTGTCAGCATTTTAAAAATTGGACTGCCTGAAGGTCTTGCTGCTGTGTGCTGTGTTCTGTGGAGTATGCATTTGTTGTTTCAGGAAAGTTTTCACTTAATTGCTATTTCAGACAGCAACGAATATGCTGACTCTCTTTTTGCAGAAACGTCTCCTAAAATCAGTTCGCTGAGAATTGCTTCTTTGGGAGTAACAACTTCATGAAAAATTGAACAGTAAAGCTGTAAATGGAAGTCTTTTTCAGTGTACCAAGTTAACCACAACAGCTGTATAAAGCAGACTCATTTGGGATAAAAACCTAAGTCTAAGATGTAGCAATTAAAAGCAAATTGATTATAAATACATCCTCCCCACAGCCACATGATGTGTTTTCAAAAAAACCCCACACTTTGAAGACACAATCGCACTCTTTCAAATTTGTATAAAGGTACAAAATGCAAATAAATCTTATTGCATAAAGAGAATGTCAGGATTAACTCATTCCTGATAGATATAAATCTCATTGATTTGAACGGACCTTTGCCTGGATAAGGACTTGAGGGGTCTGGCCTTCAGAGTGTCCTGGGCAGCGTGTCAGAAATTTGTAGCATGTGCATTGTAGTCTGTGGATAATATACATGGGACATGGATTATTAGAACACTTCCTTTCTACCTCTTGTCAGATTGTGACATCTTGATACTGAAGCAAACAACATACTCAAATAAGTTGGAGAAGGTTGGTTTGACATATTGCGGGCCACAGTGTCCTTTGAACATGTTTTAATTGACAAGCTATCTTTCAAGAAGTCTCACTGAGATCATCATTGCTTAGTTTGTGGACACTCCTCTCACAAAGCATGACTTTCCTTGCAAAAACAGACCAGCTCTCTGTTCCAGGAGAAATGGTATCATGAGGGCATTTAAATAGAATCTACAGTTTTCAGCCTGTTTGTGCCAGCAGAGAGGAGTAAAACATCTCTTTAATGCAAGAAGTGACTGGGTGGTTTGTCTTGGGCAGCAGTAGTTAGTATAAGAGCATCCCTTTATTGCACATTGTTTTCAGGTTAGCGGAGGGACAAGTCCAGCCCTACCATAAGATTAGGTATGATCGATGCTGAATTGTTCTACATGTTTTGTGTCATCAAAAAACTTTATCATCTTGGCTCCAGATACTCCTGGCCACTGATCTCCATTGTCCCCTTTTGACATTTGGCCTCTTTCCCTCCAAATACAAACATGCAGTAGTTTTTCACACACCGCTTAAACCAGGGCTGGGCAAAATACTGCCCGGGGACCACCCTACCGGGGCCCTCAGGCACACAGCTGCCACAGTTTAAATCACAGTTCATGCAGCTCTCTGCTTTGCTGGGAGGGGAAGGCTTCCTGTGATCTCCCCACCCCCAGTCAATCTCTCAGCTCCTATTGGCTGGAAACCACTAGCCAATAGGAGCGGAGAGATTGGTCTGGGGGTGGGGGCAGTGCAAGCCTTTTTGCCCTCCCAGAGCTGAGAGCCTTGTGGAGGAAACAGCCTGTAGTTTCAGGTGGTCTGGGGCTGCAGCAGGCAGGCAGTCCAGCCTGTCTTGGGGGTGCTGTGGGGCTGCTGGCTGGGAGGCGCTTAGGTAAGCACCTCCCAACCAGAGCTTGCCTCTGGCACCCCTTCCCCTCCTGCACCCCAACTCCTTTCTCCAGGTCACCATCCAAACCCTCTACACCCCCCTGCCCCAGGTCACAACTCCTTCCCAGACCTTGTACCCCTTCCTGCATCCCTCCCTCAGGCCAAAATCTTCTCCTTCACCCATATCCCTTCCCAGATACTGCACCCCATTCCCTTGCCCCAGGTCACCCCTCAAACCCTCTGCAGTCTGCACGTCCTTTTCCCAAGTTACAGTTCCCTGCCAGAATCCTCTCCTGCACCCATACTCCCTCACCGACCTTACACTCCAGTCCGCTGACCCAAGTCACAATCCCCTCCTGCACCCAAACTCTGTCTCAGACCTCACACCATCTCCTGCATCCCAGTCCCTTACGCCTTGCACCCTTATGCAACCAACCTCCATCCTAGACCCTGCATCCCCTCCACAGAAAAGTGCAGCCCTTAACCACTTTCCAAAACCTTAGAGTGGTTCCCTGTGACGGGCCGGGCCAGGTCTGGGCATAGCTGAGGGCGTCCGGTCAGGGCGAATTGCTCAAAACTCGGGGCTCCTTACAGCCCCAGACCGGAGACCTTTCCCAAATAGGCCACAAACCAGTCACACCGAGCGCTTCAGCTGCCAGTCTGGCCAGTCAGCAGTCTCACAAGCAAAACCCCTCTGATATCCCAGCTCTTCCTATGCCCCAGTCAGCCCCGGGCCTGCACACAGGTGAGGGGTTTTAGAACCCAATCTCATCTACCCCGAACGGGTTCTTCCGGTCCCAAAAACCAGCCACAGGTCCCAATCCATTTACATTTTGGATCTTACCCACAAGATCATGCTGAGCCAATCCTTTAGAATCCAAAATCTAAAGGTTTATTACTAAAAGAAGGTTAAGGAGAATACGTTACATGCATTGAATCACCAAGTTCTCAATGCAAGCTCTTAGCAGAGATGTTATAAACTACTATCTTATAAGTCTCTGATGTACATCCTATGTCAGGATGGGTCCACGGTTCTTTACAGCTCGTTGTTCCCTGCAAGGCTGCATCTGGGATAGGAGCTTAACTGAAGACAAGATGGAGGGTGCCACATGACACTTACATACCTCTCCTGGCATCCTCCTGGCCAGAGCAGGTCACATGGTCGAGTGACGTATCTCTGTTTCACATGCTGGCAGCTATTATGCCCTGGCTGGTTTGCAGGTATCAGTCACGTTCCTCAGGTGTGTATTGGCACCTAGAGATTCATTGTCTCCTTGCTAGTTACCATAGCCACTGGCTGAACATTCTTTGCCTATTGGTCTGTCTCAGACAGAGAATTTTCCAGCATCAACACAGAGTACATATTTATAACTCCACATACAGATGTACACATACAAGTACATGAATAGCATATACAGAATCAGCAGAACATGAGCTTTCATGTGACACCTCACACGGCCCCCCTTTGTATAGACTTTGGGGCAACTACCCCCCTCCCATGGGTGCAGCAATGATCTTTAAAATTCAATAACGTGACATCCCCTACCAAAAACTATTGCCCACCCCTGGGCTAGAAGTTGGGGCTAGTGCCCATTATTAAGAGTAGTACTTGTCTGTAATGCTTGAGTCAGGCTGAAATTGCTTGGTTCTTTGAATTGAGTAAAAATCTTGCCCCAGTACTATTGTACATCTGTAACCTAGCAGTGCTCTGAGTGGGTGCCATAAGATCTCTGAACACAGATTTTTTTTCCATTATAGTAAATTCTAATTTCAATTTTAACCTTCTCTCCTAGATTAATCACATTGCCCAAAATGGAGGATTATATAAAAGACCCTTTAATGAAGCTTTTGAAGAAACACCTATGCTGGTTGCTGTACTAACATACGTGGGCTATGGTGTTCTCACCCTCTTTGGGTATCTGCGAGACTTTCTACGACAGTGGAAGATTGAGAAGTGTCACCATGCAGCAGAGCGAGAGGAACAGAAGGTAGTTGCTGGACAGGCTTGGGTGGGATTGAGTTGGTGTACAGTGGGATGTCAGCCAGCTATACGAATTTAAAATGTTTCTATTTCTAGTCCAAATAGGTGCACAAAGAACCCCCCCGCAAATACAAGCCTTTGTACAGCTGGTTAAATGAATCTGTAGACATCTTGAAATGATAGCACTGAGGTGCTAATCAATTACCTCAGTAATCCCAATGAGGTGTTAATTCTGAGGCCAACCAATGACCATTTTAACGTCCACACTAACTATTTCTTCTTCTTCAAGGCATGTTCGTGCGTGCGCTTCACTGTAGGTGTCTTGATGCCCCAGTGCTTGGAACCAGAACTTTGCAGCAGCATGCCCTCCTTCCCCCGGGTGGCGGCGCATGCATGCAGCACTGCCCGCACTGTAGCAAATGTACCGATGCATGCATGCCATCAATTTCTGTCAATTCCTTATCAGCTCCTGGTTTGGTCAGCGCACAGCAGCGCTCTATGCATTACTCAAAAATGTAATACTGTAGTTATTATTTGATAGCTTTCGTCATGGTTTACAAAAGGCGCTCTGAACCGTTGGTACATGTACCATCAAAATCGGTATCGACAAAGGTCCTAGAGATCTCCCTAGTACTGTCTACATCCAGGGTATGGGCAGACTCCTTAGCGCAGTCACAACACAGGGCACCAGTGGTACCAACCTTCACTCAGCTGAAGCAGCTGACCACGCAACAGGAGCTGACAATAGGAATGGAAAAGACTCGATATCCTGAGGAGGAAATCATACTCATTGGCCTCCCTCCTAATAACCAACTGTGCAAAATACACATGCCACCACTTTGACCAAATGAAAAACTTTATTGAACAGCTTCCGGATGATAGTAAGACTACTTCTTCGAGGGCCCCCGGGGGCACTCCACTTAGGTGTCAGCGCCGCTGCACACCTGGCCCGGAGATCTCTGCTAGCAGTCTCCTGGCTGCCAGCACATGCTGCGCTATTGCACAATTGCTGAGAGTGACAATTGGGCATGAGCCGGCGGCCATTCCCTCAGTTCCTTCTCTACTGCCGCCGGCATCGGTCACACTTCCACCAGTCTCCCAAATGCTAGAGTAAGAGGGGGGGGAAAAAAATTTTAAAAATAAAGAAGCAGAAAAGGGAAAGCTAGCGGGCGAAGCAGCACATGGCTGCTTCAGCTGCAGTCTGCTCCTCCGTGAGCAGCATGCAGGTAACCCTGTCATGCCTAAACACCTAGCATGAAAGGAGAGGCATCCTGCCTGCTGAAGAGATGATGGGGGGGGGGGGGGGGAAGTTTCTATCTGCATCTCTCGGCCAGAGTGCAGGACGGTGATCGCAGCAGCAGACAGGCACAAGCAGTGCCTGCGCTGCCTCGGGCCAGACCATCTCAGTCTCTGCCCGCATTGGTACAAGCTCGCCCATGCTCTCAGGGGGCGGCAGCATCACATATGGAGACCGTGGCTGAATCGCAGCCTCATTTGACCCCACCCCAGAGAGAACCCTCTTGGGGAGGAGGGCAGGATGAGCATTCCCTCGCAGGGACGTGCTGGAGAGCAGGACCCGGAGTGAAGCATACAATGCTCCTGGTCCCCTGGTGAGCTTCAGCCTCTCACAGACAAATGGAGGAGGCTGATCAGAGTGCCACCAGGCAAGGCTCTTAAAAGCAGGATGAGGGCTCTGGCTTAATGAGAAGCCGTGACCCTAATAGGAAGCACTGAGCCGCTGGCGACGCTTCATGTTCTCCACGCAGTAATGCGGTACCGGTGGGAAACATGGTACTGTGGAGGAACCAGCAAGCCAGCAAGCTGCAGTGCAGCAGAATGCCACGCTTAAGCACACGCTCGGTACTGATGCACTTCACAGCGCCAATGGTACTGATGCGGGCAGCTGTATGGGACTGCATAGCAATGCCTTTGCTTACTCCGGTACCAAGGCTCGTGACGGGCAGCCCTTGCAGTAGGATTGGTACTGTGCTCACCATTAGTCGGTACTGATGTTACCCCGCAGGCTAGAGGTCCCCTGTTCTCCACGACACCAGCATCATATATATCTGCTAGATTTCATGATGACGAGGAGGAGCAGCCAAGGGGCCAGCAGAGAGTCCCTTTATATGCGGGAGCTCAACAACGACGGGGATGCCTCCACCAATGCCCCCCCCCCGGGCCTCTTGGGACCCCGGGGCTCCGTACCAACTCAGTAGTTCAGCACACTATGCTGTTGGAGCACAGTCTGCTCATGTGGCTTCCCGAACCCAAGCTGACTGGGACCAAACCTACAGCGACAGCGTTTCGCTTAGGGAGGACGCGACACAGACTCTTCTATTCCACCCAATAATTCCTACTCCATGATAGGGAAACGAGACCAGATATCATCTCATGAGCATACTCGGTTTACCTCAACATACTACGTTGGCTTTTCCAAGGAATGAACCATTGAGGGAGCCAGCTAAGTTAATCTGGAAAACTCCGGCATCGGTGCTTCCACTATCTCACATGCTAGATCAGAACTATTATGTTGCCTCCACAGAGGTCGAAGTCCTCTTCTCTCTCACGTCCCTTATTTTACTAATGATTGAAGCAGCCAACCAGAGGGGGAAGCACCAGCAGTACCCAGAACACCACCATACAGCCACCATAGAGACACAAAGGCTGGACTCTCTGGGGAAGAAAGTCTACTCCTCAGCCTCCTCCCTCTGGCTGTGCATTGTGAATCAGGTGGCCTACTGGCAAAATACTCTCCCAACTCGGTTGAATCATTGCATTCCTTTATTCAGTGTATACCAGAGGATGTGAGGGAGCAGTTCAAATCACATCAGGCTGCATTAGGAGGCAGCGGATAAGGCGGCCAGGTTCAGGCCATCCGCAGTATAGAGGAGGCGGATGTCATGGCGGCAGCTGTTGGGTTCCCCAGGGAGGTTCCGTTGGCTGTCGAGGATCTCCCATCCAAGGGGGGAGAAGCTCTGGCAGAGGCAACAAAGCTCAGCTTTCCATGAATTGAAGGACCCCAGGGTGATGCTCCATACACACTAGGGATACAGCTGCCTGGCGCCAAGAGGAAACAATACAAACAATAGGAACAGAGGTTCCGACCATTAAGGGATACACAACAAGGACCCCATGAGAACCAAGGGTGTAGGAGTCAAACTTGGCGCAGATCATCAAATGAGCAATCGTCGACCTGAGGTCTCATGTCAGTGAAACTGAGATTTGGTTGAAGGTACAAAAGCAGATTTTTCTAAGGCATGTACAACCAAGCGCATAACTACTTGAAAACAGCCTCGCCGCATTCTCCTCGGCCTGGAATCCCAGAAACGTGGATCAATGGGTCCTACAAAGAATACGGACCAGATACGGTAAACTGGTCAGAGCAGGTCCACCAAACCAACCCCCTTTCCCTCTCTCTCTCATGAGTTGCCCCTCCCGGACGACGCGCAGCACCTCCTCCAATTCAGCATTATAGAGGAGGGACCCAGCTACCACAGAGGAAAAGGATTTCTTCTCAATAATTTCTAGCTGTCAAGAAATTGGGGAGGGGGTGGTGGTCCAGCTTGGACCTACATGTACTCAACCAGCTTGTCAAGTATAAACGTTTCAAGATGGTCAGGCATCATACCGGCCTTGGAGACGGGAGCATGACTAGCTACCCTTGACCTCAAGGATGTACGTTTTCACGTGTCTACTCACCTTGCTCACATACAATTCCTCAGATTTGCCCTTGAGCTTACTATCAGCACAGGTTGCTCCCCTTCGGACCGCCCACGACACCCACAGTTCTCCTTTGAGTAGTGTCCCTGGAGGTGCTCCACTATAGGTGTCGGGCTCGTCCCGGTGCCACAGATCAGAGATTTTCAAGAGCTGTAGTCAGCCGGACTGTGCATACACGGTTAGCGTCTTGCGCTGTTCGCGCCCTTTACCTGTTGCGCACGGTCTGGCTCCTGCCAGTCCTTTTCAACTGTCCTCGGTCGCAGACGGAGCTCTGCCTCTCTCTCCCATCCTGTCAGAAAGATGCGGCTGTAAAAATTAGTTTTAGTTGTGGATTCCTGTAAATAGTTAGTTCTAGTCATAGTCTTGTTAATACTTGTTCAAAGTGTTTGTGGGTTTTGTTTAAACGAACACAGTTGGATTCCGTTCTTGGCTTAGGCCGCCTTAAAAAAAAAAAAAAGAAACAACAACAACAAAGAAAGACAAGAACATCCAAAATGCCTGGCTCATGAGGCTTTAAAAAATGCGACATCTGCCACGAAGCCATGCCAGCCTCCGATAGGCATGCGCCTCACCCAAACAGCGAATACATGATGCATGTGCTGCAGAAATGTGTGCAGAAAGTTCTTCATCCGCATATTCACATGCTTCATTTCAGTGCCTCACTTCTACAAGGCTGAGTAACCCACAGGGCACGTGGGGAGAGGAAGTACATAATATAATCATGAACTGTCGCAAGCAGATGACAAGGAAAATATAGTCTCAAAAATGGAGGCGTTTCTCCGAGTGGGCAGATCAAAGATCCCTACACCCATAATCCGCACATCTAACGGTAATAGTAGACTACCTCCTTGCTTTAAAGAAGAACCTTTCTAATTAATCCGTAAAGGTACATTTAGCGGCAGTACCAGTGAGCATGAGATCGTGGACGGGCACACCATATTCTCATACCCTGTAACCAAAAAAAGTTCCTGAAGGGACTGAACAACATATTTCCTCCTATAAAGCCATTAGTGCCACCTTGGGACCTCAACCTTGTTCTTAACTTCTTGACCCGCCCACCCTTTGAGACCATGGCAACATGTTCCCTCACTTACCTGTCCATAAAGGTGGCCTTCTTCCTAGCAATCATGATGGCAAGGAGAGTGGGTGAGCTAGCTGTACTCGTGGTGCATCCGCTATTCACCACTTTCTACAACAGGGGTGGGCAGTAATTTTTTGCCGGGGGCCACTTCAGAAATATTTGAAGTGGCTCCGGGCCATACCGGAAGGGGCAGGGCCAGGATACTTCCTTGCTTCCCTACCCACAGACTGATTGGTCTGGGGGTAGGGGAGCACTTTTGCCCCCTCCAGAGATTCCACCTAGCCCATGCCCTGGCAGTGGGAGGAGACTTTGCATGCTCTCTCGTCTGCCCTCTAGGCTAATTAGAGCTTGGGGGCAGGGGAGCATGTAAAGTCTTCTCCTGGCAGGCAGAGAAAACTTTGTGTGCTTCCTCTAGCCCCCAGGCTCTAATTGGCCTGGGGGCGGGGGAGTGTCAGGGCTTCTGCGGGCCAGATCAACCCACTTGGTGGGCCAAATCCGGCCCCCAGAGGCCCTTTTCCCACCTCTATTCTACAAGGTTAAGTAATTTTAAAATCACACCCCAAATTTCTCCTGAAAGTAGTCTCCCAGTTGCACCTTAACAAACCTACGTACTTGCCTGTTTTCCGTCAAAAGCCACATCCCGATGTCAGTGCATTGCGACTCCACTCCCTCGATGTCCGGTGGGCACTCGCCTTTTACCTAAATAGAATCAGACCTTTTAGACAATCTCCAAAATGTTTTTTATTTCTACAGTAGGCCATTCCAAGGGTCAAGCCATATCGAAACAAGGACTTTCAAAATGGGCAATAAGTTGCATTAAAGAATCCTACCACATTAACAAGGTGCCTTTGCTGACTCAAATCAGGTCACGCTCCACCAGAGCCATGGCAACCTCTATAGCCTTCTTCCATAATGTGTTCATTGCAGACATTTGTAGGGCAGCAACGTGGGCTTCTGCCCATATATTCACGAAGCACTATGCTATAGATGTGCTTCTCGGTCCACTGTGTTCAGGCAGGTGGTGCTAGCCACAGTCCAACATCTGCATCCTAAGCCCCTCTTTCCAGAGATTGAGAGCACTGCTCTGTAGTTACCTACAGTAGATTGCCCACAGGGACGCTCCTCGAAGAAGAAAGGAGAGGTTACTCACCTTGTGCAGTAACAGGTGTTCTCTGAGATGGGGGGGGTCCCTGTGGGCACTCCATGATCTGCCCTTCTCCCCTCTGCTTCAAAGCTGCCGCATCTCTCAGCGGTTGAAGGAATGGACAGGTGGTTGACAGCATAGTGTGTGTTGGTATGTTCCCTATGGCGCAAACAGTGCTGCACTGCCATCTGGCAGGGGGTACTGCTGCTGAAAAGTTCCGGTTGCAAGTGCTGGGGTGTCAAGGCATCTACAGTGGAGCACCCAGAGAAACACCCATCTCAAAGAACACCAGTTACTGCACAAGGTGAATAACCTCTCCTATTGTCAACCATGTTAAAAGAAATGTCCAGTTCCTCGGACACTGAAGCTAGAGCTTCAATCCTTCTCAGTCCACGAACATGAACTCTGAAGTGTAGAAATAAATGTTGGGATCCTTGAACGCTTTTGCTGCCCAAATAAGATTATAAACTATACCCTCAACTGGTGTAAATTGGCATATCCTCATTGAAGTCAATGCTGATTTATGCCTTTTAGAATCCAGCCCTATATTTGTGTAAGTTTGTAATAAATAAAGAGTAATACAGGGAGAAAGCATAGGAATAACTTTCAAACTCCTGAAGAAATAATTTCTCTTCCAAGAAAATACTCTAGAATTAGAGAGATGAATATTGTGTTTGAGTTAGTGTTCAGTGTGATTTATTTTCTTTAAATGAGGAGGACAATAGGGTAGCTAAAGTGGATGGGCAAATGTGGCCCATAGCTACTCTAACTTTCAGTATAAAGGATTTATTGGTCCTGAATCACACTGTTCTTCACTGGATGGTTTCTTCAACATGCTTCATTGTATGCTGGGTTCTGTGGTTTCTGTCTCATCTCTGTTAAAAGGGGGCTGCTCTGTGTAACAGTGAAATAAAAGATGCCTTTCTATGAAGTATCATTACATAAACTCATTATGCTTCCTGCCCAGAACTGTTCCCCACAGTTTAAATGTACTTTTATTAAGTTACTATCCTCAACCACAAAAGTGGTGTGTACCTGACAATCCACATTATGGTTGCTGTCCTGCAGAATATGCAATGCCGTGTCAGGCATAGGGATGTGAAGGACTAGTTGACTATCCAATAAGCAAATGACTATTGGATAAGCAAAAGGGAGTACTTCAAAGAGGCAGTGCCACTTGAAGCTTGGGGCTAGACCCCGGGCTCCACATGGCACTGCTGCTTTGAAATGCCATGTGCAGCCCGGGGCCAGCTGGGGTGTCCCTAGGCTGCACGCGGCGTGTGGAGCCAGGGATCAGCTGGGGACTCCCCCACTGACTCTGGGCTCCCTCCCAGTACTGCCACTTTGAAATGCCACGGGGAGCCCGGCGTCAGGCTCCTTGCAGCGTTTCAAAGAGGCGGCTCTACGTGGTGCTTTTGCCTTTGAAGTAGCAGAGCTGCCCTATTGACTAATCAAATAGTTGATGCAAAAATGCATTGACTATTCCATTAGTCAGTTTGTCAATATTTAACATCCTTAGTCAGGATAAATAAAGGGAATACCCCCTCTGTAGGTTAGGAATGCAATAGTGTACCCATGTACATGGCTATCCAATGAGCCTCAGCTCATTGGTTAACCTTCATGGTTACATGCAGGGGTCCACCCTGTACTGCTGCCTCTGTATGAGATGCAGCAGCACGGAAGCGGGTGGGAGTGTGAAGCATGAGGTGTGGGGCAGACAGCTCTGTGGGAGCCAGTGTTTGCCTGCCCCCACTGGCCCTGCACTGCTGCCTCTGATACAGAGGCAGCAGCTTGTGCAAGGGTGCAGGGGCTGGTGGCTCCGCAGGAGTTGTCCTTCACATGTAAATGTGTAGCCACTAAATGTTTCCGAGATTAGCATTGAGGTGAATTCCTCAGTGAATGCTAGTACACAGTGTAGGGGGTTATCTTGAATAGCTATTAACTAAAGAGCTATGGAATTACGATCCCCATACATTGTCTGAAGTGTATTTAGAATTCCTGTCCTGAGAATTGTCCTTCAGCCTAAATTGCGTTTCAGGGAAACAGGAAGATTTTTTTTTTTGGCAGATGACTTGAAGCCCTTTGGGAGTACGTATGTGGAGGATGGCTTCGGGACCCATTCCTCAACATGGTGGATATGGACCCTGAGTTGGATCAGGGTTGCAGATAAGGTGTCTCTTTTCTATTTACTTTTGAATTGTTCATGACATCTTTGTGGGTGAGTTTGGTGAGCGATCAGGGCTTCTTTTTTTAAAGGAACTGATTTGTGGTTGATTGTGAGGGGAGGATCAGGGGATTTGGTGCAATACACTAAAGACAGGAAATTCCCTTTTAAAAAAATGTTAGCAGTGATGATGAAATGCCAGCCTGGTGCGCTTCCTCATATTCATGCCTAGATTGGAGTAACTGCTCCTACTGTAAGGTGAACTTAGTTGAGTGCATATGGTTTCTGGTACAAGGTATAAGCTGCAAGTATTAGACTGTGAATCAGGCTCTCAAATCCGCTTAGAAGTTTGGAAGGACAAGCTGTAATGAACCTGATGCGGAGACCAGTTTCATTTTGTTGTTACGTTGATGTTCAATAACTTTTTGAAGCAGTGTCCTTAAGAAGCTTCAAATGTTTAATCTTTCAGGGTCCTGATTAGTTGGCCAGTTGACCCACAGTGACAATGTATGGACTTCTAGGAAGAATATTTTATTTTACGATTGAGCAAGTAAATCAGGGTGCTGTTGGCCTAAAATAGTCTCTCCCATTCCTGTTGCCTCTCGTTATGTGGAAATGAAAACCTTTTTATTCTCCTTTTGCAGATAGAAGAGACTGGCAGACAATAGCATTGCATTTAGTTTTCTGAAGTGATACTTTGTTAATGTTCGTAAGTTACTTAGGAGATGAAAAGCACATCATAAAGGATAGGAAGTGTTCAGAAGACTCTTCTGTCTGGGTGACCAGCAGGCAATGAGTTTTACATGTAGTTACTAGAAGACTTATCTGGCATTGCTTGGGTCCTTCAGGGCAGGGGCTTGGGAATGTGGGGGATGCATGAGTCAGGGCAGGAGATTGGGGATGTGGAAGACTTACAGCAGGAGGCTGGACATGTGGGGGTGTGTGTGCAGGAGTCAGGGTTGGGGGGTGAGGAGGGGCTCAGGGTGGGCAGTGCAGGTGTCCTAGTGGGGGAGGCTCAGGGGAGAGAGTGGGAGCAGCTAGTGACTGCTCCCAGGGGTGGCTACAGTGGCAGGCCCTGTGCTGCCAGCAAGCTGGGGCACTTGCTGCCCTCCTATGGCCATTCTGGGGAAACTGTCCCTGCTATTACACCCCTTCCTTTCTGTCTGATGAGAAACAGTCACGTTCCATATACATCCCATTGTCCTGGCACAACAAATCCCTGATCTTGCTTTAAGTTATCGTAAGAGGAAGCTGCATTGCTCTTACCATTTAGGAGGAGTCCTTGAACAAACAGATTGATGGATGGACAGACCCAGGTGCTCAAATGCTCTGATATATTATAGAAGATTAGTCATACATATGTGCAGTGCTTTATACAATAAATCCTATCTTAACCCCCAGAGTGATGAGCTAAAGGTGGACATTTGATGGAAGATTGAACAAACATCTATTAGAAATCAATGGCTTACTTAAAAGTGGCTGTATAATATGGAGTTGATCATTTCCTTGATCATTATCGTGTATAGGGGGCATGGTCTAGATTTAGGTCCAAAATGTAATAGTTTTGAAAAAATAAACTAGTACTGAATGAAACATTAACTTTTCACCTGGAAAAAATAATTTTTGGGGAGACTAAACTGTCCCCTTTGCCACCTACATTTCAGCTTTGTGGTAGTTCGCAGAACCAGAAGGTGAAAGTTATTAGATTAATTTGGATTTTCAAACATGGTTTGTTTTTTTTTAGTTTGACAATATCCTTTGGCTTGCCTACAGTGTCCTTGGACTTACTGCAGTTCTTAGTGTTAGAGAGCAATTTAATAACACTTCAGGTAGGCAGCAACTGGAGAATATCAGGCTTATCTTCAACTCACAAAAGGAGGAAATGGGACAGATTGTGCTTGTACTGATTCCCTAGATGAATTTAGTTTCCAGCTTCCTTTAAAATATATCCAGCTGACACTTTCCTGGTAACTGCTGTTATGAAATAGATCTTCCGAGGACAATTAACAGCTTGTTCTAGGGTATTTAAGCTATTGAGAATTTGTGTTTGCTTTTGTCAGATTGAAGGAAGCCTGTTTGTCTAACATGAAGTATTGTATACCTTTGGAGCTTACAGCAAACTGTAGTTCAATCCTTGAAAACCCATATTGCATTTGATAGGTAAGATTGAATGTTGTTCTGATTTTGTAAGTGGCCTGTATGTGACTGATTACTCTGTCCCTGGGATTGAGAACACCTATGATGATGGTTGGTGCAAAGCTAGATAGGTAATTGGTATTTAATTCCTTTTAGATTGCAAGGGAAGGATGATATAGAAACTAGCTGCAGGCTGTGTTTCTGCAAGGTTGGTCTGTCCTTTCCTCTGAGCTAATAGGTTTACCTTGGGGGAGTGGTACTGGAGATGAAGTTCTCCTAGAACAGTGGTCTTCAACCTTTCTTCATCCAAGATCACTTTTTAAATGTCAGGGAAGCCAAGATCTAGCCCATCCCTTCCCCAAGACCCCACCTCTTCCTTGAGGCCCCGCCCTCTCCATTTCCCTCCTCTCCATCACTTGCTGTCCCCAGCCCTTACTCACTCTCATTGAGTTGAGACAGAAGGTGCGGGCTCTGGGGTAGGAATGAGGGATTTGGGTGTGAGAAGGGGTGAGAGATGCAAGCTCTGGGAGGGAATTTGGATACAGGAAGAGGTAAAGAAGGGGATGCTGGCTCAGGCAGGGGGCTCCAGGCTGTAGAGTGTTGGGGTCAGGTGGAGGGAGGGTTGGGGTGCTGAAGCACGCCACAGGCTTGTGGATGTGGGGGTGCAGGAGTTTGGGTTGGATGAGGCTCTCAGGGCAGAGAGGGTTGGGTGTATGATGGGCTCGGGGCACAGGTTGGCAGTGTGTGGGTGGTACAGGAATGTTGTGGCAGAAGAATGGGGATGTGGAGGTGCAGGAGTTTGGGGATGTGAGGGGCTCAGGGCAGGGGGTTCAGGTGTATGATGGGCTCAGGGTTGGGGTGTGAGGGGGAGCAGGAGTGTTATGACGCTGGGAACAGATGGGGGCTTGACCCCAGTTGGGGGCTTGTTGGCCAGGCTTCATTTTTAAATAAAATATGATGTCCAACACAAAAAGTTTCAGCATTGTTTTATTTATGGGAGGGGCAGGGAACCTGTTTTGGGTCAGGGACCACTGACCCATGGAAAAATCAGTTGAGGACCACACAAGTGAGATGGAAAAAACCAACTCCTCCAAAAAACCCCAAGCCTCACTGATGTGGCCCCAACTGAGACACCTAACTCCTCTGGCACACCAGCCCCATGTGGGGGGAGGGGGGAGAGTAGGTAGGACTGAGGTTCAAGTCCTCAGGCCAGATTAACTCTTCTGGGGTTCCAGGGTTAGTGGATTTTGTGGGCCCCTCTACTCTCTGAAGTGGGGCCAAAAATGAGGGATTGATTTTGTAGACCAGGGCTGCCAGTGAGTGGGATAGGGATGGGAGTGCAGAATCTGGGTGGAAAGTAGGGTACAGGAGCAAGCTGGGGGTAGGTGTCTGGCCAGACGGGTGGGGGCGGGAGCAGCTCGGCTGGTACCTGAGGGTCTCCAGGGATGCAGATCTCTGGGGCAGGATTTGAAGGCAGGGCTGGAAGAAGCACATGTGCAGCTTCTTTAAGAAATCCAACCTCTCTGGATTCTGCGCTGCCATCTTCACCCCCACCCCCCTTTCCCCACCCCCACCTCCCTGGAGCATGGGAAAGGAAGGGAAGACAAGAAAACATGCTTCCTGAGAAGCCGTATCTGGCGCGGACCCATGGGACTTGCCCCGCCCCCCCGCCCCCCCCACACCACAGGAAGCCGGAGCTCGCTCCATTTTTGTGGGAGGCTGTAGCACCAGCATGGGCTCCTCGTTGGGGGTGGGGGAAAATAACTGCCTCCCGATCAACTGGCAGTGCCCCCACAGTCGACCAGTCAATCATGATCGATTGGTTGGTGACCACGGTCCTTGAGGTAAGGGAGGCTGCAGTGTTTGCTAGTTGGGAGACTCCATTTTAAATCAGGCTGACAGGTTTCACTAATTCCTGTCCTCCGAGGTTCTGACCAGGACATTCTACAGCCTGTTTCAGCTTTGAAAGATAGTTTTCCCTGGCTGAGGCCTCTACTGCACCAGGCTGAAAAGATTTTTTTTTTTTTCAGGTTAGACAGAGATTTTTCTAGTACTATATCTGTCTAGTTAAATTGCTATCAATAAACCAGTGCAATATCATCTGATTTTATTCTAGAGGAAGAGTGCCTTTTTTACTTTAACTGTTTTCAAGGCAACATAAGCTAAGCTAACATGGAAAAAGGCGCTCTGATGCTGGAATATAGATGTCCTTTTGGGGAGTTATGCTGGTATAACCATTTCAGTTCATATACTACTTCTTACCAGTATAACTTCCCCATGTAAATGAGCCCAAGGGTTTGTTCTGACTCTGGGTTTTTTACTTGATCTAGGAGCTATATTCTTATGAAATTGCCAAGGGTAAGTTAAGTAACTTCAGTTTCTATGGAACCTAAAATTGGAAAAAAGCTGTATTTTCAATGCTCCTGTGTATGTTTCTGCTTCTGTGCCCTTGACAGGATCTGAGAGCATGTCTTTATACTTGGAAAAATCTCTTGTGAAAACAAATCCTGAGTTTGACTCTCAGTTCAGACTCTGTGGCACCATAGAGAGGAGAAAATGATGTTTGTACCCTTTTACTGCTTTATGGCCCATAGAGACCTGATGTTTTTTTCAAGTCTTCTGGGTTTTTATACACTAGAGCAGGGGTGTGCAAAAGGGCCTCCGCGGGCTGGATCCAGCCTGCCAAGCAGGTGGGTCCGGCCCACGGAGGCCCTGATGCTCCCCTGTCCCCAGGCCAATTAGGACAGAGGGGGCAGAGGAGCGCCTGAAGCTGCCTCCACTCTGCCTGTGCACTGCTTGCAGGGCAGGGGTAGAGCGGAGAAGGCTTCCAGTGCTCCCTTGCCCCCGGGCCTTAATTGGCCCGGGGGCAGGGGAGCATGGGAAGGCTCCTCCCACACTGCCAGGAGCACGTGGCACTTTGAAGTGCCACGTGCTGCTCGCAGGGCGAAGGGAAGAGCGGAGGAGGCTTTGCGTGCTCCCCCGCCCCCAGGTCCTGATTGGTGCCTAGTGGGAAGGGGGGAAAGGGGCTTCCCCACCCCCAGACCAATCATGGTTTGGGGTGGGGTAGCCCGGGGCTAATTCAAAAATTTTTGAAGTGGCCCCTGGGCAAAAATTACTACCCACCCTTGCGATAGAGGTTCATATCTTGTCTACACAGTCTTCCAGGGAAGACTGTGTGGCAGACTGATCAGTTCAAATCATGACATTAAATACAAAGTGAGCAGAAGTTAGTTAATTGAGAAGGAAAGTGACTCTTATTTGGGCTGTTTAAAATTCTCCTTTTATTTCTACTATTTAACTCTATTCCAGACAGACAGCTGGGGGGAGAGGTCCTTTTGTTAAAGACTTAGCACACCTGCCTTTGCCTGTAAAATCTGAGAACTTCCAGTTTGCTTAGGAGTCCTGCAAAGGTGACCTCCAGCAAAAACCTGGGAGAACATAACTTTGCATTCCCCAGGTTCCAAAAAACAAATTGAGAGATTTTTTTTTTAGGAAAAAAAAAACCTACCCTGGTTAAATGTTCTTTATGTAAGATAGCAGAAAGATTACAAAGACAGCTTTTTTTTCTTTTGCTGTTTACTAGCTGTTCTGATCCAGTGGTTCTCAAACTTTTTGGCCCATGGACCACCTGGCTCGATGCAAATCTTTGCGTGGACCACCAGTTGCTAATGGAAACTCACTGTTAATTACATAATTACACCTGAGTCATTTTGCTAGTGCTGCAGCTAGGGAAAATGGTTTAATTTAAATTATTAAACATATTAAGCGTTTTAACTTTTGCATGTTAGTTTCACACTTCATTTTAAATAAAGTAAAATATTTATGTCCAACAAAAAGGGTTTCAATGTTTTCTTTGACAGGGATGGGGAAGCTTTTTTGGGTCGGGGCCATTGACCCACAGAAAAATCAGTTGGGGACCATACAAGTGAGAAACAAACTCCTCCCAGAACCCCAACCCTCACTGAGGTGGCCCCCCAACTGAGACACTTCACTCCTCTGGCACTCCAGCCCCTTGGGGTGAGGGGAAGGGGCAGGGAGGACTGAGGTTCAGGGCTTCCCATAAGCCAGATGTACTTTTCTGGTGTTCCAGAGTTAGTGGATTTTGTGGATCCACCCCTTAGTTTCTGGGGTGGGGACAGAAATAGGTGTTTGGTGTGTGGGACAGGGCTGCCAGCAAGTGGGATAGCAATTGGGGTGCAGGATCTGGGCGGGAGGTGGGATGCAGGAGGGGGTGAGGGTGGGACGTAGGGTGCAGAAGCAGGCTGAGAATAGGTGTCAGGATGGTGGAGAGAGCAGGAGCTAGGGAGGGTGCAGTGTGTGGCCAGAAGGGAGGGTGCAGGAGCAGGATTTGGGGGAGGTGTCTGGCGAAGGAGGAGGTGCAGGAGCAAAGGAGGGGGCTTGGGACAGAGTGTCTGGCCAGAAGGGAGGGTGCAGGAGCAAGGAGGGTACAGTGTGTGGCCAGGAGGGAGAAGGAGCAAGCTGGGGTGCAGGGGCTTGGCAGGGGGAAGTGATGAGTGAGGGGAATTGGGGTACAGGGGTCTGTGTATGAGGGGGGATGCCTATCTAACCAGAAGTAACACAATCCTACAGGCTATTGTTTCTAAACAGAAAACCAAATGTTTGAAAATGCTACCCCTTTCAGTGCTGGGGGTGCTCCTCTGTTGTCCTCTGGCTTTGTGTTTATGGCAACCCAAATGGTACCTTGTCAGCACAGGAAATCCTGAGATTCCAGATAGGTTTTTTGTGGTAGTACAGAGCAAACCAGGGGGTGGAGTGCTCTGGGCACAGTGCAATGCAGTAGTTTCTCAGTTTACACCAGCTCTTCAGTGAGGGGTGAAGATGGGGGACAGAGTCCCCTAGTGGCCCTGCTCCTTCTGGCTGCACCACCACCCTCCCGACCTCCTGAGCAGACAGGCAGCCCCCTCCCTTGGCTTCTGCAGGAGCCCTGCTGTACATAGCTGCCCTACAGAACAGCCCTCCCTGCCTTGGAAATGCAGCTTACTGCACCACTGAGCAGAAGGCAGGCTTCACAGGGGGAAGGCCTTCAAGGGTATGTCTAGACTACATGCCTCTGGCGACAGAGGCATGTAGATTAGGCTACCCGGCATAGGAAAATGAAGCGGCGATTTAAATAATCACCGCTTCATTTAAATTTAAATGGCTGCCGCGCTGAGCTGATCAGCTGTTTGTCGGCTCAGCGCAGTAGTCTGGACGCTCTGCGGTCAACATCAAAGGCATTTGTCGACCTCCCAGGTAAATCTCATCTCAGGAGGCATGCCTGGGAGGTCGACAAATGCCTTTGTCGACCGCAGAGCATCCACACTACCACGCTGAGCTGACAAACAGCTGATCAGCTCAGCGTGGCACCCATTTAAATTTAAATGAAGCGGCAATTATTTAAATCGCCGCTTCATTTTCCTATGCCAGGTAGCCTAATCTACATGCCTCTGTCGCCAGAGGCATGTAGTCTAGACATACCCCAGGGCTCCTTCGCATGCTTCCTCCGCCCCACAGTGCAACAGCGGTAGCCCTGCTGCTTCCAGGGCTTTGCCAGGAGCCGGCATGGCACCTCCCCCGAGCAGTACCTGGAGGCAGTAGGGCCCATGGCAGATGCCATGGCATGGGGAGGCAGATTCCTGTGGGTGGGGTTGCATGACGGGTTGCAGCGGCACTAGAGGACTCCTGACATTGGTGCAGCACGCAGACTGCTGCTTCCCTGCTGGTCACTGCTGCAACTGCTGCCCAGGTAGCATTGGCCAATGGCAGCAGCCAGGAAAGCCTCGCTGCCATTCTCCCAGCGGGGCGGGCAGTTCTATATAATATAGAATTCTGTGTAGTTCTCCAGGTGTACTGGGCTCTTTAATGCATAGTAAAACTTAAACTGTGTGTGCGTGCACCCTAGACATGGTTTAGTGCTTTCTCACTGGGCCAAAGTTTATAAGGCACATTATCCTACAAAGGAGTCGGCAAGTGCAGCATGTTGCTCCCTATTTAAAATAACAATGATGAGACTATTGCTTTAAGGCAAGGCTGGAGAAGGATAGGACTCTGGGCATTTGGGAGGCTTCTGCACATGATTTGTGGCTTACGTAGTCTATACTATCAAGTTTTGTTGCAAAAAACTGCCTTTTGTCTACAAAACGTCCACTCCTACCAGACATTTTTTCTTTTCCTTTTCCATATTGTTGACAAAGAGCCAGCGTAGACTCTGCTGTTTGTTCTGCTGACAGAATTGGCTTCCATCAGTATTCCACAATGCCTGTCCTGATGGCTGTGCTCAGTGTTTTGATTTCTGCTGCCCTGAAGCTATGCACCCCTTCCCTTTCAAAGCTCCAGCAAGTATCTGACAGCTGAGTGAGCTGCTCTGTTTGGGGGAGTAAACAGAGAACAAATCATTGGAATGCTCCTGTTCTGCCCTGCACTAGGAGCGCAGCAGCAGGCAGGCTGCTGCTGCTGGGCGGGGCGGGGGAGAGACTGCTATGCTGCTTTGATATTTTTCAGCATGGAGAGCTTGCAGAGCTACTCACAATAAGGATGTTAAGAGGCAGGGGCAGGGTAATTGGCTAATCGGGCCAGCGCTTACTGCATTTAATATGCAGAGCTGCAGCAGGCTTGCCTCCCAGACCCAGCACAAGCTGGGACTGAGCCGGGCTTGCTCAGTCCTGGCTCACACCAGGTCCAGCAGCCACTGGCCGCGGGGGGGTCCCAGTGGGGAGCTGGGACCCCCCGCTAATAGAGGCTGCTCCAGCAGCAGCCCGTTAGGGTTGCCAGATGTCCGGTTTTTGCCCAGACAGTTTGGTATTCAGGTCCCCTCGTCCAGTTAAAAAAAAAAAAAAAAAGAAGAAAACATCCTGTTTCCCTTGGACGGAAGCCCGCCAGGGACAGTTTTCCCGTGCCAAGTCTGGCGGGGGCAGGGGAGTGAGGAGTGCGGGGCCATTTAAAGGCGCTTTTTTTTTTTCCCCCCTCCATGTTCAGGATTTTTGTTGAAAGTGGCTGGCAAGCCTAGCCCCTGTCCAGGGGGAATCCCAAGATGTGCAGGAATCCAGCTCTACCTTCCCACAACACTGCACTGTGGGATGCTTACCGACATTGCTTTGCTTTGTCAACAGGATGTTAGCAGTGTGGCTGTGAAATGTCACCAAGGGGAGGCAGGAAAAACTGGTTAGACTGTTTTTCACTTTTGGTGACTTGCATGTGGCTAGCACTTTTGTCACCAGACCTTCCCAGTGTAGATACGTAGCCTGAACATAACTGATGCTAAGCCTCAGTGACAAGATGAGTTTTTGAAGAGGGGCTTGGTGCATGGATACATAGAGAGAAATGCCAGGCTATAAGAACTAGCAGTATGCATTATGTAGTCAGATTTAAAATACTGTGGTGGAAAAATCAATGGTTGAATCTGAGCTCCTGGAAATCTTGTTCTTACTCTCACAATTAAGTTCAGGGCAACTGTACCTGCTTTTCCCCTGTCATGGGTGTCTTTGTCAGGTCTACAAAGACACTCATGCTTGGACTTCTGGATTTTAAGCCATGGTTTTCCTGGGTGAAGACATGCACCTCTCCCTCCCACCAATATGTATTTACATATTGACTTATTCCTAGCAAAAGAAAATCCTGCCTGAGGAAACATGCTTTGTTTGTCTCCTACATTGTCTGTAATTGCTACAGTTACAAGTTACCACACCCTTCTTCTAAGCAAACATATTTTATTCTTAAGACTACAGTCAAAGCACTACAGCAGAAACAATTTAAAAACAATGAAAGAACATCCATGCATATTAATAAATTTACCAGTAATCACTCTACCTGCAACATGGGCTCTGGAAGGAGCAGCCTTCACATCTTCATTCGGGCTTTTACTAGAGCAGGGGCCTGGACTTGATGACTGCCTGAGGTCTCTTTCAGTTCTATGATTCTATGGAGTTCATCTGACCCTTTGCTCTGAACAACAAACCACGACAGAGTCACTCATTTATCCAGTTTCTTTTTGAAGAAATCTTGTACAGGTACTCAGCCAGATAATGGATCTCTTTTCGAAGTACAGGTTCAAAAAGATAGATTCGAAGTAGACGATTTGCATTCCCTATACTTATGCTGACCACTCACAGAAAATCCAGGACAGTCCCGCTTTTTTATCGCCTGTCCTGGTCTCCTCATAAAGCACTGAAATGTCTTGAAAGGCCCCGAGATGCCAAACACAGCTGCATGCTGGTGTTTCCCCTCCCCCTCCTTCACTGGGGGAACAGGAGTCAGGAAGACTTCCTGTTCAATAGGAGCAGCAGGAGCTGGTTTCTGTTGGGAGCACAGGAAAGCAAGTGATTTGCTGGGGGTGGCCGCAGGGAAGTGGCACGGGGCTCAGCTGGGCTGTGGGGATGGAGTATGCCAGGGACCCAGATGAGGAGCTCAGCTGGGCTGTGAGGCAGGGATGCAAGAAACCAGTACAGTGCTCAGCTGGGCTGCAGAGGAGGGGCGGTGCCGGGAATCCGGGCACGGGGCTCAGGTGGGCTGTGCAGGATTGCGAGAGGCACAGAGGGGGAGCTCAGTTGGGCTGCAAGCGGGGGCTGCAGGGAACCAAAAATCCCTCATTTGGGACCAATCAGATCCTGAGGGTGCCAGACCAATGAGGTCCAACCCCTCCCCCAAGTCCCTTCCTGCACCCTCCCTCCTGGCCAGATACCCTACCCCCAGTACGTTCCTGCACTCTTCCTCCTGGCCAGACACCCTATACCCACCCTGCTCCTGCATCCGCTGTATTGCACCCTGTCCCTATCCAACTCAATGGCAGCACTGAACCCCTCATTTTAGCCCCACCTCAGAAACTAAGGAGGTCCATAAAATTCACCAAAAAAATAAAGCTGGCCTATGGGAAGCCCTGAGACTCAGTCCTCCCTGTCCTGTCCCCTTGCCTTGTGGGGCTGGAGCGCCAGAGGAGTGAGGTGTCTGAGTTGAGGGCCACTTCAGTGAGGGTTGGGAGTTCTGGGAGGGGTTTTACTGTTTCTCACGTGTGTGGTCCCCAACTGATTTTTCTGTGGGTCAGTGGTCCCCAACCCAAAAACATTGCCTACTCCTGCCATAAATAAAGAAAACATTGAAACCGTTTCTGTTGTACATAAATTAATATTTTACTTTATTTAAAATGAAGTTGGATAAACTAACATGTGAAAGTTAAAATGCTTAATCTGTTTAATAATTTAAATTAAACAGTTCTCCCTATCTGCTGCTCTAGCAAAATGGCTTGGGTGTAATTAGCAACTGGTGGTCCATGGAAAGGTTTGCAGTGAGCTAGGTGGTCCATGGGCCAAAAAGTTTGAGAACCACTGAAATATAGGCACCCTGGCCTCTCCCGCTGAGAGACCGCTGCAGGCTCCTTGCTGCTCCGGAAGAGCTCACAGAGAGATTGGGTCTGTTACCGTGGCAGTGAAATCACCGTGTTGCTTTGGTGTCGATGATGGACAGACACTTTGTGAGGCTTCCTCATCCAAGCAGTTGATGACTTAAACAGCGTTTTATGATGCCACATGAAAACACTTAGTGTCCACAGAAAGTCAGGATGTATCATTTCTCCACAGAGCTTACAAAGGGCTTGTTCACCCAGAGACACAAATCATGACAACCCATGATTTGTGTCTGTGGGTGAACAAGCTCTTTCTTTGTAAGCTCTGTGAAGAGGTGAGATGTTTTGACTTCCAGTTTCAAGGAATTTATTCTTCTGTCTTTGGCCTGCACGTTGTCTAGACCTGAATTAGCTGTGACAACGCATTTCTGAGTTATTCTGACAAAGTGAAACTTGTGCTCAAGACCCCATGTCCAGTGAGAGAAAACGCTGCTATCAGAAGAAATAAATTCAAAGTCTCTCCAAGTTTCTTCACATATTGCTGCTACCAGGCAGTGGGGCTTTTACTGATTGGTCCCTTACATTTCTGAAGGCTGACTAAATGTTAACTGGATCTTCTTGGGTAATATCAACAGATAGCTTTGGGCCCAATCCTAGCTTAACGTTTAAATTTGATCCAGCCTTTTGTAAGCAGGTTGGGAAGTGTTCTCATTTGGCAATTATTATTAGATGGTATTTACATAATATAGGCATTGCTATCTTGGTATTGACATATACATTTCTAAGTAGCTTTACATATAAAATAGCCCAGCCCCATTGATGTACCTTTCAATCACCGTTGGTGAGGGTTAGTGACATAGTCTTCTCCACCCTGTAATTATTATGATTAGTTCAGTATTGTCATTATGGCTTATGGAAACAGAGGACACTTGATAGTTTTGCAGTAACTTCAAAAAATGCTGTTGCAGTCCATCTCATTAGGGATGTAAATTCCCATTAATCAGTTAACTCAGGGTTACTCAACACACAGTCCATGGGCCACGTGCGGCCTGCAGCCTGTTGGTTTACAGCCCGTGGTGCAGTTTGGCTTTACGCAGAGCTCAACACGCAGCCCACGGGTGGGATCCTTTGAACATGGCCTCTGCTGGGAACACACTCCGTAGCGGTGAGTCAATATAATGGTCTTCTGTTGCTATGCATTTTGGTAGTTCAATTCCTGGACTGTCATTGCTCATTAAAAGTGCTGTCATATGGGTGGAAATCAGGTAAATATTGCATTTTATTAATATCAGCAGAACTGACTTAAATGGGGCCTGGTGTTGTGTAGTCTTGCCTTAATCTTTGTATTCATGCCCATCAGTGTGAAAGAAGCTATTTGCATATATCTGCATATATATATATTTGCATGTACATATAATCACACTTAAGTTGCGGCCCTTGGCATGTGCTGTGAGTATCATTGTGACCCCTGGGGCTTCCAAAGTTGAGTAGCCCTGAGTTAACTAGTTAATGTTAGGTCACACTGGGGCCGTTGCTGGCTCCCAGCTCCCTCCGGAGCAGCCCCTGTCCACAGCAAGCTGGACTCCCTATGGAGAGAGGCTGCTCTGGACACTGGCACAGTCCCTTCCTGTGGGGCTCCTGGGTTCTCCACAGACAGGTGCTGCTCCAGACAAGAGCAACCCCTGTCTGCAATGGGCCCTCTTCGGGGCTGGAGCACAGCCCCCTCTGATTACCAGGTAATTGGAACTGGTAAGCATCATCCGTTAAGAGGACTAAGGAAGTTGTCCCATGAAATTGTGGGATAGTTCTGGATGATTCCTGGGTCAAATGGGGCTGCATCTACATTGCAAAGTAATAGGTCTCGGATCCTGGATCTCAGCTTGAATCTAGGTTTGGACCCCAAGTGCTGCAGTGTCCTGAGACCCTAGGTCTGGGGCCTAGGTTAATGCAATTGCAGCATAGTTGCATGGGGGGCTCCTATAATGCCCAAACCTATCCCGACTGGTAGAGGATGGTGGGAGGAGTTCTTAAGAGGGGTCACATGATACCCTTCACTTATGGTCATGTGTCCAACTTGACCCCAGAAGTGCTACCCCACGGGGGGGACTTCCTGTGGCAGGCAGGCAGGATCTAAGGGGTCGGGGTGTGGAGTGTCAGGTAGCATTGCTAATGTATCCCTATTTATGGTAGTTCAGAAAATATGGTCACTGTACCTATGCCACTTGGGAATCTACTCCACATACACATTGTCCCAAAAAACCTTTTGAAATTCCTAAAGTTTTTGTATTAATCATGTCTTCCTCCTAAAAAAGGCCCAATATAGTACCTAAATTACTTATAGAATATAGTACCTAAATCCTTAAACTTAATTTAGGAAGGTTTAGCTTAGTTCTATAAGGCTTGTCCAGGATATTGTCATCTCTCAAGCTCACTACCCCCTTCAAGATCTAGAAACTTGAGTTCTTCTCAAGTAGCAAAGAGCACATCTGAGATCCCTGGTTTCCCTGAGAGGTCCGGTCCCTGGCTGGATTTGGCTTATACTTGTGTAATTTAAATAAATATGTTTGGATAGTTTGTGTGTGTGAGATGCTCTGCTGTATAAAGATGCCTCAGAAGAGCTTTTTAAAACAATTCTACTTGTTCTTTTAGAAATATCAGGATTGTTCTGCATCTTGTGATGCTTTGTGGGTCACCCAGATCTGTAGGAGGTTCTGTCATTGCCTGTAACCCTGGGTGGTTTTGTGCTGTGAGCGTGCTGCTAATGTCAGGGTTCTGTGCTGCATCTGCACTCCTCTTGTGTTTATTCTTTTTGTTTGTGGTCTTTCTTGGAGGATCCAGAGCAATGGACGAGTTGCTCTTCCTATTCCTAACTGAAGGGGAGAAATTGTTAAATCATTTATCTGGAAGAAAAACATTTATGTTATGTAACATGAGTTGAAGTTAAATTGGGTATTGACAGACCAAAAATGCTTTGAAAGAGGTCTGAATAAATATTACTTCCCTGTGTTTACTGCACCATTGTAGCAAAACTAGAACTTCAGAGTTATGAACACCTTAGGAATGGACATACCTTTAAAAGATTTTGTAGCTCTGAACAAAACGTTTTGATTCTTTCAAACATTTACAACTGAACATTGACATAACATAGCTTTAAAACTTTACTATGCAGAAGAAAAATGCTGCTTTTAACCATCTTAATTTAAATGAAACTAGCACATGTTAGCCCCCTTTATTATAGGAGCCTCTGACTTTTACTGTGAGGATCCTTGGTGCTGCAGTCTAACCCTAGAGACTACAACTCCCATGATGCCTTGGGAAAAAGGAGAGAAACTGTTGCTCTCTCCTAGGCAGGACAGGGAGAGTATTGGTGGGATCCAATTTTGAGAGAGCAGCCAGATTGCTGGAGTGGAGCCTTTTTCAGTCCAGGAGCTGCTGCGAGAAACTGGAACCTGTTGCTGAGAGCCTTCTGGGCTTTGGTCTAGCAGGCTGCTTCAGAGGCTGTTGGTGATTGTTTCTGTAGGGCAGAGACTCTGGCTGTGCCTGTGGCTGACAAGGGCTCACATAGAACTGTGGCTGTTTGGGAAAGTGCTCCTTGGGATGGAGCACAGAAGCCAGACTAACTCTGGATCCGAAAAGAGGCAGAGTGATCTGCCCAGTGAACCAGAGCTACTGGCATTTTTTGAGGCCAACTCCAGTGTCAAAGGGATTGTGCAGCTTGTTGCCTTGCCTGGACTGGCACACACAACTTGCAGAGTGCTGTATTCACTTCAGCTGCAGATCTTCAAGCGCATCCACGTAAGTGTCTGAGACTCTGAATCCAGAGGAGTGGACATTCTGAGGTGGGATAAAATGCCAGTTCGATAAGTTTCATTTATTTCTGTGTACTTTAATAGATTTTATTTAATTTTAGTCTGTTAAACCCTGTTTATTTAAGTAAAGGTGTGTTAATTCTAATTTAAACAATTAGATATATATTATTTATAATTGTTGTTTTGGAATCAGATCCAGATTATTACTGGAATAAATTTATTCCTGGAGGTTCCCAAGGCACACTGTTAAGTGTTTACAGGGGCCAGCCATGTGGAGGCACTGCCATTTTATATTCCTTCAGAAGTAAGGGGATGCAGCAAAGGAGTGGATAGGGGACCCCCCACTATCAAACATCACCATTGGGATACTCAGGATCTCCTTTAATATTAAAAACATCAGGCTTCCAGGCACGCACATGAGCATTGTCTGCTCCCAAATAAACCAGGTAGGAAAGAGGAGGTTACACACAGACACAGTTGCCTTACGTTGCCAGTTTTTTTTAAACTTTCCCTATTTTTAGTAGTTTGTTTAACACTGTAGTGTATTTTATTTGCTTTTTTGTCTATGCTGCTGTCTGATTACATGCTTCCAATTCCAAATGAGGCATGTGATTGAGCGGTCATTTCGTACCTTTGGCATTGCTAACTGAGGTTCTACTGTATCTAGTGTCAAAACATATTAATTCTTCAGTCATTCATATGAGCTCCCCACCAAAAGAAGCTAGACAAGTCTTGAATTTCTAATATGAAAAACATCTTGCATGGATTTTCTTGCTGTATCATAAACTTGAACTTTTCCCTTTTGTAGGTCACTTAAAGATGCTTTCTTGTACCTGTACATCAGATGATTAGTGTATTCTTCATAATCTCACTGCTCTTCTGATATCAAACTTCCTTTTAATTAAATGAAAAAGAAATTTCATAACCCTTTCAAGCTTTCCAAGTGGGCCAAGGGAGCAATTCCCCTGTGCTCATATGTCAGTGCTGTCATAGCCAGTTTGAAGGTCTTCCTCTTATCCATTCAAGACAGACATTCAGTTTTCCTGAGAGACACAGGAAGGGAAGCTAGAGTCCAGGAAACAATCATGCAAAAAAACTTTGTGGGTAATGAGTGATAACAAACACTATAAAGAAGAACTTCAGAGAGGGGTGGCAGAGTTAGTTTGTAACAGGAAAAACTTAAAAACAACACATAGTCTAGAAGCACCTTAAAGAATAACAAAACATGTATTATAGATGATATCATGAGCTTTCGTGGGCACAACCCACTTCTTCAGATGACAGGAGTGTTGGAAGTCCAGATCAAAGAATAAATAAGGGGAGAGGGCGGAGAAGGAAAAAAAATGGTGGGGAGGAAGAAAAAAAGAGACCGTAAGTAGATAAGTTTTAGAGGGATAGCCAAGTTAGTGTGTCTGTTGCTTTTTTAGTTTTTTCTGTTACTGTCTAATAGCATCTTAAAGACTAAATAGTTACAAGAGGCTGATAACCATTAGTTTGCACTTGGAAAGGAAGATGACCAACTATAAAGAAGAGTTAATCAGAAAGCAATTTTATAAATGAGATTCTGAACACAAGTTTGGGAATTTAGAAGTTAGTTTCCACAGTAATGCTTATGCTGCTGTATTACTTGCATTTGTTGTTTTTTTAGAAAAACAACATTAAAAATGGTACTTTCGTACATAAGACTTCATGGGTTGGAGTTGTAGCTAAACATGCACTGAACAGGAACTATTGCATAGAAAGAGGAGGGGGTGGTAAAGTAGGGACTAGCTGGGGCCACCCCTTCTCCATCTTCTCTCTACAGTACAATGTAAACAGCTGAGGAAATTTTACTCTTCTCCTGGTATTGAAATATGATGTAGTGGATAAGAGCATTGCCCCAGGAATTAGGAGGTTTAACTTCTGTCCCTGGTTCTTGCTGCTCTTTGCAGTTGGGCATGTGACTTCACTGTACCTCTGCTTCCCAGCAGTGAGAGATGTAGGGAGTGAAACCTCAATGAAGTGCCTTAAAATCTGTGGTAAAAGCCTTGTAAAAGTTGAGTGTGATCATATATTGCATTTTTCTTGAGTGCACTTAAGTGCATCCCAAACTGATGCAGAAAACTGTCTTTCCTTGTCTTGTATCGCAACAGATTAAGCATAGGATCTTTTTGCTTATTTGAATGCCTTTATATGTTTTGCAGGACTTTGTCCCGTTATATCAAGACTTTGAAAATTTCTACACAAGGAATCTCTACATGCGCATTCGAGACAGCTGGAATCGACCAATCTGCAGTGTGCCTGGGGCCAAGGTGGACATGCTGGAGAGACTTTCCTATGACTACAATTGGACATTTGCGTGAGTTAGAGCTTGAGGAAAGATTCCCAGTAGCTAGTCTGGAGTGGAGAATGCCTGAGGGCTATGAAAATGTCTTTGAAGGAGCAGCAGGTCCTCCACAGATTAATGGATAACCTGCTGGGGCTCTTGCACATTTCGAAGTTGGAACGCCGTGTGGAGCCCGGGGCCAGTGGGGAGTCCTGCTGACCCCGGACTCCATGCAGGCACTTCTGCTTTTGAAATGCACAAGTCCCACTGGGGCTCTTGTATAATTCAAAGACGGAAGGTGGGAGTTCTTAACGACTAATCAAATAGTCAATGGAAATCCCATCGACTATTTGAGTAGTTAATTAATTGAAATTTAACATCCCTATTTTGCATAATCAGTCAAAGTCTTTTTCGGGCACACTGAATATTGGTTAGTCTTCTATTCAGCCAAACAGTTTTTGGTGGTGAAGGAAAAGATGGAGAAACTAAGCTTCTGTTGATGTTCTCAGGATACATAGTGGCAGATCAGTCATGGATAGATACTTTGGGCTCATAGGTGTGCCATGACAGCTGTTTTGGACTCCAGCTCACCTCCCTGGTTGTGATTATCATCTGGTTGGTCTGGGCAAGTCCCTCTCCTTCACTGATGGTTCTCAGGCTGAACAGAGCTGGAAGGGCTGTCTCATTTTGTTGTGCTGGTGCTGTGCAATATGGTTGACTTCCAAATCACATGAAAAGCTGTAGGGAGGAGAGAGCAGGAGTAAGATACAAGGTACAGGACAAAGCATATGAGGGAGGGGAATACAGCAGGATCTCATATGTATCAAGTTAGGGTTATTGCTGGTTTAGTGATAATGGGCCCATGCTTCCACTAGAGTATCAAAGTCTGGTGTCATGGCAACAACCTTTCCACTACTGTTGCAATGGTGGTAAAATTTTTCTTCCCCAGATTTTCTAAGAACTTCCAAGAGGAGTGATGAATCGAATATCTTATCTTGTTATTTTGTCCATAGATTAGACCGAATTTCCTACATGTCAATTTTTGTTCAGATTCCTGATCCCACACTATTCTTGTTTAATCAGGCATGATCTTAACAAAGTTCTTGAATTATCAGTAGGCTTCCTTATACTAATTCAGCCTTTGTCCTGATTTTGCATCTTTTCTTATCAACTTTTGTTATAGGATATTGTGATATTCCATTATCTTCCATTTGTTTCTCACAGCTGAGCTCACAGGGCAAATTTGTGGGCACAATTATCACAGTAGTAAACATCACATAACACCATATGATTAAGGCTGAATTTAGCAGAAGTGCACTAGGTCAGGATTATAACTGGCAGGGCTTCAGGGTAGATGCCAGAAATGGATTAGCAAGGGTTGCCACAGATCGGGTCTGTGGTACCTTGCGAGAGTTTGTACGTAAGAAGCCTGTACAGCCCAACACTCAGTATAACTTATGATGCCTGTCCTTGGCTTTCAAGAGGAGTGGAAAAAAGGTGCATTGACTATAATAAAATTTGTTTGTGTCCTGTATTGCAACACAACTTTCCAGATGCTTTTCCTTTGTGTACTGGAAGGATATTCTGCTGGGGTAGCACTAACCTAACTGAGCTAAAGAATTTTTTTTTTAAATGGAAAGAAAAGGCTTGAAATTTGGAGGTGGGAGGCTAGAGAGGATCAAAGGACACAGCTAGTGAGTGGTTTGAAAAACCTTCAGCATTCTCTTAAAAATTTAAGATAGTATTCCAAAGAGCATCTACTAGCCTCTAGTCTTCATTTACATTTTTAAAATATTTAAACATGAAAAGATGAGGAATCATATATTTGTTTAACTGGTTTATATAGATTTAATACATGTAACTTGCATTTGAGACCCCAGCAATAAAAGAACATCTTTGCACAGCTAATTATATCATTTTTCAAAATGAGGGCCATGTCCATGTGAATTTTCTGGCAGCTGGCTGTTGGTCTCTCCTAGTTCCATGCATTTCTTGGTAAGCTGATGGTAGCTAGTGTGTTCTTGGATCTTGGGTTTGATTGCCAGTGTCTTAACATGTGATGTTATTGAAATACAGGTACACAGGGAGAGTGATAAAAGACGTTATTAACATGGGTTCCTACAACTATCTTGGATTTGCTCAGAACACTGGAATTTGCAAAGAAGCAGCAGCTAAAGTTCTGACACAATATGGAGCTGGGGTATGCAGCACTAGGCAGGAAATGGGTAAGTTTGGGTGGGGGCAGGTATTTTCAAAGTATATACTTGAATCATAATCTCTTCATTAGTCTTTTTAAAACATTCTATAATTCCAGCTTTTGAACCTCAGATGGAGCAGTAAAGAAATCAACGACTGAGTGAAAGTAAATGGTGTCCTTTTCTGTTCTGGCGTGCTTAGTTTATACAGCCACAACAGTCTTCAGTGATATGTTATCAGATTTTCCACTGGCCCTTCCTCCACCTCCTTCCCCACCTTTTTCTGGATCGTACAAAAAGAAAATCTAGCTGTTGAAAAAACCTTTTGGAGCTCACATTCGGCCACATCTGGTATATTTTGGATTTATTTTTTGTTACTTTGCATGCAGGAAATCTGGACAAGCATGAGGAGCTGGAAAAACTAGTGGCCAGGTTCCTGGGTGTGGAGGCTGCAATGACGTATGGGATGGGGTTTGCAACCAACTCAATGAACATTCCTGCTTTAGTTGGCAAGGTATGGCTTCAGAGAGAATGGGTGTCTGGCATGAAGTTTCTGCTAATGGTCTTTGCAAAAAGAGGTCCCACCGGTATGCCATCTATACTGTATCTCAATCCAAGGGTCTTTTGGGGACATTGTGTGCTAGAACCTATAATGCTCCAGAAGGCTTTTGTATTGGGAGTGAGCACAACCTTGTGGGACTTCCAGTTTCTTACGCCACTTTGATATTGAATATGGTGGTTACTTCAGTAAACTGCCCAACCACAGACTGTTCTGACAGCTTGCTGGGAGATTGAATGCTACTCCTGACTGGCATAAAATTGAGCCAAATTGGACATCCCAGTCATAACCCTGGAAAACTGTAATCTCTCATATAAATAGTATCCACTAGGGAAGAAAATTTTTCCTTTGACGCAGTAAACCCCTAAAAGAACAAACCTTTTATTCACTAAATAGTGCTGCATTAATGAATGCAATGATCATCCACGCCTGCAAAATAATACATCTGCTGCCAGACAGCACTCAACCTGAATTTCTTGCATCATTAAATTGTAGTACCTAATCACTGGAGATTGAGATGAAAAGACCTATTAAACTCTATTTAATCCATCTACCTCTTCTGGTAGAGTACAAAGTATGTTCTATTGTTGTCTCCTGTTTACATTTAAATATAATCTGATGGGGCTTCTGCTTTCCTTGGGAGATTATTTTTTTGCCTCACTTGCTGTCAGGATTTATTTTTGGTACAATTTAAAGCTTCCCATTTTTTATTTCATTGCGTTACTCTTAATTATTCCCCAGGGGCTACTTTGAATTCCTCATATGGTGTTTATAACTTTTCAAAATTTCTGTGCTTCATCTCCTGTCTTTTTCTTTTGGCAGTCCTTTTCTTAAATATCTTCAGTGCCTGATTCTGACATGGCTTAAAATTTTTTCAAGCAGTGGAAGTGGAATTGACATGATTCTGGGCAGTTTTGCTGAAGCTATTCAGAATCTTATGGGCATCAGTGAAACTTTGCTCACTTTCACTGTATTGATACCTAGATAGCTCTGAGTAGCATCCAAGTTTGCAGTAGTTGCCTGCAGATTGAAGATGATTACTTTGTGTTTGTGTTGTAATATTATTTCCAAAACTATAGAAATTAGCACCTATGTTAAAGGACAACAGTATCTGGATGATTTAGCTGCTACCATAACTTTCAATCCCTGTGTGTGAACATTTACCATGCCAAAGTCTTTTAAGTCCTAGGTTTCCTGGTTTATTTTGTCAAGAAGCCTTGTTTTTGTATTTAAGACAATCTGAATTAACAAGTAAGATTTTGTGACATTATCAAATACTTTATACAAAATTCAGTTATTTTGCACTTATAGTCATTCTCATCCAAGGATCTTAATTGTTTTACATTTATGCCGTGAGATGATTTGTAGAGGTGTATGATGAAGAAGGCTCTTCAGAATGTCTTTCAACTCAATCCAGTAATAGAAATTAAAATGACCAGGTTTGGGCCAGTCCATCAGAAATGGAAGTTTTCATATTTTCTCCAAGCATTCTAGAACCCTGTTACATATAATTAGTAAGAACAGAACAGATGTTAGAAACAATAGCAGGTTTGGGAGGAAAGTTGAAGAGTTTGTAGAAACTAGAGTGGGGGAGGGAATGAAAATTGAAAATTAAAACAAACCAATATCAGCTGCAAGGATGATCTCACTTGCTGACCAAATTATACATATCTCTGATGAAGCAATGAAAATTTAGAGGTTTTTTAAAAAAACATTCTCACTTAAGATAAATTCTTCACATTGATTTAATCTGATATTGTTTGAAGATTAAAATTTAACAGGACTAGTCTTTGTTTTGTTAATTATAGTCGTTAGAGCAGTGGTTCTCAAACTTTTTGGCCGGTGGCCCACCCTGCTCAATGCAGACCTTTCAGCAGATCACCACCAGCCACCCACAATGGAAAAACCAACCACCCACAATGGAAAAAATAGGTGCAGAAGGGGGTGGGGATGCAGGGTCTGGGTGAGAAGTTGGGTACAGGAGCAGGGTAGGAGTGTGGGATCTGGACACAAGGGGTGTTTATTTGGCTTCATGCACCCAACGTTCCTAGGCACCACCCCTCACTGCACCTTTGGCCGTGATTCTGGCCAATAGAAGCAGTGGGGAAAGCCTCCAGGTGAGTGGTTTCCTGCGCTGCTGTTCCCCAAGCCAGGGGTAGGGAGAGTGTCAGTACATGGAGCCAATTCCTTCCCCCACAAGCAGGGTCTGGCCATTTCCCTCCCTCTTCCCAGAGGAAGCCGATGCTGGTGCTCCAACCTTGCAGGGGGAGTGCCAATGCAGGCTTCCCTCTGCAGGTGGGTGGAGGTGAGCCCCAAGCTCGCAGCTCACCTGAAAGATGGTCATGGACCACTAGGGGTCTGCAAATCACACTTTGGGAACCATTGCATTAGACTCTGGTAATTGTCACCTATTTTCATCCCGTTTAGTAATAAACCTATTTTCTTTTTCATTTTGCCTAATAGCTGTAAAGTCCCCATTCATCTTTGTCCAAGATTAGATGAGTCTGCTTTTTGGATTTTCTTGTCTTTCCCCTACAAGTCTCACCTGACCCTTTGTTACTGTGTGGTTGCATCCTGTTTCCTCTTCTAAGACTCTAGAGTGTGTCCCTGGTGAAGGAACTACTTCATGCTCTTTGCATTTTGTTTTGGAAGATACATGGTCTCTTTAGCCTTAATTATGTTTGTTCTTGGAATTACAAGCTGCTTTCCACACTGGCAGATATTAATACTTCTTCCAATTGCATCTTAGTTCAGTGCATGTTTAATGCTCCAAATCTAGCTTTCCTGAAATATATTACCTTGGAAAAGCTGTGTCGTATGAATTCTGCAGTCTTTACTATGACGGTTTTAAGTACATGTTGAACCTCTCTAGTCTGTTGAGACCTGACTGGTGCCAAACCAGAAAATTGGCTGAACCATGGGAGGTCAATGTTGTCTAGCAGCATTACCAACACTTCCACTGCTTGCTGGGCTCATAGAAGTCATTTAGAGGTAAATTAGAGCTAAATAATAGCACAGAACACAGAGCCAGGACTGGTGATTGTAAACAAACTTTATAGGACTGCAGGAAACTTGGTCACACCCTGATAGTGGCTAACTAAAATCATGCCAGACCACGGATGTTGCTGAACCAGAGAGGGATGGACTAGAGAGATCCAACATGTAGCTCTTGTCAGCTTTTCCTTGTGGTTTTTCATTACTTCCTGTCTGTAAGTGAAATGGTGGGTATCCAGGTTTCTCTGAAAATTTCTTGGGTCCTAAAATTGGCTTCTTTGTGACATAGACTCTTTTATGTATTCTTAATTCTTCTTCGAGTGGTTGCTCATGTTCATTCGAATTAGGCGTGTGCACCACGTCTCCGGAGCATTTTCCCTAGCGGTACCCATAGCGCTGGCAGGTCGCCCCCTGGAGTGGCGCTGCTATAGCGGAGCATAAGTACCCCTGCCAGTGCTCCCCCTCCTCAGTTCCTTCTTACCGCCCTTGACGGTCGTTGGAGCGTGTCTCTCTCTGAGTAGTTAATGGTTCCCGTTTCTCTTAGTGTAGTGTTTGTAAATAGTTGTAAATAGTTTTAATTAGTTAGATAGTGAGTTCTTTGTTTTCCTTCCCCCCTTCAGGGGTAGGAATGCCAGGGCTGCAGTATGCGCCAAGTTCATGCCTAAGGGAGACCCTCACGATAGCTGCTTGAAGTGTTTGGGTGAGGGCCACTTAGCAGACGCCTGTAAGATCTGCAGGTCTGTCAGCCGGTGGTCAGGGCAGTGCATGTGTGTATGTTACACCCGAGTCTTCAACTGCTGAGACACAAGGCCCCGTCGCAGTGGGCAGTCTAGGTGAGACTGACAGGTGCCCCGAGGAGTTTAATGTCCGTGTCTTTACCGCTAGGATCGGGATCCTTTCGCGGCGGGCAGCCAACAGGCCGACAGACGCCCCAGAGTTTACAGGGAGAGCTTATTACACCTCAGATTTTGACTGCTAGGATACACGATCCCTTCGCAGCGGGCAGCCTGGGGAGGCTGAGAGATGCCCCAACGGATCTGTCCCCTGGAAGCGACACGATCCAACGCTCAAGCTCTCCCTATATCTGTCCCTTATGACCGGCTGGAGTTCTTTTTAAAATTGTGCTTGGTTCTGTTACAGCAACTGAAGGAGTCAGGTCACAGCTTAAACAGTTACTATTTTATTGTTACAGGGTAAACTTAGCTGTTAAATGCTACTACTGTGTTACAGATAACACAGCCACTACAAAGGACAGGACAGAAATTACACTAATAAGTCACTTACAGGTACCATGAAACCCCTTTGGTTCTCTGAGCTCTTATTAAATGCATGCAAAATAGACACCTAGCAGGTATATATTCTCACCCCTGCGTTCCAGACTTGGCGTGGCCAGCGTCTTTCTCTCAATCCCTCGGGAAGAAGTAGGGCGAGGTTGGGCGTCCCACAGACCTCGGGAGACAACCAATACCTGCCAGCAGGTGTAGATGATTGGAGCTCAAATGGGGTGGGCTACTAAACCCCTCTTTATACCCCTTGGGTCACGTAGGCTTCTTCCTGGTCTCAAGTGGCCAATTAGGAAAAATGGCTTTGAATGCCAAGTTTCCCACGAAGGGTGCAAAGCATAATTCACACCTGGGAAAATGCAGACAATGGGCACCTCTGGTATGTGATGGGCGAAGATTCCTCTCCTGGGAGAGTGCAGGCGTGTCAATTACTGGTACTAGCCATCAGGGCAGCAGGAGGCCCTGGGTCGTCAGCTAGCCCATTTACTGTCTGGTTTCTGTTTGTTAGAGTCAGGGACAGGCAGCACACCTGCGTTCCCAGGGCATCAAAGGCTGACTGCCTTTTTCTTGCTCTCTGGGGGGTGTGAGGGGGGAAACAAGATGGGGTTCATGTCTGGCTACAAGGTCGTTCAAGCCGCACACGAAGAGGGAGCAAGACTCCCGTTTGAAGCTTCTCCTCATGGAGGCGGCTCTTCAACTGGCACCGACTGGCCACTCCATGGTCCGCAGTGCACCGGCGTCGACGCGGGATGCCCCATCCCGTGCGCGGCCTTCGGTACCGAGGGACCGGCACCGAAGAAACTAAAGGCTTCGCGGGGTAGGTCTCCGAACCGCAAGTCCAGGTTGGGCCTACACCGTCGCTACGTGTCACCAGTGCAGACATCTCCAAGTGCTGCTGTGCGGCGGAAGCAAGCGGACCGACCATCCAGTCCGGGTCAGCTACCCTCGCATCGTCCCTCGACGCTGGAGACTTTTGAGGCAGCACAGGACTTGATTAGCCTCACTACCTCCCCTCCGTCGTCTGCTGAGGCGGAGCGGTCGAGGTCTTCTATGCCGGGAGCCATGTTGGCACCGGTTTCTCCTCCGCACCGGTTGGAACAGTCGGCACCAGTCATGTATGCAGTGGGACCGTCCCCTGTGGGATCAGTACCGCTTGCCTCTACGTCGATGCCGGACTCGGCACAGGCGGCCAGGCCTCACCCAGCGCTCGGCTGGACTCGACCTCCCTCGGTGCTGGGACCTCTCCCGGAGCCGATCTTAGCTGCGCTGGTGCCATATTACCCAGGCCATGTAGCACCGTCAACGGCACTGTCAGCAGTACCGGTACCAGGCCTCCTGCCCAGCGTCGTGCCGATACAGTCATCGGCACCGGCCTCTTCGGCACCGCTGCAAGTTTCAGCACCGGCCTCTTCGGCACCGCTGCAAGTTTCAGCACCGGCCTCTTCGGCACCGCTGCAAGTTTCAGCACCGACTATAGTACCGACATCGGCCCCATGGGCCATGCCGGTACCACCATTGTTTTACCCACCATGGCGCCCATGGCGGCACCCGTAGGGGCACCATCTCTGGGACGCTTAGACTCCACAGTTCCACATCCGCAACCGGTACCGACCTCGGCACTGCAGTCAACGTGCACCGTGTCGGCGCCACAGTCAGGCCCGATACCTGCTTTTCCGGTACCAGCACCGGTACGACCTCACTGCACGCATGCAGGCAAGCCGGAATCCATGGCCAGGTTTGCCCCCCTGATGGTAATGGGGTACTCGTCATCGGCCCCACCCTGGGCCGAGTCTGATTACTCTTCAGTTTCGGATGTGGGCTCTTTTAGGTCGGGGTCCTCGAGGGCTTAGTCGGAGCCTAGATCCCGTTCCCGGCACCGGCGCGATCGTTCGCACATGCAACAGACTTGGCCGCCTCAGCCGCACTGGCCTTTCTGGACGCCGTGGGCATACCATCAGTGGCAAGGACCTGTGCTACCATCCGCGGTGTCCAGTGTCTCCGGGCACCGAGCGCCCCTGTCGGCGTCGCTATGGCGACCCCCTCCCTCGCCTCAGAGGACTGCAACCCTCGATGCTGCTAGAGACCTGCAGACTTCGGTGCCAGAGCCACCTCCGCCCATGGTGGTGCTTGCCCAGCTGGCCCCCCAACTGGGCCCTACGCTGGATCCGGTGCCGATTCAGGAGTCATTGTCGTCATCATCTCCTGATGAGGCCTTAGCGGATCCCACGCCGGCGATGCCGACCATGGATGCTCGGTAGCACCAGGAGTTGCTCCGGCATCTGGCCTCCAACCTGGGTGTCCCAGTGGAGCCAGTAGTAGAGGACATAGATCCGATGATAGACATCCTGTCTGACGATGCACCCACCCGTTTGGCTTTGCCACTCAACAAAACTGTGGCTAAGATCACAAACGCCCTGTGGCAGACCCTGGCTTCCTTAACCCCTACCTTAAAGGGAGTCGAGAGGCGCTATTATGTCCCGCAGTCGGGACACGAGCACCTGTATTCCCAACCTGTCCCGAGGTCCTTGGTCGTCCAAGCCGCAGCTCAGAAGGAGAGGCTTCCGCAGCCAGGGCTGTCCCCAAAGGCTAGGGAGCCCAAATGCCTCGCTTTAGTGGGGCGCAAGGTGTATGCCACCGGTGGGGTGCAACTCCGAATCGCTAATCAGCAGGCAATGCTGAGCCGATATGCATACAACACATGGCAGGCGATGGATAAGTTCAAAGATAAGCTCCCCGCCGAGGCGCGTCAAGAGTTTGGGGTTATGACCACAGAGGGCAGAACCGTCGCCCGCACGGCTCTTCAGGCTTCCCTGGACGCCGTTGACTCTGCAGCCCGCACCATGGCGTCGGGTGTAGTTATGTGCCGTGGTGCCTGGCTGCAGGTGTCTGGAATACCTCCTGATGTCCAGACTACTATTCGGGACCTGCCCTTTGATGGCAAAGTGTTGTTCTCCTAGCATACCGACTCGAGGCTCCATACGCTCAAAGACACGAGGTCAACTCTCCGGTCCTTGGGGATCCACACGCCGGCTCCTCAGCGACGTCAGCTCCCCTACAGACAACAGGGGAGAATGCAGTCCCAGGTGTCCTGTGGGGATTACTGGAGACGCCGTCCTCGCACTCCCAGTGGGGGTGCGGGGGCGGCTGCGGCCCCGTCTTCGTCCAGAGGTCGTCGTCACCGCCCGAGAGGGGACAACCCCTGGGGGGTTGGACAGGGCCCCTCTCAACAGTCCAAGCACCCGTTTTGACAATCCTCTTGAGAGTTGCATACCAGTTTCCCCCCCGGCCCTCTGTTTGGGGCCAGGTTATCCCACTTTGCCCACGCCTGGGCGGAAATCACCACCGATGCTTGGGTTCTCAGAATAGTCAGGGATGGCTATACTATTCCTTTCCTGGGCTCGCCCCATTCCAACCCACCCACCCACCCCTTCCCTTTTCAGGGACACCTCTCATGAAGACATTCTCTGTCAGGAGGTGTTAGCGCTCCTCCGAAAGGGAGCGGTAGAGAGGGTCCCTTCTCACTTATGGGGCAAGGGGTTTTATTCCCAGTATTTTATTGTCCCGAAACCCAAGGGCGGGGTTCGTCCCATTCTAGACCTCAGGGACCTCAACAAGATGGTGGTGAAATCCAAATTCAGAATGGTAACACTGGCCTCAGTCATCCCGGTGTTACATTTAGGGGATTGGTATGCAACTCTGGATCTCAAGGACGCTTACTTCCATGTGGCAGTAAGATCCAGCCACAGGAGGTTTCTCTGCTTCATAGTGTCCCGCTGTCACTTCCAGTTTACGGTGCTCCCTTTTGGACTTTCGACAGTGCCCAGGGTCTTCATAAAATGCCTGTCGATCGTAGCGGCATTCCTCCTCAAAAAGGGGGTACACGTCTTTCCGTACCTAGACAACTGGCTAATTCGTGGTCGATCCTATGAACAAGTGGAGGCTCATGTTTCCCTTACAAGGACTCTCTTCTTAAGACTAGGCCTCATGCTAAACGAGGAAAAGTCATTGTTGACTCCCTCTCAGCACCTAGAATTCGTGGGGGCCCTCTTGGACGCCAGGGTGGCGCAGGCTTTCCTCCCCAGGAACAGATTTCGAGCTATAGTGGAGCTGGTCTCCAAGTTAAGCCGCTTCCCCATTACAACCGCCCGAGTCTGCTCAAGGCTGCTGGGGCATATGGTGGCATTAACTTATGTAGTACGCCACGCTCGAATGGGGCTCAGATCGTTGCAGGCCTGGTTAGCGAAAGCATTCAACCAGTCCAGGGGTCTCTGGGACATGGTACTGATGATGCCTCCAGCGGTAGTTGCCTCCTTACAGTGGTGGACTCAGGAGGCTGTCATGTGCAGCAGGGTTCTGTTTACTGTACTTCCCCCTTTGGTGACGCTAGTCACAGACGCTTCAGACTTGGGTTGGGGAGCGCACCTGCGCTGTCACAGGACCCAGGGCTTGTGGTCCCCTGCAGAGCGGACCCTACATATAAATGTCCGGGAGCTCAGGGCAGTCAGGAGAGCTTGCGAGGCCTTCCTCACGAGGCTCTCACGCCGCTCCGTCCTGGTGCGCCTGGACAACACGGTGGCTGTGTTCTACATCAACAGGCAGGGGGGAGCCCGGTCGCCTCCCCTCTGTTGTGAGGCTTTGCTGCTGTGGGACCTGTGTGTAGCGCACGATATACTTTTGCAGGCAAAGTACCTGCCAGGGTGCAAAAACTTGCTGGCCGATGCTCTGAGCAGGTCCTTCGGAGCCCATGAATGGTCCCTGAAGGATTCGGCCCTTCATCAGGTCTTCCATGGGTGGGGTTGTCCCCTAGTAGACCTGTTTGCCTCTGCACACAACACCAATGCCAGAGTTACTGCTCCCTCTTGGGGCTGGGGGAACACTCCAGGGGAGATGCCATGACTATGCCATGGCCGGTGAGCATCCTCTATGCATTCCCACCGTTTCCCCTAATTCCCAGGGTTCTGACCAGGGTCAAGACCTTCAGGTCCACGGTCATCCTGATAGCCCCTCGGTGGCCCAGGCAGTTCTGATTCCCTATCCTGGTGGACATGCTCAGCGAGGATCCTATAACGCTCCCGCCGGATCGCGATCTCCTGGCCCAGCCCTGGGACGGGGGGATCATGGTTCACCCGAATCTCAGCTCTTTCCACCTGACGGCCTACTTTATCCATGGCTAACGCAACCAGAAAAGGAATGTTCCCAGGAGGTGCAGATGGTGCTCCTAGGTAGCAGGAAGCCATCCACCAGGCGGTCCTATGCAGCCAAGTGGCGGCGGTTCTCATCTTGGGCATCCAGAAGGGGGGTGCACCCGTCTTGTGCACCTGTCCCGTCCATTCTGGACTACCTCTTCGAACTCAGGTCGGGTGGGCTCTCTACCTCTTCCATCAAAGTACACATGGCCTCACTCTCTGCCTTCCATGTTGGATCGGCTGGAGTCTCTCTGTTCTCTGACCCTGTGGTCAAAAGGTTTCTTAAGGGTTTGGATAAGTTGTACCCCTCGGTTAGACCCCCTCTCCCCACTTGGGACCTTAACCTTGTGTTGTCCAGACTTGTGTTGCCCCCCTTTGAGCTGCTGCCCACGTGCTCTTTGAAGCACCTTTCTATGAAGGTTGCGTTCATTGTGGCCATTATGTCAGCTCGCAGGGTCTCCGAGCTGAGGGCGCTAACTGTTAACCCGCCCTACCTAGCGTTCTCGGAGAATAACATGAGGCTCCATCCTCACCCGGCTTTTCTCCCCAAGGTGGTGTCACTGTTCCATCTCTCCCAAGAAATTTACCTCCTGGTTTTCTTTCCAAAGCCCCATGCCTCTTCTAGGGAGCAAGTGCTCCACTCCCTCGATGCTAGGTGGGCATTAGCCTTTTATGTCGATAGAACGAAACCCTTTCGTAAGTCCACACACCTGTTCGTTGCTTTCGCGGACAGAATGAAAGGGCTCCCTATCTCGACCCAGAGGTTGTCCAATTGGGTCGCGGGGTGTATCAGGGAGTGTTACGTCTTGGCCGGGAAGGTCCCGCCCCGGGTTACAGCACATTCCATCAGGGCGCAGGCGTCCTCTGTAGCTTTCAGGGCGCAGGTTCCGATTACCGAAATCTGCAGGGCGGCCACGTGGTCGTCATTGCATACCTTTATGGTGCACTATGCGCTGACATAGCAGGCCAGGGAGGACGCAGGGGTGGGTTCTGCGATCCTCAGGTCGGTGTTGTAACTGTGTTTGTTTCTCTGTACCACATTTTTTTCAACAGTTCTCTGTTCTGTTACTTGAATAAATATGTTTGGGTTGTTCAACTTTTGTGGACTTGTCTTTCTGGGTGCTCCGACCCCTCCTCCGTGAAGTGGGGTTAGCTTGGAAGTCACCTAATTCGAATGGACATGAGCAACCACTTGAAGAAGAAAAGAACGGTTACTTACCTGTAACTGTTGTTCTTCGAGATGTGTTGCTCGTGTCCATTCGATTCCCCCCCCACCTCCCCTTCGTTGGAGTGTCTGGCAAGAAGGAACTGAGGAGGGGGAGCACCGGCAGGGGTACTTATGCTCCGCTATAGCGGTGCCACTCCAGGGGGCGACCTGCTGGCGCTACGGGTACTGCTAGGGAAAATGCTCCGGAGACGCGGTGCACGCGGTGCGCACACCTAATTCAAATGGACATGAGCAACACATCTCGAAGAACAACAGTTACAGGTAAGTAACCGTTCTTTTCTGATTGTCCATTACCCAACCAATACCAATTGGTAACTGAAATCCTCTGAGTACAGTGTAGCAGGCATTATTTATTCAGTATAGGTCTAATATAGGTTTACTTACTATACTATCAATATCTCTCTAGAAGGAACCTAAGAGGTGGTGTGAAAGGTTAACATTTCTGGATCTTCTGAAGGACCACACATTTCTGGATCTTCTGAAGGAACGCACATGCTACAGTGTCAAGGCCCAAGACTTCTCTTTTCCTAACTGGCAGACAATTTTTTTTTAAATTGTTGGGAGATACTTGTCTAGTACTGTGATGAAAGCCATGTAAATATACTTGGATTGGAAGGGCACATTAAGGGATGTTAGGTGAGACATGTTAAGAACATAAGAATGGCCGTACTGGGTCAGACCAAAGGTCCATCTAGCCCAGTATCCTGTCTGCCGACAGTGGCCAGCACCAGGTGCTCCAGAGAGGGTGGACCGAAGACAATGATCAAGCGATTTGTCTCCTGCCACCCCTATCCAGCCTCTGACAAATAGAGGCCAAGGACACCATTTTATCCCCTGGCTAATAGCCTTTTATGGACCTAACCTCCATGAAATTATCTAACTTCTCTTTAAACTCTATTATAGTCCTAGCCTTCACAGCCTCCTCTGGCAAGGAGTTCCACAGGCTGACTACACGCTGTGTGAAGAAGAACTTTCGCTTATTAGTTTTAAACCTGCTACCCATTAATTTCATTTGGTGTCCTCTAGTTCTTCTATTTAGGGAACTAATAAATAACTTTTCTCTTTATCAGCCCTCTCCACACCACTCATGATTTTATATGCCTCTATCATATCCCCCCTCAGTCTCCTCTTTTCTAAACTGAAAAGTCCCAGTCGCTTTAGCCTCTCCTCATATGGGACCCGTTCCAAACCCCTAATCATTTTAGTTGCCCTTTTCTGAACCCTTTCCAAGACCAAAATATCTTTTTTGAGGTGAGGAGACCACATCTGTACACAGTATTCAAGATGTGGGCGTACCATAGTTTTATACAGGGGCAGGAAGATATTCTGGGTCTTATTTTCTATCCCTTTCTTAATAATTCCTAGCATCCTATTTGCCTTTTTGACCGCCGCTGCACACTGTGTGGAAGTTTTCAGAGAACTGTCCACGATAACTCCAAGATCTCTTTCCTGATTTGTCGTAGCCAAATTAGCCCCCATCACACTGTATGTATAGTTGGGGTTATTTTTCCCGATGTGCATTACTTTACACTTTATCCACATTAAATTTCATTTGCCATTTTGTTGCCCAATCACTCAGTTTGGTGAGATCTTCTTGGAGTCCCTCACAGTCTGCTTCCGTCTTGACTATCCTAAACAGTTTGGTATCATCTGCAAACTTTACCACCTCACTGCTTACCCCTTTCTCCAGATCATTTATGAATAAGTTGAACAGGATTGGTCCTAGGACTGACCCTTGGGGGACACCGCTAGTTACCCCTCTCCATTCTGCAATTATGCAGTTTGCACTGCAATTAAAAAAAAGTCATGAAATCTGATCTGGGTTGATTGGGCTGAACTTGAGCTTTGAGACTGTATGGGGGGTGGAAGGGACTCAAAGCCTGGGTTCCAGCCCAAGCCCAAATGTCTACACTACCATTTTTAGTCCTGCACACTGAGTCAGCTGATGTATGGCAGCAGTGCTGCAGTCTTTTAGTGAAGTACCCAATAGATAATAATCTTGCCTCTTGTTGATTGTATAAAATTATAATGGGGTGGGCAATAATTTTTAAAAGGGGAGTCACTTCATACATTTTTAAAGTGGCCCCAGGCTGCTCTGGAAGAGGCAGGGCCTTGGTTGGAAGGGGCAGAGGCAGGAGACTTCTTGTGCTCCTCTGACCACAGAACCTGATTGACCTGAGGATGGGGAAATGTGTGAAGTCTTTGTCCCCAGTGTCTAGAGAGAATCGCCAGCTGTTTTGAGATCAGGGTGCCACAGCAGGAGGAAACTTTGTGCACAAAGTTTCTCGTCCCCTGCCCGGCCAGGGGCGCATGGTGGCTAGAGAGAACTGCCGGCTGTTTTCAGACAGACAGTGGTTCCCTCTGGAGCCACATGGTGGGGAGGAGACTTTGTGTGCTTCCCTGTTCCCAGATCTCGATTGGCCTGAGGGCAGGGAAGTGGCAGGGTGGCTGCGGGCCAGATCCACCAGCTTGGCAGGCTGAATCTGGCCTGTGGAGGCTCTCTTGCCTACCCCTGAATTAAAAGTTGTAATGTTTTCTGTTCATTACAGTAATAAGCATGTCTCACGATATGCATGATAATTAATCATCATCGTCGTTGCTGTATTCAGTTCTTATTAAACACAAGAAGATAGCCTCTTTTCAGCCAAGCTCCACTATCAAAGTGATTGTATTGAACGTTTTATAAGGTGCATCTCTGGCTGTCAGATATTACTTGTTCATGTATTTCCCAATTCGTTAAGACTCTGAAAATGAGTGAGTAACCCTTCTTGACCTCACAGAACTCTGTCCTGACCTGTGGCACCAGCTGCTATTCCAGTTGCAGGTCTCTCATAGAAGCATAAATAGCTTTATGCACAAACAGGGACACACAGGAGGCAACCAATGTTCAAAGGGCATTTGGTTGGTGTGTCTGAGTCCTCTTTTATACATTGGCTAAGGCTCTGGATAACTACATTTAAACTTAAGAGTCCTCACTAAAGCATATAGTCTCCCCTTCTTGATGAAATTTCTCCTCCCCCATTTGTTTGAGGTCTTTGTCATCTGTTCCAGGTAAATTGATGTAGAACATCAAACATGTCCCAGACTATAATTTCTGTGAGGCCCCTAGCTCCTCTTTGGATGTCCTGAGAGTAATGAGTAGCAAGTGTAAAGTCAGCTGTCCAGAGGTAATCTGCTAGCTAATAGTGGAAGACTAGCAGTCTTTTATTATTTACATTGTGAGGTAATGAAGCATTTGCATCATACCAGATAAGCATAACATACAAGACTTCACAATTGTGCTAGTCACAAATTAACTGCTTGAGCTCCCGCCCCCCTTCTTCAAAAGCTTTAGTGCCCGTCTTTAGTTACTGTTTAATCTGTAGCATAGCACAAAAGCAAGGCCTAACTTCACCCTAATAGTGTCTAGCCAGCAAGAGGGACTCATAGGGTCCATCAACATGAGGTAATTGATCTGTTGCTCACCTTGGGCTGTCAGCTACAGTACACCCTGAATTGATGCTGAAAACTGTATTGATATAATGCAGATAAGATGGTTAGTTTTTCAACAGTGGAAAAGCACAATTGAGCATGGTTCTCTTCTACAGTTTTTTCTTAACATTCTGGAGGGAGCAGGAATGCATTGCCGCAAATCAACAGCAGCCAGTCAAGTTCCCAGTGTAGACAGAGCCAAAGATAGGCAGGGAATGGAAAGCTGGGTGTGTATGTGAAATCCCTAAGGTTAAACTGTCAGACTTATGCAGTGCTATTGAGGATGAGTCAGAGGCTGCCTTGAAAACTTGCTGTTCTGTGCTATATTTCCTGTTCTCTGTTTTGTGTGAACACTAATTTTAACAAACCTCATTATAACTGCTTAATAGTGCTACCTCTGCTGCCTTTTTATGTAAGGCCAGTCTCAGGAATAATAGGTATTAGTGTGCTAGTGTTGGTTCAACAACATTAAGGAATCTAATTTCTCTCTGGAGGAATGAATTACTTTGTGAAAGCCAAGTGTATCTGAAAACAAACTGACACTGTGGCCAGCTGTGTGTATAGCACACAGTACTCTAGTAAGCTGTGGCTTTCACTTACTCAGTGTAAGATTCATGTGGTGAATCATTGATCTTGACTTGTGATGCTTAAAGGCAGAAGAGTCTGCATCTAATATAGGTTCAGCAGTTTGAAGAGTACTCTGACTAAAGGCAAATAAGAGTGGTTTTTAGCACATTGCTCTGCTGTTAACCTCATTTATTCAGCCTTTTTTCTTCCTATTTCCCCTTGTGCAGGGCTGCCTGATACTGAGTGATGAGCTGAATCATGCATCACTAGTACTTGGCGCAAGACTGTCGGGAGCAACTATTCGAATTTTCAAGCACAACAGTGAGTACCTAGTTTTGGGTGTCGGGGGTGCAGGTACTCTCTCTGGTAGCTCAGACAGTCAAACACTTTTTTTCTGGGAATACAGCCTCTTGTTGCTATAACCCCGAAAATCCAGCTAAACCTATTTCCAATAATTGGAGGCTCTAGAGCAAGGCTACTCAACATGCAGCCTGTGGCCTGTTTGTTTGCGGCCCGCAGTGTGGGATCCTTTGAACATGGTCTCCATTGGGAACAAGCTCCACAGTGGTGAGGTGTCTCCCAGGTGGGGTGAGCATTGACAGATGCGAGTGGATGGGCTGTCTGGAACAGACAGGTACAGGGTGTCATCATTTCTAGCCCCCAGGGAGGAGGTGCCAGGCGCACCGCGGCATTGTGGGCAGTGCTAGCTGCTTAGCCTGTGGGCAGGGCCTGAGAGGTGCTGACTGGCTCATACTGGCCTTGTTTGCGTCCGGCACTGGGGCTTGGGGCTTAAGGCTTAATCTTTGTATTCATGCCTGTCAATGTGAAAGAGGATATTTGCACGTATTTGTGTGTGTATATACAACCACACTTAAGTTGCGGCCCTCGGCACATGCTGAGAGTATCGTTGTGGCCCCCCGGGGCTTCTAGAGTAGCGCTGCTCTAGAGGCTGCTAGCACCTTGGAGTTAATAAAAATCCTGGATTGGAAGCTCTATTCTCTGCAATTGGCCATTAAATACAGACTTTTTAAGGTTGTTAAGAGAAGTCATTTATGGAAGAAATTTTTTTAATTGGGTGAGTGAATTTAAAATGCTTATGCAAATGCGGGTATCTGGTTAAATTTAAGTATTGGAGGCAGGTTATATGTAGACTTCCTCTTCTCTTCCTTCCCAGTTCTGCCAGTATTCCTCTGCCCCAATGACTAGCACTCTGTGGTGCTGCATTTCTGGATCCCCTTACAGCAGTGGTCTCCAACCATTTTAAACACAAGATGACTTTTTTAAATTTAAGTGCAATGTAAGATCTATCTCAAACCCAAATACCCTTGCCCTATCTCCTTCATGCCCCTTCTTCGAGGCCCTGCCCCTTCTCCCTCCGTCCTCCCTTCCTCCCTCCCCCATTCTCCTTCCCATCACTAGGCAGGGGCAGAGGGTTGGGGCACAGGCTCTGGTTTTGGGCCAAGGGATTTGGAGTGTGAGGGGGTTCTGAGCTGAGCCTGGGGCAGGGAGTTGGGGTGCAGGAGGGGGTTCATGACTGTGGCAGGGGTTCAGAGCTGGCTCCAGCTGGACACTGCTTACCTCAGGTGGCTCCTGGGTGGTAATGCAGTGGGGCTAAGGTGCATGCACCACTTTCAATAGCTGCCAGCAAAATCCCTCCATCCCAAGCCCTGTTGTACAGTTTCCCCCTCCCTCTCCCCTTCCCCCCGGGTTCTGTGGAGATAGAATACAGGGGTGGGAGGGGGCACCCTGATATCAGTGTCCCCTCCTCTCCCTTCCCTGCTCTGTACCTCAAGTAGGAGGCTCTGGGGGACTCCTAGGCAAAGGGCATGAGATGCGCAGCAGTGGTGGGAGGGGCAGCTGAAGTGCTGTGCTTGATAGCCTCTTGGCCATACCAGTCAGGATCATCTCCAAGATCTACCAGTAGATTCCAGTCTACTGGTTGGTGACCACTGCCTTACAGCTTTTCATATATAAAGCCAATGCGTGGCTGGCTGATATATGCAGGGGGACTACATTTCAGTTTATATCATGTATGGATCAGCACAGTTCCTGAATCTTATTGCAATCTGTCAGTTGCTGTAAAGTGGTGAGGCTGTAGGCTGCAATAAGATTCTTTAGCATGGTATTGTAATCATTGACCAGCCTATGGGCCAAAACATTAGAATTAAATACCCGTATCTGCTTTGACACAGTCTTGTGTGGATGGATTCTTAGATCAGAAATAAAAGGTTCTTTGAACTTCTTCCACCACCACTTTCCAAAATTATTCTTTTTCCTTTTTTTGGTGAGTCTTGCTTCCCGCCGTCTTCTCCATAATTTGTATTCCATGTCTGACTCTCCTTTGTCTCATTGTCCTCATCTTTTGTCACTTCAGTTTCCATGTTATTTACTCCATCTTGAGTGTCTTTGGCTTATTAACCTGGGCTGGCTCCTGCATGATTTATTCACATTAACCATCAACTGGATCTCCAAGTGCTATGTGGTATCCTCTTCTTGCCACTCAGCTGCATTGTGGTCTTCTCATTCCACATTAGTGTCTCCATCTCTCCTTCCTGCAGCATTTCATCTTCACTGTCACTCAGTCCTGGCTGTTAATGTCTGAATAGGCTGTTGCTCACAGTCGTTGTCTCATTTTACTCTGCTTTGTTCCTTGCTTCTTAGCTTTCTTTTTCCATGCCTCCAACTCCATCACGTCTCATCAGATTTTCTTCCTTATTAACTCTCATGTTTCTTCATTTTTTCAGTTTATTTAAAGACAAAATAGTCATTAGGGGAGAAATCGCTTCCTCTTCTGTCCTCCTTTGCCCCAATCCCCAGCTGAATGTCTCAGGACCATTATCCTTGAATTCATTCTCTCCCTTCTGGCTCCTTTGTTCCAACCATTAAGCATACTCTTGTTTTTTTCCAAACATCAAATGTCTTCACTTGTGTCCACCTGCCATTTACCAGCCCATTTCTCTCTTCCCTTTTATTTCCAAGTCTATCTCTTTCTGTTGTCTTAATCTATGTACTGTTGTAGTCTTAATCAGGGATGACCAGATCCTGGCCTCTGGTGGAAATCACCTGGTGCATAGCCACAATCACCTTTAACGTGAGATGTGGCTTGCAGGAGAGTTCAGATCCTCAGATGCAATGTGTCTAATCTTGGATCATGACAGAGTAATAGCTGTGGGATCTGTAGTCTGAGGGCAATCCTTGATATTGGAACCTGGCTGTGACTTATAGTTGTGACCTCATTTGTGTGCTCCTGCATTTAATTATGTCATGCTACTGAGGATAAAGGCTGCTTGTTGGAATATCTGTATCTCTCTTTTTCTGCGCAGACATGCAGAGCCTGGAGAAACTGCTCAAAGATGCTATTGTTCACGGGCAACCTCGCACCCGCAGGCCCTGGAAAAAAATCCTCATTCTCGTGGAGGGAATTTACAGGTATTAGTTACTCTCTACCTTGCCTATACTCTTCACAAGATCCAGCTGCTAGGGTTTCATTGCAGGATCAGGCATTAGATCTGGTTAATATGATCATGCCTCTCAACTGTCACTCTTGATGAGAGCCTTTGTTGTAGATGTAGGTTCATTTTTTTAAACTCCGCCTTTTCGCCTGTGCTATTGAAATAACAGCCTGTGCTGAAGGAAGGTTTCCTATCTCCTAAATACAGCACAAACACTAACTAATTTAAACAAATTATTTACATCAAATATGCTAAACTCTGGAGCAGAGGTTTTGGAATGTTTTTATACTCTAGTCCAGCAGTTCTCAAATGTTTTGGGCTCCAGAGCCCTTTACATGCGTAAAAATGTATGCGGAGCTCCAGCGGTCCACTGATTGTATGTGTTGTACCTATCGATGTTTCCAGTTTGTCAACCTAGCGGAGCCCCTGGAGATGTCTCGCAGAGCCCTGGGGCTCCGTGGAGCACAGTTTGAGAAACACTGCTCTAGTCCAATTCCCTTCTCTAGGGCTCTGTTATTGATCATGCTAATGGGAATAGATCGCAATATGTGCAGATCTCATGACTTCTCTGAGGGTGTGTGGGGGATGTAAACTGGAGCTCAGTTTTCCTTGCACTTGGCTCCTGATTTAAGGATGAGAGGATATTGGGCTGTGATTGAAAGGCATGGTTAAGCCTGGTTAGGTCTTATTTAGGAAACCAACGATGTCAAGCTAGCTGGTGACACTGAGGTTTATGAGATAGAAAAACAGTATCTGTTATAGATGTTAGCATATCACAGAATGCATTGGGTTGCTTTTCATCCTTGCTGCTATTTAATCTGTTTAATTTATTATGCTGACTTTGAGAATAAGGGAATTTGGACACTGAATGCAACGCTTGTTTTTAAACTCATATACTTGTAAAAGAAAACTTTCCATTGAGGTGTTATGGTCTGTAGCTAATGCTTCACTGATAATTACATAACTTCTAACAGAAAGTAAAGAGGAAGAGGGTAGGAAGCCAGTTTAGAATCTTCCCGCAGAACCCCAACTATAAAAACCCCTTAAAGCTAAATCTAACATGATTTTATCTTTGTTTTTCTTTGACAGCATGGAGGGTTCCATAGTCCGCCTTCCTGAAGTGATTGCCCTCAAGAAGAAATACAAGTCATACCTGTACCTGGATGAGGCTCACAGTATAGGTGCCCTGGGTCCCACTGGACGGGGTGTGGTGGAGTATTTTGGACTCAACCCTGAGGATGTGGATGTTATGATGGGAACATTCACCAAAAGCTTTGGAGCTGCTGGAGGATACATTGGAGGCAAGAAGGTAAAAAAGTGGTGGGGAGACATGGTAGGAAGCATGCTATTCATTTGGGTTTCTGAAAATCAAAAATGTATAAAATACTGTTTAGGTATTTGTGGCCCTACTAGATTCTGGTTCAGAATGAATCACTAGAAGCCTCATGAATTTCAGAGTTAGATGTTTTCTTGAGTTCACTTGGTACACTGGGAACTTAACATGGAAATGCAGTGAAGTTACGTGGAATTCTGTGCATTGTGGATGAGTTGAATCCTGGAAAAAGTTCCCCTAAGAACTCCTTCTGGCCACAAGGGAATTAGGAGTGATAAGCTAAGATGCTGAGACTGAGGAGGAGGAGTTGTGCAACTCTTTTGCTAATAGCTAACAGGTGCTTTAAGGTAGGGATTTTTAACTGCTACCTGTTAATGAAGTTAGCAGTGAGAACTCTGAAGACAAAGGCCTCCTCACTCCTAATTAAGATCTGTGAAGACTTAGCAATACTATTTGATATTTCATCAGTATATAAGCATCTTTTTTTCTTTCCATAGTCGTTCCTCTCTTTGCTGTATGTGCCACGTTTCTCCCCAGGGCATCTAATACCTGTTGGGAAGCCCTGCTCTAGAGCAGTATTCCTCAACTTCTTTTTCGTTTATGGACCACTAAAACAGTGTTTCTCAACTTTTTTTTAATAAAGTATTCCTTTAAAAGAAAAATGTTAAGTACCCCCAGTATCTACAGTTTTCAGACACACACAATTTTTCTACTGTTGCAACACATTTGTTTAAACAACTTAATTGTAGCTGGGCAGGAGATGAAAATTTTGGGTGTAAAAAGTACAAAAATAATAAAGCGCTGTAAAACTTAAAATAAAAATTCAGTTTTCTCCAAATTTCAGTTGTGTTGACATACCCCCCAGACTCCTCTCAAGTACCCTTAAGGGTAGTCGTACCACTGGTTGAGAAACACAGCTCTAAAATATTTAGAATAGAGGTGTAGACCGCCTTGGAAATCCTAAAGGTAGTCTGTGGACTTCCAAGCACCCATGGACCATGGGTAGAGTCCTGCACGGACGCAAAACTTTTATATGCATCCGATCTGCAAATATGGTCCGTGGCTATAAAGCAGATTTGCAGCCTATAATAACCGGTTAAAAATAGGAATGTTAGCAAATGTGGAGTTTTTTTGTAAACATGTAACTGCTGAATTTCAACAGTTATATGTTTACACGCAGAGGGGCAGGTGGGAGCTGACTTTTGACATGACTGAAAATCCAGCTTCCTGCGCAAATCTGCTCCCATCTGTGCCCCCCAAAGAGGCAGCAGCACAGGCAGGTCAGGCAACTCCATGGGAGCCCATATGCACAGGGAGCCAGTTTGAAAGCCGGCTTCTCGTGCGTACTGGCTCCTGCCTGCTCCCCTCAACCACCGCACTGCTGCCTCTATCAGAGGCAGCGGGGCAAGGCGGCTCCCTCCAAAGACGGGCTCCCACCTGGACCCTCCTGCACAGCTGCCTCTGTGGGAAGCAGCAGGGGTGGGTGCAGGCAGCTCCATGGGACCTGGCATGTGCGGGGAGCTGACTTAAAAGCCGAGTCCCCATGGGAAGTCCACCTGGTACAGGGGCAGCAAGGAGTGTGTGTGCATATTGTCGTCAGGATTAACCAGTGATCCCAGGCTTATCAGTTAATTGTATAAATTACTACACAATAACATCCCTAGTTGAAAACCATTGTTCTATGGTAAATGACAATCTTTGGCAGACCCCTTCAACATAGTCTGTGAACTCCCATGTGTCCAGGGACCTTCGTTTGAGCATCACTGCTCTAGAGCCCTCTGGTGCTAGGAGGGGACAAAAACATCATGATGCTAATAGAAATTGAGTAATGTATGCCAAGAGAAATTTCTGCCCTTGGTTACCGTTGTGCAGTCCTATTGCTTTTTTCATAGTAGAGATGAGAATTTGTCCCACCACGTGCTATAGTGTCTTACTGTAGTGCTTCTCATTCTGGGAGTTGTGAAATCATTTTATTAAACAATGAATGATAAGTAACTCTTCCAGGGAGTGGTGACCCTGGTCTTCCATGTGACCTGCTTCCATCCGGTAGCAAAGGCTATGTTCAAGTGCTGAAGGTAGGAGTGAGTAATAAAGAGGGAGTGGATCTCTGAAGTTCTTGCTAATTCTTATACCTGCTGTCTTTATCTATAGTGCACTTAGCCGAGATCCCATGTGACCTTCATAGGTTTTGTTCAGTTTCATGCTTACCATTGATTTGTAACAAACATGATACATAGCCATCTGCAGAGTCTACTCACCACCACACAGGAATTGATTGATTTATTTGCATCGTCCCATGACAGAACAGTTGCTTCTGAAACACACCCTATGCACAACTTGAGTAATTCCAGACATCCTATTGTGAAACCTAATGCTGTGATCATCAGCAGAATGAGTCTAATTTGAGTTAGTGAATTTTCTTTATCGACCCTCATCCTGCCTTGTGATACACAGTTTAGTGCACAGGGATGTTTCACCTCTACTTCACAACTTTAGTTTAAATTGGTTTGAATTGGTAAACACACAGCTAAGGCAGTTTCCCCTTTCTTGACAGTCACATCTCCCCATCAGCTACAGTGAGGGTATGTCTACACTAGCCCCTAGTTCGAACTAGGGAGGCTAATGTAGGCATTCGAACTTGCAAATGAAGCCCGGGATATTTAAATATCCCGGGCTTCATTTGCAAGTTCGAATGCCTACATTAGCCTCCCTAGTTCGAACTAGGGGGCTAGTGTAGACATACCCTGAATGAACCACATCCACCCTGACTTGATTAGTCTCATTAACACTTGAGAAATAACTTATTTTATTTATTTATTTATTTTATATCTATCTATCCTCTCACACACACACTCTCACTCTCTGACTCTGACTCTCACTCTCACTCTCACTCTCTGTAATTTCCACTCCAGTTCATCTGGTTACTTGGGTTTTACCCACAAAAGCTTGTGCTCTAATAAATCTTGTGCTCTAATAAATCTCTCTAATGTGCTACAGGACTCCTTGTTGTGTTAGTTGTAGTAGTTAGTAACAAATGTCTTAAGAAGCTTTTTATGAGTTTCCCAGACTTTTCCAGGTGACTTGCAGAGTATGTGTGTGAAATGTGTGGTTCTACCAATTTGTAGGGTGGTCATGGTGCTACTAGAACCTAGAGCTTTAAGCTCTGACAGAGGCTGGTATCTGAAAACTACCTGTGTTCATTTTGTCAGGAGCTGATTGACTACCTCCGTACACATTCTCATAGCGCAGTCTATGCCACTTCACTGTCACCGCCTGTCGTGGAGCAAATCCTCACCTCCATGAAGTGCATTATGGGTGAAGATGGTACAACTTTTGGTAAGTCTTTTCTGTTGGTTAAATGCTTTCAGTAGTGGAGGGGGCAGGTCCTGTGACTGTTGGAAGCTGAAGCTTTTCATAGCTTTGGCGCTGGTAACTGTGCTTGCTGCCAGTCATGTTAATGTGTATTTTGGTAACCCTAAACAATAAGCTAGTTATTCACTGTTTAGTTGTAGCATCCTTACTTTCTAATGCTCTGCTAGTTGTCTACAAGGTAATTCTAGCAAAAGGTAGGGCAGGTTAATCTTACCTGAAAGGTTAAACTGACATTTTGTACTGAATTTTCTGTTCTGTATTGACTTATATCTGTCTCAAAAAAAGGCAAATTTAAACACATTATATCTCCCTCCTTCAAGTGACCTGCTCTGAGGAGTGCGTCCCTTTGCGATACTGGGACCCTCAGAGAAAGATGCAGTGCTTGAGTTTTTCAGAGTCATTGGAAATATTTAGCAGCTGAGCTACAGTAATTAGAATTTGTATCACGCCAGATTAAGACATTTGTTCAAAACAAACTTGAAGCTTGGTCAAGCAGCTTTTTTATTTACAATATAACATGTTTGTTGTGTATCAGCCTTTTTAAAAGTTGAGGTTGCTGCATTTTACTCAGCCTCCAGGTCATTTGCAGTCAAAACACCTTTTTTTGAATTCTAAAACAAACACAGATATATTGGTTCATAGTTTTTTGAGCTTTTGGCCACAAGATGGTAGTATGCACTGAAGAATTGTATTTGTTCTGTAACTGTGATGAGAAAACAACAAGGAGTCTGGTGGCTCCTTTAAAACTAACTATTTTATTATGTTATTTATTATTTTATTAATGTCTGATTTGCGTCCATTTAGTCTGTGTGTAGACACAGTGCAGTTTGTCCAATGTAGAGGGCAGAGGGGCATTTCTGGCATGTGATGGCATAAATCACATTAGTAAATGTGCTAGTGAACAAGCCTTTGATGGTATGGCTGATGTGAAAGTTTCCATTCTCAAACAAAAAACTTCAAAAACAGACTGCAATGTGGAACTACTATGCTGGAATTCATATGCAAATTTGACTCCATCAGAATGGGTTTGAATAGTGACTGGGAATGGCACTCTGATTTTATAAAAAATCATTTTTACCTTTAAGTAGTCTCATCTTCGTATCTATATCCTCCCCAATTGAATTAGCTTTGCTGTAACACTTCCATCTCTGTATCCCTATTATCTGTTTCTTTTTCTTTCATTTCATGCATCTGACAAAGTGAGTTGCAAATCACACAAGCTTATGTCTTTTGTTAGTTTTTAAGGTGCCACCAGACTCCTTATTTTGCCTAAAGAGACTGACATGAATATATCTCTGAAACTTGTCATCAGTGAGAGAAAAGGTTGGTGAGATCATATCTTTAATGGACCAACTTCTGTTGGTGAAAGTGACAAGATGAGCTTGAAAGCTTGTCTTTCACCAACAGAAGTTAATTCAATAAAGGTATTACTGCACTCACCTTATCTGTCTCAAATCCAGGGACCAAAAGTCTACAACAACACTGCAAGCAATACTAACATTAAGGCCATCAGACTAGTTGACTTAACAGAACTCTTTTGATGAAAGAATGTTGGACACAACACTGTAATTTTTCTGCTTACCTTAAATCAGGAATAATCTTAACTTGTTTATAGTATTATAGTAAAGTAAAATGAATGTTGTTTGTTGCTTTGGTGGTAGCTCTGGAAGCAAAAGTAGCTCATCACCAAGGCAAGGAGGAAAGCAATGCTATCTGTACTCACATCACGTGTGAGTGCTTTTAAGGGTACACCGCAAAGAAAAGCCTGTGGTGCCAAGTCTCAGGGCACAACTACACAGCAGGGCTAAAATCGAAATAAGCTACACAACTCAAGCTATGTCAATTGCATAGCTTAAGTCAAAATAGCTTATTTCGGTTTTTGGCGCTGTGTACACAGCAGGAAGTCCAAGGTAGAGCACTCTTCTTCTGATTTCCCTTACTCCTTGTAAAATGAGGGTTACAGGAGTTGGAGTAAGAAGTCCTCCAGCTTGACATTATTTCGACTTTGTTGCAATAGTCCGCATCTACACAGCAAGCAGTTATGTTATTTTGGAATAACGTCAGTTATTCTGAAATAACACTGCTGTGTAGACGTACTCTGAGAGGCTTGGATCAATTGACTCACATTCCCAGGGCTTGAACTTCAGGACTAAAAATAGCAGGATAGACTGTTCGGACTCAGGCTGGAGCCCAGGCTCTGGGTACTAATGTTCTGCACTAAAATCCCTCTCCTTTCTTGCTTTCTAGGAACAGGTGTTTACCACACAGTCAGTTACTGATTTATACATCTCTGGCAAAGATCCTTTCCTAAAGGTGACACTGTCAGAGCCAGTTTGGCTGATCATTTCCCAATATGTGAGTTGATCTTGTCAAGCACTGCTTCTGTTAGTTTACAGCAAAACCTTGTCATTTGTGGTGGATGCATTTCTGCTACCACCTCGAATAGTGACATTTGTGAATACTGGGGGTGGTAGCTCCCGACCGCATGCGGAAACTGGGAACTGCAGGGAACTCACCCTGGAGGCCCTGAGTGATGCTGCCATCTGGCAACAGCGCACCCACCCAATCCCTCGAGGATGCACCCCTGCGTCTCTTCCCAGTTGGGGTATGGAGTGCAATGGGTGGGGAACAGGAGAGACCCACAAATATGCAAAATCGCGAGTCCATGAATTGCGAGGGTCTACTGTACTTCTAATATCTGGTCTGGTGAACCAAGTGAGGACTGAAGAAAATGTAACTAATTGGGAGTTTCACATAAATAGTTAAAATGAGCGTGCATTACTACAGTTTAAGGTGGTTTGTAGCAGCACTGGCATTTTCAGCAGGACTAGCCTTTTTAGTAAGTCTTCTATATGACTGGAGAAAAACTGTAAGACTTTGAGAGCTAGTATGTGATATAAGATGTCATGTACTTTAAGACATTTTCATGTGAATGTAAGTGCTCTTCAGAAGTGTTGGATTTGACAATCCTGGAAAGCTGAAGTCCACTGTTCATCCATACTCATGTAAATAGATCACTGCAGGCTCCTCTCTCCCGAAAAATATCATTAGATTATTTAAAGAGTTTTTTTTTTTTACTTGTTCTCATCATGGTAATTCTTTCTGGGATGATGTCTGCTTGAAATGATTCTTTTCAAATCATTCAGTGCAACACCAATTGTCAGTCCCTCTATAATATGAGACACTGATTCAACATTTCTTTATATGTGGTTTTTAAAGTCACTGCTGCTTCACAGTCCTGTCCTTGGAGAAAGCTGGTAAAACTCTATTGTGTAGACTGAGATGCGCCTCAGTATAATGTTAAGGAACTGTTCGCACCTATTGCTGGAACACAAGCACTAAGGACATGGCAACAATGTCCAACATTTGGGAAGTAGAATTATGTAAGATATAGGAATAGTGGCACTAATGATGAGTAGTAACTGTGGAAGGGAAATAGGTAGACCGGTTATGTGCTGTACGTACTGGGTTGCTGTTGAATATCTCTGAAATCAAGAATAATACATAGTGCTTTATGAATATCCTTTCACTGTCCTATAGGCAGCTAATTAAGATTTATTTACAAATGGGCAAAACTGAGGCAGGCAAGGGCTTTGTCAAAGCCACAAAAGGAGCTGATAGTTGAATTTCTATGTTCTTGCTCTGGGCTCTGATCAACATAAAGGCAGTAATTGCTTAGTGTTCACTAAGAACAGTCTTTCTGGCTTAGTCACCCATGGGCTTCTGCTCAACATGTCACAAAGGATGATGGCTTTTAAGGAACATCAAAAAAGTCTTAGGATATCAGTGATGGCCTCAGGGTGAGGAATAAGCAGTAGAAGCAGATGGACTTTGAAGCACAAAAGAGCCTGTTTTTAGGTACTGTTCCCTGTTGGATAGAATGTTAGGCAATAGTAAGAAAGAAACAGAGCTTTCTTCACAAAAGTATTTCTCAATTTCATCAGGCATCAGGGTAGGGAGGAGTTGTTGCAGAGGGGAGTCTCCAAACTTGCAACACCATATATTGCTGCTGCTACTACAATCGAAATTCAACTGCAGTGGAGTAAATGTTCCCTTTGAGGTTTTTCCAGCAGGCTGTCACTAGCTAACAGGATGTTAGTAAGCAGACACCCTAGATAAAATACACATGGAAACCAGCATGGCCATTTGCAGAGTTCAGGCAGGAGATGAATGCAGGCTGACTAGATTTAATTAAGTGACAGCACATGAATATACAGCCTAGATTGGAATAGCAGCTTTACTTTTTACTTCTCATTGTCTGTCTGAGCTAATCAGTCAGTGCTGACTATTGCCTGCTGGCATTCATAATAGGTGTCCACATGGTGCTGTCCAAAGCAGCCCATATGTCTTTAAAAACATCATGCATCTGTGAAAGTAACTGTCCTGGAGGGTATAGTTCCCTCTAAGGTGTGTGTCTGCGCACAAAGAATTCTAGGCCTACCCACCTCCTTTGCAGAACCGCAAAGCAGCACTCATCACTCACTTTCCTGCTGGAAGGTGAGTGGCATGGTGGTGGGCACTTGCTCGGCAGACGCCACATGGCCCGGCTGCCCCAGTGAGCTCTGGCTGGAGCCAATGCATGGTGAGGCTTTGGCGGGAGGCTGGAGCCAGGGCCATGGTGAGGCTGTCCCTACTGGTTCCAGCTACGGTGGATGCCACATGGCCCAGCTGGCGAGGCCGCATGGCGGGCAGCTGCCCCAGTATGCTCTGACTGGAGCAGGGCCGCAATGAGGCTGTCCCTATTGGGGCAGATCTAGAGTAGTATTTCTCAACCAGTTGTACGTGTACCCATAGGGGTATAAGAACATAAGAACATAAGAACGGCCGTACCGGGTCAGACCAAAGGTCCATCTAGCCCAGTATCCTGTCTGCCGACAGTGGCCAGCACCAGGTGCCCCAGAGGGGGTGGACCGAAGACAATGATCAAGCGCTTTGTCTCCTGCCATCCCTCTCCAGCCTCTGTCAAACAGAGGCCAAGGACACCATTTTATCCCCTGGCTAATAGCCTTTTATGGACCTAACCTCCATGAAATTATCTAGCTTCTCTTTAAACTCTGTTATAGTCCTAGCCTTCACAGCCTCCTCCGGCAAGGAGTTCCACATGCTGACTACACGTATGCGAGAGAAGTCAGGGGTACCTCAACACAAGTGAAATTTGGCAAAAAATGTCCGGGATTTTGCCCTGCAAAGAGGATCAGGGAGGGGGCGGCACCATGTGCCTGTCAAATTGAACGTTCGGAGCCGTGTACCCGGACGTTAACAGTCACTGTGTGCACACTCCTGGCAGGAAAAGCATGTGGCTGCGGCGGCGGCTCTGGTAAGACCCAGGGCAGTTCCAAGTTGGGGGGCAGGTTTGGGCAGAGAGGAAAAAAAATCACTTCCATGGCTGCCTCTCCTAGTTTTTCCTTTCCGGCAGCCTCCCCGGGATGCTCCAGCAGGGAGGGCAGCTGAACCGGAAGACGTGCATTACCCCCACCCCTGCCAGCAGCTCAGTACAGCGCATCCCCATTGTCCCTTTCCCGTGGCGCTACGGAGAGGAGCTAAAAGGCAGTGAAGTGGCACAATAAGCTTTGCTCCAAAGGACCCCCCACATCAGTGGTGTGGTGGGGGGGGGGCCATTGCCCCTGGGCACCATGCTAGGGGGGCGCCTGGCTGGGGTAGAAACGCACAGCCCCATGCAGCAAGCTCGGCACTGGCAGGCCACTTCCTCTGCAGACCTGCCGCCAAGGCAGGGCTGGGCGGCGGGAGCAGGCACTTCAAAGGTAGGGTTACCATATGTCCGGTGCCTGGCTCTGGGGGAGGGTGGGCATTGGGTTAGAGTGGAGGGGACTGGGGGTGGGTGTATTGGGTTAGAGCAGGGGGATGGAGGTGCCTGGCTCTGGGGGAGGGGAGGGGCATTGGGTTAGAGCGGGGGGGCTAGGAGTGCCTGGCTCTGGGGGGTACTTGTAACTTTTTTTTTAAAAAAAAAGGGGGGTACTTTATTAAAAAAAAAAACAAAAAAAAAAGGTTGAGAAACAGTGATCTAGATGATGTGGATGGAGTTTTTTTTGTGTCCTTTCCATCCAAGGTAAATTACTCTTCCTTGAGTTTCCTCCATAAAATTTAATATGCTCAGAAGGAGCTGTGGCTTTACTTAAGCTCCTTAGTGGTCATAAGCTGAAAACAATTCTCTTCTCCTAGTAGGCTGTGTATGTGTTTTGCATATAAAAAGACACTAAATAGCTACTCAAATTTTGCAGTATTAATTTTATATATTTGATTTCATATTGTTTAAAGTCATGCACCTTGTTGTTTATCCCTTGTTTTAGTATTCTTTCTTCCATAACATTTAAAAACATATAAAAGATATTTGTTAGTAACTGGGGGGTGCCACAGTGGCACACATCCAAACAAGAGCACATGGCCTCAATATTGGTGCACAAGACAAAACTCACTTCTGCTCATGGATGGAAAATCTTAGAGGGAACGCTGCTGGAGGGGTAGGCTGGAAAACCTGGCCATTCCAGCTCTCTGTCTGAACCATGTTTCTGTTTTGGGGCAGCTGCTGCCATTGCTACTGCTGCTCTTAGCAGGTGCTCCTCAAAATCATTCTCTGTAGCAATGTAATCTTGAGTCCCTGCCATGCTAACCTGAGTGTCCACCACTCCAAGGGACATAGTCTTATAGTCTTGAAATTGACCATATGAATTTCCTTTCTGGGGCCTTTGAATATTTCCACAAAATGAACAGGAGCTAAGAAGGGAACATTGGCATCTTTGCAATAGTAAGGAGGCTAATGCTTGCTAGATTCCTGAAGAATAACTGTGTGCTGCCTTCTTCCATTGCTTTTGCAATCTCTATTGGAGATATTACTAACAGTCAACATCATTGGAATAACATAAGAACATAAGAACATAAGAACGGCCGTACCGGGTCAGACCAAAGGTCCATCTAGCCCAGTATCCTGTCTGCCGACAGTGGCCAGCACCAGGTGCCCCAGAGGGGGTGGACCGAAGACAATGATCAAGCGCTTTGTCTCCTGCCATCCCTCTCCAGCCTCTGTCAAACAGAGGCCAAGGACACCATTTTATCCCCTGGCTAATAGCCTTTTATGGACCTAACCTCCATGAAATTATCTAGCTTCTCTTTAAACTCTGTTATAGTCCTAGCCTTCACAGCCTCCTCTGGCAAGGAGTTCCACATGCTGACTACACGCTGTGTGAAGAAGAACTTTCTTTTATTAGTTTTAAACCTGCTACCCATTAATTTCATTTGGTGTCCTCTAGTTCTTCTATTTAGGGAACTAATAAATAACTTTTCTTTATCGGCCCTCTCCATACCACTCATGATTTTATACACCTCTATCATATCCCCCCTCAGTCTCCTCTTTTCTAAACTGAAAAGTCCCAGTCGCTTTAACCTCTCCTCATATGGGACCCGTTCCAAACCCCTAATCAATTTAGTTGCCCTTTTCTGAACCCTTTCCAAGGCCAAAATATCTTTTTTGAGGTGAGGAGACCACATCTGTACACAGTATTCAAGATGTGGGCGTACCATAGTTTTATACAGGGGCAGTAAGATATTCCGGGTCTTATTTTCTATCCCTTTCTTAATAATACCTAGCATCCTATTTGCCTTTTTGACCGCCGCTGCACACTGTGTGGAAGTTTTCAGAGAACTGTCCACAATAACTCCAAGATCTCTTTCCTGATTTGTCGTAGCCAAATTAGCCCCCATCATACTGTACGTATAGTTGGGGTTATTTTTCCCAATGTGCATTACTTTACACTTATCCACATTAAATTTCATTTGCCATTTTGTTGCCCAATCACTCAGTTTGGTGAGATCTTCTTGGAGTCCCTTACAGTCTGCTTCTGTCTTGACTATCCTAAACAGTTTGGTATCATCCGCAAACTTTACCACCTCACTGCTTACCCCTTTCTCCAGATCATTTATGAATAAGTTGAACAGGATTGGTCCTAGGACTGACCCTTGGGGGACACCACTAGTTACCCCTCTCCACTCTGAAAATTTACCATTTATTCCTACCCTTTGTTTCCTGTCTTTTAACCAGTTCTCAATCCAAGAAAGGACCTTCCCTCTTATCCCATGGCCATGTAATTTACACAAGAGCCTTTGGTGAGGGACCTTGTCAAAGGCTTTCTGGAAATCTAAGTATACTATATCTACTGGATCCCCCTTGTCCGCATGTTTGTTAACCCCTTCAAAGAACTCTAATAGATTAGTAAGACAGGATTTCCCTTTACAAAACCCATGTTGACTTTTGTCCAACAAATTATGTTCTTCTACATGCTTCACAATTTTATTCTTTACTATTGTTTCGACTAATTTGCCCGGTACTGAAGTTAGACTTACCGGTCTGTAATTGCCCGGATCGCCTCTAGAGCCCTTTTTAAATATTGGTGTCACGTTGGCTACCTTCCAGTCATTAGGTACGGAAGCCGATTTAAGGGATAGGTTACAAACCACAGATAATAGTTCAGCAATTTCCCATTTGAGTTCTTTTAGAACCCTTGGATGAATGCCATCCGGTCCCGGAGATTTGTTAACATTAAGTTTTTCTATTTGTTCCAAAACCTCCTCTAATGACACTTCAATCCGGGACAGTTCCTCAGATTCATTACCCACAAAGGACGGTGCAGATTTGGGAATCTCCCCAACGTTCTCAGCCGTGAAGACTGAAGCAAAGAAATCATTTAGTTTCTCCGCAATGGCTTTATCGTCCTTGATTGCGCCTTTTATAGTTGGATCGTCTAGGGGACCCACAGGTTTTTTAGCAGGCTTCCTGCTTCTAATGTACTTAAAAAACATGTCTGATTCACACCTCAGAAGAGATTTCCTTTCCGTATAATATGAAATAGTCTCTATAAACGCAGTCTGGTACAAATTGTGATTTTTTTTTTAAACCTTTTAGGCTGAACAATTTGTGAATTTTTGTTTTTTCAGCTAATATGAGGCTCTGGAATATGAAATAATTCATTGAGCCTTGTTAACATCAAATCTGATGAAATTACTCTTGTTACCAACTAGGCAGTCATTCACAAAAAAGGAAACTAGCAAAGCAAAGACCCCTGAAATGAAGTTATGGGAGGAGAAATTTTAAGATAGATATTAAGAGCATTTAGGAAATGGAAAAAGATTTGCAGGGGCGAATTGAGGTTCTGTCCTTTTGAAGTTGCAAATACAGGATACAAAAGATACTCATGGCAATGTTGTAGTGAAGGGTCCTGTGTGTAATAGTCAGACTAGACTGGATAACTGAGAGGGGGGCCATTTCTGGACTTTGTGATTCTGCAGTGAAGAGTTTTACAAACAGATTTCGACTGAACGGTGATAGAATTGAAGTGTAGGGAAAATCTACAAGAATTTCCCTTAGCAAGAGAGCTAGCTCATTTAAAAGCTGAAGATATTCATTAAGGTTATGTCTACAATGCAGAGCAATTTCAGGATACTGGAAGTATCCTGAAATAGCTATTCCGTGTCTTTTTAAAGCAGCCCATTATTTCAAAATAGATTTCAAAATAACGGGTGCACTATTCTAGTATTCCTGTAACCCTCATTTCACAAGGGTTAAGGGACATTTTGAAATAAGCTATGCAGTTTGCATAGTGCAAATTGCGTAGCTTATTTCAAAGTAAGGGTGCAGTATAGATGCACCCTAAAGGGCAATTAAGCAAGTATGCCCAAATACTTAGCATAAATAAATATTACTGGAAATGGAAACACATCCTGCCTTTCAAAAAAATCCCAGAAACTTTTAATAGTTAAACTTCTAAAATCTGTCCTAAAGCTGTGACTGTTGCTTTTTAACTGCTTATGTTTTTTTCTTTTACTCAGTCAAGGGAGAGTGGAGGGTCGAGAAGGAAAATCAGCAAGATGATTACTTCAGAATTTGGTTTCTTCCCACTGGGCGTTCTTGAGCAGTTCTTAACACTGATGCATTTGTCTGAGTTGGTGATGCACATGGGAGGTGGGTGAAAGCCTGGCTTGGAGAGTCAAGCCCCAGCCCCACCAGTCAAGCCCCAGCCCCATGCCCACCAGAGCTACTGGCCCCATCTTATACCCCCAGTTCCTCCACTGTGGTGCTGCCCCCTCCACCAAAGGCTATTTCATACTCCTCTCCCAGTGCCAGGCAGCTGTGCAGCCCCAGCTATACCCCTCCCAGTTCCTAAAGCAACTCCCGCCCCCACCCTCCTTCGTCCCAGGAGCAACCAGGCAGATGCGTGGCCCTGGCCTCAGCTCTGGCCCCAGGAGCAGCCATGTGGATAAGGAGTAAGCTTTGGCCCGGGTCCTAGGAGCAAGCCCTGATCCTGGGAGCAGATGGGCAGCCTTGGCCCTGACCCCAGGAACAACTGTGTAGTCCCACTCTCAGCAGCGGCCACAGGAGCAACCGTGCATCCTTGGCCCCAGTTCCCCCACAGCAGCCAGGCAGCTAAACTGCAGCCCCAGCCTTCACAGAGCTGGAGTGTGGTGGGTGAGACCACCCTGGTCTTTTGGGGAAGGCTATGCCTTCCCTTGCCTGTATTACCCGCCACCCATGGTGATTCCCTCTCTAGATACGGTAGCTTTCTATTTCCTGTGCTCAAACAGTAAATGCTTTCTTTTCACATGTTAGGTCTGGACTGAAAATAACATGATGTGTTCTGTGCTAAGGGTGAAGAGAAGGATTTGGCAGATGGTTTAAAAGAAGTAAACTTTAGTAGCCTGATCTGTAAAATGTTAATGAAGACAGGACACAGGTAGTCTTTATTTCAATGTACCTATTTAAGGTCAACCCTGTATCTCCTCCCATAAGTTGACCTCACTACCTGTGTCAATGTAGAAACCATTGTGCCTTATTTCCCTCAGCATTTTACATGGCACAGCTATCTTAAGAAGACTTTTTTTTTTTTTTAAACAGTTAAGAAGTAGCCTTAGACTAGCTAAACTAAGATAAAACTACCTTGTGCCTGGTCTCCATTAGGTTTTTATAAGCTAGCTGTCTTTTTAATTAAAAAAAAAAAAGCAAATTTTTATTAGCAGAGATGAGCCCTACATATGCATGCACTGCTATAATAAAGCAAAGTACAACCTAAGGAGCAGCCCCACAAACAATATTTGGCACTGCATTAAAGTAGCTTCCAGCCCCATGTTTATAACCTGCTAAAAATATACCTTGTCTGCAACTTCAAGACTTGGGCAATCTCTCTATAGTTCAAACTGAGGCAGTGTCTGCTATTGCAGGTGAAGGGAGAATTAAAAGTTCTTGTGCAGGCTGAATTTGAAAACGCTCAATTAGCATTAAACTCCAGCTCATTTGAATTTTCCCCAATAATGGACTTGTTAATGAGGTGTTGAGTTATCACCTTAGGAATCCTGGGACCAGTCAAAACTAATTTGAGCAAAGTGAAAACTTTTTTTTTGTTGCAACCCTTGAGAATCCCAAGCTGGGCTGGGAAACTGGTGGAGAAACAAATACTTTGGAGGTCATAAAGAGTTTCCTGCTTCTCCTCAGGGCACTGTCAGCTATAAACATCACTCACTGTTTGTGCCTTCAGCAGGGGGTCTTTTAAATCCTGTGAGCTGCTGTATCCCTAACTACCCCCCCCTCCAGCACAGTCAGACTCCAGGAAAACTGTTTTAACCTGGGTGGAGAAATCTTTTGGCCCTGTGAGGAATGTTTGTTTAGAAATGCCGACAGAACTTGTATTGTTATCTTTTCTTTGATGCTGAGTTTAGTGGGTCAGGGTGTCAGCACTTTCTAGTATGATTTCCTTGACTTTTAATCAACAATGTGGTGTTTTTGCAGAGCTGATAAAAACTTTATAGTACACTACTTCAGGTCACAAACAATACCTGTGTGTACACTCCCCTTGTTTCTAGCATAGCAACTCTTGCTATTTGTATACTGTCTTAGGTTTACATAGTTACAAAATTTGAATTGTTATACCAGGGCATGGTTAAGAAACCTGAATCTTAAGCTAGCTTTGTTTTCATGTCTTTATTTGTCTTCATCAATTTAGAGAGCAAATAAAATGACTAGATTCTTTTTGGCTCTCAATAAATAGCACATGTATAGCACTCTCTATTTACATAGTGCTTCTAGAACACTAATCCTCAAACTTGGGAGGGAAGTAGTATTTCTATTGTGGAAAAGCCCATGTCTTGCTAGTTCCAGTTTTTTGTTACAATTAAAATGATACTGATTTGATTTGGGGTTTATCAGGTGAAGCATTTGAACAGGAATGATTTGACTGCTAGCAGATGAGATGGCAGAAAAAAGAAGTTCTAGGCTAGGGCGGGGCAGTATGGAATTTTGTTCTTATTTTAAGCACTGGAGTAGGAGTTACTAGATTAGAGGGTCTCAAACTGCTTATCTAATCTTATTTGTAGAGCCCTACCAAATTCATGACTGTGAAATACGGTCTTGTCTCTCCCTCCCCTTGAAATGTGTCTTTTGTGTGCTTTTATGCAATACTTTGTATATTTAACCAGAGAAACTAGCATTTCTCAAATTGAGGGTCCTGACCGAAAAGGGAGCTCTAGTGGGGTTGCAGTATTGCCACATTTATTTCTGCGCCTCCTTCAGAGCTGGATGGTCAGAAAGTGACAGCTGTTTTCTGGGTGCCCAGCTCTGAAGGCAGTGCCATCGCCAGCAGCAATGTAAAAGTAAGGGTAGCAGTAACGCAAACCCCCCACTGTAACTTTGAGACCCCTCTAACTCCTTTTTTGGGTAAGGACCCCAACACTGAAATTTCAGATTTAAACAACTGAAATCATGACATTTACTATTTTTTAAAATCCTAGGACCATGAAATTGACCAAAATGAATCCTGAATTTCGTAGGGCCCTACTTATTTGTATTATTGTAGAGGCTAGGAATCTGTCTTGGACCATGACCCTGTTGTGTGCTGTGCTGTACGAATACAGAACAAAATGAAAGTTTCTTCTTCTAAGAGTACAAGCAAAGTAGAAGACAAGGCAAGAGATGGTTATAGAGATACAGAGAAGTACAATGAAACTGTTTAATAAGTGGATGATAAATCTTTGCACAATGGGTTGATTGGAGATAGGGCATGAATATTCTCATGGATATGACCTCTTTCTCCATCAAACGGTATCTCTGTAGCAACAACAGCAGTTGTTCACACGATAAAACCGAATTAGGCACTGTTGCAATATAAGAAGTTAATACTTTTCTAAATGGTATGACACGTAGCAAAGGGCAGTCCCTGTCCCGGAGTGCTTAAAATCTAAATAGTGGTCCTAGTTTCTAGTAGCAGCTGGAGAGAAGAGCTGGCTCGATATGACCAAATACCATCCTCTGCTCTACAGATTTTTTTTGTACTTGTTCTGGCAAAACTAATGTAAATAGTGACAGGCACCAGTATAAACCACCCTAGTGCAAGTCACTCCTTTACCTTGGTACAACTATACCTAGTTGTGAAACTCCCTAGTGTGGACAAGGCTGAATCTCTCTCATGACTGGTACCTGAATGTTTACAGATTTTTTTTTTTTTTTTTTAAAGAAAACACTGTTCCTTATGTTGTGTGTTTTTGGAGGAAGCAGAGAGCTTTTTTCAAGCATGCACAAGAAGTCATTTTTCTTTTAAAGCTGTGAAAATATTTAGTACTAGAAGATTTAACTGGTGTTGCTTGGGTTCTTAACTCGGTGTTTGTTTCTTGGAAAATAAAATGAAAATGTACATGCTTCATTTAAATCATTGCTCTGGGATGGGATTGGGGATGAGAGGTTCAGTATGCAGGTTTCCCTGGGAAAGAGGACTACCCCAGCCCTCTCTCATGGCAGCAGCTTGGGGCCAGGTGAGAAGCGTCTCCGTATGGCTGATGCAGCTCTAGTGGGTGTAACCAGAGGAAGGCTGCATTGCATGTCTGAAGGCTGGGGCATACCCAGGTTCATCTGCCTCCTGCACTCTCCAGCCAAAGTCAGGAACACAGCAAACTATGCACTTTCCCCATGCTCTGTGATGAGGGGGAACAGCCAGCAATGTTCCCATATAAATCGGCAGGTGGGGGAGGGAAGAACTTGAGCCCCTCCACTTCTCCTAAAGGGCATCTGGGAGTGGAAAGCTTGGGATTGAGACAGTCCTGGAGGAGGAGGGGGCACTCCCAGCCAGCCCTTTTCACCTGCCCATGATTGTCTCTTTTCTATATGTCTCTGTGTGAGAGAAGCAATCTCATTCCAGGCATGTCTCATTTTCTTGGCAGAACCATACCTTTACCTTGGTTTATTTCAGTGGTGCGCAACCTTTTTGCACTCGCAACCCCTGGGAAAATTTTGGTTGAGCAAAAAAAATGCCTTTAAATGCCGCTCCATTCGCCTACTGTTCCCCCCCACCCCTACTGCGTGTATGTCAGGCACCCAAGCCGGGAAAAGAAAATACCAGCTGGCTCGAATCACAGCACTGCAACCCCTCCTGTCCGTCCCCCCCGCTTTCCCCCCAAAGATAGCCGCAACTCCCAAGGGGGTCGTGACCCACAGGTTGGGCACCACTAGTTTATTTTATAAGAGGATGCTGTATACTGAATTTGGTGGTCCTAGTTCTTGTGAACTTATTCGTAAGTGCCTTCTCCGTGGAAAAATACACTTACAGAATCAAGCAGTTTTCTAACCTTGCCAACAGATCTTAATTTTTCTTATTACCATAGAAGTAATACCTGTGGAATACGAAGTTAAAATAGATATTCCAAAACTGGTTATGACTATTTATCTTGCCTTTCCCCTCTCATTCATGTTTGTTATACTAACTGTCTGATTCTGGGCCTAGAAAGGATTTGCTGGTAAAGCTATACTGGTGAATCCTTCTAGTGGGGATGTAGCTTGTACAAGCAAGTGTTTTTTGCCATCGTAGTTTATCCCAGCTCTCCAAATGAAATCAGGCTATGTTTACATTACAAGCACTGCAGCTATGCTTTGGTAGTGCAGACACTCCTAAACTGAAGAATTGTTTTTCTGTTAAATTAGTTAATCTAACCCTTGGAGGCAGTAGCTAGTTGACTGAAAAATTCTTCAGTTGACTTACCTGCATCTACAGTGGGGGTTAGGTCGACCTAAGTATGGCATTTGGGAGATAAATTTTTTCACTGCCTTGTCTAACATAGCTACGTTGATCCAATTTTTCTCCTATAGACAAAAGTCCAAATTATGCTGGTAAGTCTTGTTGGTATAACTGCAGTTATACTAGGACTTTTCATGATACCATCTACATGTTTTGTTAGTCTTTAATGTACGACTAGACTATTCATTGTTTAAGTTTTTCATAGCTCTCTTGGTTGGGATGTGATTTTTTTTTTTAATTATTTTTTATATACCTAAGCAACCTAGGTATGCTGCTAACTTTAAGTGTACCCAAGGTCTTGATTTGATGGGAAAAATCTGAGGCAAAGAGGTCCACCAAACCCAGACATTGTAGGTAAGATCCTGTGACATTGAGTACGATAAATAATACTGGATATTATAGAAGTCTCTGAACTATGTCTCTGTTGTGCCATTCTACCAAGACATAATGCCTGTAGTCAAATATGCTAGGAAAAAGTGTTCAGAAGTCTGATTGAGACATTGCACTAGCACTTCTACAATCTCATCAGCTTCTAAAGGCTTTTAACTCTGTTCATCTTGCTGTGTAACCAACTGTGTAGCCAGCCTTCTCCCACTGAACCTTAAGGCACTCAAACATATTATCTGCTTCAGAAATAAGTGTCATTATCAGCAATTTGAGAGGCAGGACTATGGAGTAACTCACTACCTCTGTCAAAGACTATGCAGTGTGTCACAGTTCAGGGCAATTATACTCGCATTCCCCATTTGTGGTCCTGCAAGAGCACCCACTCTAGACTTCTCCCACCCTTTATGACCAGGGTATTTCCAAGCTGAACAATTCCCTCACTGCATTGGCACAGGAAAAGGCAGGCTCCTTAAACTGACTTCTTCCTGCTCTTCAGAAATAGCTAATAGTTCATTACTGCAGGTAATCTACCAAACAGCTCTTTCTAAATAAGCATGTTTTATTCTTAAGGTAAAAACAATATAGAAAAGCAGTGAAAGAACCTACCAACATGTTAATGTCAGATATCACCAACACTCCAACCTTACCTGAGTTCATTGCAAATTCTTAACACCCTTTGCTCAGAACAAGAATCTCCTTGAATCAGAGTGAGTCCTTTATCCATTTTGGGGGTCTTTGAAAATATTGTGATTAAGTAGCCAGCCAGACAAGGAGTATATTCCCCAGTATAAAGCTTTATATGACTGAGCTTTTGCCTAATCAGAGGGATTATGTTGGCATACCCCTTCCTCGAGATTTCCTGGGAAACTCATTTAATTTTAAAAGTTCACATGCTTTTAAAAAGTCCTTTGAAGTTCCTGACATTTCCCAACATGTGCATTAGTAACCTCTCCTAAAGTAGGTTACACACAATTATACAATAACACGTAAACAATTTTTAATACCATACCATCAAAGGTATCAAAACTTAATTCTATAAGGTTAATTTGGAGATTGCCATATTTGTCACACCTTGACTTATGCTGCTTGATCACTTACCAACTTTGGGGGAGAGATGCTGTTCAATACATACAGTTGAAACTCCTTGCTCCCCCAATTCTGAGGGAATGCTGCTAGCTAGTAACTCATAAGGTTCCATACTGACATTGAATTGAAAAGAGAACTGTTAATTACCATACAGTAACTGTGTGACTTTCTCCATGTGAATCCCCTGACCTGTCCAACATCCCTGACTTTGGGAGTCTCTCAGTTACACAGGCTTTGGATTGCAAGGGAACTGAAGGAGAGCTATGACTATCCACTGTTCATGCTGTCACACGGGAGCACAGAGTGCAGAAGTAGCCTTTACGGCAGGGGTGGGCAATAAGTTTTTACCAGAGGTCACTTCAGAAATTTTTTAAGTGGCCCTGGGTCACCCCAGAAGGGGCAGAGCCTCAGGTGGAAGGAGCGGGGGCCATGATACTTCCCTGCTTCCCCACCCACAGATCATGATTGGTCTGGTGGTCGGGGAGCATGTGAAGTCTTTGCTTCCTCCCCAGAGGTTCCCGCTAGGTGCCCGTGCCCCTGGTAGTGGAAGGAGACTTCACGAACGCCCCTTTCTGTCCCCAGGCCAGTCAAGGCTTGGGGGCAGGGAAGCACGCAAAGTCTCTTCCTGCCCTGGGCTGCATTTTCACTCCTTGCAGGGTGGGAGCCGGACAGAGGAAACTTCATGTGCTTCCTCCCTGACCCCAGTCCCTGATTGGCCTGGGAGCAGGGGAGTGGTAGGATCCAGATCCGGCCTGCGGAGGCCCTTTTGTCCACCCCTGCTTTATGGATACAACTATTCAAAATATTCCTGTTTTCCTTGCATGAGACCCATGCACATATACACTGACTACAACTCAGTTATGCTAGAGCAAGTGTTTTATATGTGACCAGACAATACATTTTAGCACATGCAGATATCAAGATATGCTAATTAGGGATGTGAAAGGTTAACAGGTTACTTAAACGGGTAATGCTTACTGGTTCTGGTTAACCAGTAGGGGCTGGAGCAGCTCCCCGCCTGCCACGCGCAGGGGCCATTCAGGGAACCCACCACAGACCAGGGTTGCTCTCATCTAGAGCAACCTCTGTCCATGGCTGGCTCAGTGCCCGGTAGGCAGGGGCTGCTCTGGTGTTTGGAGCAGCCTCTGTCCTTCGGGAGCTGGTGGCAGCCCTAGTCCCAGTGCTGGGCTGGGAGTGGGAGTCCTGCAGACTGGGGGCTGCTCCAGCGAGGCTAGAGTGGTCCCCAGCCCGGGATCCCACTTTAATCAGTTAACCGGTTAAACATTAGGTCAGCCTAATATTTAACCAGTTAACTGATTAACCAGTATTTTACATCTCTAACTAATTTTGAGATTGCAAATTCTTTTAAGATTAATGAGAATTTGTCAATATTATGGATTGGCAATAGTCTGTCCATAGGTAAGGTTGCAACCAGGACTCCTGATGTTCTCACAATGCTATCCTACCAAAAGCAAGAGAGGAAAAAGTTGCCTCAAAATGTTGTTCTTCTTAGAATAGACCATAGCATTCTCCCCCACACACATCCCTTTGATTTAAAGTAATTTCATGAAGTAATTTTGAAGTTACCATTTGTCAAAAATTGGCCCTTTTACCCAGTTGAAAACTCTAATTTCTTGGCCCTCTCTCATTTAAAAAGATATTTTCACTGGTATGTAGTGGAGAGACCTTCCAAGCACAGGGTAGCAAGGAAAGAATCACAGAAAATATTAATTGCACTCATAGTCATGTCTCTATTGTGGTCACTGAAGCCAGTGTGGAAATGTTTCAACTTCTGTACTCCAGTGTGGAAAACTTTCCCTGGCAGTTTGTTTTGTGACAAGAACTGTTTCTGTGAGTTGAATCCCACAGACATTATACTTCAGCAAAGAAATATGTATGCACTTGGACAGTAGCATTCTTCCTTCAGTTCTCTATTCCTCCCATCTATGGGATGCTTCTGAGACCCACAACAGTTATAACACTAAGCTCAGAAGAAGCAGTCTGAGGCATTCTCAAGATCATTGTTAGTCTAAGGTGCTTACAGGCAATAAATGGATGATGGTAGCTGGGAGGCAGTGTAGACCTCATGTTTCAATGGGAGGCCTCTGCCAGCTTGAGAGTGTGAGAGGGCCAGGACAATTCAACTTAAGAAATTTATAACAATGTAAGGGTTATTTCTTTCATTACATATCGTGTTATGTATATAAATCTTTGTGCTGAAAATAATTTGGCATATTAAATATTCCAATCATAAACTTACCTCTAACCCCTTTTTGTTTCATGTAATGATGTTCTGTGTAGTTGTGACATAGAAAGTCAACTGTTATAAGGCTATCAATAATGCAAATGTAGGGCTTGTGGTGGTGTGTATTATAAACCTTTTTATGGGTTAAAACATTTACTTTATATGTGTATTCTTTATCAAAATTAGTGTTGTCTTTTATAGTTTCTATAATGCAAACTGAAATGTTATGTTTCTTGTGAGCTGTGTCTTAAGTGGAAAATATTATTAGACATTCTGACCTTGTCTGTTTCTGTTGGAGAATGTCATGTTGCAAGGGTGATGGATGTGCATTTATCTTGGTTCCATACTTTTAAACGGGTCTTTTACCTGTAACTTTCCTGAATTGAAATTGTTAGTTTGTTGAAGCATAAAGTTGATCAGAATACTAACTGTTTGACTGTTAACTATTTTACCCAGTACATATAGCTGCTCTGGGGTGGCTGGCAGAGATTCTTTATATGGTGTCTCTGTCTTTAAGACAACGTCTTAACTCTTCTGCTGTGCTTGGCCAAAGTCCACCACCACATAAGCACAGAACAAAAACACTCCTTAGCTTGTGTTTTTCTTTGCACGTTACTTTTTAGCCTGCTGAAAAACAGAAGTGGAAAGCCCAGAACTTTAGGCTTAAGACTTAAAGCCATTAATTCATTTTTATGAGACTGTAAGTTATATGTAGCATGTTTGCAATGAGATTTAATTGTAATTGTTTTTAAATGAGAAATTCTGTATTTTATTTTAAAAAAGTAAAAAATCAGTATTAAACAGTTTTACATTTTTAAAAAATCATCATTTTTATCTCTCACTGGTTTAAGCTTGTAGCAATGTTGCTGGCTTAAGTCTCTGGTTGCTTCCAAATCATTGCAATGACATCAATCCCTTTTGTTTGAATACTCCCGTTTGTAAAAGTCCATAGTTTGGAGCAGAAAAGAGGTAAAATGAAGGTCATTTTCCTTATGGAGAGAATCGCATTGTTCTTGCTGTGGAAAATTTCAGGTAAAGATGGAGTATGGAGTCACATGGGCACATCATACATCCATGCACAATTTTGCTTAAGTCACAGCAGTGGCCATTACCTATACCTCAGGTAGAATGTCCATAGGAAAGTCCATTCAGTGTAGATGGGCATCTCTGATGGGTCATTGTGAGTTAAGTGCACTTTTGATGCAGCCATTCAACTTGATTAGTCCCTTCACAATGTGCTGTCTAAATATCCTGTCTTACCATAGGGACAAATCATTTGAAATACATGAATATTTGCTATATACAGCCACTCCCCGAGTTGTGAACGGTCGAGTTACGACCGTTCACACTTACGACCAAAGCTGCCATGGAGTGGTTGTCAAGGCGGTCCCCGAGTTACGAACGCGACCCGCACTTACGAACAGCGCGGTCACGTGTATCTCAATGGGGTCCGAGTTACGAACGGATCGAGTTACGGCCAAGTGTTTGGTCCATAACTCGTCCGTAACTCGGAGAGAGGCTGTACCTAATTTCAAATAAAAATGATAAATGCATGCAAATAGCATAATCATATTCAGCAAATCATAACCTTTCCATAGGACCCTACATGCCACGTTTTGTACAAGATTGTTGCAACTCCTGTTACATATTTGCAACAAATGATTGACATGATCATATGTCAATCAGATAACATTACACACACCCCTTTACCCCCACAAAACTGCTGTAGAATCTGCAGACTGCACATAGTCTCCACACAGACTACCTATTTATAGTAAGCTGACTTGTCTTTGACAGACTTTAGTCATCTGAAGTTGCTTTAGTATCATAACATTTTTTAAATACTAGGGGGCTGGGCCCCCTGCTTGCTGTGTTCGCCAACCCCCTTTCTCTGGGGGTAGGCAGCCACAGCTCTTCTCCCTCCCTCCCCTGGCCCCTAGGTAGGCCCAAGGCCTCAGCAACCATGGCTCTCTTCCCCTGGCCGCCAGGTGGTTGGGCTGGGCCGTGGCCTTGCCACAGCAGGCCCAGCTTTCTCCCCCCAGCCACTGGTGGGTTGGGCTGCTCTGGACCTGAGGCCTCCTGGCAGCAGGTCCAGCTGGAAGCCTCGTGGCTCCCACTCCCCTCCCCCGAGCATGGGTGGGGGAGGCCGCATGGCTTGCAACTGCCCGGAGCACTGGGGAAGAGAGAAGCCATGCAGCTGAGAGTGGAGGGAAGGGCTTCAAGGCACAGAGTTAATCATGATGTCGCTCTTTCGTCCCTCAGGAAAAGTTTTTATATAGAGAGAGATTTTAACGCATCATACACTACATACATGCTTCAGTTTGTTAGTCTATCATCTTTTGTATTTGTGTAGCAAACAGGCATGTTTGTCAAAAATACTCACTGGTGAAGCTAGGAGACCAATAAATTACTCCCGGAACTGTCTGATTTAAGAATGAAGAAAAGGTTTTATCCTCTGTCATCTATGTTTGTAATATAAGCAAGCACCATAGTCTTGCTTTGATGTTTTGCAATTTGAAATCCAAGTGAGTAGTTTGCTTTGACATTGGCCTCCAGTGTAGGAAAACTGGGCCTGCCTAAGGCAGATGGTAAATATAATTCGCACTCATTGCTGCTATATTACAAAAGCTACTGAACTGTCTCCATGGAAGTCCATTATAAACATCCCTTTTGTAACATTTTGCTAAAGCCAACAAATTCTTTGGCTTATAAAGAAATGTGATGTTTGTACGTATTCCTCATGTTCCTGCTCCCTGTGTCTTGAGCAAGAGTCAACCATAAAGAGACACCAGCCTATTCATGTTTATACAAAGGCTTTACAGAGAACCAGTTTCCTATCGTTTCCTCTTTGCTTATCACATCTACATTGTGTGAGAGAACATTGCATTTCAGATTTTATTCTTCTAAGATGTCCTTGTAGCTTTCAGTTTCTGAAGTATCTTTTTAATGCAAGACTGATTAAAGCTTCAGTATGAATTTGGAAGGATTTTAGATGGCTTTTCCCTTTGGTGTGGGCATGAGTGAGGAAATCTGGAAGATTGGGCCTTGACATCTGCGTTTAACTTTTTTTTCCATTTGTGTGTTGTTAGATATTCTGGAGGTACCCATGGGTAGTTAAAATAATGGTTTGGCTAGTGCTTGCTGCTTTATCTCCTCTTAGCACAGCATGAGATTTGCTGGCAACCTAGAATGTACAACTTCCCATGTAATGAGCTGATGAATTTGTTATCTCTGTGGCTAGGCAGTTGTGATAATAAGCAACTCACTGGTAAGTAAATCCTGCTAGTGCTATCCTATGAATCCTACCTGCAAATGCAGTGTAATCGGAAAGGACTGGAATATGAGCAGTACAACTTAATTTCTGTGTTACAGAACTAAATCTCTAATAGTGGATTTAAGTTGAATGACCCTGCCAAACCAGTGGCTCTTTAATTCAACTTCGCAATACAAATTACTGCAAAAAAAGACATGATGGTTCAGTACAGTAATATTGTAGCCGTATGACAAGAATATCCTGTACCAGTCAACAGGAAATAACTGAGCAGCTAATCATTTTTAAGTTAATTGTTCATATAAATTGTACTTCAGAAGTGGTATAAGATTCTCTGGATAGGAAACTATTTGTGCTTATAATGGCTGTCCACAGCAGGTCTCTCAACCAATAGCAGAAAAAAGTTTAACTGCTAGTATAGACTTTGATTACACTTCATATAATGGTGCAGAAAACTGTTTAGGTGCTGTCTTCACTAGCAATAGAATGGGACAAAAATTGTCCTTTCAGTAAACTTTAATTTTTTTCCCAAGCAAAATTTGATCATTGAAATTTCAGCTGAAAAAATAAAAGCAGTTTTGATAATGCTACCTGCAGTATCTCCTGAGAAGTGTAGTTCAGATGCCTCATTTTCCCGTAAGTGAGATTCCTTGGTTGTATGGGCTATGTTCCCCATGATGTACCATGCTTTCTTCTTGGAGAGGATAAGTGGTGTTTCATCATAGGAGTCTTTGGTTGTGGTGCAGCTGAAGGATTTCATTTAATTGAAAACACAATTTTCTGTCAATTGTTCTGATGGGAAATTTTTTATCTGCCTTAACATCAGACAAGACATTGTTTTCAATTCCAGTTGAGGGAGAATGATGTATGTATGTTGAGCAGTTCATTTTCTGGTGTTAGTCCAGGCTTTGGTCCTCTAATTAATTTGAGATAATGTCAAGTCCACCATGTTTTCTGGCTGAGTATGCTTGTCCATACACTCTCCCTCAAAGAGCAGTTTGTGAACATGAGTTATTGGCATGGTTTTGTCCACTGTAAGAACTTTGAGCTAGGGACAGTTATTTTGTTTGTATAATGTCTCTGATTGGGTAGAGAACTCTAAGTGGTACTGCAGTACAAATGGCGTGGACTGGATCATCAAAAGGAATTCCTGATATGGACTGGATTGTTGAATCAGTGCAGTCAGGCCTCCAGCATGCTCATCCATATTAATGCTGGTGTCTGACCTCTCGGATTAGATTGCAGGGTTTTGGTAGTACTTGTGGATGCACAGACTTTTCTAATATATCCGTCCATCTGTTTATAATTAGGTTAACACTGTACTCCCAGTTCTCCCTTGTTTAATTCTTGGGTTATCTATGCAGAATTAGATCTACCTCTTGGCAATCTATATCTTGAAAGCAGTTGATCAATGAAAGTGAGCAAGGATATGACCAGTTCATTTTAGATTATGCACTTTCTGGTCCAGGTTGGAAGCCTGTTTTCATCTGAATGAGGATTCCAATGTGGGTTTTTTGTGGGTTTTTTTGTTGTTGTTGTTTTTTTTTAAGGGAATAGCAACTATCAACTTTCCTAAATCCATCTGTTTGTAATTCTCTCTCGAAGCTTGAAAATGTTCTGTGACACTCATTCATTTTGAAAGTATTTTTATTACAGAAGCTAATATGACTACATTTTGTCAGATTCTTTGCTAAAAAATTGTGAAGTACTTTGCAAACATTAAGCTTTGAAGGTTAGCGTTGAGTCATTCCCCAGGATTTGATGGAAGAATCTGTGTAGCAGACCTCCCAGGGCTGCAGAAGCAAACCTGTTGAGGAGGCAGGCCTAGCGGACAGAAGACTTCACAGTCTATCCCAAGTAGACTTTAAAGCTTATCTATAGTGTACAAATTGTCTTCCCTTACTTTGGAAGGTTTGTGGGATGTCTCCAGGAAATTAAATGTATTGTGTTGTATTCCTATTGTAGAACTGGGAAACCTGAGGCTTAGATGTAACCTGACTTGCCAAGCAGCTAATACCATTTCTTTGGGAATTTGCATGAAGAGAATCCAGGAATATGCTAGTTAATTGCTGTCTCTCTTTTTTTCCTTACCCTTTCCGTAGTAAGGTATAGTTTAGAAGTCTTCAGAAGAACTGAAGCAGTACATGCAGTGTATCTTGGATCAATCTATGAAAAATTTCTTTTTTAAAAACATTTTTTCTTTAAGACTTATGCACATGGTAGGGGCCCTCAAACTTTTTTTTTTTTTTTCCAGTTAAATTAGACGTTGGGCTAGAGTAGGCTTCTCATGTCTCTAATTGTGGACTTGTGAGGAAATATGGCCCTTTAGTAGAACAAGGTGATCTGATAAAATGTTAAAAAGATGCTAGTCTTGAAGTGCCAAGAATCTATCATGTAGTTTTGAGAGCAAGGTGAGGATTGTTATGAACAGAATGTCAACTGTTGAACTCAACATAAAAGGGGAAGCAACAATACAGTACACAATCTCTAGTGATAAATACATGGCATATCTTGAATGCCAGATTCTTTTAGCAATCATCATGATGTTATGACAGCTGAGATGTTCCCATATTAAATTACAAATAGTCCAATCTGCTGTATGGGAGGCTCGCACATTGCTCAGCATTGGTAGCTATAATTTAAACAAAGGGAAGATTTGAAGGGATATTTTGGCTAACTTCATTGATTTTATTGGTTTATAGATAAAATACTTTCCAACATCATGATTCATGTTTTTAAAGGAGCCATTTTGTGCACCCCTTTGACTTCAAATAAAAATAGCACCTTTAAAAATCTGCCCCCTCTGGCTGTTTGAAGGTTCTATGTATAAAGCTTAGCTAAAAATGAATGCAGTTAGTACCTTCCTTTTAGTTAACTCTGTTTAACTTGATCCATTTAATGACACCCAAACCTCAGGCACCAAATCACTAGTATTGTAAAAGGATACAAGTTGTATCACTTTTTGTACTGGTATTGTCACTGTACAAAGTTGTGGGTTATTAAAAGGATGAACCATGGGTAAGCTCTACAGTGAACTTACACATTGTCATTAGCACAGTCATATGCTGTAAATTGAAATTAATCTCCAGTTTAAATGAATCAAGTCTGTTGCTTGCTTCAGTCACAGATACAGCAGGAATAGCTTCCTCAAAACAAGAGGAAGGCATTATATATGTAACAGGATTTGATTCTGACTTGAAGTGTTGTGAGCTTTATAGCAGATTGACTCAGTAGTGCCATTCTGCAGACTGTAAAATTGGTAGTTGTTACCTGGAATTGCCTGGTCATGGTTCTACAAAGGATCACTTTCTTTGCACAAGGGCAACTGATATCAGAGATGTGTTCATCAGTCCTGAATAGACTCATATGATGTTGCTGGCATCATATAATATGGTTGGGTTTAGCTTGTCACCCAGACATATATTCCTCACAGATCTTGCACTAGTCTCAGATCTGGATAAACTGTTTAATGGTAGGGCAGGAAAGAAATAGCTATATATTTGTCAGTACAGGTCGAACCTTTCTGGTGTAGATGAAGTTTCAAAGGGGTACAGTGTTCGTCTGTAACTAAAAAAGCTTAAAAAACAACAGTGATCCTGTAGCACCTTAGAGACTAACAATTATACATATATAGTAGATGAAGTTGACTTACTTAGTTCTGCTTACCATGGTATCTTCACTGCAGGGAGTCAGTGGCAGATGGTCTCACATTGAATCCACCTATTCTTCTCATTCTGTTGGGAGTACCAGAATATTGCATCTTGCAGTTTGATAGCATTATACAGACATAGGTGTTTGGGTGAGGATAACAATACAAAGAAGAGACTTACACAAATAGGCAAAAAAGAGAAGAAGTGGGAAGAAGAGGGGAAAAAGCAGAGGGGTTAGGTTCAGTGGAAGTCTGGCATTATTTGAGCTAGGAATGTTAGGCTCTGGTTAACTGGTTAACCTTTATCCCCCATGGCGGCCCAGCTGGCAGAGTCGCGGCAGGCCCAGAGCAGCATGCTGCAGCAAGCAGGGGACAGAGCAGCCTCCACTGCCCACAGCTGGTGGTTAACTGATTAAACAAATCGTTAACTGTTAACTATTGGATTAAGTATCTGATTAACTATTCTGGATGGTTTTTACATCCCTAATTTGGGAAATCTCCACATTCTTTATTTAAGAGAATCAAAAAACAGGGTCCTCCAGATTTCTTTGAATTCACATAACTGATCCCTATGTTGACTATTTTTTTCTTTTTATTGCAAATTCAAGACTGCTCCAGTTACCACAGCTATATGCTAAGTATACTCCTCCATTTTTGTAAAATCATATGATGGGTAATAGTTGTGGCTCTCAGAACCAAAGTCTATACGCTGGAGTTAAACACAGTGTAGTAGGCATTACCTAGAATATAATTCTTAGCTGAAATTTGGTTGTTGAAGTTAAACACTTTTTTTCTCCTGTCCACTTCTTACCATAGCTGCCTGGTTGTTGATCCGTCCCATACCATATGCATCAGGGTTCCTTTTTTATTTCAGTGCCAACATACGTCAGAGAACATAGCCCCTGGAAGTTCCAGAAGCATTTCCAAGATTTTCAATAGCTCTTGGGCATCTGGCAGTCCCAGGGCATCCGGAACATACTGAGATAGTATGTTAGCAAATATTTTAGTTGTGAGGACTCTCATCTCACTACTTATCTGTTAGAAAAGAGGCAAAGCCCTCATCCTTCACTAACTAGTAAATCCATATAATGCTCTTGCTCAACCAGTTCTTTGAAATGACAGGGTGTTTTCCCCAATTTGTAAGTTTAGGCTATCCTGTATAGGTGCAGTTGTATACAGATGAAATTGGTGGTATTTAGCTAAGATAGCTCAGACTCTTGAACAGAAACCGTTATAGGTACTGAATTTTTCTCCATGGGGTAAACAGGAACTGAGCAGATACTGAAGGATTGGATTCATTAATACAGATTGGACCTCCCTCGTCTGGCACCCTCGGAACCACACTGGCCCCAGATGAGGAATTTTGCTGGACCAAGGGAGGTCATTTCTTGCCCCCCTGCTGCCAGTTCCACCGCCTGTCCTGACTCCCCACTGGGCTTCCTGGCTCTCCAGCTAGGTCACACACCGGGCTTTCACCAGCACCCCCTCAGCCCAGCTGGGCTGCATGCCAGGCTCCCAGCCCCCCACCTACTACCAGCAACGTGCCCAGGATACTCTGATCCTGGAATATCTGTGGTTCTGCCAGACTACAGATGTTGCCAGACTTGAGAATTCTAGTTTTTAGATGTGCCACCTGTACCAGTTTAATTTCCATTGATGCAGATTTAAGAATGTTAGCATGCCAAAATCAATTTCATATCCCTGATGTGATAAAAGCCTAATAGTAACTTTGTGGCTCTGGGAGCCCAGAGCCCTCTTTGGCTATTTAAGGGATTGTCTTGGGTGTTGACTACGGCTCCACAGAAAGGATCCGTTAGATTTGTCTAAAATAAGATGGAGGGATGTATGCAGATAGACTGCTGAGAATATAAAGGATGCTAGGTAGGATATTTATTTTTATTGTATTAGCCCTTCTCCATAAGCTCAGGAAGAGAGGATGCCATCTATTTGTATCTTTAGTTATTTGATGAGACTACAGGATCTACATTTATCTTACTAATTTAATATTTCTCGGTACTTATATACCCAAGTACTCAGTTGTATCAGTTTGTCAATGGAAATTTAATTAAAGAAAAATCCCTGCTACATGACAGCTGGGAGGTTTCCAGTAGTTCAGATTTTTCCCAATTAGTTTAGTAGCCAGCTATTGCTCTGAATTTTTTAATTTGTGATAGGAGGGCTGGAATAGTGTCTTCTAGTTGGTTATTGTCTGCATAAACATTAATTTATACCCCATGGAACCAAGTTGTTTGCCTCTGAAATCTACAAAAGTCCATGTATCTATTGCTAGGGGTTCAGGAACCAAATTAAAAAATAATGGAAAGCAGATCCCCTTTCCTGGTAGCCCCAGAAAAGTTTGAAAGTACCTGAGGTTACATTGCTGGTTGTGAGGTGAGAGTTTTGGTGAGAATATACCAGTTGGATCCAAGAATTAAATACAAGTCCAAATCCAGCTTTTTGTAGGATATAAAACATGTACCTTCAGTCCATTCAAGCAAAAGCCTTTTCTGCATCTAAAGATGGTTCAGGGTCATCATATGTTACTGCTAGAATATCAATAAATTGTCATAATGGCTTTTTGATAAACCAGTCTTGATTTTGATGTATTATAGAATCCAAAACCTTTTCCAATCTCCTCACTATAACACGTGCCAATATTTGACATCACTAACAAGTGCAACTGGCCTATAATTGGAACATAAAGGGGCATCTTAGTGGTTTAAGAATAATTAACGTCAAGGCTTCCCTGACATATGGGGAAAAGCGCCCTCATAAATGTTTCAACCATCTTGTCAGACAGGTGGCCAAGGAAATGTCTGTAGAATTCAGCACAGAAGCCATCTGGCCCATGGTCTTTCCACACTTTCATATTCTTAATTGCCCAATTAACTCATCCTCTGTTAGGGCCACTTCAGGATTTATTGATTCCCGGCACTTTTATTCCTGAAACCATAGATCTATTGTCTGTTCCCTTTACAAGAGATCTTCACTATCTCTTAACAAATGGCCTTCTTCGCTCTGGACAGCTCTAGGGAGCTTGTATGTACACAGTAGGAGCCTGACACATAGGAAGCTGTATTAGGCAGCTCTAGCCATTTATTAAAACCACTGTTCCTGGTTCAAAGGGGAAAGTAGTTATTCTGTCTTGGAATGATAGCTGCCCCTTATTGATAGTCTACCATCTGGCTGTGATAAATCCTCTAGCCCTGGCAAGGTGGCAGCTTTCTGATAGCAATGGATGACTAATAGTTGTCTTTGTGTCCTGATTGTATATTCCCTTTGCTATCCACTTAGTTACCTGTCCTTGGGTTCACAGGGTAATAGCTGTTTGTCTCTTTTTACAGCTGTGCACTGTTGTTCTAAATGAAATGTTCATATAAAAAGGAGGTAATGCATGAGATCCATGTGTAAGCAGCTTGCATATCATGTTTATTTCCTATGATCTACTTTGAGAATGTTTGAGGAAGACACCACATAGCTATCAATTAATCTTGTGTATTTCAGGTATTAGGGCTGGTATTTTGTTTGGGTTTATTTTATTTTGTTCTTACCCATTTAGATCCCATAGTAATTGAACCCAAACTGCCTGAAAGTGTTTCACCCTCTGTTAGGATAATACACACTACAGGTTCCTAGAACCAGACAAAATCAAGTTATTTTTTTCAGTGTTTAGTTTGTGTGCTTGTCAGCACTTTTTTGTGCACCCGTGTTTCAGAGTAACAAGGAAGCAAAACAGTATCACATTTAGGAATAATATGACTAAAACTACAAAAACTTGGCAGATTTGTGGGCTCCTATAAAGCTACTGGTAGCTCAATTCTAAAATGGCTAGCTTTCAAATTGCTTTGTGCCTTTAAGTCTTTGAAATAGTGAGTGAAACAGTACTGAACACAAGACTCAGTAATTGCGTTCTGGTGATTTGTAGCATTTGATCTCTTTACAGCATTAGCTTCATTCTATTTCTCTTTTTAATTTCAGACCATTGTTCTGCAGCTTCTTGTTTTGCAGTGTTTTTCTCCAGGTTTCAGAAGCTGGTCTTCCATATCTGACACTTGCATATTTTTATCAATGGAATTTTTTTCTCTTTAGTTTTGTGAGTCCTGCAAAGTGACTGCTTATTAGGGAAGTAAAATCCTGTTTGTTTAACCATTTAAATATTAAGTTTAGTCGGTTAACTGATTAAATGGGGGTGGGCTGGAATGCGTTCTCTCCTTCCCCTCTCCCCACTAAGGCAGGGGCTGCTCCAGCGTGGGGGGCTGGTAGGGCTAGAGCAACCCCTTCACCTGTGGTGAGCCCTGGACGGGGAGCTGCTCCCCGGGTACTGGTTAACCGTTACCTGGTAAGCATCACCCTTTAAGGGTCATACTACCGATATTCCTATGCTTATCCCTACTGAAAAATCTAGTGTGTCCCCTTGTGTGACTCTTTGGGTTTGGTGCACCCATTGAAAGAGGGAAAATACTGCTCAGTTAATTGACTGAATCATCTGCCTCTCACAGGAAGCCAAAGACTCCCTCGTTTCCCCAAGTTTTTGGAAAACTGGAGACTCCACTGTCTTTGCTTTTGTACAGTGTGGTACAAATGACACATAATTTAGTTTAGAGATCTAAATCGCAAAGAGAAATGACTTTGAATTTGGCTTGGCTCTGCTTGTTATTTCTGTGGGTAGGCAGTTTGGATGTACATCTGGCAGCTGGCCATAGGTTAAAATAATTTTGACACTGTTAGTAAAATTCAGCAGGTTATTTTATGTATAATGACAGAGGTTGTCCTGGCAAATTTGGCTCACTCTTTCTTTGGCTGCCAGGGCATACAGTAGAAGTGGATATATATTGTTTTGGGGTTTGGCAGCTGTTTCTTAACTTTTTATGTGGGCAAAGAATCTCAGCAGCTTCCAGGAGCTTGCACCAGACACCTCACATCTTGTGTGCAAGATGTTTCAATGAGCAAACTATCCTAAAAAATAACTAACTTGGTTTAGCTGTTCATTTGCTCTTCTATTAAGGTTAAAGCCTTGAAAATCTACTTTCAGTAGACAGAGCACAGGGACAGCAACTGTGTTGTGATATAGGCCACTCGGTTGCTTCGCGTTTTCTTATCCAGTAGGCAAAGGTTTCAGGTAACTGGGAGATTATCCTTAAAGGATAAAGAGAGTAAGACATTGTCTGCCTAAATAAGGGAGAAATTCTGAAAGCTGAAAAAGTAATACTTGGCAAACTCATAGCACCTTTCATCAGAGCATCTCAGGGTATTTTACAATTTGATTTGATTTTAAATTTAGATTAAAATAGTGTTATAAGAGTATCCTGCCAATAATCCTAGTGCACTTGGAAATATTTTAAAAGTACACTACATAAATAGACTCATTGGTTCTGCCAGGCATTTAAAAAAGCAAGAACATAAATGGCTGCAATTAATACAGTCCCTAAAGTTGTACAGCCAGCGTTTACCAACACCATTTTCTCACCAGCCAAATAGAAAAGCAATTGCTTAGCATCAGTAAGTCTCTATGTGCCTTGTCGCAATATAAGATCTATTTCACAGATAGGTTTAGGTAGTGCCGAACTAGTCAGTGGAAGAGTTGTGACAATAATTCAGGAGTACTAATCATCCTCCTGCTTTGATCGTTAAGCCACATGAGTGTTCCACCCCCAACTTAAACCCGTCCAACGCATTATCAATAAACTACAACCTATACTGGAACAGGATACTAAACTCCAAGAGGCTCTGGGAGACAGACCCATAGTCTCCTATAGACAACCACCTAACCTCAAGATGATTCTTACCAACAACCACAGGACATACCACACTAATACCAACCCTGGAACCTTCCCTTGCAACAAACCCCGTTGTCAGCTTTGTCCACATATTCACTCTGCTGATACCATTATTGGACCTAACCAAGTGAGTTATAAGATCAAGAACACATATTCCTGCGCATCCAGAAATATAATTTATGCTATCATGTGCCGAAAGTGTCCGTCTGCTATGTACATTGGACAAACGTCTCAGACACTTCGCCAAAGAATCAATGCCCACAAAACAGATATTAGACAGGATCACAAAGAAAAAACAGTTTCTTGCCATTTCAACCAGAAAGGGCATTGTCTCAACGACTTGATTACCTGCATCCTGCTTCAAAGACCTTTTAACACCAGACTTGAAAGAGAATCCTCTGAGCTGTCATTCATGCTTAAATTCGACACTTTACGCCTCGGTCTAAACAAAGACATTGCCATTCTTACCCATTACAAAGATAGCTTCCCCAATTATCACCTCTAATATCATTAGCTCACAGACATTTACCTCCCCCCCCCCCATCCTCCTTCTGTTCTGAAATTTGATTTGTCCTTTTCATATGTGTTCATTTTTTTGATTGTATCCTTTGGTATATATGGTTGTGCCAATTTTCTTCCACTATTTGATCTGAGGAAGTGGGTCTGGCCCACGAAAGCTCATCACCTAATAAACCATCTTGTTAGTCTTTAAAGTGCTACATAGTCCTGTTTTTTGTTTCATGCAGTGTAGTTATTGGAAGCGCTTTCGTATACTGGAAATCAAGTGAACAAAAAACTCTGAGGAGAGGTGACTGGTTTTCTAAATCATGCAATTCTATCCCTCACCAACCGACATAAGTGTAGATTTGAAGTTAATTTACTATCCTCTGATATGTGATAAAAATAAATACACTTCCAGTTCAAGCCTGCAAATACCTCTTAGAAAGTCTGGGGACAATCTCCCTAAATCCTCCCATCTAGAATGCTGCAGTTCAAAGTTAATGTCAAAGGAATTTGAAAGGAATGAGTACATTTACTAATGAACCAGGCACCCCCACTGGATAAGTAGGAACAGTTTAAAGACAAGGGGTTTAGGAAGCTACCTTAGGCTGTCTTGCCAAATGAGGAAAATGTGGTCTAGCTTTGAAAGGTGACTTACGTTACCAAAGAAAAAACGTTTGCAGTGTTAATGTTTTCCACAACCTTCAGTTTACTCAAGCTTTTACTAGTATTGTGGACTGTGGTATCTGCTGATCCAACTAGTCATTAACTCCTATGAAAAACACACGGGAAACTACATAATAAAGGTTAACATAAGGATATGACAGTTATAGTGAAAATATACTGGCATATGTAGGCCATCTGTGTTGTCAGCTTGTTGTTTAACTCTCATGCCTTGAACTTCATTTAAAGAGAACTGAGCTGCAGGCTAAAAGGAACTCTGACATATATGCTGACAAAACTATTGAAACATCTAGTGAAGAAAAAAGTGAAGACTGGACCAGTAGGGCTATTAAATTAGTGATTTTAAGAATTATTGTAAAAATTTTTACAAGGTGCTACACTGTGCAGAAAAATCTGCTATATACTGTATTTGAGCAATAGTATGTGATCCTATAATTAGACTGCATTGTAAGGAAGTGCATGCACACACAAGAGCAGAGTTAAGGCTTTGCATTCTTAACCTTAGTTAAGCACTCAAAAGTGAGAAATACTATGCAACTTCTATTTTCTTAATCTTGGCTATTGTATAGTATTTTGTTTACATCTAATCTGTTCATGGGTAACAAAACCCAAGTCCATTTAAAATACTCAAAACATGGCCATGATCCTAATGCTAAGGGTATAAAAACCTATCTGTATGAATTTCATCTGTTCTTGTTTTTCTCTTTTGTATTTCTCAATGTATCCAGTTGTTGGGATTTATGTAGGTACTTAAAGCAGAGTTCAGCTGGGTCCACAGAAAGTTCTGAGTTCCAATACTGAAGCAGGACCAGTGGCAAAGAGCATGGGGGCAGAGGGAATGAGATTTTTTTTTTTCTAATCTGAGATAGTGTAACAAATTATCATGACCTAGAATTGGCATTACTATTAGATTTTCATTCATATTTAACCTTTAGTTCGGTCTTGAATAAACTGTATGGAAAGATTAGTTATCACTGAGGCATTGCCTCTAACCATTGAAACCTCCTATGTGATGGCCACCATCAATACTGTGGAATGAGCTGGCATCCTCCAGAGCGTCAGTATTTACAGCTTGAGCTAAAGACCCAGGTGCTATAGCAGGGGAGCTGTTACACACTTTCCCTCTGTAGATCAGGAGAAATACAGGATATGCTCATAAGTGGGTTATACTAGCATGTTTTTGTTACGCACTCTGCATCCACATACAAATGTTCCAACTGACTTGACTTAGCATTGTTAGCCATTGTGTAGAGACCCACACACTCCCTTACAGGTTAAATGCCCGTTTTGTCCTAAATGTTTCAGCCTGAAAGTGGTTCAACTAGTCTTTCCACTATTTTTCCACAGTACACCAATGGCCTTGTGAAATCTTCCTGAATATACTGCTTCTCGGAAGCTGTTCTAGGAGCAGTGGGACATGCATCCAGCAGTCACTATAACTGAAAAGGTGTAGGAGAACACTATTGGGGGCACTGGGCAAAAGTTAAACCAGTTCCACATTCCCAGTGTGGACAAATTGAATCATCTGTACTTATTTAATTCAGTATAGCTGTTTCTACCTGGATCAGCTAAGTTTTGTAGCATAAACAAGACTGGAGATGCAAAGTGCTTTCCCTATATGAGAGAGGAACTCTTTTCATATCTGCTATCAGTACCACAGGTGAGAGCCCTACTTATAGACAGGGCAATGGTGCTTTAACCAGAGTCTTATCTAGTCCTATTGTGGGTAGGGTTGGACAGGGTGATTAAAAATGCCACCAGCTGGTGTACGCTACAGCTAGCCCTATAACAAACCCTACACTGGTGTTAGCAATGATTGGAATGGTAAATAGGTCAGTACGGACACAAAGTGTTTGAAACTTGGCCTCCCGCATGATAGAATAGCAAAGAGCATTATAGCTGGAAATCTTTTCCCTTACTACCTTTCTATCCCTGAGGGCACGTCTACACAGGGTATGTCTAATTGATGTTATTCCAAAATAAATGCTTGTAGCGTAGACGCAGACTATGTTATTTCAACATAATGTCAAAATAATATCGAGCTGGAGGACTTCTTACTCCAACTCCTGTAACCCTCATTTTATGAGGAATAAGGGAAGTCGAAGGAAGAATGCTCTTCCTTCAACTTCCTGCGGTGTAGACAGTGTCAAAAGCTGAAATAAGCTACTCAATTGACATAGCTCAGGTTGCGTTGCTTATTTCGGCTTTAGCTCTGTTGTGTAGATATGTCCTCAGTGTTCACTTTCAGATATTATTTTGTTAGATATCATTTGTACATAAATTTCATTAGGATGGGACAAGCCATGCAAAATTGGTAATCTCATTTTAATGACTCTTGGCACATGCTAAATATCACCATTACTTAACAAGAACCTTTCCAAAATATAATTTCCAAGGCTTTATATTTATGTGTTTGCAGCTTTACTATTGTTTGATGTGCTTATGCAATAATTTAGTAAAATACTGGATTTTGGCAGTTACAAATCTTTTAGCTACTCCGATAGTTAAATGGCATTGGTCTGTAGGTTAATCTTACTTTCATTTAGTTTTTTGTGGTTTAATTATCCAGTAGTATCGTTGTAGCTGATCCTACCAGAAGTTCTATTTGAAAACCACATTTTCAACACATTTATAACATGAATTTGGCTATAAAAGCTCTCTTCATTCTTCAGTTTGACAGCCATGGGCTCAGCCTACAGCTGTTTTTTGAATACTGATTTTGGTCAATTCCTGTAGCTTTTTAAAATCATTTACAGTATTTTTGGTGCTCCTAGTGCAATATTTCTTGTTTAAAACTTAATGTTTTTTTCTCTCACATGCCATGAACATATTTGTTTTTGGTTGGTTACTTTACCTTTCCTCAGATTGTCAGCTGCTGTGCGTGGGCAATAGCCCTTTCTCCTAACTTTGTTGTGTATTTGTAATAAAAGAGCAATAAAAACTGCAGTGGGTGTATTACTTGGGGGTATTTAAAACAACATGTTTCTGAATCATTGCAAAATGTGGTGGGGAGGAGTCCCTATTTACACATGTGGGTGTATTACAAAGTGCTCTTTAATAGAAACCATATCCTGTAGTCTCTTCAGCCACATCCAGGAGGCTTTTTGTTAATGACAGAGGTTATTTTTGAATACATTCCGAGTTGGATGTCATTTTCAAACGCAGGTAAAACGCAAACACAAAAATACTGCCCTGAGTTTCAAAACAAGCCCAAAGCTTTAGTTTCACCATTGTGTATAAACACAGTGAGTACTCTTGCCTGCCTGTTCCTTGGCTGGCTTTAGATTCCAGTGCAATTGATTTAGTTTAATGATATCTAATGGCCATGATGGATACTTAAATTTTTGCTTTTTGTGGACAGTTGCCAGAGTCTACCCATAATTCTCCATTCTTAAGTCCCGCCATTAGCTAACTCTTTCAAACTGTATCACATGTAAGCTTGGTCTTCATTTTGAAGGTCTTGTACAGCTCTGCTCCAACCTACATGTTGTGGAATAAGAAATGGCCTCCATCACGAAGGATATAGCGCCTTCCCTGCTGCCTTTGTGCCATTCTACACCTTGCTTGTTTTTCTGCATCTCATAAACCCAGGGCAACTCTGCATTGCTAGTGGGCCAGACTCATTCTCCTGAATTAAATCATTGCTTACACTTCTTCCAAGTGGCCTACAAAATACCCTCTCTTGTGTCATTTGCTGAGTGTCTTCTGGACTATGAGCCCTGATCCAGGGACTGTTCATGTGTCTCTTAGATATTGCAAAGGGTAATTTAACATATGGCGAGAATTTGCAACCAAACCAGCAGTTTAAAAATGGTTAATTTCTGTTGTGGCAGAACAGGGTCTTAGCATGGTGTGGCCTACATTATAGCAGAGTGTGAACAGTGTCAAACCATCATAACCAGGTTTTAAAAACTGGGGATGTTAGCATGTAATTGAATAGTTGTGCAACTGCATAAAATGTTAGCAGTTACACCACTATTCAATAATCCCCTAGGGTGGGGCTGGCAGCCAGTGTGCTCCGGTCCCACTCCCGGGAGCTCCCTGCCATCCCACACTGCTACCTCTCTGTCAGAGGCAGCAGCATGGGGTGGCAAGCGGGAGCTGGTCTAGAAGGGGAGCCGTTTTAAAAATCCGCTTCCCACACAGACTGGCTCCCACCTGCCACCTCACACTACTGCCTCTGATATAGAGGCAGAAACGCAGGCTGGCAGCAGCCCCTGTCCATGGGAAGCTAAGACCCCCCCTCCCCCACCCAACCACCAGACAGGAGCTGCTGCTGCAGGCCCAGGCTCACTGCAGACAGAGGCTGCTCCATGGGATGCGGAGCAGCCTCTGTCCACGGGGAGCTCAGACCCCTCACAACAGGGGCTGCTGCCATAGAGCAGCCTCTGTGCTGAACCTGGGCCCACCGTGATAGAGGCAGCAGTGCGATGGTGTGGGGGAGGAGGGTGGATCTGGTGTTCGGGGAGAGCTGGCTTAAAAGCCGGCTCCCCATGGGCACAGCCTCCCACTGCCCCCCACTGCCTCTGTATCGGGCAGTGTGGGCTGGGGGCGTGCGTGTAGGTGACAGGATTAACTGATAAGTCTAGGCTTATCGGTTAATTGTGTAGTCATCTACATGTTGACATCCCTGTTAAAAGCAAATGGAGATCAAGACTAATGTATGTTTAGTACAACAATCTAATTCAGTCAGTACAAGCCAGCCAAGTTTAGAAGCCAGCTTAGCCACCCCTCAACCACTGATTTGCATTATGTTGTAGCTGAAGAAATGGAATTGTGTTCAGGTGAGGAGAGTGCTAAATCCTCACTACCTTTGCTGTCCCTGCTGCTGCCCTTCTCTGGATATTTCTCTCCCACTGTTGTTGGTGGCAGCCTTAGTCCCGCTGCTGACTCTGGTTCCTGTGCATGGTTCCAGTTTCCGCTTATATAGCAGTGGTCCCTAGTGGAAGTAGCTCTGCTGGTTTCTCCTCCTGAAGGCCTTTAGAAACACCTAGCAACAAAGAGGAGGAAACAGCACAGCATGCCCTTGCCAGCTTTCCACAGACCAGCTAGTTTTCAACAGGCCTCAAACTTGGTGCTATGAAAAAGCCTAAGTGTTCAGATAACTTTCCAGGTCTGTTTTTAAATGAACAACCAGGAAACCTATTCATTCTAGCTTGAGTTGCTCCTTATCCTGATTGGTTTGCTTAAACAAGTAGATTTTTTTGGATGAGGCAGTTAAATAGCTGGCAGCATCAAAAGAACTTGGCATTGCAAGTTAAGGAGCAGTTTTAATTTTCATTACATTTTTAGGTTTGTTTGACAGAACTTCTTGGAGTATGTGTGTGCATGTGGGAACTGATTCTTCCTGATTGGAAATTGTTGGAATACAGCATTTAATCTCTGTGTATAAATATACACCCCTATCTATTCATAGTGTCCCAGATTATATCATGACCTCTCATAAATGCAGTTATCCAGATCCAAAATGGAAATGTACAGACAGGCAGCTTCTAAAGCCAAAGATGTAAAATACACACTTTTAAATGTTAAGACCTGTTATTGAATTGTTTCAGTATGAATACAGATTTAATATTCAAGTCTCCTTGTCCTCAGTATTTAGAATCCATAATAAAAACTAATACACTCTGTTCAGTAGGGATGTGAAGAGTTAACCAATAAGCCTCACCCTTAATGGCTGAGGCTTACCCGTTCCAGTTAAGCAGTGGGGGCTGGAGCAGCTCCCTATCCGCTGCAGGGCCCTCCAGGAGTGAGGGGTGTTCACTCCCTGGGCCTGCTGCAGTCAGGGACGCTCCAGCCTGACCGAAGCAGCCTCAGTAAACAGCAGGGGGAGCCACTCCAGCCTGGCTACAGTGGGCGGGTGGGAGCACATCAGGACAGCGGCCCTAACCCTCTCCTGCCCCTTTAATGGGTTAACTGGTTAAACAGGCTGTGGGGCCCTGTTTGTGATCAACTGCAAGCTCAGGTGGGCGGGTGCTGCCCCTGATCCCAGCACAATCTTGCAGCTCCCATAAGCCAGTTTCCAGCCAATGGGAGCTGCCTGTTGAAAGAATAGGCAACACATGAAGTACCCCTTCCCTTTCTCCAGTCGGGTTTGCAGCTGTTCACACATGCACATGGCCCTACAGCAGCTGTTTTAACTAGCCTGCTGAAGCATGGAAGACAGGGAGTCTGCCTGAGAAACCTGCTAGCCAGGAGTCACCCAGGTAAGTGTCTCCAGCCAGACTTTGCCTCTGGCACCCCAGCCCTTCCTCCGCCCAACCCTCTGCTCCACCCCACTCCTGGTCCCCTACCTCATATAATGCAAACGCTTGTCCCCCATCCTGTACTTACACCCTCTCCCAGACCAAGCACCCCAATCACCTGCCCCAGGTCACAAACCAAAACCCTGCATCCCCATCCTCATCCCCTGCCCCAGGTCACAACCCCTTCCTTCACCCAAACTCTCTCCCAGATTCCCCATCCCTTCCTGCACCGCAGTTCCTTACCCCAAGCTCCCTTCTGCACCCAACCTCCATTAATATCATGTAAGTTGATAGCTAGAGGCATGGAGGTAAATATAGTGGTTTCCAGTATAGGGCGGTGTTTTATGTGACCATCACTTGTTTGCATTGTAGTGTCCAAGAAGTGGATCTCTTGTATGGGATGGCTCAGGCTGAGATTGATGGTGGAATTCAGGAGTCTCCTTCCTGTGGGTCCAAATGATGGTGTTCTCAGTGTTGCACAAGTAAAGGAGAGACATTTGAGAAAATGTTGTTCTAAGTTAGCCATAAAAATGTTGGTATACTGTGAAGCCATGCTGGTACCCATAGCAGTGCCACTAACTAAAAGATATAAATTGTCTCCAGTCTGAAATGGTTGTGGGTGAAGACACAGTCACAAAGCTCAGCCACCAGGAGTGCTGTGACATCATCGGGGATGCTGATAGTGTAACACACCCATCTTTGTATGTGTATATATCTCTTCCAAACCGAAGTTTCCACTTCGTGTATTGAACAAAGTAGGTTCCAGACCATGAAAGCTTATGCCCTAGTAAATGTGTTAGTCTTAACGGGGCCATATGCCTCCTTGTTTTTGCTGAAACAGACTAACACTACTAGTCCTCTGCAACTTGTCACCATCTAAGAACCGCATTTACTCTAGCTTAAGTAACCACACTCTCTCCAGCTTGTGTGTAAGTGGCTCTAAAAACTCAATCCCAAAAAACAAGGAGTGCATACTTTGGAATCTGACTTAATTCAGCAAGGGAGAAATCTTTTGAATAATAGCCATGTAGCATTTAAAAGGTGGCTGCAGATGTGCTACTGAGATAATGGTGATCCTTCTTTCACGCTGGGCCTTTGTAGGGGTGGTAAGTTTCTGGTTGTATTTTCCCTTAAATCTCCACAATGTTCACTAATTTAAAATCCTGAATCGTACCTCTTTCTCTGGTCTGCCTACACATGGTCTTGCAAGTCCTTGTTGCATGAATGCAGCAGTCTTCTCCCCACTTCTTACGACTTGAGATTTATCTATAAATAGGTATTGTTCTAAACGGGGAAAACACTACAGAAAAATACTTAGCACTCCCATGCCAGTATGTTCTTATGTTTTTATATTTTCAAAGTGGAATTTTGCTGTTCAGTGAGCCAGATCTTTCTCTGTTTAACTGTTTTTTTTTTATATTTTGTGAAAATAACTCCTATTGCTTTGAATAGAAATGGCTCTGAAACTGAATCCTGAGGGTTTGATTTCAGAGCATTAAAATGCCTCCAGTAAGTTTAGCCTCAATTATCAGTTTTTATTTGAAGCTTTTATTCAAGGGCTGCTATCTTGTTTAAATTTTAGTTTCTATAGCTCTTATTAGCCATCAGTTATCCTTCTCTCCTACTCAGACTTCCTACTTCTTAGTCAACCTACAACTGCCTCAAGTAACCACTAAGTAGAAGTTGTGTCTGGCTTCCATTCTCCCATCCTTGCCTCTCCATTTTTGGAACATGGAAGAGAGAATTTGTTATATCCTATATGAAGAAACTTTACATTGGCAATCAAAACTGGTCAGTCACCCTTCTATCTAATTAAAAGGAGAAGGAATAGGCTAGTGAGATATTTTGGAAAGATGAAGTAATTAATTGCTATAAACTAGTAGAGCTTGTCCATAAAGTCCATTAACATTGCAGACCATTTTGTAAGAAATATTTGGGAGATCATCAAGTCTCTAAACATTCAGTGGTGTCTTTACTGTCAGCAGAGGCAGAGGAATATCGGGGTCCCTTTTTAGGTCGTAAAGTCTTTCTTTCCAGAATAAAGTGCACACTTTATCTCTTAAAGGAATACCCAACCAAAAAGACAAAATGTTAGAAATAATAAACAGAATGGTAGTTTAAACCCTTGCAAAACAATTTATGTGGAAAAGCTTAAATGCTTTGGCTATATTACAACATCAGTCAGACTTGGAGAAAAAGTTTGTGAAGAATGATTTATATAACCAAGATTTCATTGCTAGTTTAGTTTCTGGCAGTAAATAAAAAAGAACACTTCTAAATGTCCAGAGATATAAACTTTTAAATAACTAGAAAATAAAGTACTGATTGTCACACAGTTTTTTCCTATTTTATTCATTAGTGGCATCATTGTGGAGATTGAAGTGTGACAACAGAAGCACTCTGACCCAAGCTAACAGAAACACAGTGTTTTATCTCCACTTGAGTCCTTGCTTGGACATTATGGAAAAGATAACTTGAAATGTTGTGGTCTGTTAAGAGTCCTCCAAAATCTTTTGGTAACATTAGGATCTCTCAAATCACCTTGAAAATAGTAGAAACAGAGCTCTGGACAAGCTAGTTAATTGGCACTAATCTCTTTAACTGTAAAGTCGTCATTTAATGTGCTTTCAGCAGTCTTGTGTGCGGCCAAAATGCTCAGCTACCAAGTCTCTTTGGCTACATTTACACTGCACATTTATTTTGGAATAAGCTCTTCCGGAATAGTTATTCTAAAATAGTTTATTTCGAAATAGCACATCTACACTGCAGGGAAGCCTCAAAATTAGTCTGAAGCAGGCTTCCTTAATGTAGATGTGCTATCTCAATTTAGAGCCCAGGGGGGAATAACTTAAGCCCTGGTGAGAAGCTATTTCAAAATAGCAGCAGTGGAGCGTCTACACACGCCTTATTTTGAAATAGCTATTTTGGAAGAGGGTTATTCTTTGTAGAATGAGGTTTACAGACATTGGAATAAGCCATCCGTTTCGAAATTATTTCAAAATAACGGAATTGCTGTGTAAATGCTTGCATAGTTATTTTGGAATAACGGCCATTATTCCAAAATAACTTTGTTGTATAGACACACCCTTTTAGACCTAGGACTTGTGCAATGGAAAATTACCTGGCAGACTAAGACCTCACTTAAACCAAAATGACTCATGTACCAGAATGGGTGCTCTCAGAGGTTATACTGTTATTACAAATTCCTTAAACTAATATTGATGGTAATACAGAAGCAGCTTCCCTATGTAGACAAAGCTTCAGCCATGTCTACAGTAAACACTTTGTGGTATAGCTATATGGGTATTCTGGTGAAGTGATCTGGCAAAAGTGCATGTAAGCTGACATAGCTTATTCCAGTCCCTGCACCCACAAGCAGAATAAACTATACTGGCAAAAGCACAGCTTGCAGTTTACAAAACCCTATGCTACTGTAGAGTTAAGATCCTAAAAAGGCTTGTGTTGGCCCTGGGACTCATCAAATCTGGAGCCACTGCCCAGGACCAAGGTTACATGCTCCCCGCCCAGGGCAGAAGCCCTTGGTCTTCAGCATTAGCTATTGGGTAGATTTGATCTTTAGCTCTCCCCCGCCCCCCCCCCCCCCCCCCCCTTGGGTCCTGTAGTTATTTTTATGGTCAGAAGTGAGTCAGAGTGCAATGAAATGTGAGAACTTCTGCACTAGTGGATTTTGCTGATATAGCTATGTCAGTCAGAAATGTCACCCATGAGTAACATAGCTACATGGGCAGCAGTCTGTAGTGTAGGCCTGGCCTTAGAAACTGAGCAATAGGAATTACTTTTAGATTGAAAAAGAACTGAGTGAAGAGAATTCCTGTGATGCTCAGATATCACAATGAGGTACATTATTGATGTGGCATTTAAATAAATTTTTTCTCTCATCTCCCCATTTCTATATAGTTACAGAAAAACTGTATTTTATATGTCGCAATAGATGTTTTCTAGCCAAACTGAATTCTTACCAGCAGGCACCAACTTTTTAGATGAGTCCTAGCAGAGCCAAGTGTCTTTTTTATAAGATGGCCCTAATGTGCTGCTCTACAACTTCAAGGAGCTCTCAGTTAAAAATCTCTGCTAATAAATGTTCAAACTACTATGTCACTCTCAAAACTTAATGGTAGTGTTGTTATACCCTCACTTCCAGCTATGAAGTTGTGGTGGGTAGCAGCTGTTTTTAGAGGGACACAGCTAAATATTTTTAGGTACCAAATATAGATCATGTGAATGGAATGATTTTACCTATTATGAAGAGCAGTTGCCATGTCTGTGAATTTTCACTAGTTTTAAAACAGTTTAAAAATTCCCCAGCAGAGTAAGAAAAAAGAAACAGACCTAGCACCTGTGAACGAGCACGCAACTGACCAATTTGGCTTCATTGTTCATACAGAAGAGCAAAACATAAATGGTATAAATTATGATTACACAACTTTTTTATTTAAAAAACTAAGAATTTCAGGATTAGTGATCCAAATAGATACGTTGGGGGAAAGCCTAAGGTTCCTTATCTTCCACTGAAATTCTCTTCCATCTTCATCATTCCTCACTAAAATAGGAGTTTAACAAATACCCCATAGAAAAGTGCTTTCCCTTTGACTAATATCTGTTTTATTTATATATAAGTTCTACTGCACACCTAGCATACAGTTGTGTTTTTACTGTGCAAAGGATATTAATAAAGATAGATTCTGAAATGCTACTTTGAAAACTCTTGAAGAATTATCCAAAAATGTAAAGGATCTAAGAGTATTTGTGTTGCACCTAAAGTCTTTCATTTAGATCCAGGCAGCAACGGTCACTCCTGTAGCATGAAAATAAAGCTCTGTCTGTGTTCCTTTGCCCAACTAGAGTTAGTTTACTCTTCCCTCTAGAGTTCAGTATTGGTCAGTGATCTGTTTGTATACAATACAACATTTTTCTGATACCTCCAGAAACCTGGATGATTAAATAGCATGTTATTTAGATGGGTGGAACTTACAATTATTTCCTACTACGAGTGCTTAAATTGCAGGATGCAAAAATTATCTGGATTGAACTAAATGTCTTATGTTTGATAACACCTCTCACAGCTAGTTAATGAGCCATTGCAGCAGCTGGTCAGGACATTCCAGATCAGGGGTGAGCAATAATTTTTGACCGGGGGGCCACTCCCAAGAATTTGGTAAGTGGTCAAGGGTCACATTCTTCCATTATATTAATGAATAAGGTGTGGGGGTCTGGGATGGAGGTTGGGTACAGAAGGGATTTTGGGGTAAGGCACTGGGGTGTGGGATCTAGGAGGGAGTTAGGGCAAAGGAGGGGATTGTGACCTGGGGCAGTGAACTGGGTGGGGTACAGGAGGGGGTGAAGGGTCTAGAAGGGGATTATAACCTGGGACAGGGGATTGGGGTACAGGACAGGATTCGTGCCTGGGGAAGGTGTGTAGGAGAGGGGTCGTAACCTAGGGCAGGAGGAGGTACAGGGATTTGGGCTGTGACTAGGGATAGTGGATAGCAAGGTCTGGGAAGGAGGGAGCTGTGACCTGAGGAGGGCTGTAGGAGGGGATGCAGCGTCTGGGAAGGTGTATGGTAGCTGGAGCAGGGTTGCAGAAGGTTTGGGTTATAGGCAGAGGGCTGGGGGAGGGAAGGAGGGGCAGGGGTGCCAGAGGCAGGCTCTTGCTGGGAGACCTTACTTTCCCTGCCTTCCATGTCCCTGTACTGCTCACAGCAGCTATAGGGCCATGTTTGCTAGTGCAAACACTGATCCTCGGGATATGGGGGCAGGAGCACTTCACATACTACTTGGCCTGCAAACAGCCAGCTGCTATTGGCTGGAAACCAGCCAGTGGAAGCTACTGGGGTCAGGAGCAGTGTGAGATGCCTCTGCCCCCTCCTCTGTGCTCTCATCATTCACAGAAGAACATGGCCCTGCAGCAGCCAGCTTCACTGAGTCCCGAGTAGGGGTGGGGCAGGCAGAGAGCTGGCTGAGGCTCTCGTGGGTTGGGATCTGGTGGCTTAGTGGACCAAATCCAGCCCACAGATAATATTTTCCCCAGCCCTATTTCATATGATACCGTAGGTAGCAGAAAGAGCCTTCTAGAATAAAATTTGGTTCTTTGGATTTATAGGGGTGACTTTCTATAATGGAATGTGGAATCAGGAGTCTGACTTTACTGAAAAGTATCTGATTTTTCCTTTGTCAGTTGCAGCAAAAAACAAAACAAAACACAACAACCCTGGAATGGTGTCTGTGCTAGCTTTAGAATCAACATACTCCTCTAGGGTTGTCCCAGGGAGTGGGACGGGGGGGGGGGGGGGGGGGGGGAGAGCGATAAGAATATCACCTATTTCCAACCTGGGCTCCATCCCTGCTGTGTTTCTTCCTGATTACCCCCCTGCCCTGACCTGGCAGGAGGGGTTAGCCCCACCCCCCACGTTCACCGAGGCAATGGGAAGAGGAGCGGCCTGCTCCCAAGCTGTTCCGCTCCCCTGAGCCCAGCTCCCTGCCATGTCACTTAGGGAAGTGGAGCAGGCTGGAGTTGTGTTGCTCTACTTCAGGGGTGGGCAATAATATTTGACCAGGGCCACTTCAGAAATTTTTGAAATGGCCCCGGGCCACCCTGGAAGGGGTGGGGCCAGGACACTTCTGTGCTTCCCCACCCACAGACCCTGATTGGTCTGGGTGAGAGTGCAAAGTCTTTCTCTGCCCTCCACCCTCCCCCCCCCCCCCAGAGAGAACCACCAGCTGTTCTGAACAGCTGGCAATTTCCTCTAGGTACCTGTGCCCCTGGCACTGGGAGGAGACTTTGCGTGCTCCCCCTGCTGCCCCCAGGCCAATCAGGGACTAGGGAGGGGGAGCATGTGAAGTCTCTTGCTCCCTGTCTCTGCCCTGCAAGGGAGCACCGCACTTAATCAACTGCCAACTGAACAGCAGCTGTCAGTTGACTTTAAGTTCTGAGCCCCTTGCAGGGCAGGAGGAGACTTCATGTGCTCCCCCTGCCTCCAAGCCCTGATCGGTCTCAGGGCGGGAGGAGCATGCAAAGTCTCCTCCCGCCTTGACAGGAGCGCGCAGCACTTCTAAGTGCCGTGTACTCCTTGCAGGATAGGGGCAGGGCGGGAGGAGACTTTGAGTGCTTCACCCCCACCCCCAGGCCCCAATTGTCACGGGGGCAGGGAGAGCGGCAGGGCCTCTGCTGGCTGGATCAACTCGCTTGGCAGGCCGGATCCAGCCTGTGGTGTCCCTTTTGCCCACCTCTGCTCTACTTCCTGCCACCATGGTGAAGTAGAGTGACCCAGCTGAGAGATGGCAGAGCAGCTGGGGCTGGGTTGCTTTACTTCCTGGAGTTCCTGCTGCCACAGGTGAGTGGTGGGTGGGCCCAGCCCCGCCCCTACTGCCAGTGCTAAGCTACCAAGTAATACCCTGGGCTTTGTGGGGCCCGGTGCAGCTGCCCCAAATAGTCCATTGGATAGGACAGCTCTATCCTACTCGAACAATATGCTCATCCTGAACAGGCAGGATTTATTTAAACCACCTTTTGACAAATAAACAGTGGGTATCTTGGGCCTTGTGTAGCACAAACAGTTTCATTAATAAAACAGTAGAAGTACACACTCTACAATCTTCCTTCTGCCAATGTAACACCCGTGCTATGGCAGCATAATAAAGCCATCACAGCAAGAGGTCTAGAGCAGTGGTTCCCAACCTTTTTGCGCATACGGATCTCTTTTCAATCTATTAAAATTTCACAGACCCTCCTCCCTGGGGGAGAAAAAAAGAAAATGGAAAGGGAAGGATGGATCCTTATTTTTAAACTTTCCACAGGCCCCCTGTAGTGCCATCATGGACTACCAGGGGTCTGCAGACCACAGGTCAGGAAGCACTGCCTAGGCCCTAGAGCAGTGTTTCTTAAATTTTTTAAGACCGAAGAACACCAAACAAGAATTTTTTTTATGACAAACACCAAGGATTTTTTGTTGAGCGAAAAAAAAAGGGGGGGGGAGTTATTGAGGGGAAAAAAGTCACCCCTTTAAGGGCGGCCATTTTTAATTCTGTTGTTCTCCGTGGCACACCTCCGACTGCCTTGCGGCATACCAGTGTGCCCCAGAATACAGTTTAAGAAACACTGCCCTAGAGCTTATATTGGTGTAGTTAGGGCAACACAAAGTGTGTAGACACTGTGTTCCTTATATTGGCAGCTGTCTGTCATTCTTGTCAGTTTCACAGCAGGAACTGTGAAATTGTGAAGAAAGTCAGCTCCTGGGCTGCTGCAGGTCTCTGTTTTTGACTCGGGCTCTTGTCCGGGCTCCCCTCAGGGAACCCTGCTGCCCTCAGAAGTCCCCACTCCGCACCAGGAGCATGGCTGTCAGCTGGACTCTGGAGACAAGAAGCCTCAGGAATCTGCTCTTAGCTGGGAGTATGCAAGCAAGAAGCTCTGGGCAGGGGGGAGCTGCATGGAGCTGTTTGGATTATTACAGGGGTGGCCAACCCAAGGCTTGCAAGCCACATAAATTGCAGCTCCTGTCGGAACCGGGACAGAACCCGGAACTGCTCAGGTCAGCTGCTCTCACGGCCGTGCCATTCCACTCACGGCCCCCAGCGCACTATGTCATATCCTGCACGTGCAGGCCAGGTGTGTCTCACAGCATCCCAGCCTGCACGTGCTAGCAGCCAGCCGCTGACCACAGGCAGCGGCTTCAGGACCCAGGCATAAGTGGGGGGGGGAGATGCCTGGCTCTGGAGAAGGGAGGCGGTGCGCATGGCGTCCCGGATGCGGCACAGCAGCTCTGGCTCCGGGATCTGAGCATAAGGTTGGGGGCAAGGGGAATTGGGTTACAACAGGGAGGGGAGGTATCTGGCTCAGGGGAAGGGAAGGGGGATTGGGTTGCGCACAGCGTCCCGGCCAGCTCATGCTCAAAGCTGACTGCTTAGCTCATGTGCCTCAGCGCCTGGAGGGAGACATGCGGCTGTAGCGGCGGCGGCTCTGGGACCCGAGAATTAGGTTAGAGCGGGGGGAGGGGAATTAAGTTGGGGGGGTGTGCCTGGCTTTGGGGAAGGGGAGAAGAGGGGGATTGGGTTGGGGAGGGGGGTGTGCCTGGCTTTGGGGAAGGGGAAGAGAGGGGGATTGGGTTGGGGGTGTGTGTGTGTGTGTCTGGCTTTGGGGAAGGGGAGGGCGACTGGGTTAGAGCAGGCTGCTCTTCCCCTCCCCTAAACAGCTGGCACGCTTCCTGAAATGCCGGGTCTGTCGCACCACCGGGGACTTTTCCCCCGCTGCCTGCCTGTGCAGGGGGGGGAAGAGATGAGGGAGTAGGAATCCTGGGGCTGCATGCCACCTCCAGCTTCTCAGGAAGCACGTGGTTGTCGTGGGGAGCAGAGGAAGAGTGCGCACTTCCTGAGAAGTTGAAGCTGGCATGCAGTCCTGAGAGAGAGAGAGAGAGACACACACACACAGGCAGGCAGGCAGCAGGGGGGAAGGATGTCCCTGGTGGGGTGGAGCGACAGACTGGGCATTTCAGGAAGCGTACCAGCTGTTTAGGGGAGGGGAAGAGCAGCCTGTGTGCTTCCTGAGGGATCCCCAGGTACTGGCCCCAGCTCTGTCTGTCCCTTCCCCCGGCCAGACCCCCACACACACACGAGTACTCTGCCCCAGCACCCACCAGCACCCTGCCCTAGCACTCTGTCCGCTGCCCCCACCAGCACAGTTGGGGCCACATTAGTGAGGCTTGGGGAGGGGGGTTGGAGGGGTTGTTTTTTTGCTTCTCACTTGTGTGGCCCCGACTGACTTTTCTGTGGGTCAGTGACCCCCTGACTCAAAACAGGTTCCCCGCCCCTCTCGTAAATAAAGACAACACTGAAACATTTTGTGTTTGACATAATTTTTTTATTTAAAAATGAAGCCTGACCAACAAGCCCCAATCTGGCTACAGCATCGTAACACTCCTGCACCCCCCAAACCTGAGCCTATCATACACTGGAACCCCCTGTCCTGAATCTCTCTCATCCCCAAACTCCTGCACCTCTACATCCCCAGTCTTCTGCCACAACACTCCTGCACCATCCACATACCTCAAATCTGTGTCCTGAGCCCATCATGCTCCCTGCCCTGAGCCCCTCATATACCCCAGTCCAAACTCCTGCACCCTCACAGACACAAGCCTGCGGCTTGCTCAGCACCCCAACCCTCCACCTAAACCCAACACTCTCCAGCCTGGAACCCCCTCCCTGAGCCAGCATCCTCTTCTCTACTTCCTCCTGCACCCAAATTCCCTCCCAGAGTTTGCACCTCTCACCCCTTCCCAGTGGGGTGTGTGTGTGTGGTGGGTGGTGGTTTTTTTTTGTTTTTTGTTGTTGTTGTTGTTTGTGTTTTAAGCCACAATAGCAGTGGAGATAGCATGAAGAGACGGGGCAAAGTCATTGAACCAAAAAAAAAAAAGCAGGGCCGCGAAGACCTGGGGAAAAGTTAACCAAAAAAAAAAAAAGCAGCTGTGGGACGGTGTACCACCTATCTTCCCCCAATGCATCATGGTTTGGGGTTTTTTTGTTTTTTGCTCAACAACTTTTGCCCCCAGCTCTTCATGCTGTTTCCACCGCTATTGTGGCTCTTCGTCTGGAATGGGTTGGCCACCCCTGGATTATTAGTTTAAACAAGAAGTTTGATATTTTGAAGCTCAGTGACTGTGAAACAGACGGAAGCTCTTTTGTTTACCAGTTTCACTAATCAGACTGTTTAGTGCTGTCTATCTCTGCATATCCTTTATTGGACCTCTAACTTCAGGAATGAGAGTTTGACAGTTAGTTAGGTACCTGAAAACTATTCTGTGACATATCCTTATTTCTCAGCCCAGGAGAAATTGACCACCAAATAATGCTAATTTACTGTGTGACAGCTGTGCTAGAGATGTGTAACTTCTCATTCTGCTTAGGAAAACTTTGAGGTGTTGAGATTTCAGAGGAGTTCTAAGCTTACTGTTTCAAGGTTCTTACTTCTGTTTGTTTATATGATCCTTCTTATCCAGCCATGATTTGCGCCTTTGTCTTAAAATATCAAAAGAGTAAAAATCTCATATCACCCCTCCCCCGGTACATGTCATCCTTTGAGGCTTAAATAGAAATTTTGTAAAATTAACCTTAAAAATGAAATATAAGCACTAAGTATTGGTCAAGGTGCACTGGAACAAAAAATGTCATGCCCTCATGCCTAATGTCATTTCATCAATGGCGCCTAGCAGCACTCTAGTACAAGTACAAAGCTGTGCAGGCCTAAAGCAAGATCGGGTCCAGTGCACAATATATAGCTAGATTGCTCACCATAGTGCTTATTAATGTCCAAACACTCATCTGGCATTCCCAGCCCTGAAATGTTCATGTAGGGTGGATGGAAATCACCTTTATACTGGCAGTTCCAAATAGAATGGATTTGAAAGAAGCTCTTAGCAGCTCAGCTGCTGGAGCTGTTGTTATCGTGGTGGTAGCCTGGGATAGGAGAGCTGCTACTTCATGCTTAAGTACCACTTATGCACTAAAGGTGTCATGCAGCAACTGTCAGTGAAGAACTAGAGAGGTGGCAATTTACTAGAAGTGTAGGGAGGGTGCTATGTGCCCGAGGTCAAAGGCAAAATTTGTGCCTCACCCACCGCCATGTGTCAGGGCCCCGAACCTTGCACATGGCTGAGCCGGACCCTGGGAGGTGGGGAGGGGAGCTTCTACCGTGTCTTCCCCCACCCCCTCCAGTTTGGGGCTGGGTCCCCACACGCACTAACCTGCCAGTGGAAATGGAGGAGGGTCGGGCTGGGGGCGGAAAGGCAGGGAGGAGGCTCCAGCCAGTGGCGGTGGGTGGAGGAGGAGCAGGCGAGCTGAGGGACAACAGGGGGAGCGGAGGGGGACTAAATTGGCACCCCCTTAGCGTGGGGCCCGGGGGCAACTGCCCCCCCCACCCTCGTCACTACGGTACTGCAATTTATAGTGATGTACCTTGTTATCCAGAGTTCATGAGAGGTTGTTACGATCTTAGCTCTCCACACAGGCATTTATTTTCATTCTCTTACAACCTTGTTCTTCTTTCTTATCTCTGCTGAATCCAAAAAAAACAATACCACCCCAGCTCTGTAGAGAGTTGAAAGCTGGATATAAAGGGAACATGCCCTTTAAATGGCATGTGACCTTTACTTATATGATACCTTGGCAGCCCAGCCCTTTGAAGATAGTTGTGAACTTTATACTCCACAGTAATAGTCAGATTGCTAATAGCAAGCAGCAGTTTCACTGAATTGTGAAGGAATTTCTTTCAGCGAAATGAGTTATTGAAGGTAACAGGCAAAACAGGAGTTAGTAGTTAATTTCAGAACACCAGAGACAAACTGATTGTGACTTGAATCCCAAAAAAGATCTGTCAGTAACTAATTTAATTCCTTTACAATCCCCATGTAGAGTTTAATATCAAATACCCAAAGGCACTCCTAGTTTTCTTTTCTAGCCCTTTGAAGAATTTAATTACATTGTCCACTAAAAGTCACTACATTCCAGTTCACCAGATTACAGGATGTTAACAGATTTTAACTTCATCTGATGAAGTGTGTTTTGCCCATGTAAGTTCATGATATTAGATATGTTTTTGTTAGTCTTGAAATTGCTACAGGACTACTCATTTTTTAAAGTCGTAGACTAACACGGCTACTCCTCTGAGACTTGTTAAGAGAACTGTTACACAACTCCTTTGTGTGTATAGACAATTGGCAGGCCAATGTGTCAGCAGCTCAAAATTGAGCCTTCTGAAAAATGAAGTTAACCTTCACCAAGAATTAGAGTTGCTGCCTAGGCCTGTAGTTGAACAGATGTGAACAGAAGTCTGAACTTCACAAGTTATGGTCAGATGTGAAAGGCATGTCTGGGTATGTCTGCACTGCAGCTTAAGCCCAGGGTTAGTGGAATTTAAGTTCATTGTCCATGGGTTTGTTAACCTAGGTCAGTGGTGAGCAACCTCTGGCCCAAGGACCGTATGCGGCCCATTGGGGTTCTGTGTGTGGCCCACGAGACATTTTGTTTACCTTTGCCCATGCACAGGTTTCCCAGATTCTGCTGGTTTTCATACATGTATTTTTTTTCCTACTGGTATTACAAAAGTGACACCTACTCAAAGCAGGGGTATGTGAAGTGAGGTACGTGCTGATTGCACACAATGTTGTGAGAGCTGTGTGCTCTCTCTGCATCCAGTCCAAGTTCAGTCAGCACACCATGCAAATTCTTCGTACCCAAACATATTATCAAAACTATTCTATCCCGAGAGATTGTCTTAGTTACTACAATCTTGCGGACCACTGAGATGGAGCATCACTCATGCAGCCCACTCTCTAGCCTTGGTTGCCCCTCACTGACCTAGGTGCTTGAGCATCTACACTTCTTTGTAACCCTAAATTAGAAATTGTTTAATCCTATGCCCCATCTGTGGATCTAACATCTACACTTTATTATGTGGGCCCTATTCCCACCATCCATATTTCAGATTTTCTAGCACCCACCCAAAACATGGTCACTCTAGCTCTGCCTTCATGGTGCAATGCTGGAAGAATTGAGTCTGCAGAGGACAAAGGGAGTTGTCCCATGGGATTATGGGATATTTTTGGCAAACTCTCAGGCTTAGTCTACACTGCAGGGTTTTTGCGCAAGAAGCCTTTTGCGGAAGAGTTCTCGCGCAAAAACTTCTTGCGCAAAAGCGCATCCAGACCTCAAAGCGCATCGCAAAAGCAATGTGCTTTTGCGCAAGAAAACGTCCACACTGCATGGACACTCTTGCACAAGAAAGCTCTGATTGCCATTCACAGAATGTGCTTTTTCTGATAGGGGTTTCTTGTGCAAAAACCCCTCCGGAGCATCCACAGCTGCCTTTTTGTGCAAGAGCTGTAGCGCAAAAAGGAGTTATTCCTCATGGGGAGAGGAATAACTCTGCCGGCAAAAGCCCTCTGTTCTGTCGATTTTTCTTCCACAAAAATGCACTTGAGGTGTGGATGCTCCGCTGGTTTTTGCGCAAAAACCTTGTACTGTAGACATAACCTCAGAGTATGAGTCCAGTGCAACTGCGTCTACTCTGCCAAGTAATAGTACTTGAATCGTGGGTCCCAGCTTCTCGCTTCCCGTGGAATCCTAGGGTCCTGGGTCTGAGCCTTGGGTTAATACAATTTGTGTATATACAGAAGCACAATTAGGCTTGAGTATGAGTTTGAATGCTGGGCTTACATTGTAGTGGGATCTAGGGCCCCATCTGTACTGTTTCTCATCTGGTTTGGTTCCATTGAAGTTAGCAGCATTGGGAGCATTAATGCCAGGTTATGTGCTGGCTGCTGCCACAGTGATCAGCACTGTGTTAATGTACACCTTTCGGGGCATGGTTAGAAGACTCCATGATTAAGCTAGATGGAGCTAGGATACCAAATTCTTATGGTGGGAAAGGTAGAAACTATATGGAACTTTGGATGCAAAGAGATTAGGGGGATAGGAGTTCTGGAGTTTTAATCCTAGTTTGGTTGCTATCTAATTTTGGATTAGGTATTTAACTTCATTGTCATTCCCTCCATTTTTCTCATCTATAAAACAGCAAAGAATTGATTCACAGCAGCAGTGGGAAGAGACTACTGGTTATATAGCAGGGGTGGGCAAGTTCCAGCCAATGGACTGGATCCTGTCCACAGGTTTAATTCTTGATGGGCCCCCACTTCCATGTTTACCTGTGCCTCTACAGGTATCAGAGGATCACAGCTCTGGTCCATAACACTTCCCGCCACTCGCATTAGCTGTGAACAGTGATTCGCGGCTAACCAGAGCTACAATCCTCCCGATACCTGTAGAGGCACAGGTAAACATAGTGGCAGCGGTCCACCAGGCACTAACTCTGCAGGCTGCCTTTTTTTATTGCCCACCCATGGTATATAGCATGCTTTGAAGCTTAAAAGCATTGTATAAGCATCGTGAGATCCTTGAAAGAGTCCAGAGAGGAAAATACCAAAGCAGCTACTGACTATAAATTAGAACTGAGATTTCAGGTTAAACTTTAGCCTATGAGTCCTCCAGAGATAGAGAGGTTTTGTGATATGGGCATAAATTATCTTCTTATTCATAGTTGAGAACTGACATTTGTTTGAGAGATTTGGGGCTTTTTTAGTAGATGTACTCAAAACATTTTGCCAACATTTTTGCAATATTATATAGGGACAGTGACCACTGCATCTTTCTCTGAGAAGGTCCCACTATAACTAGCTCTTTGAAAGTGTCCCTGGAAACTGTCCCCACTTTTTATTGCATACATTGGTATTAGAAATGTATGGATTAGTTCTGATCCTTTGTGAGCAATGCTAATCTTCCACTGTTGTTGCAGATCTGCTCATTCATACCTTACCGTGCAGTCCATGTTAACTGAAAGAATCAGGTTACTGGCATTCAGGCTTGAGAGAGCTTAGAGATTCTATGTTTAGGGTATCTGATTGAGCCTATCAATTAAATCTCAAGTCTAGAATGTGAAGTTCTGTCCCTGTTCTACAGGACATGAGTGGGAAAGGATGAATGAAAGGAGTTGTATATGTGGAGGATGTGTGTCTTGAAAAGAAATGCTGTTGGGAGGGAGATGAAGACATTGTACTTAGCAGGTAGTGGTGACTGCAGTTAAAAACTCTGAAGCTAGCCTTTCATCGGAGGAGGAGTTGGGATGTAAAACACTGATGTTTCATCCTTTATTTTTATGCTTGGTTTTTGATTGTGTGGCTGTGGGTGGAGTATTTGGCTAATTTTTTGGCTTTGAATTACATGGGGCCTTAAACCCCTGGTGCTTCAGGTCACATCAAATACAATTTTTTCTCTTTATTGGCATGAGAGATTCCCCCTTTGTATGTCTCCTCTTCCGTCTATTGCAGAGCACTGTTACTAGAAGAGTAAGCTGTACTCAGCAAGTCATCCCCTCAATGTGGCATATTGCTGCTACAGTTGCTGATTCATCAGATAAGATGTCCACTCAGAGCAAAGATATGGCATCACTTTTCTCCAAGAACTCTGAAAACAGTAATCTGCAATTTATCCGGAATATACTATATCTCACTATCCCAGTCTTACCACTGCCATGGTATCACCTCATCCTAAGCCAGTGTTTCCCAAATGGTGTTCCATGGAACCCCAGGGTTCCGCAAAGTGAAAATAAGGGTTCCGCGAGAATATTCCATTACAATAACATTTTATGATTTTTTAAAAAATAATATTTAAGCATTTATGAATTTTATTGAAAACAATTTTCATTTGTGTTTGCCACGATAAGTGTCCCTGTGTAATGCCAGCTTAGCCAGAGAGTGGGGACAATGATGTCACTACTCAGCACTGCGCACGCAGTCAGTCAGTGGTGCAATCACCTGTTATATACCACCGTAAATCCCCCTACTCACTCTCAGGAAGCATGCATCACGTAGGTGACTGAATACAAATATACTAGCACTGCATCAGACAAAGTCAAAGCTTTAAATATATATATATATATTATATTCTCTAATTGTTAGTGCTTTAAATTCAAACAGGCATCTTTACATATTGCTGTTGAACAGACTAATGTTTAGTCTAGACTGCCCATACAGACATCTGTTTTCTGCATGCACTGGCTGTACCTTATGCAGCAAATGCCTCAGCACAGATTTGGTTGTATGTATGGTAATTTGTAAGGGGCGGCTGAAGCCAAATACGCGGATGAGTGAGAGTTTGCCTTCTCATCCAAGCTGTACCTGGAGACAGTAATCTCTGGATTCCAGTGGCTTGGTATGGATAAGAGTTGTTATTCTGTAAGCTTTAAGACACTGTCATGGCTGTTTAGGGGAAAATTGAACCTACCAAAATGCAGTAGAGGACAGGTAGATGCAAAGATATCATGTGTGCCCCTCTGCTGAACCTTTCCACTATATTCTCAAGGGCAGGCAGTGTGCTAAAATTTACCAGAATGCTGTTCTGATTACCACATGATAACATTCCCTATTGACAAATTGTTCTGTTGTACTTGGCAGGATATGGAGGGAAAATGTATAGGACTGTAACTAAGTAAAATCCATTTAGTCACCTGAATACTGGTCACATAGCAGAATTTTCAGATGCCCTCTCAATCCATGACTCACTTTGTGTAGCCAATCTCCCTGTGATCTGTCGCATGCTATCTATCCATTCCACTGGTTCTCCCCTATAAAATGACCTAGCACCATTCCTTCCAATAAAGTTCTCAGGCTATGCCAGCTCTGTGCCCGGTGTAACCAAGACATATAAGTTTGTGTTGATTTCTGAGAGCAGGGTCTGCTCCACTCCAATATTTTTATATTTCTATAAAATACATTCACCTTTTCTATTCAGCGCCCAAGAGTCTTCAAAATATCACATCTCAAATCTTTCGATTTTTCTTTGTTTGCAGCATTGGTTTCCCAGGATTCACATCCATAAGTTGCTATGGAAAACAGTCTAACCAGTCTAAGTCATATATTTCCAGATGCCACAGTTTTCCCACAATTTTATAAGGGAAGCCATGGCTGAGTGAGCCATCCCTAGTATTTGGATTTCCTTGAAGTGGCCTTCTTGGCTGGATGTGTGAGAGCCCAGATAACTAAATTTATCTACTGCCTCTACAACTTGACTGTATTAATTGTGATGGCCACCTGTCTCCTTTCACTGACTGTGTCAGTGAATGTGCATTTCATATTCCTTAAATTCAGAAATAGGTCATTCCTCACTGTTTGTTTTTTTTTTTACAGACTTCCAACATTTGTTGCATTGCATTACTGGTTGCAGCAAGAGTGTTGTATCAGCATATCTGAAATCTGAGCTCCTGCCATTTTATCAATACCTTTCAGGGCTTGTCTCATAACAAATTCTATGTACATATTGAAGAGACCTGGGGACAGAAATACACCTTGTGTCTCAGCCTTCCCAATGGAAAACCACTTGTTGCCCATTGTTGTTTGTACCGTGGTCTATTGACAGATGTGACTGATAGTGATTTCAATTAGATGCTTTAGAATCCATCTGGCAGCAAATAACTTCCAGAGGTGGTCATGTCATACAGTAACAAATGCTTTGGAGTAGTCAGTGACACACCATCAGTGGGTTGTTACATTCTCTGCATCTTTTGCTGGTACAATGGATATTTGCTATTTTATTGGGAAGGCCTCATCCCTCTCTGAAACCAACTTGTGGTGGTGGTGGTTCTGCTTCTGTCATTCACTTACTGTGATCCTGAATAATGTACAGCAGCACTTGACTTATGTGGTATCAGGGAGATGGTACTGTAGGAAATAGAATAATAACTTCCTTTGTTAAGGGCAAAAAGATTTTTTCATCCAGTCAGCTGGGCAGTTTCAAGTCAGCCATACATTAATGCAAGTTCCTCACGTAAGAACATAAGGGTCAGACCAAAGGTCTGTCTGGCCCAGTATCCTGTCTGCCGACAGTGGCCAATACCAGATGCCCCAGAAGGAGGGATCACAACAGGTAATCCTCACATGATCCCTTCCCTGTGTCCCACTTGCAGAGATACACCATTCCTACCCATCCTGGCTAATAGCCATTGATGGACCTAACCTCCATGAATCTAGCTATCTCTTTTTTGAACCCTGTTAAAGTTCTAGCCTTCACTGCATCCTCTGGCAAATACCAGACTATCTGGGTCAATACCGGACACCTGGCAAGCCTATGACACACTCAGCAATTGATCCCAGCCCCTCCCCTCCCACCCCCACGCTACTTACCTAGTTCTGTAGGGGAGCTGTCTGGCCCAGAGCAGGGAAGGAGGTAAGATGGCTGCCAGCAGCCTGTTAAGAGAGGCAGAGCCCAGCCCCTCCTGTTCTTAAAGGGGCCATGCTGTTTTTTTAATTTTTTAATTTTTTTTTTGCTTAACAACTCTCTGGGTCTTTTTTTTCCCTCAACAACTTTGGTCCTCCCTCCTTTTTTTTTTCAACAAATTTTTTCTCTGTTTTTTTTTGGGGGGGGGGGGCGGGGGGAGTGTTCAGTATTTTTGGTTAAACCATCTGGCAACCCTATGTTTATCCCTTTCTCTAGATCATTTATAAATAGGTTGAATAGGATTGGTCCCAGGACAGACCTTTGGGGGACTCCACTAGTTACCTCTCTCCATTTGGAAAACTTACCATTATTCCTACCTTTTGTTTCCTATCTTTTAACCAGTTATCAATCCATGAAAGGACCTTCCCTCTTATTCCATGACAACTTACTTTACTTAAGAGCCTTTGGTGAGGGACCTTGTCAAAGGCTTTCTGGAAAACTAAGTATACTATATCCACTGGATCCCCCTTGTCCACATGTTGTTGAACCCCTCAAAGAACTCTAGTAGATTAGTAAGGCATGATTTCCCTTTTACAGAAACCGTGTTGCCTTCCCCCAACAAATTATGTTCATCTGTGTGTCTAACAATTTTATTCTTTACTATAGTTTCAAGTAATTTGCCCGGTACTGACGTTAGACTTACCGGTTTGTAATTGCCAGGATCACCTCTAGAGCCCTTTTTGAATATTGGCGCCATGTTAGCTATCTTACAGTCATTAGGTACGGAAGCTGATTTAAAGGATAGGTTATAAACCACAGTTAATAGTTCCGCAATTTCCCACTTGAGTTCTTTCAGAACTCTTGGGTGAATGCCATCTGGTCCTGGTGACTTGTTACTGTTAAGTTTATCAATTTGTTTCAAAACCTCCTCTAATGACACCTCAATCTGGGACAATTCCTCAGATTTGTCACCTAAAAAGAATGGCTCAGGTTTGGGAATCTCCCCACTATCCTCAGCCATGAAGACTGAAGCAAAGAATTCATTTAGCTTCTCTGCAATGACTATCTTCTTTGAGTGCTCCTTTAGCATATCAATCATGCAGAGGCAACACTGGTGGTTTAGCCACCTTCTTGCTTCTGATGTACTTAAAAAACATTTTGCTATTACTTTCTGAGTTTTTGGCTAGCTGTTCTTTAAACTCCTTTTTGGCTTTTCTTCTTATACTTTTACATTTAATTTGACAAAGTTTATGCTCCTTTCTATTTTCCTCACTAGGATTTGATTTCCACTTTTTAAAATATGTCTTTTTAGCTGTCACTGCTTCTTTTACTTGGTGGTTAAGCCACGGTGGCACTTTTTTGGTTCTCTTACTGTGTTTTTTAATTTGGGGTGTACATTTAAGTTGGGCCTTTATTATGGTGTCTTTGAAAAGTTTCCATGCAGCTTGCAGAGATTTTACTTTTGTCGCTTTACCTTTAATTTCTGTTTAACTACCTTCCTCGTTTTTGTGTAGTTCCCCCTTTCTGAAATTAAATGCTACAGTGTTGGACTGCTGAGGTGTTTTTCCCACCACAGGGATGTTACATTTTATTACATTATGGTCACTATTTCCAAGCTCTCTACTTAGGACTAAATCAAGAATAGCCTCTCCCTCTGTGGTTTCCAGAACCAGCTGCTCCAAGAAGCAGTAATTTAAGGTATCAAGAAATTGTATCTCTGCATCCCGTCCTGAGGTGACATGTACCCAGTCAATATGTAGATAGTTGAAATCTACCACTATTATTGAGTTTTTTATTTTGATAGCCTCTCTAATCTCCCTTAGCATTTCATAGTCACTATCACTGTCCTGATCAGGTGGTTGATAATATAATCCTACTGCTATATTATTATTGGAGCATGGAATTACTATCCATAGAGTTTCTATGGAACATTTAGGCCCATTTAAGATTTTTACTTCATTTGATTCTACATTTTCTTTCACGTATAATGGCATTCCCCCACCAGCACAACCTGTTCTATCCTTCCGATATATTTTCTACCCTGGTATAACTGTGTCCCATTGATTGTCCTCATTCCACCAAGTTTCCATGATGCATATTATATTAATATCCTCCTTTAAAACTAGGCACTCTAGTTCACCCATTTTTTATTATTTTGACTTCTACCATTTGTGTATAAGCACCTTTAAAATTTGCCACTATTTATCTGTCTGCCGTTTCCTGATGTGTTAGACTCTTTTTCGTTTGATTGGGTCAGATCAGATGAGACACATACTTCCATCCTCTCCTCCTGAGTAGAACATAGAGCATCTCTATTAATAGACCCTCTTCTAAGAGATGTCTCTGTCTGATCCATGTGCTCCTCCGCACCTGTCCTCTTTCCCCCAGCCCTTAGTTTAAAAACTGCTCTACAACCTTTTTAATGTTAAGTTTTCCACATGAGATCAATACCATGATTACCATCATCTTTCAGCAATTTTGCTGGTACGTTATGTAGCATGGTGCTTTCCTAGGCTTGGTTTCCTTAATAGCTTACACAAATGCCTCTCATAAGGTTGGTGGCACCAGCTCTGGATTCTTTCCTGTTGTCCGGTATTTTATGTGCTCAGAGGCCTATATATATCTGCCATCATGATCTTTTATTATGCTCTCTTGCAGGAAAATCTTTAGTGAGAAGTCTGATCAGTATACTGTTGGGGAGAGGGCAGTTGCCCTGGCTTGGAAACTGTTTTGGCGAGGGTCTCTAGGGATATAATTCTAATTTTAAATTGACATCCTCATTGGAGATTGTGGGTGGAGAATATTTCAGGAGCCAAAAAGTTAGTGAGCAATCTTAGGTGATGTTATGGTATCAATATGAAATATAGGGTATTACTTATTCAGTGGCATTCTGACATTGTTCCTTTTAAAGGATTTGTGTAGCTCAGATCTGAATATTTTTTATGTGGGGATACTTGTGATATGTGGGAAGGAGTGAGGGGTGTTGAGCTTTGAAGTAAAAGGTCTGATCATTTCAATGCGAAGGCATGCATATGGATCTGTTTGAGAGACCAGGATATTTGCAGATGGAACTGTGGAGTACAGCAGTTGGAGTAATGTAACGGTATGCTCACAATGTGTAGCAAGAATGCAGAAAAAAATACCTGAAGCTGTCTTCAAAAGCCTTGTGTCAAGTTTCAAGAGCTGAACTTGCTCTTGCTATGGATACATCTGACAGAAGCTTGAAAGTATTCCTGTGTAAGCATGGCTTTGGATTTTCAAGTTCTAATCCATCTGCAACCCTGCAATTCAAGTCAGAGGTTGAACTTCCAGTTTGTTCTGGTGTAATGGTGTGTTCAGAAAATAGAAACCTTATCTAACCCTAAATCTCAATTTGCATGCTTACTTGGTCACTGTAGTTTTATCTTATGCCACTTTGATTTCAGCATATTGGCAAAGAATGGCAATATTGTCTTAGTTGATCAGTTTCTTTACTAAATTCTCTCTCACCATTACACTAAGTATCCTTTGATGTTGCGGGTGTGCCAGTGAGCTGTGGTCTACTAGCATGATTTTTTTTTGTTTGTTTTAGGAGCATGTGATTACCATGTTTAGGCAATCATTGAAACTTGTGAGGATCATGAAAGGGTCATCTGTTGTGGACTGTTTTACAGCAATATGGTCAGAAAATGAAGAGTAACATTGGTCATTTTCAAGGAAACTCTGAGGAAGGAGATAGTGCAAACTATTGCTGGCTGTAGTTCAAATTTTAAATAATATTTGTATATACAAAACTTGTTCAACTATGTTCAAAATACAGATGGCACAAGAATAACTCAGGTTATATGACACATGTGATCTATGGTGCTCATTTTGCTCAAGGTTTTTCCTTCATTTGTTTTTCCAGGCAAGCAATGTGTGCAGCAGTTGGCAGAGAACACCAGGTATTTCAGGAGGCGTCTGAAGGAGAAGGGCTTTATTATCTATGGAAACGAAGATTCCCCTGTTGTGCCTTTGATGCTGTACATGCCAGCAAAAATTGGGTAGGTTTAGTGGGCACTTGACCCATACTTGTTAGGAAGCTGGCTGCTTCTTTTGTTTTGTCTATTGTTAAAACATGTAGAATACTGCTATGTTTTCCAAGTATTCAGGAAGCTCTTTTAATTTGGAGTTGTACTTTGAAAGAAGCATTTGAGAGAATGAAGTTTAAAGGATTTTTTGTCTTAATGAGAAAAAGGGAGAGAAGTAAACTCCGAAGTGCAGGCAAGAATTTGTTTTGTGTTGCTCTTGGGATTCACATATGGGAGTGAGGGATACATGAAGCTAAGAGATGAGGTAAGATCTGCTAGCAATGGAAGATACTCCTGCAAGAGAATTGAAATGGTTCCGGGGGGGTGACATAATGGCCACAGAACAACATGGGAAGTTGTTTTGGTGTCAAACTGATAATTCCTCAATTTACAGCTGTCTAGATCATACTTCTTTATATTTTATTTTTTCAGTGTCCTGTTCTGGGAGTGTTTACATTAGAGAGGATATGAATAAGAGATGTACACAGACTAAAAAAGTGGTATAGAGAAGATGAATGGGTAAATAGGAACATCCCCATTCTCCTAATTCAAGAGCATGGGGGAATTCCATGAAATTGAAAGGCTACAAATTTAAAACTAGTAAGGAAATGCATTTTTTTACAATGCACAATAAGGCCATGAAACGCATTGTGAGTTGCTGAGGCTAAGAGCTTAGTACAGTACAAAGAAGGATTCGATATTTTCTATGGATTGTGGAAATTTGCAGTTACATTAGTATTATAAATCCTCATGCCTCTGAGGATCCAAAACAGCTGGCAAGGATTAGGGAGAACTTTCCTTATGGGCAGGTATTCCATGGCTATCCAGTATGGTGTTTCTTGCACTTTCCTCTGAAGAATCTCATTCTGGCCACTCTGTGGCATACTGTCACTAGTCCAACTAGTCAGCTACCTAGTCACGAATGGAAATTCCTAGGTTTTTATAAGAATTTTTGACCATGTCCTTTGATGCCACAATGTACCTTACTTGCATTACATTGCTGAAAACAATCCTTTTTGAAACTGCAGAGGCTTCTGCTTCAGGAGGCAGGCAGCAGGGGGGAATTCCTCTTATAGTCAGACTCTGGAGTATAAGTCCCTGTTTTCCATCAGAAAGATTTTTAAGCTTAGGTTACAAATCCATTTAGAAGCAGCCCACTAAAAGACCAGCTCCTGCCAAATGTAATCTTTCAGTTTTGTTAGAACTTAATACAGTGAAACCTTTCTAGGAAGACCACCTCTGGACTGAACAAAAGAAGCCTTTGTGAGCAGGCCTTCTACCTCTAAGAGAAGGCAGTGGAAAGTCAGAACTGCAGCCTTGCAGACACACTTCGCCAAAGGCCTGTGTGGTTTAGTGTATTGAGACCTTTATCCTGCTGCTATGTGTCTGCTTCTTCAGTATCACTCTAAACATTCCTCATTGCTTTCTCTTGCAGTGCATTTGGGCGTGAGATGCTGAAGCGAAACATAGGTGTCGTGGTCGTGGGTTTCCCTGCCACCCCTATCATTGAATCCAGAGCTAGATTCTGTGTGTCTGCAGCTCATACCAAAGAGATACTTGATACTGTAAGTGTCTAATCTTGTCTTTCTCTCATCCACATATTTGCCTCCCCTAAACAGAGAGAGCATTTGGCTATGAGTTTTGCAACTGATTCTGTGTTCAGCACACAAGTCAAACAAATATTTATATCCTAAAAACTAGAGATGGAAAAAGATTTCCCTCTGGATGATACATGGTCATCCATGGTACATATTCTAAGGCTTCCCTTGGTACAGTTTTAAATGACCCAACTAACAAGCTATCCATTGCTCCCCTTGAGAGAACTCCCCTTCCACTCTAAAAAGATTGTAATTGCGTGTTATGGGTAGTTAAGAACACAGGCCTTTCTGATAAGCAAGCACCAGTTCCTGCTAGCCTTAGTCTCAGAAGTTAGACCTGGAATGGACTAGCTAATCAGGACCCAGGAGCCAGGGCAGGCTGTTGACCTCAGGACATTACTTACCACCACATACTCTTGTAGGGATTCGTCACTTCTGTACATACACAGAATTCATGTCCAGCGTAGATTTCTTTGCTTCCCTTCAGAAAAGTGATTTTTTTAAACACAGAAGTAGAGGGAAGCTGCAAGAACAGTCACATGCCCCTCCCCAGTAGTGCAAAGGTCCTGCTTTGGGCAGGGGGCTGGACTTGATGACCTCCTGAGGTCTCTTTCAGCTCTATGATTCTAAGCATGTTATTACAGGTGCCTGGAGCAGCTGACAGAGAGGTAAATCACTGATGGGTAGGGGCAGGACTAGATGTGTCCCAGCTGGTGGCTCCTACCCAGCACTCACTCAGCTGCTAGGCTCATCTGGGCTGGGGGGCAGAGGAAGATGAGACTTGCTCTTCCCATGTAAGGAGCAGCCAGGACTGGGCATATCCGCTCCTAGAATCTTCCCTGGCTGCAGGAAGGTCTGCAGCCCTTTCTGCCCCCATCACTCCTTAGCTGTGAAGGGGAGGGGTCACTGTACAGGGAGCTGTTCCTTCATCCAGCTGAACCCCACCCTTCCCTGCACCCAGACACTCCCCATTGCTATAGAACCCCAATCACCTTCATCTGCACCCTATGCAGAGTGCCATCACTTCATACAGAATCCTGTCACATCAAACCTGGATCCCCCACATTAAGCCCATCCACACTTGCATCCTGCCAGGCTAAGCTTGCCTGCCAACAGCTGGTGTATGTGGAGTTGACGAGGAGAGCCCCAGGGTGTTTTTGGGGCAGGTCCTGCCCTTGTACTGCATCAGGATCAGATGCAGCCTCACCACTGAATCGGTTTCCCTGGAGAAAGTGGGGACAACTATCAGATGATCTCTCACTATGTGCTCCCCACTGCCATGCTGGAGCCTCCACGTATGTTTGTTTTGTTTTATATAATAAGATTTGTATAATTTTTGGCTCAGAATTCCCTGAGGAATAATAGGAGTTGGAACTGTTGTCTTGGGTAAAGCCTCAGAGACTAAGAATTAAATACTGTCCTCAGATCAATGCATGTTGGCAGGTGATAGGATAGGAGGAAGCCAGACTGTTCCATTGCACCTATTCTGGTGACTACATTTATTTCAACAGCTAATTGTTTAAGCCTGTTGTCTTTGAAGGACAGGAATAGTGTATGTAACCTGGTCCAAGACAGTGTCAAAGCTCTCCTTGTTCTTTAGACTCCCTGTTCCATGGTGTGGTTCCAGAAGTTTCATAAAGTAATGTTTTCCCTTGGTACTGAACCCAATACCTCAGCATAGCTCTAGGGGGTGCTATGATGCTGGAGTTGTGTGGAACTGCCAGTAAACTGTCTTTTGGTAGCTCCTCCCAAGCACTATCTCCTGTTTCCTTTGGGCGAGCAGGGGAACTGGTGGGAAGGATGCTTGAGACCACATCTCTATTGTCAAAAACCTGTAGAGTCAGAAAACAAGAGAATATGTGAAGACTCGGTGTAGGCAGCTTCCTTAGGTTACTAGCATATACTCCTGTAACTGTATTGAGTGGAAGACAGCCAACTGCATTGTCACAGTGCCCAGATATGAGTAGGTGGTAACAGTTCTGTATGGTGTAAGAGACAGGAGTTGGCATATGAGCTGACAGTTTCCAATGTGTTGTCAAAAACGAAGAGCCAGCTTCCTCACACTCCTACAGCAGCACCTTTAGGTGAGCAGCTCAAAATTCCACTTGCTTGGGTTTTGTCTTTGCTAGGAAACCAATAAAATACATACATGACTTATGCCATTTTAAAGGAAGCCCTTGCCATTCGCAATGGATGTGTTCCCACATCCACTGTGAATGGTGAAATTCATGTATACTGGGAGCCATCGCTCTTGGCCCAGGTGGTAAGCTCCCCAAACTCAATGCAGCTGACAGGAGCTGTGGGGAACTTACCTTGGCTCCTAGCAGCTTCAATGAGTTCCCTGTGGCTCCCAGCCCCCCTCTCCAGGCAGGACTACAGGAGGACCTGCAAGTATGTGAATAGCAGTTTCACACATCATGAGGATCTCCTGTACACCCACAATATATAAATACATGTGTAATTTTATAGCAAGTTTAGATGCAGTTATCTTTTCTCACCAGTTACTTATTCAATAAAGGATTTACCTAATTATGCCTCACTGATCAGACTCGTCCTTTTATAATTATTTAAGCAACTAGGCCAGTGGTCTCCAGTCTTTTTAAGCACAAAATCATTTTTTTGAATTTAAGTACAATGTAAGATCTACCTCAAACCCAAATACCTTGCTCTGCTTCCTTCTACCCCTTCTCCAAGGCCCTGCCCCCTGCTCACACCATCCTTCCTTCCTCCCTCCCCCATTTTCCCTCCCTTTCATTAGGCTGGGCCAGAGGGATGGGGCACAGGCTCTGGTCTTGGGCTAAGGGATTTGGAGTGTGAGGGGCTCTGAGCTGAGCCTGGGGCAGGGAGTTGGGGTTCAGGAGGGCGTTTAGGGTACAGGCTCTCTAAGGGAGTTTGGGTCTGGGGGCTTAGGGCTAGGACAGGGCCTTGGCGTGCAGGACGGGGTTCATGACTGGGGCAGAGGTTCAGAGCTGGTTCCAGGTGGACACTGCTTACCTCAGGTGGCTCCTGGGTGGTGGTGCAGTGGGGCTACGGCAAGCTCATGCCTGCCCTGGCCCTGTACCACTTTCAAAAGCTGCCAGCAAACTCCGTCCATCCCAAGCCCCGTTGTGCCTCCCTTCCCCCCGACGTTCTGTGAAGATAAAATACAGGCTGGAATACAGGGTGACATCAGCACCCCTTCCTCTCCCTTCCCTGCTCTGCAGGAGTCTCCCGGGGGAGGGGGCAGGGAGCTCCAAGGCAAAGGGCAGGAGATGCACAGCAGTGGTGGGAGGGGCAGTTGAAGTGCTGTGCTTGATAGCCTCTTGGCCAAACCAGTCAAGATCACCTGTCAAGAGGCTCCAAGATCTACCAGTAGATCCTTATCTACTGGTTGGTGACCACTGAACTAGGCAAACAAGATGATGTGCATACACGTCATCCAAGCAACCACACAATCTTAGATTGGGTTTACACTGGAAACTTCTATTGGCATAGCTGTGTCACTTAAAGATGGTGGGAAAATCCACATCCCTGAGCAACATAGTTAAGCTGACCTAACCTCCAATGCACACACAACTAGGTCACAGAAGAATTCTTCCATTGACCTATCTACCACCTCTCAGGGAGATGGATTACTACCAATACTGGTGGACCTCTGAAACACTTCAAATTGTGTGGACCCCTTTAGAAATTGTAAATATAATCTGTGGGCCCCAAGTTGAAAGCCACTGTATATGCCTACGGGAGAACCTCTCCTGACCGTGTAGGTCACGTCTATACTGAAGAATTGCAGCATTGAAGTATTTTAAGTGTAGATAAGCCCTTACTGTCTCTCTTAACTCTACACTGTCTTTCTGTTATCTTCTCCTCATCTTAATTTAGAGTAAGCACCTTGGGATGAGGAGTTAATCATTTTGTTTTGTCAAGTATGTTTATGCTGTATAAATGAATAAATAATACTTTACCCCTGCCATTCAGAACTAAGCCGTGCTTCTCTGTAGAAAGCATACCTTTCTTCTACTGTCTTGTTCACTAGAAGCAATTTCAACTGCCCAAAGAATGTTTCAGATCTTATTTTTCCTCATGTTTATTTTTTACTACAATATAACCAGTAACAGTAATAACACTTTGTACAGCACTTCTCCAAAAATGACCAGATGCTTTAATTCAGAGAAAAATTTTTAGTCTTATTGTGGCTTTTCTGATGTGGAAGGGGGAATTTGGTTGCAAACAGCCATTAGTGGTTAAGCACTAACCACCCAGTCTCTAACTAATTGCAGAAGTATCAAAGAAATATTGATGCTGTGATAGAAAAGGGGAGGGCTAGCAGTGGATTTGTCAGAACTGAGGCTGGAGAAGGAAGTTGGGTAAAGTCTACACTTGTGCCTGGAGCTAAACAGTTCTGTTATCCTGACACTTTCCTAAACAAATTTCATCTAATGTTGGGGGCATAAAGGAGGGAGACTTTACTTATAAATGGTGATATTTGTAACACTTCTCTTTTTTTATTAAATAAACCCATACAATGGGCAGCAGTTCCCTATTACAATTTGTAACTGTTTTATGTAAACAAAATTTCCTTGCCTGAAAATATTTGGCTCTGGATTAGAGCAAAGTCCCTCCTAACCTGTATCCCCATGGGCTGCTGCTTTCTTTTCAGTGATGAAAAATATATTACACTTTCCTGAAGTCAGAGTTCACCAGTGCCGTTTCCTTTGTAGTCTTTGCTAGTCACATGATTCTTTTTGTTTAAAATTAATAAAATCCTAAATCTGAGTTCAAGAATAACAGTTAACAGCTCTTTCAACAGAAATTCAACCTTAAATTGTTTCCATATGGGGCCTTTCGTTAAAGCCCTGGTAAAACATGCCCACTGTTATGCTGAAGTCCAGCTTCTTCCAGGCTTGTCATTCCCCCAAATTTTAGAGCAGATAGTGTCTTGCTGCCAGATTAAACAAGCATGAGGGGCCATTGTTTAAAGAAACAAAAACTTGAAATATTGATCCAGGAAAGTAAAGTATGTAGAAATACATTAACCCTTCTTGCTAACACCATTCTCAAGAGCAAGACATTTGGACTAGACCATCTCATAATCAGAATATTAATCCTACAATTGCATACAGTAATACTGACCCCAAGAATTCAGAAAACATGAGATTATCTCGTTTGTACTCTGGGGTGGACAAAGGGTTAGTAGAAAAACAAATTCTGTCCCCACCACCAAACCCTTATCTTTTAAAATAAGGCATGATTTCTAGGCCAATTAGCATTGCTTACTCTTGCAAATCTATAGTAAGATGACTTTGGCTCCTGCTGCGGAAGTCCTCAGTAGAGGACCCAACTGAAATCAAGGCCCCATTGCACGAAGCAATGTAAAAGTGTGTAGAAAGGCAATCCTTAACCCAAAGAGATCAGTCTAATGCAAAGCATGATGGTGAGTTTGTGACATGAGATCTAGAATTGGGACTCACCGAACTCCTCTCAGTTAGGGGCTGCCAGACATAACTTCAGTCTCTGCTGAGCTGACATGGGTTCACCAGTGACCTACAGGTAAAAAGCACAGGAGCTTATTTCCAGTGTCCTGTCCCCCATAGCACTGATACTACATCTTGGAGAATGAGGCTTACTTTCTAGGAAGATGTTTATTAAAAGTTTTGATCACTTTGGAGATCACACAAACAATTTTGTCTATTCAGGATGCACAAATAAAATCTGACACGCTATGCTCTTAAAGGAACAGCTCCCATTTTTGTCTCATTGTTAACATGCCTATTTCAATAGGTTGGGTTTTTTATATTTAGGCTGTAAGGTCTTTGGGACATGGACTATCTTCTCTGTTTGTACAGTACTTAGCACAGTGGGGTCCATGACAAGGCTCATGTGTGCTATGATAGTATCAATAACCAAATCAAAATAAGAATGTGTCAGTAAAACTAGCACAATCCACAGATACACTTCTAAATATTTCTAATATTAAATAATTCCAGTAACTATTCTACTATCCATTCACTTCATATGTATGTATTTTTTCACCTTCTCATTGGTCACTGACAGAACTTGAATCTGCAAATTCCCTACACAGACTTCTTCCACATTAGCTATAGCAATAACCGGTGGAAGGAAGCATTCTGCTCTCTTCTGTGGACCGGCCCATTTAGGGTTATACAATTGTATGTGAGAGACGAGTGGAACATTGGGCATCAAGATTCCTGTGTTCTGTTTCTGCTGTGAAAGTAGAATATGGTCTGGGAGTTGCACCTGGTTATGCTTTCATGCTGGAAGAGACTTCAGGAGGTCATCAGGTCCAGCCCTCTGCCCAAAGCAGGACCAACCCCAACTAAATAATCCCAGCCAGAACTTTGTCAAGGCAGGACTTAAAAACCTCTAGGGATGAAGATTCTACCACCTCCCTAAGTAACCCATTCCAGTGCTTCACCACCCTCCTAGTGAAATAGTTTTTCCTAATATCCAACCTAGACCTTCCCCACTGCAACTTGAGACCATTGCTCCTCATTCTGCCATCTCTCACTACTGAGAACAGCCTTTCTCCATCCTCTTTGGAACCTCCATTCAGGTAGTTAAAGGCTGCTATCAAATCCCCTCTCACTCTTCTCTTCTGCAGACTAAATAAGCCCAAATCCCTCAGCCTCTCCTTGTAGGTCATGTGCTTCAGCCCCCTAATCATTTTGGTTGCCCTCTGTTGGACCCTCTCCAATGTGTCCACATCCTTTCTGTAGTGGGAGGCCTAGAACTGGATGCAGTACTACAAATGTAGCCTCACCAGGGCCAAATACAGGGGAATTATCACTTCTCTAGATCTGCTAGCAGTGCTCCTCCTAATGCACCCTAATATGTCATTAGCCTTTTTGGCTACAAGGGCAAACTGTTGACTCATATCCAGCTTCTCATACATTGTAATCCCCAGGTCCTTTTCTGCTGAACTGCTGCTTAGCCAATTGGTCCCCAGTCTGTAACAGTGTTTGGGATTCTTCTGTCCCAAATGCAGGACTCTGCACTTGTCCTTGTTGAACCTCATGAGATTTCTTTTTGCTCAATCCTCCAATATGTCTAGGTCACCCTGGACCCTATCCCTGCCCTCCAATGTATATACCTTTCCCCCAGCTGAGTGTCATCTGCAAACTTGTTGGTGCAATCCATCCCCTCTTCCAGGTTATTAATAAAGATGTTGAACAAAACCTGCCCTACAACCAATCCTTGGGGCACCCTGCTTGAAACCAACCACCAACCTGACATTCTAGCCAGCTTTTTATCCACCTTACAATCCATTTATCTAATCCAGTGTTTCTCAACCAGTGGTACGAGTACCCTTAGGGGTACTTGAGAGAAGTCTGGGGGGGTACGTCAACCCAATTGAAATTTGGAGAAGACTGAATTTTTGTTTCAAGTTTTACAGCACTTTATTATTTTTGTACTTTTTACACCCAAATATTTCATCACCTGCCCTGGTACGATTAAGTTGTTTAAACAAATGTGTTGCAATGGTAGAAAAATGTTGTGTGTCTGAAAACTTTCAAAAAACGTTTTTTGAAAAGGGGTACTTCATAAAATAAAAAAAAGGTTGAGAAACACTGATCTAATCCATACTTCCTTAACTTTGTAACAACGCTACTGCTGGGATTGCGTGGAGATTGGACATAGACCTCTTGATGTAAAAAGCAGGACCCTCTGCCCTTGAGCACCTGGTCTCAGAGCATGAAAGCAGTAGCAGAGGCATAAACCTCTGTGGTCTGATTACCAGAGCGTATCACAGAACCACAGTTATCGTGGGTTATATAAATGCCTCATTTGGCACATTCCTTCTAAAAAGTTGTGTAGCAAAGTGAGTGATTGTTAGGTGGGCATGCATGCACATACTACTTCCCCAAAATCATATGAAGGCAAGAGATCATCTCCAGTGGGACAAAAATCACATTACTTGCACATTGTTATCGTGAGGGCACAGGTGAGATTGAGACAGTATTGCAAATCTGTAGGGGAACTTACCCTTCCAACAATGAGGTCATGACCTGAATGCCTAGCAGTTTGTTTTTGAACTGTTCAAGTTAAACCATGCATTCATCCCAAATGGCACAAATATATGCAAGATAGCAGCACTCAGCCTTGTCTCTTGCTTTCAGTCTAGCATGGCTGTCCCAAGAATATTTCAGGTGAAGTCCGCTTGAATCATCTTTCAGTGGCAGGGGCGTGATCTGCAGCATGTGTTTAATAAAGAATCACATTTCTTTAATAAGCTGTGCACTCCTCTCATGCTGTAAAATAATAAAATTTGAATGTAAAGTTTGACATAAATATCTCTTTTCACTCGAGAGCTTCAATCTGTCATAGCAGCAGGCCAGTTATCTATTCCACTGAGCCATTATGTCTGCTATGAAAAGGTTGTCATGTTTGGCTGCCTGAGCAAGTTAACATAAATATGCTTTGATCATTTAGTCTTTAGACCCTAGGTGCTGTCAATTTCAGTTAGCATTGTAAAGATTCTTTGCTGCAGAGTTACACATAATGCCATGTTAAATCTTTGAACAAAAAAAAAATCTTCATCCAGTTCTAAAATGAGACTGATTTTGATTCTCCCTTTCCCCTGACTGACATTTTTACCCTTAATTCAAAGGCTTATGGGGCCATTGGCTGGTCTAGTCAGTAACATCTCTTCATCACTTATCCTGTTCCTCTTCCATGTCTCCTGGGGAAAAAACTGCCCCCTGCTAATTTGCGTCATTTGTGTCAACTGGTGCAACTTAAAATTATAGACAAGGCCTGATGGTGGTCTATAGTGCACATAACTCTATTGAGTAGTATCATGAGGGCAAATTTTCAGATTATTCTTAAACAGGGTCCATTTTGATGAATCTCAGGTAGGATTGCATATGATGCTAAAAAAGTCACTCCAGTCAGTGAGAGACCAATATTATAACTGTTTGATGACCTGTATGATATTCTTAGCACAGGTTGTGGTAAAGTATCCATTGTACAAGAAACACCGTTGCAGTAGGTTCATGTGTCAGCATTTTCAGTAAAATGAGAGAACAATCTGTTCATCCTAAAATCCAAACATGTGATTGACCTAATATGACTTAAGTAGCTTGCAGTAGAGGCTGATGACAATGAACTTAGCACCTATAAGGAATCTGACACTTTTGTAAATAGTAAAACAGCTTTGATTCTTGTCTCTTCAACGTCTGGCTCTAATGCTAATAATAAATATGGACGGTGTTTGTGTGACGTTTCCTCCCACTTGGTTTGCGTATCTGATGTCTGTTTTCAGGGCTAAACTGAGTACAATTTTGTATTTGTGACTATGGTCTAAATGGAGTGGCTCTACCTTATCATGAGGTACAACATGAGGATGTGGAAACTGAGTTGCCTTTTGGGTGGCCTTTCCAGGGTCTGCATTAAGGCATACTGTGTGAGCCAAGGAAGTATTAGGGAAACATTTAGTCTTTCACATCTATTCTATTCACAAACAAATATTTCATTATTCTAGGGGCAGTCAATTGTCAGCTTTACACTAAAACCACAATAAAATGATTAGGGGGAAATTTTGTATTGTCTTTAATTTGTGGCAAGGGCGCAGTATGGCAACCGCGTTCAGTTCAAGGGTTGCTTTCAACATAGTTTGTGGACTTAGTATATGTTGTGAAATCATTGGTAACTGTACTATTCGGTGTTTCATGTCACAGTTCTCTCTGCTAATATGTCATGGTCTCTCTCCTCTCCCAGGTTTTAAAGGAATTGGATGAAGTTGGGGACCTCTTGCAACTGAAGTATTCTCGTCACCGGTTGGTGCCTCTCTTGGACCGACCATTTGATGAGACTACGTATGAAGAAACGGAAGACTGAACTCCCTCCACATGCCTTGAGGCACCCCCACAACAGACACTGTGGCACGCAGGCCACACAGTCCTTGAACCACACACTTCTGACTGCTTAACATAAAAAGGACTTTTTTTTTCACAATACTGAAGTAGCCACATCATCTCTAAATGGCATTTTGTAAATAGTGAAACCGCTTGATTCTTGTCTCTTCAGGGTCTGGCCCTACAGAGATGCTTGGCTTTATTTTTTTTATTATTATTATTATTTATTTGTCACCGTGAAATCACAGTGACCCTAGTTAGCGGTGAGCAAATGGTACCGATGCCTCACGTGCACCACTAATCTCAGGAGTGCCAGCTGAAATGTCGTGTCTGCAGCACGGCACTGGTGTGGCAGCACTTCCAATTTCACTACTAGGCGCCTAACTTTCCCAGGGAGTGATGGGCTGGCCAGTTTGTTCAACTGAGACTTCCTAGAGAAACTGTTGATAACTTGTTTAATCTAGTTAACAAGCCAGATAATCAACCAAAGCTTTTCCTTTTTACATTTACTTATGTTTAAAATGTGAGTTGTCTTTTTTTAAACATGTTGCTGACATGTCACTGATGGAAACATTGTTCCAAACATTGGCTAGTCCACCAGCCACAAGCAAGAGACCTGTCTGGACTTCAGCCTTTCCCCCCAGTTTGGATACCAGATTGTTTCCTGGTTTGATGCCAAGTGTTGTCTCATTAGGGTGAGCAATGGAGAGAGAGCCTTTGAGTAAGAAATATCTTGCCACTGTTACTTTCCTCGTAGCTCTAGCTCATGCATAGTCAAATCTCCATTTCCAAAAATGAGGTTAGTGTGTCTCACTCCCTTGTGTTCAAGCAGCTTTCCTTTGCACAAGCTTTAGAACTGTCCAGATTTGTGTAAAGATAATCTGATGATTGATGGGTTATAAAAATTATAGTCGGAAATATTTTTAAAAAATCACAAACCTTTATCTTTTACTGGAGAATGCTCCCATTTGTTATCAGAACCAGAATTGTGTAGTAAGAAGGGTATAATGAGCACCTACTAAGAGCATCATTTATTTGGGGTAGTTCTTCAAAAGAAATCTTAATGCACAGCATGGAGTTAACTCCAGTGTAGTTTGTTCAGATTTGTTTGTCTGAGACTCTCAATGTATTTTGTGAAATTGCTTTTGCAAAGATTACTGTCTTAAACAAAGCAATGTATGAGACTGCAAAACAGATATCTGCACTTTGGTGTGGCAGTTGCTTTTAAAGTTGGTCTGGTCATGATACTCTGTGCAGGTGGCAGTGACATATGGAATGAGATTCTGGATTTTTGAACAGAAACAGTGTGTGGTTCAAAGTCCATCCGTCTGGTGCAGCAAAGCAAAAGATAACTTTTTACTTGTGGTTGTAGTCCTATAACTTTCACTCTGTGCCACTAACAGAAATGGTGCTTTTTGATCACTAAAGCCAAGCAAATCTGCAGATAACTACGTGGTGGATTAAAACAGTATCAGCATCTGTTGTACAGAAACCCCATTTTATAACCACCTAGGCTGTGTCTACACTAGCACTTTTGTCGGTCAAGTGGGGGGGGGGGAGAAACATGCCACTTTTCGGAGATTGTTTAATTATGTGGACAAGAAAGCGCTCTCCTATTGCCATCAAGTGGCTACACAGGAGACCTTACAGTGGTGCAACTGTGCTGCTGTAAGGTCTGTAGTGTAGACATAGTCTAGATGGATACATCTTGCCCCATTCTGTGTAGCTAACCCTCAGAAGCCAATTCTCATTCAATCTAAAAACAATCATTTTTGCTGATTTTAAGTGCAGTAGTACAAAATCAGATGTTATAAAAATGTAAATTGAAATTATGAATTGAAATAGCCACAGATAAGTTCTCCAGTATATCCAGTTCACCGGAGATGTTTATTTGCTGGAATTGTTCATCTGCATATACAGTATGTCTACACCTCATGTGGTCATGATAGCGATAGAATAATAGTTTCCTTTATTTCTTCAGTCCTGGAATAAACTGGAGAGCCCTGGAATGATCTGACTTTATTTTGCCCCTTTGACCCTCTTCACCTGCACTCTGCCCATTAAGTCTTCTCAGTCGGGTCTGCTTGTAACATTCCAAAATGTGTGAGTAGATCAGATAGCTGCTGCTTTTTAAAAGGTCCTAACATAAGAGCTGCTATGTGTGGCAGGAACCCAGATAAGATCATCCCAAGAATTCCTGATCAAAGCTCCAGGCCTGGTCAAGTGATAGCTTTAAGGCTGATTTCATACACGCTACCAGAGCCAGAAATACAGACTGGGTCAGTGGGGACCTGGAATTTCAAGGCTTCTTGGGGCTGCACGGTGTACTCATATCTTACCCTGTGTGATCAAGCTAATGGACCTTTGAAATTGTGACTTGGTAACTTCCAAAAAACTTTAGAGTCTAAAAATGTTAATCCTAATTACTTTCCCTCTTCCTGTGCATGTGGTCTCTCAGTGCTAAGGCAGCCTGGCTTTCTAGATAGAAGATAATGAAAAATACTAATACATTACTTCATTAAATTCCTTTAAAGTATTTCTAAAATAGGTTTGCTGTACTTATACTCTCAAAATAATTAATGTGCAAATGGGTTCTGTTGCCACTGTTTGGGGTGACCAGTGGCAATAATGCCATTACAACTTTGTTACCCCATCATATTAAATACTGTGTCCATTCCTAAGATTTGTCTCGATCACAGGCTGCCCATCTAACATTGGCAAGCCACTTGATTAAATTTCAGTACTGGATCACCCTTGGGTCTGTGCTGCATCCTGTCTTGTCAGTGAGCTTTTTTTTCTGGTTCAGGAGACCCATGTTACTGCATGAGAATGTGTTTGGGCAAAATCTGGTCACTAGATGAATTGCTTCTAAAAATATGTTAGGCACTGGAGATTTGGCACATTGTGTTCAGTTAGTCGTGTTTTAAAAGCTAGGGCAGTCTTTTAAGATCCACTGAAAATTTCAGCCTCAGAAATTAGAGCAGGACCGGGTATGCTTGCCTTCATGTGGATGGCAATGTACCCTGGAAGGGGAATTGCTGACTCAGCAATTGCAAAGCTTTCATCAGAAGAAAAATTCATGCTCCTTTTGTCCTTGCAGAAGTAATAAATGAAAGAAGGTTTTAGAGTGAATGAGGAGAGAGGCTGTTCAGGATGCAGACCTCAGGCCCTGCCAACCTTTGAACAGTTTTAATTGAAAATTACTTCTCTATCCAAACACACACGTTATATAAAGAGATGCATAGTGCCAATTTAGAATTAAGGTTGCTCATGTGCAGAGGGTTTCTCTCTGTACTGTTTTGTCACTGAATGTTGATCTATTGTGCAACAGCATCCCTGGAGAACTGAGTGAGGAAAGAGAGAGGAAAGCTTTCCTCTCTGAGCTGCTGAAGGCTTTAAAAAACGCAGTGCCAGTGCCGATGTCCCTTTTATTGAACCCTAAAGGAATTTCCACAGTGCTTTAGCAAAGGGAGGCTGCTGTGTACTAGTGAAGCATGTGGTCCTTGCATACTGCTGGGAACTGCCCTTCCTCACTGGGAGATTTTTTTCTTAGAGTTAAGCAGGCACATGAAGTTCTCATGATCTCTAGCCACCATTCTATTTCTTTTAGTTCCTGTGAAAGAGGGGGGAGTGCTTATTTTTTGTATCAAAATATCCAAGATTTGTTTTAACATGGGGGGGAAGCATTTGTATAGTGTTTCGGCTTGCATTCAATTTTTTTCACACTGATTTCTGTATCTCTGATGTTCATATGTCTTTTTGTTTCTGGGGAGCAACTTGAGAGGTTTTTTTTCCCCACTCTGGGTCCTAGTGGTTACTGGTAAAGGACACTTTGCTCTAATCCAGGGATGGTGGGCATGAGCTGGTCAGTTGCTCGTGGGGCTGAAAGCACTTTCTGCACCCTCCCTTATTGCCTGTTGCAGTCAGTTAACAGCAATAAGTAGAATCTTTCAGTAAAGGAATTGTAGCATTTTCCTCTAACACAACTGAAAAACAGAAATACACCCCCATCCTCTTTCAAAATTGCACTTTCCTGCAAAAAGCAGACATGGGAAGTGTTCCCGCAAAACTAATGCACCCTGTGCCATTCGTGCAAAGGAAATTTGGCTTCCTGATCCAACCACGGAAAATGGACAAAGAAAAGGGTTTAGTACTGCCATCATTTTCTCCTCTCTTCTGTGTGGAAATTCGTCTCCACATGCTTTAGAGCAGTGATCCTAAAAGTAGAAATACAGCTCCCATTGGTGGAAGGCGCACTTCTCTTAGTCTTGCCTGCTCCAAACCTCTTGAAGCTCCATGTAAATGGAAATGCTCCATTTAACTCCCTTCCCCTTTTGGGAAAGTGGCTTGTAGCCTAAATGGAGCAAGAGGAGAGGCTATTTTGGATGAATGCTATTAGTCTAGGACTTCTACTGCTATTAGTGAGGTCAGCTGAAGTGAAGCAGAGGAGAGGGCAGGAGGAGAGACATGGGGAGTTGGATCCCACATAAGAGGGTGTCCTGCAGTTCTAAACTACTGTCATGGCCACCTTTCTCTATCTGTAGACGTTACGGCCTGTGGAGATGTCCTAGAATTCAGTGGTCCATCTCAACAGCTATAGCAATGCTCAGCTTTTGAGAACACTGTATGCTGGACCTACAGTCTTCATCATTTGCACTTGTGTTTTTGAAGACTGAGGCAGCTGCAGACTTCCATTTTAACACAAGTTCAGCTTCAGGGTACCTGTAAATTGCTAACATGACTGTCAGGGGTAATGTTGACTGTCCCAGGACTTGAGCTAGAACTGAAGTGGACTGTCAGCAGGTGAAAGCAGTCAGGTGTAGTCCACTTAACGTGAAACTGTTTTTTAAACTAAGTGTAATTGTGCTGACTTGTACTCTTGCAGAGGTTCCCAGTCTTGCAAGCTGTATTCCTGTCCAAAGGATTTGTGTATTGGGCTTGCACACATGGGAAGTATCTGCCTGGGGGAAGTACTTTGGGGTTTATCTTGTGTTTAAAGTGCTTTGTACTGAGCCTGGAGCTCTTCTGTTCCAGCAGTATCCCAAAAAAGGATTGGGTGGGGGAGGAGGGGTGACTGGACTGTACAGTGCATATAACAAAAAAGCCTTAATCTGTGATTCTTTTTGATATGTGGAATTAATAAACTGACCCAAAAGCATACAATGAATCTTAACCTACAGATATTCTGTGCTCCTAATGAAGCAATATATAATATTTCTTAGGGGTGGCAGAGATAGGTCTGCTTTGTGTTCAGCCCTGCCTATCAGCAAGGTTTGTTTAATAAGCAGAAAAGGCATCTGTTAAAAACAGGTAAAGTGAAGTCATTACAGGTCTGCATCCATCCTGCTACTTGGCAAGGTTTGTGATCTGCCCCAAGCTGCTGGAAGAGAAGAAGAATTAGTGGAAGCCTGAGGGAGGGTTTTAGCATGTTGTAGGAAGCTGTGGCAGCTAGCCACTTAATTAATTCCTCACCTGTAGATAGGCATGTTGATAGAGCAGCAGGAATGTGCTAGAGGTTGATGCAGATAAAGATATTGCTGACCAAATGAAGTGCACTGTCAACCATACAGACACTGTATGCATCCACTGTTTACCAAATCATACCCTGTTCAGCCGGTATTTCTGCAGTTGCCTAACAGGGAGCATTAAGCTAAAAGCATTTCCAGCTTTTCAGCATCACTCCAGAAGGGGGCTAATAAAAACTTGAGAGCGTGAAAAATAACTTCCATGGAGCCTGAGGCTTTAGGCTAGCTGCCTCAAAGCTAATGGTGGCCCACATTTCCATTGCCCAGGTTTGAATCACCACTCAGTCACAGCTTCTGAAGTCTTACATTGCACTGTGTTTCTTTTGCCGCTGCATTGCTATAATGTACATATATATTGGGTCTTTTGTAGATACGAAACATTTTAAATAACATTTTTAATGGGCTTCCCCAAAATATTTTATGCCAGATATCTAATTTTTTTTACACCGTTGAGAATTAACATGAAGTTGGGCACTAAGCAGGGAGAGAAAAAAAGCAGATGGTACATTGATTATAAAAAGGGTAGCAATGCATGTTTAAAACACTGGAGAAAAACAACTGCTTGGAAAAAAATTGTTCAAATGTAATCTCTTCTACATAATAAAGAATTTGGAAAAGGCCTTGAGAGTGTGTTTGCTTTTTAAAACTGTTTACAAGATTTCTGCCCTTTAGTGGGTCAAGAAGCACAAGCTGTTGGGCTCTCTACAGGAATTGCTGGATAAAATTTTAGCGGCCTGTATTGTGCAGGATATAAATGGGCCACTTTAGAAGGAGTTGCCCCTCAGCGCTAATCTAGTCCCTATTCTGAATATGTTTGCATCAGTCCTGATGTCAGTGAAGCTTCCAATAGAGAGGTCTCTTAGGGTATGTCTACACTGCATTCCTCTTTCGAGAGAGGAATGTAAATGCAGCTGAGCGAAATTGCAAATGAAGCACAGATTTGAATTTCCCGCGCTTCGTTTGCATAATTGTGTCTGGGCGCTATTTCGAAATACCCTATTTCGAAAAAAGAAACGCTGTCTAGACATGGTTATTTCGAAAGAAAACCCTTCTTTTGAAATTACCCTTATCCTTACTCCTTATACAATGAGGTTTAAGTTGTATTTGCCTAGTTTATTGATAAGAATATCATGCGAGACCATATCAAATGCCTTACTAAAGTCTAGGTATACCACGTCCACCGCTTCTCCTTTATCCACAAGACTTGTTATCCTATCAAAGAAAGCTATCAGATTGGTTTTACATGGTTTGTTCTTTACAAATCCATGCTGGCTGTTACCTATCACCTTATTATCGTCCAGGTGTTTGCAGATGAATTCCTTAATTACTTGCTCCATTATCTTCCCTGGAAAAGAAGTTAAACTGACTGGTCTGTAGTTTCCAGGGTTGTTCTTATTTCCCTTTTTAGAGATCATCTAGTCTGTAGTCTGACCCCCCTGCACAATGCAGGCCATAGAATCTCACCCACCCTCTCCTAGAATAATCTTCTCACCTATATCTCAGATATTGAAGTCCTCAAATGGTTTAAGGACCCCAAGATGCAGAGAATCCTCCAGCAAGTGATCCGTGCCCCATGCTACAGAGGAAGGCGAAAAACCTCCAGGGCCTCTGCCAATCTACCCTGGAGGAAAATTCCTTCCCAACCCCAAATATGGCGATCAGCTGAACCCTGAGCATGTGGGCAAGACTCACCAGCTAGACAACCAGGACCAATCCCAACTAGATCAACCCAGTCAGGGCTTTGTCAAGCCGAGACTTAAATACCTCTAGAGATGGAGACTCCACTACTTCCCTAGGTAACCCATTCCAGTGTTTCACCACTCTCCTAGTGAAATAGTTTTTCCTAATATCCAACCTGGACCTCTCCCACCACAACTTGAGACCATTGCTCCTTGTTCTGCCATCCGTCACTACTGAGAACAGCCTTTCTCCATCCTCTTTGGAACCTCCCTTCAGGAAGTTGAAGGCTGCTATCAAATCCCCCCTCACTCTTCGCTTCTGCAGACTAAACAGACCCAACTCCCTCAGCCTCTCCTCATAGGTCATATGCTCCAGCCCCCTAATCATTTTGGTTGCCCTCCGCTGGACCCTCTCCAATGCGTCCACATCTTTTTTGTAGTGGGGGGCCCAGAACTGGACACAATACTCCAGATGTGGCCTCACCGGAGCCGAATAAAGGGGAATAATGACATCTCTGGATCTGCTGGCAATGCTCCTCTTAATGCAACCTAATATGCCATTAGCCTTCTTGGCTACAAGGGCACACTGTTGACTCATATCCAGCTTCTCATCCACTGTAACCCCCAGGTCCTTTTCTGCAGAACTACTACTTAGCTGGTTGGTCCCCAGCCTGTAACAATGCTTAGGATTCTTCCATCCCAAGTGCAGGACTCTGCACTTGTCCTTGTTGAACCTCATCAGATTTCTTGTGGCCCAATCCTCCAATTTGTCTAAGTCACTCTGGACTCTATCCCTGCCCTCCAGCGTATCTACCTCTCCCCCTAGCTTAGTGTCATCTGCAAACTTGCTGAGGGTGCAATCCATCCCCTCATCCAGGTCATTAATAAAGATATTGAACAAAACTGGTCCCAGAAACTAACCTTGGGGCACTCCGCTAGAAACCGACCGCCATCCTGACACTGAGCCGTTGATCACTACCCACTGGGCCCGGCCTTCTAGCCAGCTTTCTATCCATCTTACCGTCCATTTATCCAATCCACATTCCCTTAACTTGCTGGCAAGAATATTGTGGGAGACCGTATCAAAGCCTTGCTAAAGTCAAGGTATATCACATCCACTGACTTTCCCATGTCCACAGAGCCAGTTACCTTATCATAGAAGCTAATCAGATTGGTCAGGCACGACTTGCCCTTTGTGAATCCATGCTGACTATTCCTAATCACTTTCCTCTCTTCCAAGTGCCTCAAAATGGATTCCTTAAGGATCCCTTCCATGATTTTTCCAGGAACCGAAGTAAGACTGACCAGCCTGTAGTTCCCTGGATCGTCCTTCTTCCCTTTTTTGAAGATGGGCACTACATTTGCCTTTTTCCAATCATCCGGGATCTCTCCCAGTCTCCACGACTTTTCAAAGATAATGGCCAAAGGCTCCTCAATGACATTTGCCAACTCCCTCAGTACCCTCGGATGCATTAAGTCCGGACCCATGGATTTGTGTACATTTAGCTTTTCTAAATAGTTCCTAACCTGTTCTTTACCCACTAAGGGCTGTCCATCTTCATCCCATCTTGCGTCACTTAACGCATTAGTCCAGGAGCCCACCTTGTCCGTGTATACAGAGGCAAAGAAAGCATTGAGTACTTCAGCTTTCCCCACATCATCTGTCACTAGGTTATCTCCTTCATCCAGTAGGGGCCGCACACCCTCTCTGATCACCTTCTTCTTGTTAACATGCCTGTAGAAACCTTTCTTGTTATCCTTCACATCCTTAGCCAGTCGCAATTCCATTTGCGCTTTCGCCTTCCTGATAACCCCCCGGCATTCTCGAGCTATACATTTAAACCCCTCCCTGGTCATTTGTCCCTGTTTCCACTTTTTGTAAGCTTCCTTTTTGTGCTTAAGTTCACCAAGGATTTCCCCCGTAAGCCAATCCAGTCTCCTACCATGTTTGCCTCTCTTGCTACGCATCAGGATGGTTTCTTTCTGTGCCTTCAATAAGGCTTCTTTAAAATACTGCCAGCTGTCCTGGACTCCTTTCCCCTTCATGTTAGCATCCCAGGGGATTCTGCTCATCAGATCTCTGAGGGAGCCAAAATCTGCTTTTCTGAAGTCCAAAGTGTGTATTTTACTACTCTCTTTTCTTCCTTTGGTCAGGATCCTGAAATCTATCATCTCATGATCACTGCTTCCCAGGTTGTCACCCACCTCTGCTTCCCCTATTAGTTCCTCCCTGTTTGTGAGCAGAAGGTCAAGCTGCGCACGGCCCCTGGTCGGATCCTTCAGCACTTGTACCAAGAAGTTATCCCCAACATTCTCCAAAAAATTATCATAATGGTCCCTTCTGACCTTAAAGTCTATGAGTCTATGAGTCGGGCACTATATTTGCCCTTTTTCAGTCTTCTGGAATCTCTCCTGTCTTCCATGATTTTTCAAAGATGATAGCTAAAGATTCAGATACCTCCTCTGTCATCTCCTTGAGTAGTCTAGGATGCATTTCATCAGGCCCTGGTGACTTGCAGACATGTAACTTTTCTAACTTTACCTCTATCAAAACAGAATGTACGCACTAAGCATACAATGCTCACCACTTCCAAGAAAGCAGATTAACTTTTCTTGATGGCCAGTCAGGATCAGGTCATCTGGGAAATCCAGTTTTTGCATGGTGTAGTTAGCAGGGTACTGTGGTTTGGCATGCTCTGGTCTCGGGTGTGTGTCCTGAATTTGGTTCCCAAGAACTTCCTTTTGGAGCCCAGTTTATATAGTGTATCTTGAGTCTTACTTAACTATATCTTAGTAATATTTTAGTAAAATGTCTGGTTATTTTCTAATCAATCCTAACATATTGTAAAACAAATATTTAATTTATGATACCCCACAAGCAAGTACCAATCGATGATACCCACAATGATTTACACTTAGCAAAATTAGTTATACAACAGACAGAAACAAAGGACCAGAGACTGTACAGAAATGGGCACCAGAAAGGCCAAATGCTGTAAGTATTGATTTTACAATTGCTGATAGGTGATTTCTTGTCAGACAATTTTATTTTAACCGTCCTAAGATATGCTTCTGTATCTGATTATGATGAGCGTGATTAGGACAGAATCGCCGCCTTAACAGCCCAATATTACATAGTTTTAATCAGAGGTCACTGATTAGGAAGGACATGGGGAGGGAGAGGAGAGGCACATGACCGCCCCCCATGTGACTCTACCCCGTCCTCCCCAGGCCCCATCCCTGCCCTGCCTCTTCCTGCCTCACCCATGCTCTACCCCCTTCCCACCTCTTCCCCCCCCCGAAATCCCCTCCCCCCAAGCAATGTGACACAGTGCTCTAGCTCAGACCTGGTGCCAGCAGCAGGAGTCAGGCTCCCCCTGCACTCACCAGCTGGCGGGGAGGGGAAGCAGAGCAATAGAGCTCTAAATTGCTCTGCTTCCCCACCTCCCAGTCACATTGCTCCACTTCCTGCCAGTGAGTGTGGGAGAGAGAAGGGGGGTGGATGATGATCTCACTCCACCCTGAACTGACTCAGCTGGGAGCAGGGGGAGTGGAGCCACATTGCTTCGCTTCCCCCCAGTGCTACCGGTGAGTGCTGGGATGCCCCAACTTCTGCTGTGGGGTCCAGGCCTCCCCACTAGTCCCTTGGACCGCACAGAGGCTCTGGCCCCTTGCTCCTCCTGCCCTGGGTGTTTGGGGAGTGACATGCCCCCTTGCCTCCCCCAACATCTACCCTGGCTTTAGTGAGGATGTGACTTTCTGCTTCTTGGCACATGGCTGCTGCTCTCCTAATATGGTTGCAGAGAAAGGCCTCAGCCTTACAGTAGATCATGCCCACCTGCCAATGTTCTAATCCAATTAGTGAAACAATTTCAGTTTTTCCAAAGAACAGCAGCTCCAGATGCATTGTCAGCTCATCCAGACATCATTGCTCATCCCCAGGAAGAGCCTGCATTATCTTCAGTAGTACATCCCCATGCAATGATAGGGTTAATTAAGACTCACCATAGGGCCCCAGAAAAGAAACACATGTAGACCACCATCTAGCTCCAGATGTCTGTGGGTCCATTCCCTCCAGCCTTCTTCTTCATGCCCCTGTCTCAATGGACCCTCATGCATGTGGGTGGGGCAGGGGTTTCTGGCAGGGCTGAATTAACTCTTCTGGGGGGAAATAATCATTTAGAAGTATTCTTTATTATGGTACATTCCAAAGGGATGTAGCCTTCTTGCAGATCAAGCACAGAAATGTTTGTTTCCTTCAGACAACAGAAATCCATTTTCCAAATGAGAAACTACTAACAATCCTGCCTCATTTGTGTGCTCAAATCAGTATTCAGTCACTTACAGTACAGTTTGTGCACCTGTATTGGAATACTAGTCCCCAGGCTGTTTTTAGTTTCAAAAGCTTCAAGGGGTAACCGAGTTAGTCTGTTCAGGATAAACTTAAAAAACAACAAATAGTCTGGTAGTACTTTAAAGACTAACAAAACATGTAGATGGTATCATGAGCTTTCGTGGGCACAGCCCACTTCTTCAGATGACCAGAGTGTTGGATATCCAGAACTAAAATAAATAGGGGAGAAGGGAGGAGAGGAGAAGAAAGAAAAACATGGGGAGGGGGAGAACAAGAAGTAGTACTGGGTATAAAAATACCAAGGGGAAAGCGGAGCTGGAATGTAACAGGAAGAACAAATAGTCTATAAGCACCTAAAGACTGGATAGTCAAAAGAGGCAGATAAGAACCATTAGTAGGCAATAGAGAAGAAGGGTACTAACACCAGATACAATACAGAAAAAGAATCACTGGCACCTTCATTGTTTGGTAGGTTGATAATGTCCCAGCCATCCAATAGCTTTATTTCATCCATTAGCATAAGTATCAAACTTGTGAATGAATTGTAGTTCCAGTCCTTCCTTGTGTATTTGGCTTGTGGAATTGGTCTGTAACAAAACAGCCACTTGAAGATCTGTTAATGAATGCCCAGGTAGATTGAAATGTTCCCAAAGAGGTTTTTGTATGTTCCCTTTATGGATATCTGATTTGTGTCCATTAATTCTTTCCCATAGGGACTGTCCAGTTTGTCCAATATATACTGCAGTGGGCCATTGCTGGCATAGACTACATTCCTGGATGTGCAATTAAATGAACCTCTGATTTGGTGGCTTATGTGGTTGGCTCCAGTAGTGAATTCACTTTTATAGATATGTGGGCAGAGCTGGCATCGGGGCTGATTGCAGGGCTGGGTCCCTGAATGTTTATGATGTAGCTGTGTAGCATGGTTACTGGAGAGAATTTGTTTCAGGTTGGGGGTTGTCTGTAAGCGAGAATAGGCCTTTCTCCCAAGGCCTCTGAGAGTGAGGGATCATTTTCCAAGATAGGCTGTAGATTGTAGATAATGCATCTCTAATTTACATGTGGCTGGGATGGAGGTAAATCTAGATCTGAAATGAGCCATGCATTTCCTGGAAGATGTGAGTGGACTCCGAAAGCAGCAACAGATTAAGGGTATGTCTGCACTGCATTCCTCTATCTAGAGAGGAATGCAAATGCAGCTGAGCAAAATTGCAAATGAAGCGTGGATTTGAATTCCCCCCCCCCAACTCAGCACCCTCCTCCTGAGCTTCCGCTCCAGTAGGGAGGAGTGGTCAACCCACCCCCCCTCCCTCCATCTTTCCCCTCCATTGACGCCCTCCTCCCCTGCCTGGTGGGGTGGAGTGGTCCACCCTTGTCTCCCTTCCCTACCATTTGTCTCCTCCAACCTCTCCCCTTTATGATGGAAGAGACCTTTGCCCCCGCCCCCAATCCTGTCAACCCTATGGTCCCCACATTGCCACCAGCCCTGAAGATCGCTGCGGCTGACCTCCTGACTCCGGTCCAGGCTCTGCCACTATCATGGTTGACACTCCCCCTGACTCTGGAGGGGCTTCCACCTCGGCCCGTAAAAAGGTCCAGGGGAAGAAGAAGGGGAAAGACCTGGCCCGGAAGGCCAAACTTCCCACGGCTGAGGCCACTGCTGCCCCAACATCCACCGTGACCCTTCCTTCCCCTGCTGCTCCCCCCTCAAACACTGGGGGCATTCCATCCGCAGCCCCCAGAGCATACGCCCACGTGGCCGCTACTGACCCCCATGTACCAGCGCATCTTCTGCCCCGACTGCTGCCTCCAGCTCCATCCCTGGTGACCCTTCCCTACCCTGACCAGGAAGCACGGTGTCCACTGCCTCCTGGTCCCTGCCTTGCCCCATATCAAAACATACGTGCGGGCATTGGCGGAGGTGGTGGGGTCCTCCACTGTGGTGACAGCCTCCAAAATATATGGGAAGGTCGTGTTCTTCTTTTCCTCAGAGGCCGCCACCCGGGAGGCAGTGGAGAGGGGCCTGGCAGTGAGGGGTGCGCATATGCCCCTCAAACCATTAAAGAGCCTGGGTGTATGGATGGTCTTAGTCTCCATCCCATCCTTCCTCCTCAACGCCGACCTGTTACCTGTCCTCTCCTCCCTCGGGAAGCCAGTTTCCACTATCAGCCCTTTCCCATTGGGCTGCAAGGACCCCGCCCTCCATCATGTTGTCATTCCGCCAGCAGGTGCAGTTATAAATGCCACTGGCTGCATGTGATGGAGTGGCACCGGAGGGGTCCTTCCTGGTGCCCTATTAGGGGGCCCTTTACTCGGGGGAGACCTGAAAGTTCCTCTGCTGGGGGATGGGACACATCCGGAGGGACTGCCTCCTGGCCCGGTCTGAGGGGGTGTCTGGGCCCCCCAGGGCCTGGAAGAGCACCAGCCCCCCAAGTAGTCCAGCCTCATGGCTTCCCCTTCTCCTCCTCCCAACGGCTCTGCTTGATCACCGGGAGCACACCCCCTAGCATGCGTGGGCAAGTAGGTAGGCCCCGAATCTGTGCAACCAGGTCCTGCAGAGTCTGAGGAGGAGAGGGTGGCATGGTTGCTGCTCAGCAAGGGAGTGGGCTCATCCCAGGGGGAGATTTTCCTGCCCCCCCCATTGTTCCTCCCTTGCCTCCCAGACCCCCCCCCAAATATCATCTGCACTTCCTGGCCCTGCCCCTGCTGACCAGCCCTCCACTTCCACCTCAGAGGGCTGGACGCTCATTTGGGGGAAGCACAGAGCCTGCAGTCTGCGAGCTCGATCTCCCCCCTCCGATGAGGAGGGTGAGAAGGCCCCCCACAAACTATTGAGTGGGGACACAGCTGCCAATATTGCCCCCGGTGAGCGTAAGCAGGAGGCGCCGGCCGAGGATGCTATGGCAGCAAAGGGGGACAGTGCCATCCCCCTCGCAGAGCCCTTCCTTGAGGAGGTCTCAGATGGAGCTCCCCCAGCCCCCTTACCATCTGCGCCCCACCGTCATCACTGCCGTGGGGATGGACTTCAGCTCCATCTTCAAGGAGATCAAGGCCCTGAGTCTTACTTCGCTTGCCCAGGGGGAGGACAATCCCTTGCCAAAGGGCCTCGGTCTGGACGGTGACTTAGTTGCGATTCCCCCCCCCCCTCCTCCTCCCTCCCCCATGCCCCAGGTGGCTGCCTCCACTCTCACCCTCGGGGTGCCCCTAATACTGTCTGTCAGCCCGGCCACCATAGGCACCTCATCTGAGGCCACCGAGCCCATAGGGGCAATGGCCAGCACCAAGCAGCCAGGTTCCGGGCTTGTGGGTGCTCCCTTCACCTTTGAGCGGGAGCGGTCACCTTCTCTCCCTGCTGGGGGCCCAGCAATTGGTATCACTGTAACCGATGCCATGGCTTTGGACAAAAGCTCCACCCAGCCATCTGAGCTTGGCATTGGCACGGGCCCCCTCCCCACCTATGTCCCCTTGGTCCCCAACCTCATTCAGGAGGCACCACAGCCCGATGGCCCAGACCTGGGGGACTGTCCCCTTGCCCCCACTGCAAGCTCTGGTCCCTCTCCCCGTCCCGATCCTTCCTCCATTCTCGTCCATATCCCCGGTACTGACCCCATTCACAGTCCCGGTCCCAACCCCGCCCCCATTTCTAGTCCCGCTTCCACTACCACCCTCATCCCCACTCCTATTCCCAGACCGAAGTCTGTTCCCAACCCTACTCCCCCTTCCGTCCCCACCGCAATGCCTGTTCCCCCTCCACTGCCTGCCCATTCCACTGTTATTGCCACCCCCATGGGGGCTATCTCGTTCCCACTAGCTGCGAGCAGCCCTCGGGGGGTGGTTTTCATGTCCCCCGTTGCCAGTTCCCTAGGGGCTGCCCTGTTCCCTCCGCCGCCCCCTCCCTTGCCAGGGATGGAGATGGACAGTGCAGTGCCACTGCATTTGGCGCTGCGCCGGGGATCAGATCCCTGTTTGCCCATCTCCGTGGCCCATGGGGGTCTATCTTGGGGCCCAGATGGGGGAAAACCCTGCTGCCCTGACCCCCTCAGCAGTGAGGGCCGAGCGGTAGCAGTTTATCGCGGATCCCCCCGGGGCTAAGGATAAGGTTAAGGGTGCAGCTCACCGTTCGGCGCTGGGGGAGACGTCAACCATATCCTCAGGGCCACAAAGGCCCTTTTGCAGGAGTGGAGAGGACCCAAGAGGCAGGACATCGCGGCCAAGGCCCACAGGTTCCGTGATGCTCTCCTGGCCTTTGGGTCAGGGAGTGGCCTGCTGCAGGACCTGTGGGGAGCTGACGATTACCCTGCCCACGAGGATCCACCCCAGCCCTCGTCATGAAATACACTATCATCACGACATTAAACACCTGAGGCTGTAGGGTGGGTCTCTGCTGGAGCCAGGTGCTCTCCTTCCTTAGGGTGTTTTTTAGCCATCTTAGCACTTGCTCGTCTGGGGTGGTCACCCTGTTCTCCCCTGCCTTACAGCCTAAGATGCTGGGGGTCGCTGAGATTGTCCCGGGTTGCCTGCTGCACATCCGGGCCCACGTGGAGGGGCTGACAACGAACTAGGTCTTTTATTAGCAGGCAGTGACCTTTTTCGGTACCTTGGGTCCCCGCAAGTGCTTGGTCGTGGATGGGGACTTCAACACTATCCTTGAGGACCGGGATCGATTGGGAGTTGAGAACTGCCAGGCTGCAGTCACCACCCAAACAACACCACCACTTTCACCAATGTCCGGGTGGAGGATGATCAGTCACGCCACTCCCAGTTGGACTACATCTACCTATCCCATTTCCACTTGGCAAGGGCCCACTCCTCCAGCATCTGGCCAGCCCCGTTCATGGTGGCCATAAAAGCCTCTCTCAGCCAGGAGAGGCTAGGGCCAGCCTACTGGCATTTTAGCAATAGCCTGCTGGAGGATGTGGGCTTCGTGGCATCCTTCCGGGAGTTCTGGCTGGCCCTGGCAGAGGCAGTGGCCCACCTTTCCCTTGGAGCGGTGATAGTGGGATGTGGGGAAGGTGCGCGCCCAGATCTTATGCTGCAACTATTCCCAAGGCGCCAGTCGGTGGAGGAATGTGGCGATAGAGCATCTGGAGCGAGAGGTTTTGAAGCTTGAGAGGCACCTAGCATTCAACCCTGAGGATCCACCTTTCCATGAGGCATACCGGGAGAAGCAGGAGGAACTCTGGAAGCTCGAGGACCACTGGGTCCGGGGTGCCTTTGTTTGATCCTGCATCCGTCTGCTTCTGGAGATGGATTGCAGCTCCCGCTTCTTCTATGCCCTGGAGAATGAGGGAAGCCAAAAAGCATGCCACCTGCCTTATGGCGGAGGACGGCACCCTCTTCCCCTCCCCCCATGGATCCGGAGGAGATGTGTAGAAGGGCCAGGGCCTTCTATGCCAGTTTATTCTCCTCAGCTCTGGCTGACAGCTGTAGGATGCTCTGGACTGAACTCCCGATGGTCAGCGTGGGAGACCAAGACTGGCTGGAGCTGCCTTTCACTGTGGCCGAGTTCTCAGAAGCCCTCTGTCTCATGCCCACCAACAAAACCCCGGGCATGGACAGGCTGACCATGGAGTTCTACCGTGTGTCCTGGGACCTCATCACCATCTGGGCTGAGTACTTGAAAAGCGGGGTCTTCCCTCATTCGTGCAGGCGAGCCATGCTCACCTTGCTACTGAAGAAGGGGGACCTCCACGACCTTTGGAATTGGCATCCCTGCTTGCTCCTCAGCACGGACTATAATGTCGTAGCAAAAGCCATCTCACTGCAGCTGTGGTCCATGCTGGCAGATGTGGTCCACCCTGTCCAGACCTATGCTGTCCCAGGCCGCAGCATCTTCGACAATCTGTACTTGGTCCAGGATCTCTTGGAACTTGGGTATAGGGACAGTCTGTCATTCACCCTCCTGTCCCTGGACCCAGAGAAGGTGTTCAACCGGGTATGCCACAGGTAACTCCTGGGCACCCTACAGGGCTTTGGCTTTGGGCCCCATTTTGTGGGCTTTCTCCGGATGCTGTACGCCTCCATGGAGTGTTTGGTCAGGCTCAACTGGACCCTAACCAAGCCAGTCAGCTTCAGATAGGGAGTACGTCAGGGGTGACCGCTGTTGGGCCAGTTGTACCCTCTGGTGATCGAGCCCTTCCTCTGTCTCCTCTGCCGGAGGTTGATGGGTTGGTGCTCCAAGAGCCAGCGGTGCAGTTGGTCCTGTCGGCATATACCGATGATGTGCTCCTCATAGTCCGGGATCCAGGAGACCTGGTGCGGGTGGAGGTTTGCCAAGCCATCTTCTCAGTGGCCTCCTCCGCCCGGGTCAACTGGTTCAAGAGCTCTGGCCTGTGGTCGGGGATGGGTGGTAGGCAGGCTTCAGGTCATCAGGTTGTGCGCGGGTCCGCTGCTCTGTCTTGGTGTTTTTCTATTCACCACGCATCACTCCCCACCAGAAAACTGGCAAGGTTTGGAGGCCAGGGTGGGTGAGCGGCTGCAGAGATAGACAGGACTGCTCCAGTGTCTTTTCCTGTGGGGGAGGGTGTTGGTGCTGAACCAACTAGTCCTGTCCATGCTCCGTCACCAGCTCAACACCCTGAGCCCGGTTCCGGAGGTCCTGGCCTGGCTCCAGAGCATAGCCCTGGAGTTTTTCTGGCCAGGACTGTCCTGGGTCTGTGCAGGGGTCCTGTGTCTCCCCCTGGAGAAGAGGGGGACAGGGCCTGGTTTGCATGAGCAGCCAGGTCCGGACCTTCCTCCTCCAGGCCCTGCAGAGACTCCTGAATAGTGCAGGTAGTCCGTCGTAGAGCACTTTGGTGCATGCCTTCCTCTGCCACCTCCAAGGACTCTGATATGACCGGCAGCTCTTTTTTATCCACCTGAGAGGTCTTCCGTGAGACCTCTCAGAGTTGCTGGAATTCTAGGAACTTCTCCAGACCTGGAAGCTGTTCGCAGTGACCAGGTCCATTGTGTCCACTGAGGCAGTGGACCTCCTTGATAAGCCCCTGTTCCACAATCCAGCTTTGTGCGTGCAGGTGGCAGAGTCTCCCGTGGTGCACCGGAGGTTGATCCTGGCAGAAACCACCAAGGTCAGAGACCTCCTGGACTACAACAGGGGGGATTGGGTGGATCCCTGTGCGCTCACTTGGCTCATGGGGCTTTCTACCTCCTGAGTCCCCCTGCATGTGCTCTAAGTGGTGAAGAAGGCCTTGTCACAGCCCACTCTTGATTTCCTGCAGCGAGCCCTTCGAGAGGGTACTCCCTCCCTCCCCCACATTGCAAACCCTCGTCCCTTTTTCTCAGATCCCTGTTCCGCAGGCCCCTCCGGCCTCCCCCCCCCCATCCCTGGACCCCCAGCTGGCTGCAGGATCTGCAGCTGGCCTGTCTTTGAACTCACCTAGAGACCATCTGTACATGCTCATGCTCCACATGTTACATTTTCCCCCCCCCCCGTCCCACCCTGACAGTAGATGGTGGGACTACTTAAGACCTATTGAGGGTGGGGAGCCCTGATGGGCCAGTGTTTACTCCACCTTATTCCATGGCACATTGGGGACATCAGCTGGTGGCTCCTCCATGGAGCCATGAGCATGGGCGTGTATCTGGCACAGTTCACCCCTGTTCCCGATGCCTGCCCCTTCTGCAGCATGAGGGAAATCCTGGTGCACACATATCTGGAATGCGCCAGGTTGCAGCCCCTTTTCTGGCTGCACTTTTCCTCTCACCTTTTATTTACGCCCACCCCATCCATGGCCCCACAAAATTGCAAGACCTCCTCCTGGCCCTGGCGAAAGCCGCCACATACAATACCAGGAGGAGGATGCCGGACGAGGGGGTGCTTTGTGACTGTGGGGCCTATTTCCGCTCCTCCCTGGTCTCACGCGTCCAGGCAGAGTTCCTCTGGGCGGTATCCACTGGTTCCATCAACAGCTTTGAGGCGCAGTGGGCGCTGTCCCGGGTTCTCTGCTCGGTGTCCCTATCTGGTTCCCTTGTTTTGAACCTTTGACTCACACCCCTTAACCCTGTTTTTCATTATTTGTCCCCCGCAATTAGTTGAGCCCTGGGTCTAGTTGTCCCTCCCGCAAGGCTCGGGGAGGGGCTTTTATAAGTGGGTGGGCTAGTGCCCGCCCACCCCCTTGTGTTCAAATAGTGACTCACTACATGGCTATATCGGCTTTTTTCCTTACAAAAATATGGGGGAAGGGCTAATGGACTGAAGTGGGAGGCAGGAGACTAGCACTACCCTGATATCATCTTGCTGTGCCTGTTGTCCCCACCACACTACCTTGTTTGTTTACATGGTCAGCTTTTTTAGGCAGTCACTGTCCCTCCTATTATTTGTACCAATGGGGCCTTAATATTGGGTGGGGCCTTTTTGGCACTTTCTTAATACAAATACCAGTGACACCATCCTGTGTAATAAAAAAAATTCTGCTGCAGTGTAGAAGCACTGGTGTAGATGGCGGTTTGGGCAGCTGTGGGTGTTCTAACCCCTGCCATCCATCTCTGCTCACAGCAAGTTCATGTGGCATTTGTTAAAGCACCAGGACCCTGACTAGGCTAGCTCCCCTGGGTGGTGCCAGTGGATTTAGTTTAGAGAGGGCTAGTCCTTAGGATGAGTCCAAATCTGTCCTTGGAGCCAGGCTGATGTACTAATCCTACCTCCCGTGGGTCAGGCACAGAGAGGGTGCCCTCATGGGAACAGGGCCATCCACTGTAAGGCACAAGTCAGCTCCCTACAAGAAATGTGACTGATTATAAATCTGCCTGGCAGCAGCCCCAGCTCGGAGCCAATGCTCTCCCTTCCAGGGGCTGCCAATATTAAATGCTGAGCTGAGAGGGCTTGAAACCGTTGTTTGAAACCCTATTTTTAACCCTTGTGTGGGATTTCTCCTTCTCTGTCCCCTGCCCTGTTTTGTCCCTGGCCTCGGATTCATTCACGTAGTCATTCATTCATTCATTCAGCATGCGTGTGGGGACCCTCCTTCTCCCACGTCAGAGCAGCTGGGGGCTGGTTGGAGAGTCGCTGGAGAGCGGAGAGCGCCGGCTGCACGGATGCTGCGAGCCAAGGGGGAACGGCACACGCGCTGCGAGCCCCGGGAGAGGGGCAAAGCCAATCTCAGAGCCTCGCTCCCAGGACCCTCAGAGGAGAGGAGGAGGGAGAGGCCGGCAGCTGGGGGATTAACGTCGGTAGGACTCAAAGAGGGAAGGCAGGAGCACTTGGCGCAAGGCAGAGAGCCAGGGGAAATTGATAATGGGACGAAGGGAACTGTAAAGACCAGGCTCCTAAAGGAGGGAGCTGCAAAGGACAAGTCCCTGCCAAGGACAAGCACAAGGAGCGTCTGCCGCCAGCTCAGTCACTGGGAGGCCAAACCTCCCGGGAGAGGGAAACTTTGCAAAGCAGCGAAGATCAAAGAGTTTGCAGAACAAAGCCCAGGGCATCCTCGTTTACAAAGCCCAGGGCGGGGGGCAGCGAGCCCGGCCCGCCCCACCATGAGAGGCAAGCGAGAGCCCTGCCAGGGACCAGTGGGGAGAGGTTTGCAGCCACAGCAGCAACCGCAGCAGCAGAGGTAGCCTGGGACATGCAGCATCCGGGAGCAGAGAAGCGACTGGCTGAGCTCAAGAGGTGGAAACATTTGGAGGGAAACAGAGGAAAGTTTTGTATTGTCAGCAGCTGCCTCCAGTTTGGGGCTGGGGGAGCAGCGGCCGCAGCGCGAGCCTGAGCGCGTGGAGCCGTCTGATGCTGTGCCACTTTGATCCACCAGGAGGGACTTGATTTGTCCTGATGCAAAAGGAGCGTTTTCCCGGCTAAAGAGAAAAAGGGGGGAATCTGCCTGGGAACAACCGGTCTCTGGAACGGCCTAAGGGAAATCACCAGCACAAGCGACTCACGGGGTGGGGCAGGAGGCAGGCAGAGAAGAAGAGGAAAAGAAATCAGATTGCAAAAGAGGATAAGAAAAGAGAGTGGGGGAGGCGAAGCCCTCTCCCTTGCTTCTTCCTTTCTTGCCCCCTGCCAATCTCTTCAGAGTTACCCTTCAGCATCACTGGCCCAGGCACCGGCGCCCAGGAAGGGCAGCTCAATCCAAACGTGATCAGCAAACTGCAAGAGAGATCAGAGATTCACCCTCCTCCCCATCCCCGGGGACTCCCCGGGAAGCCAGGGCGCGGGGACTGTCAGCCTGTCAGTAATCTTTCTCCCTCACTCCCAGTGGCTCCCAGCCTTTGCAGGGACACGGCAATCCAGGAGCAGAAGGCTGGAAAGAGGATTGCAGTTTTCATCTGCACGTTTTGATCCTCCCTCTCCTACTTCAGGGACTGATTTTGTAATATTAGCAGGCTGGATTAGCGGGGAGGGGGGGGGCTGCCTGCTTTGTATGCGTGTGCAGAGGTGAGCCAAGGGGGGAGGGCGGAGGAAGAGATGTCTGGGATCAGAGGGAAAGTTGTGCTTATCCTAGGCTTCGTTTTTCTGACAACTCTTCTGGCAGTGGTGAGAGGGCTCCCCGTGAGGAAACAACGCACCAACAGCCCCAGGGAGAGAAATCACAAGCTGGTGGAGGTAAGGCAAGCCTGGCTGTACTCCCTGGTCTGTCTGGGAGCAGAGCTACTTCTTCTCTGGATGATGTTGGGCTGGGCCTGGAAGTGGGAGAACTGAACAGGGGTGAAACCTGGGGGGTATTCAGATGAATTGCCCCATGAAAATCAACATGGCACATGTGGGATGGAAGCCCCTAGCCCCTGGAGACATTTTAAAAGCAGACTGCACAGAGCTCTAGAAAATCAAGTGTCTGCCCCAGCAGCCAGATGAGGTGGGGGCCCGCCCCATTTTGTTTTAGGGGTGTCTGATTTTTCTTAACCAGCTGCAGCTGGGCTTTTGAAGTCACAGTATGTGGCAATGCTCTGTTGCCACCCCAAGATGTAAAATTGCTTGAGGTCTCAGCCTTCCGAGAGATGGGAGCAGGCAATGTGATTTCAGATGCCTGAAGACTCAGGCTGAATTTAATAATTCAGTGTGCAGGAAGGTCTGTTGCCTCCAGAGGACAATATCTGTCACAATATGAGTCAAAGTATAGCCTAACCCATGGCACGGTTTGCAGCTTGTCAGGAGTACAAATGCTTCACCACATTGGCATTAAATGCAGCCGCTTGCAGCCACTTTGCCCCTGGAGGTGGAGACCATGGTGGCTACGGGTTCCAGAATGTCTCACACTTTCTTGATCCAAACAGCCCATGACTGGATAGGCTGGAGTAAGATGGGCTGGCATCCGTATGTCTATACGCTGCACCTCTCGATCAGGGTAGACGTTAGTGTTGGTTTGTGGGTTCAACTCCACTCACAGAAATCAGGCCCAGATTAACCAATGCACAATGATTTCTGTGGGCTCAACGGTCTGCCTTGCAGGTTTAGTCCAGCTGCCCCTCCATCATGACAAGGGGCACCCAGCCAGGCTAAATTTGAGTGACCTGGCACACAGGTTTACAGCTCCACTCAGGTTTGACACCTGCCATCAATAGTGTGGGGAGCAACTTGCCCAGCCTGACTGACTCAGATCCCTCCTGTTGCTACTGCTGGCATCACACCAGGCTGAGGCGACCTGCCAGGTAGAGTCCAGAAGGAAGGGCAAGGTTGTGGATACTCCTCCCACTGGCAGCAGGGATGGAACTCAAGGAAAAGTGGGGACCGACTGACACCCCCAGTCTCAGGCAGTGCAGAATTGCCCAACTCCTGCAGAGAGAGCAGTAAACTCATGGGTCTGATCCCTTTCTGACACCCCCATACCCTCCCTTTAGTGCACTCATTGAATTGGAAGGCTACATCCACCACTGCTCTCTGTAAAAGATGGGGGTGGCCAGAGACTGTATTGTATTCCAGGAGCTGCATTTGGTTGTTCTTGTGCAGGAACTCATTGGCCAGAACTGTGTGTTGTCTTCCAAAGGATTTTGAACAGCTAAGCTAATGGAAGGACACCTGAACTCTGCCCCCAGGGCTTCCAGACAGCAATCACTACTGGGCTTATAGGATATGGGATCAAAATGCATGGAAATCCAAACCCACTGTGTGTTTTGAGTGGGAGAGAGATTAGCAGAGTGGGAGTAAATCTGTAGCAGTCCTAGCCATACGTGCTGGAACTGGGAGTTCTGGGGTTATCTGCTGCACCCCGGCTTGAAAAGGATTCCATTATAAACAGCATTTATGGTTTGGTTCAATAGCTCACAGAACCCTCACCCCCCTTTGCAAATTGTTCCAGCACCCCTGATCTGACAGAGAAAAAAGGCCCTTTAACAAACAAAGATGGGAATCAAAACCACAGTGACTTCCATATGGCCAAACCAAACAACTGCCTTTTAAATTATTCTCTCAGCAGGAAAATAAAAAGGGGGTTAGACAGTAAGGAAAACATTTTCAAACAGCACCTCGTGACCAAAACTACTACAAAATAGTTAAAAAGAATATGTGGAAAAACTGTACATGAATTAGTAGGCTTGGATAGTAGCAGCCCAGATATTCATCAGCGTAATAGGCATCAGTATAAGAAGCTTGGTGGTTAGATTTTAATCCCAGCGTGTGTGTGGGAGGGGTTGGCTGATGAGTTTACTGAAAGACTGGCAGCTCTTTTTTAAATGTTACAAAGAAATGGGAATGTACCTTATTGTTATTTATTACTAAAACGTGGCACTGATAGTCTAAAAAAGAATGATCCTGGCTATTCTGTCTGATCAATTGAACTTCACTTCTTAGTAAAATAATAGGATAAATATTGAAAGTGAATCTGAAAGCTAGTGGAAGATAATTGAACTACAAGTACCAGAGAGCTTTGTTTTGTTTTGGCCTAATTCATGCCAAATGGATTGGATAACTTTTTTTTAATTGAATTACAAATGAGTGGATGAAGGTGGATTGCTCGAAATGTTATATCTAGATAATAATCTTACATTTATATTATGCCTTTCTTGGGAAACTCTGCAAACATGTACCTGTATCCATTTGCTCCCTACAGAAGTGCAGCCACCTCTTGGTGGAGTGTCGCTATGTAACAGCACACAGCAACACTAGAATTGGAATTCTAGGCAAGCATAATGTAACTACCTGAGCTGCTGTTCAGAACACTGTGGTAAACATTCAGACTCTTGCAGAAAAGGCCATGGTATCTAGTAAAACACTGGATAGGTACTTCATGGAATCTTAACTGAAAAAGCAAACTTCTGAATTAAGGAGTTTGCATGAATGCCGAGAGACCATGCCTCCATAGTGTTTATACAGTGCTTAGCACAACAGATCTCAACTTGAGACCTTTGGATTCTCGTGGGCTTGAGATAAGATGGAGACACAGTCTTCCTGGGGGTCTACCAGGGTTTCTTGTATGTCTATGTGTGCCTTGTAGATTGTAAGGCAGTTATGGGCAACCTAGGCTAATGAGTGGGCTGTATGAGTGGCCCGTCTTCGCCCCAGACTGGGCTGCAAGATAGTTATAAACAAGATGGTCTACCGGGATAGGGTAGTTTTGCTAACTGCGCTTGCGTACCTAGAATTTTCAGGATGTGCCACTTGAACTGTAGCGGTGCTTTGATTGGATGCAGAGGGAGAGCACGGCTCTCAGTCAGTGCTGTATGCAATCAGCACACACCTCCCTTCATGTGCCCTTGCTTTATGTGCATGTGTGATACTGGTAGGAAAAAAATTATGCAGACAGAAACCAGCGTAATCTGGAAACCCTGCATGTGAGCAGTGGTAGACAAAATGTCTCGCGGGCCATGCATAGAATCCCAATGGGCCGCAAGTTGCCTACCACTGCTGGGGGCAAGGACTTTCTTCATTTGTGTTTTGTGCAGAGAGGGAAAGTTGTTGACACTTAGGAAATAATAGTAAATTGGACATGTATAGTTCTTCGTCTTGGAAGTGGAACCCACTGAATGTGGGGGGAGAGATGTAGAATGCTGGTAATGCTGAGAAACTTCAACAGGTGCGAGGGGAAAGTAGTTTGCATATCAGCTTGTAAAGCAACAGGATAGCAAAAATACTAATGTGATTTTTGGGGGGGGGGGGGGGGGCGGTTGCATACACAGATGGTTCATATCACAGAGTTGTCAGTCCCTATCTTGATGGCAGTGTAGCCACATCTGAAATACTGGTTGCTTTGCGGAACTTAAAAGATGTAGGTAGCTTGGAAGAGAGAACAGAGGTATAGAGAAGAACAACAGAAATGATCTAACAAAGGTGGATAAAAAAATCAGGGGTTTTTTAGTTGAATATATTGTTCTTTTTGAAAAACCTATTTTCAGTTAAATTTGAAATTGATGACCAATGTTAAACCATAAACTTACTTTAATTGGAATAAACTCTTTGAAATAAATAAAATATGCTGCATCAATGAGCCTTCCTTGAAGTTGAAGGGTGATGCTTCTTTAAGAATACACAGAAAGAGGCAGAAAAGATCATTAACTTTTGAGGTCAACTCAAGCTTTATAAATATGTGACAATATCCTGTAAGCATCTGTGCTACTTTCAGTCTTTTCAATGGAGTGAATGCTGTTATTTACATTTTCCCCAATGTAAGCGCTTTTAGTTTCTGTTTTACAGAAAAACTTTGGCCTTCTTTCCTTTTGGTTTCAGTTTAGCAAACAGAGGCAGAGAGAACATTTATTTTATTTGGGCTGGTTCATTCAAAGTTGAGAAACCATCTGGGAGTTGAAAAAGTTCCAGTCTGTGATGACAAAACAAACCCAGCTGGGAGAAGATGAGATCTACTGATGCTATAAAACCTGACGGATAAGGAACCAGATTTTCCAAAGTGTATTTAGGTACCTAAAGCTGCTGAAATGTGCCTCATCCTCATGGGATTTTTAAGGAATTTAGGAACCTTAACGCCCATTGAGATCCCACTAAATTTCTAAATACTCTGTGAAAATCTGGCCTGTGGTGCCTAGAAACAGTCTGTCAATTCCCTAACTACAATTAGTACATCCTTTGCTTAATAAATCAGTTAGTTTTAAATGCAAAATATTTTAGATCAGCTGTTTTCCCCTATATAGCCAGCACATTTTAATGTGATTTTATTTAACTGATAAACAATTTTAAAATGCTGTTAGTGCATTTTAATTGAATTCCCGTTTCCATGCAAATACAGCTTTACACAAACCACGAGTAAAAAAATGATAATCTAGTAAATAAGAAATGCCATTTACCATTTTCTATCGTAATAAAAAAGTAAAAATTAAGACCCTGAATAAATATATATTAGATTTGCTTTTATTATATAGCTTTTCTTTAAGAAAATAATTTAACAGTATACATGTGAAGCAGGATTAAAAACAAAATTTAAATCAAGGTTTCCTGCTTGCAAATCATGATTAAATCTGTGATTTAGTCAATTCATGTTGGGTGCAAACAGCTGGAGTGATTGAGTTGTGAGAAGGAATTCAGAAGTTAAATATCTGAATGTCACCCGTCTAGAGATATGTGTGCTGAATGTCACCCGTCTAGAGATATGTGTGAGATATGACTGCCAAGGGGAGCAAGGATTTGCTCAGGGTGCTCTACAATGATATAACAAGGTGTAATGGAATAAAAAGCAGCAAAAGGAAATATAGGCTAAGCATGAGGGAAATTTCCCAAGTTTCAGAATCAGTGGAATCCCCATTGCTTGGAACATTTAAACATGGAGAGGGCCAACCCCTGTAGAACACAGTGTAAAAATAATCCCTCATTGGCCTTTGGGTGGATGGATTAGATGGGACCCAACTGGGCTGCCCTAGCTTCATCACTGCAGTGAAGCTGCCGGTACGTTCTGGGAAATGTTCCTGAATAGCCCTATATGTGTTCTGTTCTTCCCTCATTCTTATTACCAGGGATGCTTGCATAAAAATGGACCTTCCTTTCCTCAGAACCTATCTGCTCCTATTGCTTTTTCTTAATCTACTTCTGTCATGGTTCCGGGATTAGCTAATTGTACTGTCACAGATGGGGTAGGATGGCTTCAGGTATAGAGTTGCAGGGGTGATAAGGGAACAGCTCCTCTATGTTCCACACTAACCCAAGGGGTGAGACTCCAAGGACACATGATGCAGGATCTGACCAGACTGTGTGTGCAGTGTGCTCCCCCACAGCTGCTGCAGGCTGTGTCAGTGGCAGAGTCATTTTGCCTGCGGATGTGCTTTTTACCTTTTCATTTCTTCAGCAATTAAGCGTTCTTATCTCCGGCTTTGTCCTTGTCCCAGAGCTGGATATGTGGGTATAAAACGTGCACTGAAGCATCCTTGGGCTCTGAAAGGGGCTCTTTGTGCGCAGGAAGGTACTTTACCCTTTGTAGCAAATTTCCTTTTGAGAAGTGCCAAATTATCTTAGTCAACAAATGAAAACCCTTCCGCCCTGGGGCTGAGTCAGGAGCAGAAACAATGAGGAGCTGGCTGCTGAGAAGTTGCTGGATCAGGAGGCTTCTTCCCTTTACAAATAGGTCTTTTGAGTTTCTATTGCTGAAATTAAAGGGATGCCTGTAAAAGGCACATGTAAGGGGAATGGCTTCGGCATGATTTGTTCTGGCGGGACAAGCCATATTCATGAGCTAGGTGCTTCTCTGTACCCTTAGCAAATGACTCTCTGCTCTTCTATTTTGCTGGTTCAAATCCAACTGTAGGTGAGCAGTGGTACATGGCAATTGTAGAGTGAGTTGGTGGAGGGAACAAAGTGGGAGAAGTGGCATATATCGGTTTGGTTCCTAATGGAGGGGTATTGTTATTCTGCCAGCATTCCTCTTAATTAACGGAAGGCTGGCTGATGGAGACAGATTTGCCTCAAAATAGTCTCTCCAAAGCAGGTTGAGGCATATATGATCTGAGTGGCATGTGTATGTGTTAGACTAGAGCATGGAAAGCCTGCTTTACTGCTGCCCACACTGGACCTTTTCTGGGGATTGCAAGTCTTCTGCCTGCCCTGGAGTCAACTGCCACCATCACTAAAAAGAGTTAAAGAGAGACCCTTGTACCACGGGCACCTGCTGAAAGCCCTGTTGGGAGCAGACTCATGCCTGGTGTTGAGAGGGGGTGGTAAAGGTTGTGCATCTGGGTTGTGGTTGGCACAGTGTGAAGTCAGGCTGTTGCATTTTACATGTGGGATGTGTGTTTGGTTTCGAGATCTAGTTGGGAAGTTTTTCTCCAATTTTTTAGATGAACAATGTTTCAGTGATACAACAGATATTTTTCACCCACAGTTTTGTCTCTTAATTGAAAACATTAGAGAGTGCATTTTTTTAAAAAAGGTGAAGATTTCTGCAACTTTTTTCTTTAAAAAGCTGGTGGTTTTCTAGGTTTTTATTAAAACCTTTGGGTTTTGTTGAAAATTTTCACAAGGGGAAAAACCCTCTTGGATTATGGGATACCCCTAAAAGATTAGCTGTCAGAATCAGTTTTATTGGTTGTTTCCCTTTTGTTCACTTCTTCCCTGCTCCAGATGTGTAGTGGCTTCCTGAGCTTTACTGAGAAGCTGAGTGGATGTATGCATGGGCCTCCGGTGGCTTAGGCAAGGAAAGGCTCTGCCTTCCCAAACTGCCAGCCTGGCCATGCCCACACTCTGCCTCCAGAGCACCTACTATAGGCATTCTGGGAGCAGAGTGTTGCTGCCCCCAGTCCCCGCCCTCCTGGTGCTCCTTGCCGGATAAGCTGGAACCATCTCCTCCCCTCCCCTAGTGCTCCGGGAACAGCGCTGTGTGCAGATTCCCTTCCCCCTCTTCCTCTCCCTGGTGCTCCGGGGAGGCTAGGAAGTGCTCCGTGTACTGCCCCGCTTCTCTGCCCGTCCCTGGTGCTCTAGTGAGGGGGTGGGGCCTCAGCAGAGGGGGCAGGGCTGTAGATGGGGTTGGAGGCCTGCTTCCCCCAGCCCCAGCTGCACCAATTGCCCCTGGATGTGTGTGACTTCTGGAGCTAGGAGGCCAGAGATATGGCTGTCTATGTGGCTCCCTGTCCAGGTGGACAGTGGTGTGAAGGGAAGCAGTATTTCCTGGGCTATTGGTTGTTATTATTTCATCTCCAGGGGAAGAATAAAACTTTAAAGGTAATAAAATGTTGCAAGTTTCCTCTTGCTTATTACCCTGTTCCACTGGACTTCCCTGCACTGAGATGGCAACAGAGGGGCTGGATGGAGTCAGTGTATGTTAGGGAGAGGAAGGAAGGAAGCTGTGATCTGTGGGTTTAGCTTGACTAGGCTTACAAGGTGTTAGCTGACATGTTCTAATGAAGGACATGTCACCACTGCAATCAGAGGTGTAATTGCAGCATGGACCCATGAAAGCTTTAGTCTAGCTAGCAGAGCTAAAAACAGCAGTAAGGTTGCAGTGGTATGAGCTTCAGAATGGGCTGTCCAAACCCACCTGGAACTGTGGGATATACATGTGTTCCTAGCCCGCCAGGCCCACACAGTTGCATTCTGATTGCTGTTTCAGCCATGCTAATTAGATCCAGGCCAGTTTGGTTATCGCTATACTGTACAAACACCAGTCATGCTTCCAATGGCTGGGTAGACATAAAGCCTTGCCTAATCTAGGATTTCAGATCTGATGGTAGCATGTGTTTGTACACTAATGCACATGTTTGAAAGTCTAGTGCTGCCTTTAGCACCAGGCCTGCTGATGGGGGCAGGGGTAAAGGGGGCAGTTAGGGCCCAGGGCTGCTGGCAGTGGTGGCGGCTGGAACCCTGGGCCCTTTAGAATCACCATGCACTATGGCTGGCTCTGAGAGCCAGCAGGGAGGATGCCAATAAGGGATGACTGCCTTAGCCCTATCCCTTCCATCTCAGGCACCACCCCTTACAGGAGCATGGTGTCCTTGTCCCCTCGTCCTCCCCCCCCCGTATAGTACATGTTACGTGGGGGGAACCTAGACTTTAGGTTGACTAGTATTGCAAATGTCAATGTCTACTGCATTGACTGCACTAGACTTTTCAGGGGGTAGCCAGGTTAGTCTGTACAGGATAAACTTAAAAAACAACAAATGGTCTGGTAGCACTTTATAGACTAACAAAACATGTAGATGGTATCATGAGCTTTCCTGGGCACAGCCCACTTGTCAAACATGTTAGCACGTGTTAGCTGTTGTGCCCACCCTTAGCCTGGACAGGGCTAACATGTTCTAGAACTCTAGTGTAGACAAGACAGGGTAAATGTTTAACACTTAGCTGGTTACACTGAAGCTTGACAGAGAGTAAAGCACGAAAGTGCAAATGTTTGTGGAGCAGCCAGCTTGCCTGTACAAATGCGAGCATACAGTGTGGCAGTGGGGAGGGACAGAGGGCTGCACTATGAAAAGAAAGGAGTGTTTCAGTCATTCCACAATTAAATTAGCCCACAGCCTTGCCTTGCCTTGCCTTGCCTTTTTCCTCAAATGCCCAGTCATTACCCAGCTCTCCCTCATTGTGGGGGAGCCCAAGGTCAGCTTCTCTCTGCTTGGTTTCCTTTTCATGTGTTGCTAAAACCCTCCTCTCTATTTTTAGCTGCACATTCCCAGGGCACACACAGGCAGCCTCCTTGCCTCTCTAATAACCCAGGGGACACCAGGTGCAGAGCACTGTGCAATGTCTTCAGCGAGATGAGATTTTGTACAGATGTCTAAAGCTCACATCTGCTCTCCCTCCCCCGCCCCCAACACCCTTCTGCTTCCCACAGAGACTGTGGCAGCATTACATAGGTAAGTGGGCTCTTCACTCCTGGGAGGCGGTAACCAACAGTCTCTCTCAGGATGTGTAAGTGGGGGGTGTCCCAGAGAGTTTCTGGGTGGAATGTGGTGTGGGGATGTACTCAGTGCTTAGTTGTAATGATAGATATGCGGGGCCTATGAACTGCTAAGCCTAGAGGTGCAGGGCTCAGCCCTTGCAAGTCCCAGCGTAAATTCAGCACTGGATGCACGGCACTGTGGGAACAAGGGTATGGAGGGCATGTTATTTGCAGTTGTTCTTCAGCAACAGTTGATTGCACTTAGGGCTCTTAGGAGGGTTTTGCCTTCCTCTGTAGCAGTGAATGGGGTACTAAGCATGTGTGTGCGATGGGCCCCAAGGAACCCCTTGCACTTCCTTTTCTAAGTTCCTCTACACTCAAAAAATGATAATACACTAACTAGCAAAGTGTCAGAGACAGAGGCTCTTACAGGCTAGACTCCCACATGACCCTGTCCTATACTATTACACTGTTTAAAGAGAAACTGCTCCAGAGAGGGAAGACAGTGGATGCTAAGGGGAAATGGGGTCTTACAGACAGTGTCCGTCATCCAATGGTGTTTCTGTAAATGCCCCTTTGCACTCTCCCCTCCTCTTAGTTTTCTTTACACCTCTAAATAGTGTTTTGAGGACCAGACTGCATTGTTTAGGCCTCACTTATGAGTGTTGCTATTTTGAAAGGGTTTTTGCAAAACTGGCTGTGAGCAGAAATGGCTTCAGCATGGTGATTCAAAATGTAACTAAAGAGCCAGTAAGCAAGAGTCTAAAATCAAAATCTAAAGTTTCTCATGGCTCCCCAGTCCTCTTCTCCTGAGCTGGCTCCGGCAGCCAGGGCAGGATGGTGAATGGAAGGAGCAGGCTGACTCCCTTGGAGTTTGTGCGTCCCAGTCTCTGGCATAAATTCAAACAGCCCCTAGGACAGCTCTGATGTTATAGCTGCCCAGACTAGCATGGTGCAATCCAGCTACACCCTAGCCTGTTATAATTCCTGGCAAACTCTGATGCCAGAGGCTGCGGTTTGCTCTGCCAGACTACCTAGCCTGGGGAAGCCCTGAGCTCAGAGGTATTTCCAAGTGCTGATTGCACTGGTTTTATGGCCCTTGCATGCTGACAGACCCAGTGTATGGGGCCATGTATCCCAACCAAGGCTTTGGGCTGTGAAGCGTCTAGCATGCCTTGGATGTGATTTAATGCCAAAGTTTTAAAACAAAGAAAAAAAAGAAAGCAAATGCTTTCTGGGAGGGTGGGTGGTTTTGTGCTCTTATGACTTTGGAAACAGCAATTTAGCCTTTCTACCCCTCTACAAAGTGGTTCGATATCACTCCATTTTACTAATAAGGTTCAGAGAGAAGAGTGACAGGGGAGGTAGTGGCAAAGTTGGAATTAGGGAGTCAGAGGATCTGGCTTTTATTCCTGGCTGTGCCACATATTTCCTGGAGGACCTTGGGCAAGTCACTTGACCCATTCCCTCTGAACCTTACCTTTCCATCTGTGAAGTGGCTGGTACAGATAAATAAATTCCTTTTTGTGAGGTGCTCAGACACTGAGAAAAGTGTAATTGAAAAGCCTATGAATAATTTAAAAGTGTATAAATAGATCAGACTGGAATCTGAGGGAAGGCTTTTCCTCCCACTGTGACCACTCCATGGCACTGTGCAGATATACAGGGGCTATCGAAGCCCTCTCTTTGGCCAGGGGAGTATCCCCATTGCACAGGCACTGTTCAAGGCAGCCACAAACCTGCTCTCAAGCCCCGGCATAGGAGGCATGCCAGAGATAGGACAGTGTGGGTGGACCACTAGCCTGGGGGAGATACCTAAGTTACTCTGTGGGCCATTGTAGCCTCCTGAGGAGCCTAGAATTGGGAGGGAACAAAGGAGGTTTGAGCTTAATCTGGATTGAGCCTGGCCCTGTGTTGGCCAATGATGGACATCCCGGGGAGAACTTCATTTAAGTTCAGCTGTCTGACCACAGTTGTTACAGCCGCGTCAGCTGGGCTGCCATTAGTTCGGATGTGACTGTTAGAAAGTACTAGGAGCATGAAGAACAAAGCAGCATCCTGGGAATTTGGCCCATCAGTGGCAGGGATAATCCTCCTGAGAAGAGTTCTGAGAGGGGACAGACTCTCAGGGAATGGGAGGGGGGCAGGGAGTCACTGTTACTGTGAAGAAGCAGCTGAGCCATCCAGCTATGATTGTGGAATTAAATGAGCTGAATTAGTGAAAGGATCAGGTGCCTTGGTAGCAGCCCCACTCCCCACAGCAAATCAGGATGATGCTATGTGCCCCTTTATGGATCCTTCCCTATCCAGAGTGTGTCATTGCTATGAATGGAGCCAGCTCAAGTGATCAGTTCCCTGAAACACACTTTTGATTTACAGTGCTTGATGATGCCTTTACATAGTGGCTATTTTCATCTGTTTTCAGTTTTCCCACAAGAGGAGTCAGACCCCGTGGGCAGCCAAATCCCTTGGCCTTGTGCTCCACCTCCTGCTGCATCCTAAGCAGCCACGGGTAACCTGGCTCCAGGGCGCTGGGGTGTGTAAGCAAGGGAGAAGCAGGCCAGAGCTGAGTTCCCAGCTCTCGGCTTGTTGTGGGTTTTGATCCCCCTGGGAAATGTCTGTGGTTTAGCTCGTGATGTTTGTTGGCAGCTTTCAAGCGGCTGAGGTTACATCACTCATTGCTGCTACTAATGGATGAGTTTGTGGCTTGGTCCCACTGCCAGTTTCCCCCAGTGCATCCAAAGCCATCCCTCCAGGATAGGGAAATAGACATGCCTTACATTCTATTGCAGGGGTGGGCAAAGGGGCCTCCGCAGGCCGGGTTCAGCCCTCCAAGCCAGTGGATCCGGCCCACAGCCACCCTGCCACTTCCCCGCCCCTAGCCAATCGAGACCTGGGGACGACGGAGCGCATAGTCTCATCTCCCCACCAGGGGCACACGGCACCAGAGGGAACCACCAGCTGTTTTAAAACAGCTGGCGTTTCTAGCCTCCAGGTGCCCCTGACATGGCAGGGCAGGAGGTGAGAGACTTTGTGTGCTCCCCCACTCCCAGGCCCTGATTGGCCTTGTGGTGGAGAGGAGGGCGCAAGGTCTCCTCCCACTGCACCGGCTGTTTTAAAACAGCTGGCAATTCTCTCTGGCAGGGGAGACTTCACACACTCCCCCACCCCCAAGCCATTCAGGGTCTGGTGAGGGGAGCACGAGAAATCTCCAGGCCCCTCCCCTTCCGGGGTGGCCTAGAGCCACTTCAGAAATTTATGAAGTGGTCCCCTTTTAAAAATTATTGCCTACCCCTATTCTATTGCCTGCTGTGCCATTCCCTCCTGATTGCTATTGCAACACATTGCCACAGGTTAGGGGGGCCAGGGAAGCTTGTCTTTGATTGTTCTTCTTGATTTCACTTCTAAAAAATCCATCCAGACAAGTTGGTGGAAGCCATGAGCTAGCCAGAGTTATTCAAATGGGGCGTGTGTGGAGGGCTCTTGTTTGGCTTCTTTTCTTTCTTTCACAGCTTTGCATAAGCTGAAAAGCTAAGGAAGCAGCAGCTGGAGCCATTGGTGAGATACCCTGTGCAAGCTAGCAAATGTATATCATTAACTGGAACAAGTTAATGGTTACTAAAGCACATGGGTTTTATAGCTGGAACAAGTTAACAGCAACTCAGTCCTGTGCATTAAGAGCTTATGTGTATTACTGCTCAGCTATGTTAACAGAAAACATGTGGCCTAACACTAGAATTTGCGTGTGTGCGCGCACGCGCGTGTGCGTGTGTGTGTGTCTATGAGTCCGGCTGTTTCTGTCTCTGATCTAGATCTGGCTACATGCAGCCTGTATTGTGTACTCTGATGCATTTTCTGAGCATCATTCTGTCCTAGCAGCATGAGGGCAGTGAATAGCATTTGCTTCTTTGAGGTGTGGGACTGCCTGCAGTAGGCACCCGCACTCTTGTCCGACTCCAGTTTCCAGCAGGGATGTTAAAGGTTAACCAGTTACCCAAAAAGCATTAGCCTTCCAGAATGCTATGGGTAACTGGTTTCACGGCCAACCACAGCAGGCTAGTCCAGTCTGCCATGCGGGGGCAGCAGGCAAAGCCCTGCCTGCATCATCCAGCAGGACCCTGCCTGCATGGGGTGACCGGAAGGGAGGTGGGGGTGTCCCAGTGGCAGGGTCCCAGTGGCAGGGGAGTGTCCCAGCAGCAGTCCAGCATGGCTGTGCAGGAGTGGCCATGCCCTGCAGGCTGGTGGCCCCAACTCTTGCTGGTCTGACTCATCCCCGGCAGGCTGGCAGCACCTCCCACCCTCAGCCGTATCGGAGTGTCCAAGGCTGAGCGGGCAGTTAAGCAGTTAAATGTTGAAATTTTAATTGTTTAACTGGTTAACTATTTAAACACTGTTTTACATGCTTAGTTTCCAGTGGATTTTCCCTTTAACGAAGACATTTATCCAAAAATCTATCAAGTGTCAGGCCGAGAAGTGCTAGTAACTCTTAAGAAACCTCTTGGGGCAGCTTTGTGCTTTAGCTGCTGAAGAAGTAGTTCCCTTTGCTCTTATTGTGCTATACAAGAGACCCTCACAATTCATGGAATTGGTATTCGCGGTTCCACTTATTCTCAGGTATTCTATGGCCTAGGGAGGGACAGAGGCCAGAAGTCGTGGAGAACTCACTGCGGCTCCTGGCAGCTGCAGTGAGTTTGCCCACCACTCCCTGCAGCCATGATGAGTTTGGGAGCCACAGGAAGCTCACCGTGGGGGCTGGGAGCTTTGGCTCCCAATGAATCTACTGCAGTTGCAAGAGTTGACTGTATTTCTATGGCAAGTGAGGTGAAGGGATTGTTATTGGAAATCACACCGGAAGAAGCCACCATTAAAATGCTTCACTGATACTTTTGGATGGGATCTTAGGTTGGTGTCATGGGTAGGTCACTGGATTTGGACTAAGGAAATCCAGGTTAAATTCCTGGTTCAACCACAGATTTCCTATGTGACCTTGCATACGTTACCCAATCTACTGTGGCCCTGAATTTCCCATCCGTAAAATGGGACTAACCCTTTCCTACCTTGCTGGGGTGTTATGAAAGTAAAAGCTGCTAATCATTATGAGCAGGGGTGGGGAACCTAAGGCTCAGGGGCCAGATGCAGTCCCCGGTGCTGGCGCTCCAGCGGCCCCACCATCCCCCCTGCAAGGCTGGAGCACACAAAATCTACTAGCCTGCCTCCCCCCTTTCCCCCCATGGTGTGCAAGGGAAATGTGGGGAGTGTCTTTCCCTTTTTCAATCAGGGGTCATGCCAGTGAAGATTTGATTTTTTTTTTCTTCTCATTTGTGTGCAGGTCCTGACTGATTTTTTCTGTGCATCAGTGGCCACCGAACCAAAAAAGGTTCCCCACCCCTGATTGTGAGGATACTATGTGGATGAGTGCTAGATCAGTGCAGAGAGAGATTTTAAAAATCAGCTTCTATATCTGGCTTTGCTTAGATATTAAATGTCCCTGGGCACATGTGCTGTGGGCAATGGGTTGACTTTAGTCTCAGTAGCCAAAATTCTTCTTCAAGTGCTTGCTTAGGTCCATTCCAATATAGGTGTGTATGCTCATTACATGCACCGGTCATGGCCCCCCTGGGGCTCCTAAGCATTACTGCAGTACGAATAATAATAAATTATTATCAGTGGCTCCTATGTCGATGCTATTGAAACACTGTCCCAGCCAACTCAGCAGGCAAAATACTGGCAATGAACATGTTTCATCCTCGGCATATTTTGCAGCCATTACCAGTGAGCTGCAAAGCGAAGAAGAAATTAAAAGCTTGTGCCTTTTGTGGCTTCTTTGGAAGGAGGAAAAATCATCTGAGGTGATTTTCATCACAGAGGGGATGTAGAGGGTACAAAACACATTTCTTTAACTTTAACTTCAGATTCCACCTTTAACAATATCCTTGCAATGTAACTGAAGAAAGGCAAATCCCCACTTCATTGTATAACTAGGGCCACTGAAGCCCAGATATAACCTGCCCCAGGTCACAAGCCGTGGCCTCTAGTCCTGTGCTCACATTGCCCTGTTCAGAGGAAAGCAAAGAAACAGTGATAAAATACTGTGCCTGCAACTGATCTCTGAAACAATGCAATACATGTCAACATCACAGGGTACTGATGACTTTATAATAGCTAGAAGGGGGAAGCTTGTGCCATCAGATCCCTTAGGCTTCTTACTTTTTGCCTATGTTGTTTTATATCAAAGACTGTTGCAAGGTCTGTAACAAGACAAATACATTTTAATTTCTGCCTGGCACAAAACATGTTCCTCTTCCCCCATATGCCCTTTGTAAGCTCCTCATAGTGAATCATAGGAGAAAAACTTTAGAGTCCACATTTTCAAAATGGTATTTCTAAAAGTGTGTGTGTGCCTAATGTAGGTATGCATGTGCTAGCGTATCCCCTCATTCCAGGTGCCACCTGATGTACTAGGCTACCACTGGGCCCACCAATTCCACCCTGGGTTCCTTCACCCTGTCTTGCTGAACCAGGTCCTCGAGCCTCCTCTGGCACACACAGAGGTAGGGAAACACCCAGCCGCAGAAAGACAGACAACAAAATCAGTATTGCATGGGAAAGCTTTCAGCTAAGGAAAGTAAGTGCACACCCCCTTGGAAATGCAAACCCAAAATTGTATTGTCTTGCACTTAGGCTTGCCAGATGCTTTCACCCAAAATCCTGAACATGGCAGGGGGGGAAAAAAAAAGAGAGACCAAACTTTTTGCCAAAAGTTGTTGAACCAAAAAACAAACAAAAAAACCAGGAGGACAAAAAAAAGTTTGCCTTTAAGACTCCCCGTGTTCCTCGCTTCCCCACGGCAGGGCAACAATGTCCCTGCCGGCCTTCCGTCCAAGAAAAACAGAAAATACTGGACATTTTACATGTCCGGTATTTTCTGGGTTTTTTTTACCAGACAGGGGCCAGAAATAATGGACTGTCCAGGCAAAAACCGGACATCTGGCAACCCTACTTGCACTGCCTAGAGAATTGTACAACACAAGCTAATTGAAATTCGCCTCCTCCCTCAATGGGGAGGAAGAAATGTGCAGCTTCTTCCCCTCCCCCAATTAGGAATTCCACAAACTGGGTTTAGAGAAAACAAAAGAAGTGTATTCCCTCCAAAATATATATTTTAAGTGATTATAAGCAGTAGCAAACACATCAAAGTGGATTACTGAACAAATAAAATAAACACACAAACCAGTTTTAATACTCTAAAGAAACTGGCTACAAATAGAAATTGCTCACCCTAAATGTTGTTTGGAGCATTTCCTTTTCCAGCCTGGATTTAGCCCTTTCTTTCCCTGTTCATTCTTAGGTTTTACAGCAGTGATTTTTAGGGTTACCAGGTGTCTGGTTTTGAACCGGACAGTCCAGTATTTGAGCTGTCTGTTCAGGAAACAAATGGAGAAAATATAAATGAGAAAATATAAATGTCCGGTATTTTCTAAATAAGATGTAATGTAGATTGTGATGTAATGTCAGGTGTATCCAGTATTTTTGTTGAAACTATCCGGCAATCCTAGTCATTTTGGGCAGGGATTCAGAGGGCAAGAACCAACCCTGTTTATCTCACTCTCCAGCCTTAAATAGGCTTTAGATGAGGATTTTGTCGTTTGAACCCAACCGCTCATTAGTGGAAAAATACTAGCAGTCCAAGATGGAGTTTCGTAGCAGACACATGATCACATGACTCTGCAGTGTCAAAGTAGTCCTGAGTCAAGGTTGTTAGCAGCATACCAGGAAACTTCTCAGGAAGGAGGGAGATTAGCATCTTCAAAGTCCTGTTGTTCCCCTTAATAGCCTGTCCAGACTCTATGCCTACTGTCTGGGGGATATTCCCCAGATGTAAACACAATTAGAAATACTGACTCTAACTTCACATACAGAACTGATCCATGCATACAAATAGAATAATCACATGTAGTAAATTATAACTTTTTTATTGGCATCTCACATAACCTAATTGCATAAACCACAATTACTTATTCCAGAATGAAATTTCTGTGAAGAATATGGGGCAGATTGCCACCATGTCCATCTCCCAAATGTGTAGGGCAGCAGGACATGTGTACACCTAAGTTGGGCACATGCACGTATTTGCATGGGCCTGCTGGAGAATTTACCCCTACATACTTAATACTTGATTCGCCTCTGAAAATTTACTTTTAAAATAACATTATTATTTAACACCTTACAGTAGCTCCCAAGGGCCCCAGTCAGAATCAGGACTCCATATTGCAGAAGATGTTGATTCTGATGTTGTAGCAAAATGGCTCTGACAATAACTGCCCATTAAATTTAGTTTAATTAAATTTCATTTGCAAGCTTTTAGAGGTAGGAGGATTGTTGTCACATGTTTCCTAGAGCACATGGATGGGACAAAGACATCCCTTAAGGGAGGGTCTATTAATAGAGATTCTCTATGTCCTAGTAAAGAGGAGACGATGGAAAATAATAAGATATGGATAAGATCAGATGAAAAACAATTGAAAAAGAGTCCCATTCAGTCACATCAGGTAATGGCAGACAGTTAAATAGAGACAAGTTTTTAAAGTGCTCATATACAGACACTAGACATCTTAATAATAAGATGAGTGAACTAGAATGCCTCATAGTGAATGAGGATATTGATATAATAGGCATCACAGAAACTTGGTAGAATGAGGATAATCAGTGGGACATAGCAATACCAGCTTACAAAATATATCAGAAGGAAAGAACAGGTCGTATGTGAAAGAAAACATAGAATCAAATGAAGTCAAAATCTTAAATGAATCAAACTTTTCCATAGAATCTTTATGGATAATAATCCCATAGTTTAATAACATGAATATAGCATCTGACCAGGATAGTGTTAGTGACTGTGAAATGCTTAAGGGAAATTAGAGAGGCTATACAAATGAAAAACTCAGTAATAATGGGGGAGTTCAACTATTCCCATATTGGCACCCACCCTGCTATCCCCACAGCCTGGCACCCCCAGTGCCGTCCCCACAGCCTGGCACTGCCCCTGTGCCATCCCCACAACCTGATACCCCCCATTGCCAAGGTATATACATCACCTCAGGATGGGATGCAGAGATAAAGTTTCTTGACACCTTAAATGACTGATTCTTGGAGCAGCTGGTTCTGGAACCCACAAGAGGAGAGTCAGTTTTTTATTTAGTCCTATGTGAAGTCAGGATCTGGTCCAAGAGGTGACTATAGCTAGACCACTTGGAAATAGTGACCATAATATTATTAAATTTAACATCCTTGTGGTGGGAAGAACACCACCGTATCGCTATAGCATTTAATTTCAGAAAGAGGAACTACACAAAAATGAGGAGGTGAGTTAAACAGAAATTAAAAGGTACAGTGCCAAAAATAAAATCTCTGCAAGCTTCATGGAAACTTTTCAAAGATACCATAATAGAGGCTCAACTTAAATGTACACAAAAAACACAGTAAGAGAAGCAAAAAAGTGCCACTGTGGCTTTACAATCAACTAAAAGAAGCAGTGAGAGATAAAAAGGCATTGTTTAAAAAGTGAGAGTTAAATCCTACTGAGGAAAATAGAAAGGAGCATAAACTCTGTAAAATGAAGTATAAAAATATAATTAGGAAAGTCAAAAAGGAGTTTGAAGAACAGCTAGCCAAACATTCAAAAAGTAATAGCAAAATGTTTTTTAAGTACATCAGAAGCAGGAAGCCTGCTAAACAACTAGCGGAGCCACTGAATGATCAAGATGCTAAAGGAGCATTTAAGGATGATAAGGTCACTGCAGACAAACTAAATGAATTCTTTGCATTGGTCTTCATGGCTGAAGATGTTAGGGAGATTCCCAAATCTTAGCCATTCTTTTAGGTGATAAATTTGAGGAATTGTTCCAGATTGAGGTGTCATTAGAGGAGATTCTGGAATAAATTTATAAACTAAACAGTGACAAGTCACCAGGACCAGATGGCATTCACCCAAGAGTTATGAAAGAACTCAAATGTGAATTGCAGAGCTATTAACTGTGCTTTGCAGCCTATCCTTAAATCAGCTTCTGTACCAAATAATTAGAAAATAGCTAATATGACACCAATTTCAAAAAGGGCTCTAGAGGTGATCCTGGCAATTACAGGCCAATAAGTCTAACTTCAGTACCAGGCAAATTGATTGAAACTATAGTAATGAACATAATTTGTTGGGGAGAAGTCAACATGGTTTCCGTAAGGGTTAATCATACCTCACTCATCTACTAGAATTCTTTGAGGAGGTCAACAAGCATAGATCTTGTTGATATGGTGTACTTAGATTTCCAGAAAGCATTTGATAAGGTCCCTCACCACAGACTCTTAAGCAAAGTAAGTTGTCATGGGATAAGAGGGAAGGCCCTCTCATGGACTGATAACAGGTTAAAATTTAGGAAACAAAGGATAGGAATAAATGGTCGGTTTTCAGAATAGAGAGCGGTAACTAGTGGTGTCCTGCAGGGGGTCCGTACTGGGACAAATCCTGTTCAACATATTCATAAATGATCTGGAGAATGGGGTAAATAGTGAAGTGGCAAAATTTGCAGATAATACTAAACTGCTCACAATAGTTACATCCAAAGCAGATTGTGAAGCAGTTCAGAAGGATTTCTCAAAACTAGGTGGCATGGCAGATAAATGTTAATGTTGATAAATGCAAAATAATGTATATTGGAAAATATAATTCCAACTATACATGCAAAATATTGGGAACTAAATTAGCTATTAGAGAGAGATCTTGGAGTCACTGTGGATAGTTCTCTGAAAACATCCACTTATTTGCAGCAGCAGTCAAAAAATCAAAAAGAATATTAAGAAGCATTATCCAGAGGTATCCCAAAACAGCTATTCAGCATCTTTTGAGCGCACCCTTTTATTTTGAAATCTAATGGGCTTGCTTTCCAATATCCCTGTAAATCTCATTCTATGAGAAGTAAGGGACATTTTGGAATAGTGATTTATTTCAAAATAAGTGATGCGTGGACAGTGCCAAATTTCAAAATAAGCTATTTTGAAATTAACTCGAATTGCGTAGCTTATTTCAAGCTCCAGGTGCAAAGCAGACGCACCCCAAATTAAATTACAATACAACCTGCGCTATCCGGAACTTAAGCATCCAGAAAACTGTAGAAACTGGCAAATTTTTGATGCCGGAAAAAGAAAAGAAAAAAAAAAGGAAACTGGCCTGTTAAGTGCTCCTCAGACGTGCAGCCCGTACCTGGGGAAGGGGCGAATGGCAGCTGGAAGCAAACATCTTGGCTCCGCCCCGCGGCTCCTGGCACCCCCAGCAGGCCAGTACCCCTCCATGTCTCCCATGCCTCCCCCCCGGCAGGCCTCCCCCTGCCAACTCCGCCTCCCGCCCCCTGGCTTCCACCCCCCTCACCAGTCTGCCTCTTGCCCTCCACTGCGGCTCGTGGCCCCCCCTAGCAGGCCACATCCCGGCCCCCGCATGGCTCCTGTGCGCCCCCCCCCCCCCATAGGCCCCGCATGGCTCCCGCCTCCCCCCTCAGATAACCAGAATTTTTAGGTTACCGGCATGCCTTAATTCCCGGGCTTGCCGGATAACACAAGTTTAACTGTAATAGGTAGCAGATTTAAAATAAAGTGAAGTATTTTTTCCACACAGTGCACAGACAATCTGTAGAACTCATTGCCAGAGGAAGTTCTGAAGACCAGGACTTTTGCAGGGTTCAAAAAAGAACTAGATAAATTCATGGCGGATAGGTCCATGAATGGCTATTAATCAGGATGGATAGGAATGGTATTCCTAGCCTCTGTCTGGGTATGTCTACACTACCACCCTAGTTCGAACTAGGGTGGCTAATGTAGGCATTCGAAGTTGCAAATGAAGCCCGGGATTTAAATATCCCGGGCTTCATTTGCATCTTGCCGGGCGGGCGAACTAATTTGAACTACCGACTCCGTGCCATGTGTAGCCACGGGCACGGAGTTCGACCTAAGGGGATTTTAAAATGGCGCCCGCCCGGCAAGATGCAAATGAAGCCCGGGATATTTAAATCCCGGGCTTCATTTGCAACTTCGAATGCCTACATTAGCCACCCTAGTTCGAACTAGGGTGGTAGTGTAGACATACCCTTTGTCAGAAGCTGGGAAAGGACGACAGGATGGATCACTGAGGGTACATCTAGACAGCTGGGCTATTTCGGGATACCAGAGGTATCCTAAAATACTTATCTCATGTCTTTTAAACGCACCTGTTATTTCAAAATATTTTTCAAAATAACAGGTGCACTATTTTGACATCCCTGTAACCCTTGTTCCACAAGGTTTAAGGGATGTCTAAAAATAGTACATTATTTTGAAATTTGGTGCTATGTAGACATGCGAAATTTAGAAAAGATAGGCAATTTGCATAGCGCAAATTGTGTATCTTATTTTGAGTTTAGGCTCCTGTGTAGACACACCCTGAATGATTATCTGTTCTGTTAATTCCCTTTGAGGCACCTGGCATTGACTACTGTCAGCAGACAGGATACTGGGCTAGAAGGACCTTTGGTCTGACTCAGTATGGCTGTTCTTATGTCCATTTCAAACCTACCATGCTTTTGTATCTCTAGAAATAATAATTTCAGTGCAGCTCTGAGCAATCTGCAAAGTCGGTGGTGAGAATGGGCAGATGCCTGTCATAAATAAAATCAATATACAATTAATTTTTCATCAGCAGCATGAATCCTCTTGGGGCTTTTGGATCTTAAAGCATGATCATTTACTGCCTGCGCTAAGGACCCGGGTCTGTTATCTAAAGTTGTAGAAAGGCCATCAACATCTATTTGTGACCCACCCACCACTAGAGGGTGACAGAGTGACCTTGTGTGGGTGTGGGTATGAATTAAGTTAAAAGTGAAAAAGGCTGCGAGACCTATTAGCAGAACACTGAACCTGCGAAAGAGCCTTTTGATATTCGTAGTGACCCCAGATTAGCCACTTAATTGGTTCTCACAGTAAGCAATTTCCTCCTTCCTTGTTGCTTCCTCTCCTCCCCCCCCCACCTTCTGTTCTATGTAGCTGATTTGTTAGTTTGCAATAATTTTTTTTACCTTCTTTCATTGTATCTCTCTGTTATAAAATGGTCATACCTATTCACTTTCAGAATATGATCTGAGGAAGTGGGTCTGCCCCACGAAAGCTCATCACCTAATAAACTATTTTGTTAGTCTTCAAAGTGTTACATAACTGCTTTTTTGTTTAGCCATTCAAGTGGTAATGAATCCATTTAACAGGCATTTGCCAACCCCAGGTATATAGTGTCAAGTTCTGAATTTACTGTGTTAGCCTAAAGGACCTTAGTTTAAAATTGCTTTAAAATATTTCATTAGTGTGTTGCTGAATGTTATAAAAATACACCTGTAAAAACCATCATCCCCACCCCCCCAGGCTGCCATCAGGCATAGGGCACCAGTTTAATGGTACTGTGGAGGGCAGTGGTCACCAAGCAGTAGATCGGGATCTACTGCTAGACCTTGGAGCCTGTGACAGGTGATCCTGACTGGTTTGGCCAAAAGGTTCTCAAGCGCAGCACTTCAGCTGCCCCTCCCTCCACTGCTGTGCATCTCCTGCCCTTTGCCTTGGAGCTGCTCCCCACCTCCCGGAGCCTCCTGTTTGCTGTGCAGGGCAGGGATGGAAGAGGAGTGGGTGCTGATGTCAGGGTGCCCCCTCTCCCACGCTGTACTCTGTCTTCACAAAATGGAAGTGGGGCACAACAGGATTTGGGATGGTGGAAGTTTGCTGGCTGCTTTTGAGAGTGTTACAGAGCCAGGGCAAGGCTGAGCCTGCCTTAGCCCCACTGTACCACCACACAGGAGCAGCTTGAGATAAGCAGTGTCCAGCTAGAGCCAGCTCCAAACCCCTGCCCCTGTCATGAACCCCCTCGTGCACCCCAAGTCCTTCCCCTAGCCCTGAAGTCCCAGACCCAAACTCCCTTGCAGAGCATGTACCCTGAACCCCCTCTTTCACCCCAACTCCCTGCCCCAGGCTCAGCTCAGAACCCCTCACACTCCAAATCCCTTAGCCCAAGACCAGAGCCTCTGCCCTAACCCTCTGCCCCATCTAATGAAAGGGAGAGAGGATGGAGTGAGCAGGGGCGGGCCTTGGAGAAGGGGCACAAAGGAGATGGGGCAGGGATATTTGGATTTGAGGTAAATCCTGGACTGCACTTAAATTCAAAAAGTGATCTGTGCTTAAAAAGGTTGGAGACCCCTGGTGTAGGGCCTCTTAAATCCTAAGGATGATCCTGCTTGAGGCTGCAGGTGAGCTTTTATTTGTGTGTGTGGATGTTTGTAAGTCGGATGTTTGTAAGTCGAGGAGTGCCTATCCTCCTAACCGCAGACTATACATTCATAATGGCCATCAAGTTTAGAACATTACATGCATTCATAAACGAAAATATACTTTATAGTATGATAATAACATATGCAATCATTTGGCTTAATGGCTCATTTTGGGGGTTTTAAACTTTCTGTTCTCCCCTTGGGGTCCCAGACCCTGATTTTAACACCCCGTTGTGAGTCTGATGCTGAAGTTTTGGCAATTGGCTATGATGTACGCTTCATCTTTGCTCCTTCTACAGCTAGGACATCGGCTACTTTGTTCTCCAGTCCCTCAGTATGTCTAATTTCTATAAATTCCTGCAAAGCTATTCTCCAGCATAACAATGTGGAGCAGGTTCCTTTTGTTCTATGGTGCCATGCTATTGGTGAATGGCCTATTAATACTAGGGGTGTAAGCAACTAGTCAATTATCCGATAAGCAAAAGCTTACCAGATAGTCGACTAGTCCCTCGACTAGTCGCTCCCCCCTTTGCTGCCTCTAACAGAGACAGCAAGGTAGGGGGGAGCCAGCTTAAAGTCCGGTTCCCCCCAGCACCATCTCTGCAGAGGGCAGGGGAGGCAGGAGGGCAGTGGGGACTGGGCACAAGCCAGGAATCAGCTGATTCCCAGCTCGCACCCAGTCCCAGACACTGCGCCTCTGCTTTTTAAATTTATTAAGAGCCTGCTGGCTCATAATACATTTAAAAAGCAGAAGCACAGCTGGGGGACCCTGCGCGAGCCAGGACAGCTGATTCCCAGCTCATACTGGGTACTCCCACTGCACTCCAGCCTTTTTACATTTAAGACTGGAGTGCAGTGGGGGATCCAGTGCAAGCCAGCTGGCCCGGCTCACACTGGGTCCCCCTTGCTGCACATGAGCCTTTTAAATGTATTAAGAGCCTGCCAGCTCTTAATACATTTAAAAGGCAGAGCCACAGCAGGGTTAGCTCACAGGGCCAGGAGCTAACTCCACTGTGGCTCCCCCGCTTATCGACTAATCAACTAGTTGATGGGAAATCCATCAACTAGTTGATCAGTTAATTAAACTAAATTTAACATCCCTAATTAATAATACATCAACTAAACAGGTAGGATCTGAGTTGTTGTGCACATCAAATATTCCTTTTTTATTATAGAATAATTGTCAGATGAGAGACCGTTTTTAGCTGAGAAATTCAGTTGTCCCACTCACATTACATCTTTCAATTAAGGAACTAGACACCGAGAAGTGATTTTACTCCTATACTTGTCATGTCTGTAGTTGGTATGACTTGTACACTGGTATGACTGCTGCTGGAATGTAGTGTCCAGTTCTGGTGTCCACAATTCAGGAAGGATGATAACACTGCTCTACAGCCAAAATGCTTCTGAAATAAATGTAGTCAAACTTTACTAATTCTGGGTCACTGAGAATGAAAATGATGCTTAAAATTGTTGATTGGCTCTAGTTTTCAAGATATGCTATTGGGTCAGTATATATGACCCTTGACTTGGGAATGGCGGAGAATAAGTGAGTTATAAAGGGAAGGGATCTCAATTTAAACCAGAAATGACTAAAATACATCTTTGACTGGATCTATGAATAAATCTATGACTGGGTTTGGACAGTACTTGCTTTTTAGGCAAAACAATGAATGATGCAATCTGAAGCTGGTATTGCGTCATACATGATATGAATTGCATCATGTTATTCCTAGAAGTCATGGATGATGCAATCATAACGAAGCTTACATCACTGTGCTGAACAAATTGCCCTATATCAGCTCTAGAAATCATACAGTGTCGTGCTCTCTTATTTGTCAGTGTTTGATTTTGCAAAGGGACACATTTCTGTTTAGCCAAAGTGAGCAGAGATGTCTCGTACTTGTGTGAACAGTGCAGATAACTTCTGCTATGTTTGTGGTGAAGTGACTTTTGCATCACAAAAGCGCAGTATAACCACTATGGTTAAGAAAGCCTATCACCTTTATTTTGGCTGCAAAATTGGAGATCAGGACAAGAGGTGGGCCCCACACATATGCTGCAACACTTGTGCAACAAATCTTCACCAGTGGTTGAACAGGAAAAGGAAATCTATGCCTTTTGCAGTGCCAATGATTTGGAGAGAGCCAACAGATCATACCAGCAATTGTTACTTCTGCCTGGTGCCTCCATTTGGGAAAGGTGTGTCAAAGAAGAAAAAGTGGACTGTGCATTATCCAAACATTCCATCAGCTATACGCCCAGTACCCCACGGAGAAGGACTGCCAGTTCCTGATGCACCAGAATCATTCTCACTCGAGTCAGACGAGGAAGAGGAAGAGGATGAAACTTCTGGTCCTGAACCATCAATGTCACAGGACCCACATTTTCTCCCATCCTCCTTCTCTGAACCACACCTCATAACACAAGGTGAACTGAATGACCTTGTCAAGGATTTGGAACTACCCAAGAGTAAGGCAGAGTTGTTGGGCTCCAGACTACAGCAGTGGAATCTCCTGGCAGGTGATGTTAGGGTTTCCATGTTCCGTGACCGTCAAAAGGATCTTGTCCCATTCTTCTTCATGGAAGGTGATCTTGTAGCCTGCAACAACATCGATGGTGTGATGGCAGCCCTCAACATCGTTCACGATCCAGATGAGTGGAGACTGTTCATTCATTCATCGAAGACGAGTCTTAAAGCTGTTTTGCTGCATAATGGCAATGATTTGCCATCCATTCCAGTTGGTCATGCAGTCCATATGAAGGAAACCTATGACAACATGAAACAACTTTTGAGGTGCATAAACTATGACCAACATCAGTGGCAGCTTTGTGGAGATTTGAAGGTTGTTGCTCTCTTGCTTGGTCTGCAGACTGGATACACAAAGTACTGCTGTTTTCTCTGCGAATGGGATAGTCGTGCAAGAGATTCCCACTACATCAAGATAGATTGGCCACTCCGACAGTCATTGGAGCCTGGGAGGAAAAGTGTTCAGCATCCACCACTTGTTGAATCAAGGAAGATTTTGTTACCACCCTTACACATCAGGCTGGGTCTGATGAAGAACTTTGTCAAGGCCATGGACAAAACACAAGCAGCTTTCAAGTACCTCCGTGGAAAATTTCCAAGGTTAAGTGAAGCTAAGATAAAGGAAGGTGTCTTTGTTGGTCCTCAGATTCGTGAACTTCTTCGAGATGATGCATTTGACCATGCACTGCATGGCAAGGAAAAGACGGCATGGAAAGCCTTCCAGTTAGTGGCAATAAATTTTCTCGGAAACAACAAGGCAGACAGCTACAGGTTGTTGGTGGAAAACCTCCTCAAGGCATACAAAAGCCTTGGTTGCAACATGTCACTAAAGATACATTTTTTGCACTCTCATCTAGATTTTTTTCCAGCGAACTGCGGAGCAGTGAGCGACGAGCATGGCGAGTGATTTCACCAGGACATTGCAACAATGGAGAAACGCTATCAGGGCAAATAGAGCCCATCAATGCTTGCAGACTATTGCTGGACAGTGACAAGAGATGCTCCATTTAATGAATACCAGAGACAAGCCAAGAAGCGCCGAGTAGACACTGAATAGGACTAAACTATGTACATGATAGTTTTTTGCCTTTTGTTTCATAATAAATTTTATTTATATAACCCTTTTGCTGATTTTTAAAGTGTTACATAAACAGGACAGGTGAAATATTATCATGTAAAGCAACCATAAACACATGAAAAGACCTAGGTTTACAATTTATGATTAAAACTCTACTATCTACACAATATACATAGACGTAAAACGTAAAAGCTTAAATATCTTGGAAACAGTAGCCAATCAGTTGTTTTAATTGTCATATTTGAATTCAGCACATCAAAATACATAATAAATAGCACATTTTATCTCTGAAGCAGACGACTTCTAAAAAATTGTAGACCAGTGTAATAAATGTGAGAGGGTTTAAAGAAGAGCCACAAGAATTATGCAGTGCTAAGGAACCTTTTTTGGGTCGGGGTCACTGACCCACAGAAAAATCAGTTCGGAGCCACACACAAGTGAGATGCAAAAAAGCAAAACAAAACAAAACCCTCACTGACGTGGCCCCTGACTGAGAAGGAGAAAGACACTCCCCACATTCCTCTCACACACCAGAGCCTAGGGGGCTCAGGCTAGTAGATTTTGTGTGCTACAGCCCCACAGTGGGTAGGTGAGTGGGGGCTGGAGCGACAGTGTAGACTCCCCACTGCTGGGGGATGGAGGGAGCCCTGAGCCGCAGAGGCCAGGTTCAGACAAGCCGGGGGCTGTATCTGGCCCCCAGGCCTTAGGTTCCACACCCCTGCATTAAAGAATTAGAAAACTGTGCCTAAGCTTGAGCTCATTGAGTCTATAACTGTATTCAGCTAAACAAAGAGGAAGCTGAAGGATAACTTGAATACAGTCTAAGTACATACACTGCGAACAAATATTTGATAATGGCATGTCACTCTAGCAGAGAAAGTTCTGTGATGTGATCCAATGGCTAGAAGTTGAAACTAAACAAATTCAGATTGGAAATAAGACAACATTTTGTGACAGAGTGAAACAGTGTACCAGGGGCCATGGTGGTTTCTCCATCACTGGCAATTTTACACGCAAGAATGGTGTTTCTCTGAAAGATGCTTTATAATTATTTTGGGGGAAGGTCTATGAATTGTGTTATACACAAGGTCAGACTAGATTGGGGTGGGCAATAATTTTCTCCGGGGATCCTCTCCAGAATTTTGGTATGTGGTCATGATATGCACTTTTCTATTATGTTAATGGAGGAGGTGCGGGGTCTGAGGTATGCTCAGGGCAGGGGATTGGGGTGCAGGAGGAGGCGTGGGATCTGAGAGGGAGTTTGGGTGCAGGAGAGGGTTCTGATCTGGAACGGGGTTCAGGTTCAGAAGAGGATGCCAGGTACAGGCTCTGGCCCTGGTTGGGGGGCACTTAACATAAGCAGCACCCAGCTGGCGCACAGTGGGGCACTCAGGCAGGCAGGCTGCTTGTATGCCATAGGGTCCCCATGCTGCTCAAATCATCTGGCCTGTTGCTAGCAAAGGTGTTTCTGAATACCTCTTGATGGTAGTGGGGGGATTGGGTCTTGCATGCTGCCTGACCCTGGAAGCACCATCCCAGCAGCTCCCATTGGACAGTTTCCAGCCAATGGGAACTGTTAGGATGGTCCTGAGGGTTGGGACAGCATGTGGAGACATGCTGCCCCCCTCATCCGAAAGGGTACAGAGATATGCTTGCTAGCAGCAACCAACCACTTCTGGGAGCAGCATGACCATGGCCACAGCAAGCAGGCACCAGACAGCCTGCCTGAGCACTGCACCGTGGACTATTAGTGGCCTAGAGGACGATGGCGAGCCAGAGAGCAAGTAACGTTTTGTACAACAACACAATCCAAGCAGCTGCAGACAAACCCATGCCTGAATTATCAAGGGGCGGGGGGGAGGTCTGTACTACTTTTTTAAAAGCAGAATCCTTTTTTTTCACCTACATCCACCTCATTAAAAACTGACCAATGGGAGCTGCAAGAGCAGTGCTTGAAGGTGCATGCAGCAGGCAGAGATCCACTACACCCCTCCCTTCAAGGGGTGTATGCCATGAAGAGACACATACACTGGTCCCAGCAGCTAGTCACTTTGAGCAACATGTGCAGCCATGGTGGGCTGGATTCAGATGTGGGGCAGGCTGGATCGAGCCTGCCACTGGCCTAGGTATTTTGCTTGCCACTGGCCTAGATATTACATGTATGTATTTATTTATTTATTAATTATCTTTCCCATGTGTGGTATTGTCGGCAGTAATGCAAAGTAAGCAGAATGCTGGTACTAATCGCTATGGAGTTCCAGTTGTCTGATTATAGATCTGTTGACTTTGTGACCAGAAGTTAATACATTTGGCAGTCCCATGTGCAGTGGAAGCATGGGACTATGGCGAAGGATTCCTGGGACACTGTGAAAGCAGTTCTAGCCAGACTGTTTATAATAGGTGAGCAGGACAGGTGGTATAACGTATATTTCGTACGTAGTAATTTAAATTTCTGCCCAATGGAATTGAAGTACATGGGATAGAAACTGCATGTACTGCAAGTCTTGCTCCAAACCACCTCTTGGATTTCAGTTCCTTAATCTTTGTTTCAAGCTGAACTTTACACCAAGTGTGAATTGCAAGATCAGCTAGAATGTGGAGATGAATTGTTTGGGTATATTGGTGAGCCTGGTATTTCTCTTGATGCCTGCTAGTTTTCAGGGCAAGGGTGGACCTGGAGAGCCATTTACAAAGCCCTTGAGCTGAAGATATATAAACAAAGACATTTGTGTTTAAATGACAGGGGAAGGTCGTTATGTAGAAAGCAGTCTGGCAGGAGCTGCCCTGGCCCTGGTGCGGCAGTGGTGACAGGGGCTCTTCCGGCCCCTGTGGGCTGGGGGCTGCTCTGGCCCACCATGGCCAGGGTTCTGCCAGCCCAGCCACCTTCGGCGGGCTGCTCCTACCAGTCAGCCTTCCAGTTAAGCGGTTACTTGGTAAGCTTGCCAGTAAGGCTAATGCTTACCAGCTAACCAGTTAACCATTTAACTTTTTACCAACCTTTTTTGATCCCAGAGAGACACTCACTCACCTCAGACTCCTTGAAGAGATCATTGAGTGGTGGCAGAGATATGCTGGGTAACTTTTGAATTTTAATAATAAGTTATTGGCAAATTAAAACATTATGTCGGAGGGCCTACTTCAATCCTTATATGTGAGGATCGGGGCACATAGGTATTGCCAGGAGCTCAGTGGCCACTATGTGCAAGAGAGGGATAGTGGGCTGACCCTGTCTAGTTCCTCATTTGAGATACTGAATGCTGTGTGTGTTGTAGCTGTGGCAGGGGGTGGTGGTAGAATAGGAACGGGAACTGGGTTTTGAAATCAAGTTACTGAATGTTTGAAATCAAACCATGAACATATTCAGGGCATCAGCTTCTGATTGACGTGCATCTAGGAGCACCCGATTGGGACCATCTGATAGGTCATCCCACTAGGCCCCAGTGACTTTATGCCTTTATCCCAGAGGACTTTATGCCTGGGAGGCAGGTGAGGGGTTTCTTAAATCTGGCAATGTCTCATTGAGGCCCATTGGTTCTTTCCAGGTCTCCTTCAGCAGGGTTGTTACCTTGTGGGAACCAGAATCTTAATTGCCTGAGCTGGCACGGGTATAAAATCAGAAGCAGGTGGCACTGGCCAGTGATAGCACAAGAGAGTGGGAGTCAGGAGAGCTGAGACTTCTCTGTGACGTCTTGTGTGACAGACACTTCCGTACACTGCGCCTGAGTTTCCACATGTGTAAAGTGCAGACCATGGTGCCTGCATGCCTTTGTTAAGCACTTTGAGAGCTACTGATGGAAGGCACATGAAAGGGCTGAGTATCACCAGCATTTCGTTGACGTGACTTTCTTGCCATGCTGCGTGCTATAACACAAGGTTTATCATAAAGTGTGGTTAAAATTTAGTGCTTATGACAGTTGTCCTGTTGATAGCCTGAGGATGAGGGTTTCTTTATCCACAGAACAGGTTCACTTCTGTGTCTGTCAGCATCTCAATCTGCCCTATGGAATCCCCATGGGATAAGATTTCACTCCCTGCCGCCTATTCATCCTCAGCCTCTCTGCTGAGAGGGGCTAACTGTGATGTTGACCTTCATGATGTGGATGCTTTTTTCCTCTCAGAGCTGGACTGAGATACTGCAGGTAGCAAATATCCATCAGACGGTGAAGACATTCACTAGCCGATTAGCAGCCTCTGAGTGAAAAGCATTCAGACACTGCAGTGGATCAGTAAGGACTTATTCCCACTGTCATGAACCACCCAGTAGAGAGGCCCAGCGTTTAAATGGCTTAGTGTGATTCAAGTCAGGATCCAGAAACAGGAAAGCTTGAATTCCAGAGTGAGCTGCACTGGCAGAGCTGTGCTGAGAGGGAAACATGTAACTATGAATTTCACTTCATGTCAGGTTGGACTTGGCCTTTCCTCTGAGCGGTTTCAGCTCCCAGCTGTGTGGTGATCTTGTGAAATCTAAAAGAGCACTTTTTCTCAACTAAATCTGGCCCTGCCTGCTGTAGCATGTAGGGTGGAGGTGGTGGTCCAGGGACTGACTTGTTGCATTTGGCTAGGAAAGCAGCAATCTAAGGGCCATGGTTTTGCAGGTGATAGGTGGCTGGGGAAATGAGCAATCCAGGGGCTTTGGGGTGCTCCACAATGGTTTGAAATGATTGTTCTTTGTGTTTTGAGCACAAACCTCGGGTTGTTAATCCCACCCTGACCAGAACCAATTAAAATGTCCCCTGAATCCCCAGCAGCAGGATCTGCCATGTCCTGCTGCTGCAAAGCCCTTGCTGACATAGCAGAGATTGAGTTGCCACATCTGCTTGGCAAATGTAGAAACTTGCTGTCTTGCCTTTGTCCCCTCTTCCCCACAATAGGATGTCAAATCAGAGGGATGGACAGACCCCAAACAAAACCCTGCAGCCATGGGCAACCTAGGTTGGAGCCATTGTTTGTTAGAATTGGACCAACTCAAACAAATCTTTGGGTCTAATATCCATCCTCTCCTGACACATGGAACCCCCCTCCGACCTGCATGCAGGGACCCATCTGGACAAAGTTGTCGCAGTCTCTTTGCCATAGCCAGCTCCACTCTGATAAAAGGGACCAACAGTGTCCCTGCTGCTCCCTTCTTTCCCTGGGGGAGGGGGAGACAGGGAGCAGGCCTTTGATGTGCAGGAACAGGCCTGGCTGACACGCTGTATATAGGCTCATGTGAGCCTGGCCCTGCTCCAGCTCTCTTTGAAGTGCTCCAGTGATCAGGATGAAAGGGAGAGCAGTCCTTCCCCAAACCATCTGGCCCTAATTGCAGGTAAAAGTGTTGTTCTGTCTCCCTGGTAGGGAGGGGAGCTTCTCCCTCTTCCTTAATCCTGCTGCTACAGCCTGGGCTCATGGAGGGGAAAGAAGGGTCTGGTGGTGCCAGGGAAGCTGGGAACAAAGAGGAATTTGGGTTGGGCATCAGGAAATGCCTGCTACCTATGAGATGCATGAGGCTGGGGAATCAGGCAGGGTGAAAGGCACAGAGGTTGGAAAATTAAATCCTACATCACTGGAGACTCTTCTGTAGGGAACCCTGCATGGGTCGCGTGAGGGCTGGGTTGCAGAGAGTTTGACAGGTTTTTCCCATCTCCGATTTCTCTGATGCACTGAAGCTTGCAGTCCCTTTGATTTGCACCCTTTAATCCCAGTGTGTGTCGAGCACAGAGGTTAGTGACGTGGGAAACTGGCACAAGTGGTTTCATTTGGAGGAGTTAATCCTGTTTGTTTCCAAATCCACTCTTAACCCATCCTGGTCTGGAAGCCTCTTGAGAATCAGGCATCCTGGAAGATGGCATCAGTGTGAAACATTGCTTGCTGCAGCTCCTGGACTAGAGTGGGAATGCAAAGACAAGCAAAACACTGTGTGCCTCAGAATGGAAACAAATGTCCACAGAGTGAGAGCAGGTCAGTTAACACACTGCTTGAGGCTAACAATACATTATCTGTTTCCTATAATAATGCAAAATGCAACTATTCATCTTTAGCAGTTTCTTTTCCTGTTGGCCTTTAGTAGATGATTCATTCAAGAGGTCCTAGAGACAAAGCGGGTGCGAGGTAATGTCTTCTGCTGAATCAACTTCAAACAAGTTGTTTTCTCAGATACTAATAAATAATTTATACGTGATTATCCTTGAAAAGTTCCCTCTCTGTTTAATTCACTGCCTGTGAGTGTTGGGTGAGGTGACTCCGTGACCATTCATAATCTTTGCATTTATCACTTTCCAGACAGAAGTTATCACATCTCATGCCGTGGGGTGAAAATTCATTGTTTGCAGAGGCTAATCATAGTGGGAGGGTGTTTTGTAATTTCCTTCTATGTAAAATATTAAACAGCTGGCAGGTGCGTTTTTGTCCTTCCTCCAAGGAATATGGTCTCAGCCACTGGCAGAAATGAGGATTCCAGACAAGGCGGATGAGCAGACTGGTCTGATATGAGCAGGGAAATCAAAATGCCAGATTAGATGGGACACTGTTATAGCAGATAGGTGCTAATATTGGACTTGTTTCTTCCGTGGCAGAAAGCAGGGAAACGTGAGACATAATAGAGACATTGGTCCACTCTGGTGCACCAGGGATATTGGGGTAGGTGGGCAGTTGTTCTGATTGGCTGTTACCGGAGGATGTGGATAGTGGAATAGATAAGCCAGTGGACAGCTCTAATGTGGCAGTCAGTGTGCTCTTTGCTTGCACGACATGTTTGGTGTGTCAGACCACACTCAAAGGAATACAGAGCTAGTATGTCGATCAGCCTTGCGTTTGTTGATAGTAGGCATGTTTCAGGGACCTGTTCCTTGGCTTTTGCAGGCAGTTGTTTGTCTGCTCTTTGGCCCCGTCCCTGGCAGGAGGGTGAAGTGCAGGGAGCCCTGAATGGTAGCTCTGGAGATGGTCAGGGTGGGATTGGAACTGCTATTGCTGCCTCTTTCATTGCCAGGTCTCCACTTCATCTGACACCCGTTTGACGCAGGAAGAGGAGATGCCGCAGGCTAACAAGGTGCAGAGCCTGAGGCCAAATGGGCAGGCTGGGCCTCGCCGGCACAAACGCCGATGGTCGTCCCAGCGAGCAGGGAGGAACCAACCAGTGCTGCTCCAGCCCGGCACTGCTAGTGAGGAGAGCACACCCTTTGTGCTGGATTTACAGAACCTGCCAGGGTTGGCCAACGTTGACCTGAGTGCCCAGAACCCAAACATACAGGTAGGAGTACAGGTCTCTGTCACTGGCTGGACACGGGTATTTTGGGCAGGAGCAAAAAAGAAATGTGGCTGAGTTATATAAGCATAAAATCACTCCAGTGGCTGGAGTAGGACCTGCTGGGGCAAGAGCCTCTTCCATCTTCCTCACAGTTAGGGTTGCCAGGTGTCCGGTTTTCTACCGGACAGTCCGGTATTTGCGCCCTCTGTCCGGTAGAAAAATTCAGAAAATACCGGACATGGGCAATGTCCTGTATTTTCTGAATTTCTGGCTGGGTGCTGGACGGAAGCCTGGCGGGGGCGGGAGAGCGACTGGGAGGCGGGGCCACGATTGGCGCTGGGAGCCCTGTGGTCGTGTGCAAAAGCCAGGCAGGGCGGGGGCAGTGGCTGGGACTCCCAGCCACTCCTCCCGCCCGGCTTCCGCATACAACCAGAGGCTCCCAACGCCAATCGCGGCCCCGCTTCCCAGCTGGGAGCCTCTGGTTGCGTGCAGAAGCCGGGCTGGGAGAGCAGCTCCCAGCCACTCCCCCCACCCCCCGCCTGGCTTCTACTAGCAACTAGAGGGAGTGCCTGCCGGGGGTGCGGCCTGTTGGACTCCGGCTGCGGCCAGTGGCTGCAACCCCCCCCACCAGCTCTGCTTCCCACCCCCCTTCCTCTGGCCTCCCCTCGTCCCGTCCAGACCCCCGATCCCCCCCCAGCTCTGCTTCCCGCCCCCTCCTTCCTCCCGGCCAGCCCCGCAGCCCCCGACCCCCCTGCCCCGCCTCCCGCCCCCCTTCCTCCTGGCCAGCCCCGTGGCCCCCCCCTGCCAGCCCCACCTCCTGTCCCCCTTCCTCCCGGCCAACCCTGCCCCCCTCCCAGCCGGTCCCTCCCCACCCCCCCCGCCCACGATCAAGTGTGTCCGGTATTTTGGGGGGGGTCTACCTAGTAACCCTACTCGCAGTAGAGACCAAAACAACTCTCAAACTTCTTCCGCTGCATCATGCTGGGATTGATTTTATTAGATGTACACCATCCCAGCCAGCTGAGGGTGTGGTGTGAGCTTGGATTATCACCAGTGCTGTTGATTCTACCACAGTGTGCTCTGTCACCTACAGTTTTTAGGGTGAAGTGCTTTGTAGAGGCCAGTGGGTAGTGGCCATGTGCCAGGGTGGTGGCATTTCCTGGCCACAAGAAGCTGGTGCTCAAGGGTCTGTGCATTTCAGGCCATAATAAGAGGGAGGGAGGGAGCAGTGCCAGGGTTTCAGTGACCCTAACACCTGAGCTCCAGCAGGGAGGTGCTGAGATCTGCTACAGCTCCCCACCATTAGGGCTGGTGGGAAGGAATCTGAGTGAGAGGTGGGTGGGTTCCAGAATGGATGACTCCCGGGTGAAACTGAACAATGGTTCCATTTGGGTCGGTTCTTGTGCTGTCTGACCCAGTTTTCACAGTCCAAGTCACTGAAATCGGGCAATGTAAGGGGTTGGGGTAATACATTTTTCCTACAGTCTTGGGGAAGAGAGCAAAATAAATGGCTGCAGCTTAGGAGCAATGGGAAGCAAATCAGTGCCGTGGTTAACCTTATATTGGGGGAATCCGTTGATAAAGTCACCCAATCCTCCCCCTGGTCCTTACAGAGCTGGCCAAAATACAGTGGGGAAGGCTCTGATCAGGAACGCTCCCTTGATGTGCTGCAGGACTGGGGGCCCTGTGGGGATGTGGTTGGGCAAAGGGGTAATGCCCACAAGTCAGCACCCAGAATTGCTCTGATCACCATTTCCTCTTCATCCCTAAAGGGCCTGATTGCTGCCTTAGCTGGGTCTGGCCTGCAGCATGTGTACAGGGTGCGGAGAGTGTCCGAGGGGGCTGTGGCAGATGGGAACTGGACCCAGGCCTGGGGAGTGCCACAGACTGCAGGGTGGGGTCAATTAACCAGATGTTTTCTCTCTGGCCTTGTTTGATCTCCTAATTGGAAACCTTTTGTGTAAGGGCCCCATTTCCTGGACTCTGCAAGGCTGATACCATATATTCTGGCAAATAAGCCTCAGGCACATATCAACTGCACCCATTTAGGATGGGAAATGCTGGCATAGAAGTGTCTTGCACCAGGGAATGAATGCTGTATAATCAAATCAGGGTCAGGGTTCCCGTTTCTAAGAGTCCTAGCCTATGCACTGGCCCTCTGCGGTCAGGAGAGACTTTCCTCAACCTGGCTGGCTGGGCTGGCGACTCCCAAAACGTATGTTCTGACTGACCTGTTAGTCTAGCGTTGGCCTACCCGCATACACTTCTGCTACTGTACCTCAGGCCTTACTTCCAGCAACCCCCACTATTCCAGGCTCCCTCCTGTCAGCTGTGCCAGGCTGAATTTTGTGCTGTGGAGGAATGTCTGCTTGCAGCGAGGCTGAGATCCACCAAACTTACTGGTGTAGTGATTCAAGCCAAAATAGAATCAGGCCTGCTGAGGAGTGTGGCTGGAGTTTCAGACACACTGTCACTTTAATGCCGGTCCTGTTACTTTCCATCCCCAGTGCAAGGACCCAGATAAATCTCAGGGACACTTGACTTTATTAAACTGGCTCCTTTTCCAGGGTGCATGCTGTTTCTATTCCTGGAGGATGATGTTGCTCGAGCCCCTGCCTATCTCAGGCACCTCAGTGTGCTTCATAAACTGGTTACTGGGCCTTGCAGAACTTCTGGGTTGTTTTATGCAATGTTCCTCTCACTTCCTCCAGACTCTGGGGTGATCATTTTCTCAATGACCTATTAAAGCCTGGACAAAATGACAGTGTCTGTTCAGGGAACCTCCCAATGGAGACTGGGGCCACCTGCTGTGGGAGGAGATTAGCAGGGCCTTGCATTATGTCCTGCAGCCTGTAGCAAAACCAGACCAAGTGGGGAAACTAGTTGGAATGTCTGGGACCTGAATAGGGAGCTACTGGACCAACAGAAAAATCCTTTGTCGCCCTTTAAAGAAGCCTCTAGCAACTGAGTCAGCCAAGAGTCCTGGTTTCAGTGCTGACTCCTCACTTATTGCTCTGCCTTGTGTCTGGGTTCCCAGGTCACCATTGAGGTGGTGGATGATCCTCAGGCTGAGATGGAGATGGACTTGCTGAAAGAAACCAGCAATGACTGGTCCTTGACCTCCTCCGAGTGGCTGTCCCACAAGGACCTCTTCTGGCCCCTCTTCTGGGAGTACACAGATCCCACTGAGGAAGAGGAGGAGGAAGAGGATGACAGCATGGCCTCTGAGGACAGGGGGGAAGAGGAAGAAGATTATACAGCAGAGTACGAGGAGGAGGAGACAGTGCTGAGTGGAGTGGGAGGCAACTGGGACCAGAGGTGGCCAAGTCAGAAGAACTGGATCTTCAAGGAAAAATATAATTATGGTGAGTCATCCCCTGCCCCTCAGCAGATACCCCCAAAATCTGCAGTGACCACCTCCCTACCCACTAGGGCCTGGATTGGTTTTAAAGGAACTGGGGGCATCCACAGTGCAACGTGTTCTAATGCAGGAATGTCAGACTGGCAGCTTGATGAATTTGCCTAAATCACAGCTTTTGTGTTTTAAAAAAAGAACGAGCCCTGATAGTTGTGAAGGAGACTTTCCAAATATGCTCCAAGTGGAACAAAAACAGTGAAGTCTGCCTGAGTCTGCAGACAGCCTAGATAAATAACTCAGAATTCTCAGCTGTGCATCCGATTGCATTGTTAACTCTAATAGGTATGTACATGCAGATGATAAATAAGATACAGACTTTTAACTGTGCAGGTAATTAGCCAGTGGAACAACTTGTCTAGGGATACAGCAGGTTCTCCAGTACTTGGAGGCTTTAAATCAGTGTTTCTTAAACTGTGTTCTGTGGCACACCGGTGTGCTGCAGAGAACAACAGAGTTCAAAATGGCCACCCTTAAAGGGGCAGGTGACCTTTTTTTGCTCAATAACTTTCCCCCCGACCCCCCCCTTTTTTTTGCTCAACAAAAAATCGTTGGTGTTCCTCATAAACAAAAATTGTTTGGTGTTCCTCCGTCTTAAAAAGTTTAAGAAACACTGCTTTAAATGGAGAGAGGCTGACTTTGCACAAGAGACACCTTAGAACAGCAGTTATGGTTTCCATGCAGAAAAACAGGGGTTAGGTTCTCTGGCCTGTCGCATGCAAGAGGTCAGAGTATCTTATAATAATGGCCCCTTCTGGTCTTAAAGGCTGTGAATCTATGACCCTTCAATGTCAGCATTAACTATCTTAGAGCTGATGACTCTGGCACAGGGGTGAGCAATAATTTTTTGCCGGGGGGCCACTTTGAAAATTTTTGAAGTGGCCCCGGGCTGCACAGGAAGGGGCGGAGCATCGAGTGGAAGGGGAAGGGCCAAGATATTTTCGGCTTCCCCACTCCCAGACAATGATTGGTCTGAGGGTGAAGGAATGCCTTTGCCCCCACCCCACATTCCCCCAAGGTGCCCATGCCCCTGGTGTAGGAGGAGACTTCCCTCGCTCTCCTGCCCCTAGGCCAATTAGGGCCTGGGGGCAGGGGAGCGTGTGAAGCCTCCTCCGCTCTTTCCTGCCCCCTGCGAGCAGCGTGCAGCTCTTCGTAGCACCACGTGCTCCTGGCAGGGCAGGAGGAGGCTTTGCGCGTTTCCCCACCCCCAGCTCTTAATTGGCCTGGGGGCAGGGGAGCAGCAGGGCCTCCGCGGGCTGGATCCACCAGCTTGGCAGGCCGGATCCAGCCCACAGAGGCCCTCTTGCCCACCCCTGCTCTGGCAGATTGAATGGGGCAGGAGTGGGAATGAAGCGAGCAAGACTGAATATGGCATTAAGGTAGTGAGCAAATAATAAATCACTAAAAGTTGAGTTGCTGCAGCAAGGCTGTATTCTAACCTTGATCCTGTGTAAACAAATGTCCATAGTCATCCGAGGAAGCTGGTGGTTGAATGGAGACTTTGCAGTCCTAATGGTACAGCCCGCCCATGAACCATCACTAAGCATGGAATTGATCCCTCCCCACCAAATGAGTTTGAGACCCGGTCTAGTGGTTAGCGCAAGGAGACTGGTGCCATGACTCCAGGGTTCTGTTCTCAGCACTGACAGTGAATGGGTTAAGGCAGGAAATAGGCTTTGGTTCTATTCCTGGCTCCAGGAAGGAGAATGGTCCAGTGGCTGAGACTAGGGATCAATCAACATGCCTGGTTCTAGTCCCAAGAAGCACAACCTGAGAAGTGTGCCAGTGAGGGCCTGCGATGCCTGTCTAGGTTTGTCAGGAGCGACATGTAACCTTAGTGCAGGTAGAAGAGCAGCAGAAGGGGGCACTTCAGGGAAGGTTCAGGGTTACTTGGGGTGCGTCTACACTGCACCCATAGCTTGAAATAAGCTATGCAGCTTGAGCTACACAAATTGTGTAGTTTATTTTGAGTGTGTTTCGAAATAAACCACTATTCCAAAATGTCCCTTAATCCTCATGGAATGAGGCTTACAGGGATGTCAGCACAGCAAGCCTGTTATTTTGAAATAGCTTTCAAAATAACGGGCTTGTTTAAAAGATGCGGAATAGCTATTTTGGGATACCGGAAGTATTCCGAAATAGCGCCGCACTGTAGACATACCCTTGGTGTTTTCACTTCTCCCCGCTCTCCATGTCACAGTGGTGGGACTGTTCTCAGCCCTCTCCAGAACTTACCAGGGTGGTTCCCAGAGCTGGCCAGAGTGGGGCACTATGTGCCTGTCCAGGGCTTATGGAATTGCTATCAGCAGTTCCTTAGAGTGCTTACCGTATGCAGGGGCTTTCATCCGCTCTCACTGGCCATTGGGAAAGATCATTGAATGGATATTGTTTCTAGTGCTTCTGCAAGGATCAGTTTTACGCACAGTGCTGTTCAGCATTTTCCTCAGTGCTCTGGAATCACATATAAAATCACTGCTGATATACTTTATGGGTGACACAGACTGGGGAGAGGTAGGGTTAAATAATGAGCAGTCATACAGTGCAGTCAGGATCACTCGGTAGTCTGGGCCCATTCAAACAAAATGCCTTTTAATACAGCCAAATGCAAAGTCACACATCTAGGATCAAGGCATGCAGGGCGTACCTACAGAATGGGGGACTGTACCCTGGAAATGAGTGTCTCTGAGGTGGATTTGTGGGTCGTGGGGGGAAGGGCCTCCAAGCGAGCTCCCAGTTTGACACTATGGCGAAAAGGACTAGTGTGATTCGTGATGGCATAAAGAGAGCAGAGATGTGTAGGAGCAGGGAAATGATGTGCACAGCATTGGTGAGACCAGGACTGGAACACTGCATCCAGTTCTCGAGTGCACATTTTTAAAAAAGAAGTTGATAAATTGGAGAGGGTGAAGAAAAGGCCTTACAGTGAGTGATTAATCTGGTTATCTCATCAAAAGGAAGATTGCAGTGACTTGATCCTAGGGTAGAAGTCTCTTCACAGGGAGGAAATACCAGGTCCTAAAGGGCTCTTCAGCATAGCCCAGAAAGATGTCACATAAACCGATGGTTGGAAGTAGAAACCAAATAAATTCCATGTAGAAACAAGGCACTTTTTAAAAAATCAGTTAAGTAAACTACTTAAATCATGAGTGGTTACCCATGGAATAAACTACTCAGGGACATGATTCAATTCCCATTTCTTGGTATCTTCAGATCAAGACTGTATGTCTCCCTGGAAGACATGCTTTGGCCAAGCACAAGTTACTGGGTCATCGGAGGGCTAGCTGGGTGAAGTTCTGTGGCTGCAGATATATAGGAGATTAAACTACATGACTTCAGTTTTGATGAATGCATCCAAGTGCTTTTCTGAGCTCCAGCCTCCTCCCCTACTCCCACCATAGAGATCAGCTCAGGAGGGTGATGTAGGCAGAGGGAAGCCTGCAGAGAAGTCCAGAGCCGCTCCATGCTTCATTCCCATCTGGGATTTGCACAATGATTTTCATGCTTTGTCCTTCTCTTGCTGCCCCCAGACTATGAAGATGAAGAGGAGTGGAGCTCTTGGTCCCCCTGCAGTGTGACCTGTGGTAGCGGCAACCAGAAGAGAACCCGGTCCTGTGGCTATGCTTGCACAGCCACTGAGTCAAGAACCTGCGACCTGCATCACTGCCCTGGTGAGCCCTCTCCCCACCTATTGCACTCCTCATCTCTAGGCAAAGTCATTTATCTGCCTCCCCAGCAACGTAGGGGGCCCTTTCCCAAACTCATCTGTGGCCCTGCCCACAGCAAGATTTTGTTTTTGCCAGGGGGTGGGCTGGGAAAATTGCTGAATTTTCCATACCCTCAGGCAGGGAGAACTTTATACCTTTCTAACATGATGAAGGGATCCAGGTGAGACTCACTCCAGAAAAGAAACTCAAGCCAAATCCCTTTGTGGTCCTTGACCTGCCTCCTAAACCCTTAAAACACTCAGCTTCTCTACCCGCTCTTTGGATACTGGCTAGCGCTTGAAGGATTAAGGGTTTTCCGTTTTTTTGATTGGGTCAGTAAAAGAAGAGAGACGATGGGGCTTGTCACAGCCATAAGTAGTCCAGGGATCATAGATCTGCCGACTAACTTAAAGTGAACTTCAAACTTCCCTGCATACAAAGCCTGAAATTCTCACAGGAAGTGAGGATCTATCACAACCAGCAATCTTATACTCCCTTAGGATTATCCTCCTTGCAGTAACATCCTGTCAGCCTTCTGTGCGTAGGAGTAGACCACCTTGAAGGTGGGGAGAGGGTAGGAGGAAATACAGGGGTCTGATGCCCAACCCCAGCCAGGACCACTGGCCCATATGTGGAAAGGGATTCATTACTTCTGTGAGGTTCATCTTGACTATCTGTGCATTTTATCTCCAAAGGAGCAGATGGAGAAATGGTCTTCACCACTGACGAGACACCGTTTGAGGGTGAGAACAACACGGAGATGTTCAGCTCAGGTCAGCATATTTCTCCTCCATACAATAAGGCCCTAGGAGCTTCAAAGGGATTTCATGGTGCAGCACCCCATGGGGGAGATGTAGCTACCTGGAGGAGAGTGTTCTGCCAATGGGTCCAGGTGCTGGTGAACTTCAGTGAAATATCCAGACAGCCATAAAGTGTCATTCAGCCCTCTACAAGTAGGGGCCTTGGCATTAGCATGTGCTAGGCATCCTGTTCTGACACATTGTTGGCATGGGCTGCGCATTTTACTCAAGGGTGGGTTTATAATTGGAAGGGTTAGAAATGCCACAGTGGAGTCCCACCTTGAAGCAGGGCAGAGATTTGGTGCCCCACATACCTGGGTGCCTTCACAGACATAAGAGTCTATGGCCCTTGTTCATGCTACAGCTACAGTCATGTTGGGAAGCCCAGATGCAGCACAGTGGTCTCACAGCCTGATTCCAGTCTGGTTCTGTTGTTCAGTGTAGACAGAACCTAACCCATGTCCTAGGGCCATGTTGAACGTCAAGCCACGTGAAGCTTTAACACGGATTGCAGACATCCGTAAGGTCCCTTTTGCCCTGGCTATTGCACTATGGACATGACCCATGACTGCATCATGTTCCTGTTGATGATTTCAGTCTGCTATGTCCCCTCTTTATGTGCTCAGCTACTCAGGTAGCCTCTCTCTAGCAATGGCTGGTGCTGGATGTTTAGAGATTGTGCAGAGCCCTCTTTAAGCACCTTCCTGTGCTACACTATCCCATGGAGAGAGATTCTTTCCTGACCCTCATCTCTTGATTAGCCGTTGCCCTCAAGCACAGGGGTAGTTGTCTTTGGCAATCTCCTCCCCTGGTATGAGCTCCTCCATGCAGCGCAGCAGGTGCAGTTTGGGGGACCTGGGGATTGCTAGCTTGGCTGTTGTGGTATAACTCCATTCCCAGACCTGTGGCTGGATCTCAGGAAGGGGCCCACTGGTGGGGAAGCTGCTCATACTCCCTCCCACTGGTTTCTCTCCTCTAGATGTGGACAGCTGTGAGAAGTGGCTGAATTGCAAGAGTGACTTCCTCACCAAGTACCTGAGCAAGGTGCTGACGGATTTGCCCAGCTGCCCCTGCTCCTACCCACTGGAGGCTGTGTACAGTGCTGTGAACCTGCTGGATGAGCGCCAGGGCAAGAACTTCCGCTGGCGAGATGCCAGTGGGCCCAAGGAGCGACTGGACATCTACAAGCCTACAGCCCGCTTCTGCCTGCGCTCCATGCTCTCCTTGGACAGCACCACGCTGGCTGCCCAGCACTGCTGCTACGATGAGCACACAAAGCTCATCACCCGGGGCAAGGGGGCTGGTGCACCTAATCTCATCAGCACGGAGTTCTCCCCGGAGCTGCACTACAAGGTGGACATGTTGCCTTGGATTCTGTGCAAAGGGGACTGGAGCCGGTACCATGCCGTTCGGCCCCCCAACAACGGGCAGCAGTGCGCTGATAACCCCACTGAGGAGGAATACCTCTCCCAGCTGCAGGAGGCCAAGGAGTACTAGCAGAGTTTGGCCTAGTGATGGGAGAGCAGGACGTGGCTGGTCCAGCATGTAACACTCCTGCAGGCCACAGAGGCTCTGGAGTATCCCTGCTTGTCACTCCCTCCCTGGGGATCACAGCAGTGTGAGTGAGAGGCAGAGCCCTTGGCCCTACACACAGGCTCCCTGGCAGTGCCAAATGCAGGGATTAGGTTTAAATGTGTCTTTTCCAAGTGGCGTCTCAGTTCCTTTCCAGTTTCCAAGGGGCCCAGGTGATCCTTGCTGCCTGATTGGCCCCAGGGGTGCTGTTCTCTATGGGTAGCACAGGATCCATGGTGAGCTGGGGACAGCTAGAGGCAATGGAAGGAAGCCTCCCCTGAGGGTGGGAGGCGTATAAAGGGAAAGAGCACAGCTCCTGTTACTTTTCTATGACATGTTAATTGCAGTCTCACAAGGGAGCCAAGGAGTTCAGGGGCTGGTGGTAAAACATTCTAGGCTTCTGTTTGTTTCATGTTGCAGCTGGGCTGGTGGAGTGAAAACACCCAGACTCGATGTTAAGTAGTAGCAGCTTTATCAGAGACATCCAGCCAGGCAACTTATATACGCCTGTCTGGACAGGTACAAGGTCTCCTCTAAAACCTGAGCATAGAGCCTCCCAAGAGAGTGGGGGGTTTTGAAAATCCCAGTGATGAGTATGTGATGGGGTCTCTCCTGGGTCTTACATTTCAGAGTTGGAATAGACTGGGAAAGAGCCTCGCGGTGTTCCCTGGGATGGGGCAGTGGTTCTGCAGTCTATATGAAAACATGCCCTCTTCCCAGTGTTACTGAGAATAATAAAGCACAATGTCTGCCAGGGTCCGGGGGCAAATAAGAACAGGTGCGATCTGATCTCTACCCAGAAGGGCAGGAACAGGAAATGATCCAGTGGTTGCATAAAACACCTTGTCCTCACTTCAAAGGGAACAGGATGGGGGAGATTTATGGACATCCCATCAGCAGCTGATATGTCCACCTGGTTCTCCCAGCGGGCCAGCTCTGCTGGTGTGTTGCAGTGTGGAGGAGTGCCCTTCTGTAAGATGGCTCAGCAGTACACCCGCTCTCCTCCCTTTGCCTTTCCCTGGCTCTGCAGAGTGTGGGAGGCAGCCCTGCTGTTTGTGTCCTCACAATGATGTGCTGATGCATGTGCCAGAGGAATCTCTCTGCCAGGGTGACCCACTGTGGCCAGGCCTTTTGTCCCGGGAGCTGGCCAGTGTTTTTGACACTGTAATACCATGTGGAAATGGGAGTTAGACTCTTGCTTGCACCGTTGTGTGATTTTGCCCTTTGAGAGGCTGTGGCTGTAGCCAGTGTGTCTCGATTGTGTCCCCTTCCGCTGGGGCAGAGTGAATGTGATGGAGTAGGTCACTCCCTGCAGCTTGGCATCTGGTTGGAAAGAGCAGATTGGCAGCCACTCTGTCTCTATGGGCACCATCCAGGCCAGGTTCTCTTCCTCTCTCCCCACTATCTCCAGTCATCGGCTAGTCCAGTCCCCCGTATTCCTGCCCGCCCAGCCATCTCCCTAGCTTTATCCCTCTCTTCGAGCAGCACCAGGACCTGGAGAGTGTCAGGAAGAACAGCAGCTGCTCTGTGGAAGGTGTTGGTGTCTGGGAAAGTCACCCCTACTCTTGCCCTCAGCATGTCTTCATTCCCAGCTCCTGAGATATGGTCACTGACTCCAATCCAAGGTTCCCATCCTGCTGGGACAAGAAGCAACCCAGGAACCAGCCAAAGGTGCATGCTTCACCCTCCTATTCCCTTGACTAAGAACTCCCCAATCAGGGCCCACAAGCCTCTTATGGGGCCTGTTTGCTGTCCATCCGGTGGCCAGTCCCTGGGGATTATTTGAGGCAGCTGGGGGGAGTAGGACCCATCCCTTTAAGGTTCTTGTGTCTTGCTTACTGGTGACTGACAAGTGTGTGGTTTTCAGGGTCAGGAAGTGGAAATAGTGACATCTTGTGGCCACCTAGCAACGTGGCAGGTCTGTCATTCCTAGGGAGAGTCCCAGACCCAGCAACTTACAAGGGGGGTGGGGTCCAAGTGGGTGATAGAAATAAACCATTTACCACTGGAGGGCAGAAGTCATTTCCTTCCCACATAATATCTTCTGCCCAACCCCCTGAAATGAGGCAGCCTCGTCAGAGAACCAGCAGATAATGCTGATCTATACCCTGTCCCTCTGCTTCATGCTCAGTGCTCTGCCAAGGCACTTGTGTCCATGAGGCCTGTTTCAATCCATTCCTGCCCAGGATCCTCTGTAGAAGTGAGGACCACACACTGCTGGGCAGCGTTCCTTGTAAGCTGCGCACTTGGACAAACACTAAGGAGAGATTCACATGCTTCCCAGTTGATGAAAAGCCGGCAGCATGTGTTTCTACTGGTAGTGCACATCTGCACATGCCCCAGTGCACATAACAAAATGTATTCCACATGTGGATGGGAAAAATTAGAGGGAACATTGATGGTAGGTCTGCACCACCCACCTTCTTAAAACTATCAAAAAATACACCAAGGCAAATTGTACAAGGTGAGACATTTATGTCAAAGGAACAGAGTCAAGTGGTTTAATCCCCAAATCTGACCCAACAGCTGGAAAGAGCTAATGCTCAGTAACTTGTTTTCTCCGTCATAGCCCTGCTGGTGAGAATTGCAGCAACTGTTTTCCTGACCCTGAAGCTGTGACAGAGAGTCTACCCAGTAGGAGTGCAGAGTAATTATTTGCCCTACATCCGGAGTGGTGTAGTTTCCAGTGGCGGCAATCTGACACCAAGATGGAAACGCAAGGAAGCAGAGCTGGCTTGTCCAAACTCAGCTGGCTGCAAACCAGAGCCAACTGGAATCTGACTAAAGCAAAATGGATACAAAGTAGGAGGAAATGCACAGAATAATAGCTGTTTCTTTAGCTCATAGAGTCTGCTGCTTCTTGCTGAGCCCCACTGCATGGGTACCAGCCTAGTGCTTATCTTATGTGTCTCCAGAATGCCTACTCACGTGGCTGGATGCCTTGCCTGAGTTTTTTGGGTCTCCCCATGCTCACATTGGCCTATGGTAGCTTCCTCCCAGCACCTTTTGGGGATGACCCCCAAAATTCCCATGGTTTTGACTAAGAGCCTAGCCTCAGATGATATCTCTTCTGCTGCCTCCCTCAGGGCCTTTATTTCTAGGCACTCAGCAACTCAACCTAACAGGCAGCAGTTCAGACCATCCTGAATAAAGCAACACTTACCTGGCAGAGGAAATAAAGAGAAAACCAAAGGAATATGACAGAATGGGACCATGACTACACTAAGGCTACGTCTAGACTACATCCCTTTTTCGATAAAGGGATGTAAATTAGGCATGTCAATATTGCAAATGAAGCCGGGATTTGAATTTCCCGTGCTTCATTTGCATAATGGAAGCTGCTGCTTTTTTCTGAAATGGGGCTTTTTCGAAAAAAAAACCCTGCAGTTTAGACGGGGCATTTTTGACACAAATGCCCCGTTTTGAAAAAATGAGGAGGACAGGATCTTTCGAAACGGGGCATTTCTGTTGAAAATGCCCTGTCTAAATTGCCGGGGCGTGGTTTTTTTTTTTTTTTTTTTTTTTTTTTCCGAAAAAGCCCCATTTTGGAAAAAAGCGGTGGCTGCCATTATGCAAATGAAGCGTGGGAAATTCAAATCCCGGCTTCATTTGCAGTATCAACATGCCTAATTTACATCGCTTTATCAAAAAAGGGATGTAGTCTAGATACGGCCTAAGATTCCAACAAGCACAGCTGTTAGTCAGAACTTGGCTGCAGAATATTGATCAGACCGGATGAAACACTGCCTTGGCAGAAGATCTGTATAGCGGATCACTGTGCATTGATACTGGGGCACTGACAGAAACAGCACTCCCTTGCTCACTCTGACCCTTCTTGTAATTTGTTGAACTTTTTGTTTCTGGACCATTGTGTCACCCACCATGTGGGACACGGTCGCTGAAACACAAACCAGTGGATTTGTCAAGTTGTTACATACTGGATTATTATTGCTAAATATGAATTACAGTTTCTTGTTTCCCACATACCATGATTAGTGGGAGCCCCAGTATGCTGAGCACACTGCAGACGTATATGCAGATCTGCTGCCCCAGCGAACTTTCAGTTGAAGCTGACAAGTGACGTATGAAACACGAGACAAAGGCTAGAGGCAAAAAAAGACATTGACACTAGAATCTGATAAACTAAGGGCCAACTCTATTTCCCCTGTCCTTAAACTTACTTACTTACTGATTTAGTGACAAAAGTGCATTGTAAGGAAGGGAGGGCAGTGGTTGGTGGATCAGTTCCAGGAGAGCATGTCTCCCACACTTGCAAGGGGCAGCATAGAAGAAGACTTGGAGACTGTGTGAAGCAGATGAATGGGTGGGTGAGGTTGTCAATCGTTGATGGAAGGAGAAGCATGTTCTCCCTTGTCATTCACCAGGTGCTCTTCTTATTGCCTCTTGCATGTCAAATGCCATTGGCCCACTTCAGAGGACCCTTGATCTGATATAATGGGGAATCTTATGAGTATCAGTGCACAAACTCTCTGCTGCTTTAAAAGATGCCCTTTTAAACCTTGTTATCTTTCAAAAAGGTACCCACCCACCACCATGGTGGGGTCTGTTTACATCCCTTCTGAGATGAGGCGCCACTGAGTGAGTAACCTCCTTGTAGTAAAGTCTGTTGTATGCTAATAACATTTTTACCCATGGTTAGTCTGAATTAGTTAATCTGCATAATCCTGGAAATGAAGCTATGATTCCTGTCACACACGCAGTACCTATCAGGGGGATTGGTGGGAACTTTGACAGCAAGGGATTGCTGTTGAAATCTTTGGATGCAGCGTGGCTATTCTGCCCCCCTGGTTGGAGAATTCAAGAAACAGAGGCATGAGTGGAAATATGAGGGGCAAAAAGCAGTGCTGGCTCCTCGCACAAGCACCTTACCCACCCAGGAAGTTTGCTAAGCTGTGTTGGGAAGAGCAGACATATGAGCAAAGGTTTATTTTTATATCCCAATAAACAGATTCTGCTGAGCCATAGTTATTAGAGTTCTTTATCCCCACTTCCCCTAATTACATTGTGTGTGTATATTTCTTTTACTCCTACCAAATTGCATAATAAGGGATTCTCATGCATTCTGACTTGCAATAAAGCACTTTATTTAAAATGTATGCATGGTTCCCAACATTGTTCAGTTGTGTTAAGTTGTATGTTACTGGGTAGGTTAGTTACATTTTAAACAAAAATGGTGTTGAATGTTGCACAGTTTGGGTCCCTGTGCATAGCTGGATTGTAAGGAGCCAGACAAATTTGCCGACTTTCCTCTTTCTCTATTGTTTGCGTTTGATAGGGATGGGCAAACCTCAAATAGCTCAGAGCCCAGATACAGCCAAATGGTTTAGATGCTGCTGTGAACCTTGCAGGTTGCAAATTCCAGGTGCTCACCCTCTCCCGAAGGAAACTCCTAGCTCCCTTTCCTGTGGCATTTTTGGCACTCCCATGCCCAGCAGAAATTGGAAAAAAGAGAGGGTGTGGAAACCAGGACACCTTTTGTTGCTTTCCAAATACAACTGAAACTTTCAAACCTCAAAGGCTTGTGTTGGGAGGGGCAGGAAAAGGAGAATCAGGGCGGGTTTTCATTTGAGCCAGTTCGTCCATCCCTAGCATGGTAATGTTTGGTCTCTTCCTTGTACAGTATTTATTGTGTGTGGTGATCGCAGTCACTTAAGAAACAGGAAGTGATGCTGGTGTATGAGGCTGTGCAGTGGAGCTGTGTTGTGTAAATGAACTGAGCACAGAAGCTTTACCATAAAAGAAGCAATAGTGCAGACATCTCTTACCAATAAAATTTATCGTTCTCATACATCAGGCTTGGTCTTTGATGGTAGAGAGCCCAGGAGTGCAAGGGGGATTTGATCTCTTTGGGCTCCTGAGCATGAGACTGCAGCCTCACTTGTGCTGAGCTGGATCCTGGCTTAATTGGGAACACTCACTCTGGTTTTAAAACTGGATTTTGGCATATGTTTTTAGAGGATGTCCCTCAGAAATTCTCATTTCCCGTTCTCATCCTTCCCAGTGCTGGATGTAGAACATGGACCGAATAGAATCAGTGTGGCCCGATTGGCACCAGATGGGGGGTGTGGGGTGTGTGTGTGTGTGTGTGTGTGTGTGTGTGTGTGTAAAAATTACCTAGATTCTGGCTCTATTGTAACAATAACAATAACTGTATTATGCTGCTGTCATCCCCATGCTAGAGCTGAACATGCTGGGGCGGGAGATGACGTGACTGTTGCGTGTCATCTGCAAAGTTCTTTGGATGAAAGATGCTCTCCCAGTCTCGATAACAGAGTGGTACATGAGATCTTGGGGGCCATGGCCTATAGTCAGAAATGGAGGTCATCCAGGCTCCTCATTATGAAGGAATTATCTCCCCCCTAAGAGAGGACAGCAGGGACAGCTTGTAGGAACACTTGGAAGTGATGTAGCAGTGAGATCTCTGAACTCCACCATCCAAGGTCATGTATTTCGGGCTGTGGATGCTTCTATACTACATCCAGCTTGGTGGTGTCTGAGAACATTACCAGCTTTGTATGAAGAGATTGCTTGGAGCAGTTGTTGAACATGGAGAACTCCCCCACCCCCATTGGAAAACTGCCTTTGAAAAGAGATTTCTGGATGCAGGTTCCTCATCTGAAACCCAGAAAAGCCAGGGGATTTGCCAAGCAATTCCAACACTTTTTATTGTTAATAAGCCTCAATTCTGACCTGTTTCCAGCTGTTTTCTCTATCTGCTCCCTTTCTTTTTGTTGGTTGCACAATCTGTTAAGATTTAGCTGGTTTTCCAACATGTGGCTCCACTACACATGTGCTTGATGCCCTGACTGAGGAAGCACAAGGTGGCCTCTGTCAATACATGATGCTGTGTCATTTTGAGCACCCCCCTGTTTTCCTGCAACACGAACTACCTGGATCCCAGAACTGGGGGCTGGATCTTAGCTGTGCAGAAAAAGAGCCTTGGAGAGAGATTATTTTGACTGCAGTGCAGTAGCCAGGAGCTACCACTATTTGTGATTTATGTGTGTGTCTAGCAGCCCCAACCAAGTTCAGGGCCTGGGTGCAGTAGGAGAGAGCCCCTCCCCAAGACGTGTGCAGTCTAAATAGACAAAGGGTGGGAGACATCCCTATTGTATGGCTGGAGAATGGAGGCACCGAAAAACGAAATCATTGATTTCCCTACAATCATATAGCAAGGCTGTGGCAGATTAGAAAACTGTCCCAGCTCTAAGTCCCAGTCCAGTGCCTTAACCACAAAACTATGCTCCCCTTTAAGGTGCAGGGCCTGGTAGATTTGTCCCATACTGATTTACCTTGTTTTTTCCAGAGATCTCCTCTTTACCATTTCATTCTGCGCTACTCGTTGCTGATGCGTGGGGCTGGATCTGCCCGTTAATTCACATGCATAAAGAGCTTGACTTGCAAAGGGTGCTGTGCCCACAATTTGATGGGCACAGTGGTCTTGGCATATGCTTGTGTGTGTGACTTTCCTTCACCCTTGGAAGTGGGCAGGGAGTGGCCAGGGGGCAGTGCTGTAAATCTGGGGCTGCTAGTGAAGTTTTCAGAAGAAAACCTTGTGTGGATGTCTGCCCTGGGGCCAAGGAGGGCTAGAGCAACAAAGAGGTCAGTGAAGGAAAGTGTATTTTCATCTGAGTGTATTCATGGCAGGCAGGCCTCTGCTAATTATTCCCATAGTTCCCACCCCAAAGACAAGAAAACACAAGAAATAAAATGCAGACAGGCCCAATGATCCAGACAGAACCAGCTGCTCTGGAAACAGACAAGAAAGGACAATAGGTCAGAAAAGTGTGGCCAAAGTGCATCCGTTTGAACTGAATCAGAAAGCATGGCCCCTGCGCCTGAAAGGGACAAAAGGTGAGAGATGCTTAGCAAGTTCTTTGGATCTAGTGGGATTAGAGATTAGCCAGAAATTTGCTAGTTCCAGGCTGAATTCAGGGGTAATTCCTTCTCAGCCACCAAGTTTTCACTTGGCAGTGTGTGACATGGGTCGTGGCAGCTTCCCAGGGATGGTCTTATCCAGCAGCTGAGCTTTATATGTAAGGGTAACATCATCCGTGAGCTTCTAGCAGTGAGCTTATTGGGCTCAGTGTTGCTGATGTTGGGGTGTAGGGAGCCAGTGACTTGTGGAAGCAGGGTCTGAATGAGCTCTCCCCTGACAGTGAGGGATGGGGAGAGACTCAGGGGCAAACTGTATTTACATGGACCTGCCTACTCTGCCAAGATACCCAGCAGATGGAGCGGTGTTGCCCAAACTGATAAACTTTGGCAAGTGTTGGGTTTGTACTGAATGCAGGGAAATGTAGTGAAATGTTATCAGTGGTGTTGTCTTTATTGCGTGAATAAAGGGAAACAGAACTGTTCCAACTGAGGGGTCACCTTCAGCTGAAAGGACATTGTTAAGCTGGGGACTTGTGCCAGAACCTCGTGAAAGTAAAAGAGGCAGGAAAGTTTTGATTCTTGCTATGGGTCATTTGGACTGTTTTAAGCTGTTCCTTCCCCCTCTTCAAAGATAGAATTAAATAGTCTCCATTAGGAGCCTGTTATTTTAAGTGCTTAAATGAGAGCTAAAATCACTTTTTGTAGGACAGAGTTTCTACCCAGCCTTCTAAAAGTTGACACTCACTAAGGGTATGTCTAGACTACATGCCTCTGCCGACAGAGGCATGTAAAATAGGCTACCTGACATAGTCAATGAAGCAGGGATTTAAATATCCCCCGCTTCATTAAAATAAAAATGGCTGCCGCGCTGTGCCAGCTCAGCTGATTGTTGGCACAGCGCGGTAGTCAAGACGCGGATCGGTCAACAGGGGAAGCCTTTGTCGACCGCTCCCTTATGCTTTGTGAAACGAGGTTTACAGGAGCGGTCGACAAAGGCTTCCCCTGTCGACTGATCCGTGTCTTGACTGCCGCGCTGTGCCGACAATCAGCTGAGCCGGCACAGCGTGGTGGCCATTTTTATTTTAATGAAGCGGGGGATATTTAAATCCCCGCTTCATTGACTATGTCGGGTAGCCTATTTTACATGCCTCTGTCGGCAGAGGCATGTAGTCTAGACATACCCTAAGAGACTGATCTGCAGAGGTCACAGCAGAGAGGCAGATGACAGCAGAAAGTAACTCGCTATCGGGAGTATCTAGTGGGAGCAGAATGAGTGGCTGGCAGGGTGGTTAGTGAAGAGGAACCATAGCTGGAGAGGTGGCCAGCTGGCCAGGAACAGTGGTTGGTGGGGCAGACGGTCAGAGCAAGTGCTTAGATGGCAAAGCAAGCCAGGTGCCTCCTTTCCTGAATGGTAGGTGAACTCACACAGATTCACCTCTGAACCCTGTGAGTGGGGTTTAGGGAGAGAGTAGAAAGAGTCACTGTAAAGGAACTTTTGGTTGTAGAATTTAAGAACATATGGTGGAAGACTCTGCCCCGCACACCCTGGGATGGGTGTTCTGCTTACAGTGGTAATTACTGTTAGGTGACTTCCCTCCTTTCATTAAAAGTTTATTTTCTACACTCAGACCCTGTGCTTGCAAGTGGGGAACATTGTCTCTTAGAGGTGTCCAGGGGCAGTGTGTAGTTTTCTCAGATTATTGCATGGGGGCTCAAGCAAGTTCTGTGTTGCATTGTTGAAAAGGAACCCCCTAGATCAGGGATGGGGAACCTTTTTTGGGTCAGGGGCTGCTGACCCCCAGAAAAATCAGTCAGGCTCCGGCTAGTAGATTTTGTGTGCTCCAGCCCCACAGGGGGATATGCAGGGGAGGGGGGCCTGGAATGCCAGCATTGGCTCCCCAGTGCTGAGGGGGAGCCCTGAGCCTAAGGGACTGGATTCATGCAAGACTTAGGTTCCCCACCCCTGCCTTAGATATTGAATCTGGCCCTAGTTGCTTCTAGCTTCACCTGGCACAAGGATTACACTTGGTTTGGTTGCCTAGTACAGAGGTGGGGAAGCTCTAGCCTGGGGGCCAGATCTGGCCCCCTGCTTAATTTCATTCAGTGCGGCAAATCTCTGCACTGTGAGCTGGAAGCCCTGAGCCTTGGTTCTCCCCACTCCCCCTGCTGGGATTGAAGCTGTGAGCACTGGCTCTTGGCAATCAGGGAAGCTGTACAAGCTGCCCTCCCCTGAAGTCACTACCCCTGCAGCTCCCATTGGCCAGGAACCACCTGCAGGTGAGGGCAACACATGGGAGGGATGTAATAGTGTAGTTGATTAGCCAATTAACCGACAAGCAAAAGCGTATAGGTTAATGCTATAGACTACATGCATTCCCCTCATTTTTTAGCAGACTGGCCAGCAGCCCAGCTCAGTCCTGGCTCACACCAGGTCTGGGACCTACCCCTGCTGCAGCGCTGCGTTTAAAGTGTATTAGGAGCCGATTCCAGGAGCTCAGACACCCCCTAGACAGGGGCTGCTGCCACCCTGCACTACAGCCTCTTTATCAGAGGCAGCAGCACAGGGTGACAGGCAGCCGGTCCGCGAGGGGAGCTGTTTTTTAAACTGGCTCCCCTCACGGACCAGCTCCTGCCTGGCACCCCAGACAGAGGCAGAGGCAGCAGTGTGGAGTGGCAGGAGGCTCCTCGGGAGTGAGGCAGAGTGCACTGGCTGCCGGCCCCACCCCCGGAGACTAGAAAATAGTCGAGTAACTGATAAGAATTCATGAGGTTACTCAACTATTCAATTAACTGATATTTAACATCCCTAGCACACGGAGCTATCTGCTCCTGCCTTGGGGTTGCAGGGAGGTGCTGGCTGCTTCTGGAACTGGCATGGGGCCAGGGCATGCAGGGAGCCTGCCTTAGCCCTGCTGTGCCACTGACCCAGGCTCACCTGAGGTAAGTGCCCCATAACCCATCCAACATCCCAACCTCCTATGCCACCCCTGCACCACCTCTCCTGCCCACACTCCTGCCCAGACCCCGCACTCCCAGCCTCACCCCAAGCCCCCTGCTCTGAGCCCACTCTTGCACTCTAACTTCCTTACCTCCTACGCCCCTTATCCCCAGTCCCAGTCAGAGCCCTCGCTCCCTCTCACACCCTAACCCCCTGATCCAGCCTAGAGCCCCCTCCCACATCCTGAACCATTCCTGTTTGGCACCAGGCCAGAACCTAGGGGGAGCCCTGAGCCTCTCTTCCCTCACAGGACTGTGTGTGGCCCACAACTGATTTTTGGTGGGTCGGTGGCCTGATAGGAAAAAGGTTCCCCAACCCTGACCTTGTGCTCACTATAGCCACATCCATTGCAATATGCAGCTCCTCACCGCCCTCCTTTGCTTTCCATCTGGCTGCCACCCATCTAGCCTCCTTTCAGCAAGCTCTCCCTGCCCCAGGGCCACGGGCTGAGCTACAGCAGTGGGGAGTGACATCAGAGATCAGGCAGTGTGACCCTGCCCAACAGGCCTGCAGGCCATGCTTTGAGCCCAGTGCTTAGGGGAAGACACATCCCACTGGCCTGCCAGCTCCATGGCTACAGAGAGAAGTGAAATCTGTCTCCCTCTCCCACCCCCACAAAGCAACAGACAGCTGCCCTGTGGAGCTGTGTTTAGGAAGCCCAGCGGGTTGGGCCCATGCCCTGCTCCATTCCAGGCCCCTAAAAACATCTCAGCTATTCTTTTCTCACTGTGCTGTAACCCAGCAGCAAGAATCCTGGCATCACTGTGGCCCCTGCACAGCTCAGCAGCAGAGCCAGGACAGCCCTGGGCTGGAGGCTCATCCAAAGGAAATCTGTCAGCATGAGGCACTCAGCCACGCGGTTCCCCTTCAGGTAAAAATGCACAGCCGTCTCTAGCAGGAGCAGCCTAGGGACGCCAGCCAGAGGCCGGGAACCAGCATCGAATTTCAAGGCTCTGAGTGAAGCTACAAAGCAAGATACAGCTGCTGGGAATGTTTGTTTTTAAGTAATAGGCTGCTGGTGAAGCGGGTGTTGACAGGTTCAGCAGCCCAAGCCCTCTCCCCAGAGCGGGTACAGCTCTGGCAGCTGCCCCTCTCCTGCCGTGGGGCCTCACCTCAGGCTTGTGGGGCCGGAAGCAATAATCCAAGCTTGTTTTAAATTAGCCCGTGGCCACAGGAACAGGTACAATGAGGGCTGCACACCCAGCCTGGTCCATGTGGCCCAGCCCCATGCTGGAGGGACCCTATGGGCTCCAGGGGAACACAGCCTGGGGCCTTGATGCAGGGAGAAGCAGTTTTAATGGGGGTGGGATTGTGTGCGAGAAACTGCCCCCCCAACTTGTTTTCCATAGAGGCCATAAGCATTTGTGCCCCTGGGTGGATTCAAACCAGTGGTCTTGAACAGAGATGCTCCATTTCCATCACACAAATGTTGGTAGGGTCTCATGGCAGTAACCCATAGCCTCCTAGACTGTAAGATCAGAAGAGACCATTGTGATCATCTAGTCAGGCCTCCTGCACATTTCAGGCCACAGACTCTTACCTGCCCACTCCTGTAATGGACCTCTAGCTGAGTTACAGAGAATCCACTGTTCACAGTAGTTTAAACCTGCAAGTGACACGTCCCACACTGCAGAGGAAGGTGAAAGCCCCCATGGTCTCTGCTAGCCTGACCCATGGGAGAATTCCTTCCTGACTCCAAATGTGGCCATCAGTTAGACCAGGGGGATGGCGCTAAGGCCCAGGAGCCAGATTTGGCCCCTAACTTGCCTGGATCCAGTCCCGAGGCTCAGGGTCTCCTCACCCCAGCATCAGCGAGCAGTGCTGGTGCTACAGCCCTACAGCCCACCATAGCTGCTCCCCACAGGACTGGAGTACCAGCACCGGCTCCCTGCTTCAAGGAGGAAAGAGCCCCAAGCTTCGCAGGCCAGAGTCAGGCAAGCTGTGACTGCATCCAGCCTGCTGTGCCTCCCACCCCATACCTCTCCTGCACCCCACCATCCTCCCAGACCCACCAAATCTGAACCCACTCTTACATCCTCCCTCTTGCCCAGTCCCCACATCCCAAGACTGTTTCCCAGCAGCCCCCTCCTACACACTGTACCCTTCATTTTTGGCCCCAGCCCAGAGCCTAGGAAGGCCCACAAATCTACTAGTCTAGGCCCCTGTAGGCTCTGCTGTGAGAGGGGAATGTCTCCTTTTGGTCTTCAGCCTCTTTTCTTCTACCGGCAGTTTTTTTCTTTTGCTCCCCTCTCTCTTATTTTCTAGAATAAAGTGAGGGAAACACACTTGCCAAGCAATACAATTCTGCAGTGGAAAAAAAAAAAAAACCAAAACCCAGGCAGGTCTGTTAAGAGGGTCTCCCTGATGCAGCTGATGGAACCTGCAGGTAGCAGGCTCTAAGGCAGCGGATTGGTTTGACAACAGCCCACCTCACAGACGGTCTGGTGGGATTACATACAGCAGAAAACTAGCAGTGCAGGGCCTGCCAGTGTGTCTTGGTGCCAGGGTATGGTAATCCCAGGGGCCATCACCTCCACAAACTCCCCCACTGATAGCCACTGCCTTGGTCCTAAATATCAGAGTTTTCCAGAACCCCAGACCACTGCCCCGCCATTTCACACACTTCTGCCCCTCGTTCCCTGTACAGTGAGAACAAGTAGCATGTTTTGGAATTGAGAGTATACACGAAAGAGAATTCCTTGCAGAAATCTCCCACGGAGATGAAGGCAAGCTGGGATGTCAGCAATTGCCTTAAATTGTCGTGGACTTGAAGGCGAAACTGCAGCATATTCCGATGAGACACATTTGATTTAATCCCTTAAATAAATTATAGACAGTGAGGGACAAACGGCTTTTAATTACAGTGATGTAAATACTCCGAATCAGATGAGCTAGTTCAGATTTGCACCAGAGTCTGAGAACAAAATTTATAGTCAAAAGACTTCTGTGGTTTGACGTGGGAATTGGCTCTTCCCTGGAGAGGAAAGGGTGGCTAAACTGTATCAATGGGCACAAGTCCTCCTCATGCCCTAGAAAGGCTTGTGCAAATCAGCCAATCAGAGAGAGGCAGAGTGTAATCCTACCAATGAGAAAAAGGCTTTGAAAAGCAGCCAATCCAAGCCTAGCAGGGACATATAAAAGGCACTGCAGCAAGATCCAGAGCTATTTGTTTGTGGGATCCCAACTAGTAAGGATGGAGTTTGTGACTTGAGCAGTCAGAGAGAGAAAAAGTTTCCAGAGAGAGCTGGGACTTGGAAGCTCCTATTCCCATTACGCTGTTTGGGAGTATTCCCGTCTCCGACTCAGGCCTGGGTCCATCTAGCTCTGCCCCAGATCCTGCCTCCGGCTTGGGACTGGTCCTGCCACGCTCTGCCCCGAATTGTGCTCCTGGCTCCCTGCTGCGAGAGGGAAGGAGCAAAGTAGGTTCCAAATCAAAAGAAACAAAAATGCTTGGCTAATTCTATACTGAAACCGAAGTACAAACTTTTTCAAACTCACCCTGAAACCTCTTTTCCAGCTGTTACGTTATTGGATTTTAAGGGGAGCAGTCAGATCACCACTGTGCCCACGGAGGGGGAGGTGTTTGCCCCAAAATCTATACAAAGGGGGCCATGTGAGGTGTCAAATGAAAGCTTATGTTCTACTGATTCTATGTATGCCATTCATGTACTTGTGTGATATCTGTATGTGGAGTTATGAATATGGACTCTATGCTGGTACCGTGAATGTTCTCTGCCTGAGACAGCACAATGGGCCTGAGCTGCCGGTTCTAAAGAAGGATTGTTCAGTCAATGACTATACTAATTAGCACGATCCCAAGGACAATGGCTCTCAAGGTGGCCCATTCACACCTGAGGAATGCATCTGGAAACCTGCAAACCAGTCAGCATCTAATGGCTGCTGGCATGGGACACAGGGATAGGTCACTTGGTCAGGTGACCCGCTCTGGCTTGGAAGACACCAGGAATGGATATAAAAATGCCATGAGGCAGACTCCATCTTGTCTGTAATCTTGCTAATGATCCCAGCTGCAGCCTTGCAAAGGACAGAGAGCTGGGAAGGATTGCTGACCCATCCTGATATAGGATGTACACCAAATACGTTTAAGATAGCAGTTTGTAACATCTCTGCTAAGAGCCTGCACCAAGAACTTGGTGATTGGTGCATGTAATGTAGACTCCTTAACAACCTTACTCGCAACCTTTTCTTTCTTTTATTAATAAACCTTGTGGGTAAGATCTAAAGTGTAAATTGACCAGGGATCTGTGGCTGGTTCTTTGGGATCGGGAGAACCCATTCAGGATACGTGAGATTGGGTTCTATAACCCTCACCTGTGTGTAGGCCCGGGGCTGTTTGTGTCATAGGGAGAGCTGGGATGTCTGAGGGGTTTTGCTCGTGAGGCTTCCAGCTGGCCAGATTGGCAGCTGAAGCTCTCTGTGTGACTGGTTTGGGAAAGGTCTCTAGTCGAGGGCTGTATGTAGCCCTGCTTTTTGAGCATTTCGCCCTGAGTGGACGCCCCCAGCGGTGCCCAGGCCCGGCCAGGTCCGTCACACTAGCTGCCCCTCCAAACCAGGGCTGTCTCCCCATCCTTGGGTCTTCGGCTTCTTTCCTTCAGGTGCAGCCCAGCCAAAAGACCAAGGCCTCTGCTTTCCTATCCTTTTTGTTAAGGAATTGAGGCCACTGCCTACCAGCACCCCATTCTCTCCTGCCTCTAATTCTCCTTAGGAAGTGAACATGCCTTTCCTTCCTTTGAGCCTCTGCAGCCCTTAGTTCCCATTTGGCAGTACAGCCGCCCCTTTCTCCATTTCACTCACTTCTGCCCCTCATTCCCATAGTCCTACATAGACACCTCTTTAGCCATTTTCACCTCTACACCCCTTAGTGAGTATAATGCAGGATAGCTGTATTGCTGTCCCTCCATCCCAGGCATTGCTGCCCCTTGCGTCCGTTAGGCTGTATTGCCGTCTGTGCCTTCCTCAAGCATTGCTGATCCTAGTACCTATTGGGATGTATTGCTGTCTCTGACCCACCAACACCCTTGCTGTCCCTAGTAGCCATTTGACTGTATTGCTGTCCATGCCTTCCCCAGTCACTTCTGCTCCTACTGGCCATTAGGCTACCCTACTGTCCCTGGCCCTCCACCATTGTTCCCCAGCTATTCTGCCCTTGTGCCTGTTTAGGCTGCATTGCTGTCCCTGACCTCCAGCTTTTGTTCTCCTAGTGCCTGTAAACCTGTTTTACAGTCTCTGCCCCACCAAGCTATCATTGCCCTTAGTGGCCCTCTGCTCCCCCTAGTGTCCATTATCCAGGATAGGGGCCCCTTTCCCTTTCTCACTTTTCTGGCCTCAGTAGTGCCCTTTATGCATTAGAACTGCCCCTTCCCCCCTTTTGACCCTCTCTTGCCCCTGGAACTCATTACGCATTGTGGCTGCCCCTTTCCTCCTTCTCTGCCTGCTGTCCCTAGTGACCATTGTACTTACTGTGCCTTCTTTCCCCTTCTCACTCTCTGCTCTCCCTTGTCTCCATTGTGCAGTATAGCCACCCATTCCCCCCTTCATTCTGCTAGCTCTAGTGTTCCTTGGCTCTGCGGAGGGGAAAGGGCAGCTGAACTGCATAACAATCAGGATGCAGTGGAGAAGCAGCTAATGGGTGGGCCATTGTGCTCATGGGCACCAGGAACAGCAATGTACAATGGGAAATTCTTTCCCCTCTTTGGCTACGTTAGACTGCAGGCTTCTTTTGGAAGAAGCTTTTCCAGAAGAGATCTTCCGAAAAAACTTCTTGCAGAAGAGCGCCTCCACAGTGGCCAAGCGCATCGGAAAAGCCATCTGCTTTTTTGAAAGAGAGCGTCCAGAGATACTATCTCACATAAAAGACCACCTGGAACCACTTCAGCCAGGGCTTTCGGTTACCAGTTGCTTCCGAGTGCTGGTGCCGGAGCCTAGCGGAGAGACACGCTTAGAGGGACCCCCCCGGACAGCCGTTTCTCTGCTTCTGCTGCCTGCTTGCCTCCCTCTTTGTGGGACAGCAAAGCTCTCACAGTACGTGCTGTGTTGCCCAGCTGTTCCGGATGCCACAGCTTGTGTCTTTGTGCCCTGGAGCCAGAGCTGCCCCTTGAAATGCAATGGTCCCACACTGCCATGCTGCAGTTTCTGTACCACTTTGTGCTGGCTGCCTTCCTGGTCCTGACCGAGCTTGACCCTGAGCTCATTCTGGGGACCCTATCCCTGGGTGCAGGAGAGACCATTCACACAGCCGCTGACAGCTGCCATCCGCCAGTCACATCAGGCTGAGGTGTGCATCCAAGAGGCCCTGAGGAAGAGTTTCTCTTAAGCACCCCAGTAACTCTTCCCAGGGCCTCCCCCCTAGGGGCCTCTGACTTGCTCCAATATCCCTTTCCCACCACAACATAAAAACATAGGAACATAAGAATGGCTGTACTGGGTCAGACCAAAGGTCCATCTAGCCCAGTAGCCTGTCTGCCGACAGTGGCCAGCACCAAGTGCCCCACAGGGGGTGGACCGAAGACAATGATCAAGCGATTTGTCTCGTGCCATCCATCTCCAGCCTCTGACAAACAGAGGCCAGGGACACCATTTCTACCCCCTGGCTAATAGCCTTTTATGGACCTAACCTCCATGAATTTATCTAGCTTCTCTTTAAACTCTGTTATAGTTCTAGCCTTCACAGCCTCCTCTGGCAAGGAGTTCCACAGGTTGACTATGCGCTGTGTGAAGAACTTTCACTTATTAGTTTTAAACATGCTACCCATTAATTTCATTTGGTCCTCTAGTCCTTATATTATAGGAATGAATGAATAACTTTTCTTTATTCACCCGCTCCACACCACTCATGATATTATATACCTCTATCATATCCCCCCTCAGTCTCCTTTTTTCCAAACTGAAAAGTCCCAGTCGCTTTAGCCTCTCTTCATATGGGACCCGTTCCAAATCCCTAATCATTTTAGTTGCCCTTTTCTGAACCCTTTCCAAAGGCCAAAATATCTTTTTTGAGGTGAGAAGACCACTTCTGTACACAGTACTCAAGATGTGGGCATACCATAGTTTTATGCAGGGGCAGTAAGATATTGTGTCTTATTTTCTATCCCTTTCTTAATAATTCCTACCATTTTATTTGCCTTTTTGACCACCGCTGCGCACTGTGTGGACGTTTTCAGAGAACTATCCACAATAACTCCAAGATCTCTTTCCTGATTTGTCGTAGCCAAATTAGCCCCCATCATACTATATGTATAGTTGGGGTTATTTTTTCCAACGTGCATTACTTTACACTTATCCACATTAAACTTCATTTGCCATTTTGTTGCCCAATCACTTCATTTTGTGAGATCTTTTTGAAGCTCTTCACAGTCTGCTTCTGTCTCGACTATCTTGAACAGTTTAGTATCATCCACAAACTTTACTACCTCACTGCTTGCCCCTTTCTCTAGATCATTTATGAATAAGTTGAATAGGACTGGTCCTAGGACTGACTCTTGGGGGATACCACTAGTTACCCCTCTCCATTCTGAAAATTTACCATTTATTCCTACCCTTTGTTTCCTGTCTTTTAACCAGTTCTCCATCCATGAAAGGACCTTCCCTCTTATCCCATGACAATGTAATTTACACAAGAGCCTTTGGTGAGGGACTTTGTCAAAGGCTTTCTGAAAATCTAAGTATACTATATCTACTGGATACCCCTTGTCCGCATGTTTGTTTGACCCCTTCAAAGAACTCTAATAGATTAGTAAGACATGATTTCCCTTTACAGAAACCATGTTGACTTTTGCCCAACAAATTATGTTGTTCTATATGCCTAACAATTTTATTCTTAACTATCGTTTCGACTAATTTGCCCGGTACCAACATGAGACTTACCGGTCTGTAATTGCCAGGATCACCTCTAAAGCCCTTTTTAAATATTTGGTCATGTTAGCTACCTTCCAGTCAGTAGGTACGGAAGCCGATTTAAAGGATAGATTACAAACCACAGTTAACAGTTCTGCAATTTCCCATTTGAGTTCTTTTAGAACCCTTGGATGAATGCCATCCGGTCCCGGTGATTTGTTAATGTTAAGTTTTTCTATTTGTTCCCAAACCTCCTCTAATGACACTTCAATCCAGGACAGTTCCTCAGATTCATCTCCCACAAAGGACGGTGCAGGTTCGGGAATTTCCCCAACGTCCTCAGCCGTGAAGACTGATGCAAAGAAATCATTTAGCTTCTCCGCAATTTAGCTTAGCAACCCCTCCCTTTTCCCCTTTCCTGAATAAAACACCTGTTTGGTTTTGAACAAAACGAGATGTGTAGTGATCTTTCATTAAAAAAAGCTGGGGGGGGGGGGCTCATAACCTGGAGGGGGAGGAGGGCTCATAACCTGGAGTGGGAGGGGGGCTCATAACCCCGAGGGAGTGGCGTGGGGGGCAGCTGGATGTGCTACCTCAGGTGCGGGGACCTCATCGGACTTGGGGTTCGGTTGGTCCTGGAACCACAAAGGGTGGTTAGGAGGGGGGACTGGAGCAGGGTCAGGGATGGCAGGGGGGCAAGAGGAGGGGGCATAGGCATCACTTGGGGAAGGGGCATGGGAATTGCTTGGGGGGCAGGGGGAGGGGATATGGGTGTAGCGGGGGGGGCAGGAGGGTGGTAGGCAGGAGCAGCGACGACAGCTGGGTGTGCCATCATGTCGCACATGATGGCACACACGCTATCGCACCGCTGCATGAGCTGGTCCCATGCGCTGGTCAGCCACTCTGCGTCCTCCTGGATCTTCTGCGCCAGGGTCTGCTGCATGTCACGCAGGACACGGGCATGCTGCTGCATCAGGCCTTCATGAACCCTGGTGCACGTTTGGGTCCCCCAGGCTCTGGTGACTGGCTCGGTTGGTGTGGCTCACCCCTCAGTGCTGTCTGATCCGGCTGTTGAGAACAGTGAGAGGGAGAGGCGGTCAGTCATCCATGCAGACACTGTCGCTAAGGCCATACCCTCTTCTGTGAGCAGCGACCAACAGTCCTCGGGGCAGAGGAGGGGGGATGTCCTGGGAGCAAGGCCATGTATGGCCTGCACAGCAGGCCCTGCCTCACAGGGGCCCCGAGGTGCCCAGGGGACCATGTTTCCAGCCACAGTGGGATACCCCCATGGGTAGCAGAGGAGACGGGAGCAGCCTGGCCCGCCCTGGGCCCCACACACACAGCTGTGCCTGGCAGCACTGCCCACAGGTGCTGCCTCGCACGTGCAGGCATGCCCATGTGCTGTGTGCAGCATAGCCTGGGGTCGTGCCTGTGCCCTTGTGGCTAGCCTGCTTCCAGCCCTGGCAGGTGCTGAGAGGGTGTCCCCTCCCCACCCCACCCAGGGCCAGGCGTGCGTGCATGTGTGTGTGTGGGGGGGCTCCCCTGAGCCTGGGAGCAGGATCCTGGGCATGCTCAGGAGCTGCCTGCTGAGTCCACGTGCCACACACTAACGCTGCACGTGGGTTCACGTGCACCGACTGCAGCATGATGTCCAGCCCGAGCAGGCCAAGTGACGCTTACAGCCCACCCCTGTGCACCCGCCTCTCCCACCCTGTGTGAGTAACAAACTGAGAGCACTCACCTGAAGATCCCTCCCCAGCATCAGACAAGGCCTGGGAAACATCCATGGTCATTGGAACCAGCTCCAAGGAGAGCGTGATGGTGGCTGTGTTGTCCACCTCCTCCTTGTCCTACTGCTATTCCTGGTCCTCCTCCTCCTCCACCGTGACCGATGGCTGGGCAACGATGGGCATGTTGAGGCTGGAGTCCACGATGACATGTGGGGAAACAGCTTCCCCACCCCCAGGAGTTGGTGGAGCTCCTGGTAGTAGGGGCAGGTGTGGGGTCCTGACCTGGAGCGTGATGATGCATTCTCTGGCCCTCATGTATCCCTAGCGGAGCTCTTTGACCTTACTCCAGACCTGTTCCAAGGTCTGGGGTGGGTGTCCACACTCTGCTAGGGACTCGGCCATGCGCCAAAAATTTTGGTGTTGCAGAGCTTAGAGTGGAGATCCTGCAGTGTCTTCGCCTTGCCCCACAGCTCGAGGAGGGACAGGATCTCCACTCTGGACCAGGAGCGTGCATGCCTCTTGGTACCCCTGGGTGAGTCCTGGAAGCCCTGGGGCTGCTCCCTGTGAGGGCCACGGGTATCGTGGGGGACTTGAGACTGGATCATGGGTGGCAAGGCCTGTGGCAGGGAAAAACTGCACGGTCAGGGTGCTGCTCCCAGGCCAGCTTCCTGCCAGCCTTGTCCAGGGTGCCTGCAGCTTTAAGAGGGACCAGGAGCGAGGAACTAGAGTTGTGATTACTTTGGATGGAGTGGCTACCAGGGCACCTGTGTTATATCCTGGAGGCCTCTGCTTCTGAAAGAAAACCCTCTTCCCTGTCCACATGCGCCTTTTTGCAAAAGAGCTCTTTCGGAAAAAGGCGTCCTCTTTGTAGAAAGAGATTTACTAATGTCAGAAAAACCCCTCTGTTCTTTCAATTTTCTTTTGAAAGAATGTGATTGCAGCATGGATGTAATTGAAGTTTAAAAAAAAAAAAAGCCGTTTTTTCAAAAAAAACCCTCTGTAGTATAGACATACCCTTAAACTCTCTGCTGCCTCTAGTGTATATTAGGCACTGTAAGTGATCCCTCGCCTTCTCAAACTGTGCTGCCCCCAGTGGCCATTGTGAGGTATACACTCCCTTCCCCCTCTTTTCTCCCTGTGTCCATTATGCAGGATAGGTGCCCCTTTCCCTTTCCTGCCCATAGTGGTGCCTCTCATGCATTAGAAGTGCCACTTTCCCAACTATCACTCTCCGCTGCCCCTAGTGCCTAAAAGGACACTCTAAGCTCCCCTTTCCCTTTTTGGATCCTCTCCTGCCTTGGTACCTCTTACAAAGTGTAGCTGTCCCTTTCCCTCTTCCTTCTCTCTTGCCCCTAGTGTCCTCTAAGCTTGTAGTGCCTCCTTCCTGCTAGAGATATAAGGGAGTAGTTGACTACCCACTAAGCAGCACCAGCTCCTGCTTTCCCTCCCACCCCACATCAGAGGCAGCAAGCTGGCGCCCCACAGCACTTAAAAGTCGGCTCCCCACAGCACCGTCTCCATGTTGCGGAGATGGAACATAGGGGAGGCATAGCCACGGTGGTCCCAGAGCTAGCACGAGCCAGGACTCCTTAGTTCTGGCTCGTGCCATCCCAGTAGCTAATCCTGCTGCGGCTCTGCAGTTTAAATTTAGTAGGAGCCAGGCTGCCTGTGTGCCCAGCTTTTACTACATTTAAACTGCAGAGCCGCAGAGAGGGTAGTGAGCGCCTTCCCCCCAACTGATTACTCGATTAGCTAATTTAATTGCAACTTTACATCCCTACTTCCCACATAGGTGCTTAGTCTTCTCGCAAAGTTGCTGTTTTCTAGATTTTTAGCCAGTTTTGTTGCTCTCTAGACTTCTTCCAGTTTGTCAGCATGAAATGTGATGCCTGGAACTGGATGCAATAATGGAATTGGTGCCTAAGCACCGTGGAGGAGAGCAGAAGAATTAAGGTAAGACTTCTCTCATCCTAGCCTTACCATTCCTGCCATTTGTGCCCATTAGGAGGTACTCTATAGCACTCAATAGCATCTGCTACCTATAGTGTCCCTGTTACACGATGTAGCAACCCCTTTCATCCCATCTTGCCCCTATTTTCCATTATGCAGTATAGCTGCTCCTTTCCCATTTTCCTTTTCTGCTGGCCTTCATGCCCTTCTTCAAGATAGCTGCCCCTTGCTCCTATCACCATCCTCTGGTGCTCATGTCTATTAGGAACTGTAGCCATCCCTTTCCACACTTTTTTCCTCTACAGGCCCTAGTGCCAGTTATTCTGTATGTTTGTTTCGTCCCCCTGTTCACTCTATTCTCCTAGTGCCCTTTTTGCAGTATTGCTATCTTTTCCCCTTTTCAGTCTTTGCTTCTCCTTATTGCATGTTAGGCAAGCTAGCCATTCCTTTCCTCTTTGCTCATGCCTTTCATGAAGCATAGCAGCCACTTCCCCCCCTTTCATTCTCTGTATACTTTATGCAGCCTTTCCCCCCCTTCACTCTCTCCTTCCCTTCATACCCTTTATGCATTGTAGCTGCCCCTCTCTACCTTTCATCTTTTCAGTCCCCTAGTGTCCATTATACAGGTCGGCCACTTTGTTCCTTTCTTTGTTCTCTTCTGTCTCTATTGCCCATTAGCCTGCATAACCAACCTTTTATTCCATTTACTATCCCATCCCTCCTTGGCTGGCTGTTCATAGTCTTTTTGCAAAGATATAAGGCCGCACCCTAGTGGCCAGTCTGAAGTACAGCTTCTCTTCTCTCCCTAGTGTCCATTAGGCAAAATAGGTGCCCTTTTCTCTTCACATTGTGCTGTCCACAGTGTCTGTTATGTAGAAGAACTGCCCTGTCCCTGCTTTCACTCTCTGCAGCCCCCTGAAACCCTCTTCTGCTCTGGCACCCTTTCTGCAGCATTGCTGCCTTTTCCCTCCCGCACTCTGTCCTTTCCCTCTGGTCCTTTAGGCAGTGGAGCTGCCCTTCCCTCTCCTCACAATCTTCTAACACTTATATTCTCCCCTCCAGCCTAGTGGACATTAAGTAGGTCCTTTTCCTCCTCTTTACCCGCTGTGTCCGCTCTAAAGTCTGGTTCCCAACGTGACCACCCGCATTCCCTAGTGGATGTTCAGTAGTATAGCCCGTTCCTTGTGCCTGTTGCCCTTTCCTTGTGTTTGTTTCCTTGTGCTCTGAGATGGGGGGAAAGAATAGCTGTTACTGCATAATGCCTAGCATTGGGTTCAGGGGGTGAAAGCGAGGCCAGGTTTTTTAGTCTTCCCTTATAGGTGCTGGGTTCAAGATTTTCAGCCTTTTTTGTTTCTCTGCACTCTCTCTGCAGTTTGTCAACATCTTTAATTACACATAGGGTATGTCTAGATTACATGCCTCTGCCGACAGAGGCATGTAAATTAGACTACCCGACATAGTCAATGAAGCGAGGATTTAAATATCCCCAGCTTCATTAAAATAAAAATGGCCGCCGCACTGTGCCGGCTCAGCTGATCGTCGGCACAGCACGGCAGTCAAGAAGCAGATCGGTCAACAGGGAACACCTTTGTCAACCGCTCCTGTAAACCTCGTTTCGCAAGGCATAAGGGAGCAGTTGACAAAGGCGTTCCCTGTCGACTGATCCGCGTCTTGACTGCCGTGCTGTGCCGACGATCAGCTGATTCGGCACAGCGTGGCGGCCATTTTTATTTTAATAAAGCTGGGGATATTTAAATCCCTGCTTCATTGACTATGTTGGGTAGTCTAATTTACATGCCTCTATCGGCAGAGGCATGTAGTCTAGACATACCCATAGTGCCCAAAACTGGATGCTATAATGAAAGTGACACCCCAATTGCTGTGGACTAGAATAGAAGAATTAATGGTAATGCTGCTGCTTTTCACTGTGTATGTCTTCTGCCATTAGTGTCTTTTAGGAGGTATAGCTGCCCCTTTCCACTCCTCTGTTATACGACATAGCCACCCTTTTCCACTCTTTTGCCCCTATTGCTTGTTATGCAATATAGCTTTTCTTTCCCACCTTCCCTCTCTGCTGCCCTTCATGCCTTTCTGCAGTATGCCTGCCCCTTGACCCTGTCATCCTTAGCTGCCGCTAATGCCAATAGGAACTGTAGCTATCCATTTCCCCTCTTTTTCCCTCTACTGTTCCCAGTGCCCATTATTGAATAGGGCCTCTGCTTCCCCCTTTTCACTGTTACTCCTAGTGCCCGTTTTACCTTTTCTCCCATTTCCACCCTCTGCATCTCCCTGTTGTAGGTTAGGGAGTTAACCACCCCTTTTCCCCTTTTCTGTTTGCCCATCCTCATACTCTTCATAAAATATGGCCGCTACTTCCCCCATTTCTCCCTCTATATTCCCTTTTGCCTGTTAGGCAGCCTCCCTTTTGACTTAGGCTGTTCCAGTTTGCTTTAGGGATTCAAAGGGTAGACCAGTGTTTCTCAACTTTTTTTTTTTTAAGAAAGTACACCTTTAAAAAAAAATTATAAGTACACTGAGTACCTACAGTTTTCAGACACACAATTTTTTTTTCTACCATTGCAACACATTTGTTTAAACAACTTAATAATAGCCAGGTGGGCAATGAAATTTTTGGGTGTAAAAAGTACAAAAATAATAAAGCGCTGTAAAACTTAAAACAAAAATTCAGTTTTCTCCAAATTCAGTTGTGTTGATGTACCGCCCAGACATCTCTCCAGTACCCCTAAGAGTACTTGTATCACTGGTTGAGAAACACTGGTGTAGACAACTATACAATTAACCGATAAGCCTGGGCTTATTGGTTAATCCTGTTAACCACACGTATTTTAAAAGGGTGTTACAGGGAGGAGGGAGAAAAATTGTTCTCCTTGGCCTCTGAGGATAGGACAAGAAGCAATGGGCTTAAATTGCAGCAAGGAAGGTTTAGGCTGGACATTAGGAAAAACTTCCTGCCTGTCAGGGTGGTTAAACACTGGAATAAATTGCCTAGGGAGGTCATGGAATCTCCATCCCTTGAGATATTTAAGAGCAGGTTAGATACACATTTATCAGGGATGGTAGATAGTACTGGGTCCTGCTGTGAGGGCAGGGGACTGAACTCGATGACCTCTCAAGGTCCCGTCCAGTTCTAGTGTTCTATGATTCTATGATTTTCTCCCCTTGCTGCCTCTCTATCAGAGGCAGAAAGGGCAGGGAGGAGGTGAGAACTGGAGCTGGGGGGAGCCAACTCCACAGACCTGACTACCCTCTTTTCCCCACTCCACTACTGCCTCTATCAGCTGCTCAGGCATCTCATGGAGCAGCCTCTGTCTGCAGCAAGCCTAGGCCCACTGTGAATAGATGCTGCTCTGAAGCAGCTGCCCCTGTTAGGAGAGCATCTGAGCTCCCTATGGACAGGCGCTGCTGCCACCCTGTGCTGCTGCTTTTGTATCAGAGGCAGCAGGCAGGAGCTGATCTGCATGGGAAGCTGGTTTTTAAACCGATAGAAGGGTAGCAGCGCAGGGTACCAGGGGGCTCCCTTGGATTGGCACTAGGAGCACACTGGCTGCCCTGGGAGACTACTGAAGTTGTGTAACCGCTAAAATTTGATGCAGTTACACACTACTCAATTATATACTATCTAACATCCCTAGTCTGCCTGCTAATCACAACCAGTCAGCATCATCCAGTAAGGGTGATACTTACCGGTTTACCAGTTAACCACTTACATTCCTGCCCATAACTAGACACAGTACTTCCACCGAGGCCTTATCAGTGCTGAGCAGGGTAGAAGAATTACTCATAAGAATCCAGATTTATAAGAACAGCTATAATATCGAGGCATATGGGGAACTTTCTTCCTGAAATGGGATGTTCTCTCAGCACATCATGCTCTCACAGTAGTGCCATTTTTGCAAATGTAATACATCTTTCTATCTAGCCTGCTGGTTATTATTTCTGTAGGGTGAAATTTTGTGCATGCATTACAGTGAGCTTTCCATATAGAAGTGTCTTGGCCATCAGAGTCATTCCTGTCAAGCCTGAAATCATCTTTCAGGGCCCCTCAAGAGGTAACTCTCCTAGTGTTGTGTTCAAACTCTGAACAGCCCACCAATAGATTATGGCATAACTGGGGTGTCCAAAGAGCACTCAACCTTCAGCTCGAGCCTACAAAATCCTTCAGAATGTCATATCATTTTTGTCTCTCTCCAAAATGTCAAGGTCCCAGAGGCCCGGTGGATTACGCTCTTATTGCCGAAGTTTGACAGGTATCCTGGCCAAAAAGAAAATCTGTTTCACCTGAAGAATGCAGCAGGGCTGCTACTTGATCCTTAGCCGATGTGTGCATTAAGCATTACCAAGTGGCATCCTTTGGTTGAAGGGACGTTCCCAGAACAAGTATTTACAACGCTTTTGCCTTAATAAGGGAGAAATTAATATATCTAAAAGCAATGGACTTTCTTATGAACCCACTAACCCACTCTGGTGTGTTAATTTAAAGTAATGTTTTTGTTTCAGTGAATGTAACCATGTAGTGCCTAGACTGATTACTTTATTAAGGCTTAAGAGTGTATTTAAAACATAAAATCAGTTTCAGAAACACTGATGAAGAAAATGTAAAACAGAGAAGGGCTGCATCATGTATTCCATAAGCTTTCATGTTGTATTCAGCAAGACAACTGATTTGCCATTTTTGCAAAGTTTTAGCAAATAAATCTTTGACAAACTTCAGGATGTTTCCAAAAACCTGTGACTGGCATTTTTTATTCTCAAATTTAGTGCGTTTAATTAGGTATCTTCTGCATATTCAGTCATCACAATCTGGCATGCAGTGGAAAACATGATCCTTTTTTTTTTTTTTTTTTTAAGAAAGGCATTTTAGAAAAGTAGGGTTTTCCCCCCCACATGTCTACATTTGGGTTCAGGGATTTAGTTGGAATGGATGGGCTCAGAGACAATGCCCAGGAGGTGAGACCTGGGCTGGAGCTATAGGCGGGGCAGCTTGCCTCTTCAAGTAGCAGCTTCACACACACACACACACACACACCCCATAGCTGTCACTCTCTAGTCCAATGGTTTGGCTACTTATGTGGGTTGTAGGAGATCCTAGTTCAAATCCACAAGTTGCCTGCTCACCAAGGGTTTGCAGAGGGATTTCCTGCCTCTTAGGTAGGGATGTTAGATATTCTGCATTTTAGTAATCATATACCCGCAACAAATTTTTGTGGTGTCACGGTTATGAAAATACTCCCTGGGAGTGGGCCCCACTCCTGGGGAACCCCCTGCCATCCTGTGCTGCTGCCTCTGATACAGAAGCAGCAGCATGGTGGGGAGGCAGGCAGCTCCGCACAGCCTGTGCTTGTGGGGAGCCAGCGTTTAGGATGGATCCCCCCTGAGCCTGGCGCCCACCTGTCTCCCCCACCCCACACACAGCCTCTGATACAGAGGCAGCAGCGTGGTGGGGGAAGGAGGTGTTGCGTGTAGTTGTTTTGATTAACCAATAAGCCTAGGCTTATCAGTTAATAGTGTATGAGGCTATACACTAACATCTTTACTCCTAGGTGACCATCCTTTGCAGTGGGCCATCCCTGTCCAAACCCCCTTTCTTTCGCAAGAGTCCCTTGTCTTCTTGGGATGGGGAAGGGGACAGGGATCACTCACCAATTACTCTCTCCAGGAGGGGGGAGCCCCCAGTTCACACCCCTTAAAAGAGCTTGGGGTGCCCCAACCTGGGCCTGTATCCTGATGGACAAGAGTGTGTGGTGGCAGGGGAGTTGACTCTTGAATTATAGGAGCAAGCAAGGCTCCAAATGGTCTCTTGATAAGCTCTAAGGGCTGTGTTTATACACTAGAGGCCCAGCTGCTTGGCAGAGAAGGGAATTGAGCCAGGACACTCTCACCCCAGGTGGGCACTTTAACCCCCATTCCACAGCAGGCTTGGAGAGCTTACTGTGCTCTGCTTAATATATAGTTAAAGCAGAAAACTTGAAGACCAGAGAACCCCCTATTACTCATTTCTAAACAAGCAGATAAGGAATTAGAACCAACACCTTGTTGTCTATAGGGCAACTACCCAACCCACAGGGGCACATACAAGGCTAGAGTGTACCATTTCTTATTTCATATTTACTGATTCTGACCAGCCACCAACAGACAAGGCTGAAGGAGCCCCTACCTCTGACCACCTGCTAGTCCATCACTTAGGCCATTCATTTGAGAAGTAAAAGATTAACATTCAAATCCCCTCTCAGGGAGCATAAAGGAGATTTGAACCAACACTCGTACTGTTTAAGAGGAAAGTACTCACCCCCACTGAACTACAGGGAGATCCTTGTGGAGTTGCTGCCTGTTTAATTATTTAATGACAGTGGCCCATCCTCAGAAGGAAACTCAAGGAGCCAGCTCATTGAAATACCTCTTAGGCCAGTCACTTGAGGTAAGAGATCAACAGGCACGAAACGGCCATGAATCTACAACCTCTCAGCTACTGTGCACAAACCCAAGTAGTAAGCTACACAGGGCTGTTTATTAGAGTTTTGGCCTGATGACTATGTACTGCAAGTAGAGCAGCTTCAGCAGACAACAGCAAGGCAGGGGAAGGGGACATGCTCAGGTTAGAAGAGGGCCTTAGGCCATTCATTTGAGAGGTAAGAGATGAAGGTTTAAATCCCTTCTTAGCAAACATAAAGCAGGGCTTCAATCCCAAACTGCTAGGACATGTCTACATGATATGCTTATTTTGGAATAAAAACTCTGAAATAGCTTATTTTAAAACAGTGTGTCCACACTACAAATGCCTGTCAAAATAGCACAGAGCTATTTAAAAATAGAGCATCTGTAACCCACACACCTAGGCTACGTCTAGACTACAAGCCTCTTTCGAAAGAGAGCATCTAGACTACAAGCAGATTTTTCAAAAAAGCGAGTCACTTTTTTGAAAGAGTATCTAGAGGCTCTCTTTCCAAAAAGCAGTTTGCATTCAATAGTGCCTTTTTTTGAGAGTACGTTCAAAAAAAGGCGTCATACCTAGTAAAATGAGGTTTACCGCAATTGAAAAAAACTGCTGCGTTCTTTCAATTTACTTTCGAAATAATGTGGCTGCAGTCTAGACACAGGTGAAGTTTTTTCAAAAAAAGACTTTTTTCCAAAAAAACCCTGTAGTCTAGCCACATCCCTAGTGTGGCTCACTGACCAATGCAGTGGCACCTAGACCACAGCAACAGATAAGACCAAGAGACCTCTACAGCATCAGTTGGGAGCAAGCTGACTTATAGCTCAGAAGGTAGCGGGTCCTATACTAAACTTTGGAAGTCCCAGCTTCAAATCTGCCTGGTGGTGGTTACATGTCCACACTGATTAGAGTCTCAATTGCATTTAAGGCACTTCAAGCAGGGTATCAGGACAGCAATCATAGAGTTGGAAGAGACCTCAGGAGGTCACCAAAGCAGGACTCAATCCCAACTAAATCAACCCAGCCAGGGCTTTGTCAAGCTGAGACTCAAAAACCTCTAGGGATGGAGATTCCACCACCTCCCTAGGTAACCCATTCCAGTACTTCACCACCCTCCTAGTGAAATAGTTTTTCCTAATATCTAACCTAGACCTCCCCCACTGTAACTTGAGACAATTGCTCCTTGTTCTGCCATCTGTCACTACTGAGATCAGCCTCTCTCCATCCTCTTTGGAACCTCCCTTCAGGAAGTTGAAGGCTGCTATCAAATCCCCCCCTCACTCTTCTCTTCTGCAGACTAAACAAACCCAAATCCCTGAGCCTCTCCTCATAGGTCATCTAATCCCTCAGCTGCTCCTCAGTCACTTCCTGTAGCTGCTGCCTGACGCTTGCTGAGGTTCATGTTTAAAGTGACACCCCCGTACGGTCATGTCTCAGGCTCTTCTCCAGTGTCTACCTCCTTGAGGGACAGCTAACTCATCCCGCTACGTGCTCTGGTTGCCCTTGTGGACGCCACAGCACTCCAGCCATGGAGGCAGACTTGCTGAAAAGCAGTTGCCAGCTCTTGGACCTGCTGCCGCACCCTCTGGCTCTGCAGGTAAAGGACCCGCTGCTCCCTGTGGGGCACCCCCTCTCCTCTTCATGTGCTGCTCATGCAGCACAGCCCCTCCCACCCCCTCCTGCACACCATGTGCTGCTGCTTCTGGCGATGGGACACCAGCTCCAACTGGTGGGACCAGATCATCATAGCACAGTGGAACGACCAGTAGTGGCTCCAGAATTTCCATGCAGAAGGACAACTTCCTGGAGCTCTGTGAGTAGCTCGCCCCTGCCCTCTGGCAACGGGACACCCACATGAGACCCGCCATCCCCCTCCAGAAGTGGGTCCTGGAAGTCCCGGGAGGCATAAGGATCTTGTGCAAAAAGGGGGTTTTGCACAAAAAGGAAAGGTCCACACTGCTTGTTTTTGTGTAAAAACCTCTTGCACAAAAATGAACCACAAGAGATCATGCAAATGAAGCGTGAGCAAATGCTAATCTGTACTTCATTTGCATTGCCTCTTTCGGCAAAATGTGCAGTGTAGACAAAGTCTGACAGTGCAAACTGAAACTAGAACCAGGGTCTGCTTTGTGTTCACCGGCGTCTAACCCAGAGGCTGGGCGGGGGGGGGGGGGGAAGAGAGAGAGAGAGAGAGCAAGAGAAAAGGAAAGTAAGGGAGGTGCAGCAGCCACGGCTACACTTACAGGGCCACTGGGATCTTTTGAGGATACTAGAGCAATGGCATGTATATACTGAGCATTTTGAGCTTTTGGTTACTGCAAAATATTAAGTTGTAGGGGCCAAGACCTACTATGCAGTTTGCTGCTCCCTGTTAAGTCAGAGACCAAATCTTACAGTGACATTGTGGAAATCTTGGGGTCACATTATACTTCAAAACCATTGGTAATTACAGAAAGGTATAAGTTCCACGGCAGAGACACCCCCCCCCCCCAAAAAAAGTGAACCAGTTGTACAGTTTGTAGCAAATTTGAGAAAGCTTGCAGAACACTGTGAATTTACGGAGCTGTTAAATGACGCCATATTTAACAGGTTAGTATGTGGCCTGTGCAAAGAAACTATACAGAAGTGAATAGTAATAGAGCTCCCAGCTCACCCTACAGAAGGCTGTTGATATTGTGGTCTCCATGTGACCTATTCACCTCCTCAACCTGCCGCCCCCTGTGACTCTGAGGAGGGGACAGGGCAGCTGAACTCCATAACACCCACAATGGCATAGGGTGGAGAAAAGGGGTGTGTGTGTGTGGGGGGGGGGTCACTGTGCCCAGTGGACTCTAGGGCTAGGTCTACACGCGTGGTTTCTTGTGTGAGACATATGCAAATGAAGCTAAGCATGGAATATCGCCGAGCCTCATTTGCATCCCTAATGAGCTGCCATTTTTGCAGAAGAGGCTCTTGCACCAGAAGAAACTATCTACACTGCCCCTGCTTGTGCAAGAAAAACCCTCTTGTGCACTGCCACTATGCCGATTATTTTCAGGCATAACGGCATTGCACAAGAGGGTTTTTCTTGCACAAGAAGGGGCAGTGTGGACAGCGCCTTCTGGCACAAGAGCCTCTTCTGCAAAAATGGCGACTCATTAGGTATGCAAATGAGGCTCGGCGATATTCCACACTTAGTCTCATTTGCATATTTCTCACGCAAGAAGCCACGAGTGTAGACATAGCTTGTGAGCAGTAAAGGAGTAAGGGGGCATCTTTCCCCTCTTGAACGCTATGCTGCCTCTAGTGTCCATTAGGCAGTGTAAGCAGTCCATCGCCTTCTCACTCTATGTGGCCCTCTAGTGGCCTTTGTGAAGCATGGCCTTCTTTCTGCCCCCTGCGCCCTCTAGTGTCTGTAACGGGGGATAGACACTCCTTTCCCTTTCACAGTTTTCTGCCTGCAGTGGTGCCCCTTATGTATTAGACATACTCCATTCCCCCTTTTGACCCTCGCTTGCCCTGGTACTCATTCCTTTCCTCCTTCTCTGCCTGCTGTCCCTAGTGTCCACTGTACTTATTGTGCCTTCTTTCCCCTTTTTTTCACTATGCCTTCCCTTGTCTCCATTGTGCAGTATAAACACCCTTCAGTCTGCTAGCTCTAGTGTTCCTTGGCTCTGAGGAGGGGAAAAGGCAGATGTATGACATAACAGCCAGGATGCCCTGGAGAGACGCAGAGGGATGAGTCATTGTGCTTAGTGGGCATTAGGAGCGGCAATGTACTATGGGAGTCTCTTTCCCCTCTTAAACTCTCTGCTGCCCCTAGTGTCCATTAGGAAGTATAAGCAATCCATCCTCTTCCCACACTGGTCCCTGGTGCTCATTAGGAAGTATAAGCAATCTGTCCCCTTCCCACACTGCCACCCCTAGTGGCCATGGTAAGGAATATTCTCCCTTTATTGTCCCTTGTGCAGGATAGGTGCCCCTTTCCCACTTTTCTGCCCTCAGTGGTACCTCTTATGCATTATAAGTGCTTCTTTCCCCGCTTTCACTTTCCACTGCCCCATGTGCCCACTAGGGCGGCATGAGCACCTCTTTTGATCCTCTTCTGCCCCTGGTACCTCTTACACAGTAGAGATGTCTTTCCCCCTTCCCCCTCTCTTGCCCTTAGTGTCCATTGTTCTTGTAGTCACTTCTTCTTGCATAGGTGCTCTCTTCTAGATTTTCAGCCACTTTTCTTGTTCTTCTCCAGACTTCCTGCAGTTTCTCAAGATGGAACGTGATTCCTGGAACCGGATGCGATAATGGAATTTGTGCATAAGCACTGTGGATGACAGCAGAAGGATTGTGGTAAGGCTTCTTTTATCCTAACCTAAATCTTCCTGCTATTTATGCCCATGACGAAGTATAGATGCCCCTTCTACTCTACAGCATCTGCTACCTATAGCATCTCTGTAATAGGATGTTGCCACCCTTTCCTTCATCCTCTCTTGCCCCTATTTTCAGGTATGCGATGTAGCTTCTCCTTTCCATTTTTCCCATTTTACTGGCCCTCATGCCCTTCCTCAGCATACCTGCTGCTTGCTCCTTTTAACCATCCTCTGCTGCTCATGCCCATTAAAACTGTAGCCATCCCTTTCCCCACTTCCCCATTTTTTTCCCTCTACAGCACCTAGTGCCCGTTATTCAGTATGCCTCTTTCTTTCCCATTCCACTCCATTACTTCTAGTGCCCATTTTGCAGTATTGCTATCCTTTCCTCTTTTCAGTCTCTGTTTCTCCTTATTGCATGTTAGGCAGTTTAGCCACTCCTTTCCCCCTTGACTGTTGGCTGACTCTCATGCCTTTCAGGAAATATGGCAGCCACTTCCCACCCCCCTTTTCTCCTCTGTATAGATAGTGCCTCTTTCCCCACTTTTCTCTCTTCGTTCTCTCCTTTCTCTCAGGCCTTTCCTCAATTACTTAGGTGTCCTTCTATGCCTTTCATTTCTCTGGCCCTGGTGCTCATTATATGGGTTAGTGATTTTGTTCCTCTCTTTGCCCTCTTCTGCCTCATTTGCCCATGATGCCCAATAGCCACCACTTTCCACCCTTGCCTCCTCTCTTCCCCTTATGGTCTATTAGGCCATTTACCACCCACATCCCTCCTTGGTACTCAGCTGTCCCTAGTCTTTGTGAGCTGATATAAGCACCCCTGTTGCCTTGCTGCTTTCTGCCACACCCTAGTGGCCAGTGTGAAGCATGGCCTCTCTTCTACCCCTAGTGTCCGTTGGGCAAAATGGACGCACTTTTCTCTTTCACATTGCACTCTCCATGGTGTCCATTAGGCATAGGATGCTTCTAATATTTTTTAGTCCCAACTGCCCCTGTCCCCTGCCCAGACCCCCCACGAGTACCCTGTCCCCTACCCCCACCAGCACTGTCCCCAGCACCGAGCAGCACCCTGTCCCCAGCCCCAGCACCCTACCACCCACCCCAGGACCCTGTCCCTGGCCCCAGCACCCTGCCACCCACCCTAACACCCAGCAGCACCCTGGCCCTGGCCCCAGCACCCTGCCACCCATCCTAGCACCCAGCAGCACTGTGTTCCTTGTCCCAGCACCCAGACACCCACCCCAGTGCCCAGCAGGACCATGTCCTTGACCCCAGCATCCTGCCCCAGCACCCCGCCACCTGTGCCAGCATCCTGCCACCCAGCAGCACCCTCTCCCTGGCCCCAGCACCCACAAGCACCCTGCCCCCTGCACCCACCAGCACAGTTGGGACCACATTAGTGAGGGTTGGGGGTTTTGGAGGGGTTTTTTGCATCTCACTTGTGTGGCCCCAACTGACTTTTCTGTGGGTCAGTGACCCTTGACTCAAAACAGGTTCCCCGCCCCTCTCATAAATAAAGACAATGCTAAAACCTTTTGAATTTGACATATTTTATTTAAAAATGAAGCCTGGTCTCATGCCCCCAATTGGGGGCCAAATCCCCATCTCACTGCAGCATCATAACACTCCTGCACCACCTGACCCCCAAATCTGAGCCTATCATACACTGGAATCCCCTGTCCTGAGCCTCTTACATCCCCAAACTCCTGCATCCCCACATCCTCAGTCTTCTGCCACAACACTCCTGCACCATCCACACATCACAAATCTGTGTCCTGAGCCCATCATACTCACAGCTTCCTTGCCCTGAGCCCCTCACATATCCAACCCAAACTCCTGCACCCTTACGTCCACAACCCTGTGACTTGCTCGACACCCCAACCTTCCACCTGAGCCCAACACTCCCCAGCCTGGCACCCCTTCCCCGAGCCAGCATCCCCTTCTCCTGAATCCAAATTCCCTCCCAGAGCTTGCACTTCTTACCCCTTCCCACACCCAAATCCCTCATTTCCACCCCAGAGCCCGCACCTCAACCCAGTGAGCGTGTATAAGGGCTGGGTATAGCAAGTGATGGAGAGGAGGAGAACAAAGAAGATGGGGCCTCAAAGGGGTTGGGTCTTGGGGAAGGAATGTGATTTTAATGCATTGGTGGGGGCCCCTCCTTTTTTTTTTTTTTTTTTTTTGCTTGACAAACCTAGGGGTTCTTTGAAATTCTGAAAAGTTGAAAAGGGTTCCATGGCCAAATAAAATTGGGAAACACTGGCCTAATGAACACTAGGAAGTGGGGAAAAGAGAAGGCTGTACTTCAGAATGGCCACTAGGGTGCGGCAGAGTACAACAAGGCAATGGAGACAGGCAAATCTCACAAATCCTAGGGACAGCCAAGGACCAAGGAGGGACCAGAGAGGTGAATGGCCTAAAAGGTTGTAGGGTGAAGAAAGGAGGAAAGGGCTGAACATGTTGGCTATGCAGACTAATGGGCAATAAAGGCGGAAGAGGACAAAGAAAAGAACAACATATCTGACTTGTATAACGGGCTTTAAGGACCAGAGAAGATGTACGTGAATAGCATCACCTATATAATGTACAAAGGGCCTGAGGGGAAGGAGAGAGAACAATGGGGGGGAAAGCAGCTATGCTGCCTAAGGGGCACCAGGAACTAAAGAGGGCTAAAAGGAGTGTTATATGGCTGTGGTGTGTACTATTACAGGCTATGGTGTGCACTAGAGGCTGGCAATCCTGTAGCCCTCTGGGTTCCAGAAAGTGTGCGACTGCACTTCCCCTCCCCAAACAGTAGACATGCGTGCTGCCTGAACAGCAGGAGCTGTTGCACTCCAGCAACTTACTTCCACGATGCTGTCCTCCTTCTCTCTCTCTCTCTGTGTGTGTGTGTGTGTGTGTGTGGTCCCAGGGCAGAGAGCGCTGCCTGCACAGTCAGAGCTGCACAAACCTGGGTCTTCTGACTCCCCCTCCCCCCGCACAGAAAGGCCAGGAAACTAAGTTACCGGGTGCCACAGACCCCGCTGTTCAGGCAGCGCGTGCCGACTCCTTCGGTGAGAGGAAGTGCTTCCCTCCCCGCTGTGGGTCATGTGGGGTCACCCCTGTCCAGCACTCCCCCAATGTGCCATCCAGGAGCAACTGTTCCCCTCTGCCCCCGTCTCACTATGCCTCTGCGTCACCAGGGAGGAAGGAGAAACAAGAGTGCTGCTTCTTTAAGAAGCTGGTTAGCCGGCGCGCTCTCTTTCAGAGAGGACGGGGGAGTGCCGACTCCTTGCGGAACCCCTACTTTTGCTTTATGGAACCCCAGGGTTCCACAGAGCACCAATTGGGAAACACTACATTAGGCAAATAGGAGCCCTTTTCTCTTTCACATTGTTCTCTCCACAGTGCCCATTAGGTATTAGAAGTGCCCTGTTCCTGCTTTCATTCTCTGCAGCCCTACTGCACACCAGGGCCGCGTAACACTCCTTGAACGCTCTTCTTCCTCTGGTGCCCCTTAGGCAGCCTTGCTTCCTTTTCCCTCCATCCATCTCTTCACCTCAGGTGCTTTAGGCATTATATAGTTGCCCCCTCCACCTTTAATTTTTTCTGGCACCTAATGCCCAGCATATAGGTGGGCCTTTTTTGTTCCTTTCTTTGCCGCTCTCTGCCTCTATTTCCCATAAGTCTGCGTAGCAAACACATTCAACTTTTCCCTCCTCTATTCTCCTACGGCCTTTGAGGCCATTTACTTCTCCTGTTGCTCCTTGACCCTCACCTGTCCCTAGTGGCCATTCTGAAGTACAGCCTTCTCTTTGCTCCTCTTTCCTTATTCTCCTCCTAGGCTGTGTCTATATTGGCGCGATCTTGCGCCAGAGCTATGCAAATGAGGCTCAGCGTGGAATATCACCGAGCCTCATTTGCATAACTAATGAGCTGCCATTTTTGCGGAAGAGGCTCTTGCGCAAGACAGAGTTGTCTACACTGCTCCTTCTTGCACAAGAAAAACCCTCTTGCGCAAAGCCGTTATGCTGATTATTTTCAGGTATAACGGCTTTGCGCAAGAGGGTTTTTCTTGCGCAAGAAGGGGCAGTGTAGACAGCTCCGCCTTGCGCAAGAGCCTCTTCCACAAAAATGGCAGCTCATTAGTTATGCAAATGAGGCTCGGCGATAGTCCACGCTGAGCCTCATTTGCATAGCACTGGCGCAAGATCGCGCCAGTATAGATACAGCCCTAGTGTCCATTAGGCAAAATGGACACCATTATTCCTCTGTCCACAGTGCCCGTTAGGTGTTAGAACTGCCCTATCCCTGCTTTCACTCTCTGCAGCACTAATGCCCAGCAGACCCATGTAACAAGCCTTTTATCCCCCTTCTGCCCCTGGCTGCCCCTTAGGTAGCATTGCTGCCTTTCTCCACCTCTCTTTCTGCTTCCCTTCAGGCCCTTTGTGCATTCTATAGGGGTACATCTAGACTACAGGCTTTTGTCAACGGAGGCTTTGTCGACAGATACTGTCGACAAAGCTTTTGTCGACAAAGAGCATCTAGACTGCATAACGCGGATCGACAAAGCGATCCGCTTTGTTGACAAAGAGCATCCAGACTGCCAAATGCTCTGTTGACAAAAGAAAGCACCCAGAAGTGCTTCTGGAAGGTCACAGGGGCAGCCTTAAAGCCCAGGCACCACTGCATGCTCTCTGCAGAGATGCGTGCTTAAAGCAATCCTCCTGGACAGCCATTGCTCTGCTCCTGCTTCTGGCTTGCCTACCTCCTTGAGGGAAAGCAAAGCTGCTGCAGTTTTTGCTCTGGTTGCCCTGCTTCCTCGGACACCACAGCAGTTTATTTTCAGGTTTGGTTTTTTTTGCTTTTCAGTTTTGTGCTTTTTGGTCATGGAGCCTGAGCTGCCCCTGGGCAGGCAATGGCCCCACACCATCATGCTGGAAGTTCTGCTGCATGCTCATGCGAGCATCATTACATTTGCAGCAGAGCTGGATTCAGAGCCCAGCTTTGAGCCCCCAGCTCAGGCTTCAGTCCTACTGCCCTGGCCCCCGAACTTACTCATGGAGAGGCAAAGTTGGAGGCTGGACACCAGTTCGGACTGGTGGGACCAGCTTGTTATGCAGCAGTGGGACAACGACCAGTGGCTACGAAACTTCCGGATGCAGAAGGCCACCTTCCAGGAGCTCTGTGCCTGGCTCGCCCCTGCCCTGCAACACCAGAACATCCGCTTGCGGCCCGCCATCCCCCTGGAGAGCTGCGTTGCTATTGCTCGCTGGAAGCTGGCCACCCCCAACAGCTACCACTCTGTGGGACATCAGTTTGGCGTAGGGAGGTCTACTGTCAGGGCCGTCTTGATGGAGGTGAGTCACTCTCAGGGGACAGTCCATGGGGGCGGGGGCAGGCGGATAAGGGGGACGGTCAGAACCGGGCACAGGGAATGGGGTGGGAGTGGTAGAAGCCTGCCTGGCCTCACCCTGCGGTGGTGCGGGGACCATGGGGGGGTTGCCTGAGGTGGGGGCTCTTGGGGTCTGGGAGGGGAAGAGTGGGGGAAGCACCTCATGCAACTCCTCTAATGTCCTGTTACGTGTGTTTGTATTTGTCCCTTTCTGCATGTGGTGATGGTCATCAACTCAAAGCTGCTTCACAGGACTGTCCGCCTCAGAGACCTGGATACCATCTTGGCCAAATTTGCAGGGCTGGGTTTTCTGAACTGCAGTGGAACTCTCGATGGGATACACATCCTGATCTGCGCACCACCCCATCGAGCAGCACAATACGTTAATAAAAAGGGCTATTTTTCAATGGTGCTGCAGGCCCTGGTTGACCACCAGGGACAGTTCACAGACATTTGTGTCAGGTGTTCAGGCTGGGCACACGATACCCGCGTATTCCAGAACTCATACTTGTACCGCAGGCTTCAGACTGGGGCATTTTTCCCAGAGAAGAACTATGAAGTCGGGGATGTGCAGATGCCTACGTGCATCAAGGCCGATGCAGCCTACCCCTTATGCCCTGGCTCATGAAGCCCTACACCGGCCACATGGATGCGCGCAGGGAACTGTTTAACTCCCGCCTGAATTGGGCTCGCTTCCAGGTGGAGTGCGCCTTTGGCTGGATGAAGGGCAGATTTAGATGCCTGCTCACTCAGCTGGACATGGAGGAACAAAACACAACATCCCCGATGTGGTTGCAGCATACCGTGTGCTGCATAACCTGGTAGAGAGAAAAGGGGAGGCCTTCCTCCCTGTGTGGGGGGACACAGGCTGATGTGGAGGGGTGGCACTTTGAGCAGCCCCAGACAGCTGCCATCTGGCAAGCCCACCAGCTGGGCTTGCACATGCAGGAAGCCCTGAGGGAGCAATTCTCCCAAGGAGGCCAATCATTTTCCCCAGGGCCTTCCAAATGTGGGATTGCCCCATGCCCCCGGTGCCTTCCTTTCCAAAGCCCCTCCCAGCCCCGCATTCACACCTTGTAGGCATTCATCACACACTGACAACAGAGACAGGTGTTGATGAGAAAATGTGAACAGTTTATTTCACCGTTTTTTTTTTAAATAAAATACTCTTTTGTTCAGAGAAAATAGTGTTTTTAAAGTGCTTCCCTCAGTGACTCTCACAGGTGGGAAGGGAGAATGTAAACCTGGAAGGGGGAGGGAAGCTCAGGGCTGAGGGGCCTGCTTGGCTGAGGAGCCCCTGGCACTTTGGCTGCGGAGACCTTCTCGCACACGGCTGTGTGTGAGGTGGGACAGTAGGGGGCTGGGCAGGAGGCGGGGCTGTACCTGGGTCTCGGATGGCAGGGGCTGGGGAGGGGGGCAGGCTGAGCAAGCACAGGACCAGGGAAGGCCATGGCCTACCAGATCGCAGCGCAAATGTCAGTGCACTGCTGGGCAAATTCCTCCAGCAAGTGCCTGCACCACTCAGCCTCTGCCTCCATCCTGCAGTTCATGGAGTCCTGCATCCCTTGCAGGACCGAGATGTGCTGGCACACCACGTCTAAATAGGTGCGCCAGTGCCGACAGGTTCCCTGCAGCCATCTGGGTGGTGGGGCAGGTGTGGCGCCCTCCCCCCCGGTCAGCTGGTCCGGCTGTGGAGAACAAGAAGGAAAAAGTCATCAGGCATGCATGCTCACACTTCCTCTGAGAGGGCGTGCCCTCCTTCTCAGCAGGCAGTGCCTATCCTAGGCTCAGAAAATGTTCATGTGTATTTCTGTAAGGCATGGTGTGGCCTGGCCAGCAGCCACAGCCTCCCTGGAGCCCAGAAGGTGTGCAGGCCACCATCATGCCCCCCCCCCCCCCACACACACACACCCCATGGCCGAGCAGCACAGACAAGTGTCAGGCCATGGTTGGGGTTCCTGCAGAGTACTGAAAGGCCTGCAGCTATGAGGCAACCCCAGCATCCCCAACCCATGTCTGCCCCTGGCATCACCGCCTGCAAGAGCAGGTGGTGCCTAGCAGCCGTGTGGGTGCAGGGGGAGGCCAGCCCTCCCTGAAGGCGGCCTTGGGTGTGCCCCCCCCCCCTTCCCCCAGGCTATGATTGGCATGACATGTCACAATACTGCACCATCCATTTGCTCCCGCCTGCCCTGCCCTCTTTTGGACCCTCACAGCACCCACCTGATGTTCTCTCCCCAGTGTCCAAGGTTTTCTGCGAGGCCTCCTAAGTGTGGGTACCTGGCTCCTGGGTGCTGTCCCCCTCCTCCTCCTCCTCTTCCTCTTGGAGCTCCTAGTCATCTGGCTGGAGTTGCGGCTGCTGCTGAACAGGTCTCTCCAACCTAGATTCGACAAGCCACTCGGGAGGCAGGGGTTCCCCCTGCCCCCAGGATCCGGTCCAGCTCCTCATGGTAGGCACAATAGTGTGCCGTTACCCCAGAGCGGGAACTGTGCTCACAGGCCCTCACGTATCCTCGCCTCAGTTTCTTCACCTTGGCTCTGACCTGCGGTGCGGTGCGGTGGTCATGGCCTTTATTTGCCAGGCCATCAGCCATTCTGACATATATGTCCACGTTCCTGTGCCTGGCCTGTGGGAGCTGAAGAGCCTCCTCCTCAGCCCACAGCTCCAGGAGGGCTTTGATCTTGGGCCTAGACCAGAAGGATGCCCAGCGTTTTGTGCCTCTGGGGGGATGTGTCCCTGGAAGGGCCAGGGGAGTCTTGGGGGGAGGGGGCTTGTCCCTGAGACATGGCTCCAATTTGCCTGACCAAACCAAGCTGTGCAGGCAGGATCCTGGCAGGAGGTGGCTTGCTGCCAGAATGCTGATCCTGGGTGCCTGTGCCTTTTAAAGATGGCTACGGGCAGGGCCGGTCTTAGGCTGATTCCCCAGAATCAGGCCCCACACCTAAAGGGACCCCGCACCCTGAATCCGGAAGCCCCAGCCCGTCCCTGCCATGTGCTGCTTTCAGTCTGGCTCCCCACTGCCAGCTGCTGCCATGAGCAGCGTTCTGGTGAGCGGGGATACGCCCAGGCGTGATGTGACATCACAGCCCGGGACTTTAAAACTGCTTGGCACTGCATTGCGCCACATGGCCTAGCTCCAGGTTCGGAGTCTGGGGACTTCTGGGGCTCAAGCGCAAACTCCGGCCCCGCAAAGTGGAAGGCAGAAGGCAAGGTAAGGGGAGGAAGGGGCTTGTGCAGAGAAGGAAAGGGAAAATGGGGGAGGGGGAGGAAGGGGCTTGTGCGGAGGGGGAGGGGGAAAATAGGGGAGGAAGGGGCTTGTGCAGAGGGGGAAGGGGAAAATGAGGGAAGGGGCTTGTGTGGAGGAGAAGGAAGAAAATAGTGGAAGGGGTGGGCGAGGAAGGGGCTTGTGCGGAGGGGGCAGGGGAAAATGGGGGAGGGGGAGGAAGGGGCTTGTGCAGAGGCGGAGGGGGAAAATAGGGGAACGAAGGGGAAGGCACCAAGAGAAGGTAGAGGAAAGACAAATGCCAGGGAGCCAAGTGCAGACAATGAGGAAAAGGGCAGGAGGAGAGGTGTCAGTGGGAGGGGGGACAGGGTGATGCTAGGAAAGGACAGGGAAAGGGCATTGGGGGCTAGAGGGGGAGGGGGAGCTGCTGGGAGAAGGCTTGAAAAAAGGGGTGGGCACGAGAAAGGTGGTGATGGAGCAAGTCATGTGTGAGGGCACAGAGGAGCATGAGGGAAATGGGGGCAGAGAGTGGTGAGGGGGTGGGCATCAGGGAAAAAGGGGGCAGTGGCAGTGAGGGAAGGGGGAGCCACCAGGAGGGTGCAGGGCTAAGAGAAGGTGCAGGTGCCAGGGGATTCTGCAGGTGAAGCAGGTCAGACACCTGCAGGGGAGGAACCAGCACCAGACAAGAGAGGCAGCGCAGGTGTGTAGAGGGAGGTGTTAGAAGACAGGATGAGGAGGAGTAGCTCACATGATCAGAGTGGGGCTACTGGAGGAGTGGGCACAGGGGGCAGAGAAGGGCTGGTGGAGGGGGGCAGGTTGCAGGAGGGCTGAGGGCAGTGAGATAGACAGGAGTCAGGACAGCAAAGGAGGGTGAGGAGCTGGGGGGCAGCAGGCACCAGGGTAGCTGATGGAGCAAGGGGAGGAGACATGGCAGCAGAGAGAAAAGGTAAAGGTTTATAAAAGATTTATTAATAACTTGGGTGCCACAGTGGCACATCCAAATAAGCCACATGAACTCTGTACAGGGGCACAACACAAAATCCATTCTGCTCATGGGAAGAAACTCTTAGGCTATGTCTACACTGGCGGCTACTTGCGCAAGAACATGCGTGCACTGTGCTTTTGCGCAAGAGCATCCATGGCAGTGTGGACGCTCTCTTGAGCAAGAAAGCTCTGATGGCCATTTTAGCCATAGGGGTTTCTTGTGCAAGAAATCCCTGCTGAGCATCCACACTGCCCTCTTGCACAAGAGAGCTTACGCCTGTTAGAAAAGAGCGTAGCTCTTGCGCAAGACGCCCTCTCTTACCATGCTGTACTGTAAATGCTCTTGTGCAACAGCAGGCGGGCAGTGTGGATACTCTGTGGGTTCTTGCGCAAGAACGGCTGTACTTGCACAAGAAACTGCGCGTGTAGACATAGCCTTACAGAGAACACTTTCCCCAGCCTCTCTGCCCCCAAGTTAATGTCACACACATTGGATTAATGCAACTGCAGGATAGTTGCATGAGGGGGGTTTGGTGGGGGCCAAACTAATCCCTGTTGCTAGGAGGATGGTGGGAAAAGTTCTTTGAGAGGGGTGACATGACACCTTTTACTTTTGGTCATGTGTCCATCTTGCCCAAGTGTGTTAAATCCAGAGGCCTGGTTAACGGGGGTCACGGGGCGTGGTTAATGGGGGTCAGGAGGTGTGGCTAATGGGGGTCAGGGCATGGTGAACAGGGGTCAGGGGGTGTGGCTAATGGGGCACCACCAAAAATTATACAAACCTGCCGCCCCCTGCCCAGAAGTGTGCCGGGCACACTGCAGGAGGGGGTGTCGGCCCCGGAGGAGAAGTGCAGCGGCTGCCTGTGCCGCAGGAGGTGGAGTTGAGCACAGGGTTTCCCTGCGCCACAGGAGGGGTGGGGGTGTTAACTACCTCCGGGGCTTTGCAGGGGATTTTTTGTGTGCGTTTTTTTTCTTTGCTCAGCCAAAAAAATTTCTGGTCCCCCTGTTGAAACTTCTGTGTGCGGTGTGTGTGGGTTTTTTTTGGCTCAACCAAAATTGCTGCAGGGCCCCGTCGATATTGTTCGAACTGGGCCCCGCACTTCCTAAAGCCGGCCCTGGCTATGGGCAGGAACAATAGAGTTGAAAGCAGTGGCAGGAGTGTCCCCCAGGGCTTCTTCCTGGAGGCCTTTACTGTTAACGTAAATTCTTCCCTGCATCCACACTTACCTTCTGTCAACAGAACTCTGTCAACAAAGGTGTTATTCCTCGTAGAATGAGATTTACCACCGTCGACAAAACTGTCAACAGAACTCAGCGGCAGTGTAGACACAGGTATAGTTTTGTAGACAAAGGTCCACTTCTATCGACAAACCCTGTAGTCTAGACACACCCTAGGTGTCCCTATCTTTCTTTTTCTCTTCTCTGGCCCCTAGGGCTCATTATACAGGTCGGCCACTTGGTTCCTCTTCATTTGCCTTCTTCTGCCTCTCCTGTTCATTCGTCTGCATAGCTAGCCCTTTCCTCCTTTCTTCCCCCCTACGGCCTTCTAGGCCACTTACCTCTCCCATCCCTCACTGACCCTCGGCTATCCCTAGAATTTGTGAGGAGATATAAGTGCCCCTATTGACTTTTCGCACCTTTTGGCACCCTAGTGGCCATTCTGAAGTACACCCTTCTCTTTCCCCTCTTTTCCTATGCTCCTCCCAGGGTCCTTTGGGCAAAATGGATGCCCTTTTCTCTTTCACATTGTGCTTTTTCCTCATCCTTCTTTCCCTACAGCCTTTTAGGTCATTTACCACCCCCATAACTCATAGGCCCTTGGTGATCCACAATATATGTGAGGCAATTTAAGGGTCCCTGTTGCCTTGTTGCACTCTGCCGCACCCTAGTGGCCATTGTGAAGCACAGCCTTCTCGTTTCCCCTCTTTTTCTATTCGCCTCCTAGGCTATGTCTACACTACAGGGTTTTCGCATAAAAAAACATGTAGCCTGTCCCCGAGGTAGAGGAGACGGAGGGGCAGGTCCAGCCTCCGACAGAGGAGGAGGAGGCCCAGGACAGTGGTACCATCACCCTGTCCCTGGAGCCAGTCCCTGACAGCCTGGACATCTCCCAGGCCTCCGAGGACACTTGGGAGGGATCTTCAGGTATGTTGGCACACACACAGGGCAGGGGAGGGTGAGCGCACAGGGGGCGGGGGGCAGTTTCACATGGGCTGCTCAGCCAGCACATGCTGCTGCAGTCTGTGCACGTGTAACCACGTGCAGCAGGAGGGTGCAGCACGCGGCCACAGCAGCCAGCTCTTGAACATGCCTGGGAGCCTGCTGCCAGGCTCATGTGTGGCCACACAAGTCCTGCCCCCAGGAGGAGGGGGTGCACCCAGCTGCAAGCAGGCTAGCCGCAGGGGCGCAGGCATGACACCACACGCCCTGGAGCACTGCACACTGCACAAAGGCATGCTTGCACATGCAAGGAAGCAGCTGTTCACACACACAGCACAGCGAGCCGCAGCTGTGTGTGCATACCCCAAGGAGGGGCAGGGTGCACATGACTCGGGATCCCACTCGGGCCACACGCTTCCCTTTCCTGCCTGGCCACGGTGTGTGTGTGTGTGTGTGGAGGGTGGGAAGTGGACAGCACGGTCAACTGACCACCTCAGGGGCCCTGTGACACAGGGCATGCTGTGTAGGCCACACATGGCCTTGCACCCGGGACATCCCCCTCATGCAGGCCGCAGACTGGTGCGGTTGCTGCACTCGCAGAAAGGCACAGCTACAGGGAATGTGTGCGCAAGGAGGACTGACCATCCCTCCCTCTTCTGACTTCTCCGTAGCCAGCCAGCTGGGACAGAAAGCCGTGCCATGCCACCGCAGCCACCTGCAACAGTCTGGGGGAGCCGCAGACGAGCCAGGCCTGGTGAGGAGCTCATGCGCCAGCACATTGGCATCATGCACAACATCCATGCCACCCTGTCACACAGGCTGAACGCCAACCTCAAGCTGCCTGCTGCCGCAGCTCCTCCCTTCCACCCTCCTATACCCATGGCCCACCTGTCTGCCCACCCTACCATGCCCCTCCTCCCTCCCCATGCCATGCCTCTGTTATCGCCTTTCCCCAGGTCCATGCCTCCTCCCCATGTCAGTTAGGTACTAGAGATGCCCTTGTCCCTGTTTTCACTCTCCGTAGCCCTTAGTGCCCCCCAGGGCAGCAGAATCCCCGTTTTACCCCTCTTTGGCCACTGGCTGCCCAATGCTGCCTTCTCCCTCACTCCCCGTTTATGCATTAGGTAGCTGCCTCTCTCTGCCTTCCTATCTTCTCTGGCCCCTTGAGCCATTTTTTCTCTCTGCTGCCCCTATTCCCCCCTCTTCAGCATTGCCGCCCCGAACTCCCCTTGGGCCTTCTGCCTCCTGTAATGGGCTTTACGCAGTATAGCTGCCCTTTGCCTTCCTCAGAGTCAACGGGCAGTAGGGGCCGCAGACTGAGAGGGTAAAAGGGGAGCTATGCTGCACCACGCCCGGTATGGGAAAGAGAAGGCGCAGGAGGAGTTGCGGGGCAGCTCTGCTGCATAACGGGGATTGGAGGCAACAGAGCGTGATGAGGCCACAGGAGTGTCCGTGTTCCCTAACGGCCACTAGAAGCTGCGATATAGTCAGGCAGCCACGTTTCCCAAACCCTTGACCTGCTGCAAGTATCCTCCTCTCCCCGCCCCCCGCTGTTGGGCCGTTGTCCTCGGCCATCCTTCCTTGGTCCTCGGCTGTCCCTTGTCTTTGTGAGGCGACAAAAGCGCCCCCGTCGCCTTGTTGCTCTCTGCCGCACCCTAGTGGCCATTCTGAAGTATAGCCTCTCTTCCAGCCCCGGTGTCCATTAGGCAAAGTGGGCACCATTATTCGTCTATCCACAGTGCCTGTTGGGTGTTAGGAGTGCCCTGTCCCTGCTTTCTCTCTCCGCAGCCCTAGTGCCCACCAGGGCCGCCTAACCCCTCTGGAAGCCTCTTCCGCCCCTGGAGCCCCTTCGGCAGCCTTGGTCTCTGTCCTTCACCTCAGGCTCTTTAGGCGTTCAGTAGGCCAGCATTTCATCTTCTCCGGCACCTCGTGCCCAGCATACAGCTCGGCCTTTCTGGTTCCTCTTTCTTTGCCGCCCTCTGCCTCTCTTGCCTATTAGCCTGCACAGCCAACGCGTTCACCCCTTTCCTCTTCTCTTCCCCTACGGCCTTTTAGGCCATTCACCTGGCCCGTGCCTCCTATTTGTGAGGAGATGTAAGGGTCCCTGTCAGCTTCTTGCACTCTGCGGCACCCTAGTGGCCACTCTGAAGTACGGCCCTCTTGTCCTCTTCTCCTCCTCCTGTCCCTTAGGCGAAACAGGCTCCATTATTCGTCTGTCCACAGTGCCCGGTAGTTGGTAGAAATGCCACGTACCACGCCTTTTCTCCCTCCTCTACACGTGGCTGCCCCTTAGGCAGCAACCCACCTCCCTCTCTGCTTCCCCTCAGGCCTTTGTGTATTTTACAGGTGCCCCTATCTTTCTTTTTGTCTCTTCTCACTGTCTTTGTTGTTCTCTTCTCTGTCCCCTAGAGCCCATTATACATCCCGGCTGCTGTGTTCCTCTTTCTTTGCCCTTTTCTGCCTCTATTGCCCATTAGCCTCGATAGGCAACTCTTTCTTCCTCTCGTCCTCCTGCGACCTTTTTGGTCGTTGACCACCCCCAGAGCTCCTTGGATGTCCTTAATGCTGGAGAGGTGAGCAAAGCATCCCTGTTGTCTCGTGGCACTCTGCCGCACCCTAGTGGCCACCGTGAAGTAAAGCCTTCTCTCTTCCCCTCTTTTCCTATTCTCCTCCTAGTGTCCAACCCCTTCTTCCTCTTCACCCTCTTGCATTGGCTGTGCAGTCTGATACCCAACATGAGCACTGGCATTCCCTAGTGCTTGTTGACTCTGAGATGGGGGAAAGAACAGCTGTTACTGTATAATGCCCAGCATTGGGTGCAGGGGGTGAAAGCAAGGCCGTGCTTTCTAGTCTTCCCTTATAGGTGCTGGGTTCAAAATTTTCAGCCTTTTTTTGTTTCTCTGCACTCAGCAGTTGGCCAGCATCTTTCATGAAACACAGTGCCCAGAACTGCATGCTATGATGAAATTGATGCCCCAATCGGTGCGGACTAGAGTAGAAGAATTATGGTAAGGCTGCTGCTTTTCAGTGCATACATCTTCTGCCATTCGTGCATTTTGGGAGGTATAGCTGCCCCCTTCTACTCCTCCGTGTCTGCTACCGTGCTTGTTACGCAATATAGCCTTTCTTTCCCGTCTTCCCTCTCTGCTGCCTCTCATGCCCTTCTGCATGATAGCTGCCCCTTGCCCCTTTCGTCCTTTGATCTCCTAATGTCAATAGGAACTGTAGCTATCCCTTCCCCGCTTTTTCTCTTGGTTACTCCTAGTGCCCGTTTTGCAGTATTGCTACCCTTTCCACTCTCTTGTCTCCCTGTTGTAGGCAATGCCACCCATAGTGGCTACTTGCTCCATTTCTCCCTCTACATCCCCTTTTTGCAGTTAGGTGGCATAGCCTCCCTTTTGGCTGGGACTGTTCCAGTCTGCCTGTTAACCATAACCTGTAAGTACCATCTGCTAAGGGTGATACTTACTGGTTTACCAGTTAACCATTTACATCCCAACCCAGAAGTAGACACGGTACTTCAGCTGAGGCCTTTAAGTGCTGAGCAGAGTGGAAGAATTACTTATAACAATCCAGTTTTGTCAGAGCAGTTACAATATCCAGGCATACAGGTAACTTCCTGCCTGAAACAGGTTCTTCTCTCAGCCCATGGTTTTCTTGTAGTAGTGCCATTTTAGCAAATGAAACCCTTTTTTCTTTCTAGCCATCAGAACATTACCTGCTAGTTGTTATTGCTGTAGGGTGACATTTGGCACCAGCAGCTGCCTTCATGTGTGCATTAGTGAGCTTTCCACGTAGAAACGTGTCTTGGACTTCAGAGTCATTCCTGCCAAAGCTGAAATGGTGTTTCAGGGCCCCTCAGGAGATAGTTCTCCATGTGATACGTCCAAACGCCGAACAGCCCTCCAACTGGTTACGGCAGGGGTCAGCGACCTTTTCAAACAACATCAAAATTCAGAGCAAGTGGTCAACAAAGAGCTGTATAAGAATGCACATTTGCATGACTGAAAATACACAGCTTAATATTATTGATAATGGATGAGATGATTAATAGCAGAAATGAAACCTTGTACTCTCAGACTTTATTTAATGGGACTTCTGCACCCCCACATAGACAAGCAGCATAAGTCAGGGTTGGCGTGTATGAGGGGTTCAGGGGAGAGCGGTGCGGGGGAGGAGGCCCTGATTTGCCTGGGGGCGGCAGGGCCTCTGCAGTCCGGATCTGGCCCGCGGAGGCTCTCTTACCCACCCCTGGTCTGAATCATTGTTGCTGAGCAGATTTAACACCACCATGTTCAATACCAGAAGCTTCCGGGTGTAGAGTTTGGGGGTCTGCTCCAGTTGGTTCAGTCTTTGTTGGTGGGCTCACAGGCCGTGAAGGCAAGCCAGCAGGACAGCTGCTTTTCTAAGGGCCACGAGTCTTGCGTGAGCTGGGAGAAGCTGAGCTCAGGAGCAGAAAGCAGGCTGTCCTGCCTCAGGCTGAAGCACTTTGCAGCAGCTTAATGATATTGTTAACCCTCCAGCAGGGAATGTGCGCAATGTTAATTATAACACAGGGAAAAGTAGGAGGGAAAAATAAGTTTTTCTGTTTTAATTGTACACTTTGAATGTTGTTTGGATTTTAGCCATACCGTTCTCGTTAACGTTCTCAGCTAGTGCGTTTCATCAGCTTTTCCCTAAATGTACGAATGGGAAAAGAGTCATTTCTATTTTGTTGTTCTCGGTTCTTGTATTGTAACGGGGTTTTCTTTCCATCTGTATATTTGTGACTTAGCTAACTGATTGACCAGTCAATGAGCTGAGTGTCCAGCAGCGATCCACAGCAGAGGAAGAGTCTGCATGGATTTGACGTGAGGATTTCTACGAGCCCGTGGAGGGAAGATGTTTCAGACTCAGCAAATTGTGCAGATCTGAGACTTAGGAAAACTAAACCCAAGCTTTTGGATCTCCTAGTTTCTTCTTGCTGTGTTTTTCTGTGGAATCAACCATTCAAATGTTACTTTTGGTTTTCTCTTTCTTATGTTTATTGTCACCGTGAAGTGTATGGTTATAAAACAGCTGCGTTATCGTTGTAAAATTTAGATGATGAAATCTTATGGTGATGAAACAAGAAATAAATTTAATTAAATAACTTGTTGTTTTAGTTTGTTTTGGGACTTGAATGTGGGGAGGTTGACCCTGTGCAATCCTTGCTGGAAACCCTTAGGCTATGTCTACACAGCAAGCAGTTATTATGACAGAAAGTTGAAATAATGTCGAGCTGGAGGACTTCTTACTCTGACTTCTGTAACCCTCATTTTACGAGGAGTAAGGGAAGTCGGAGGAAGAGTGCTCGAACAAGGACTTCCTGCTGCGTAGCCAGCGCCAAAAGCCAAAATAAGCTATTTTGACTTAAGCTATGCAATTGACGGGCTCAAGTTGCGTAGCTTATTTCGGCTTTAGCCCTCCTGTGTAGATGTGCCCTTAGAGTCTGAATTCTGGATCTCCAGCTAGCACAGTTATTTCAGAATAAGCTATTCCGAAATAGCACATCTGCACTGCAGGTAAGCCTCCAAACTAGTACGACACAGGCTTCCCTAATGTAGACGTGCTATCTCGATTCAGAGCCCCAGGGGGAATAACAGAATGGTCCTAGTGAGGGGCTATTTTGAAATAGCAGCAGTGGAGCGTCTACACACGCCTTATTTCGAAATAGCTCTTTCAGAATAAGCATTATTCTTCGTAGAATGAGGTTTACAGAAGTCGGAAAAAGCCGTTCGTCCGTTATTTCAAAATTTTGATAACGGAATTGCTGTGCAGACACTCGCATAGTTATTTCGGAATAATGGCTGCCTCCCTCTCCCTCCGAGCACCAGCGCCTGCCTGGCCTTCCCACCCGCCGCATTGCCTCTGATTCAGAGGCATCAAAGAAAAGGAGGGTTGCGTGTTGTCACTTTAATTAACCAATAAGCCTATGTTTATTGGTTAATGGTTTACGTGGCTACACGCCAACATCCCTACGGGACCGTCCTTTGCGATGGGCCATCTTTGTCCAAACTCCAGCTCTTTCTCAAGAGGCTGGTGTCTTCTTGGAGTGGGGAGGGGATTGGGACAGGGATCGCTCACCAGTGACTCTCCCCAGGAGGTTGGAGCCCCCAGTTAACACTCCTCAAAAGAGTAGGGGAGTGCCCTGGGGGCTGCCCCAAGCTGGGCCTGTATCTCTCTCGATCATGGTGGACAAAAGTGAGTGGGGGAGGGGGTTACTCTTTAATTAAAAGAGAAAGAGGGGCCGCAAATGGCCTCTTGATAGGCTACAAGGGCTGTACTCTCCCACCCCACACCCTCCTGCCTGGTAGAGCAGGGATTTGATCTAGACACGCGCACACCCCTCAGGTGAGCATCCTAGCCCCAATACCACAGAGGCGAGGAGCCTCGGTGCCACATCTGTTACTCAGAAATAAAAACTGCCCGTGAAGAGGACTAAGGTAGTTCAGAAGTTGTCATTTCCAAAAACACTTGGTGGTGTAGACCTAGCCTGAGAGATGAACATTCCAATCCCTTCTCTGGGAGCGAGAAGGAGATTTGAACCAACACTTGCACCGACCAAGGGCCGTACTCACCCCCACTGCACAACAGGGAAATGTTTGTGACTCTATTTAATGACAGTGGCCCATCCTGGAAAGGAAACACCGAAGGAGCCAGCCAGCACATTGGAATACCTCTTAGGCCAGTCCCCTGAGGTGAGAGATCAGCAGGCAAGATGCAGACCTGAAGCCCCAACTTCCCAGCTAGCGGGCACAAACACAAGCAGGAAGCTACACGGGGCTGTTTGTTAGAGCTTTGGCAGGATGGATACGTACCGAAAGTGGAGCAGCTTCGGGGACAAGAGCAAGGCAGGGGGAGGGGGCAGGGCGCAGGGCAGACTCGCACCTTAGGCCATTCACTTGAGAGGTGAAAGATGACCATTCAAATCCCTTCTCAGCAGGCATAAAGCGGGATTTGAACCCCCTAGCTAAGCACACACCCAAAGTGGGCAATATAAGCACACTAGACACTAGAGGAAGCAGAGAGGGAAGGGAGAAAGGGGCGGTCACACTGCTTCATTACGACCAGGAGCGAGGGAGGATCAAAAGGAGGAAAGAGGCAGTTGTAATGCATGAGGGTCACCGTGGACACTAGGGAAAGCACGGGTGCAAATGGGAGGGCCACTAGGGTCAGCAGAGTGTGAGAAGGGGACAGATACTGCCTAATGAAGGCTAGGAACAGCAGAGAGTTAAAGAGGCTCCCTTATTACATTACTTCTCCTAGTGCCCACTATGAACAATGACTCACCCTTTCCCCCCTCTACACATCACACTGGGTGTTATTCATTGTAGCTCCCTTTCCCCTCCTCGGGATCAATGGATACTAAGTGTGGGGGACTAGTAAAGAGAGCAACAGACAGCTCTACTGGGAGCAGAGGTAAGGCGTGAAAGGTTGTAGCCTTGCCATAATTCTTCTGTACCCAGAGTGATTATTATTATCACGTCCACTTTCGGGCACCACATTGACAGCAGTACAGCTCAATGGGCACTAGAAGGAGAAATGACTTGGAGTCAGGAATAGCAATGCAGCACAAAGGGCACTAGGGGGAGCAATGGCTGGGGGGGAGGGCAGGGACAGCAGTACAGCCCAATGGGCACTGTGTGAAGAAATGATTCGGGGTCAGGAACAGCAATGTAGCCTAAACAGGCACAAAGACTAGCAATCATGTGGGGTCAGGGGCAGCAGTACAGCCCAATGACCACTAGGGGGAGTAATGGCTGGGCATCCGGGACAGCAGTACAGCCCAAAGGCCACTAGAGGGAGCAACAGCTGGGCATCAGGGATAGGAGTACAGCTCAATAGGCACTATGGGCAGGAATAGAAATGCAGCCCAATGGACACTAGGGGGAGAAAAGGCTGGGGGTTTGGGACAGCAATACAGCCCAGTCGGCACGAGGAGGAGAAATGACTCGTGGTCAATAATAGTAATGAAACCTAAACAGGCACAAGTGGCAGCAACAATTCGGGGTCAGGAATACCAATGCAGCCTAAACAGGCACAATGGGCAACAATGGTGGGGGGAGGGAGTCAGAATTAGCGATTCAGCTCAATGAGCACTGGGGGAGAAATGACTTGGGGTCAAGAATATCAATGAAGCCTAAAGAGACACAAAGGAGAGCATGGACTCGGAGTCAGGAATAGCAATGCAGCCCAATGGGCACTAGGGGGAGAAAGAGCTCTGGGTTCAGGACAGCAGTATAGCCCAATGGGTACTAAGAGTCGAAATGACTTGGGGTCAAGAATAACAATGAAGCCTAAAGAGGCACAAAGGGGCAGCCACTACTCGGGGTCAGGAATAGCAATGCAGCCCAATGGGCACTAGGAAGAGCAACGCTGGAAGAGCAATGGCTGAGGGCCAAGGACAGCAGCACAGCCCGATGGCCACTACGGGAAGCAATGACTCGGGGTCAGGAATAACAATGCAGCCAAAGGGGCACTAGGGGGTATAATGGCTGAGGGACAAGGACAGCAGTAGAGCTCAACGACCACTAGGAGGAGAAATAAGTCTGAGTCAAGAATAGCAATACAGGAACAAGGGGCAGCAATGACTCGAGGTCAGGAATAGCAATGCAGCCTAAACAGGCACAAGGAACAGCACCCTCACTGGGTCAGGGACAGCAGTACAGCCCAATGGCCACTAGGGGGAGCAAGGGCTCGGTGGCGGGACAGCAGTACCGCCCAATGGGCACTAGGTGGAGAAATGACTCAGGGTCAGGAATAGCAATGCAGCCTGAACAGACACAAAGAGCTGCAATCACTGGGGGTCAGGGATAGCAGTATAGCACAATGGCCACTAGGGGGAGCAACCGCTGGGCGTCTGGGACTGCAGTACAGCTCAATGGGCACTAGGAAGAGCAATGACTCCGGGTCAGGAATAGGAATACAGCCTAAACAGGCATAAGCGATAGCAACGACTCAGGGTCAGGAATAGGAATGCAGCCCAATGGGCACTAGGAAGAGCAATGGCTGGGGGTGTGGGACAGCAGTACAGTCCAATGGCCACGAGGGGGAGGAACAACTCGGAGTCAGTAATAGCAATGCAGTCTAAACAGACACAAACGGCAACAACGGTTGAGGATCAGGGACAGCAGTACAGCCCAATCAGCACTGTGTGAAGAAATGACTCGGGGTCAGGAATAGCAATGTAGCCTAAACAGGCACAAAGACTAGCAATCACGCAGGGTCAGGAGCAGCAGTACAGCCCAATGGCCACTAGGGGGAGTAACGGCTGGGCGTCAGGGACAGCACTACAGCCCAATGGACACTAGAGGGAGCAATGGCTGGGCGTCAGGGACAGGAGTAAAGCTCAATAGGCACTACCAGCAGCAATGATTAGGGGTCAGGAATAGCAATGGAGCCCAATGGACACTAGAGGGAGAAAGGGCTGGGGGTCGGGACAGCAGTACAGCCCAATGGGCACGAGAAGGAGTAACGGCTGTAGGTCAGGGACAGCAGTACAGCCCAATGGGCACGAGGAAGAGCAATGACTCTGGGCCAGGAATAGCAATGCAGTCTAAACAGGCACAAGGGGCAGCAACGACTCGGGATCAGGAATAGCAATGAAGCCCAATTGGCACTAGGCGGAAGAATGGCTGGGCCTCAGGGACTGCAGTTGTAGCCGAATTACCACGAGGCGGAGCAAAGACTCTGGTCAGGAAGCAATGGCTGTGGAAAACACAGACAGCAGTACAGCCTAACGGACAGCAGAGGCAGCAATGCCTGTGCGGAGGAAAGGCACTGCAGGTAGACTGCACTCACTAAGGGGCATAGGGGTGAAAACGGGTAATGAGGTGTCTATGTAGCACTAAGGGAAGGAAGGGCAGCAGTGTGCGGGATGCCATGCCCTGACACCAGGGCACACTGGAAGGTCCTGCACTGATAGCTTTCTGCTCGATGTAATCCCACCAGTCCGTCTGTGAGGTGGTCTGTTATGAAACCGATCCGCTTACTTACAGCCTGCTACCGCAAGTTCCATCAGCTGCGTCGGGGAGACCCTCTCAACAGACCTGTGTGTTTTTTTCCCTCGCTGAACAAGTGTATTGCTTGGTATGTGTGTTTCCCTGCGTTTGTTCTAGCAAATGAGAGCGAGGAGAGCGAAAGAAAAAAAAGAAAACTGCCGGGAGAAAAAAAGAGGCTGAAGACTAAAAAGAGAAGGTAAATTTTGGGCGAGAAAACTTCTTAGCGTTGAAAGGTGCATGTGTTGGAATTTTGGGTATACGGGAAAGAGAATTCCCTGCAGGAATCTCCCACGGAGATGAACACAAGATGGGATATCAGCCGTATATCATTGTAAATTTGAAGGCGAAACTGCAGCGTATGCTAATAAGATGTACAATTGTCGGATATAATCTCGGAGGAAGATCCAGAACCAGACACGTGATTAATCCCTTAAATAAATTATCATAGACCGCAAGGAAGAAATCAGATGAACTAGTTCAGATTTACACCAGAGTGTGAGAACAACATTTAGAGTTCAAAAGACTCCTGCAGTTTGACACGGGAACTGACTCCACTCTGGAAAGGAAAGGCTGGCTATACCTAATCAAAGGGCACGTGTCCTCCATGTGCCCGAGAGAGGCTTGTACGAATCAGCCAATCAGAGAGAGGCAGGGTGTCTTTCATCCAATGAGAGACTGACTTCCGGAAAAAACAGTCAATCAGAGCCTAGCAGATCCATATAAAAGGAACCCGAAGACGACCCCCTGGCTATTTGCTCGTCAGATCCAGAAAAGCAAGGACGGCATCAGTGACTGGAGAGATCCGAAAGGTGAAAACTTTCTGCAAAGTGGCTGAGACTCGGAAGCTGCCGTTCCCATACAGCTGTTCCGTGAGTATTCCCGGCTTGGGCCTGGCTCCGTCCCGGAACCACCTCTGCCCCCGCCCTGGCCCAGCCACGCTTCGCTCCAGATCCCGCCCCCTCCCCGGGCCTGGCGGCTGGTGGGGGGGCTCGCAGCATCCCCTTGTTCCTCCTTACCCGCTGGGAAGGGGCCTGCGGCGTCCCCCTGCTCCTCCTTACCTGACAGGCCTGGAGGCTGGGGAGGGGCCTGCGGTGTCCCTCTGCTCCTCCTTACCCGGCAGGCCTGGAGGCTGGTGCGAGGGCCTGCGGCATCCTCCTGCTCCTCCTCACCCAGCGGGCCTGGAGGCTGGTGGGGGGGCCTGCGGCGTCCTCCTGCTCCTCCTTACCCAGTGGGCCTGGAGGCTGGTGCGAGGGCCTGCGGCGTCCTCCTGTTCCTCCTTACCCGGCGGGCCTGGAGGCTGGTGCGAGGGCCTGCGGCGTCCTCCTGCTCCTCCTCACCCAGCGGGCCTGGAGGCTGGTGGGGGGGGCCTGCGGCGTCCTCCTGCTCTGGAGGCTGGTGCGAGGGCCCAGTTTTTTCCCCCAGTGTTTTCTCCCAGGTGCTATTTTCTAGATCTTCTGCCCCTGGATCACTGTGGTCTAGAACTGAAGAATTATGGGTAAGGCTGCAGCTTGTCTTCCCTTATATCTTCTATCATTTATGACCTTCAGGAGGTATAGCTTCTCCTTTCCGCTCCTTAGTGTCTGCTGTCCCTAGTGCCCGTTATAGGATGTAGCCACCCTGTTCCCCCTTTCATTCCCTCTCGCTGCTGTCGCTCATTATGCGGTTTAGCTGCTTCTTTGCCACTTTCCCTTTCTGCTTCTTCTCACGTCCTTCTTCAGTATAGCTGTCCCTTGCCCCTTTAACCCTTTCCTGCTGTTTGTGTCATTAGGAGCTGTAGCCATCCCTTTCCTCGCCTTTTTCCTTTATCTCCCATAGTGCCTGTTAGTAGGGCCTTTCCTTCCTTTCACTCTGTGCCCGTTTTGCAGTATTGCTACCCTTTCCGCTCTTTTCCTTCTCTGCTTCTTCCTATTGCACATTAGGCAGTTTAGCAATCCCTTTATTACGTTCTTATTTGCTGATCTTCATGCTCTTCACAAACCTAGCTGTCACTTCCCCCCCTTTCACCTTTTTCATGCTGCACTGGGTGTTAGGCAGTGTAGTCTGACTTTGCAGCTCCTCAGTCTCTGCTTTCTAGTGCAGGCTGTGCAGCATAGCCGCTGCTTTTCCCACTTTTGTCCTCTGCTGCCCTTCTTATCTGTCCTGTAGCAAACCCACCGCTTTTCTCTTTCCGTTATCTGGTGTGCCCACTACATGTTATGCAGTATGGCTGTCCCTTTCCCCCCATTTTGTTCTCAGCTGCCTATAGTGCCCTTTATGTAGTAGAGCTGCCTTGTTTTCCTCTTTTCACAATGAGCCATGGTTAGTGCCCATTGTTACTGAGGAGGAGGAAAGGGCAGCAATACTGAAAACGGCCAGTCTGGCTTGGAGAGGGTAATATGGGTGCAGCCCATTTTACATAATGGGCACTATGTGGGCAACAATGTGGTATAGGAGACCCTTTCCCTTCTTCCACCTGCTTCTACCCATGGTGTGGTGTTGGGCACTTGACTGCCCCTTTCAGCACCCCATCCTTTCCTGCCTCTCATTCTCTTTGGTGAAGTGAACATGCCTTTCTCTCCTTGAGCCTCTGCAGTCCTTAGGTCCCATTTGGCCGTATAGCCGCCCCTCTCTCCATTTCACTCACTTCTACCCCTCGTTCCCTTAGTGCTATATAGACACCCCTTTACCTACCCTACCTGTTAGTGAGTATTGTGCAGTATTGCTGTATTGCTGCCCCTAGTGCCCATTAGGCTGTACTGTTGTCTGCCTTCCCCAACCATTGCTGATCCTAGTAGCTATTGGGATGCATTGCTGCCCCTGACACACCAATGTCATTGCTTCCCCCTAGTGGCCATTGGCTTATATTGCAGTGTGTGTCTTCCCGAGCCATTGCTCCCCCTTGTGCCTGTTGAGCTGTATTACTCTCTCTGGTTTCTCCAGCTACTGCTGCACTTAGTGCCCATTGGGCTGTACTGCTGTCCCTGCTCCACAGCCATTGCTGCTCCATGTCCCTATTCAGGCTGCATTGCTGTCCGTGACCCTTTGGCATCCTAGTGCCCATAAACCTGGTTTACTGTCTCTGCCCCTTATACCGATTGATGCCGTTTACATTGTCCTTTCCACCCGGTCACCTTCTTTTCCTCGAGATTAAACAAACTAATTTCTTTTCTTCCTTTCTTTGTAGGTGCTGTTATCTAGCCCTTGCAGCCATTTTTGATGTTCTTCTCTGGACGTTGCCCAGTTTACCAACACGTTTAATAGAATGTGCTCCCCAGAACTAGACGTGATAGAAAAATGGACATCTGTACATTATGGACTGGAATAGAAAAATTATGGTAAGGCTAAAACTTTGCAGGCCTTACGTCTCCTGCCATACAAAAGCCTCTCTTGTTCTCTTTTACAGTAGGCCACCAGTAGGATGTGCAGAGGGGTAAAAGGGTAACCTATTCTTCATAATAGACACTAAGAGCAGTGGTGTAGTTAGGGGGCCTTTTCCCCCTCTTGAACTCTCTACTGCCTCTGTGTCCATTAGGTGGCATAAGTGTTCCCTTGCCTTCTTGAACCAGTGCCACCCCCTATTGGCCACTGTGCTGCATGGCCTTCTGCCCCTCTCCTCCTTCTAGAGTCCGTTATGGAGGAATGATGCCCGTTTCCCTTTCAGTTTTCTGCCCTCAGTGGTGCCTCTTGGGTATTAAAACTGCTTCTTTCTCCTCCTCAGTCTGCTAGCTGTAATGCTAATTGGCTCTTAGGAGGGGAAAAGGCAGATGTACTGCATAACAGCCAGAATGCCCTGGAGAGGGACTTGAGCGGTGGGTGATTGAGCTTAGTTGGCACCAGGAACAGCAATGTACTATGGGAGACTTTCCTCTCTGGAACTCTCTGCTGCCCCTAGTGTCCATTGGAGAGTGTCCGTGACCCATCACTTCTCCAACTGTGCCCCACCTAGTGGCCACAGTGAGGTATACCCTCCCCCCTTGCCTCTTTAGTGTCCATTATGCAGGATAGGCTTCCCTTTTGAACTTCTTTGTCCTCAGTGGTACCTCTTAGGCATTAGAAACACAACTTCTCAAGCAGGGCTGCCCCAAGTGCCCCCTAAGACAGCATAAAGTTCCCTATTGACCCTCCTTGCTACTTCGCTCCCCCCCTTTCTTCCTATGCGTTACGACTTGGCTCTCTCTAGTGTCCATTGAGAACTCTGACAATTCTTTTCCCCACTTTCACCTCTGTCGCCTTTATTTCCCCTTGAACTGTACAAACGTCCCTTTCTGTCTCCACAGTCTTTTGCCCCTCCTCCCCATTATGTGCCTGCCCTCATATCCTTCGTACCTTGTAGTTGTTTCTCCCTGCCCCTCTGCCCCTTTCTTCCTATGCTTCCTCCAATGGGCATTACTTGGCCTAGCCTCCTTTTCAGCTCCTCCCCCTCTGTTGTCAAATAATTTTCTATGCCAAAGTGTGCAAGTAACTTGATTGACCATCATTTGCACAGCCTTAAGGACACCCGAACCACCCTAAAAATCTTAGGGATCCTCAGAGGCACTTTCTTTCAGGCAGAAATGCCCCTAGGCCTCCCCAACAGGGTGCCTGTCAAGCTTTCTCCCGCTCTAGGGGAGAAATGGTAACTGGAGAAATAATAGGCGTCACTCCCGCCCCTCCTCAAACCAAGGCACAAGCCCTTCTGACATGTCCCAGGGCCAAGGGTTTTGGGTATGCACTCAGGGACAGCATACCAGCCTCACATCCCCAGTTTTTAGATTGCCTATTACCTTTCTAGCGGACATGGGAATCCATCACCTCTAACAGATGGGTCCTAGAGACAGTAGGAAGGGGATATACAATCTCCTTTCTTTCATCTCCCCCTTCCCATTCCCCTACCCCGTCCCTCTTCAGGGACCCCTCTCTCAAGCATTTCCTCAGGGAAGAGGTGGAACAGTTCCTAAGAGTGGAGTGGCCAAAGCAGTCCTTCAGGAATTCAGAGGCAAAGCATTCTACTCACAGTACTTCATAGTGCCAAAGTGAAGTGTGTGTGGGGCGGGGGGGTTTCCAGCCTATCCTTGACCTCAGGGATTTACACACCTTCATCACCAAAGCCAAGTTCAAGATGGTGATGCTGGCATCAATCATTCCCTCCCTCAACCTCGGAGACTGGTATGCTGCCTTTGATCTAAAGCAGTGGTCCCCAACGTGGTGCCTGCGGGCGGGCACCCGCCTAGTGACCAGGGCTGGCCCGAGCCATTCTTGAGCCCGGGGCACCCAGTGCATGCGCTGCCCCTGGGCGCACGGCGCATGCGCGGCGCCGCCTCCGGGCGCGCGGCAGCCCCAAAAGGTTGGGGACCACTGATCTAAAGGACACTTACTTCCACATTTCAATCACATCCCATCACAGAAAATTTCTGTGTTTTATGGTTGGCCCAGATCATTACCAATTTATGGCACTCCTCTTTGGGCTTTCTCTGGCCCCCCCCTGAGTTTTCACAAAATGCATGGCTGTAGTAGCAACCTTTCTAAGGAAACGAAGGGTCCAGGTACTCCTCTACCTTGACAATTGGCTGGTGCAGGCCTTGTCCTCGGACCAGGTGCTAGCGCACATTGCTTTGGTGAAGCCCTTTTCTCAGAGCTGGGCCCTCCTGAATGTGGCCAAGTCAACTCTAGTCCTCAAGCAGGACATAGAGTTTGTGGGAGCTCCTCTGGACTCCATGACAGCCATGGCCTCCCTATCCAGATCTTGTTTCCTGGCTATCAGGAAAGCTTTAAGCTGCTCTGGTTTTAAGGGCATTCCCTATGACCACAGCCAGAAACTGCATGCACCTCCTGTGGCTCATGGCCATCTATACATATGTGATTCAGCACACCAGGCTCCACATGCGTCCCCTGTAGCTGCGGTTGGCACTGGTCCACAGCCGCTCCCTCCATGTCTGGGGCAGGATGGCGACAGTCCCTCCAGGTGTTCTCCAATCCCTGGACTGGTAGGCCTGGAAGGAGATGTTCTGTGTCAGAGTCCTATTCTCTAGGCCCCTCCCAACCCAGTGACGGACCTACAGAGGCAGACAGGGGAGTTTAAGAGGGAGAGCAAGAGATTCCCGCGGCTGAACTGGCTGCCAGGTGAGTGTACTAGCTTTTGGTGTGAGTGAGTTTGCTCAACTGTTTGAATTTTGATTCTGATTTCAGGTTATTTCAGTTTCAGTTACTGTGGCAATTGGGACTGTGTGTCTGGGAGTGTTTGACCCTTTGTTCTTTTTATTGCCTTACATCAGCCTCAGGATCAGCCTTCCCCTGTGTGGCTAACAAGGGGGTAGGCCTGACCTAAGGAGCAGTCTTTAAAAGCCAGAGGCAGAGCCATCAGGGAGCTGCAGACAGAGTTTAAGAGGTAGTTTGAAAGAGGGAGGCCTGCTATGGTCAGGAAGACCTGCAGCACCTGTTCCAGCACTGCTTTTGTCTCCTCTGCCTGCACCTCTAGCCATACAGACCACCTGACTATGGATGCCTCTACCCAGATCCTGCTGTGGTTTTGCAGAGATTGTGGCTTGCAATTCCCACTTACTGAAATCCATGAAAGGTGCCTGCTGGTGGAATTTCTCAGGAAGCAGGTGGGAGAGCTACAGGAAGAAGTGGCTAGGCTGAGGAGCATCTGAATCCATGAGCAATTCCTGGACAGTGTTTATGTGGAGACAACTGAGGTAGCTGTCCCACTACACAAGACTGATGATGCACCACTGGTGGAGGAGGAGATGGCTCGGGGAGGACACTTACAGCCTGTCATTTCTGACAGCAGTCAGTGTTCCACCCCTGCGCCCAACCCTCCCACTGTGGTACTGGGAAACCATTATACTCTTCTTGATAAAGCAGATAAAGATTTGCCTCCTACAGCATGAGGGAGAAGCCTCATACTCCCAACACTGGGAGATCTGCTGCCCCCACTGTGAGGAGGAAATGTAGGGTAGTGGTGGTCGGAGACTCTTTTCTGAGGGTTAACAGAGGCGCCCATCTGTCACCCTGATGTGTCATCTCGGGAGGTATGCTTCCTGCCGAGGTCCATATCTGAGACATTATGGAGGCACTGTCAAGGATTATCTGGCCCTCTGACTAATACCCCATGCTACTCATCAATGTAGGCACTAATGATACTGCAAGGTGCGACCGTGAGCAGATCAAGAGTGACTACTGGACTCTGGGAATAGGAGTGAAGCAGTTTGGAGCACAGGTAGTATTCTCCTCAGTCCTTCATGTCAAAGGTAGGGGCCCGGGCCCAGGCTGAGGTGAATGCCTGGCTGCGAAGATGGTGTCGCCAGGAGAGCTTTCGCTTCCTTGACCACGGGATGCTATTCCAAAAGAGACTGCTAAGTACATATGGGGTTCACCTTTTGAGGAGGGGAAGACCATATTTGGATGCAGACAGGCTAACCTAGTGAGGAGAGCTTTAAACTAGGTTTGATTGGGGTAGGTGACCAAAGCCCACAGGTATGTGAAGAACATGGAGACCTGGGAGATGGGTCAGAAATGGGAGGGAGCATGGGCTATAAAAGCAGAGATAAAGGAGGGACAAGGCAGAACTGGGAGGCAAGATCAAATCAGTATCTTAGATGCATATATACAAATGCAAGAAGCATGGGTAATAAGCAGGAAGAACTTGAAGTGCTAATAAATAAACACAATTATGACATCGTTGGTATCACAGAGACTTAGTGGGATAATACACACGATTGGAATACTGGTATAGAAGGGTACAGATTAGAAAGGATAGGCATGGACAAAACGAAGAAGGTGTTGCCTTATATATTAAAAATGTGCACACTTGGGGTGTGTCTAGACAAGAGGGTTTTTTCAAAAACAGCCTTTTTTCAAAAAAACTTCACTTGTGTCTAGACTGCTGCCACGTTCTTTTGAAATTAAATTGAAAACACGGCAGTTTTTTCGACCACGGAAAACCTCATTTTATGAGAAATAATGCCTTTTTTTGAAAGTGCTCTTTCAAAAAAAGGCATTATTGAACACAAACCGTGCTTTTTCAAAAGAGAGCATCCAGACTGCCTGGGTGCTCTTTCAAAAAAGTGGCTCTCTCTTTCAAAAATACCGGTTGCTGTCTAGATGATCTCTTTCAAAAGAAGCTTTTTCGAAAGATTCTTTTGGAAAAGCCTCTTTCAAAAGAGGCTTGTAGTCTAGATGTAGCCTTGGACTGAGGTGGAGATGGATGTAGGAGACAGGTATGTTGAGAGTCTTTAGGTTAGGTTAAAAGGGGTCAAAAACAAGAGTGATGTCATGCGAGGAGTCTACTATAGGCCACCTACCCAGGTAGAAGAGATGGATGAGGCTTTTTCTAAACAACTAACAAAATCAGCCAAAGTGCAAGATTTGCAGTGATGGGGGACTTCGACTATCCAGACATATGTTGGGAAACTAACATAGCAGGGCACAGACTATCCAATAAGTTCTTGGACTGCATTGGAGACAACTTTTTATTTCAGAAGGTTGAGAAAGCTACTTGGGGGAAGCTGTTCTAGATTTGATTTTAACAAATAGGTAGGAGCTGCTTGAGAATTTGAGAGTGGAAGGTAGCTTAGGTGAAAGTGATCATGAAATCACAGAGTTTTTCTTCAAGGATGTCCCCGCGGGTGCTCCACTGTGGGTGCTGGGCTTGCCCCGGCGCCGCAGAACGGAGACTTTTCCAGAAGCAGTACCTGGCCGGACTGCACATGTGCTGCGGCATCTCGCGGCATTTGTGCTCTTTTCTCTGAGTGCGTGGTCCAACCCCCGCCAGTTCCTCTCAACTGCCTCAGGCTGCAGACGGAGGGAACTGTGCTCTTCAACAGTATCACCTTGTTTTGAGACTATCTGTTCTATACTTATATTTCTTTATCCTTTTTCCCTATCATTCATTTCCCCCTTCGTTAATTTAAAAAAAAATTTAATTACTTGTTGTTCGATACAGTTAAGTTCTAGTAGTACCCCTCTCTCCTTTTCCTTTCCCGTTGTATATAGTTAAACGGTTACTAGATTTTCGTTTAAAAAAAAACAGAGAAGAACAAAATAAAGAATAAACTCTGTATAAGCGGCAAGTAAAACCACTCTGCTATGCCATCATCACCAGGTTTCAAAAAGTGCAACAACTGCCGCGAGGCAATGCCTGCCTCGGATGGCCATTCATCCTGCATCAGATGCCTAGGAGAATCTCATGTCCCCCAGAAGTGCCCTCATTGCACTAAACTTACCGCAAGGGCAAGAAGGGACAGGGAGATGCACCTCCGAATGCTCCTTTTTGATAAGGCCCTACAACCGCCGCGACCTGCCTCTGCTGCCAAGGAACAGCCCTCAAAGCGGATGGCTTAATCCCACACCGCAGCCTCACCTAAGAGATTTAGGCTCTCCCCTACAAGATCTCTACCTGCCATCTCGCACGGCAGAGTCAGCCATGGGGATACGTCCAGCACGGTGAAACCGCGCCCTAAAACATCTGTGGCGCCGAAACCAAAAAAGACTGCACAGCTGGCGCCGCACACGGCACCGAGGGTTGCATCGGCTCTGCCTGCACCCAAGCCTCCGGCACCGAGGACCAAGCCGGCACCAAGAGCATCGTCGGCACTGGTAGCGGCTGCGGCACTGGAGCGCACGGCACTGGTGTTGATGGCACCGGGAAGGAAGGCGCTGGGTAGCACAGCACTGCACTCATCCACAGCCGGCACCATAAGCCCGACCCCCAGGACACCACCACACCAAGGCCACTCCCGCTCCCTCGTCTTCTCACCGGCACCGTCTCCTTCTCCACTGGCACCGTGCTCTCCATCTTACTGCGGTAGCCATCGCAGATCTCCCCGTTCACCTCACAGACTATCATTTCCGTTTCTGGCATCGTATGCTCACCACAATATGTATTACCATTCCCATCGCTCCATCTCTCCTGCTTCCTCCAGAGCTTCTTATAACCGCTCTCGTTCTCCTCATTCTCCGCACATACATCACTGGCACCGTGCACAGTCCTACTATCCTGAAAGACGCTCACCGTTGGATAGGCTATACCACCGTGACGACCATTACCTCTGGGATTCTCGCAGTAGATATTCCTACCATTACAGATCTTGCTCTCGTGCACAATCCTGCTGCGATTATGGTTTTTCTAGGCATTCACCAACTCCAGCCCTCTCCCACTCCTAAGGGCAACCACATCCCCACCTCAGCTTCCATCGGAACCGGAGCAGACACACCTCGACGACCAACCATCAGAGGTCTCTCCAACTGACTCTTCTTCGTCAGATGAAGCTGTCATCCCTGGCGCTGTCTCTCCACCAGACAACCTCCGGCAGTTTTAAGAGCTCTTTAAGCGGATAGCTATTATGTAGGAGATACCACTGGAGAAAGTTAAGGACAAGCAACACCATCTGTTCAAAAATCTCCAACCGCAGCATAGATCACGACTGGCTATTCCCTTGGATGAGGCCATCCTACAGGTTGCTGAAGAGATCTGGCACATGCCAGCATCTGCCCCTCCGACCAACAAAAAAGCCGACAGAAAATATTTCGTTCCGCCAAAGGGGATGGAATTTCTATTCACCCATCCCCAGCCCAATTCCTTAGTGCTTGATGCAGCCCAACAGAGGTTAAAGGCTCCACAATTCAAACAACTGGGCTCTGACAAGGAAACGAAGAGACTAGACTTACTGGGCAGAAAGGTTTACACACTGGCAACATTAATGCTCCAAATTACCAATTATACAGCGCATCTTTCCAACCATATCTTTGACACGTTTTCACACTTGACCCCGTTGATGGACCATTTGCCGGAATCCAAGAAGCCTATTTTAAAATCGGTGGTTCAAGAGGGCTATACGTAAGCTAGAATAGCCCTCCAAATAGCCATGGACGTAGCGGACGTGGCGGCCCGTTCCACGGCCAGCGCTGTGGTTATGCGCAGGGCTTCCTACCTTCAAGCAGTGGGAGTTCCTAAAGAGCTACAGAATAAGGTCAAGGATTTACACTTCAACAAAGACCAGCTATTTGCCGAAAAGACTGACACCGTCTTACATTCCTCAAAGGACTCCTGCACAACTCGCCGGACATTGGGTATGTATACCCCTCCATTTAGAAGAAGATGGTATACTCCATACCAGCGGAGATACGACTACCCATATGTTCGTCACCAATGGCAACAACAACATCAACAACAAAGGAGTTTTGATCATCAACACGCACACGAAAGGCCTCAACAACACCACAACGTGAAAAACCACACCCAGACTGCACCTAACGGCAAGCAGCAAGTTTGGTGCCTTGGTCGGCGGCATGCAAGCGATTCTTGGCAGCACCAAAGACCAACTCACTCGAATCTTCCACCAACACCTGAAGCCCTTTTTCCACCGATGGGCTGAAATTACAACAGACTGCTGGGTAATGGAAATTGTTCAAACAGGCTACACCATCCCTTTCATCTCCATTCCTCCTACCACCCCCCCCATCCCTTTTCAGGGACCGTTCTCACGAGGTCCTACTACACCTGGAAGTCAACCACCTGCTCTCTCTAGGGGCAATAGAACCAGTCCTGAAAGAATTCAAGGGCAAAGGATTCTACTCCCACTATTTTCTTACTCAGAAAAAGTCAGGAGGCTGGCGACCAATACTAGACCTCCGTTGTTTGAACAGATTCCCACGAACACAAAGATTCAAGATCACATTAGCTGCCATAATTCCCGCACTAGATGGCGACGAATGGTTTGCGGCCCTCGACCTCCAGGACGCTTACTTTCATGTTTCGATCCATCTGGCCCACAGAAGGTTTCTACGTTTTGTTGTTGGCGCAGACCATTACCAATTCAAAGTCCTGCCTTTCGGCCTCTCGTCTGCTTCCAGGGTAGTCTCAAAAATCCTGACGGTAGTCACGGCCTATCTCTGCAGACAAGGAGTAGTTATTTTTCCATACCTGGACGATTGTCCACTCAAGGGCCGTACCGCCTCCGAGGTACTCAATATGATTTCCATCACCAAACGAACCTTTCAAACACTCAGACGTCTCGTCAACAAACAAAAGTCCGTTTTGCACCCGACTCAAGATCTCGAATTCATAGGAGCTCGCTTGGACTCAATTACAGCCAGAGCCTACCTACCCCTGCAGAAGTTCCATGCTATTCAAGATCTTATTCAGAACTTGCGATGCAGCCCGACCGTCTCAGTTATCACTTGCCTGAGACTCATGGGACACATGGCCACCACCATCTATGTGGTGCGCTACGCCAGACTACACTTCTGTGCTCTTCAGTATTGGCTGGCTCTAGTATACAATCACACCAGACACGATCTTCACAGGTCAGTGTCACCCCCACAATCTGTCCTCCAATCGCTTCTCTGGTGGACGACTCCCGACAACCTTCTCTCAAGGGTACCTTTCCATCAACAACAGCCCCAATACCACATCACTACCGACGCTTCCCTCTTAGGATGGGGAGCTCACATGGGGACTATTTCAGCGCAAGGTCAGTGGTCGGCATCGGAGACACATTTTCATATAAATCTTCTAGAGTTACGCGCGATATTCAACGCCTGCAAATACTTCTGCGAGCAGATCCGGAACACCATAGTGAGAATCCTCACGGACAATGTCATCACCATGTATTATGTAAATCGTCAGGGCAGAGCACGATCCCGCTCCCTGTGCACGGAGTCTATCCAATTCTGGAATTGGTGCATTCGCCACGGAATAACACCTATGGCATCTTACTTACCTGGAGCCACGAACATGACTGCGGACTTTCTCAGCAGGCATTTCGACATGAAACACGAATGGGAATTACATGGGGGAGTCCTATATACGCTTTTTCAACGTTGGGGAATTCCCCTAGTGGACCTTTTCGCTACCCACCACAACAAAAAATGCCGCAGATACTGCTCCAGGGCCTCAGCCCGGACTCCCTAGGGGATGCCTTTCTTTTCAATTGGACCGGCCCGCTCCTGTACGCCTTCCCTCCCATACCCCTCATCCCGAGCGTTCTACACAAGGTGAGGACAGACGGAGCCAAACTCATATTAATAGCTCCAGCGTGGGCCCGTCAGCATTGGTTCCTCTTCCTTCATCGCCTTTCATTATGCGCACCATTTCAGCTCCCAGTCCTTCTGGACCTCCTCACACAGAACCAGGGCGATCTACGACACCCCCAGATTCACACCCTGAAGCTCACGGCATGGTTCCTAACTGGCTAAACCCATCCGAATCGTTACACGCCGCACCAGTCAAACATGTTCTCATCCATAGCAGACAAAAAACAACTCGAAATACTTACCTCTACAAGTGGTGCAGATTTGTCTCCTGGTGCACCACAAATCAGCAGCCACCTGAATCGACTCCTCTTCCAATCATCCTTGATTACGCACTACACCTAAAAAATACAGGTCTCTTATTAGCATTTCTCAGGGTACATGTGGCAGCAATTTCCGCATTCAGATCACCAATTGACAGAACTTCCGTCTTTGCTCATCTGACTACAGAGAGATTTAACAAGGGCCTTACAAATATGAGCCCACCATGAGACCCAACCCCACCGGTCTGGAATCTGGACGTTGTCCTTGAGGCCTTAATGGCTCAAGCATTTGAACCGCTTGCCACTATACTCTTACAGTTCCTAACTATGAAAACGGTATTCCTATTTGCCATAACATCAGCACACAGAGTGGGAGAGCTCTCAGCTATAATGGCGACACCACCATATACAATATTCCATAAGGACGGTGTAGTACTGAGACTCCATCCAAAGTTCATCCCCAAAATAGTATCCAGTTTTCATGTAAATGAGCCAATCATCCTACCGGTCTTTTACCCGAAACCGCACTCCTCCCCACGAGAAGCGGCCCTTCACACTCTCGATGCCCGAAGGGCCGTAGCCTTCTACCTGGACCGCACAAAGCCCTTCAGGCAGACCGATTGCTTAATTGTATCCCTGGCCGACAGATCAAAAGGACAGCCCATATCCTCTCAACGAATTTCTAAACTAATAACCACCTGCATAACAGAGGCCTATGCGGTGAAGCATATACCACTTCCAATTAGACCTCGGGCTCACTCCACTAGGGCCATGGCTACGTCGATGGCTTTTCTTAAAGAGGTTCCCCTGAAAGACATATGTAGGGCGGCCACATGGTCCTCACATGACACTTTTGCCAAACATTATGCTTTACTCCAGGGGAGACACTCTGATGCGGCGGTAGCGGCAGCAGTGCTCTCCACAGCGGATAAATAGGGACTCCGTTTTCCCCTCCTTCCAGGTTGGCGACTACTGCTGTTCAGTCACCCAGAGTGGAGCACCCACGGGGACATCCTCGAAGAAGAAAGCGAAGTTACTCACCTTGTGCAGTAACTGTCGTTCTTCAAGATGGTGTCCCCGCGGGTGCTCCACTACCCACCCTCTTCCCCACTTCGGAGTCTGTTTCTTCTGTTTATGTCTTACAGACTCCGAGGTGGCCTCAAGGAACTGGCGGGGGCTGGACCGCGCACTCAGAGAAAAGAGTGCAAACGCCGCGAGACGCCGCGGTGAATGCGCAGTCCAGCCGGGTACTGCTTCTGGAAAAGTCTCCATTCTGTGGTGCCAGGGCAAGCCCAGCACCCGCAGTGGAGCACCCGTGGGGACACCATCTCGAAGAACGACAGTTACTGCACCAAGGTGAGTAACTTCACTTTCATGGTTCTAAGGAATGGTAGAAGGAAGAACAGCAAAACAAGCTCAAACTAGCTACAGACATAAAGGGTAACAAGAAGACTTTCTGTAAATATATTAGAAGCAAGAGGAAGACCAAGGACAGGGTAGGCCCACTGCTCAGTGAAGAGGGAGAAACAGTAACCGGAAATTTGGACATGGCAGACCTGCGTAATGACTTCGTTTCAATCTTCACCAAGAAGTCTGATGATGAACGAATGCCTAACAGTGAATGCTAGTGGGAATGGAGTAGGTTTAGAAGGTAAAATAAAGAAAGAACAAGTTAGGAATCACTTAGAAAAGTTAGATGTCTGCAAGTTACCAGGGCCTGATGAAATGCTCCTAGAATACTCAGGGAGCTGATAGAGGAGGTATCTGAGCCTCTAGCTATCATCTTTGCAAAATCATGGATGACAAGAAAGATTCCAGAAGACTGGAAAAGGGCAAATATAGTGCCCGTCTATAAAAAGAGAACCCACGAAAGAACAACCCAGGAAACTACAGACTAGTGAATATAACTTTTGTGCCAGGAAAGATAATGGAGCAAGTAATTAAGGAATTAATCTACAAGCACCTGGAAGATAAGGTAATAGGTAACAGCCAGCATGGATTTCTAAAGAACAAATCATGTCAAACCAATATGATAGCTTTCTTTGATAGGATAATGAGTCTTGTGGATAAGGGAGAAACGGTGGACTTGGTATACTAGACTTTAGTAAGGTATTTGATATGGTTTCACGTGATCATCTTATCAATAAACTAAGCAAATACAACTTAGATGGGGCTACTATAAGGTGGGTGCATAACTGGCTGAATAACCTCTCAGAGTAGTTATTAATGGTTCACAATCATGCTGGAAGGGCATAGCAAGTGGGGTTCCGCAGGAGTCTATTTTGGGAGTGGTTCTGTTCAGTATCTTCATCAACGATTTAGATATTGGCATAGAGAGTACACTTATTAAGTTTGCAGATGATACTAAGCCGGGACGGGTTGCAAGTGCTTTGGAGGATAGGGTCATAATTCAAAATGATCTGGACAAATTGGAGAAATGGTCTGAGGTAAATAGGATGAAGTTTAATAAGCACAAATGCAAAGTACTCCACTGTGGAACAATCCATTTCACACATACAGAATGGGAAGTGACTTGTCTAGGAAGGAGTACTGCAGAAAGGGATCTAGGGGTCATAGTGGACCACAAGTTAAATATGAGTCAACAGTTTGATGCTATTTCAAAAAAAGCAAACATGATTCTGGGATTCATTAACAGGAGTGTTGTGAGCAACACAGGAGAAGTCATTCTTCCACTCTACTCTGCGCTGATTAGGCCTCAATTGGAGTATTGTGTCCAGTTCTGGGCACCACATTTCAAGAAAGATGTGGAGAAGTTGGAGAAGGTCCAGAGAAGAGCAACAAAATGATTAAAGGTCTAGCGAACATGACCTATGAGGGAAGACTGAAAGAGAATTGGGCTTGTTTAGTTTGGAAAGGAGGAGATTGAGAGGGGATATGATAGTGGTTTTTTAGGTATCTAAAAGGGTGTCACGAGGAGGAGGGAGAAAAATTGTTCTCCTTGGCTCTGAGGACAAGAAGCAATGGGTTTAAACTGCAGCAAGGGAGGTTTAGGTTGGACATTAGAAAAACTTCCTGTCAGGGTGGTTAAACACTGGAATAAGTTGCCGAGGGAGGCTGTGGAATCTCCATCTCTGGAGATATTTAAGAGGAGGTTAGATAGATGTCTATCAGGGATGGGTCCTGCCATGAGGGCAGGGGACTGGACTCAATGACCTCTCGAGGTCCCTTCCAGTTCTAGTGTTCTATGATTGGTAACGGATGCCTCTGACACTGGTTGAAGAGCCCATGTTGGCCACATAAGGATGCAAGGTACGTGGTTGCAGGAGGAACTTTCCTTGCATGTCCGTGTCAGGGAGCTGGGGGCTGTTTGCTTCATGTACCGGGCCTTCCTTCCCCACCTCAGGGGCAAGACAATTCTCATCTTGACAACACAATGGCAGTTGCCTATATCAACAGGCAGGGTGGGGTGTGTTCCCCTCCCTTGTGCCAGAAAACCCTTCAGCTCCGGGAACTCTGCATCAGGGTGGCTGTTCACCTGGTCGCATCCTATCTCCCTGGGTCCCAGAACACTGGTGGACCAGCTGATCCAGGCTTTTTCCTGCCATGAATGGTTCCTCTGGGGAGATGTGACCCTCCACATCTTCTGCAGGTGGGGGATTTCCCGCCTTACCTTTTCACAACAGAATGGAAAGTGCTCCAGGTTCTGTTCCGTCATGGGGATGGGTTGGGGGTCCCTGGGAGATGCTCACTTTTCCCTCTGGTCCAAGGACCTGCTTTACTCGTTCTCCCCATTTCCGCTGGTGCACAAGGTGCTTTTGACAGTGAGGGAATTCAGGATCTCCCCTATTCTCATAGCACTGGCTTGGCATAGACAGCATTGGTTAATATTCCTGCTAAACAAGACGGGCAAGAAGCCGATTGCTCTCCCCTTGCACCCAGACCTCATAACACAGGACTTCGGCAGCTTCACCAGCTGAACCTAATGGCCTGGAAGCTCTCTGCTGAAAGTGGTGGAGCTCCAGTGCTCGGAGCAGGTGCAGGAAGTCTTGCTAGGTAGTAAGAAACCTTTCACTAGGGCCACCCATCTGGCTAAATGGAAGTGCTTCTCCATTTGGGCTGCTCAGAGGGTCTCCTCCCACTGGAAACCCCAGGCCCTCTAGTTCTGGACTACTTCCTCGACCTCAGGGTCCAGGGGCTATCCTCTCAATCAGGGTTTACCTCGCAGCTATTTCCGCCTTTCACCTGGGCTCTAGGGACACAACACTCTTTGTGCAACCTATGGTCCACAGATTTTTATGGGGTTTGGACAGACTTTATCCACATGTATGTCAGCTTGTCCTCCAGTGGAACTTAAATTTAGTTCTGTCCAGGCTCATGGGGCCCCCTTTCAAGACCCTGGTGAAGTGTTTGCTGCTGCACCTCTCCTGAAAGGTGTCCTTCCCAGTGGCTATCACATCAGCCAGGTGCGTGTCCAAATTGAGGGCTCTCACATAAGACCCCCTGCATGCAGTATTCTTCAAGGACATGGTCCAGTTATGCCCCCATCCTGCTTTCCTTCCCAAGGTGGTGTCTCCCTTTCATGTATCTCAGGACATTTTTCTCCCATTTTTTTACCCTAAGCCCCATGCTCTGGGCAAGGAACAGACACTACACACATTGCATGTTAGGAGAGCCGTAGCCTTTTATTTGGAGAGAACAAAGCCCTTCTGTAGGTCTCCACTGCTTTTTGAAGCAACTGCACAATGGATGAAGGGGCAGCCAGTCTCTGGGCAGAGGGTTGCCTCATGGATTCTGTCCTGTATCAGTGAGTGCTATGGGCTGGCCAGACTACCAGCTCCTCCCCTCATGGCCCACTCCACTAGGGCCTGGATCTTCTTCATGGCCTTTGTGGCTCTGTTCTTGATCTTGAACATCTGCAGGACTGCCATGTGGTCTTCGGTCTACACTTTTGCCAATCATTATATGCTGGCCCACCAGGCTAAGAAAGACGCAGCCCTGGATCAGGTTGTCCTCCGCTCAGTTGAAGGTTAGAACTCTGACCCCACCGCCTAGGATTTCTAGTTTGGAATGGACATGAGCAATCGCTTGAAGAAGAAAATGATTACTTATCTCTGTAACTGTTGTTCTTCAAGATGCGTTGCTTGTGTCCATTGCAAATCCTGGCTACCTCCCCTTCTTTGGAGTAGTTTGGTAAGAAGAGACTGAGGGGGTGGAGGGCCAGCAAGGGTATATATTAGCCAATATAGCAGCACCACTACAAAAGGTTCCCCTGCTGGCGCAACAGATACTGCTAAGGGAAAAAACTTCCAGTTAAGTGTGCATACAGTGCACACACACCTACATGGAATGGACATGAGCAACACATCTCAAAAACAAAGTTACAGACATAAGTAACCATTTTTTATGGAACAAAAATAAATTTAGGGTTTTTTAGTTATTAATGTGCTATTAAATGTCTATTCTTCACACTGGAAGGTCTGTTTGGGTCACAAATAGCTGAAGCTGCCAGACAGAAAGGAGGTGCTGGGATGTCTGAATTATATATGAAGCAGTGTGGTTTGTCTCACTTCAGAACCACAAGGAAACCAGCAAAACAAATAATATATAGTTTAGTTCCTTTTCTTTAAGAAATGCTATTGTGTTATGTAGCAATGGTACGTGCACAAGTAGGGGGCACCTAGGATGACCTCACAGTCATTCAATCTGTCTGGACCCAGCCTTTACGTTTCCAGGGGTTCTAGCCTTCATTGTAAAATCCTCCCAAGATGTCCCTGCCACCATCTCCCACAGTGACCCTATCTGAGCCCCACTCCCCTCACAAACACTGCTCAGTAACTTACCAGTACACTTTGCTTCCTACTTCAGGCTCCTGCCCAGAACACACTTGCCTTTCTAGCTGCAGCTTTCTCAGTGGCGTGGGTACACATGACTTGCTCCTAGGGAACAACTGGGCAGGTACCATGTGGCCCTAGCCACAACTTCAGTTCTAGGGAAGGGCTGAAGCTGGGGCTAGGGCCACATGGTGGCTGCCCAGCTGCTCCCAGGGGGGTTGTTGCATGGCAGGAGACTGCCCCGTGTGCCATGCTGGAGTCAAGGCCACGGTGCTATCTTCAGTATCACGGTCTCCAGCCCCTACAGCTACCACAGTGACCTAGCTGCTATTTTTAATACTGTGGTCCTCTCCCCATTGCTCCATCTTCATTGCCAGCAGCCCATTGATTTGTTTTTATGTCCCCACCCAAACCTCCATTGCCCTGCCCCTCCTAGTAAGCCCAGCTCAAACATACGGTCTGTACTGTGGGGGAGGGGCTGGGCCAGGGGAGGGAAGGGAAGGTGCTGGCTGTGGGGTTTATGTGGTTGGCAGGTAGTGCCTGGGGTTCAGCTGGCATGAAGAGTCCCAGCTGTGCCCCGGGTCAGAGCTAACCAATCAGTGTGTGTGAGGCTGGTACTGACCTGCTCTTAGCAACAAACCAGCCACACACGGCCCCAAAGCAACGGAAATTCCCTGGCTCCTGCCTTTTTCTTATTGTTCCCTCACACCTGGCCCCTGCCCCTATCGTTCACCATCCCCTTTGGCTTTTCCCATTCTTACCCCCTTTCTACTCTCCTGGGTCCCTGTCCGTCCCTCATTTTGCCTCCCTGGGTCATGTCCCTGCCCCCCCCCATCCACTTCTGCCCCTGGAAGCTCACTCCTTGACTTCTTGCCCTCCTGACACCTGTTCCCTCCCCCAACACCCTCTGCATCCTGGAGCCCACCCACCATTTCATCCCCCTTCTGCTGCCTGGCACCCACTTCTCCCTTTTTCCCTCTACTGTCATGTCTCCCACCCTTCCCTCGCCCCATCTGCTCCCCTGGTGCCTGCTGCTGTCCCCTCACCCTCCTCTGCTGTCCTGGCTCCTGCCCTTCTCACTTCCCTCAGTCCTCCCCTGCACCAGTCCTTCTCTGATTATCTGTAGCTACCCCTCCCCATCCTCTATACTAACACCTCCCTCTATTCACCTGCCCTGCCTCTCTCCTCTGGTGCCCGTCCCTCCATCTGCCTTTCTGCTTCCACCCCACAGTCCCCCTGGCACCTGCACCTTCCCTGACTCCCAGCACCCTCCTGGTGCCTCCCCCTTCCCCCATTGCCCTTGCCCTCCCAACACCTGCCCCCCTTTGCCCTCTTCCTCTCTGGTGCCCACCCCTTCACCACCCTCTGCTCCAGTTCTCCTCACACCCCTGTGCCCTCACACAACTTGCTCCATCCCCCGTCTTTTTCATTCTCACCTCCTTTCAACCCCTCTTCTCTCTGCCCCTCTCCTTTTCTCTCTCAGCACCACCACGTACCCTCCCTTCTCTCACCCCCACTAACATCTTCCCTTCCCCCCTGCCCCTTCCCCTTCTTGTTGCCTCTTGGCCCTCTGGCATTTGTCTCTCCTCCACCCAGCCCCTTGATACCTTCCCCTTTCTTTTCCTGTCTTGGTCCCCTCTTTCCCCTAAGCACAAGCTCCTTCCTCTCCCCACCCCAACCTTCCCCTTAATTTTCTCCCTACTCCTTCCCTCACCTTCTGCCTTCTGTGTGGTGGGTGGCAGCCCTGTGTGTAGAGGCTGGAGCTGGGGCTGGAGCTGGGGCTGCAGTGCTATTTTTAGTACCATAGTTCCAGCCCCAGAAGTCGTCCTGGCTTCTAGGGCTGGGCCCACAGTACTAAATATAGCACCATGGGCAGCCCTGTCTCCAGTGCCAATATGTGGGGCAGTTGCCTGCCATGCCATCCCACCCTACAAGCAGCTGGGACTGGCACTGCATGGTGGCTTCTGAGACCCTGACCACACTACCAAAAATAGCACCATGGCCCCAGCTCCAATCCCCGCATGGTGGGCGGCTGCCCTGTGTGCTGGGATTGGAGCTGGGGCCGCAGTGCTATTTTTTGCATCACAGCCCAGATTTCAGCTCTGGCAGCTGCCACATAGCCCACCCTAGCCACAGCTCTAGCCCTAGGGCTGAAGCTAAGGCCAGGGGTGTGTGGTGGCTGCCCAGCTGCTCCTGCAGGAGGGCAGTTGGCTGCCATGCAGCCTTGCTCCAGGCCAGCTAAGCAGTCTTTGCACAGCTCTGCTAAGGTGTGTGGGAGTCAAATTCTTGGTGTGTGCCTACACCAGCATGCACCAGAGGGAAGCTTGTGGGGTTCCCTGGTTTTCTTGCAATAGGGTTTAATATGAGCTCATGTGCTCAGAAAAATTCCCACTATGCATGCTGGCATTTGCAGATAGGAGTATGCAGGTTTGACCTGATGCCATTTACAGCACTAATTCAGTCACTGACTGAGGCCTGGGCATGAGGACCTCATGACTGGTGCCTGCATTACTCCCACAGTGGCAATTTGCCTGTGTTTTAAAGGAACAGTTTTGTTTGATTGCACTGGCAAATCATCAGCCTGTGTCCAGTCTGGAAATTTTGCAGCTGTGCACTAACTTAGTTCTCCTAAGCAGCTGCCTCCAAGTAAGACACAGCTTCCATGGCTTTGTGCTTGCGGGTTGCCCCTGGTTCAGGCAGTAGCAGGCTTCCCAAAGCACACTGGGTTTTGTGAAGAAGAGTGCAATTAAACTTCTACTCCATCTAGCGTCCTCATGCCTCCCCCCGCCCCCAAGTCTGCAGTGGTAGGTGATCAGAGCAGCCTGCAATGTGCTGATCCACATCCAGCTGATAGCCTCAACTCCTGTTTTATCTGAGGAGCAGAGCTGCCACCCCATGATCAGTTGGGTGCATAGTTATCACACCCTTATTGACTGCCCAGATGTCTCAAGCCTTGGAGCAGACATTAAGAGTCTACCTTGAGGATATGTTCAAACTGAGTCAACTTGCTGAATGTTGTAGCATCACTTGCCTTCCATTGCAGGTTGCACCTTTTGATTTTTCCCATGGCTGTTAGAGGGATCTAATGGTCTCAGCCTACTGCACTCTATTTAAGGCTATACCAAGGAATCAGTGCATGATGCAGATCAGTGGCACAAAATGAGCAAACAGGGAACCACAAACAGGAGTTTGAGAGGGAGTCCTAGTACAACCAGTATAGTTAGGAAGGGTAACCTTGGGTGGGATAGACTTCACTGCCCTTCTCCAGTGTCTAAAAAAACCCCACTCCCACAGCAGTACTGGAGACCCAGAGTTCAGTCTGTAAGGAATTTCAGCAAGGATTGCCCAGTGTCAGCCTCCCTACATTCAAGTTCTGAAAGAAACTAAAGAAAGGATTTTATTTTTCTTCATAAGATTTTATAAAGTTATTTATTTAATCGAATTCTTACAACAGAACACAGCTATTTTATAACCCACAGATAATGTCCACAGTTACAGTAAACATAAGTAAATAGAAAACTAAAAGTAAAATACGAACAAGTCAGTCCCCACAAACACACTTAGAAGAAAACAGCAAGCAAATGGTCTGGTAGCACTTTATAGACTAACGAAACATGTAGATGGTATCATCAGCTTTCGTGGGCACAGCCCACTTCTTCAAAGGACCGGAGTTATGACCAGAGTCCGGTCATCTGAAGAAGTGGGCTGTGCCCACGAAAGCTCATGATACCATCTACATATTTTGTTAGTCTATAAAGTGCTACCAGACCATTTGCTTGCTGTTTTTTTTCCTGTAACAGACTAACTCGGCTACCCCCTGAAGCTACAGTAAGAAGAGACTGAGAGATCCCAGAAGCTTAGGTTTAGTTCACCAAAGTCTCAGTTTGTGCCACTGATCATCAAATCTGCACCAAATGCTGAGTCTGAATCATCTCTCCACTTGCTTGTAGGAAATCCTCTGTTGGAGTCCAGGCAGACTCTTCCTCTGCTATGGTCACTGCTAGGCAGCCAGCTCACTGATTAACTAGTCAGTTAACTCACAAGTCAACAGAATTAAAAAAACTGTTACAAGAAAATACAAAAACTGAGAACAACAAAATAGAAATGACTCTTTCCCCATTACATTTAAAGGAGCTGAAGAATCACACTGACTGAGAAAGTGAACTGCAACAGTTTGGCTAAAATCAAAGCAACATTTAAAGCATACAATTAACACAGAAAAAGTTATTTTCCCTCCCAGGTTCTCCTTGCTATAAGTAGCATTGCCCATGATCTCTGGTGGAGGATTAACATCACTACCTGCTGCAGAGTGAAGAACAACAGTCTGCTCTCTGCTCCTGGCTCAGCTTCTCCTAGCTCACACAGGTCTTAGAGGAACATCTGCCCTGCTTGCTTGCTTGCTGCTCATGAAGTCTGACCCCAAACTATCATACCCAATTCCAGAAGTTTCTGGGTGGAGTGCTAAATCTGCCCAGCAACAGTAACACTCAACTCACTCCTACCTCCCCCACAGTGGTCTCTTAAAGAGATAGCACCCTATTAGGTGCATGGGTTACACCAGTACTGTTCCTGTTTCCTCCACCTCAAGTCACCTGACCATGGATGCCTCTGCCCCGATCCTGGGCTGTGTCTACGCTGCAGGAATTTGTCGGCAGAGGCAATGCAAATGAAGCACCCATTAGCATTTCTCGTGCTCTCATTTGCATAGTCTCTTCTGATCCATTTTGTGGAAGAGGTTTTCATGGAAAGAAACACAGTGTAGATGGGGCCATTTTGTGCAAAAAAAAAAAAATTGTGCAAGATCCTGTATACCTCCTTTTTTGAGGGATAAGGGATCTTGCGCAAAAGGGGTTTTTTGCACAAAATGGCTCTGTCTACACTGTGTTTTTTTCCATAAAAACCTCTTCCACAAAACGGATCGGAAGAGACTATGCAAATGAGAGCATAAGAAATGCTAATGAGCGCTTCATTTACATTGCCTCGCCTGACAAATTCCTGCAGTGTAGACGTAGCCCTGCTGTGGTTTTGCAAAGGCTGTGGCTTGCAATTCCCACTTAGAGAAATCGAGGCTGGGGAGAACATCCAATGTGAAAGGTACCTTGTGGTGGAATCTCTCAGGAAGCAGGTAGGAGAGCTACAGGAAGAAGTAGCTAGGCTGAGGTGCATCTGTGCCCATGTGGTATTCCTTGAGAGTATTCATGTGGTGACATCTAAGGCTGAGGAAGCTATCCAGCTACAAAGGACTGCTCGCACACCACTGGTGGAGGAGATGGCTCTGTCTCAGGGGACACTGGCAGCTGGTCACTTCTGGCAGCAAGCTGTGCTCCACGCCTACGTCCAAACCACAACTGAGTTTTTGGAGAATTATTATGCTGCCCTGGATATGAGAGATAAGGAATCCTCCCCTAAGGAGGAGGAGGAGAAGCTATGTACCCCCAAAGCTGGGAGGTCTGCAGGCACTACTGCAAGGAGGAAATACAGGCCGTCCTCACTATAATTCCAAGATATGTTCAAAAAAACTCGGACTTATAGTGAAACAACTTAAAGCGGGGAATTTTTTCCCCATGGCTGACTCACATTTGTGCACATTGTGTGGTTTTTTTGCATGACTTAAGCGTGGGGAATGGGAGGACTTATAATGCATCAGTTCCTACAAGTGTCAACTACTTTAGTGTGGAACAGATGTATACCGGAGAGACTTATAGCGGGGACACCCTGCATAGGGTAGTGGTGCTTGGAGATTCTCTTCTGAGGGTGATGGAGGTGCCCATCTGTTGCCCTGGCATGTGATCCTGGAAGGTATGCTGCCTGCTGGGGACCTGTATGAAGGACATTGCAGAGGGATTGTTGAGGATCATATGGCCCTCTGACTAGCACCCCATGCTATTCATCCATGTGGGCACTAATGATATGGCAAGGTGTGACCTTGAGCAGAGCAAGAGTGACTACAGGGCTCTGGGAGTACAGGTGAAGATGTTGAGAAGGATCGAAGAGAACACCACCTGCGCGCCAGTCAAAAGCAGAGATAGATGCATCCTAGAGGTGAATGCTTGTCTGAGAAGATGGTATTGCCAGGAGGGCTTTGGCATTGTTGACCATGGGATGCTGTTCCAGGAAAAAGGACTGCTAAGGAGAGGTGGGGCCACCTATCGAAGTAGGGGAAGAAAGTATTTGGATACAGACTGGCTAACCTAGTGAGGAAGAGGTTCAACTGGGACACAGGTGACCAAAGCCCACAGGTAAGTGAAGAACATGGAGATGTGGGAGATGGGGCAGAAATTGTTGGGGAGCATGGGCTATAACAGAGATAAAGGAAAGAAAAGCCAGAACTGGGAGGCAAGATCAAATCAGTATCTTAGTTGTCTGTATGCAAATGAAAGAAGTATGGGGAATAAGCACAAAGAACTTGCAATGCTAGTAAATATAGACTTGGTGGGATAATGCATATGATTGGAATATTGGTATAGAAGGGTACAGCTTGCTCAGTAAGGATAGACAGGGAATAAAGGAAAGCAATGTTGTTTTATATCGGGGTGGGGAACCTTTTTTGGGTCAGGTGCCATTGACCCACAGAAGAATCAATTGGGAGCCACACACAAGTGAGAAGCCAAAAAAAACACCAAAAATAAAAACCCCTCACTGACATGACCCCCAACTGAGGAGAAAGACACTCCTCATATACCCCTCTCACACCAGAGCCTAGAGGGGCCCAGCCTAGTAGATTGTGTGCTCCAGTAGGCAGCAGGGGGCCTGAAGCACCATCACATGCTCCCTAATGCTGTGGTGGGGCTGACTGAACCTTGGGGGCTGGATCCAACCCCTGGCCTTAGGTTCTCCATTCTGCTTTATATATTAAAAATGTACATACTTGGACTGGTTGAGATGGACATAGGAGACAGATTTGTTGAGAGTCTCTGGGTTAGGTTAAAAGGGGACAAGAGTGATGTCATGCTAGGGTTCTACTACAGTCACCTAGATAGGCAAAAGAAATGGATGAGCTTTTTTAAAACAAAATCAACCAAAGCACAGGACTTGGTGATGGATTGGGGATTTCTACTATCCAGGCATCTGTTGGGAAACTAAGACAGCAGGACACACATTATCCAGCAAACTCTTGGAAAGTATTGGAGAATTTTTTTGTTTCAGAAGGTGGAGGAAGCTACTGGGTGGAGGCTATTATAGATTTGATTTTTAACAAATAGGGAAGAACTGTCTGAGAATTTGAAAGGCGGAAGGCAGCTTGAGTGAAAGTGATCAGAAATGATAGAATTTGTGATTCTAAGGAAGGATAGAAAGTACAGCACAATAGACAATGGAGTTCAAGGCGGCAGACTTTAGTACTCTCAGGGAGCTGGTAGGTAAGGTCTCATGAGAAGCAAGACTAAGAGTAATCATGTCAAACCAATTGATAGCTTTCTTTGATATAATAAGCCTTTTGGGTAAAGGGGAAGTGATCGATGTGGTATACCTTGACTGTAGTAAAGCATTTGACAGTCCGTCCATAATTATCCAGGAACCCACCCCTGCAATCATCCCCGGTGCCAACTCTGTTTACACATCCACACTAGTGATTTTATCACTGGACCCAACCACATCAGCCACTACATCAGGGGCTCATTTAACTGCACAACCACTAATGTGATCTGTCAGCAATGCCCCTCTGTCATGTATAGTGGCCAAACTGGACAGTCTCTACAGGAAAGAATTAATGGACACGCATCAGATATCCAGAAATGCAACACACAAAAAACCTGTTGAGGAACTCTTTAACCTGCCCGGGCACTCATTAATGGATCTCAAAGTCACTGTGCTGTTTCAGGCCAATTTCACAAGCCAAATACACACGGAAGAGTTAGAACTTAACTTAATTTACAAGTTGGATTCCTATCATAGAGGTATGAATAAAGACATTGGCTGGCTAGCATCCTTCCACATCCTAATGACTTACCCATTGTTTAGTTGGTTATTTAGAGAACGTGCAAATTGTTCTTATCAGTTTCTCGTAACTTGAACACTCTAATTCATGTTTTTTCCCCTTTTTCCCTCCCCCCTTCCCTTATTTATTCTTGGGTCTGAACTTTTAATGCTCCCTTCATCTGAAGAAGTGGGTTGTACCCATGAAAGCTCATGATACCATCTACATGTTTTGTTAGTCTTTAAGGTGCTGCTAGACTATTCATTGTTTTTTAAGATTTTCCTGTTACAGACTAACTCGGCTACCCCTCTGAAACAGTCTTGCATGACATTTTTATGAATACACGAGGGAAATACAACCTAGATGGGGGCTATGATAAGGTGGGTGCATAACCATTCTCAGAGTAATTATCCATGGTTCACAGTTACATTGGAAGTGCATACATAACAAGTGAGGTTCTGCAGGGATCAGTTTTGGGACCAGTTTGCTGTTGATGGCAATAATTTTGATGGTGGCATAGAGCAGGAGTGGGGAACCTTTTTTGGGTCAGGGGCCACTGACTCAGAAAATCAGTTGGGGGCCGCACAGAAGCAAAAACCATGGTCCCCAACTGAGAAGTAGAAAGACACTCCCCACATTCCTCTAGCACACCACTGCCTGGGGCTAGTAGATTGTGTGCTCTAGCCCTGCAGGGGTTAGCGGGGGACTGAAGCACCAGCGTGGGCTCTCCAATGCTTGGTGGAGAGCCCTGAGTCTGCGGGGCTGGATCCAGGCAAGCTACGGGCCACAGATTCTCCACCACTGGCATAGAGAATACGCTTATTTACCTTTGCTTTATTGTATAACAATAAAATAAAGGCACTTGTTATGGACGTGTTTCCAGGAATAAGTTCTACCAGTCAGAATTAGAACCCAGTTACTTTTTCCTTCCCCACTCCTAGAATTAACAGAGCAAATAGGGATTTGCCCTTTGTAGCATTCCTTTTGGAACAGGCCCTACCCCACTGCTGTTCTTCCACTGCTTCCCGTGCACCACTGCTAGAGTCAGCCATTTGTGTTAGCCTCTGCTCCACATCCATTCCCTCTTTGAGTGGGGTTTTCCCAGCTGTGGTTTGGAAGAGCTGGAGGGTTACTGATTGTCTTGGTCAGTAACTGATGTCTATTCTCAGGACAGGTTTCCTGAGCAAGAACCTGGAGGGGATTTGAAACACTCCCTCCCTGGCATTTAGCCTATTGCTATTTACCAGTAGCAGACCTAGAGAGGATCACTGGACTCTGAGATTTGCTGCCTTAAGCTAATGCTGTACACTTGCTGTGAGGCTGGTCCCCATTCCTAACGCACTATCAAGTAACTCCTGCCAAGGCTGGTGCTCCTCTCTGTGAGCAGCACATTTTTGGACACATTCCCACCACAATCTGGCTCAAAACCCTGATTTCACACTCAGCCATAAAAATCTCCCTTGTTTTTTAAGTTATGTTTATTTAGCAATTGAAGTATGTACATGTAAGAGAACCCCTCATTTACCCCTTGTGGCAGGAGGCATGCACAAAGCAGTTAAGGGGGTAGAAGTAGCACTGCTCAGTGGCCTTCCTCATTCCACTCTTCACAGAAGTGGCACCAAAAAAGAAAGGAACAGACGAGAAGCAACTCAGTCCACACAGCAGAATCTTCGGCTACAGACTCTCCCAGCAGCTGATGTTAAAACAAGCGGGCACCGTAGCCAAACGTCTGTTTAATGCCCTCAAAGTAGTAGCGCTGCCAGCCTTGCTTTGTTCTCTCCTCCTCACTGGAAGGGATGCCCTTCCCCTCCAAATGCACTTCTGTCTCACCGCCTTTATCAGTGAAGTTCAAGGTAACAACTGCAAAGTGCCCTGGAAGAACCAAAGGAAATCCCTGTATTATCACTGTGCTGTAAGGCACAAGCCCTGGACAAGACAGCTACATATGGACCCAACATGGCTGGAGAGATCAGCATCCCTGTCCCATCACCAGAGGGCACTGGATCCTTCTGAGTACTCAGAAGCCCTTCCACAGCCTTCCCTTTGTTGCTCAACCCCTTTAATGTCTTCCATGCCAGCTGCTTTCCTTCCAGGCAGAAGAAGAGAGAGTATCCCTCTCAACACTGTTTGCAAGCCAGCCAAAGGGGTTGCAGCAGATAGCTTCGAGGCAGAGCACAGTGCTTTTGCAGTGTTCCCTGTCCACCCATTTGCCCAAGAGGCAACATGCAACATCCAGACTCATTCAACTTAGAGGCCTGAGGTCACTGTGGGCTGTTAATCACCAAGCAGATATTAATGCAGAGTAGAGAACTGCCCTCCCCACCCCCAGTCAAAGCACCCAGTGTGTGAAGGTAAGATTCATTCAGTTACAGGCAGGGGCTGGAACTCTGCAGTCCAGTTACCTACCAGCTGGCCAAGATTTAAATCTCCACTTCATAACAATCTGCTTCTCGGGGACCTGGGTAAAGAGAAAAGAACAAAGGCGGAGTCACTGGGCCCTGCTCCCTCATCTGCAGTCAGATGTGACTCTCAGCCAGCAAGTATAACAGAAGGTTTATTGGTTCACAGGGACACAGAGTAGCACAGGTTTGTTGTTACAGGAACCAGGAGCAGTCACTACAATCCATTTTGGGTGTAGGGGAGCCCAGAGCCCTTACCCAGGCCAGCTACATTCCCTTTTCCCTAAGCCAGCTTAAAAACTAAACTCTCACACCCAGCAACTGGTCCCAGCTCTCTAGGAAACCCTGCCTCCTCCTTTGTTCAGATTCCTGGGCAAGGTGTTATTCGCTGTCACGTGGTCCTTGGGATGTGAGAGACTGAACATACTTCCACAGCAAGTCATGCTTAGTCTTCCCCATCTCATGGAGATAGTCTTGCAGTGCCCAGGGAAACTGAGGCACACACACAGAGTTACTACAGGACAGTAGACTCACATACAACACAGCAAAGCAAACCGAGTGAATACAGTAACTACAAGACTGAATACAATCCCCAATACATCACAGCAGCCATCTGTCCTGCCAATCTCACTTGATTCCATATTATCAATGCCCAGAATGGAGCATGACTAGAAGCACCAGAGGCTCACAGGAAGTGAAAGTAGAGGGAGAATGATACAGAGTTCCTTTATCCGGTTATATGAACACTAGGCCCCATTAGGCTGAAGCACTGAGCAGGAGGAACACTATTGCTACCACAACACTGAGTCAAAGTATTCTCTCCCCCACATACAAACTTTAGGGAAACTGAGTTTTGAATGGTCCACTTCCATTTATATATTAGGGGTTACTATAATGAAGCCTTGAGATCTGAGCCCCATTATGCTGAAAGCTGTACTAACATAATGAGACAGAGTCCCTGCCACAAGGAATGTGCACTCTACATAAACAAGACAGACAACGAGCAGGAGGAGAGATGAAGAGCGACTTGACTTTGGACTTGAACTTGTCCAAGGTCACACAGAGCCAGGAATAGAAGTCTGATTTCCTGCCTCCCAGACACGAATGCCTTAATTCACAAAGATGACTGTATGAGAATGGCAGTCATGAGGGAAGGAGTTTCAATCAGGGAGGTGGTTAGAAAGATAAGTAGAGCCCTGCAAATCTGTTGATATCTACACCCGGTTGTATCGTTTGCCATCTTGGGCAAACACCTGGATGCAGAGCCAAATTTTTACATTTGTGCAGGGCTATAGTGACGAGGTGCAAGGCAGACTGATAAAAGACTGCAAGGAACGTATGACCTGGCCATTAAGGCTCCTTCTGAACAAGATACAGATGCACTGGCTGGTACTCACTAGATCAACAAACTTGCCGCTGACGCTGCCTTCTAGCAAGTGGAATTCCCCTCCTTTATCAGCTTCTATGATTGCCGGCGCATGAGTGAAAGCCTGGACCATCTGCAGAAAGACAGGCCTTGTGACCAGTGCAGGACTTATGTGACTGGAAGTACCACAACCTTCTCCTCACAACCTGCATCAGCTGCTCTGAAACCTGCTGGCAGGGGAGTTGCTACTGCCTTTTGCCTCCCACCCCAGCAACAGAACACTGGACTCTCTGGAGTAAGTGCTCATCTCAAGGCTTAGGGTCTGCATTTTGAGGATTGGGAAGGAAGCAGTGTCGCCCATTTCTGAAAAGTCCCAGGGGGATGCGGACCAAGGGAAAGCTTCCTCAAAACCAGGAAAGCAGGGTTTGAGCCCTGAGCCATGTCATGCCAGCACTCCACTGACAAAGTGTTTTACCTGCTTCTCACTGGATGAGAAACATGCCAGATCTACAGAGGGCCCCTACCTCTTATTATGCCCTTTCTATCAGTTTCTCTTAAGTGCATGTAACATTACTCAAGACACTGTCATGTGACCTCCCAAGTACAGCCTGACTTTGAGGGAGACACACCTGGGCACCAGGGCCTACACACACTAGGGATATGAGAGGTTAACCTGTTACCTGATAAGCATCACCCTAAATGGGTAATGCTTACCAATTTCAGTTAACCAGTAAAAAGGAGGACTGGAGCAGCTCCCGCCTACTGTGGGCAGGGAGTTGCTCCAGTCCCACAGAGGGCTTGTTGCAGACAGAGTCTGGGGAGTCAGCAGTAGGGAGCTTGGGGCTGCTCCAGCTGGACTTGAGCAGTCCCCAGCACAAGAGCCCGCTTTAGCTGGCCTATAGAGAATCATCGGACTAAATACTTAATAATTATTTTCGGGAGTCCAGGATATTGCCCCCTCTACTCCTGAGTTGGCAAGAAGGTCCATGCCAAGTGGTTTGTGAGTAGGAAGGTCTCTCCTAGGCATTTGCTGCCAAATCACCCCTGAGCTGCTCCAGTCTCTGCTGTTCTATGTGCAGAAGTGAACTATTCCCAAATCCTCTGGGACCACTTCCCCAACCATGCTGGTTTACCTCCTGTGTAGTGAACACTCTGTAGAGTTCCTCAGGAGATGTTAAGAAAAGGTCCTTCAAACTGATCTTACAGGTTGGAATCTTGACTCCTATGGATTTAGACCGAGGCGCTGCAGTGATAGTACTAGCAGCGGTCTAAGGAAACATCAAGAAGCAGTATTGAAATATATGCGTAAGGCTTACACAGCACTTTATAAGCATCTTATTTCCCAGAACATTCCAATAAATGCAATTTGTCATACACTTAAAGAACAAGAATGAGGATCTTTGAAAATTAATTTAGGAGCTACCATGCTTCATGGAGCAACAAAAAAATTTAACACTCAATCTTGTTACTGAGTATACTAGATTTGAATTCAGGGGCATCCTACATTACAAATTTAAACACCCAGGTAGCAATTACAGACTGCATCCACTGCATAAGATACTGTAGAATCTAAGTAGGCAGCTTGACCTACACACACAGCACATGCACCTAGCATGCTGGGCCTCTCTCCAGAACTTCAGGAATATCTATGGGGTGTTTTATTTACCTTGTGGTCCTCTGCTCTACATGCCAGCTGAGGAACTGGCTCCATTTGCTCCCCATTGACTGTGGGTAAAATCATGCCTTGGGTGAACTCTGAAAAGACAGAAACATGCAGTGAACGTAACAAAAGTCAGGTCAATGTTTTAGCTGCTCAAAATGATGTAGGCACACACTGTGCTGAAAAAGCCTGACTCTGAGATAAGGTCATGCCTGGAGAGATTTCACCGAACACAACTGAGTGCCTAATGTGAACTGGGAGAAGGATGCAATAAACCCATTAAGAGTGCAGGAGCCCCCATTTTAGGGAGATGGAAATTCTGTGTGTTATTAGTGTGTTAAGACTATCAAAAAGGATTAATGATTTACAAAATTACTACAAAAATCTCAAGTTGTAAGTTCAGCTCAAATCCATCTAGAACTAGATACAGTCTCTCTCATTAGTATCTTAGAAAAAACAAACACATGACAGACAACTAATGACCCAGAAGAGTCAATGACAATTATATATATTAAAGACACCAAATACTTTGACAAATTGAAAAAACTCCACCATACCAAAATAAGGTCTGTTGCTGTTGCCTCAGAGAATCTCTCCCAACACACAAACAGTTGTACTGTGATCATCATCTTCTCTATAGCTGTGCTTCAACTCAGAATGGACATGCTTAGCTTTACACGGTGCTGTGAACACCCACAGACTATCCCCCTCCAGGATAATGGACGTACAAATGGATATAGATATTAAGGTAAGCTAGAGAGCTCAGGGATCAATTTACTCCAAACAATTTACTTCCTTCCCCTAATTCTAGTGCAGCAATGAAAAGGTAACTACTGCTGTAGCTTCCTGCTACTCCCACTAAAGAACTGGAGGGAGAGTTGCTTCCACCGCAGCAGCTATTTAGCAGCTACAGGAGAGTTCTCCCTCCTTACTACGTACCTGTTTTGAGTGTGCTGATATAAGTGCTCATTGCATTCCTGATCTCTTTTGTGCCCTCTTGCTTCATCAAGGCCATCAAGTTGGTGTCAGGCTCATCTTTGGCAAGACTGACGGAAATCTAAGTAAAATAGACATGGGCTTGGTAAACAAAACCACATCCACACGGTCCTTTTAAGATTAGATTTAGCATCAGAACTAATGCTTCAGCCTGAAAAGCATTTTCAGAAGAAGCTGTTGAAGGAACTTTTATACCCTTGTAATAACTCACTGTCTCATGTGCTACCAGTTCACAGTAACTTATGCACCTATTTGACTGTGTAGAGCTACTATGGATCCAGTTCTGACCAAAAAAACAAAAACCAGCATCGAAAACCAGATCCCTTTAAGCCAGGGGCAGGGAACCTCAGGCCTAGGGGTTGGATGCAACCCCTGAGGCTCAGAGCTCCCCCCTAGCACTGGGGAGCCTGCACTGGCACTCCAGCCCCCTCACGGCTGGGCTGGAGGGCACAATGTGCTAGCCTAGGCTCTGGTGTGTGAGAGGAATGTGGGGAGTGTCTTTCTCCTTCTCAGTGAGGGGTCATGTCAATGAGGGTTTTTTGTTTCTCACTTGTGTGCAGCTCCCAACTGATTCTTTTCTGTGGGCCAGCGGCTCCTAACCCAAAAAAGGTTCCCCACTCTTGCTGCTTTTCTGGTAGAGGTGCAGGATGAACCTAGGTAGTCTACCAGAGAACAATGAAAGGCTACACCCTTACAGGGCTACTTTTGGGAGTTAAGATGGGACTAATTTGTGCTTTGAGACCCTTTTGTAATGAAGTGGCACAGTCAGCAGTATTAGCCATAACTGTGCTTACCTCAACTTCATCAACATCATTTTCATCGGAGAGGTTGGGAATCTCCACATGCCCCTTATACTTCACTCCCGACTTTGAGGTGCCTGTAGAGAGCAATTATATTCTAATTAGAAAGGTTTGTTCAGTTTACCTTTCCTTGCTCTCATTGCCGCACAAGGGCAACTTCATATAATTTCTCAGGAAAGGGACTTTTCTCTCAAAACCACCGTAACCCTTTCAGGAAAGCCTTGGAAAACACTGTCCATAACCCTGTGCTAGACCTTGGCCCTAGCAAAAACAGACTAAATATAACTCACCTGTCCATGCCAGCTTGATATTCCACTCATAGAAAAATATTAGCTTCCCTTTGCGGTTGTTGATGGAGGCTTCTCCATCCAGCTTACTCACTTCTGTCACTTCACAGGCCCCCTCCTCATCCTCCACTTTCACAGCCAGAAACAGACCTTTCAGTTTCTCTGTAGACCAATTAGAGGCATCCCGCTCAGTCCTGTAAAGGTCAGAGGGGCGTGAGTGGGCTTTGGAAAACTGACTGTAGCCAGGCCTGGTCACTGGCCTTTGGCGTTTCTGTGCTTGAACACAAGCCACATTTCTGAAACTTTCCCTCTTTTGCCCTCCCCACCCGACCTTTTTCCGCCGTATTCCCTCGGCCTCAGGACATGCCCTGCATCATTCCCTGCCCGGCCCGACTCCCCCCGAGCGGACAGGGAAGGGCTCGGACACGATGGCTCAGGAACGCCCCCTGCCGCGCCCCACAGGCTGGCCGGGCCCCGGGGTGCGCGCACGTGCCGTGCCCGCGGAGCGGCCGGTGATTTGCTGCCCAGGCCCGGGAACAGACCCCACGCCCCGCGGCTCGGCGCGGATCTCACCAGTGCCAGTTGTTCACATTGGTGGCGTCCGCGCGCTGCTCCACGATCCAGCGCGGGTCGCCCTCCCCCCACTTGGCCATCGGAGCCTCCGAACGCGCCGCCGCCAAGCCCGGCTCCTGTGCACAGCCCGCCTATGGAACCTACTAGAACCGCCGGCGCCTGCCTACCCGACTTCCGCCACCGGCACAGTCCTTCCGGTCCCTGAGACGGCCCGGCCGAGGCAGGGACTCGGCACTTTGGTTCCGCCTTTGTCGGGGCGTTCTCCCTCGGCCTGTCAGCGTTGCTCTCCACTCAGCATGCTCCGCGCGCGCGTTCTCTCAGCTCTTCGCCGGCCGCCACTTGTGACGGAATAATTTTGGCGCCGCCGCGTAGCGGGATGCCAAAGCCAACCCGGGTTCTCACGAGGCTTCTTGGGACTTGTAGTCCACATCTGCGCGGACAGAGGCCCCGGCACAAGGCGGAAACTACACATCCCATGGTGCTCTGCGAGGACTCCCTTCCCTCCCCTTAGGAGGGCTGGCTGGAGGGGCGGTGAGCGTCCGTGGGCCCTGCGCCCCTTTTCTCTGGGCCAAGGGAGGGGCTTGCGTGGCCCCGGTGCTCGCTGGTGCTGCCGCCCCGGCCTTGGAGGGCTAAGCCCGGTGTCGGTCTCTGGCGCAGCTGGCCCTACAGTGCCGGTCGGACCACGGCTGATCCGCCCCGCCCCGCCCCGGCCTCGCTTCCCACCCTTCCCTTCTCCTCTGGCCGGCGCTGCGATCCCCTAAAAGCTGCCCCCACACCCCCCCTTGTCGGGCCTAGGCCCTGAAGTGCTCTCTGACCCAGCCCGGGGAGATTTGCCTGTCGCGTAGCCCGTGCGTTTCTCTTTGGCTGCTTTTCCAGATGAACAGGATGAAAGTTGACGAGGAGGAGTATTGGCACAGCTCCAAGTGTAAAGCCTTCACATTTGATGATGACGATGAGCTCTCCCAGGTACAGTCTTCAGGATGCATAGTAGATTGATAAAAGCCTAGAGACTCGCCCCTTTCTTCCAAAGGTTGGTGAATGGAGTAGGGATATTAAAAGTCCGTTAAATAGGTAATCCTATAACTGCTGTGGGCTCTGCAGTATAAAGCGTACATACATTTTATACTGCAGAGCCTGCAGTGAAGCCTCCTTGGGAGTGGTGGAGGCAGCTTCCCTACCACAGGGAAGTCTCCTCCCCAGGAGCCAAGCCACAGGGGCTGCTGGCTCCACTGCCAGTGAGGTGGCTCTGCTGCCGCAGCGAAGCCTCCTCTTTGGGAGCGTAGTGAGCAGCTTTTTCCACTGGGCTTTCAGGGAGGAAGCTTCACTGCTGCAGCAAAGCCACCCCCCTGAGTGCAGAGCCAGCAGGGGCTGGTTGCGCAGCTCCCCAAGAGGTGGCTTCTCTGTGGTAGGGAAGCCTCCTCTCCTAGCCCCTCAGCTGGCAGCTCTGGTCCTGGGAAGGAGGCCTCGCTGCTCTGCTGCAGCAAAGCTGCCTCCCCTAGAGCAGGCTGAGTAACTGAGGGCTGAGTGTATGCTGATGCTTATCTGTTAAAGGGATAACAGATGGAGAAATCCTAGAATGGAGAAATCCAGATGGTTAATAGCTCCCATGCATACAATTAACTCTCCTCCTCTGCCCACCCCTCTTTCTGCTTGAAAGAAGCTGCACAAGACCCATGAGAAGAAACAGGCACTCTGGAGGGCATAAAACATTGTTTCCTTCATTCTTTCTCAATTTCTCTATAAATCTTGGTGGTTCTATGTAATGTTTCTAGGAGGGGAAATAAGCAGAACACACCACAATTGCTGTATATTTTTCTTTTGAAAAATAATTGAGGGAGTTGTTGAACCTCAGTTTGTTTCCTAATAGATGTGTCCATTGTGCAAGTACACTTGTAGTAGCTTTGGTCTCCTTGGCCATTTTGGCAGAGGTACTGCAAATTGGATTAGGTTATCTGAATTTTCCTCTCACCCTAGAATCCCTGAGGATAGACGGAGTCCTTCAGAATTATCAAGAGGCACCTGTGCTTGGCACTAAATGAATTGAAAATTTCAGAACTAACTTTTTAATGAGCTCTACTAATTGATTTGATAGTGCTGGGCAAAAAAGAGATGACAGATATTTCTTGGTTTTATCTTCTGATTGTCTGGGTGGAGATACTTAAGGTCTCTTGGTATTAGGCCTGTAGGGCAAATCTGAGATCTCATAATACAATGAGGGCAAATGACCTTTCTGGTGATCCCCGACCTGCACCTCCTACTAATTTAAGATGTTTGTAACTGACTCTTTAGGTATTCATAGTTCTCAGCTTCCGTATACTAGGTGGAAAGGGGCTGATTGTTGGCCAGTGCATAAGTGTAGAACATCTTCCACTGGGCTCTTAACTGTGGGTTAGAGAAGGCATATGTAAAATTGTGAGTAAGTTTGTTTGGATGGGAGTGGGTCTAGGAAAGCCTCTGGCTATCTGAATGGAACAGAGATGGTCTTCATGCTAGCCTTTTGTTTGTCCTTAGCTAAAGGAGTCCAAGCGGGCAGTGAACAGCCTTCGAGACATTGTGGATGATGATGATGACGACCTTGAGAAGTTCAGCTGGAGTGGAGAGCCAGTGGGTAGTAAGTTCAGGGTTATCTGAAAGTTATCTTGGGAGGGAAAGTGTGTGGAAAACCTTCCTGTCTGGATCTGTATGCAGCTGTTTCTCATACTCCAAAGTCAGATCCCTTCCCCAGGAATGCTGAGATCTGAGTCTAGTCATCTTAATTCCCATTCTTTCCTGTAAAGTTGTATCTGCCTGTGCCCATTGAGAAAAAGAATGAGAAGAGGCCTTTAGCTTTCTCCTTTTGTACTCTTTCCATTTATATAAGTGGTAGGAATTCCACTGTCCCCTCTCAGAATCTAGCACAGGCCGGCAGCCATAGACTTTATCCATCATGCCTGCTATCCACCAAGCTTAAGTAAAGGAACTTCCAGAAGTATGACTGAGAACCTACTATGCTGTCTCCCACTTTTATGCCAGTTCCTGCAGGACTTTTTCAACAATGCTACAACATTTAGTGTGATGATTGATAGGTTGATCTGGTGTTTTGGGTACAAGTTGCAAGCAGCTGATCAAATTAGTTTCAGGTGGGCCTCTGACAGCTGTTGTCCACACCCTCCTTTTTTTTTTAAATACACTCTAGGGCAGGGTTGGGCAATGATTTTTGGTGGAGGGCCACTCCAAGAATTTAGGTGGTCAAGGGTTGCACTCTTCCAGGAGATGCAGTGTCTGGAATGGAAGTTGAATGCAGAAGGGAGCTTGGGGTAAGGAATTGGGTTGCAGGACAGGGTGCAGGGTCTGAGAGGGAGTTTGGGTGAAGAAGAGGATTGTGGCATGGGACAGAGGATTGGGGTGCAAGGTGTGGGAGGAGGTAGAGTGCAGGAGTGGGGACAGAGGGTTTGGGTTATTTGGGATGGGCAGCAGAGGGTTGGGGGGAAGAGAGTGGCTGGGGTGCTAGAGGTAGGCTGGGAGACACTTACCTGGACAACTCAAAGCCAGCAGCTTCTCTGCCTTGGCAGGCCACTTAGAGCAGCTGTCTGCAGGGCCATGGGCATCTGTGAACATCTAGAAGCCTGCGAGGAGAGGGAAAGAGGGGTACTTCACTCACTGCCTGTTCTTCAAACAGACAACTCCCATTGGCTGGAAACCAGCTGCAAGATGGTGCTGGGGGTGGGGGCAGTACATGAAGCCTTCTCCCCTCCCTCCCTGGGCTCACAGCTGTTTAGACAAACAGGGCCTGCCAGCAAGCTTTTCTCAGGTGGAGTGGGGAGTAGGGCAGGCAGGAGCTTGACTGAGGCCCCTGCTTCACCTGTGGGCTGCATCCAGTAGCTTGGTGGACTGGTTCCTGCCCACAGGCTCTATTTTGCCCAGTCCTGCTAAAGGGGATAGCAGAGATCAAAGTGCAGACAAAGCTTGCTCCTTGGAGCAGCCCTGGAAATAATCCTACAGTATTTTGAGATTGTCAGGTTCCTTAATGCTAAGAATCCCCTTAGTTAATATCGGGCATGGCAAGTTGGTCAATTAACTTAAATTTGTCCGTGGTCACATTTCCACCAAAATGCCCTGATGTAGGTGACAAGTATCAGAGAGGTAGCCGTGTTAGTCTGAATCTGCATAAACAACAAGAAGTCTTGTGGCACCTTACAGACTAACAGATTTATTGGAGCATAAGGTTTGATGGGCAAAGACTCACTTCAGCAGCTGCTGAAGTGAGTCTTTGCCCACGAAAGCTTATGCTCCAATAAATCTGTTAGTCTGTAAGGTGCCACAGGACTTCGCGTTTATGCTGATGTAGGTGGTAGCCCACCTTCTTGAATGCATAATGTTGCCATTCTTCCATTTTTTTAGCATTTCATTAGATTGTTTTTGCACTTTTCAGAATTAAGTAACTTGTTTTTTGTAATTTAGCATAACTATCTATTTAAGGCTAAGCCTTTTGGATGCCATACAGTTTTACAGTGTTGTTACTGTTCTGATAAATTAGTACTTTAAAATGTTTGGACATTTTGACATTATTTGGCAAGACTTGGCCAATACTTGATTGGTCAGTTGACCAATTTTTTTGACCAGTAAAATCACAACCCTAGTTAATACTGATAATTTTATTATCATCTGCTCCCTTAGTACCCCCAATCAATAAGGTCAACACATATGTTGCACTGCACAAACTGTTAAAGTATAATAATTAAAAACTCCCCCAAATCTATGATGCTAGGTGCTGTGGTGTCTTAGATAAAAGGAGTTGGTCTGGCTGGCCAGCAACATGAAAGAAGAGATTTCATTCTTCTGAGAACAGAAAAGGATGGGGTGAGGCAGTGTTGTGGGGGAAGCCATTCATATACCTTAGAAGTCACAACAGTAACAGTTCAGTGTCTGCCAGGCAATGGGTAGGGGGTGGGACCTCTATAGAGTGGGTGGTATAAGAGTACAGCTCATGTTAAGAGGGAGGTTTGGTATAGCCATATACTGTGGCTTGGACCAACCCAGTGAATTTAAATGTTGTGAATAGGTCCCCCATCTTATTATTGTTACCTGAGGGGAGCACTGTAACCATTTGCTCTACCATGCTGTAGCTGGCTCTTTTCACAGAGACTACTCATCTAATCTTGCACTGCAGCTTTTTTTTTTAATGTCGTCTTTTACATGGTCCTAGCCAGCCTCTTCGCACCACCACCCACTCTCACGGTCTGGCTCACTGTTCTTCTGCTGTGCCAGTTGTTCAAAATAGGGATGTGAGTGGCCTATTAGATGTCTATCCGAGGCAGCAGTGTGATGGCAGGGCAGGGTTAGGCTGTTGCGAAGCAGTAATCAAGTTCAAGTTTAGGAAACTATATGCTGAGTACTATATCCATTTGATACAGGGAGGTAAATACAGAGACAGAATGTTCAGAATGTACCAGAACCAAAATTGTTGAGGACACATGCTTCTTCCACTCTAGAATTTTTCAGTAAAGACTTTGGTGTTATGTCTTCTCTGTGAATTACAAGGGTTATTCTCTCTCTCTGTAGGTATTTCCTGGTCCATCAAAGAGACAGCCTCCAGCAGCTCCAATGCTCCTGAGGGGAGAGACTCAGGCATTCAGAAGGGTTCTTCTACCCATGCAACCTTACCCAAGCAAGCCTCCTCTTACTCCCTCAGCAGTTTCTTCAAAGGTAAAGTCCTCTACTGTGAGTGCATCAGAGAGGAGTCTAGTTTCTGGGTGTGTATCCCAAACCAGGAAGTGCCCGGTCTCTGGCCAGCCATAGGCAGCATTAGCCACTTGACACAACTGATTTGTATTAAGTGGAGAGAAGCAGCAGTGATGTGGGGGAGAGGGGGAGAGGTGTACATGGGGTCATTTTATGCATCATCTCTGGGGAGAGACTGAGATCTCTTTCCTTTAGGGCTGGTGACAGATTTTGCTGGGCCTTGGGCTCTGTGTTTGGGGGGGGGGGGGCTTGGGCTTGGGCTTGGCAGGGCTAGAGGCTAGCCACCCCCCAGCTAGCCCTCAGTGCAGCCTGGACTGCACCATATAGGGCTTCAGCAGTAATTTAAAGAACCTGGGACTCCAGCTGCTGCTACAGTCATGGTAGTGGCTGGGAGCCCTAGGCCATTTTAAATCACTGGGATCCAGGGCCACTGACCCAATTGTCCCCTCCTCCTCACATTAGCAGCCCTCCTTTTAATAGAGGAGGGCAGGCCGTGTAGACTGTATTGCAGTTATTCAGGAGGTGGTCGGGATTTACTGCCGAGATGTCCCCTTAGGTCTCTGGCTCCGTCAATTATGATAACCAGAAGGCTGCTTGCGTATATGCTCAGTGATGTGTGCCGTGTCAACTTGTGCATTTAGTCTCCACAGCAGACCCCAAGAGAGCTCCCAAAGACCACAAACCATATAAGGATCGAAGATGCCCGGCCAGGTTTATTGTTAAGCGAAGTACAGTAATAGTTGTCAGTAGACTCTACTGAACCACTACATATATGTACTTGCCACAATGGAATGACTCAGTCAGTGGGAAATTTCTACTGCCCCCTAGGTCATACAAAGATTGTCCCCCCCACGACACCACCTTATATACAGGTAAAACAAATCACACCTCACTGCTGATGTTGTAAGACTACCACCCTCTGATGCTACTTAGATACCACTCATCACCCTGTACCTCATGGTTTGATTAGATCATCTCTTTCTTTCATGCTGTCATTTTAGACCCTTTCTTGAACCAAGCACTGTATGTGTGAGGAGTGGGTACCAAGGTCTTTTTTAATGAGCTAGTGGTATCATGTGCTTTCGACTTATGATCAGTACTAATTATTGTTCTGCAGTCAGTACCTAGCACCAATTAGTGTTTTGCACTCTCAGCCCTGTTCATGCCAAGTTCTGTGGGCTGGGGCCTGCCTCTTGCTCACAGCTTAGCTTTGCCTTATGTTAGCCATGTTTTGTCCATTGTTAGGTAGGCCTCAGGCCAGGCCTGTGCTATAAGGGCTTATGTTTTAGGCGTTTATCTTACTACATATATCATCTAGCATGCTATGTTCAGTGGAGTAACAAAGCAGTTTAGATCGAAGTGGAGTATGGCATGCTTGGAGCTGTAGTCTCCAGCAGTCACCCATTTGTGCTGTAGATGAAAGCAGGCTATTTAGGACTGTCTTGGGCTGCACTTAGTCTTCTTTGTCACAGAGACAGCAGACTAATGCCTTTCTCCTGTGGCTGAGATACCTTCTACTGTTGCATGTGGAGATGGAGCTAGTGACTTCACTTTGGGATTGCCAGACATAATCCGGCTGGCTGAGGAAGAGTCATGTGGCTCAGCATTGTTGTCTGTCCAGCATGGGAACAAGCTTGCTTCCAAAGCTGAATTTCCTCTCTATAGCCCGTCCACATGTGGCATGTGTTTTGTCTGCTCCTGTTCTTATATGTTGACTGACTTAGTGTTGGTGAAAGATGCTGAAATCCTAGCCTGGAGACTGAAGACCTCTCTGTCATCACAGTGTAGGCACAGATGCCAGTGCCATCTCCATTCCCTCAGAACACTGTATGCCCCGTGTTCCTTGGTGATGTGGAGTGGACCTCTTTAGAGGTGAGATAGACTTGAAGCTCCATAGCCCCCTCAGCCCTTGTCTTCTCTGGGAGCTAGAGCTCAGTTAGTGCCAGTTTTGCAGTTGGCCTGTGTGATGTGGACAGATACCCACTACTAATTGGCTGATACCCTCCATTTGTTTCCCATAGGCTTGGCCTGTCGGGTAGACTTAGCCTAGGATGCCCACTTGGGCTATGTCTACACTGGCGGCTTCTTGCGCAAGAACATCTTGCGCAAGGGTTCTTGTGCAAGAAGTCTTACACAAGAAAACGTCCACACTGCCATGTGCAAGCTGTGCTTTTGCGCAAGAGCTCCCATGGCAGTGTGGAGGCTCTCTTGTGCAAGAAAGCTCTGATGGCCATTTTAGCCATAGGGCTTTCTTGCGCAAGAAATCCCTGCCGAGCGTCCACCTGATAAAAAAGAGTGTAACTCTTGCGCAAGGAGCCCTCTCTTACCACACCGTACTGTAAATTTCCTTGCGCAAGAGTGGGCGGGCAGTGTGGACACTCTGCAGATTCTTGCGCAAGAACAGCCGTACTTGCGCAAGAAGCTGCGAGTGTAGACATAGCCTTGGAGTGTAGTCCTGTCTTCCCTTGGTGAGGGGTGGTGCCTGGGGAAAGACAGTTGAAAATCTGTCACTATTGCTTGTTTGATTCTTTTAGGAAGAAACAAATTTGGAAGTTTTCAGTCCCTTTCCGATGGTAAGGAAGCAGGTTTTATTCCTTTCTGGGCAGGGTGCGGAGAAGGGATGGATAATACTTGATACTTACATAGGGGATTTCTGCCCACAGAGTTCAAAGCTCTTTGTCTAGCTGGGTCAGTATATCTTCCCTGTGTTACAGGTGAGGAAACTGAGGCACAGACTTGCCCAAAGTCCCCTAGCAAGTCAGTAGAAGGGTCAGAAATAGACTAGTATCTCCTAACTCTTTTCCACACGCTCATCATTTATTATGCTGCCTCCTTGATAGAAAATAACCTTCCTGTATAGAGCCTTCTGTGGCCTGGAAGGGGCCTCTAGCCAGACTTTCTCGTACTCATGCAGTCCGTGGACATGTGCGCTCCTCTCAGTCCATAAGGCAAACCCAGGGTTTACTACTCGATCTCTGGGCCTTTTAATAAAAAACCCGTGCTGGGGAGAAGCTTAGACCAGGGAAATATGGAGAGGTTGATGTGAATCAGGATCCCAGATGTGCTATTCAGTGTGTTATCCCTCTTCTCTCCCCCCTCCCCCCAGCACTCTCCGATACAGGAGTTAAAAGCTACGCTCCAGAGCTGCGCAGACCAAAGGCAGAATACAAGGTGGGTGGCTCATGTTCACATTCCTAATCCCAGGGTCAGAGAAGTGAACCGAAAAGGTCACGTGCAGTGGAAGCTGTGAGTGACCAGTCCCTGTTTAGCTAGCGGAGGGCAATGCAGGGACTGGGAGGGTGAAGGTGAGATGTACAATCCTGGTTCTGGCCTGCAGGAGTCCCTTCAGCAATAACTCAAGTAGAGCCTCAGACATCACAACATTTACACTAAAGGTGAGTGTAGTGATGGAGTTACCCGTCGTCTTATAGAAATGGGCACTTATTAATGCTTGAAATGCCTGAAAGCCCCTTCCCCCACCAACAGTACAGCCCCAGCATTGGCAGTGGTTTCATTCCTCCTATGAGACTGAAACTGGCAGTCTTTTAACACACCCACCCCTCTCCACCAATCAAAAGTCTTATCTCAAAGCCCCAGGATACCTCATTCAGGAATAACACACTGCCCCCTTGTGGTGGTGTTTTCCTGACTACACTGCTTTTCCTCAAGGGATGATGCTGAGCAAACATTCTGTATGGAAAACAGGTTTTCCTTCTCTGTCACTGCCCCCCCCTCAGATTAAGTAGGTGGGGGAGGAACAGTCAAGCATAATAAAGGGGAAAATAGTAGCTATGGGATGAAACAAAGGTCGGGAAAGTTTCTTCTGACTTCTGGGACCAACTTCTGGACAGTGATCTAGATCAGTCAGAGCCCTATGAGATTAGGGATCATGCATGTTGTTAGGATAGTGTGAGAGCAGTCTTTCCCATACAGTAGCTGTTGTGTGGAAAACAAGAGACCTCTGTCTCTGCAGGTGTGATTGGCCCTTTTCACCAGCTGTAAACATTTGCACCTAAATGACAGCCTGGTGGTATTCTAGGCTGTTGGGTTGTGCTGGCCACAGTGGTACCAGCCCGTAACCAGATCAGCCTGACTCCTCCCCTGCAAAGATTCCAGGAAAGTGACAAGACTCTGGAATCTCTTTTCCCAGGCCATTTCGGTCACATCAGAACTCTACTGCTCTCGGTAGTTGCAAAGTCTACTGGGCAACCCTTCTAGCTGCTGGGAACTGAGTTATAAGTTATTTCATTAGACCCAGCTATGAGTGGGAGGAGCTACATAGCAAACACAGGGATAGCTTGGCTCCTTAGCATCTCGGGAAGTTCATGAGCTGCTTATGCCTTATTTTGCAGGATTATAGCAGCGATTGGAGTCCCAAGGACACAGTCAGACGAATGCAAAGGGGTAAGGTAAGGACATTGCTTTTGCATCTCCTTGTAAGAAGGGTTCTTTGGTGCTCTTAGGCTGCCTTCTGCTTGCACCTATGTATTGTGGGACTGGGCAGGGGATCTGGGCAGCTTCCTTCATTGTCTACATGGCTTGAGCAGGCACAGCTGTCCAAAGTTCTGTGACCTTCCATTTGGCAAAGCCATAGGTGAAGAACAGCGGAAGGAAAGCACTGAGATACCACTAGAGTTGGTAGGTGACAGGTGTCAATCATTGGGCCACTGCTAGTGCCTTTGTCTCTGTTAGATCCTGGAAACTTCTCCCATGGCATGAAGGTCATCTGCAGTGCCACTGGGCTTTCTGGACCTGGTGTTATGAAAAAATATCTGAAGGGTCAACTTTAGAGCTCTGGATCTCTTCATAGTTGGTAGCAGTCAGAGGTAGGGGGCGAGGAAGGTAGGAGTTGTCCTGGGTACAGTGGAGTTGGGATCTTGGTCTCAGCTGCTCAGGGCTGGCGGTGAGCTGATGAGTCCTCTAGAGGAGAAGATTATATGTGCAGAAGTAACCACACAACTGCTACTGGCCCTTCACTAAGGTTGTAACTAACTCTTCTTACCAGCTGGTGGAGGGCTTTCCTCTGCTTCCATCTCCACTCCATTGAGCTCCAAGGCTAAAGGGTGAGGGGGAAAGAGCTGCAAGCAAGAGGCAGAATCTTCCACTTCCAGCCTGCTGATTAGCTTCAGAGCATCCCAGAGACCAAGGCCCTTCTACTGTGATGAGTTCTAGTGGTTTGCCTGTTAGTCTTTTTTGGGGAGCAGTGCATACACCATGTTGTACTTGAGCTGTATAGTAGGGGCCTGATGCTGATGCTCTTTCAGCGGGAGACTCACAGCCCTGGGCTCAGGAGGAATGCTAAATTTTCTGAAAAGGAGTGATTAATGTTGCTGAATCATTTAAGATTAGAGAGAGGGTTAGGGCCCTATATCTTGGTTGGATTCCAGGCACCTTGCTGATGCAGTCTTTCCTTGTCTCCAATGATGTCCCAGATCTGCTCGCTGGAGAGATTCCGTTCCCTGCAGGAAAAGCTGATGCTCCTGGATGAAGCTGTTGCAGTGCATGATGGGAATGTCATTACAGCTGTGAGTCCTCCTCTGACTGTATAGGGTTGGGTTAGGGTGGCCAGAGTGGCCTTATATGGGGGTCATATATCCACTAAGGATGTTAAATATCGAGTAATTTACTGGTCAAGTAGTCGATGGAATTTGCATCGACTAGTCGATAGGCACTTATGCATTCCTCCTTTGAAATGTACAAGAGTCCCAGTGGAACTCTGAGTCCCCCACTGACCCCAGACTCCATGAGGGCACTTCCGCTTTGAAATGCACTAGAGTCCCCACTGGGGCTCTTGTACATTTCAAAGGAGGAATGTGGAACTCCACATGCAGCGGGGGCCAGCGGGAAGTACCACTGACTCCAGGCTGCATGTAGGCATGCCAGCTTTGAAATGTACAGTAATTCCTCGCTTAACACGTGCCCGCTTAACACGTTTTCGCAATAGCATGATTTTTTTTTTTTTAAGGGAACATTTTTCAAACAACACGACCGTCCCCACAATAACATGATTTCCCCGACCGGCCGACTGGTCGCCGGCAGCTGCGCGGGGCTTCCCCTGCCTCCCTGCAAAAGCGGCAGAGGTTTGCCACTCGCCGCACCTTTCCCCGGCGACCCCTCCTCACCGGACGCAAGGAGGCAGGGGAAGCCCCGCGCAGCTGCCAGCAACTGGCCAGCTGGGGAAACCCAGCCGCCGGCTGCAAGTGGGGGGCGGAGGAGAGGAAGCGAGGCATCTGGCCAGAGGGGGTCGCTGGGAATGGCGCGGCAAGCACCGAACCTCGGCCGCTTTGCAAGGAGGCAGGGGAAGCCCCGTGCAGCTGCCGGCGACCGGCCAGCTGAGGAAACCCAGCTGCTGGCTGAAAGTCCCCTCCCCTGTCCTCCCCTTTCCTTCCCCAGAGCCAAACACCTCCCCTCCCTGCTATAACCCAGTCCCCTTTCTCCCCCAACCTTATGTCCCAGTCCCAGCTGCTAACAAGTGCAGGCTTGAGTCGCGAGTGCAAACGCAACCCCCACCTTTTCCATTATTTTCAGTGGGGAAAATTGACCCTGCATAACGTTTTCCCTTAGCACGATCATTTTCTGAAACGTATCTACCGTGTTAAATGAGGAATTACCGTACAAGAGTCCCCGTGGGGGCTCTAGTGCATTTCAAAGTGGAAGCACCCTCATGGAGTCTGGGGTCAGTGGGGGACTCAGTTCCGCTCTGACCCTGGGCTCCATGCTGTGCTGCCGCTTTGAAATGCCACGCGGAGCCCGGGGTCAGCTGGGGACTCCCCAGGTGAGCCCAGGTTCTGCGCGGCATTTCCCCAGAACCCAAGGTCAGTGGAGCCTGGGCTTTGCGTGGTTTGAAATGCCGCACTGGAACCCAGGCTCCGCTGGGGAGTCCCCAGCTGACCCTGGGCTCTATGCGGTGCTACCCCTTTGAAACGCCATGGTGGCGTTTCAATGGGGCAGTGCTGCACAGAGCCCGACCTCAGCTGTGTTGTGCAACCACTTTGAAACACTGAGGTGGCATTTCAAAGAGGCAGCACCACATGGTGCCCAGGGTCAGCTCCTTGTGGTGATGCTTTGTTTCTCTGGTATGGTCTCAGTGCGGTGCTGCCACTTTGAAGTACCCCCTCTTCCCCCTTCTCCCCCCATCTTATAGAGGCAGCAAGGGGTGGGAGGAGAGATTGACTAGTCCTTAATATCCACACAGCCATTTAGCCCCTGAATATTGTTGGTGTTTTGATTTAAAATCAGTGTTACCTAAAAGGGCCAGGTGTCAGGTCTGGGAAACTCCATGTTCTCGGTGTCTGGTTGAAAGTCATGTGCTTCTCTGGAACCTCTGGTTGGAATCCCAGCAGTCCTTCTCCGTCTCCTGTGCCCACTGGGTCACGTTCCTCTTCTCAGCTTGTGTTCAGGGCTTTGGGGTGAGATGTGGAAAGCTCAAGTCCCAGCTCCTGCATACTGAACTGAATGTCTCATAAGGGGAAAGGTTTGTTCCAGGCTGTTTGGCCTCCCAGAGCATTGTGCAGCAAATGAGCCATGTAGCTGGGCAGTCTGAATCCTCCCACTCCAGAGAGGCAGCAGGTTTAAAATAAACAAAAGGAAGTATTTCTTCACTCAGCTCACAGTCAACCTGTGGAACTCCTTGCTAGAGGATGCGGGGAAAGCTAGAACTTTAACAGGGTTCAAAAAAGAGCTAGATAGATTCATGGAGTTTAGGTCCATCAATGGTTATTAGGCAGGATGGGTAGGATTGGTGTCTCTAGCCTCTGTTTCTCTGGAGGTGGGTAACAGGGGAAGGATCATGTGAGGATTACCTGTTGTGATCCCTCCCTTTGGGGCATCTGGCATTGCCCACTGTCAGCAGACAAGATACTTGGCTAGATGGACCTTTGGTCTGACCCAGTATGGCTGCTCTTATGTTCTTAGAGGTGGGTATGCTTCTAGTAAAGTTTTTGGGGGTCCTTCGGGAGGAGCACAAGGGAAATGCTTTGGTTTAAGAAATTGAACTTATAGAAAAGCTAGTATACCTTCTGCCCAAACCAGAGTGTTTCAGCTCACAGGCTCCCCCATGACTGTGCTTGGCCTATGCAGTACAGAAGACACCAGCATTGCTCAGTACAAAACACTGATCGAGCCTTGTGTGAAGGCTGGAGCTGAGGTGTCTGTAGCTGAGTGGGCCTCCCTTGATGTGTCTGCCTACCCAGATGCTGGGGAGGGTTCACCTGCTCATCTGAGGGACGTCTCTTCTGCTTGCAGATTCTAATATTCTTGAAGAGGACATTGAAGAAAGGTAAATGTGGCTGGGAGGCAACTAAAAGCAGCGGCATCCTTACACTATTGTATTTCTCAGTTAAGGGGAGCATGGCCACATTCTCTCACCTGCTGCAAGTTAAAAGGAGAGAAGGGCTGAGATCACTCCTTTTGGGTGCTGCTTAACTGACCCAGGCATCTCCTGGGGATAGATGCACCTTCAAACCAGTGAGTGTAATGGGATGGGGATGGGGCTGGCTGTGAAGACCCAGAGAGACTGTATGAGCACCTGGGACCCTGTTAGGAGATGGCAAAGGTTGGGTTGGGATGAATGAGAATGAACCTGTGTGGGATATGACCATGCACAACAAAGTATTCAGCCATTAAACAGATGGAATTGGGTTCCTTGCCTAACCCCTGGTCGCTAGAGGTTGGACCAGGCCTGGGCAAAATCCGGCCCACGGGCTAGATCCAGCCCACCAAGCCACTAGATCTGACTCATGGAGGCAGCAGAGAGCCCCAGACAGGCTCCCCAGCTTGCCCCGCAACCCATGGCTGGCAGGGCTCCGTTTCCGTTTTAAAACTGGAGGGGGGGGGGGGGAGTTTTAGGAGCCACCCCTCCCCCAGCACATTTCCATTGGCCAGTTTCTGGCAGAAACCGGCCAATGGGAGCTGCTTGTTGAACTAACAGGCAGCTAAGAAGAATCACCCTCCCTCTCCTTGGCTCAGTTATTCATGAAGTACAGGGCCCGGCAAGCAGGCAGGCTGGCTGGGAACATTTTAACCTCTGCAGGCAGACAGGCTAGTTTGGCAGCTTGCAAGTAAGTCTCTTGGCCATGGCCTGCTTCTGGCACCCCAGCCCTTTCCTGCCCCAACTCTCTGCGTGCGCCCCCCTCCCCTCCCCACTCAACATACCCAAACCCTCTGTCCCCCTGTTATACCCATACCCCCTCCCAGATCTGGCACTCCAGTCTCCTGCCCCAGATCACAATCCCCCCTACCCTAGGTCACATCCCAAACCCCTGCACTCCAGTCCCCTGCCCTAGGTCACAACCGCCTGCTTCATCCTAACTCCCTCCCAGACTCTAGTCTCCCTCCTGCATCCCAGTCCCTTCCCCCAAGCTCCCTTCTGCACCCAACCTCCATCCCAGACCCCGCATCTCCTCCATTAATATCATGGAAGTGTGTGGCTCTTGACCGCTTTCCAAGATCTTAGCGTGGCCCCCCCATCACAAATTATTGCCCACTCTTGGGTTGGACTGTGCTCTGGAAAGAAGGGCTTGCACCTTCGTTCATGCTGGAACAGCCTTTGCATGGCTCCTCGGTGATGACACGCTGCCTCTTTCTCCCTCCCTAGAGATTCTCTTTCGAGAGCTGGAGGTGCGACAGGTGGCCCTGCACCATCTAATCCATTTCCTCAAAGAGACGGGGGAGCAGAAGCTGCTCCTGGATTTGCTCAGGTGAGGCTGAGCTGAGCATATTCTTTGTGGTTGGACCCTGAATGTGGGTGTTGAACAGGGCTGATGCTTTGTTTCTCTTTGCAGGTTCCTGGACAGGACTGAGGAGATTGCTGTGAGTATTCTCAATAATGGCAGGTCTTCCTCCTGTGTGGCTTTTCTGAGGTGTGAGGAGACCCCTCAGAGGGGCTGAGAACAGATGCACATGCCCCTCCTGCCTCTAGCAAAGGATGCTGTTGTGAGGAGAGCCTGGGGACTAGAAGTGACTAGCCACTCAGAGGCATGGGCTTGTGTCCATGTTTTGTTGGAAGCTGACATTCCAGATCTCCTGAGCCCATTACCATGTGAACAGATCCTGTTTTCTTTCTGCTTCTTCCAGCTGTTCCAGTACCGAGAGCACTTGAGCATCCAGGATGCAGAGAAACGAAGAGAATTTCTTAAAGGCTGCATCAGGTGAGCAGTGGAGCTGAATGTGGAGGGTGGAATAAGAAGTGCAGCCTGCTGGAGTAGGTAGAGCCAGAATCATAGCGCTGGAAGAGACCTCAGGAGGTCATCAAATCCAGTCCCCTGCCCAAGGCAGGACCATCTGTTTTTGGCCAAGGCTCAAATTTCTTGGTCAAGGTAAAGTCAAAAAATAATAGTAAAAAGGGAAAGAAAAAATTTGGGGGTCTGTTCTAAAGCATCTGGTGGTCTGGATTTGGCTCATGGTTTGCCTTTTGGCTGTCCCTGAAGTAGATTATGGTGATGTACAGGGTTAAAGAGACATTGGTCTCTCTTTCATCACTGAGTGGGGGTTTGAGGAACAACACAGGGTGATCATGAATAGCCTGTGGTGACTAATATTTTCTGCTGACTTGAAGGCAGAATCACATTGGGGATCTTACCCCATGGATGCAGCTGAAACTGGGTGTACTGTGGTGAAATGTTAGTTTCTGGTGGGCATCAGGGTATCATTAGCACTCCTCTGAGCTCCCTTCTCTCATCTACGCCTTTTTGAAGAAGTCCAGGAGGTTTCCTCTTCTGATTGGGCTCTCTTTATAGTTAGTCTTCATCAGAGAGAGCAGGCAGTAATCTGGGAAAGTGAGAGCTTGAGATCTCGCTGCCCCTCCCAGACCATCTGATGGCTGAGGCCAAAGATCCGAGTCACCACACATATAGAGAGCAAGAATGTGGGGAGTGCACCCCCTGGGAACATTCTGGTGGAGTGGGGATGAAAGCACTCCTCCAGGCAAGGTGTGCTGGAAAGAGATGCTGACAGTGACTGTCCTCATCACTTTCTGTTGACCAGGTTGCCATTTTCATCTGAAGATGCCGTTCATGTTCAAGATCATTACACACTCCTGGAGAGACAGATCATCATTGAAGTAAGGGCCCCTGTTCTTTGGCTGTAGAGGGAGTATGTCAGATCTCTCCACCTGTCCCAGGCTCCATCTGCTCTGGGAGGCTTGTTCTAAAGCTGAGGTTCCGCTTCTGGACAGAATAAGAAAGTTCTTAAGGACTGTAGCTAACTGGCTTGTCATCTCCAGGATCTAATGTAACTCTCTATATCCACACCTGTTCATAGTAGTTGCATCAAGCTGTCCCATTAAGAGTCAGATATGCTGATGGCATATGTTGGGCATTAGCTTCAGAGCTGTACATAGCATTAAGATGGTGTCACACTGTCTGGAATGGTTCACACCTATGAATACCAACCTCAGGACAGAACACCCCACACTGGATATATGTTCTATAATTAGATTCACAAATGTGAACCCCTGAAACACTGTAACAGTCTTACCATCTAAAGTTACAGATAGTCCTCTTGGGCACTCCAGGCTGTCTTTGCTTAGGCAAGCTGAATGAAGTGATAAATGGGCACTTACATCAAAGATTTAGGTTGCTCCTAGTCCCAAGAGATCAGTCACTGACCCCAGATCTCACAAAAAAAGATAACACTTGTAGATAATCCATAGTGAGCTAAGGATTTATTAACTAGGAAAAACTATAGTTATTTACAGGTTAAAACAGGGAATGTATATACATAAATGTATGGTTCTAAAAGGTGATTGAGGTATAGTACTCTGTCAGCACTGAGTGTCCTTTTAGGGCTAACCCAGGTTGATCCTGGAGATCTGCATTTGTTTCCTAGCTCTAGCCTGGTGAGAGTCCAAACAGCAAAGAGCTATAGAATTTTCATGTCAGATTTATTAATTTCCTTCTTCCAGAGTTCAAGCTGATGGGATGTGTTTTCTCCTACGTAGCATCTTATGGGTGTGAGAGGACCATCAACTCAGTCTCTGTATGGTGATGTTTCATTATGGCCCACTTAGTTTTAAAAATCCTTCTTGACAGGAAAGAACGTTCCTCCTGCTTGGGTTCACAAGTTCAGAGGAGACATTTTTACAGTTATAAAGCAAAACTAACTTATTATCTTACAGCCCGGGGTTCAGACATTGCAAATAAAATTATTGCATGCAGTAACTTACAAGCATTTTATAGAGTTTAAACTCTAAATACATCTTTACAAGTCTTACATAGGGATGTAAGCGACTAATAGACTAGTCAACTACCTGATAAGCAAATGCTTATTGGGTAGTCAAGTAGGAACTCGACTAGTTGCTTCCCCACCCTTGCAGCCTCTGTCAGAGAGAGGCAGCAAGGCAGGGAGCAGGAGCTGATGCTGGGGGGAGCCAGGTTAAAAGCCAGTTCTTCCCAGCACTGTCTCCGCAGGGGGCATTGGGGAAATGGCGCAAGCGGGGATTGAAACAGTCCTGCTGGTGCCAGTCCCAACTGCTGCTCCTCTCCCTTTGAAATGTACAAGAGCTGCCTCTGGGTGGCTCGTGTACATTTTAAAGAGAGAGAGCAGCAGGATAGCAAGCCAACCCCCTTATCGACTAATTGAGTAATTGGTGGAAATTCCATCAGCTACTCAATTAGCTGGTTAATCGAAATTTAGCATCCCTAGTCTAACACCTATCTTGAGCAATAGTAACATACAGATGAGCTGGTCTGCTTTCCAGCTATGAATTTGTCAGTGCTTAGCTGATACCTACAGCATTGGCAAAAGCTTGCACCTGGTCTACTAGTTTCATGGAAATTGGGCCAGGAAGCCCTTCTGGGAATTGGGCAAGCAAACTGTGACTGTCTTTATTTTCATGCAGTCTTTTTCATCCTACATTTCTAGGCAAATGACCGGCATCTGGAGTCTTCTGGGCAGTCAGAGATATTTAAGAAATACCCACGAAAGGCCTCAATCCTCAACATGCCACTGGTGACCACGCTATTCTACTCCTGCTTCTACCACTACACAGAAGCTGAGGTGAGGGCAACAGTGGGATGAGGCGGGGGTTGGAATTCAGTGCTGAAGCCCTGGGTACCAGTCACTAAATAATAAGGTCTAACTTTATCTTGTGCTTTCCATCAGTAGATCTTAAACCACTTTAAAAGGGACTTTAGTGTCACTACCCCTGTTTTACAGGTGGAAAAATGAAGCACGGAGAGGTGCAGTGACTTGTGTCCCACAGCAGACCAATGGCCTACCCAGGACTAAACCTGTATCTCCCGAGTCCCAGTCCAGTGCCACTCAGCCACACTGCTCAACTAATAGTGTTGGCACGCTGGTAAAGGAAGAGGATGAAACAATTTCCCTCCATTTACAAACTCCCCCTCCCCACCCCACCACGCACGCACACACGTGCAATCTCCAGAGAGTTTCCTCAACCTTCCAGAACGGTCCTCACATTTTATGGAATTCTGGCACTTCATGGGAGACATAAGAAATGTGGGGACAGCATTAGAAGGCCATATTGCCTGCTATGGCAGCCATCACAGAAGTGCTGCCATATCAGAGAAAGCATCTTCTGGATCCAGCATCCAAGGGGTTAACTTAGCTTTTAACTTTTTCAGGACCATATGTGAGACAGGTGGTCTTTAAAGTATGTGTGAGGGCCGTAGGCTAGAGGTGTGGGAAACCCTACCCCAAATAGCACGGGAGGTGATGGGAGGGTCACTTCTGTCTGGAACCTTCATTTTCCAATCTAGCATTAGCCTTGGTAATGTGCAATGGTAGTGGCAAGCAGGAGGCTTGTCTGTCAGGATGTGTCTGTGCCAGGGGTGAGGAACTTTTTTGGCGTCAAGGGCCACTGACCCACAGAAAAATCACTCTGGGGTTGCACACATAGTGAGAAACCAAAAAAAACCAAACCCTCACTGATATGGCCCCTGACTATGAAGGAGAAAGACACACCCCACATTCCCCTTGTACACCAGAACCTAATGGGGGGCCAGGCTAGTAGACTTTGTGTGGTCCAGTCCCATAGTAGGTGCGAGCTCCCCAGTGCTAGGGGTGGAGCTGTGGGCCTTGGGGGCTGGATGCAGGCAAGCCAGGGGCTACATCCGGCCCCCAAGCCTGAGGCTCCCCACCTCAGTCTACGCTGAAGCTGCCTAACTTGGATAAACAGACTTACTCTAGTTGGGCTCAAACTAGTCCACTAAAAATAGCAGTGTGGATGTTCTGGCTTGGGTGGAGGTTGGGTCTGAAGCCATTTGACCCTGTACGCTTCAAAGCCTGAGCTGGAACATGCATGTTTCTATTTTTAGTGCACGAGCGTGAGCTTTGCTGCCATGAATGTGTGTACCTGGGTTGGGAGAGTCACTCCTAGTCTGCAGTGTAGACTTATTGTAAGGGGCAGGGGGCCCAAGAGCTGAAAAGGCTAAGCCCTGTCATCTGTCTCTCTTCAGGGGACATTCAGCAGCCCGACCAACCTGAAGAAAACCTTTAAGGTAGGGAGTGCAATCTGACACGGGTCTTATTTTTGTTGGGGGTGGGTTTTTGTGACAGCATCAGTAAAAATGCAGGCTGCAGAGTTGGGGGCTGGGCTGGTGCCTGGGAGGAAGGAAATTGAGAGACTGAGTCCTGTCAGAAGTAGAGGTTGCTGGCTCTGCAGGGAAAGAGATAGAAGGGAAGTGGGATTAGATCAGGGTGGGCAATAATTTTTGCCTGGGGTGGGTGGGATTGGTCTGGGGGTGGGGAAGCCCCTTTGCCCCCCCCCTTCGCACTAGGCACTCATGCCCTGGAAGAGGCTTGGCACGCTCCCCCATCCTCAGGCCAGTCAGGGCCTGGGGGCGGGGGAGCACGGGAAGCCTCCTCCCACCCTGCAGGAGCGTGTGGTACTTTGAAGTGCTGCGGGCTCCTCGCAAGGCCGGGGAAGGGCAAAGGAAGCTTCACGCAGCTCCCCCACCCCCAGGCCCTGATTGACCTGGGGCGGGGGAGCATGCAAAGCCTCCTCTGCTCTCCCCTCTGGCCTGCTGAGGCCCTTTTGCCCACCCCTGGATTAGATACAGTTGTTACACAAGAGGTGAACTCTGTGGAGACATTTGCTTTGGCCTGGCCTAGAAGCTGGACCATCTTGGAGGACAAGGGCGGAAACTTGGCTGCAAGAGCCTGCTGGAAGTTCTGTGGGAACCTGGGGCGTGAGGACCCACTGGAATCCCTGGTTACAGGAACCCTTGCCCCTGGATTTGAACTCCAAGCTCTGTGAGGTTGTTCCCTTAACTGGGGTTAACTCCCCTGGCCTCAGCTGGCTTTGGTGCTTGGGTGACCTATCTCACTTCTCATGGTTTGGAGGGGAAAATGGGCTCTCCCCACAAGCAGTTTATTGCTAGTCTCATTCTGCTGCAACCAGTCCTGCTGGGAGCTTCTTCCATGCCGTCTAACTGCATGGCATGCTGCCTGGAGTTATTGTGCCATGAGGCTGGCTTTGCTGGAGGCCTAAGCCATGTAACCCTGCCTCAACAGGAGGAGCAGATCCTTTGTGTGACCCTCCATACACTGCTGTACTGAAGTTTGGACAGTACCATCTCCTCCTAGCAGCTGACTTGCTGTCTGCTGAGGGAGTGGCGCTGCCTGTTTCCTCACCCCAGGCTATGTTCTCATGCTCACCATTCAGTGTCTCTGCCTTGCAGATCCCAGACAAACAGTATATGCTGACAGCTCTGGCTGCCCGTGCCAAGCTGCGAGCCTGGAATGATGTGGATGCCCTGTTCACCACCAAAGTGAGTAGCAAAACCTTTCTGGGGAGTGGGTCCAAACAGACAGATTAAGGTTTGATGGGGCCCTGGGCCAGAGCAAAGGAGAGGATCTCCACCCTTTCCACCTATGGTCCTGCTGCTCTTCCACCCTTTCCACGTGCAGCCTTGCCCACATCCCTACCTCATTCTGACCCTGTGTCACAGCCCCACCACTGTTCTACCCACAATCCCCTCACATTTTGCCCCCGCTCCACTGCAGCCCACAACCTGTTTACTTTCTTTTTCCCTCACCTGGGACCAGAGAAGTGCTATCTGCCCACCAGGTCCCCAGTGTGGAATGAGAGCGTAGCCAGCTCTGAGGCCATGGCTGGGGGAATAGCTCCTGCAGTCCCAGGGCCTCTGCAAGGTTCAGGTGCTGGGCCTTCTCCCGCCCCACACAGTGCTTCTGCCATAGACAGTGGGGCAGGGGTACCAGGGCTTCAACTGCCCTGCCCAGTGCTTCTGCTAAGGGAACAGGGTCAGGGTGCAGGGACTTCCCCCACCCCACCTGGTGCTTCTTCTGAGGTCGTCATTAGGGTCCCCGGCCACAGGCCCCATTGGCCCAGGGGCTAAAATATCACACTGTTCAAACACTGGTTATTTCCTGACTACGTTTGTCTGTTTCCATTTGATTTGAGAGCCACGCGCTGTCCCCTGCCTGGCCTGATCTGCTCTGTGTTGAAGTCTCCTATGGCCCTGACCCTGCCACTGAATTGTATGGCATACTCTGGGGTTCATCTGGAGAGACATTGCTTGATAATCTGAGCCTGGCCCATCCATGCTCTGAGGTCCAGAGTGGTTGCTCAGAGAGCAAATTCCTTGTCCAGAGAAGATGAGACGGGCTTAGTACAGGTCCTGCCAGCTCAGCTAGAGAAAGAGGCGGCCTTTGAGGTTCTGCTGCCGGGAGTCACATGCATTATGAGCCCAGCCTCCAGATTTGGGATGCTGCTGATTGTGGAACTATGATCTGTCAGGGAAGAGCAGCATCCTCAGCCCAAAGCAGATTTCCACTGCCCTCTGAGGGATATGGAGAGGGCGGGGAGGAGGAGAAGCAATCCTAGTGGCTCCTGTGCGCCAAACCCAAATCAACTAACAGCCCTGTTCCTCAGTTCCCCACTTTTTCTGGGAATCTTGCATGGAATGTCCCTTTTGAAAAGATTAATGCAGAATTCGGGTTGTTGTTTCAGAACTGGCTTGGCTACACCAAGAAGAGAGCTCCAATTGGCTTCCATCGGGTGGTGGAGATCTTGCAGAGGAACAACGCTCCTGTGCACGTGAGCAAAGGAATTGCCCTGTCACAGCATGCCATCCAGTCTGCTATCTTGCTACACTGGATCAGACGTTCAGGCCTTGCAGTCTGCTATCCCATTGCATTGACTCAGACCACTTAGCCACCTGGCTTGATAACATACTTCCAACAGAGACCATTACCTACCTTACAGTGTACCTGGGGAAGGGGCTGTTTATTTCTTCCTGAACCCCCAAGTGAATTTGCCAGAGAGGGGCATTGAGTTATTGTTTGCTGCCTGGCTTCCATAGCTGGGGACAATGATGGACTTCCTCATGTGAAGTTCCTCTTATATTTGGGCCAGCTGAGTCCCTTAGGGATATAGATGCTACAGACGCAGGCTGGAAGCACGATGGTGGAGAGTGAGAGGGGGCAAGAACCCAAGGGAACTAGACGCAGTGAGGTGTGGGTTATGGGGCTGCTAAGAGAGATGGACAGCAGCAAGTGCTGAAATGTCTGTGGGATCAGATCATGTATGGCAAAGCCAAGGCCATCAAATAGATTGTTCCCTACATTAGGTTTCTAGGTGCTTAATTTGGGCAAGGTTCATCTGATGGAATTGCTCTCTGGGCTGGCAGGGCCCATGAGGAGGGCTTGGGTTCACTACCCCTGAAACCCAGTGAGCAGGTCATCTGTGAGGCTATCCCATCCACACACTGCCCTCCACTTGCAGAGGGGCCCAGACTGTATGGCGCTCTTCTGTAAAGGGCTAGTTGTCTATAGTTGGGGTATGTTTAGGGAGATGAGGAAAGGGTGACTGGGAAAAACAAGCTCTGCTGATGGCTCCTGCCCTTCCCATCCAGGTGCTGCAGGAGTACGTGCGCCTGGTGGAGGACATAGAGGCAAGGTTGAACCTTGCCATGAAGTATAAGTGCCACGATGTTGTTATTGATGTGAGTTCCTGCTCTACAAGGGGGAAGAAGGTCTGCACCCCCCACATATACACACACTTGGCTGAGGCCAGGCTCTCCCACATCTCCCTTGCCTTATTGCCCTGTGCCCATCTTGTTTGCCTCTGGATGTACATTCTCTTTGTTTTTGGTGTCAGCTGGTGTTCCCAGAATCAGCTAAAGCCAAGTAAGCACTGCTCACCCTCTTTCTACCTCCGCTGGGGCTATCCCTAGCAGGGACGTGGGGCTCAGTCTTCTTCCCCATACTACAGGCCTCTGCCCCACTTCATCCCTTCCTCCAAACCTGCCCCTGCTCCACCCCCACCCCACCTCTTCCTGCCCCCTCTGGTCCCCTGGGAATCCCTCCTTCAGGCCTTTTCCTTGCGCAAGACAAGCCAGGGGATTACTGGGGATTTGATACAGGGCAGCAGTAAGGACCACCCCCCTAGCCCACTCCCCTGAGCAATGCAAGGCTCAGGGGAATGGGCTTGGACACTGCACTTCCTGCCGCCACAGTGTGGGGACGTCAACATGTCTTCAGCTATACAATTAACCGGTAAGCCTAGGGTTATAGGTTAATCTTGTCAACTACACACATTCTCCCCCGCCCTGCTGCCTCTGTATCAGAGGCAACAACGCAGGGGGGTGGGGCAAGCGAGGCTGCCATGAACTGCAGAGTGGCAGTGGGCTCCCCGGGAGTGGGGCCAGAGCACACTGGCTGCCGGCCCCACTCTCAGGGACTATAGAATAGTCGAGTAACTGATAAGAATTCATGTGGTTATTCAATTATTCATTTACCCAATATCTAACATCAGCAGTGAAGCTGAATATCGCAGGCTGGGAGATGGGTGACAGAGCAGGGCAGAGCAGGCTGCTGGGTAGGTCTGGATTCTGCCACCATGATGAGTGGTGGGGACTTGACCCCTGCTGCCCCGCAAGGCTCCCTCAGGTAATCACGCAGGCTTCCCTGTGTCCCATGGCTTACATGGGGGACTGTCCTGTCCATAGAATGGCTGAGGTGGCTTTGATGGGGTCCCCAAAGTGCAGGGTCTGGGGCAGACACCCCAAAGCATCCTATGGATGTGACGGCTCTACCCCCACCTGCCAGCAGTTCTGCTGGTGCCTCCCCGGCTGCTGTTCTTAGCCTGGCTCCTTTGGAGTAGAGATGTGTGCTAGAGTGGCCTGAGGCTTAAAATTTTCTCTAGTGCAGGACTGTGAGCTTCAGTCATTGGGGTGAATGGTTGGTGCATTAACCCGTAGAGCCTCTCCTTTCTGGACAGGACCTTTCCTAAAAGTTTGCAGTGAAGACCCAACCTTCCATTGGGGCAGCCCATAAGATTTATGATTTTTCCCTGGACTGTCTCTCCTGTGCCAGATCCCACTGCAGAGTGATGAGTGTTTGGGGAAATCAGGATATAGCCAGTGCTTTGGGAAGATTGGAGAGTTATTCCTCAACTGAACAGAGGGGTGGTGCCAAGTAAAGGAAGTTGCTTCACTTAGCTCTGGTTTTGCTGTTTAACTAGACATACAGAGACCTGAAGGATCGTCACCAGCTGATGGCGTACAGGTGTAAGGTGCAGCGGGGCTCTGCAGAAGAGGACAAGATAGACAGCATCCTCAGCAACATGGTAAAGAGTGACTCCTCGCCCACATACACTTGAGCTAGCCCTGTGGAGCTGTGTCCTGTGGACACATTACTCAGAAAGAGGACTGGGTTTGTTTGGTGTGTGGCATAGGGGTTGCTGCCCTGAGTCCACATCCTCATCCCCCTTCCTGCTGGGAGCATGCTAATCCATGAGGAGGTTCCAGTTAGATACTGGAAAGGGGAATTTGTGCAGAGTCTCTGGAAAAGAGCCAGTGCTGTAAAAGGGAGAAGTAGCAACTGCTCAGTGCTGAGTCACCACAGTAAAGGATTTGATTTCTGTCTGTGATAACAAAAAGAGGCTTGAGGCGTTGTGCTAGAACTAGTGTCCTGAGTGTGAAAAACAATCGCTGACCCTAGAGAACTTACAGTCTTAGCATGTGACAGGTGATAACTAGTGGTGGTTTAATGTGGGCGTGGGCTCCTTTTTGATGGTCCATTCTCGATACAACCTGCCAGATGATTGCTTTGGGCCTCTTGGAATCAAAGACGCTTTTACCTCTGGGTTTGGTATTCTGTTTGCCTTTTCATGTTAGAAAGGCCCAATTGTATTGCAAGCTTTTAGTGAGTCCTAGTCCGACAGAGGACTGCAAGTCAGGAACGTCTGAATCAGAATCCTGGCTTGCTACATAGCCTTGTCCCTTTCCTTTGTGCCTTGGTTTCTCCATCTGAGCCAGGCAAGCAATCCTGACCTCTCTTGTAGGGGAAATGTGAGGTTCTATATATTGTGATGATCTTTAGCACTCGTCTTTACTGCTGCTTGTCAGCTCCCTGCATTTCACTCAGCATGGCGCTGACATGCTAGCTCAGTCAGTTTGTACTTCGTCACTTGACTTGGGTTTTTTTTGTTACTCGTCCCAGAGCTGCTGGATTTGGGTTTCGCATGCTGTAGGAATTGTTTTAATTGACTTAAACTTCAAAGCTTTCCAGCGACATCAATTTATAAACACGCCCACCTTGTCATTTTTTTGGAACATCTGAGCATGGGGCTGAATTCTCTGGCACTGTTCTCCCTTCCAGTGGGGCAGATACCCCTTGGGCATATTCCTGAGAGATCTGACCTACTAGCCATGTCCTGTTGTGCTTTTCTTTCAGCAAATCCGATGGAAGAATTGAGACACATCTGCTCCCTTCAGAACCATCTCAATTTGCCATTGCCATGCCAGTGAGAGAGGAAATTATGGAGCCAGCCTCAGTGCCAACAGAGCAAGTTCCATTTCCAGTCTTGGTGTGGCTGGTCTGATATTGCCAGTCAGTGCTAATAGCTGCTGGGACAGAAACGCATCCAGGCTGACATAAGGCAAACCCAGCTATCTGGCTAATGGAACAAGACACTGATGAACTGGAATCAATGCTCTGTAACAGGCCAGACCATGAGATGAGCATGGCCTCAGTGTACAGATGGAAGTCAAGTCAGCAAAGCAGCAGCTACTTCAGATTTGTGCAGAATTGGGGCTCATTCAGGTGTGAGGAACAAAGCAATTATTGTTCCTCACACCTGAATGATTTCTCCTAAGGATAGAGGTGACCCACCCCTTTGCCGTACCAGCTGCTAAGGCTGGGGCAAAGATGGCTGTGTCAGAAGTGAAGATGCAAGAACCACACATGGGGCTGCATTCTCCGTGCTTCTGCAAGCATGATGGGTAGGGAAAGAATTCTTGCTGCTTAAAAGCCCAACCTTCCTGTGCACCTCTGATTAACCCTCAGAAAAGAATCTTTCAGCTAAGTGCAGATTGCTAGGGCGATTACCTTTGTTGATAGCCCCACTCCAGGCACTGCATCTCAAGACCCGTGTTTTCATCCAAAGGGAAGCTGGCAGTTCAGCCTGGAGCTCATCAAGCCTCTTGTTGAGTTGGTTAGAGAACGAGGTAAAATTCCCTCGTAACAAGTGTGAAGATGCTGGCCCTGCGAAGCTCCTTGGAATAGTCTTCTCCCTGGCATTTACATGGAGAGAGTTTTGCTGCATCCCTTAGAAATGTGACACTCCCATGAGGTTCATGCCAGCTGTGTCATGTCAGACCACAGTTCCTGTTCCTTAAATAAAGCTGCATCTCTGGTTCTCTTTGTGGCTCCTATCTACTTCCTTCCCTAGTGCTTTTCTGTCACCAGGTACCCTGATCATGGGAGGTTGCTCCACCTTTTGAGAAGTGGGCAAGTGAGATGCACCTCAGAGTATCCCAGGGTCATAAGAAATGTGACTGGTGGGACAATTTTGCCTTAAAAGAGAAGCTTATCTCAGGCAGCAATCTCAAATCCTGGATGTTCTTAGTAGGGGCACATCTGACAGCACGTGTTTCTGAGAAACACACAGCCTTGCAAATGGCCATACAAAAATGGTAGTTATTTATCTGTTGAAGCTAACAGCAGCCACATGCCAGTCCCAGGGCAGAGTCTGGTTCTAGGGTGCCCCCCTGGTATGCTGTAACAACCCTAATTAAGTGTATGATAAAAAGGGAATTTTCAGAATATTTTCTGATATGTCTCACTTTCCACTGTATGCTGCATTGTTATCTAGTGGGTGGGAAAGGATTGGTTGGTCTACACTAGGAACTTGCATTGCCGTAGCTACATTGGTCAGGGGAGTGCAAAAGCCAAACCCCTGAGAGACATACCTGTACCAACTTAATCCCCAGCATAGACAGCACTGGATTGATGGATGATTTCTTTATTGACCTACGACTTGTCTGCATTTACAGTGCTTCATCCCTATACCGTTTTGTGAAGATGCTACCTATGCTGATGGGACAGCATTTCCCATCAGCGGGTTCCCTACCCTCTAAAAGGCGGTAGATATGTCTGCACAGGGAGCTAGATCAGAGTAACTGTCATTCAGGAGTGTGGATTTCACATGCTCCTGAGCAATACAAGTTATACTTGCGTAAACTTGTAGTGTAGACCAGGGCCTAGTTGCCGTCCGTCAGGGAGGTGGATTACCTGTACTGATGGAAGAATGCCTCCTATTGGTATAGTGTCTATACTGCACCAGGATAACATTGTAAGTGGATTTGCCAAAACCTTAAAGAGAATGTTGAATGTTGCCTAGTTGTCTGAGCCAGGATGGCCCAGGCTGACTCTGTATCAATGGAGAATCTGAGAAGGCAATGGCAAATCTAGTCAGTAGGACAGACACCTAGCAACCACCAACGCAGAGGCAGATAAATTTCCTGACCTCTCAATAGGGAAGCCAAGCGCAATCACTCAGTTTAAGAACAAAGGACTGGAACGTGTGAGGTAGGAAGGTGAGAGTTGGCTGCTGAAAGGAAACTGGGCTCCCACCTGGGAGCTGACCAAGTAGGTCAGACTGAGCCTAAGCCTGAAGAAGGAGTTCACTGCAGTTTGGCTGAGATTCTGTGCTCACCAGAATGGATGATGTTTTAACTTTCATTTTTCCATGCTAATCTGAAGACTTATGTTCCAGTTGTCTAATAAATTTGGCTCTTTTGAAAGTGCTGCCTGAGAGTCACTGTCAATACTTGGTGATGTGCATTAGTCCCTGAAGAGTGGACAAGTCTCTGCCAGGGGGTTGGCTCAGTTGGACTTATTGAACAGAGTTCACAATATGAAGCAGGAGTGATGAAGCCTTAGAGGTTCAGTTTGAGGAGGTGGTGAGGGTGTGTGGCCTATGCAGTGCAGAAAGAGCAAAACACCTGTGGGTCTGGCACATTGAAGGGGCTTCTAGAAACTTTCCCAAAGCAGGTGGCCTAGCACCTATCCTGTGGATCCAGGATTGTGCAATTCTGGAGTCCTACATTAGTAAGTAGTAAGGCTTGTCCCTCTTGGGGTGAGTGCTGAACTGTGGAGTTTGGAAGCAGGGAAGGGAGCTGCTCAGGAATCTTGATAGCTGTTTAGACGCTGCAACAGTGCAGCACTGGGAGCTAACTATGCTTAAAAAGGAACCCGAGGAATGCAAAAGCATCCTTTCCTGTGTTTGGAAATCGGGTTTCTGGACAGTGACTGCCTCACATTTTGTAACCACTGCAAGGAGCAATGTCCAGCTGAGGGGTTATCCCTGGTGATGCCACTGCCTCCAAAAACCCAGAGTGCTGCTTGTGACAGTTATCTTCTCTTTCTGAATGGTGATAGTGGAACTGTGGAAAGCAATGGCATGACTACTGTTTGATCTTTCAGTCTCTTAATGGATATGGTTTAGAAGTGTCCATATGTGCTGGGGGAAGAGAGTTGGATTGTTAATTAGACTTCTGTTTGCTACACTGGCAAGCCATCGAGACTTCAGATTGTCTGTTCAATTCTTTATTATCCACAAGGAGGTCTGTGGCACAAGCCAAGCCAAATCTTATTGATTTTAGTCAGTCATGAGGGGGCTTTTCTAGATCACGGTGGAGTAGTAGTGTGATGTTTGCCACTATCTTTATGTACTCCCTTCAAGTAGGCTATGTGCTGGCACAATATTAGCCAATAATAGCAGCCATGAAGTGGTGTTGATGGGAGCGTACTGCCAGCGATGCAAAAAGTGACATTAATTTTGGTGTGCACTAAAACGATGTGTGGGCTTCTGCTCCAAACTGGGACACAGTCATATTCCACTGTGGAATGGACTACGACTCATGTCACTATTTGGAGTGTGTCTGTTTCCCCAAGATGTTCTTGCAAGTTTTTGTATAATGTTGACCCTGGCCTTCATTTTCCTTTTGGTTTTTGCAAGGTGGCGACAGAAGCTGAGACTGCAGCAAAAATGGATGCTTAATGTTTTCTTAGCATGGGTATTTTTTTCAAATGAAAAGCTGAGGCCACTGTTTTTGAGGCATTTGGTTTTAACTGCCATGCCTTAAAATAGGTTTCTAGTGTTCTCAAGTCCTGTTCTAGAACTTTCTCTGAGGTTTCAAATGAGGAATCCTGAGTAGCCAGTGCGATGTCATCTGCATATATGAACTTCAATACCTTTGTCCTGTCCCTTCTCTGAAGCCCCATCCTGCTCACTCCATCTCCCCTCCCTTTGCCACTCACTCCCCAGTCCTCCCTCACTTGCTCATTTTTTGCAGGGTGAGTCTGGGGATTCGGGTGCAGGAGAGGGTGCAGACTTTAGGGTGGGGCCAGTAATGTGGGGTTCAGAGTGCAGGAGAGGGCTCTGGGCTGGGGTGTGTGGAGCCAAAGGGTTTGGCATGTAAGATGGGGTTGGGAGATGGGAGGGGGGTACAGGCCCTGGGCTGGGGGGTGTGGGTTCTGGAGTGGCTGAAATGGGTTCAAGGTGAAGGAAGGAGTTCAGAGCTAGGAAAGAAGGCTGGGTGGGGGAGTTTAGGTGTAGGAAGGGGATCCAGGATTGGGCAAGATGTTGGGATGTGGGCTTCTAGTGGCACTTACCTCAAGAGACTCCCCAATAGAGGTGACATATCCCTTGGCTCCAAGGCATAAGGCTGTTAGGAGGCTCTGCATTGCACACCCTGCCACCCCTGCAGCTCCAATTGGCTCTGGTTCCTGGCCCATGAGAACTGTGGAGCCAGCACACAGGACAAGGGCAGCACAGAGTCCCCTAGCCACTCTGTGCCTCAAAGCCTCTGGGTCTTACTGCTGCTTCTGGGAGCCACACAGAGCCAGGTAGGGCCTTCTAGCTCTACCAACCAGAGTTGTAATGGCTTGGTCAGCAGTGCTGACTAGAGCCACCAGAGTCCTTTTTTTGACCAGATGTTCCAGGCGAAAACCAGACACTTAGCCACCATAATCGCAAAGAGCAGATGCTGCACCCTGCTCCCCTCCTGCAGCAGGGTTTGGGCTCAGTCATCCCTCTTGCCTCCCCCACCCCCATCCCCCCCGGCGCCCATTTTGAGTAAAAGTCACAGGCAGGTCGTAGGCTTCTGTGAATTTTTGTTTATTTCCTGTGACCTATCTGTGACTTTTACTAAGCATACCCATGACGAAATCTTAACTTTACTCATGACTCTTATTTTTGCTCATTCTCTGTGGGATGGGTGATGTGGTCCTGGCCCTTTAAGGGTCTGGGCTCTTAAGCAAACAGCAAGGTTCTAACAGGGACATTTGGTAACTAAGCAATAGCCATGACAACTCACTTGTTTGTGCTGAGTTGCCTGGCTCCAGACTAGGAGGTTGCCTGTTGTTGAGAACAGCAGGGAGACACCTGTTCAAGGGTCTCAGCTGGTGGGAGATCCAGGAGGCTGCTGAGGCTTGAGCTCATGCAAGAAGTGCTGTTTCCTGCTTGATGAGGGGTGGTTTCTCATCAGCACTTCAGCTGGGGGCAGGACAAAGTACAACATTCAGACAACAGAAAGTGCACAGTGGTTGTGAACAATGTTCCCTCTATTTTTTCCATCCATGTGTGGAATAAATTTTATGTGCACCAAAACACATGCAGATGTGTACTCCAGTGGAAACACATGCTGCCAGCTGTGGGTGCTGTTGGTGCTGTGCTAATCAGCTGAGTGGCATTTGAATCTCTCTTACATGGCTGCTCAAGTACTCATCTTACAGGGAACACTGATTGTGAGAGTTATTCACTTGAGTGTTCCTTACTCGTGCTATAGTGCCACCAGAGTCAATAGGGCTACTCATGGGAGTAGCAGCTTCAGGATCAGGCTCTTTGTTTTTTTGTGATGTTATAAACAAAGCAATTTGCTTATAACTGGAGAGTCTTGGGGTCTGACTTGGTGCATCAGGCCTGCTGTGGGAAGAGGGCATCTCTGGCAATATCCAGCCTCCCCTACTCAGTGGGTGCTTTGCCTGAGAAAGGAGTGCTGGAGAAACCCATAGGAATGCCCCTTCCTTGCTGTATTATCTTTGCGTAGTTAGGGCTGTTTTCAGGATCAGTTTCTGGTGGGCACAGGCGCAGCTCCCAGCCCTTGGGACGAGAGGAGGGAAGTGCCTTATGTGGCTCAGTAGCCCCCCCCATACTGGCCACTGAGGCAATGACTGACTGCAGTGCTTAAGTAGGAGAATGGGTGGGCCTTGGGCTAGGCCAACTGATGCAATAAGCTGTCTGCTTCCCTTAAAAAGGCCTGACTGTTGCCTGGCTTGAAGAAGTGGTTTACTCAATGTCTAAAGCTTCCCATCACTGTCAAATGAACTGGAATGGTGACTCCATGATATGGGTCCAAGCCCAGAAGGCACCAAGCACTTTCATTTCATTTGGAGTCAGGGGTGCTCAAAACTTTGTCTAAAACTGGTAACAACCAGAGGGCCCAAGCTTCCAGTGTCCTGTGTTTGCACTGTGATGTGCTTTGCAGTGAGACTGCATGCTGCTCCTGTGAAAGCCACGTGTGGCTCTGGTAAGGCTCTGATCTCCAGCAACAAAAATACCAGACTGTAAGCTGAGACCTAAAAGCTGTTCAGCTACTCATGCTGAGGGGGAGAGATACAGAAGGAAGGAAGGGAGATGATTGCACATCACCTCAGCAGCAGCGGTGGGAGGGTAGGAAGCTGAGGATGTTGGGGCGCCCAATGCTGACACAACTCACGCTGGTGACGAATGAAAGATGTAATACTTGGAGGCTAGAGCTGCTCACCTTGGCTTAGTTTTTGTATTACCTGTAGATAAGGAGCAGCCCAAACTGCATCCTTCCTAGTGCTGTATGAGCAGCTTGCCAATTCTAGCCAGCCACAGCTACACTCCTAGAATGAATTAGATTGTAGCTCCATGGAAACGTTAGTCCCAGCATGTAGTGCTCCATCGTGATCTCAGAGGTTCTGCTGCATCACATGCTGGGATTTTTCTGTTCTTCCTTCCTACTGGTGATGCGTCATGTTGTTGAAGTAGAACTAGGGGTATATTTGCTACCCCTACTCCATGGGGATTGGCTGCAATGCCAAACTGATGGATGCTGGGTCACTCTTCTAACTGGTGCTCATTGCTGAAGGTTCTCATTCAGGGCCACGATGTCTCATATCACGGTGAATTTGAAGACCTTTCAGTCTGAGCAAGCAGCAGAAGAAAGCAAGCAGCCTTTATTGTGCCTGAGAAGACGCTGCAAGGGGATGATGGTGAATGCATGTGCCTATGCTGTTTTCTTCTGCAAGCTCCTCTGTGTTCTCAGGTAAGACTGAAATAAGTGTCCTTTCCTTTAATGTTTCTCAGTGCTGATGAAACGAGCTGGCTTGACAGGCCTGGAGACTGAAAGCCTCCATTAATCCCCAGAAAAACGGCAACCAGGCTAACTGGCAAATTCCCTTCACCAATAGACCTTAGTTCTCTCCTGGTGGAAAGAAGAGGAGTGAGAGAAGAGTTGAATTATCAGCAAGTAGGCCAGTTAGTTCCAGATGTGGTGGTATAATTTTATGATGTGGAGGCCCTTTTCGCTAATTCAGCATGGGTTGAGGAAGTCTTCAGAGTGCAATGAGGTGTCTTGGTTCCTATCAGTCTGGGTGCCCTGGAGGGGGGAAGACTCCATATTTCATTCCCAATTCCCTGAGCCTGTGAGATTCACCCTCTGTTCTGGGTGAGGTGACTGCAACCATTCCTTTCAGATGTGGATCTGTGGGCTAGTGGATGGAATTCAAGGTGTAGATATTGCCCTTTGGAGCCCTAAATGTCTTGTGTTCATGTTGCCTAAGGGGCATCCCTCACCCCATACCATATTCCTGCAAATGTGGTCACAAGGGGTTTTGGAGTTGTAGCTCCTTGATGTAGAAGGAAGGAGCTGCTGGGGGGTGTCTTCCGTGAGGGCCTCTCAGGGTCTGGAATCTACTCCCATTCCTGCGAGAAACCTGTGACCCTTCTGCACATACTGCAAAACTCCCGTTTTCTTCACGAGGATTTGAAGAGTGGACTTGGTAAGGGATGGATAGGGTTGTTTGTTATAAGGGGTGATTCAGAAGTGGGGTAGGATTGGATTATGGTGATGTGGGTACCTAGCAGAGGATCTAAGGTGAATTTAGGTAATGATCATTGTGAATTTTAAATCCTGGAAAGCAGTAACTGGAGCTTGTGGGGAGGATGGGGCTGTCACTGGCTTTTGTTTTAGAAATGGGAATGAATACGTAGCATGGGACAGGTTTTCTCTCCTTTCAGGAAAATCTGGTCAGTGGTTTCTTCCTAAGGAGGACAGTGTAGTGCCCAGTTTCTGGGTAATGGATACATTCTAGTTCCTGGTGGGGTGATGCCAGCTCTGTGTGTCATTTCTCAGGCAGAAAGAGGACAGAGGGAAGGTTTCGCTGATTTCCTCCAAGGAATCCATGGGCAGTGAAGGCCTGAAGGTTGGGATTATTGGTGGAGGCCACATTGGGAAGCAGCTGGTGAGGGTACTACTGGAGCTGAGTGGCATTTTGGCTCAGAATATCCACATGTCTACCAGGAGGCCAGAGACTCTGTGTAAGAGCTATTGAATCATGGGAATTTGAATGGGAAAAGACCTAGTACCCCAGACACTGCAAAATTCATCTAGTGGGTTCACTCCTGCTTTGACTGATTTCATATTCAGTGTCCTAACTTGAGCTGGTCTGAATTTTTTTTCCACAGAAAATTTTAGACTATATTAAAAAAGGAGAGCTCAACATTTTCAGTGGAAAGCAGACACTTTTCAGCTAATTAAAGTTTTCCACACACAAAAATCCATCAAAAACCATTTTGATGTACACTTCTTAACCAGCCCTAAACCCAACAATGGAGTCTTTACCCTTTTCTTTTGAAAGTCTATTTCAACTTAAAAATAGACTTGAAAAAATGAATGATCCTGTAGCACCTTAGAGACTGACTAAAAAATACAGATAGCATCATGAGCTTTGTGGGTACCACCCACTTCTTCAGATGACAAATATGGAACAAGGGGTACAGATATATAGTAGAACTAGGGGGATGTGCCCCCTGCTTGCTATACGCACCAACCCCCCTCTGTCTGGCCACTATGCGCACCAACCCTCCTCTCTCTGGCTGCTTTCGCTTTGCTTCGCTGAGAGAGCCTGTTGATGCTGATGACGTGATGACACCTAGGGTGTGGGGGCAGGGAGTAAGGTGCAGCTGGTGGGCTAAATCGGCAGGGCAGGGCTGGGCTGATACGGTGGGCGGCAGAATGTTCCTGCTGGGCAACAGAATGACATCATCAGTGTCAACAGTATCAACAAGCTCTCTCAGCAAAGTGAAAGCAGCTACAGAGAGTGAGGTAGGCTCGGAGACTCTGTGATGGCCATGGGGCGGCAGGATGGGCGCAGGGCCCGGTGGGGCCCTCGGGTAGCATTGACTAGCATGGCCATAGTGGCGGCCGCTGGCCCGCCAGACAACAGAATGTGTTAAATTTGCATATGAAGGCCAGTTTCTCAGATTCTCTCTCAGCTGGTTCCTGAATTTATTTTGGAAGAGGATAGCCACTTTTAGATCCAGTAGTGAGTGTCTGGGCAAGTTAAAATGTTCCCCAGCAGATTTCTTACCAGCTAGAGACAGTCTGCGGAACTGGCCTTCTTATGCAAATTTGACACATTCACGCAAGAATTGAACAAAGATATGTCTTGGATGGGCCATTACATTCAACACCCAAATGACATCAAAAGCTAAGTATCGGGCACACTCTAATAGCCTCATTTAGCGCAGACACTATAACTGACAGGGTCTTTTCCTCCCCCTCTTTTTCTGCTATATATTTGTACCCTGGACCCTTTGCTCCCTATTTGTCATCTGAAGAAGTGGGTTGTGCCCACGAAAGCTCATGATACTATCTACATTTTTTTGGTTAGTCTCTAAGGTGCTATAAGCCCATTAGTTGTTTAAGATTTTTTAGTTACAGACTAACATGGCTACCCCCTGAGACTTTTATTCCATAGGCTGTTAGCATGAGGAAATGTTGATAATTCTACGTTTTCCTACCTTTTTTTAATTTCACTTCATTATTCTATAATACCTCCTTAGAGCACCCTAACCAACACACCTCCTCTGTGGGATTTACAGCCTTCAGATATTTATAGAGAGCTATTGTTCCCCCCTCATTAGTTATCATTATAAGTGATACATATTTTGCTGCTTTAATCTTTCCTCAGAAGTCAGACCGACCAGCTCTTAATTGTTTTTGCTGCACTCTTCTAAATTCTCCCCAGCAGTTTTTCACATCATTGCTCAGTGGCTGTGACACCAACACTTGCATGTTAAATATTCACTCAATGGATAAAATAGCTCTCCAAATCAATATCTGTATAGACCTGAAAAACCACTGTTGCCAGGGACTCTCCTCAGTCTATAATTGTAGGTTCAGTAGTACAAGATGTTCCTTTTTCTCTTTACTCCAAAATGTTAAAAATATGAAATGAAAAGTGCAATTTTATAGATCATAATTGCATGCAAAATGTCAAATGCCACATAAAGCTGTCACATAAACCAAGATGAACAGAGGATAACTGTCCTGCAGGGAGCTGCTTAAAACAATAAACCCTCTCAAAAACGGGGGGGAAGGAATTATTAAATGGCTTTTTATAGATCTTGAAAATCAGCCAGATCCTGAGGCTTGGCTGCTCCAGTTAAAAGTTTAATCAATATTCATGAAACAGTGCCAAACAACCACACTTTCTGAATATTTATTCCTAGCAGAGAGGCTCATTTCTCTGTAACTTGGCTGCCATGGGTTGTGCATCAGTAATGTTAATGGGTAGTTGCTAATTAAGCTCTTAAGGACCATCTGGTGAGAGGAGCTAGATTGCCCCCCTTATGAGATGGGTTGATGCATGCCTCTCATCCCTCACCAATGGTGCCTGAGAGCGAACACCATGATGACCCTACACCAGTGTGGATGGTGCAGACTAACTAGTTGCTGCTCCTGCCTTCTTGGCACTGGGGTGGTGATTGTCTTTTTTGTGTCTTCTTTAGCAGAGTTCCAGCAGCTGGGAGTCGAATGTTTTTATGACAATGGCCAACTCGTGGCCTGGGCAGACATTGTGTTTCTTTGTTGCCTCCCATCTCATCTGCAACACATCTGCTCAGAAATTCAGAGTTCTCTCCGGGAGCCCTGCATTGTGTACAGCCTAGTCACTGCTGTTCCGTTGCCCAGGTAGTATTGATTGTAAGTTCTGGTTTGATAGCGCAACACACTAAATCCCTTGATTTGTGCACACATAAAGCAAATACTGCCAATGTGCTGACCTGGCATGTGGACAACAGTGTTGCTAGCTCTCATGATTTTATCACAAGTCGCACAATATCTGATGGTTTTCTTAAAGCTCCAGCCTCTGCAGCCATGTGAATACATGAGAATTTCAGCTTTTTTTTTTTAAGTAAATTTCTAGTTCTTGTGGTTGAAAAGTTTGAAACAAGTCCTGAGTGTCCCCTAGGGCTCAAACCTCAGAAGGCCAGAAATAAAAAGCAGGTAACATGAAGTAACATATAAAACAAATTAATGATTTTTAAATCCACTTCATGATTGGGGAAGGGGGGCTGACCTAGGATTTTTGAGTGTTTGGGATGGTGATACTGGGAGAAGTTCAGTCTTTGTGGCCCATTCAGTTCTTGGCCGCTCTGCTGAAATGGCTAAAAAGGGGATAAATGTAACAAGGTTCTTTGTGCTGTAGACATCTAGGGTATGTCTGGACTACATCCCTCTGTCGCCAGACGTACCAAAATTGCTAATGATGCGGGGATTTAAATATCCCCCACTTCATTAGAATAAGAATGGCCACCGCTTTTTGCCGACACGGCATTCTTATTCTAATGAAGCGGGGGATATTTAAATCCCTGCTTCATTAGCAATTTCGGTATGTCTAATTTACATCCCTCTAGCGACAGAAGGATGTGGTCTAGACATACCCCTACAGTAGGAACAATGCTTAGACCCACTTTAATCTCATTTTACACAGGCTACTGATAGTCATCTCCTGGGCATACCTTTCAATAACTACTGGGATGGGATGGATTTAAATTGGGATCCTAGCAATGAAGAGCTAACGTCCTATTACTGGCCTCCAGAGCACCCAGTCCTTTTCTTGGTTTCTATTATTCTGAAAGATATGGAAGTTACTTTATCAAAGTAAGAAGGGATAAAGAGCCAAATCCTAGTTGGTGGAGTTTTATCAGTATTGGACCAAGATATAGCACAGACTCACTTGTTTCCAACCAAACAGCCAACCAAAAACACTTGCTAAGCCCAAGATATTGTGTGAAATGTTCTAGCTCTCACATACTCAGATTAGAATCCTAGCAGCATTGACTCAGCCTCCTCTGGCTAGTGTTTGGTGCCCTACGCTTTGCTGAATGTGGTTCTTTCAGACAGGATCTTAAATTTTAAAGATCCATCACCTGTGTGGGCATTGACTTACCATAAGAGCAAAGATTTGCCTTTGTGTCTGGCTATAACACCCTTATTGCCACATGTTGTCCAATGGGGGGAGGGGCTGCATATTAGGGATACTGTAAACAGAGTTTAGAATGAATGGTATAAAAATGTACTTTTATTCTTCCTTGGTATGCCACTCTGGGCACTGGATACTTCTGAGTTAGTTATTTGACTGACTTTGCTTTCAGGTTGAAGCAACTCCTTTCCTACAGTGCCATCCTGAGGCCACAGTACCAGTGCAATAGCAGAGACTTAGAGAATGTGGGGGGGACAAATGGGACGGTCAGAGCTGCACTCCAAGACCCTACTGTTATACAGGCTACCTGTCCCTATAATCCCAAAGGTAAATGTATTTCTCCTCACTTGGCAGATGTTTTCCTGTGGCGTTAGAAGCAATGTCTTTGCTTGACATTCTCACTATTCTGAGCCTGTCCTAGCCCAAGTAATCGGTGAACAGGGCTGGGTATATAGAGTAATAGCTAGTCAGTTTCTATCCTGACTGAGCAGCACTGAATGAGAACAGTCGTTTGGAAATGCAGAGTGTGAAAGAAAAATCTCCTAATAAAAATGTTGGCAGCGCTGTCACTGGCTAGATAAAACTAGACTGGACAAAACTCAGAATTAACATCAAGTAGAGACCAATCCTGCATGGGCAGGGAGATGGAGTAAGTGACCCCAAAGATCTTTTTCATCTCCATCTTGTCTGATTTTGTTAGTGTGTGTGTGTGTGTGTGTGTGTGTGTGTGTGTGTGTGTGTGTGTGTGTGTGTGCGCGTGCGCGCGCGTGCTATGTGCTTTTGGAAGTCTTGTCTGACCCTCCTGAGAGCCATCGTTTCCTTTGGTGAGCTAGCAGGAGCTCTCAGATGGGAAAGCTGTGAACAGGAGATAAGAGGCCTTTTGGTGGAGTAGATCAAGACTAAGTCAGTATTTTGGTGTCAACCTTGACTAACTTCCAGCTTGAAAATTGCCTTGCCATCCCTAGATTCTCCCATCTCTTCCATGGTTTCACCTGGATATGGTATTCTTCTTAACTTCCTGTCTTAAACTGTTAGTTTCCACCACACTGACAGCTGCAGTGAATGAGTGGTCCCACTACACACAGCTTGTAAAGCACTTTGGGCTGAAATGTCCTAGATGGATATAAGCTAGCATATTATTATTACTTATTGGATTTGAGTCTCTCCTCTTCTGCCTATAAATAAGCACATTGCAGAACTATTGCCATGCTGACTCTTTTTTGACAGAGAACAAGATTAGAAGAGATATTAAAAAAAATCTCTGCTGTTTCCTTTACATCAGTGTATGTAGTGATAACCGACAAAATTTGTTCTCTGATTGTTATGCAGAGAGAATTGCTGTCACTGGCAAATGGTTGGAGGCAGTTTTCTATGCAGCCCTGAACAGTTGTATGTGGCGGCGCCTGCCCCACCAGCAGGCATTGAAGTTACTGAATGATGTATGTTTCCCCGAGCACTGCCCCATCTGTGCAGAGAAGACCTCCTGCCCACGGTTTGTGTGTGGGAACTTTGTCAACCAAACCTTTGTCTCCTCCCTGACTGAAGAAGAGTAAGTAAAGTGCCAAACTTCAAATGTGTTTTCTTGGCCACCCTCTTTGAACCTTTTCCACATACCAGGTTTTGAAAGCCAAGAGTCTTCTTATTGCAGAGGAAGAATACTGTACACACCCTCCTGATTTCATGTCATGCACCAGTGACTACTGGGTCAATTTCAAAAAAGCGCCAAAGTCTCCTTGATTGTTATGAGATTTGGCTCCCAAGTTCCTAATTCATTTTTGAAAATGGGACTTTGGCACTTTTTGTTACCTTGTGACAACTCAAAGAACAATATACTGGCAAAATAGCTCAGTATCTCAGTCTAAGCCCCTAGCCCCTCTATTCTGATTTATATTGATAAGAATTTACTCAATGGGGATATGTGCATCCTGTTCCAGTTGTACAACTTGGTGTAAAACAACAGTATGGAAATTCTGTGTTCTGGACAGTCCACACTGCTAGGCCTTCTAGTTCGGTATCCCGTGTTTGACAGTAGCCAGTACCAAATGCCTGAAAGGAGGTTCAAGAAATGCATAATGAATAATCAAGACTAATCTGTCCATAGGGAGTTTGTTTTTAATCTCTCACTCAATGCTTAGGTTCTGCTCTGAAACAGGCTGACTTATATCCCTTCCTTTAAACAAAAAAGTCTAATGTATTTTATTTAAAATATTTTTACCCCACCTCTTTAAAATATGAGGCAGCTTACAAAAATTTTAAAAACACAATACAAATATACATAAAAAATTAAATATGAGACCCCAGAGGGACTTAAACCTGCTAAAAATATCTAAATGTCCAGTTCTGTTTTAAATCCTATGATGCTGTTGGTATCACTGCTGATTTGTGGCAGATGAAGCATACATCATATAAAAGTCAGTTTGAAATGTGTGGGCTTTGTTTCATCAAATGTCCCTTTATTCTTATTTGGGAAGACATGATTCACCTTCTCTAGACTGTTCATTATTTTTCTTATTGCTCTTCTGTCTAAACCAGACAGTCCCCATATTCTTAATCTCTCTTTACACAGAAATCGTTCCAGGTCTTTCAATCTTTCATTGCTTATCTTTGAAACCCCTTCTCTTTCTGCTGTATTTTTGCCTTGAAATGGTATTCTGGATGAGGGTATGTCATTGATTTATATAACGGCATTATAACACTGGCATTAAATATTATCAACATTATTTTCCATTCCATTATTTAGGAAAACTAATGTTGTTTGTTCTTTTGTGGCCACTGTACATAGTGAAATCTTTCCCCTTGATTACCATGGTTACAGGTATTTTAAACCTGTAAATAACAAATAATTTCATGTCATTTGCAAATGTTGCCAGCTTGCTGTTTATTCCTTTTAAAGATCAATAATAATTATACTAAGCACTGACTCTAGCATGGATACTTAAGGCATCTTATTTTTGGCATGGTGAAAATAGAATAGAAATATAGGATCAGTTTCCTGTCCCTTTACCACTCTCTGATTCATGACAGAATTTTACCCTATGAGTCTAATTTACATCGATGTCACTGAAGGGTTTTGAAGTTCAAATGAATTGTTAGCTGATTCATCCTTATCCAGTTTGGCTGATGCAAAGAGCTTTAGTAAGACATAATCTTTCTTTACAGAAGCTGTGCTGGTTAGTCCTAACATATCATGTTGCTGTAGGTCTTTCATAGTTCTTTTTAACTGTCATCAAGCAGCCTGGCCGCTGCCAGAGCTCTCGCTCGGCTCGCAGCTCGATCCAAAGGCTCCGGAAGGGCCTCTCCCATTTAAACCAGTTTACCTGGTAGTGAAGTGAGCTTCATTTGCCTGTACTTCCTAAGATCCCAGGACAGGTACAAAATTTCTGCTCTGTCAAGTGGCTTCTGCTGCTGCTTGCCTAGAACTCTGACTCTTTGTCCTGTTTCATTTCCAAACTTCAGCAAAACTTTTTGTTTTAATGTTTCCCAATCTTCTTGGTAAAGAACCACCACCTTGGCTAGCCATCTGGAAAATATTGTCCTGGTGTCTGTCCTCATATCCACAGCATGCCAATGCCACCATACATTTATCAGTGGATTTGGATGAAAATGATGAGTAATGTTTCTTTATCCTTTTCAAAGATCCAGATTCAGAATTGGAGAAGAGAATGTGGCATTAGGACACCTAGATTCATTTCTTGTGTCACAGATCTCCTGTACGAACTTGGGATGTCACTTCTTTTCTCTGTTTCCTGTCTATAAAGTGAGATTAATACTCACCTAGTTTATGAGTAGCAGGAGGGCTGATGAGGCTTTATTTATTTACTAGCCAATAACCCATCATACAACGGGATTTTTCGGGACTCTCCTCCATGTCTGTGTCTCTCTCTCTCTCTCTTTCTCTCCTCCCCCTCCTGCCTCTCATTCGGGGGACTGTGGAGCCCACGTTTGGGCTTCGCGTTCCCTGTGCGGGGGCAAGCAGTGCAAGCGGCTGTTTGGGCTCCACGCTCCTCATGAAGCACGGGGAGCGCGGAGCCTAAATGGCCGCTTGCTCCGCTTGCTCCCCCGTGGCGGCCTGGCAGAGCAGCGCAGAACTCAGCCGAGTGCCATGGCGGGAGGCGAAGGGGGACGGGGCAGTGACGTACACGGCCGGTCCCTGCCCTCTGGCCATGTACATCACTGCCCTGCCCCCCTTCCCCTCCCGCTGTGGCGCTCGGCTGAGTTCTGCGCCACTCAGTCAGGCCGCCGCAGGGGAGCAAGCGGCGCAAGCAGCCGTTTGGCCCCACGCTCCCCATGCAGCATGGGCGTGCTGCATGGGGACCGCCAGGCCCAAACGGCTGCTTGCGCCGCTTGCTCCCCCGTGGCAGCCCGGCTGAGTGGTGCAGAACTCAGCCGAGCGCCACAGCGCGAGGCAACAGCGCCTCCCAGAGGCAACTGGGCTACTATATATATGATTTGTAAAGTGTCTTGTCACCCTCAGACAGTGCTATACAGATGGATAGCTTTATTGCTGCCCCCTTGTATGGCATTCACCTTGTGGAGCTTCTGGCTTGCTCCAATCAGATTTGCACCAATTTTATTTTTCTGTTTAAAACATTTAAGTTAAATGTAATGTTTGTGGAAATTACTAAATGAACAGACCCAGAACCTGAGAACTGCTTTTTATTCCTCCAGGCAGGTGCAATGGCAAAGACAGTTTACTTCTCACTCCCAATGTGCCTTTGAGGAATAATTGCTAGGAGGGAGAAGGGAAGTAAGTCTCCAGGGCCTACTCAGACTTTGACCTCTCGAGCCAAAAGGGGGATAATTTGTTAGTAGTTTTTTCTTATGTGATCACCTGTCCAGAACAAACAGGGTGCTGTCTGGTTATGGGCAGCCCTCTTATCTTGATAGTAGATGGATGCACTTGATGTCTCCAGGTCATGTTGCCATGACAGAGTGGCTGTATCATTTATCTAACATCTGATTGTTCCATCAGAAGCCAGATACCAAAAGACCTGTCCAATAAGAACCAATCTGAGACTCCTAGCACATTTCATATAGGCCACTGAACAGTTGTTAAATGGTGTATCCACAGTTCTGACGCACCACTCTACGGATATGTCTACACTACAAAGTTAATTCGAACTAACAACGGTTAGTTCGAATTAACTTTCATAGGCGCTACACATACAAACCGCTAGTTCGAACTTAAGCGCTCTGCTCGTTCGAATTAATTCAAACTAGGTAAACCTCATTCTACGAGGACTAACTCCTAGTTCGAATTAAGGGCTGTGTAGCCACTTAATTCGAACTAGTTGGAGGCTAGCCCTTCCCAGCTTGCCCTGGTGGCCACTCTGGGCCAAGTCAGGGAAACTCTTCTGCCCCCTTCCTGGCCCTGGAGCCCTTAAAGGGCCACGGTCTGGCTACAGTGCCCGTGCCAGGTGCAAGCCTGCCAGCACCCAGCCAGCAGACCCTGCACCTGGCACGGCATGAGCCAGCCACCCGCTGCCACCTAGCCCTCCGCCTCTTCCCAGGACCAGGCTGGCAGCTCCCAGGAGCCTGCCCGGGGCCACAAGAGGCGGGCGCCCGCCTGGTCTAGTGCGGAGATTGTGGACCTCATCCAGGTTTGCGGAGAGGCCTCCAATGTCCACAATCTCCGCACTAGGCACAGGAAAGTGGCCATCTAGGGCAGGATAGCTGCCAGTCTAGCCACCAAAGGCCACATGCAAACCCAGGAGCAGGTTTGCATGAAAATCAAGTTGGTCCAGTGAGACCCCCGACCCTGAGCTTAGAACATCAGAACGGCCGTACTGGGTCAGACCAAAGGTCCATCTAGCCCAGTAGCCTGTCTGCCGACAGTGGCCAACACCAGGTACCCCGGAGGGGATGGACCGAAGACAATGACCAAGCCATTTGTCTCGTGCCATCCATCTCCAGGCTTCCACAAACAGAGGCCAGGGACACCATTCCTACCCCCTGGCTAATAGCACTCCATGGACCCAACCTCCATGAATTTATCTAACTTCTCTTTAAACTCTGTTATAGTTCTAGCCTTCACAGCCTCCTGTGGCAAGGAGTTCCACAGGTTGACTATTTGCTTTGTGAAGAACTTTTTTATTAGTTTGAAGCCTGCTACCCATTCATTTCATTTGGTGTCCTCTAGTCCTTATATTATGGGAACTAATGAAGAACTTTTCTTTATGCACCCTCTCCATACCACTCATGATTTTATATACCTCTATCATATCCCCCCTCAGTCTTCTCTTTTCTAAGCTGAAAAGTCCCAGTCTCTTTCGCCTCTCTTCATATGGGACCTATTCCAAACCCCTAATCATTTTAGTTGCCCTTTTCTGAACCCTTTCCAAGGCCAAAATAGCTTTGAGGTGAGGAGACCACATCTCTACACAATACTGAAGATATGGCATACCATAGTTTTATACTTCCCCTCCTCCTTCTTCCCCTAGCTTCCCCCTTCCAGCTTTCCACCTCCCCTCTCCCACCCTCTCTTCCCCTCTCCCACCTCCTTTTCCCAGCCTCCCCAGAGGTTAACCCCCCCCCCCTCCCCCGTTTTGTTAAATAAAGAGTTTCTATTTTTGAACACACATGTCCTTTATTTTTTTACATCAGGAAGGGGGGCTGAGGAGGGGTAAGTGGAAGGAGGTGAGGGAGGACTGGGGTACGAGCCCCCAGTGGGGAGGACTGGGGTGGCTCTGCGGGCTCCTCGGGGTGGAAGCTCTCCTGCAGGGCCTCCTGGATCCTGACAGCCCCCCCCGGATGGCAGCCTGTGGCAAGTGCAGCCAGGCTGATGACCGAGTGCTCTGATGGGCTGAGCGTGGGCACTCAGGGCACTCCAAGACAGGACTGTTTTGCTGTCTCTCATCGAGGTAGACAAGCAAGCGGGGAACCCTGAGAACTGTCTGTCCAGGGTGTGGGTCGGGTCCCTTTAAGCACAGCCCTCGGCTAGCCTGAGGCAGCAGCTCCACCCGCTAAGTCCTAACCTGATGCCCTGCTGGCACTGGTTTTGGTCAGCCTTAACTTCGGTTCAGGGTCCACTCAATGTGGACATGCTAGTTCGAATTAGCAAAACGCTAATTCGAATTAGTTTTTAGGTCTAGATGCACTAGTTCAAATTAGCTTAGTTCGAATTAACTAATTCGAATTAAGTTAGTTTGAATTAGTGCTGTAGTGTAGACATACCCTACCACCTGCCCTTAGTGTGAGGAAGCCATAGGCCAGTTCCCCAACTCCATGGGTAATGCAAACACTTCCCTCTAGGCCTTGCAGAACCCACTGTCATGCTGCAGGTTAGTGATTGGCACATTCTAGCCCTTTGAGTGTTTCCTGGCACACCCTACTCCGTATTCCACTGTATACTTACAGCATTCACAGATTGGCTGCTTCCAAAGAAAAAGTATGACCCAGTTTTTCAGTTCCACCTTATATCATGGCTCAGCTTAACACACACCACCTATACTTGATTTCACTATGAACAAATATCACTTTATTAACAAAACATAGAGATTAGAGTAATAGCAAGTAGAAATATTGAAAATAAATGGCTACATATAAAATTATAAAACACGTTCTAGAGCCCAGAAATAATTAGCAAGATAGTCTCATGTCTTGTCGAATGTTGTTTACCACAAAATTCTTCTTAGTACTATACTGCCAGGATGGCTGTGAACCTCACCCTTCATAAGGCAAGCATGCAAATAGCTTGCCTTCTGCATGCAGAAAACTATGGGTCTTTTTGCCTCCCCCTCAAAGATATAGACTTCTTATGCTTTGTCTTCATTCATAAACTGAACACTCTCCCACTCATTGTTTTTTTCTGTACATTTTTCCTTTCTCTCTGTCTCACTTGTGCGGCAGCAGGCTCAATATGCTTTGTGAGGCATACAGTACATGCATGGCCAGTGAAATAAGCATCTGTAATCTCATACTTGGAAGGAACATATCAGAGGTTTGTCACTTCCTGGTGACCTACCTTAATTCCTGGACCTAAAGAACACAATTTTCAGTATAGACACATAATTCCTTAAATATTATCTGTACATACATTTTGCAATAATTATGTTGACCAGTGGGTTACCAGCTCTTGGTAGAAACTTCATATGCCATCCTTTCGTTAACCCTTCTGGTGTATTATGCAGTTATCCAGTCCCAGGAACCCCTGTAAAACCGTACATGTACTAGGGATGTAAAAGAGTAGTCAAATAGTGTACATCAGTGGCAGCAGGCTTAAAAGCTGGTTTCCCCCAGCACCATCTCCATGGAGGGGGAAGGGAGGCAGAGGTGCAGCGTGGGATCCTGCAATTTAAATGTAGGAGCTGGGCTGCTTACACACCTGATTCCCACTACATTTAAACTTTGGAGCTGCAGCAGCCCCTTATTGACTAATTGTGTACTTGATACAAATTGTATTAAGTACATGATTACTCATTTACTCATCATTAATGTGTACTCCCAGCCCTCTGATATCAAAGGATCCCTGGGTCACATGTGATAATGGCTTTTGGATACTATCAGTGAAAGCTTGATTTGAACTGAGTACTAATGATCTCATTACCAATTTCTGAGCCATCCATTTCCATTAAATCTGTTTTCTGCATTACTCTTTTATTAGTTGTAGTGCAATATCACCAAGTGGCCCCAATCAGGATCAAGGTCTCATTGTGATGAGCATAATAGAAGTATATATAGAGTTAGCTATGAGCATAATAGAAGTGTATATATAGAGTTAGCTAAAGGGTCATGCTAGAGTGAACTGTTATTAATAGTGGAAGACAATCCAAAGGCAAGGCACTGACAGACACTCTTGTGTGTGGATGTGTTTGTTTATGGATATACAGCTGGATGCAGTTGGTCCATTGAGTCCTGTTTGTGCAGGATCATCCCAATAATACCATAGAAGTTTTGCTTATTGTGGGCAGTTCTGGCTTTATCCAAAGAACACAAGGTTCTGAATCATGTTGCTTTCTCAATGGGCTAAGACTGAGAGTTTTGATCAAAGCCATCTCGTTAAATCACAGATCTGGAACTAATACCTGTTGCCCATAAATAATCCAGCCTGTTTTCTCTTCCCAGCACCTTCCCCTGGTTTGACCTGACAACTGTACAAATGAAGGAGTCTCCCTTCAGTCAGCTCCTAGCAAGCAGTGTGTCTCTTCAGAACCATCTTACTTTATTGTACTATACCTCCTTTGGAGTTCCACTGGAAAAGAGTGGCAGGATGGTCAGCAGTGGCCACTGGCAGCAGAATATCGTCTTTTCCTGCCACAGCAGCTCCCAGTATGGTGCTGGGTTATGAGTCAATCTCCACCCATGGCTCTTATTGATGTGACTTGGACAAAAGACCCAGGGGCTGTTCTAACACTATTTTGGAAGCTTCATACAGTATAATTGTTGTGCAATTCCAAATCTCCAAGGATCAAACTGCTTTATTAAGGTTTAATGCTGAAGAGAACTGTGGTGGAGATTAAGACCCTTCTCCTGCCAGTTCCCATTGCAGGATCCATACAGTTGTGTGTGGTGGAGGAATGCACAGTGAGGACTTTTTCCTGCAGTAGAAAAGATAAAGCTGGAATAGCATGTAAACCTTTGACTTGACCACCACCCACAGTACAAGCCATTTGCAAAGTAGTAGACAAATTAAACAGTTAAAATGAATACTGTTCCTGCCTAACTTTTATCCATGTACAATCTTGCATGCCTTGTGACCACATGAAGGTCTTGGTAAAACCTTCACCAATCATGAGTTGTCTCCTGCTAAAATGTCTGGGGTCTCTTTTACATGTGGTAGCCCTCAGTCCTCTCTCTGGACTTGTGGCATAAGGGCCATTAACAAAATACTTGAGTGAGTGAGCCATCAAGTATGGTTATCACTGAACGGTCCTGGAACCTAACAGTGATGACTGTCTGTCCCAGAGCTAAATGAAGAATAAGTGGGGATTTGAACTGTGCGCTCTTTAAATGTTTAGACTAACACTGCAGATTCCACTAATTGGTTCATGTGTTTGTTTATTTCTACAAGTTTGTTTTGGCATTCTACTAAACCTGTTTTTCAAGAAAGTTAGTATCCTACTAGATTACTTTTGTTTGCTCCAGGTTTATCAAAATGGTATTTTGTGTTTAATTCAATTTCAGCATTGGGCATATTCATTTTCTCTAGCATTTTTTTTATTTATATGATAAAAAATGCTAGAGAAAATGAATGTGCCCAACAACCTTACAGTGGCTGCAGTCCCACCACACTGGGTTGTGACCTAATCAGATCTCAGATACTAGAGAAGACTGTCTCTGTTCAATATTTGGACTGGCTGGGATCAAGGAAATCTCTGCTGCTGCTGCGGACAATGGTAGTGATGATTCAGTTGGAAGCATTTTTTTCTTTGTCAGGATTGAACTGCCATTTAACCATAGTGCCAGGAGATGCTTTGCTGCTGCAAGTGCTGATGAGACATAAAAGTGTAGGATGACACACAAAACTAAAATCCTAATCATGTAAAAGATTGCACAATATCTCTCTCAATAACAGGGATCTTAACCCTGGTACCTAGAGCAATTCAGTGCTCCTTCCTTTAATTCTCTCTTCAGTTTCAGTTGGATAAAATATTCTCCTTCACTTCCTGTCCTAATCTACCATGTTGTTCCATGGTGCTTGCAGGGATAAACAGCTGCCTTGTTCTACCTCAAAAGTAACTATTTCTGCAACGAGGAAAGGATTCCTGCTTTATATGGCTTGTAAAGCACCTTGAGATCCTTTACAACACCAGGCACAATGTACATAAAGCAATTATATACATCACTGTAAACTTACTTCTGTGTATGGAATAGTGAAGGAGGTCAGCTGGATCTGTAATGGCAAAGACTATAATTTGTGAAAAAACCTTAGTCTATCCCCCAAACTTGAAGAAAGCGGGTGTCAATGAAAGGTGATAAAGTTTTATCTATGGCAGGGGCGGGGAACCTTTTTTGAGCAGGGAGTCGCGACTGTGGGGGGGGTCGCACATGCATGTGAGAGGCAAACTCCCCTCCCTCTTACTGATGTGGCCCCTAACTGAGGAGAAAGACATGCCTCACGTTCCATTTGCACACCACGGCCTGGGGGGCCCAAGCTACTAGATTCTGTGTGCACTAACCCCACGAAGGGTAGGGGGGGACAGGAGTGCCAGCATGAGCTCCACAATGTTGGGGGGGGGAGCCCCAAGCCTCAGGGGCCATCTGGCAAGCCAAGGGCCACATATAGCTCCTGGGCCTTAGGTTCCCCACCCCTGATTTATGATGGTCTTCCTGGTCTTAGTGATAGCATGTGAAATAGCAGCAGTTGATAGGTATTCAGATATGACTGAGCCATACAAAGCTCCTACGAAGGGGAAAAAGAGAAACTTTAGGATAATGATACTTAGGAGTTTGGCACCTGATCAGATACGAGAGGGGGTTCTTTGGGAGTAAAAGTTTAAATGGCATTAGGGATGTTAAGTTAAGACTAGTTGATAAGCACTTCCATGTTCTACCTTTGAAATGTACAAGAGCCCCAGTGGAGGCTCTTGTGCATTTCAAAGTTGGAACACTGCGTGGAGCCCAGGGCCAGCAGGAAGTCCTACTGGCTCCAGGCGGGCGCTTTCACCTTGAAATGCAGAGTCCTCAGCTGATCCCAGGCTCCACCCAGCATTTCAAAGCAGCAGCGCCGCACGGAGTCTGGGGTCAGCTGGGGATTCCCCAGCAGATCCTGGGCTCCTCCTTGTATTTCAAAGCAGCAGTGCCGCATGGAGCCCAGGGTTAGCTGCTTCACGCAGCACTGCCAGTTTGAAATGCCACGAGGAGCCTGATGCTGGGCTCTCCACGGCTTTCCAAGCGGCAGTGCCACACAGAGCTGCTGACCCTGGGCTCCGTGTGGCACTGCTGCTTTTAATTACCTCCTCTTCTCCCTCCCCCTGATAGAGGCAGCAAGCAGGGGAGGGAGGGAGCGACTAGTCCTTTACATCCCTAATGGAAAGCTGTTCAAAGGAAGAACAGTGCATGGCTGAGCATACTGTCAGCACTAACACAATCAGAGTATCAATGCACCTGTCTTTAATCTGGAGAGGATGGAATTGTTGCTTCTTGAACAAAGGAAGATGAGGGTGGTGTCTGCTTTTACAGCTTTCTGGGCTTTTTACAGTTGAGGAATTGTAGCATATTGCTCTAATCCTGCTTCTTGGACAAACTGAGTGAAGGTGAGGGCATCAGCTTTTTCACCACTTGGGGCTTTGTGCTCTAGAAACAAGCCCAGGTTGTCCCTGTATGGGAGGGCAATGCTTCTGCTCCAGAGAGGCTCCTCAATCCCCAGCAGCTCTCGGACATGCCATGAAATCTCCTGAAAATGCAAAAAGAAACATAAGGGAGCCTATTCTTAGTGTGGTAGTTACAACAATAGAACCCTGTAGTGTAGAGCTACACCGAAAATAACTCCTGCAGTTTCTTGTCTCAGAATGTTTTCCTTTTCATAGAAAACATTTCTATGCATGGTTTGACAAGATGAGTCCAATGCACAGTTATAATTATTTTTCTAATTATGTAAAAACAGGACATTTTGGTTAGCAGAGGGATTTACAGTATGTTACTCACAGCTGCTGCCTTTACTGCTCCAAACAGGTTTGTTTTGTTTTGACTCCTATTAGCCCTTGCAGAGCAAACACAGCCATGGGTGAGTGAGCTGGATTCTTCTCTGCCTAGTATGCATCAACAGTGTCTGCTAAATTGTGCATGTAGAATTTTTATTGCTGATGAGAATATAAGAGGCAGAAAGGTCCAATTAGATCATCATCATCAGCACTGCTCACTAAAAAAATTGTTTACTGAGTTGTAATGTGAATTAGCTGGACCTGGAACCATCAGTGGAGGAGTCTGACTCTAATACACTGTAGTCACTTTTCAGAATATAAATCTTGTCTTTTAAAACCTTTATCAATTCACCTGTCATGTTTCTGATCAATTTTACTGTTTGCTAAATCATAGCCCATAGCCTCTCACTTGAACCTGCACTATTAGGATCTATCTATCTGCCACTGCAGGTGCCTTTTGATAAGATTTAAAATAACAATACAACTAAAACAAAACCAGCAGCAACCAGCAGAAACTCCAGCAAATCCCCAGCCCTAATACAATTTCCTTGACAGGATTTTTCCATTGGAACTCCACTCCTTGTCAACTATAAAAAGCTTGAACAATAAGGTCAACCTGCTCAACTGGTACTCTCGTAATCACTTCTATAGCAATTAGCTGGATTTTGGTTACAGACAGGCTTGCTGGGGTGCCTGAGTATCAGATACAAAGGGGTTAAGTTCAAAGAAGATGCTCATTGACTCACATGGGCCAGATCTACTCACAGCCATACTAGCACCACTCCTTTGTAGTCATAGGAATAATTTTCGATTGTAATGATGTGGCTAAAAGAACTGTGTCTAGCCCAGCTGTGGCCAACCCACGGCTCACGAGCCCATGCCCCTGAAAATGTCCCTCTCCTCCCAGCTCCCTGTGCTCACCGGGGCAGGGGAGCCATCTGGCGTGGCCATTAAAGATGGTGTTGGCGACCTTTGCCCCGGCTCTTCGCGCTGGATCCACTTATATCTTGGCCCTTTGCCTGGAATGGGTTGGCCACCCCGGGTCTAGCCCATACGCTTTTAGTGAAAAGGGAAACCAGGAAGATAATGGCCAAGGATGGGACTCTTAGAAGTGCCTCAATTGCTTTCACAATTGATGGGACAAAAGTTCCTAGCTTAACTGCATGCTTTAAAAAATGTTACCTCGAGTTCATTTTGCTGGGTACACATTAGAACTAAAGAATTGGAACTGTTCAGCCAGGCAAGAGTTAAGATTGGCTCAAATGCCTCTTGGTGCTTAACAGCATAAAGAACACAATGTTCAGACTCCAGTCACTGGTGCATAAAGATTTTATCTCATGTTGCTTGTGAGCTGCAAGCTGTTTGAACTTCCAGCTCATGCCCTATGAAGGAGGCAATTTTAAATAATGAAGATTTGAAACAAAACTGTTATGTCTTTGCAAAGGCAGCCTTTGGCCCATTTGACATTCCCAAGGGAAGGGTATGTATGGTTCAGTACCCTGTAGCTCATGAGGATGCAGCCAGCCAACTCTTTTCATGTGATAAAGAAGGCCCTGTATACATCCAGTCAAAAAATAAGAATCATGCCTACTGGACTTAGAGTCCCTTTCAAATGTTAATCCCCACCACCTCACTATGAGACCAGGAAAGGATTTTACCCATTTTAAGGGTGGAATAACTGATGTTAAAAGGTTGTAGCCCAACATTTCAAATGCAGATTTTTAAAGTTGGGATTCTAAATCAGTTACATAATTTTCACAGGTGCTGAATGACTAACACCTGCAGCTCACAATAAACATGGGGAACTCAGATCACTTATGTGTCTATCATTATGAAATTGAATATCCATGTTTAAACAACCACCTTTGAAAAATGTGGGTTGAAGGACTTGTTCAAGGTCACAGTCAGTGCCAAGAGCCAGAACTCCAGGCTTGCTGTCCTGTTTTATATTCATTTAATTACACGCCAAAGGAGGCTGAGCCTCCCTCAAACAGCCAGGTATGGCCCTGCTCATGCTCTGCCTCCGGACCCTATCATGGCCAGGGCTGGGATTAGGGCAGGCTCACCTGTGGCAGGGACTTGGGATGGCTGAGACTCATACTGCGAGGTGCTCCTAGTAGGGGGTGCGCTGCCCACCTGGTACTCTGAAGCTGGTGGTGCTGGGGGAGGGGAGCTCTGAGCTCTGGCATGGAATGGGAGTGCAAGGGATGCAGTCACTGGAAGAAAGGACGGAGCTAATGGCTAGTTTCCCTCAACAGGAGGTTCATGCACTGCTTGTGCACTGAATTTTGTTAAAAACCTCAGTTAACACTCCTGAAAAGGAAGGTAGCTAGGGGTTCAACTTTACTTAAGTCAATGGGAAGAGAGTGCCTTAAGCAATCAGTTTGCAAACACTTAGAAGATAATAAGGTGATAAGTAACAGTCAACATGGATTTGTCAAGAAAAAATGTCAAATCAACCTAATAGGTTTTTTTGATAGTATAATAAGCCTTGTGAATAGGGGGAAGTGGTAAATGTCGTATATTTTGACTTCAGAAAGGCTTTTGATAGTTTCACATGACTTTGCTCATAAGAAAATGAGTGATATACAACCTAGATGGACCTCCAATAAAGTGGATGTATAACTGTTTGGAAAACAGTTCCCAGAAAGTAGTTATTAGTGGTTCAAAGTCAAGGGAAGGTCATATAATGTAGGGTCCTGCAGAGATCAGTTGTGGGGCCGGTTCTAGGGATGTTAGTGTGTAATTGAATAAGCGTGTAACCGCATCAAATTTTAATGGTTACACAAAACTATTTGATCATCCCCAGGGGCAGGGGCGGCGCCAGTGAGCTCCCTGCCCCAGCAATTCCCAACGGACCGGTGCTAGGCTGCAAACTGCTGGATGCTTCAGCTCCAGCAGCCGTCTGTACGTGGCATGTCTCCCCAAACACTGTGAGTAGGAGGGGAAAATGGCCAGCTAGTAGCCAATGGGAAAACTAGCAAGGGGTGGGTCTAGTGCCCGCAGCAGGGCTCCGCCACCTGTCACGCTCATCGCCAGCAGCAGGGCAAGCAGAGCAGTGCCCCCAGCTTGCTACGTGTGCTTCTCTGTCTACATTGCTTATGGGGGGAGGAGGGGCATGGCTCCACACTGACTGCGGGGAAGCAGAGAGATGGGGTGGGAGGAACAGAGCGAGCTGGGGCCACATTGCTCCACTTGCCTCTCTGCTGCTGCTGTGTGTGGGAGGTGGGGTGGGGAGAGAATGGCCCCTGCTACTGGCCCTGCTATTCCCTGAAGCCAGATATCTCAAGGGAGTGGAAAGGTGGAGCAGAGATGGGGAGAGGTGGGACCTGAGGTGGAGGGGAGTTATCCCAGCCATTTCCCAGGCTGGGGGGCGGGGCATGTGGCTGGTGCCCCTCCTTCACCAGTTTCCCCTGCTATGTTATGTTTCAAACTTTACTCTGCAACCATGCAGACTAGAATTTTTAGATTTTTTTTTCTTTTAGGGGAGAGGAGCGGAGAGAGAAATCAAGAATCTCATATCCCATGACACCAGGATCTGGGGGTTTACAAAACACATCCGCTTTCACAAGCCTTGCAATAAGACAAAAGAGTTGGCAATAATGGATAACTTCAGAACTAATCTAGACTCCTGAATGTTGTTTCCACAAGCTTTAGCACTGTGACAGAGTTCATCTGAAATCTAGATTCAACTCCGCAGTTTACATTTTCAGAGTCATGGATGGGAGCCCAATTTGAGACACTTTAAATAGGGAGCTGATTTTCAGAAAGCCCTGAGCATAGGGTTAGCATATTTCATATTCCCAAAAAGAGGACACAATGAAGGGCAGGATAGCTGTAGCCTCCCTCTTGAGGTGGGGAGAGTGTCATCCCCAGTCAGCAATAGAGTGGCTAATGCAGGCCCAGGATGCAGTTACAGCTGTCAGTCAGAGCCTTCCTGCCTCTCCTCCTCCCCAGTGCCAGGACCTGGGTCTGGTGGGATGCACCAGATGCAGTTGAGGGGGACCAAATTGGGGCTGTTTGTGAACATTTTACAACATCTGCTTGCAAAAATCCCAGACACCTCCTCTTATTTGAAAAATCCACCCAGACAAAGGATCAAACAAAGAAGAAATGTTCAGGAAAACCTGTATGTTTAGTAGTACTACCCACGCACTCTGCCTCTGAAAAAAATCAAGCCCCTTTAAAAAGGAACCTGAAGCTGGGCCCCCAGTCATTTTCTGAAAATGTTGGCCGGGGTTATAAATAAAGCTGTAAGTTATTCACAGAGTCTGAGACTTTCTGTGATTTCTGCCGTGGCTGACTCTTAAACAGCTGCCCCAGGGCAAACTGCTTGAGTGTCCCACAGCCAGCTGCACCAGCTGCAGGGATTTTCCTACCCCCCCCTGAATTTCCCCAACACCTCCTGTAGTTTTGTGAACTAGTTACATGCCAATTTAGTGATTGTTTGGAAATTTGAATTGAAATTGAAACATTAATACACACTTTAAAAGCATATACAGTGTATGATATGATATGTATATCTGAAAAAGTATAAGGGTATGTCTACACTACAGCATTATTTCGAAATAAGCTATTTCAAAATAGTTAATTTGAAATAGCTTATTTCAAAATAACGCGTCTACACACAAAATGCATTTTGAAATAGTGTTTTGCTATTTCAAAATAGCGCGTCCACACTGAGTGGACGCTGAATTGCATTTAAGGCCGGCTGAAACCAGGTCTGGCAGGGCATCAGCTCAGGATTTACTTTGTGCGGCTGCTGCCTGAGGCTATCTGATGCCTGTGCTTAAAGGGACCCCCCCTGGACAGCCGGTTCTCAGGTTTCCCTGCTTGCTTGCCTACCTCGATGAGGGACAACAAAGCATTTTGTCTCTGCATGCTCTGGTTGCCCTCACTTGGGACACCACAGCACTCTGCAACATGGAGCCGGAGCTGCCCCTGGGCACTCTGGTGCTTCTCTTGGACGCGTTGCTGTGAGCCTGGCTGCACTTTCTGCAGGCTGCCATCGGGGAGGTCCATCAGGAGGCTGTCAGTATCGAGGAGGCCCTGCGGGAGAACTTTCAGCCTGAGGAGCCCTAAGAGTCTCCCTGGTCTGCCCCACTGCGGGCTTGTGCCTCATTCCTCCCTCACATCCTTCCACTTATCCCCCCCAGCCCCCGTTCCTGATGTAAAATAAAATACAAATTTTTTCATAAACACAAACTGTCTTTATTTAACAAAACTGGGGGGGGGGAATGAAACTCTGGTGAGACTGGGGAAAAGAGGTGGAAGAGGGGAGGGGGAAACCTGGGAGAAGGGAGCTGGAAGGGGGAAGCAAGGGGAAGAAGGGGGAGGGGAAGCTCAGGGCTCAGGGTCTGCCAGACCAACTTGATTTTCATGTGAACCTGCTCCTGGGTTCGCATGTGGCCTTTGGTGGCCAGGCTGGCAGCTATCCTGCCATAGACGGCCGCATTCCTCTGTCTAGTGCGGAGATCATGGATGTTGGGGGCATCCCTCTCAAACGTGAATAAGGTCCATGATCTCCGCCCTGGACCAGGAAGGTGCCTGGCTTCTCCGGGCCCTGGCAGGCTGCTGGGAGCTGGCAGACTGCTCCTGGGGAGCGGTGGAGGGCTGGCTGCCAGTGGCTTGCTGGCTCATGTTTTGGGGCCACTGGCTCAGGGGCAGTGACTGCTGGCTCTGGGCTGGCAGGCTTGGAGCTGGCACAGGCACTGTGGCCAGAGTCTACCCCTTTAAGGGCTCCAGGGAGGGGGGGAGGGAGAGGAGTGTTCTTGGTTGAGGCTGGAGTGGCCACTAGGGCACCCTGGGGGTATGTCTAGACTACATGCCTCTGTCGGCAGAGGCATGTAAAATAGGCTACCCGACATAGTCAATAAAGCAGGGATTTAAATATCCCCGGCTTCATTAAAATAAAAATGGCTGCTGCGCTGTGCCGGCTCAGCTGATTGTCGGCACAGCACGGCAGTCAAGATGTGGATTGGTCGACAGAGGAAGCCTTTGTCGACCGCTCCCTTATGCCTCATGAAATGTCGGGTAGCCTATTTTACATGCCTCTGCCGACAGAGGCATGTAGTCTAGACATAGCCTGGGAAGGCTGGAGGCCCCCTATTTCGAAATAAGTGTTTACACAGCACTTATTTCAAAATAGCTATTTCGAATTTGGCGTTATTCCTCGTAGAATGAGGTTTACCAAATTTGAAATAAGCGTTCCGCTATTTCGAATTTATTTCAAAATAGCAGTTTGGCTGTGTAGACACTAGGAAAGTTATTTCGAAATAAGGGCTGTTATTTCGAAATAACTTTGCTGTGTAGACATACCCTCATAGATTTGAAAAGTATGAACATAGACTAGCTTCCTTATACAGCTGTTGTTTTTTACAACAATATCAGTGCATTCATTTTGGTGATGTTGGCCAACCTAATAATTTCAAATTATGATTTGTAAGCAAAGTCAAAATGAGCTCTCCCTGACAGCTAGTGATGAACTGGGGGCAGGGGGGAAGGGCTTCAGGACCAGATTGTATTTATATTCACAGATAATCTACCGCATCTGCTCTAATCCCACTGACAGAGACCAGAAACTTCAGGATCTCTACCAAGCATTTTTAAACCTCAATAACCCACCCAGAGAAATAAAAAAAACAAACTGAAAGAGCCAGACGAATACCCAGAAACCATCTACTTCAAGACAGACCCAGGAAAACCAACAATAGAACACCACTTGTCATCACCTATAGCCCCCAATTTAAACCCGTCCAACGCATTATCAATAAACTACAAACTATACTGGAACAGGATACTACACTCCGAGAGGCTCTGGGAGACAGACCCATAGTCTTCTATAGACAACCACCTAACCTCAGGATGATTCTTACCAACAACCACAGGACATATCACACTAATACCAACCCTGGAACTTTCCCTTGCAACAAACCCCGGTGCCAGCTTTGTCCACATATTTACTCTGCTGACACCACTGTTGGACCTAACCATGCCAGTTACAAGATCAAGAACACATATTCCTGTTCATCCAGAAATATAATTTATGCCATCATGTGCCTAAAGTGTCCATCTGCTATGTACATTGGACAAACGTCTCAGACACTTCGCCAAAGAGTCAATGCACACAAAACAGACACAAGACTCTCTGACAGAGAGAAAGCTGTTGCTTGCCATTTCAGCCAGACTGGTCATTCCCTCAATGACCTTAAAACATGCATATTGCTTCAAAGAGACTTTAACTCCAGACTTCAAGGAGAAGCTTCAGAATTGTCATTCATGTTTAAATTTGACACTTTATGTATGGGTTTAAACAAAGACTCTAATTATCTCACCCATTACAAAGATAGCTTCCCCAATTATCACCCCTAATGTCATTACCTCAGAGAAACTTCCCCTATTATCACCCCTATGTCATTACCTCACAGAAACTAACCTTCCCCCCTCACCCCCACTCTGTTCTAAAATTTGATTTGTCAATTTCACATGCGTTCATTTTTTTGATTGTATCACTTTGGTATATATGGTTGTGCTGATTTTCTTCCACATATTGATCTGAGGAAGTGGGTCTGGCCCACGAAAGCTCATCACCTAATAAACCATCTTGTTAGTCTTTAAAGTGCTACATAGTTCTGTCTTTTGTCTAATCTACCTAGGTATCCACAAACAGAGCTGTGTTGCCCAAGTGATAGATTTTGGCTGGGGTTGGGTTACAAATCACTTGCATGGGGGGGGAAGGAATGTTGTTGTTCTTATTGTATCAGTAAAGGGCAGTAGAACTGTACTTAACCTGTACTGATTGAGGGCATCAAGAGAGAGGGTGGGGACAGGTGTTTTGCTTGATGGTCTGTCTGAGTCACAAGTACTATTTGACCTGCCCCTCTCCACTATTTAAAGACAGAGCTGATTAGGCTCCATACAGAGTCTTTTGTTTTGTTAAGTGACCACTACAGCTGAAATCACTGATAATCAGGTCTAAGTGCTTAGTCTTGCTGTGGGGACAGTGTTCCTGTGGGTACAGTGTTTTTGTGTAAGAGACAGCGCAGACTGCACTAGCAGCGAGGTTCCCCTACTGAGAGCTCAGCTGAAATCACTGACAGCTGGGTGGAACCTCAAGAGACCAACTCACAGAGGTCACAGTGGCAGGTGGCAGCAGAAGGTGATGGCACAGGGCCATTGGCAACAGAGCGATGGAGTGAACGGTAGCACAACGAACAACAGTGGCCAGAGCGAACAGTGAGCAGCTGGAGGAACAAGCAAGGTGCCTTCTTGCCCCCCACCTGGGAGGTGTACTCACGTGAAAACACCTCTGAACTCTGAGTCTCCACTGACCAAGGACAACACCGGTGAGTGGGGTGAGGTGGAGGGAAAAATGAGGGGCACATTAAATAAACATTTGTTTGATGGACTATATTTTAGTGACTTTGCTCCAGAATGCTAGATTTGTGACTGGGAATGGAAACTTATATAAATGTGTTTCCTAGTAGGCCAAGATTTTTAAAATGCATTATTTGCCAAGGTTGTTATCTCACATCGTTGCTATCTTGAGAGGTCATTGTGTTGGGGAGTTTCTGTACTAAACATTTTTATTATTATAAATAATTTTTTCATAAGAATGGTCATACTGGGTCAGACCAGTGGTCCATATAGCCCGGAATCCTGTCTTCCGACAGTGGTCAAGGCCAGGTGCTTCAGAGGGAATGAACAGACCGGGTAATCAAAGATTTCAGTCCAGAAGTTGACTAACGAAGGCATTTATATTGAATCCTTAAGTGAAGAGGACAAGAAGTGTTTGTTAAGACAACTGAAAAAATATACAGACTTGATTCTTAAAAATCTACAACAGCGACTTCTAGATTCTACTCAACCTATGTATGTTCTACTCAAAGCTATGTAGCCTTTACAGATGCCTGTCCTATAAAACACCGATAGTTGAGTGGAGTGAGGCACTACCAGCAATGGGGCTGCCACGTGCTCAGGACAGAATAGAGAATTTGAACACAGAGTGGAATATCATGCAACGAATGAATGAAGATTTGACTTCAACTTCTTTTTTTATCATCACTAGTGGCTCGACCAGATCTTTGTGCTATGTTTCCTGGGATGAAAGAAGTAGGAATTCATCTCTTGCTACTCCCAGTCACAACAGCTACAGTTGAGTGTCCTTTTTCATCATTGAATAGAATTGTGTTCGGAAAGAAATCGCCTTCTGCCTGATCATGTGAATGAACTAATGAGCATATCAATTGAAGGAATGGAAGTACCGGACACATGAAAAGCCACCGAAGATGAATGCATTGCATTCAAGAAGTTCATTAACAGAGTTGTGCAAAATTATAACAAGAAACCAAGAAGGATGTAGACGTAGTGCTTCATAGAAGGCTTGAGTAGCCAACTTTAATTTGTATGATTTTAAAACATGAGTTAAATCTAATAAAATGGTCATGAAACATTTTTCAGTTTTTACTATGGTGCCATACAGCCCACCTTCACCCTCACAGTCTCACCCCTCATCGGCCTTGACACCCCCCCCCCAACTTCAATTCCTGGGGAAAACACTGACCAGCTGCTCTATTGTCCCTGGGGTTAGCTGCACCCACTGCTGCTTGAGAGGCTCCAGGCAGCTGGATCCAGGACCACCAAAGCCGTAGCTAGCGTGGCTGGTCCTGCAGACTGCCCAAGCAATGATCCCAAGGCAGCTCCAAGGAGCACTTGAGCAACAGTGGTTTCAGGGCACTTGGAGCAGCAACCCCAGGGGCATATGGAGGTCCATCTTGGGAGTGGCTGGGGAGGTGTCAACCCCCAGCACTGGAGCAGGGACCCCCAGAGCAGCCTGGCGCTAGAAGTAGAGATGTAGCCAGGAACACTTTTGGTAAAAGTCATGGACTGTGAATTTTTATTTATTGCATGTGACCTGTCCTGACTTTAATACCCGGGACTAACTCTTTGCCATGTGGTCGCTGCCAGAGCTGAAGCCAGCTGCTGTGCGGCGGCTCTGGGGGTTGGGGCACAAATTTTAGCAGACTGGTAATGTTTTATTTGCATATTTATTATTTGCATAATGGCTATGCAAATAAGATGCTACAGGTCTGCAAAAAGTTTGTGACTGGGTTTGTTGGTCTGCAGTATAAAAAAGGTTGGGAACCACAGCCCTGCCCCACTCCTGGGGAGCCCCCTGCCATCCCACACTGCTGCATCAGATACAGAGGCAGCAGAGCAGGGTGGTAGCAGCCTCTATCTGTGGGGGGCCTGAACTTCCTGTTCCACAGCAGCAGCCCCAGTCCGTAGGAGGTCCGAGCTCCCCATGGACGGCTGCTCTGGCATCCCATGGAGCAGCCTCTGTCCGTGGCAAGCCTGGGCCAGAGCAGCCTCTGTCCACAGGAAGCGTGGACTCTCCCCTCCACCCCTTCCCAGACAGGGGCTGCTGCTGCAGAATAGCCTCTGTCCACAATCTCCATGGGGGAGCAGGGGAGGCAGGGGACCTGGTGCAAGACGGGAATCAACTGATTCCTAGCTTGCACCAAGTCCTCCCCACTGCTCTTGAGCTTTTTAAATGTATTAAGAGCCACCAGGCTCTTAATACATTTAAAAGGCTAAGGCACAGCAGGGGGGACCAGGCATGAGCCAGGACAACTGATTCCTGGCTTGCACCTGGTGCCTTCAGCTGTGCTTCAGCCTGTTAAATGTATTAAGAGCCCACGGCGGCTCTTAATACATGTAAAAGGCAGAGCTGCAGCCGGGTTAGCTCCCAGCAGCTCTGCAGTTTCCCCCCCTTATCAACTCATTGACTAGTCCATGGAAATTCCATCAACCAGTTGATTAGCTGATTAAATGCCATTTAACATCCCTAGGTTGAACACTAGGAAAAACTTCCTAACTGTCAGAGTGGTTAAGCACTGGAATAAATTGCCTAGAGATGTAGTAGAATCTCCATCACAGTCTAACCTGCTCTTAAAAATCTCCAAACACCTGTCAGGGATAGGCTAGATCAGGGTGGGCAAAGGGGCCTCTGCAGGTTGGATCCAGCCCACCAAATGGGTTGATCCGGCCCGCAAAGGTCCTGCCGCTCCCCCGCCCCCAGGCCAATCAGGGCCTAGGGACAGGGGAGCATGCGGTGCTTAGAGTCAACCCTGACTTTGTGCTCCCCCACCCCCAAGCTAATCAGGTGAGGGGTGCGGACAGGGTTAAAGAGGAGGTGCAGCTCCGCACCCGTACTCCAAAAACTGTCCCAGTGCCACTGCCTCTAGGCACATTATGGGGCCAGTGCTGGCAGGGAGCCTTCTTAGCCTCATTGCACTGCCAATTAGGAGCCTACGAGCAGTAAATGCTACCTGGCAGGAGGCCTTACCCCAACCCTCAGCTTCCTTCCATAGCCAGCACCCAATACTCCTTTCTGCATCCTAAGCTGCAGCTCTGGAGCCTCCTTCTACACCCAAACTCTTTGTGATTTTGGACATAAACCAATGTAGACCACTGTGTTAAGGGCTCTGCTAGCTTAGGTAATGTATTTTGGTTAGGCATACAGAAAACATGGTCACATTAAAGTATAGCTAATGTTTTAACAGGTTAGTTTTCTACTGCATTTCCCTAATGGAGTATATGAATTATTATTTAAGTCAATATTCGTTTCCAAGTCATGGACTGAAACGAGGAAGAAAGGGCTTGGTGATCAAAGCACAAGATAGTCTGTGTCTATCTCAGACTTGCTGTGTGACCCTGAGCAGCTTGTTTCCTCTCTGACACCCCTACTTTCACATCTGTAAAATGGGGATAGTAGTATCAGATTTACTGAGTTAACTGCACCTTTGAGCCCTCGGTGGCCACCTCAGAGGCACTCCGCATAGATCTTAGGTCTCTAGGAGTCACCTTTCTTGGGGTGGTATTCCATGATTTGCTCCCTCCAGACTGGAATCTTAGGATACAGATTCCTGCAATTTATTGTGGTCATTCCAGCTGCTCTTACTTCATTTCAACATCTGCAGTTCTGCTCTCTCAGGAGCAATGAAAGGATGATTCAATGACCAGCCAGCTTTCATAAAACAAAGTACTATTTATTCAGAAAAAAAGTGTTTCAAAAAATATCAATAATAAACATCTTATACGCATGCCTGGCTTAGCTGGTGGTTGCCCAGCTTCCACTTGGAGACTTTGGCAGGTTCTAAACCATTTCAGGTCCACAGCAGGGCCTGTATCTCTTGGACACAGTCAACATGCCTGTCAGTTCTTGGATAGTGTATGAGTAACTTTCTTTTGATGCCAGAGTTTATATTTTATACAGTTTCAAGTCCTTTGTTGTTTTAGGTGTTTTGAACCAATCTGTGTTATTGGGGGGATGAAGGCACAGCGGGGAAGGTATGAAACTTCGAAAGACTTGTTGCCTGCTTTGGTCCAGTACTGGGGACTTGTATTAATTTCACTCAACAACACCAGCGATTTTTTTTGTTCTTGCAGGAATCATTCCTTGTCTGACCCATTGAGCCACGAATACAATCACTAACAAGCCCATAAATATATATAACATTAATACAATAGTGTTAGAATATTTCATGCTTCTGTTAGCTTTTGTAGTATGTGTCACAAACTGTATCTCATTAGGGAGACTGAAAATACTTTACATCAATTTTCAGTTCTCTATGTTCTCCTTTGAGTATTATCTGTACATACTCTTATTGTTGGGCTGTGTCTACACATTCCATATAATCTCAGAACCTTCCAGAAAGGCACTGACCACTTGGGAACTATATGGACCCTATTTTGAACCGTGGAACATTTCATGTAAGGCTGCATCAAAAGGATGAGGCCTCTGCCCATCCCCAAAGCAGCAAGTAAAAATTCCTTCAGGTCCTTTCTTATTAGCTGAGGTTTTTTATCCTTTAGATGAGGATTTTGTACAGTTTTTATTAATGAAGAATAGCTTGATTTTTAAAAATGGGATTTTGTACACAATTTTCCTTTACATATACCTCTCTTCATTAAGTGGTAGGACAAAGGTAAGTAAACCAAAAAAAACACTGGAGGTTTGTCTGAACTAGGGATGTAAATCCTGGTTAATGAAATGGACTTATGAACACAAATATGCATAACTCAAAGATGCTTTGGACAAACTACCTCATGTAACCTATCAATCTTAATGTCTTCATCGGCTGGATCTGTTTATCTTATTTTGGTAAAGGTATCGTTCTTGTGTGCACAATTAGACATATGGAGTATGGAATGATTTATGGTTTTTAAATGTGTAAATGAAAGCCCTCGAGTGTTTCCAAGGCTGGAATGCCTCAATGGCTACGTCTAGACTACAAAGGGAAGTTAGAAAAAGCTACACAAATGGCAAACAGCAATTTGCATATCTTTTTCTGCTTTTCTGTCGAAAGAGGCTTTTCCAAAATTTGGTGTGTCTACACTGCGCCAATTTTAGGAAAAACCTGCTCTTTCGACACATCCCTTATGCCTTGTAGAACGAGTTTACAGGGATGGCAAAAGAGCGCGTCCCCTTTTCTGCAATTTTTTTGGAAAAGCGGACACGTTCTTTGGATGCAGCATTGCCACAGTTTTGCAGAAAAGCAATCTAGACACAGCCAATGTCTGGGCAATCCTATGCAAATAGCCTTTTGTCCTAAGTCTTAGCAGTGGTTGGTCTTAGGAAGTCACATAGCCTTCTTAACTGGTAGGAATTGGCCAGGTAACTTCCTATGCAAAAATAGAATCTTTAAAACTATGGGAAGCTTCTCAGGCCAGTCTTTGGCTGGCACACCGGAGGGAAGGAACCAAAGACCCCACGGTGAGGAACAGCCCTGGTATGGAAGGCTTAGCTGGAAAAGAAACAGTTTTAGGGTGAGTTTGTAATAAGTTTGTGTACTGAGGTTTCAGTGTTAGAGCTAGCTAAGTGTTTTCTTTTATTTTGAGTTTGTAATCTACTTTGCTCTGCCTATTCTCACTTACTACCACTTAAATCCTACTGCTTGTACTTAATAAAATCACTCTTATTTTCTATGAAGCCCAGTGTAAATAACTGTTACCTGGTCGGGGGGGCGAAATCAGTGTGTACATTTCCCCCTTTCATTGCTAAAGAGGGCTTACCTAAATAATTCCTTTGGGGTTCTGATCCCATTGGGGGAGTGGTATCCTGGAAGCTGGGCCCTAACCTGCACTTTCCTTTAGACTGAGATTCAATGTCTTCACTGCTTCTCGGGGGGGGGGGGGGGGAGAATGGACATTGATCTCAGCTTGGTGCCTTGGCTGGGGGAGACCAGCGGAGTTGGCCCAGCAGGACCGCGTAGTGCGAAGCTCCAGAGAGCAGGAAGGTGAGTGTCAGTGGCTTTGTCAGCACTCCAGGAGGCACCCCCAAGGGGTCTTCTATGACTGCACCCCATCACAAGGTTAACCGGTTAAATGGTTGGCATAGCATTTAATTGGTTAACTGACTAAAACAGGATCCTGGGCTGGGGACCACTCCAGCCTGGCTAGAACAACCCACAGGACTCCAGCCCCGCAATGGGATTGGGGCTGCTGCTGGCTCCCAGCCCCTGTACTGATGTTGGGGCTGGCTCTGCTGGCTCCCAGCTCCCATGTAGGGGATGGAGCTGCTGCCAGCTTCTGGCTCCAAGCCCCTGCCAAAGCAGCCCCACACAGACAGGGGCTGCTCCAGACACCAGAACAGTCCCTGCCTGTGGGGTGCCCGGGCTTCCTGCGAACAGAGGCTGCTCTAGCTGCCCAGTCCATTGGCAGCGAGTTGCTCCAGCCCCACCTCCACCCCTATTACCAGTTAACCGGAACCGGTAAGCATTACTGTTTAGGGTGATGCTTGCCAGTTTACCTTTCACATCCCTAAACCGAACACCCAGAAATGTAGGTGTAGATCCAAATTTCCTGACCCTGCTTTTCCAATATTATATCACTTTTACACTTGTGACCTTCCATTGCCTTCAGAAAAGTTACATCACATGCAACCAGTATAACACTGTGAAGAATCGACCCTTCAAGTCCAGTGTCTCCAAAGCTGGGCTGCAATTGTTTAAACAAACAAGTATTTGGGCAAGACTTTTGTTGTTTCCTACTTGTACATGCTCTTCCAGTACTATCAGAGGAGGCTTTCTTTCCCCTTTGTGATCCTTCTGCCTCAGGTACTGCACGGAAAATAGGTGGGCATATAGGCACAGAAATAATTTTTGTTTTAAAATACAACTTTTCAGAACTTCATAAAAGGTTTAGGGTCAGGTTTCATCTTGAGTTTTACAGTAAACTTCAGGAAGATTTTTACTGCAGCTAAAACAAATGTGCCCAGTCCTGAGAAAAATAGTGCTGCATTGTGTGTATCACATCCATCCACAAATCAAATCTTGTTGAGCAGATTCTAGTTGTCCTATTGAGTATGAGAGCACAGAACCTCTTATTAACAGTGCCTGAATAGTGTTACATCTTACTTGTTGTAGTGAGAGAACAAACATGGAAACCTAAGGGATGAGATGGGAATCTTAAACATTCCTAATGGATAAACTTAAAAAACAACAAATGTCTGGTAGCACATTATAAATTAACAAAACATGTAGATGGTATCATGAGCTTTCCTGGGCACAGCTGAAGAAGTGGGCTGTGCTCAGGAAAGCTCATGATACTATCTACATGTTTTGTTAGTCTATAAAGTGCTACCAGACATTTGTTGTTTTTTAAATTTATCCTGTACAGACTAACTTGGCTATCCCCTGAAGATTCCTAATGGAGGAAGGCATCTCTGTGTGTGGCACTCACCTTCATGTGGTCAAAGTCCGTTATGCCCATCTGTGGCAGGTTTGAGCAGTTAACATGGATGAGTTTGCGGCCAGTGATGCCATTAGTGGTAAAGCACTCCTGGCAGGAAAATCAGACGGAAACACGGTACTGCAGGGAGCAGTACTGCCAAACCCACGCACTCGAGAACCAATATTAATCAGCCTCCCCACCGCCCAATCGGGAGCTAGTGGCTTTCTCTCTCTCTCTCCCCGGTTTCTGAACCTCTGCTGGACGCGGGCTTCACACTTCCCAGCTCTTCTGCGGACCTCCACGGCTAGAAACGCGCCCTTAGTTTTCCAAGAAAGCAGAGAGCCTGGGTGCCCCGATGTCAGCTTCAGGGGCGCTGCGAAGCCGCAAGGCGGAGCAAGGAAAGCGGCAACTTCTCTCCGGCTCAGGCCTAGAGGGAGCCCAGCCACGGCCCGCGGTTGCGCACCCTGCTCGCTCACCGCCCGCCTTCTAGCCCCTCACCTCATACTGGGGGAAGCCCAGCTGCCGGACCCACTCGGCCACCTCCAACGCGCTCCAGGTGAGGCAGGCCGGGACAGGCTGGGACTCGGGTTCTTCGGGCTCCTGCTCACACTCAGCCTCTGGCTGAGGCCCGGATCCAGTCTCAGGCCTTGCCCCCCCGGGCTTTCCTCCTCCGGGATCTGCTCGATCCTGGGCGGCTGGGCTCCGCCAGAGAGCCATAGCAACGCGTCCTGCTGGCAACAGTCACCATGGAGACTTCCACTTCCGGGCTTCTCGCAGCTATTTCCTTCTCCGCCGGGTCGCTGCACCCTCCCTCCCTTCCTGTGTCACCGACGTGCCGCCGCGGCGAGCAGTCCGCTAGCGCCGCTGGGCATGCGCCGTGCAGCTTTTCGTGGGCAGGCCCGGATCGGGGAGTGGTAGGCGCGGGGTGCCAGGCGGTCTGCCCTCGGCTCTTTCCGCCGCCTTGTTCCCTGCTCTGTGGCTGCCCATGTCGGACGTGCTGGTGGCCGCCGCCGGCTCCTGTTTAGAGCCCCCAGCGGCTGGGGGGCCGGGAGGCCGCTGCTGCTCCGAGTCCGAGGGGGACGAGCAGGGCCGTCGCTCACCGCCTGCGTCTCCTTTTGAGACTCCAGGTACCGGGGGCGCGGGCTCTTGCGATGTATTGGCCGCTGTTCTCGGGGACGGGCGAGTGGGGGCTGCGGGGTGTGTGTGTGTGTGGGGGGGCCGCTGGAGGAGCTGCTGGGGTAGGGCTGTAAGCCGTGGCCGAGGGGCACCAGCCCGGATTATGCATGCAGAATTGCTGGGACTGGGTGTGGCAGCGCCTCCCTGCGAGAGCATCCCGGTTGATGGAGTTCCTCCCCTCCATCTGCTTGCTCTCCCCCTCGCCTAGACTGGGTGTCTATAGCGCCAACCAGGCAGTCCAGGAAGTACAGCGCCTGTGCATCACAAGGAGCAGCAGCAGGGAAGGGTGGGCTGCGAGCTTCTCAAGGGGACTGAAGAGAGTTACGGCCAGTATAACAAGGTAGTCCAGTTTTCACACCAGTTATGATACTGTTGCAAAAGCAGAGTTTTCTGCAGCTGTTTTTCAGCTTTCCAATACACTGCACTGCTCTCAGTACTCATCCAGGCAGCCTGTCCCTCCTTACAACCGCTTTGGCTGGGGCCTTGAAATAAGATAAAGCTGCTGGTGACTTCTTCTGAGGTCTAAGGTTATATCTACAATATCTTGCCTAGCCTAGCCTACGATGGTATCATCATCATTATGTCAGTACATCCCCTTACCATATGACTAAGCTATGGAGCATATGCTGATATGGCCCACTAGTGTAAATACAACTTATGGAAGGAGCCTTCCTGTTAGCGTAGGAACGCCCCTCCTTGAACAATATTGTCTATGTTAACTGAAGCTCTTTTCCAGCATTAGCTGCAACTGCACTGGGAGTTTTGTTGATATGTGTTGGGGTTTTTTCACATCCTTTGCTGATATACCAATGTCAATATAATTTCTAAGCATAGAAAAAGTCTAACTCTTTGATGGATAAAGTTGTTTATCGATAGTTGGTTTCTAACAGCCTCTATCCTTGAGGGTATTGGGTTGTTTCCCTGTTCCCTAGTGTACCACCTGCTTTATATTTAGATAAATATGCTATGGTGTAACTATTGCCTCATGTAGGGGAGATGATGATGATGATGATAATAATAACTTTGATTTGCTTAAGTTTCTAGCTCTTTGGTCTCTAGGCACCAGTAATGACTCCACTGCAGTCTTTAGTCTAACAAAACAATACAGCTCATTACAGGGAACCAATTAAGTTTGTATGTTTTGGGTTTGTTTTAAAAAAAACCTGCATTGTCTAGTGTTGCATTAAGATTTGAGATTTCTGGGTTCTAACCACACTTTTGCCACTGATTTACTGCGTAACACTGAGCAAGCCATTTTCCTTCTCTTTGCCTTATTTTTTTTTATCTGTAAAATGTGGCTAGGAATACTGACCTTTCCTGCAGGGCTTATGAGATGTAATAAATGTTTGCTTAGCACAGTGGTATCATTAAAATGCACTGTAGACGGGGGGGGGGGGGGGGGAAATGTTGAATACCTGATGTGAAATCAAATGCACCTGCCATTGTGGTACCTAAGCAAGTATGGAGTTGGATATGGTAAGAGCTGCTGACCATCCTATGTGTTATCTTGAGAAGATTGAGAGGCCCAGCATCCTGATTTGAAGGGTCCATGAGTCTAGAATTTCATTCTCCTTTGAAGCACGTGTAGAGCATGACTCTGGCATCTTTCACTGCAAACCTTGGAATGTTTGTTTTCTCAACTCTGTTGAGTGGGTGGTTTATTACGTGTGGGAGAAACATTTTCTTCCCATCACTACCTTCCTGTCTGCCGTTTGTCTCAACTTATTTATTTTGTTAGATGTAGTGGTGTTTAGCTGTCTTGGTCCCAGGATATCAGAGACACAAGGTAGGCAAGGGCATACCTTTGGACCAACTTTTATTGGAGAGAGAGACAAGCTTTAGAGCTTACACGGCTCATTTTCAGACCTTCAGAAGAGCTCTGTGTAAGCTCAAAAACTTGTCTCTTTCAGCACTAAAAGATATTATGTCACCCACTTTGTCTGTCTATTCTGTTATAAGCATTTCTGCTTAAGTTGTTTGTTACTACAGAATCTAAACCCATTAGTATCTATGACCTTCCTCTAGTCCTCCAAAACTTAAGACCTGTTTTCTTCCCTATTCTCCCAGGTCAAGCACTCTCACTTCTTTACCTTCTCCATCACTGCCGAATTGAATCATATGACAGATAGTCTTACTGCTTTTTCTTTTTCAGGCCATATTTTCTCCAATGCTTGGCAATAAAATTTTCTCACATTGGTTACCAGGTAGAAGAAAAATTCTTGTTGTGCAGCAACTTCATCAGTTGTTGAATCATGAGAACAACAGACATAAAACATCTGCTAGGTTCCTTCTAATGCCTGTTGCAGGGGGAGGGGCTTGAAATACTGTTTCCTGCCGTATTCTGTCACTATTGAGGTCTAGGCTGTTCACACCAGTCTTTGTAGGCAAGGTAGTTCCTCTCAGGTACTATTCTTTGGAGTCTTTTAGGGAGCCAGGATAGAAACCTGTGAGTAATAAGGTTGATTTGTGAACTTATTTATTGCTCTAAAAAGTTTTAGTGAATGGAATTATTTCTCTCACATTCATAAGTTACATCACTCCAGATTTTTAGAGGCTTATTCAGGTTCCAAATAGAATCTACTTTAATGAGTTTACATTCTACTAAAAGGTTCTTAACATCACATTAATGGTAGCTCTTTCCTAATGATCAGATAATAAATTAAACATGATAAACAGATGGGTTTTTTTTTTTTTTTTTAAAAGATCCTGAAACCAAACAGAATTATTATTTGGATAGTGGGGTTCAAACAGGATAGATTGTGTTTTTAAAAAAAAAAAAAAAAAAAATCAAGGCAATTTAAATAACTGATTTAAATCAGGATTTAAATTACCCAAGAAAATTGCTTTAAATCCAGTTTCCCTGCTGATACTATTTCACATATTTCTTTAAAAAGTAGTGCAAATCTGATCACTAACACATGTCAATTTACAGATCAGTACAGCATTGTACACCATCTAAGAAAGGTATACTTTGTTCCACTTTTTAAGATAACTTAATTTTTACTGATTTAGGAAATAGAACATAATACTCATAATTTGTGTCAAGCTTGAAAAAATAATCCCAACTATATGTCCAATATGATGGGGGACTAATTTAGCTACAACTACTCAAGAGATCTTGGAGTCATTGAGGATAGTTCACTGAAAACATCCACTCAGTGTGCAGCGGCAGTCATCAAAGCAAATAGAATGTTAAGAATCATTAAAAAAGGGATAGAGAATATCTTATTGCCTCCATATAAAACCATGGTACGCCTACATCTTGAATACTGTGTACAGATGTGGTCGCCTCAACTCAAAAAAAGATATATTGGCATTGGAAAAAGTTCAGAAAAGGGCAACAAAACGATTTAGGGGTTTGGAACAGGTCCCATATGAAGAGAGATTAAAGAGACTTGGACTTTTCAGCTTAGAAAAGCAGCGACAATGGGGGGATATGATAGAGGTCTATAAACTCATGACTGGAAAAGGAAAAAAGGAAAGTTATTTACTTATTCCCACAATATAAGAATTAGGGGCCACCAAATGAAATTAATAGGCAGCATGTTTACAATAAACTAAAGGACATTTTTCTTCATTCAGCGCGCACAATCAACCTGTGGAACTCCTTGCCAGAGGATGTTGTGAAGATTAGGACTTTAACAGGGTTCAAAAAAGAGCTAGGTAGATTCATGGAGGTTAGGTCCATCAATGGCTATTAGCCAGGATGGGTAGGAATGGTGTCCCTAGCCTGTTTCTCTGGAGATGGGTGACAGAGGAGGGATCATGTGAGGATTACCTATTGTCATCCCTCCCTCTGGGGCATCTGGCATTAACCACTGTCAGCAGACAGGATACTGGTCTAGATGGACCTTTGGTCTGACCCAGTATGGCTGTTCATATGTTCTTAAAGTTGATGTACACATATATCCGCATCATTTTCTCCCAATAAGTTTTCCTCATGATGGTTCATTCTTGCAGCTAGGCCTTCCATCTTCATGCACTGCTCACACTTGACATATTTTCCTTTTTTACCCCGGGAACAAATTTCTTCAAAATATTCCCGGATAGGGTCTGTCTTACATCCCGAAGTCACAGCAGTTTTTCTGTGGCAAGTGTGGGGGAATATAGGAAACTGTGTGTGTGCTGAATGTCTTCCCTTTTCCTTTCCAGTCTACTCCAATGTTCCTTTCTGTGCTGACTCTGTCTTTTTCCTATATATTGCCTCTTTGTCTTTAAACAATGTCTTAACTAACTGTGCTGTGGTTGGTGGTGAACCTGGACCACAAGAAGCATAGAACAAAAACAGTCCTATCCAACCTGTGTCTGTCTTTGCACATATTTCTCAGCAGACTAACAAACTGAAAGCCCAGAACTTTCAAGGAACAAGAGCTGGCTGTTAGGCTGGACAGACTAGAGCCATTATTTCATTTTTATGAGGCTGTAAATGTAGGTGTAGCATGTTTGTAATAACATTTAATTGTAACTTATTTTTAAATGAGAAATGTAGTATTTTATTTTAAAAATCCAATTTGTTTTTTATTTTTTTTGTTGTTTTTTAATTTTCATCCTGGTTTCAATCCATTTCTTGATGGCAAAATGTTTTCCTTTAAAAGCAACAAAACAAAGACCTCGCTACCCTGGTATTAATTGGTCCCCTTGTTTGCCCATGGCAGAAGATAGGGATGGGCTTCAGTCTAGAGTTGTTCTCTTCTTTAAAAGGAACCCCTAGGTCAGGTTGCAGAACATTGGCAATGGGCTGTTCTGTCTGAAATGTTCCTATTCTATGGATAAGAGGCCTTTAATGTATAGGGCAGTTAATTTGTTGTTTTTCATCAGTACCAAATTCTTCTATTAAAAAACAAGTAAAAAAGAATTCTTACTGTACTTTGCAACTTCAAAAATCTTCAAAATTGGGAGCCTGTCAGTATCCAATTAACTATCTTCAATGGGTAATGGAAGCAGACAGCAAAACTGTCATGCATTGGAGTCATGCAGGGCTAGAGCTTGCCATGATCTGGAGACTGGGGGGGAAAACCTGTAACCTACATCTGAACAGAAACTTGTTTTGACTGATCCCTGTGTCCTGTATCAAAGTGTTATTTTTTCCCATACCCTCCACTTAGAGCCATTAAAAGCCCTTTGTCTGCTACTGGGGAGGGCAGCTTATAGCACAAATTTAAGCTTTAGGCTTCAAGGCTGCATGACCATGGTGTCTCTGGGTGTTAGCTAGAGTTTTGCTTTATTGTTTGTGCATTCTCAAAGGTTAAAAGCTGTTTCATCTTCTTTCTTCCACCCATTGCTAGAGAATGAAGATTCAGCCCAAAAAACAGAATATGAGTGCCAGTCAGTTGCCTCATCAGAGTCCATGGCCTCACAGTGCAGGTAGGAAAAGATCTTTGTGTGTGATGACTTTAAATGTTCCTTCCCTACCTCCTGTGTGAGCAGTGTCTGGCAGCTGTTCCCCTCCAAAGCACTGGAGACCTGAAGTTTCTGCTTTCAGAGTCTGTATGCAATAGAAAATATCGGAAGAACTGTTCCTTTTGACTTGAGGTTATTTTAAGCTTTATAAAATAGTACAGTGCAACCCATGACTCATCTCAGGTTATTTGGATTACAGAGCTAGCTAACTTTCAACAGGAAACTGACCTCTGACTGAAGGATATTTTTAATTAAAAATATTCTCATTGTATCTAATCCTTAAGAAAATTGGACAAGAAACCAGCAGCAAAAAAGCAGATTTTTCAGGTACATTTATTCCCTGAATTATCAGCTATTGTTATTGACTAATTGCTGGCACGTGTTTAGCTGTATGCATCCTTCTGTTAGGATGCTTGTGCACCTTAGAGTGGCACATAGTGGACTTTTCTCTACACCTGTTGAAGGTTTTGTCTTAACCTTCCCTTTCTTCTCTTGTGTGTGTGTGTGTGTGTGTGTGTGTGTGTGTGTAAATAAAAAAAAAAGACTTTCACAAACGGATGAGTTAAGTAGGTCAGACTGTGGGTCTCACCAATCATTAGTGTCCTTCTTTTAAAAATCCCTTACAAAAACACAATTTGTGGTAATCCTGGCTTTGATGCTGATGAAATCTGCAACATAAGAGATGCTGCAATTCCTGCTGCCTTCATAATTACAATTTCATCCAAAGAGACTATGCTGCATCCCAGTTGGCTCCAAAAAAGCTTTTGCTTCAATCTGATTTTTATCCTGGCTAATTTATGGAATTTAATTGTCTCAAAGAGTCTCGTTTGGCAGTAAATAAATACCAGCCTAAATTTTAATCCTATGTGAGTTTCCTGATTACGTGTGTGTGAGTCTGAGTTTTCTGAAGGGAAGAAGGTGATGGGCAATAAGAAAAAGCGATTTGAAGGAGCCAACTGATTTTCTTTTCTTAAATCTGCTTTCAGATTTTGTGCACATCTTTTGATCCTTTACACAAAATCCAGAACCATCAATGTTGTTTTTACAACAGATTCCAAGTGAGCTCCAGCACCTTGAGGAGAGCCCTTTGAACCTGACCTATTGGCTTCCATGAGATAGCATGCATGTGTGATCGATCAAATTTGAGCCCCATCTGGGTCTCTGCCATCCACATATTGATTTGAAAAGAAAACACAGTGCAAGATGTTGGGATATATATTCAGATTTCCATTTCAGGTTTCCAAGGTGATGGCTGTAAACAGTTAAGTTTTGTAACAACAAAATACTTACTGCCTTTTTTTAAAAACCTCTATTGACCTGCAACCTAGTGGGATTACTTCTGTATCCTGACAACCAACTCATTTGAGCCGCTCTTAGCAGAAACTATTGGTGGGACACATCCTTTCCAGCCACAAAAATGAGGTTAAGAGAACTTACTTTTTGGCTCTTCCTGTTTTAGGATCCAAAGTCCCATCCCCAAGAGAGTTCAGTTACAGAAAGGAAAGTCACATCTGTCTCTTTTCAGACTCCTCTTTATTTACAGAAACAGTACAGAAAGCATCTGGACCAGGGCTGTCAATGGGAATGGAGGCAAAGGGAGTAGCTGCATGGGGCCTGGTGATTTAAAAGGGACCAGAGCTCCTGGCTCCTAACTTGGCAGCAGCCAAAGCCCCAGGTCCTTTAAATTACTGCTGGAGTCCCTGGTGGCATGTGCCCTGCGGCCCTGGAAGTGTTGAAGGGCTGGCTGAGAGAGGCTAGTCCCAGTCCTGCCCCTTCTGCCCGAGGCCCCATCCCTTTTGGGAGAAGGCCTGTAGCCCACTCTTCCCCAGGGCCCAGCAAAGTCTTTTGTCAGCCCTGATCTGGACTGGTGTATGGTGGGTTTGTTTTTCTTTTAATTAGACTCTTCCAGACTAGCTTGGAACAACCTTTCCCTGTACTACTCAAAAACTCAAATTGCTAAAACTGAAAACTTTACTTGCTTCCTACCATTGATGCTTTGCATGGAGCTAGCTAGGGATGTTAGTGTGTAATTGAATAGGCATGTAACCACATCAATTTTAGCATGACTATTTGATAGTCCCTGAGGGGCAGGGCCAGCAGCCAGCCCTCTGCCACTCTGTGCTGCTGCCTCTGTATCACTGTCTGTCTTCCAGTGACCTAATGGATCAGGCATCAGCCTCTGGAGCCTGGGGTTGTGGCAATGGCCACCAGCTTCCTCAGGGCTGGGAGCTGTGGGGCAGCCATCATGGACCTCACCTTGGCCAGGTCAAGCCACCGATCCCAGGAGCTGCTGGACAGAAGTGGCAGCCCTCCCCCTACCTCCTTCAACCTGCCTATCAGAGGCAGAAGCATGGGGCAGGAAGGAGCTGGCTTTTAAAATGGCTCCCCCCCCCCCCCCCCCCCCCAGCACTGGTTCCTGCCTGCCCCGTTGCTGCCTCTGTAGGAGGCAGCAACAGGGGAGGGCAGGTGGGTCTGCAGAGCTGGCACAGGTGGAGAGCCTGCTTAAAAGCTGGCTTCCCACCGTATCGGCTCCCATCTGCCCCCCCTCACCCTCTGCACTGCTGCCTCTCTGACAGAGGCAGCAGTGGGGGAGGGGGCAGGTGGATCTGGTGCTTGGGCACCAAATACAGAGGCAGTGCAGGGGTTGGGTGGAGCACGTTGTTAAGAGACTCTTTCTATTAGGCATTAAGTTGCTATTCATGAAAGTTACATTTAGTGCCTAAAACTAAGGGTTTGTTCTTTAACCCTATCCTGGATTAGGAACGAAGATGATTTAATCTCAATTGTGACAATTCCATTCTTCAGGAATGGGCAGGGTTGCTGGGATGACCTAGTAATTTATCAGAATTTCAGGAAGTAGGGAAGAATAGGGAACATACGCACAGGAGGCTATTGCTTTGCTGCTCTGTTTCTTTTGCTGCTGTTTCAGTTTTGTCTAAAAGGTCTCTCTCCTCCCGTTATCTTCTCTCATGGAGAGTCTTAAGACTGCATTTGTGACTGTTAGTTTATTACCATGGCATGGCTTGCCAGATTCATGATGCTGTACAGGTGGAGTAGGGATGGAACTGAGGGGAGGAATCCTCCCTATTAACACTTGTTGGTTTTATATTTTTATCCATCCATCGGCAGAGGGAGAGGTGCTTCCCTTTGAGATGTTACACTGATCCCTGCCATCAATGCACTGTTAGCAAAGTATCCCTTCTTTGAAAGGGATGTGGCTGGTCTGAACTGGAATGAATTGCTGCTGCCTAAGGGACTAAATGAGGACTGAGTTCAGCAGAGTTGCTTATGCTGGCTTGGATTAGCTAAAGAGGACAGCCACCTGGGGCTGAGGGCAGAATGTGGTTGAAAGAGGGCTTCTTGCTTTAATGCAATGAATGCTGACTTTAGGAAGCCCAGTGCCCTTAGTTTATTTGCATTCCAGCCAGAGTGGGGTAGCTTTATCACCTGTCCTTGCCCCATCTTCTCTGTAACATGCTCTTCAAGCATCCTGAATGACACACTGTCTTTCTCTGAGAGGCCACAGAGTGGATCCTTGTGAATGTGCATGCTGCAGAGGATTCTATAAAAGATGGTACGTCAGAGGACCAGGATGTGGCCGGACAAGGAGAGAAGCTGGCTAATCAGATCCAGCCCCCGAGAGAGGTAGGTGGCTTGCCATTTTTATTTCTGAAAGGTGCCTCAGTGCTTCTTCCCATTTGCTGCTGAGCATGGACATAGGCAACTGGGGCTTTGAGTATTTAGGGAAGGCTAAATTGTTTCTGTGCAATGTGGGAGAGAGAGTGACAAATGAACTTTTAAAACTCCGAGTGTGTGTGTGTGGACCGTGATCCCTGTCAGTTTCCACCATTCCTAAGGCTTAAAGACTATTCTTCGCTACTGACTTTTTTCTCTAATGTTTCAGAGAGTTCCTCTTAATTTTAAAAACTAATATAGTACCTTTTTGAGGAGGGAAGTGAAGGAGTAATATTGCCCTACTTTCAGGAAACACAGATCATTGTAATTTCAAATACAGCTTTGGAGAGACATTGCACAATAATAATATTCCCCCATAAGTTCTGTAGAAGCAGCAGTTCTGTACCTGCCTATGTGATGATAAAAGGGGATTGGCAGCCCTGTGTTAGTTTGGGCAACAGTTTTAACAAGTTCACAGTAGGCATCTGTTTCCTTGTGGCTACAGTCTGACTGTGAATACTGTAGGGCAGGGCTACTCAACTTTGAAAGCTCTGGGGGCCACAATGATATTCAGCACATGCTGAGGGCGGCAACTTAAGTGTGGTTGCATATGTATGCAAATAGCTTCTTTCACACTGACGGGCGTGAATACAAAGATTAAGGTAAGACTATACAACATGCAGGCCCCATTTAAGTCAGTTCTGCTGATATTAATAAAATGCAGTATTTACCCGATTTCCACCCATACGAGAGCACTTTTAATGAGCAATGACAGTCTAGGAATTGAACTACTAAAACTCGAGACCATTATATTGACTCGCCATTATGGATTGTGGTCCCAGTAGAGGCCATATTCAAAGGATCCCACCTGTGGGCCGTGTTGAGCCCTGCGTAAATCCAAACCGCACCACAGGCTGCAAACAAGCAGCCTGTGGGCCGCATGTGGCCTGTGGGCCGCATGTTGAGTAGCCCTGCTGTAGGGGCTGGTTCCTAGAAATGGAGCAGCTTCAGCATCTGAGAGAGCATTCAGGTAGATCTGGGATCTTTTGCCAAATTTAGCAGTGACAGCCCCCAAACTTGCTGAGGCAGTACAAATAGCTAGACTTATCTTTCTGTGGGGCTAATGTTTCCTGAGGAGACCAGAGGACAGTAGCATAATGCAGCATTTGGCTCCAGAGTTGCACAGTTTTGGAGGCAGTCCTCTGAGCCAGCCAATTATTTAGTAAATATTTTGTGCTCATAGCAGAAACCCATTGGGAAATTGATGTAAGTTCATAGAAATGCCTCTTCCTTCTCCCTGGATCCCTGACTGTTTATAATCCCACTGGAGGTCCCCAGAGCCACTGAGGAACTTTCTTATCTGACCTGCACAGGAAGCCATAGTGAGGATGACCAAGTACCATACCCCACAAGGATCGGGGGATATAGTCATGATACAGTCAGAACACACAGGTGCAGTGGATATCCTTTCAGCAGAGCTGGAGACTTCAGACCTCCTTGGTGAGCAGAGAAAAGGTGAGGACTGTGATGGTGGTATTTCCCTTGGGTCAGAATGAGGCCTCTAAATGCAGATCTCATGTGGGTGTCTCTAGAAGCAGCAGAGTTAAGCTTTAGGTGGAGCTGAGGTGCTGGAGCATTGTGCAATGCCTTTTCGGTTAGGCTTGTATCTAACTTTGGCAGTCTGAATCTGTCTCTTTAAATAACAAGGTAATTCACAGAATGGCTTTGCAAGCTATGGGGGAAGGGAAGGAAGGTTGGAAGGGAAAACAGAGTAGTATGTCCTGTTTTAAGAGCAATGCTAATGGAAGGCATTTTGAGAGGAGATGGAAGGTAAAGATTTGAATGTAAGAGCTCTCTGGTTGGATTCTGACCAGTGAGGAGCAGCTTGTCTTGTATTTTTTCAGCTCAGCCTCCTCTGGCTCCACCATCCACATGGACCACTTGCAAGATAAGGGAATTCAAAGCCAAAATGGGAAAGGAGAAGAATGCCCAGATGGTGGTAAAAAGGGGTGAAGTGGTGACAGTCCGGGTGCCAACACACCCAGATGGGAAGCGTGTCTGCTGGGAGTTTGCTACAGATGATTATGACATTGGCTTTGGGGTCTATTTTGACTGGACTCCTGTCACCAGTACTGCCATTACTGTGCAGGTCAGTGAATCAAGCGATGAAGATGATGAAGAGGAAGAAGATGCGGTTGAAGGTCAGTGCAAAACTGTACAAGAGAAATTAATATTGTACCTCCAAATCAGGTGCTGTAATTCCTCACCATTTTGGCTAATCTACGTACAGGTGACTACAAACTTTTGGAGTCCCAAGCTAGGCCACAATGAAAAGACTCTTCCTAATGTCTGCCCGTCTCCCTCTGAGCCCAGGTGTATGCTCCTAGAGTCACTTACCATCAGATGCCACATATCCTCATATTGAAAATTGATTACTTGCTTCCACTCTGATTTCTCTTATCGGTTTCTAACCTGTGACAAGATCAGAGTATGAGACTCTAACTTAATTAACTCTTTAATCATCAGCCTAAAAATGCTGATGCAATTCTTGTATTAGAGAGTAGTATTTTTCTCACCATATCAGAAGGCCTTGTTGATTGCAACCAGAGGAAGTGCTGCCCATGTCCTTGGCATATCTGTAAAATAAAAGGTGCAGGGAAACACAAGACCAATGATGACTAAAATTAAGCCCCACTGAGAGGAATCCTCCTGGAGAAGTAGAAGGGAAGACAGACCAAGGCCAGAGGTGAATTTCTCCATTGCATTCCTCCACCCACAGTCAGTTTTCTCAAGCATTGTGCCTCTTTGAGGAGACCCTACTGTGATTGATATCTGCTAGGGGAAGAGGACAAAGAGGGAAGTGGTGGGGGAAATTCAAAATGTTCCCCAGTGCATCAGTCCCAAAGAGTGCTCCCTCCCAAGTCCTATATAGAGAGACTTTGGGTTGTTCATTGGACAGGATGCATATCTCAGACAGTTTTCATTAGCTAGCTCTCATGTCCCTGTCCCGTACCCATGCCTTATTGATCGTCTCCTTTCTGTTGGGTTTTTCTGATTCTTCTTTGAGTGATTGCTCATGTCCATTCCATGTAGGTGTATGCTTGCTGCATGCACATGTTGGACACTTTTCCCTTAGCAGTACCTGTTGGGCCAGCAGGGTAGCCCTCTGGGGTGGTGTTGCTATATTGGCTAACTAATTAATTAATTTTTATATATAATATATTTTGTGTTTTTAAAAATATTTGTAAGCCACCTGAAATATTTTAAATAGAGAGGCAGGGTAAAAATATTGTAAATAAATACATAATATATACCCCTGCTGGCCTTCCACCTCTTCAGTTTTCTTACCACTCCTGTCTGTCCTTGGAAGGTGCCTGGTGCTTGCACTTCCAAGTGCTTCTTACTAGTTCTTGCATGTTGACTTGTAAATTAGTAAGTGTATCTGGTTAATTGTTCTCTTATCTTCTGTAAATAGTTGGTTAGTGTAGATAGTTGTTTTCAGCAGGGCTCACTCTGCATCCCCAGGGCATGCCAGGGCCCCAAGGCTTCAAGCCTGGTGTGAAGTGTCAGAAGCCTATGCCCTGTGGGGATACCACAAAGCCTGCTTGAAGTGCCTCTGGGAAGGGAGTCATGCCTGAAGATTCTTCTAGTGGAGGCAGATCTTTGCCCTACTCCAGGGGCTCAGAGCTCACTGGCTTTGGTACATGAGGCACCTAGCCACTCGTGTGCACTTCCCCAGCACTGCAGAGATCTCGGCACCAGTCTCAATCTCCCGTACCTTAGAAGAAACAGAGACCTAGTAGGGGCAGGTCTCCATCAGCAGTGCACCCTCAGTCGGGATATGTGGCACTGTCTGGCTCGGCACCCGGACCCTCTAGGTCGGGTTGGCCATAACCTGTGCCAGGATCCCAGCCCAGTGGAGGACCTCCCAAACCCTCAACACCAGACACCTTTGAGGCTGCTAGAGACCTTATTGAATTGACATAGTCTCTGGCCTCGGCATCTGGCTTGACGGGGGAGCGTAACTCCAGATGGCACTGCCGACGACATGGCACCGGGTGCCTCGGCACTGGCCCTGAATGGGGCATCACCGTGTGACTCTGGCACCGATAACCTGGGCACTGCCAATGGCAATGGCACTGACCCAGGCCGTGCATGCAGCATTGCTATTGGACCCTTCTACCATGCTGCTCTGGCACTTGGAGCCCCAGCATCAGGCTCTCTCAGGCCACAACCTTCTCTTTGATACCGCAGAAAGCCTGACTCCATGGCCAAGTATGCTCTGAGCTGCAGGTTGCTGGTTTCTGCCCCTACGGCACTGCCTTGGTTGGCCTTCGAGTATTCCACTGACTCGGAGGCTAAGTCTGTTCTCTCCTCCCGGGCTTCTAGGTCTAGGTCATGGCACCAGTCTTACTCCCAGCACCGGAGTACTTTGGCACAGCCACAACAGTCCTGGCCACCTCAGCTTACTCCTGCTCAGCCGGTGCAGCAATCCTGGCCACTGCAGTGGCAAGTTCCAGTCCACTAACCGTTCGGGACACTCTGGGCCTACCATCAGATCCAGGGTGTGGGCCCCTCCAGGCCAGAGTCCTTCTACTCGGGGCCTAGGGCTCTACCATCCGTGACCTCAATGTCCTGCTCCCCCACATCAGGGCAGTCTCTACTTCTGGGGCAAGTCTTGCCTAGGGCTACCAGGAGAGTGGCACCAATGGCTCAGCCCTCTAAAGTGGCCTCCTCAGCAGCTTCTCAAGCAGCCTCTCCTATCCGTGACCTGGAAGACGCCGGCCTGAAAGGGGGGATCATCTTCATCTCCAGATGAGGCCCTGGGAGGGGCACTTCCTTATATACCATCTATGGACTCAAGGTTGCACCAGGACCTCCATCACCTGGCCCAAAGTTGGGGGTGCAGGCGCAGCGGGTGTTGGAGGACTCTGTTCCGATCCTTGACATCCTTCAGGCTGACACCCCTACCAGAGTGGTCTTGGTTAAATAAGACGATGACTAAGATCACAAAGACCCTCTGGCAGACCCAGCCTCCATCCGCCAACTGACAAAAAGGTGGAGAGGCGATACTTTGTGCCACAGAAGGGGAATGAGCACATCATCTTCTCCTGTCCTTCCCTGGGGTCTCTGGTCATCCAGGTAGTGAATCGGTGTGAGAGGCAGGGACAGTCAGGTTTATTCTTGGGGGGCAGAGATACCAAAAAGATGAACCTTCTGGGCAGGAAGGCCAATGCCTCTGGGAGTCTGCAGCTCCATATAGTAAACCAGCAAGTTTTGCTCAGTAGCTATTCCTGTAATACCTGGGTTGCAATGGACAAATTTACGGCCCTTGTCCCTCAGGACTCCTGGTCCAAGTTTAAGTCCCTCTCAGAAGAGGGCAGCGTGGTCTCTTGTGTGGCCCTCCAAGTGGCCCTGGACTCAGCGGATGCTGTGGCCCACACCATAGCCATAGAATTGGTGCTTCACTGCAGTTCATGGCTGCATGTGTCTGGGGTGGCCTCTGAATTCCAGACCATGATTCAGGACCTACCTTTTGAGGGGCTGAGCCTTTTTTCAGAGCAGACCAATCATCATCTGCATGGCCTGAAAGACACTCAGGCCATGCAAAATCCTTAGGGGTTCACACTCCTGCCCCCCAGAGAAATTCCCTGTCTGGTAGAAATGCTCCTTCTCAACAGGGTGCTCGCTCAGACTTCTCCAGGTGTAGGGGTAGTAACAGGAACGGCAGGAACAACAAACACTGTTCGTCCGATATGGGGACAGGCCCCTCCAGCAAGACCCAAGGCCCTCGCCAGGGGTTTTGAAGGTGCACCTGAGGATAACCTACCAGTTTCATCTTGTCCCTTTTTTTTTGAACTGCTTATCCCCTTTCTACCATGCTTGGGGGCCCATTACTTCAGACTGGTGGCTCCTGGAGATGGTAGGGAGGGGCTATGCTATCCCATTCTCCTTGCCCCTCCTTCCCACCTCCCTGCCCTGACCCTCTTCAGGGACCCCTCTCACGAGCATCTCCTGCGGGAAGAGGTGCAGCAGCTCCTAAGTCTAGAAGCAGCCGAAGTGGTCACCCTGGAGTTCACGGGCAAGGGTTTCTAATCCCAGTGTTTCCTGGTCCCTAAGATGAAGGATGGTTTTCAACCCATATTGGACCTCAGGGACCTCAACACCTTCATCACCAAAACCAAGTTCAAGATGGTGACACTGGCATCAGTTATTCCCTCCCTCAATCTCAGAGACTGGTACGCTGCCCTCAATCTAAAGGTCACTTCTTTCACATTTCCATTGCCCCTTACCACAGGAGGTTCCTCAGATTTTACTGTGGGCTGTGATCATTACTAGTTTATGGCCCTTCCCTTTGGCTTCTCCATGGCCCCTCAAATTTTTACGAAGTGTATGGCTGTTGTCGCTGCCTTCCTTTGGAAGCAGGGTGTCCAGGTGTTTTCCCATCTGAACGATTGCTCTCATAGGGCTCATGTCTGGACCAGGTGTTGGCCTATATTTCACTGGTTCAGGATCTGTTTTTGGACCTGGGCATCTTCCTGAATGTGGCCAAGTCCACACTTGTCCCCTCTCTGGTAATAAAGTTTGTGGGCACTCACCTGGACTTGATGTCAGTCACAGCCTCACTGCCCAGGTGCTTGTTCCTGACTATCAGGGATTCTATTCTGGCCTTGCGAGCGTCTCCCATGATGTACTTATGGGGTATGTCTAGACTACATGGCTCTGTCGACGGAGCCATGTAGATGAGTTTACTAGACATAGGAAAATGAAGCGGCAATTTAAATAATCGCTGCTTCGTTTACATCAAAATGGCCGCCACGCTGTGCCGATCAGCTGTTTGGCGGCACAGCAGGGCAGTCTGGACGCGCCGCAGCTGACAAGGGAAGCCTTTGTCGACCGCTCCGGTAAACCTCATTTCACAAGGCATACTGGAGCAGTCGACAAAAGCTTCCCTTGTCGACCGCGGCACGTCCAGACTGCCCCGCTGTGCTGCCAAACAGCTGATCGGCACAGCGTGGCGGCCATTTTGATGTAAATGAAGCGGCGATTATTTAAATTGCTGCTTCATTTTCCTATGTGTAGTAAACTCATCTACACGGAGCCACGTAGTCTAGACGTACCCATGCAGTGCAGAATGCCAGGCTTCACCACCACCTGCTGCAGTTGTGGCTGGCTTGTATCCACAACCCCTCTTCCCACCCTTGGGACAGAGTGGTGACAGTCCCTCACAGTGTCCTCCATTCCTTGCACTGGTGGCTCTGGGAGGATATGGTCTGCTCAGGAGTCCCATTCTCTAGGCCTTTGCCGTTCTTCTTGTTGGTGATGGATGCATCCAGCACTGGTTGGGGAGCCCATGTCGATGACATGAGGACTCAAGGTAGGTGGTCCCAGGGGGAACTCTCCCTATATATCAATGTCAGGGATTTGCAGGCAGTTTCTCGTGTGTCAGGGCTTTCTTCCCTGCCTAAAGGGCAGAACAGTTCTCATCCTGTCCTACAATATGACAGTGGTTTTCTGCATAACCAGGCAGTGTGGTGCTCATTCCCCTTCCCTGGGCCTGGAAGCCCTCTGGCTCTGGGATTCTGTCTACCAAGGCGGGTGTTCACCCAATTGCCTCCTGCCTTCCTGCAACTCAAAATGCTCTGGCAAACCACTTGAGCAAGTCCTTCACAAGCCTTGAGTGGTCTTTCAGGGTAGATGTGGCCCTCCGAATCTTCTGCAGGTGGGGGTTTCCCCGCCTGGACCTGTTTGCGACCCACCAGAACAGGAAGTGTCCCTGGTTCTGCTCCTTCATGGGGCTCGGTCATGCGTCTCTGGGGGATGCCCTTAACCTCCACCTCTCCCCCAGTCCAAGGGTCTGCTTTATGCATTGCTCCTGTTTCCGCTGGTACACAAGGTGAGCTGAGAGTTTGGGAGTTTAGGGCTTCCCTCATTCTTGGAGCGCTGGCATGGCTGAGACAGCACTGGTTTATGTCCCTCCTGAGCTTCTCCCTTGAGGCCAATTACCCTCTTCCTGTATCCAGATGTGATAATGCAGGATTTTGGCAGGCTTCGCCATCTGAGCTGGCAGCCTCTCTACGTCATGGCCTGTAAACTCCATGGCGACAGCGTTGGAGCTACAGTGTTCAGAACAGGTGAAGGAGGTCCTGCTAGGGAGTAGGAAGCCTTCCATTAGAGCCACCTTCCTGGCCAAATGGAAGCATTTCTCTTATCAGAGCTATTCAGAAGGGGATTCTTCCCATGGATGTCCAGGTCCCGCTGATCCTGGACTATTTCCTCGATCTCAGGGTCCAAGGGCTGCCTTCCTGGTCTGTTAGTCTACTTGATGGCTATCTCTGCTTTTCATCCAGGATCCCGGGGTAAGACTCTGTTTGCAGACCCCATGATCCACTGATTTCTGAAGCAGCTGGATAGGTTTTATCTGCATGTCTGGCAACCCATTCTGCTGTGGGACCTCAACCTGGTCCTGACCACGCTCACTGGGTCCCCTCTTGAACCTCTGGCAACATGCTCACTACTATACCTGTCTTGGAAGGTGTCATTCCTGATGGCTATGACATCAGCCAGATGTGTATCAGAGCTCAGGACTCTCACCTCAGATCCTCCTTACATGGTGTTTTTCAAGGATAAGATCAGGTTCTGCCCCCATCTGGCCTTTCTGCCTACGGTGGTGTCTCTGTTGCATGGTTTGCAGGACCATTTTTCTCCCAGTGTTTTACCCCAGGCCCTATACCTCTGGCAAAGAACAGCCATTGCACACACCGGATGTTAGGGCACTAGCATTTGAGTTCCCACAGTTTGTGGCAATTGCAGAGAGGCTGAAGGGGCAGCTAGTCTCCACTCAGACGATTTCATCATGGATCACTACCTGCATCAAGGAGTGCTATGATCTGGCTCAGGTGCCCATCCTGGACATCTGTGGCGTCTTCAGTCCACACCTTTGCCAACCATTATGTGCTGGCTCACCAGGCTAGGGAGGATGCCATTCTCAGTAGGGCTGTTCGCCATTCTGTGGAGGGCTAAGACTCTGACCCCGCCTCCTAGGTTTCAGCTTTAGTCACCTATGTGGAATGGACATAAGCAATCACTTGAAGAAAAACGGTTACTCACCTTTCGTAACTGTTCTTCGAGATGTGGTGTTCATGTCCATTCCAAATCCCACATCCACCCCTTCATCAGAGTAGTCTGGTATGAAGGAACAAAGGGGGTGGAGGACTAGCAGGGGTGTATATATTAGCCAATATAGCAGTGCCACTCCAGGGGACTCTCCTGCTGGCCCAACAGGTACTGCTAAGGGAAAAACTGACAACGTGTGCACGCAGCATGTGCATGCCTATGTGGAATGGACATGAGCAACACATCTCGAACAACAGATACAAAAGGTGAGTAACCGTTTTTTCTGCTTGTCTCCTTTCTCCCACTCAGGACTCACCCCTGTTGGAGATGTGGAGAGAGGCACTAAAAGCTCTCTGCGAAACCGTTATGGTGAGATCATGCCTGTGTACCGAAGGGACAGCCACCGGGATGTGCAGGCAGGCAGCCATGACTACCCAGGCGAGGGCATCTACCTGCTCAAATTTGACAACTCCTATTCCCTCCTACGCAACAAAACTCTCTTCTTTCATGTGTATTATACCAGCTGAAGGAGTGGAAGAAGCGGGGACAGCAGGCAGGTAACACTGAGCAGAGCAGCCTGCCAGCCAGGATTGGCACCCTCTAACTGGCAGTGCCTATGATTGAGGGAGAGACCTGGCTCTCTGCTCTCCTTTGGCCCAGAACAGGTTTTCCCCCACTGCCTCGCAGCTTACTCACAGGAAAGGGTAGCTGTGGCTGCTCAGTCATCCAAAGGCAATGTCTCTTGCTCTAAATTTCAGGAAGCCTGCTCTGTGCAGGCATTAAGCTGGGACTCCTCATGACAATTTACGTTTACTGGCTGTAAATGGGCAGATCCAAGTGACAGCAGTTTCTTTCTACTGCATTTGTGTGAACTGAAGCTGAAATACCCTTTTATTTAAAAAAGAGACTCCTCAAATTCTGTCCCATCTGGCTGCTTTTGGGTCAATGGAACTCTGCTGGGAGGCAAAGCTGCTTATCCTTTAGCTGCATCACTGCTGTGCCTCACACGCTAGTCAGGCTTCCATTAATCTCTATGTGGGGACTCTTCCAGCTAACTATCTGAAATGCAGCCTGCCTCCTCTGATCCCATTCATGGTGGTGTAGTCATGTCACAAGTGCCAGACCCAATCATGCAAAACTTTTATTTTGGAGCCTTGCAGAAGGAATCAATAGGAAAATCTCCATGGGAAAGCAGTGTGGAAAGGGAGGTGAATATAGATAAACTTGATTGTGGAAATGTGTGAATCTCCTGTTCCCAACAACAGTTTCCTCTTATCTATGGGAAAATTAAGCTGTAGTCTCTTGTGGAACCAGCCTTTGCCTTTATATACCCACCTGGAGTTAGTGAGGCTCTGAAGTCATTGCTGACCCCTACTAGCACGTTGAGGAATGGAGGTTCCTGGCCCACATAAGGGTTGGCCTCTGCTCAGCTCTTGGCAGGAATAAGTAAGGATCACCATAATCTGTCAACGGATGTGTATTAAAGGGCATTTATTTGTAACTCTTTAAGATTCAAAATGAGTATGTATTTGATATTATTCATGAACATTTCCCTTCAAGGTAGCTGCTGAATTTGCTCTGTGGTGCCTCTGTTGGGTGTTAACGAATGGCTTTGTACATGATGGTTGTGGTGATGTTCTAGTCTGACACCCCCTCAGCTGTTGTCTTTCCATGCAGAGACAGCCTTCACTGCAGATGGAATTAACGTGGAGTATATAAAGCCAAAGACTTCACCCTCCTAAGAAGCCCTGTAATTCCCTGGTGATTCCATACCTCATGATTCATTCAGGCCCTTCTTTTTATGTGCTCTGCTACTTAAGCACTCGGGAGCAATGAATAGATCAGGGAAGTTGAGAGCAGAGTGAGCTAGACAGTTGAGCAGCTGATGACAATCTGCTGCTTCAGCAGGAGCAGGGTGGGGAGGGCAAAGCTGCACAGGCTAAGGCACCAACATGTTTTTGTAGTAAAGGATGGAGCCAGGGAGCAAAACCGCTCCTTTAGAAGAGATGATGGATAAGGAGCAGGGCTGCTCCTCCTTTAAGGCACTGAGGCAGCAAGGGACCAGCTCTTTTTCTTTCTCCAGGAAGGGAGAGGGAGTGAAGAGCAGAGTGGCCCAACCCAGGATGAGCTGGAAGGTAAAGTAGCCTCCTAATTCTAGGTAGCATCAGTGGAAGGGTCCTGCAAAGAGGAAGAGAAGCAAGATTTTTCTAAGTGATCTGGGCAGGGGCTCCTCTCTCTGATCCTTAACAGCCCGGGCAGGGATGCTTGCTTCCTCCGCAAACCCTCTTTGAATTTCCTGGGCAAGCATCTCCCTCTCCAGTTGTCTCCTTCCACAACCTCTCCTCTAAGTATTGAGCAGCTAATGCAAGGAACCCCTCTTTCACTCAGTCTGGTTCTCAACTACCTAAACAACACATGTGGAGCAGTGCTCTGCCCTTTAATATTCTGTGTATATCTCCCTGTTTTTCCTCACCCTTGTGCATCAGTGACTGCTATGCATTTGGCCCTTTGTTGCACATTTTGGAGAGCCTTGCCATGCCTCTGAAAGATGAGGTATGAGTGGTGCACTGACTAGGCCACTGTCTGAAATAGGATTTTAGCAAATAAGGAAAACATCGTTTGTGTTTGGCCAAAAATGTGTCTTCCTCCTGTGTATTTTTTTGTGCCTGAATGTGAAATTAATTACTCTTTGTACATTCTGGTGCATTATGAATGAATAGTTTGCATAGTGGTTTCTATGGCATATTCAGCAAGGAAGAGTATGGGCACTTAGTTGTGCAAGTCCTAAATAAAAAGCAACTTTTGTACTTACATTTACAACCATAAAGGTTTAAAATTCACAGCAGTTTGTGACAATAAATTACCCACAAATCCCTTTTCCCTTCCCCATTGAAAGATTATTGAGATTGGTAGAAATCCAGATAGTGTGTTGCATTTAGGTCACAGAATAAAAACTCTTGAGGCCCTGACCCAAACTTAAGTCACTCGCAAAATTTCATTGACTTCAATGGTAGCAGGAGGCAGCCCCTGGTTTTCAGACTACTTGGAGGCCTGTGATCTGGACCTGCCAAAGGGTTATTTGTAGGGTTTTATATGCCACTTCCAGGACAGACACATTAATATTTGGGGCCCATGAAATAATTGTGGCATCCTGTTAAGTCTTTTGAAATGTTAGGAGCTGGGATGCAAATGCACATTCAGACCTTCAGGAAGAGAATTTGGATATGTGTGTTTGAGCTTTTTATGTGGGAGTTGAAGAGGAATTTCTTAGGACCTTGTCTACTCTAGAAACTCAGTACTTCCTGTCCAAAGCACTCTGCCTGCTGTCTCGCTGCCTGTGAACTGTGCACTTGCCTCCCTTTCTAATTATGTATATATGAGCCATGAGATTACATCAGTTGCCTCCAGCTGGTCAGTATATAGAAATAGTAGTGTTGCTGGAGTTGTGAAGCTGGATAGGAGATAAGTGGGGAGTCATGTTACATGTCCAGTGACTGTATCTTGGTGGCTCCTGAGCAGGAAGGAGTTCATTATCCTTGCGGGTGGGGTTTTGGCAGGGATCTCTGTTCTAGTTGACTGGTTATATATTTTTTTTCCTCCCCCAAAAACTGCTTCCTAAGGATTTATCACATGGTGCCTTGAAGCAAGTGTGTGAAACCAGAGCCATAGACTTGCATTTACGTTCCTCAGACTCTTAATTGCAAGGGTTCCCCCACTTCACTTCTCTGTTTACCTTCCACATAGCACCCCTGGAAGTGAGGACGGTGATCCCTTATAATCTGTTAGTTTCAGGATACCTGCACCTGGATTCACACATCTCTCTGTGTTCCACTTCAGGAGAGTCCAAACCGGTCTCTGGGCAAGGACACTTATCCCACTCCCTTTTCACTGGGGGTTTTAAAACTGCACCAGTCTTTGCCTGACACTGTGATATCCCCAGCAAGCCAGTCTGCCTGACAGCCAGGGGCCTGTGTGTTGCTTTCCCTCTGAGGGTTATGAAAGCATATTGCGAATAGTTACAAGCTACCACCCAGCTCTTTCTAAGCAAGCACCTTTATTAAGGTAAAAGCATTATAGACAAAAAACATTCCCATATGTTAGCTTATCAGAGGTTACCCTGATTAGTATTAGGTGCTCTAATAGGCCAAAATCTTTCCAACCTTCTGCAAGGATTGAGGCCTCCCTCAGATGTAAGATCCTATTTGCAGGATCAGAAAGGAGGCCTGAGTCAGTTTAAACCCAGCTGTTTTATATCAAGTCCTTTCCTTGTCTCCCAATTTGAACCAGCATGTGCAAGCCTCCCCTGAGGTGCTGCCTCTGTGGGTGTTGTTACAGCTTAAGTGAGTCACTTTAGTCATCCACACTGGTTTTGATTCCTTGATGGCCTGTGATGACCTTCACCTCCTGAAGTTTCATATACTCCTTGGCCCAAAGTAATCTATAAACTTGTAACAATACAATCCCCAAAGATATTGTCTGTTGGACTGTTCCTGGCAAATTCACACTGCCATAACTGAAAAAACTTAAGCAACAATAGTCCTGTAGCACCTTAGAGACTAACAAAAATATATAAATAGTATCATGAGCTTTCATGGGCGCAGCCCACTTCAGACCTTTTCACCAAGGAGCTGCAGATTACGAACAAAAGTCTTTCTCCAGCACCACAGGGTCCCTGACTTCAGAAGGTGGGCTTGCTATTACTTGACATGCATAGTAGAATGCTTAAGTGCCATTTTTTTTTTTTCTTGAGGAAGCTGTAGATGTGCTGATGCCAAGACAGTTGCACTGAGGACATGTGACAATACTAACCAAACAAGAACAGCAGCAGATCTTGTGGCCATTCTGTCATTCCCTAGTGGACTGTGTGAATACAGAGTTGGAGTTGATATGTACTTCTATGTACTATGGAACTAGATGAAGAATCAAAGTTACAAAAATCTCTAAGTAGTTAACTTGTTCTCCTTTCCCATGTTTGGTAAAACCATGGCTACATGCTAAAATGAGCAGTGTTTTGCTAGGTTACATCCATATTAAGAGGATATGCAAATCTTATAGGGATAGTCATTGAAATCCTACTGTGGCAAATTCAGAATTGGCCGCATTGACAGAATTTAGCAAGAGATACAAGATAATGTCAAGGATTATTGCAGTAAATACTAGATTAAAACAAAGGTCTAGAAGAAATCAGACTGATTTGAGCCCTGAAGCACATAGTGTTTATCAGGGGTTAGGAAGAGACTTCCTGAAGGGTCAGGCTATTCCTTATCTGCCTACTATGGAGTTTTTTGCACCTTCCTTTGAAGTATGGGCTGTGGCTGGAGACAGGATACCATGTGAGAGAGTCTGATCCAGATGACAGTTCCATATATTCTGATCTGAGATTCCTGTGACTCCTGAAGCATCAGCTGAAGAAAAGGGTGCTTCCTTTCCTATCTGATCATGTAAGACTATAATTCACATGGAATAAGAATTGATTTGTGACCAGCTATAATAGATGGGTTCAGAACTTTGGACAAAAGTGAGATTCATGTATCAAGACGTGAGATTCCAGCCATCATGCCAGGAGCTACAGAGACATCACCAAGTGATCACTTTGAATTTTCAAAAATAGCTCTAAAACTTTCAGTGACTAAAGGCAGCCTCCCAGACGCCTCTAATGTACCCTTGTGACTGTAGTCAACAAGATGGAGAGGCTATCCTCTGCATCTCATTGCAACATGCCCCTCAGTAGTTTTTCAATGGGGAATGTCTTGTAGTTGGACACATCTTAAAGATTTTTCTTAATCTGTGTGTTTTTTGTCAATCCTCATCCGTGTGATGTGAAATGTTTTTAATGTACTGTCATTTCAAACTGTCAGTTTTCTGTACCCAACTGCTGCTCTTTGTCCTGCCAAGGAATGGTTTTTAAATATAAAAAAGATACTTTAACAAACTGTGGCACTGAATGTTTTGCTCTATGACCCAAAGAAAGTCTATATTTATAGTGTGCTTGCATTTCCTTCAAAGCTCAGTTAGCCTGGCTATATTCAGTAGGGTGTGGCTGTTTTGTGACATGTATTTGAGTTCAAAACTCTTTAAATAAACTTTTCACTATGCACCACTACTTCTGTTTTTTGTTAGTGTGAGTGGGTGCTTCTGGCCTTTTATCAACAAAAAACAAATTGAGTTGAACTTTTTTTTAATAGCAAAGTGGCAAGGAATATTCATAGTGAATTTTGCAGCAGTGCCAGACTTGTCTTGCTCCTTTGACAGTGACTTCTTACAGCTGGGAGTAGGGAGGATGTTCCTCAACTTTGAAAAAGTATGGGTGAAATAGTCTTTGAATCTTTGTGCTTAAGTTTAGTTGCCACCCCTCCTTTGTCTTGCAATCGCCATTGTACAATTCCCTCTCTAGCACAACTCCATTCCTTTGATCTCCCAAAAGACTGTTAAGTGGCTTGCCAAAACCATGCAATGTGAAGACTCTTATCTGGCCTACATTTGGTCCAGCACAATACTCTGTTCCTTGCGTTGCAAATAAAACTGGTTTTATGTGACGCTGGGGAATCAAAATATCTACAAACCCTAATATAGGGGATGGAGTGAGGCCAGGGCTACATGTTTCATCTAAACTATTGACTAGATCAGGGCTACTCAACTTTGGAAGCCCCAGGGGCCACAATGATACTCTTAGCACATGCCAAGGGCCGCAACTTAAGTGTGGTTGCATGTACATGCAAATATATATATGCAAATAGCTTCTTTCACACTGACTGGCATGAATACAAAGATTGAGGCAAGACCACACAACACACAGGCCCAATTTAAGTCAGTTCTGCTGATATTAATAAAATGCAGTATTTACACAATTTCCACCTATATGACAGCACTTCTAATGAGCAATGACAGTCCAGGAATTTAACTACTAAAACGCATAGCAACAGAAGACCATTATCATGACTCATCGTTGTGGAGTGTGTTCTCAGTGGAGGCTATGTTCAAAGGATACCACCTGCTGGCACTGTGGTGAGCCCCACATAAACCCAAACTGCACTGCGGGCCGCAAACATAATGGGCCACGTGTTAAGTAGCTCTGGTCTAGATGGTGTCAATGTCTTGGTAGGATTTTCTTGCTCTTAAAATGCATGAGGTTTTAGCAGCAGAGGATAGTTGCTGGGCTGGAGTTAGAGTAGAACAACAGAGGCTTAAAAAAAGTAATCAAACTGTTTGTTCCCCATGTTAGAGCCAGGTGAGCAACCTCCCCTACCTCACCAGTGATGGTATCTGCACTATAACCCCTAGCAAGAGAGGACTAATAGACAGTTATTCTCCATTTCATCATCTTTAGAATTCTTGAAGAGGAGTTTTCCCAGTTGAGAGAGACTGATTAAATTACCCAGAAATCACATTTTCCTTTTCAAACAGGGGGGTAAGAAGCTGTAAGAAGATGCACCAGGCCAATCTGAGGCTGTATTTAAATATTCCCAAGGAGCAGATGTTTATAAAGAACAGCTGCTGGATAACAAATGCAGAAATGCTGCTATGCTACCAGTCTGTGACCTTATGTGCCCTTCACATATATTCAGCATTGGGTATTTTTAGGAAGTTGAGAGTGAAGAGACTAGTGCAAATAGGAGGGCTCCTTTCACAATATCCATTTACAAAGTTCCTTGTAACCTGTGTGCTTGTGCAGCTATTCAGGAGAAATTCAGATGCTGCCCAATTGATTAGCAAAGCACCCACCGCTAGGTTTTGTATTTCCAGTGATGGTACACATGCCTTGGTATACAGAAAAAAATTATTCTGTTCATGGATGGAAATGATTAGAGGGAACATTCCTTGGTTCCAGTTTGTATTTTTACCATTTGCTCTGAATATTGTTATAAATGGATGGGCAAGAGTATTCAGCGTAGCGATAAATGTATGTACTTATAACATACCTGACACATGATTTGGAAGCAAAGAAATGAAATCTTAATCAACTTAGCTGCATACTGGGTAAAATCCTGACCCTTCACTGAAGTCAGTGGGAGTTTGGATATTGACCCCATTAGAGTAAAGATTCCACCTACCATCTGTTGCTCTGCCATGGTTTTTAAACTGGCTTCCCTTGCGGACTAGCTCTACTGACTGCCGGTCTCGCCCCTGGGGAATATTTTAGTAAACGTGTAACCGATAATTTTTGTGGCTACATGGTTATTAACATAAACACTGTGTTTTCAGTAGGGATGTTAGTTAAGAGTGGCAACTGGGAAGGGTTTTTGCCATTGCAATGCTGAGCATCACAGTGCCTAACTCTTTAGAAAATTAGAGATACAATACTGTGATTCAAAGCCTGAATTAGGCACCAGTGCTCCCTATTACAATGAATAGAGACAGAGATGCCTAAGAATGCAATCCACAAAAGCCAGCATACTAGGTGGGGAACTGTCTAAACTAACTAAGGGGAGATGGTAACTCAAGCCATGTGTCCTAAGCCTCTTCCCTCTCACAATTGGTGTACCTAGCTCTGTTCAGCAATTGACAAATGGAGTAAGGATGTAAGGGACTAGTTGACTATCCGATAAGCAATTGCTTATCAGTTAGTCTCAATGTTTCTCAATCTTTTTTATAAAGTACCCCTTTAAAAAAAATTTAGTACCCCCAGTACCTACAGTTTTCAGACACACACTATTTTTCTACCATTGCAACACATTTATTTAAACAACTTAATTATAGCTGGGCGGGCGGTGAAATTTTTGGGTGTAAAAAGTACAAAAATAACTGTGTAAAGTTTAAAACAAATTCAGTTTTCTCTAAATTTCAGTTGTTGATGTACCCCCAGACTTCTCTTGAGTATCCCTAAGGGTACTCATACCACAGGTTGAGAACCACTGGTCTACTAGTGCCTCAACTAGTCGCTTTCCCCCCTTTGCTGCCTCTGTCAGAGAGAGACAGCAGGTGGGAGCAGGATCTGGTGCCAGGAGGAGCCGGCTTAAAAGCTGGTTCCCCCCAACACCGTCTCTGGGGGGAGAAGGGGCAAGTGTGCAGCAGGGAATTGGTGGCACTTCTGCCTTTGAAATGTAGCAAGAGCAGGGTTCTTACTAGATTGCAGAAGTACTGCGGAGAGCCTGGGGCGAGCTGGGGACTCAAGCAGTCCCCCACTGGCCCTGCACTTCCTGCTTTTGAAATGTACAACAGCCCCAGGGAGGGGGGCCTGTTTGAATCCCCCCATGCCATGTTCCCCACGACACTTCCGCCTTTGAAATGTAGCAGGGGTCTTGCTACATTTCAAAGGCGGAGGCACCCTTATTGACTAATTAAATAGTTGATGCAAATCACATTGACTGTTCGATTATTTGATTAATCTAAATGTAACATCCTTAAAATAGAGCTGCCCGGATTCAGACAGCTTAAGTGCCTGAAGTGTTTCTTGTGGGAAGGAGCTGAGCAGCTCCCTTGCTCTACACATAGCAGCCAGGAAAGGAAATGGGTGCCCTGACCACTGAATTGATCATTCTGACATTCTCTCTGATCAATATTTATTCAGTATTTGCCCATGGTGAAATGATCATTGAGCCACAGAGCAAGACAGAGAATGAGAATAACTCTGATTCAGGGGCTGGAGTGCTTGTCTGGAAGGTGGGAGATCCTGGGTCCAGTTTGGACCCAGGAAAATTAAGCACCAAGTAAGTTTAGGCACCTACAAAAGGTTGCAGCACATATTGGTTTTTTAATTGCAATGGGGTCTTGCATAGGGACTTAGATACCTAATTCTGCTGTTTAGGCACCTGAGTTGCTTTGTGGACTATGCTATTTGGTGACTTTCCTTTAACAAAATACGTTCACTGTGCTCACAAAGTGAATCTCCTCTCCATTCCAGCGGTAACTGAAATGGGGAAGATGCCTTGCTTTGCCATCTTATTCCTTTTTACGGCATCTACACAAGCAATGGAGCTGGAAAGTCCCAGTTTTATTAATCTCTTCTCATATGTCAGCTGTTCCATACCCCTAATAATTTGTTGCCCTTCTTTAAACCTTTTCCAATTCCAATGTATTTTTTTTTAGCTGAGGTGACCACATTTCCACACAGTATTCAAGATGTGTGTACCATGGATTTACAAAGGCAATGTATTTTCTATTTTACATGTCCCTTTCTTAATGATTCCCAACATTGTTTGCTTTTTTGACTGCTGCTGCACATTGAGTGGATGTTTTCAGAGAACTATCCACAGTGATTCCAAGATTTCTTTCTTGAGTGGCAACAGTTAATTTAACCCCCAACATTTTATATTCATGGTTGGGATTGTTTTCTAATATGCAAAGTAATGCATCTATGTCTGGTGGTATATTGTGTCCAATTTGTGCCACTGTAAATCTAGCCTGAGATGTACATTAGACTTGATATGATACTAACAAAGGAGATTATATTAAAGCAAACAAACCTAACACCTGATCCAAGTCCTTTTTTTATCATGAGTTTTTATCACTGAATGAAAAGACAGCTCAATTTCTTTGTCCAGCTGTTACCCGCACAGATTTCTCTGTCACTCTCACACTCTAGGGACACACCTGTACCCAATTCCTAGGGCTCAGATCATAACTTCCTGCAGGTTTGCAGACTCTTTTACCACTGAAAGAGCCTTAGACAGTAATATCCTTGTTATTTATTAGCAATTACCAAGCAAGCAGAATGTACATGCTAAGCATACATGGCCATGTTCACCATTACTGATCGGGGCAGGCGAACTTCCCCTGTTGGTCAGGCAAGGTCAGTCTCCTGGATTCTGGTTGCTTCACTGAACATCACAGTCAAGCAGAGAAGTTCTGGCAGCTCTGGTCTTAGGCTGTGTCTTAAACATGAGTTTTCCCAGGTCTTCCCTTCTGTCTGTTTCTTTCTTCCTTTTCGCTGCTGGTCTCCTTGGAACCCATAGATGCTGCAAGACTATTTATTTAAGTTTTTCCAGTTACAGACTAACACAGCTACTCCTCTGAAATCCTTGGAACCCGGTTAATATAGTGAAACTTGAGTCCTGCTTAGCTCTGCTGTAACCAATTATTTTACTAACCAGTCATAACTTACTGTAACAATTACCTAACCAATCATAACCCTCCACCTTAATTGATTTACACCTAGCAAAATGAATTATGCAGCAGACAGAAATAATTAAAAACCAGACAGAGATTATACAAGCAAACAATAGGAAAGTGAGGACCACAGTCATAGAATGAGGATTCCACAACTCCAACTATTGATGAGTTTCTTGCCAGACAAAATGCTATTAAACTAAGTTTTCTTTACCCATCTTGAGATCTGTTTATTTATCTGGTGACAGTGGGTGCTATTAGGATGGAATCTCCTTCTTAACAGCTTGGTATTGCACTATTTTAATGCAGTTTAGATGGAACGTGAGTATGTGACTCCCTGCTTTACAGCTAATGGCTGCAGATAAAAGGCTCTATGCTACAGAAAAGCTATACTGTTACACATCTCCCTTTGCATGTCTGTTGCTCATTATCCTGAAGCCAGAAGGAATGAAGCCATACTGATGCATTCTCTAAGGCCATGTCTTCACTACAGGGAAGATCAATACTTCCGCAATCGATCTTCTGGAGTTTGGTTTAGCGGTTCTAGTAAAGATCCACTAAATTGAACTCAGAGTGTGCCCCCCTTGGCACCAGTACTCCTGCTCCTTGCAAAGAGTTAAGGGAAACTGACCAGAGCATTTGCTCCCATCAACCTCCTGCTGAGGTAATTAACATAGCTGGAGTTGTGTATCTTAATTCAACCTTCTAGGTAAGTATAGAAAAGGCCTAAAAATTCCAAAACAAAATTCTGTGCCTCCCCATTGGACCAAGAATCATGGCCAGTCCTCTGTATCTGATTACAATTCTTCAAAAGAAATTGGATCCTTCACTGGACTGAGAGTGGCCAAAGCATAGCCTACTTTTTAATATTTTGTTATTTATCCTTCCACTTGCCATTGACTGCATCTGCTTTAAAGGTACACACAGCTACAGTGTGCTCCTTTTACTACACCTCCTGTCTACATTACCACGTAAGTCAGTGTAACTTACATTGCTCAGAGACCTGAAAAAAACCACCCCTCAGCAACATAAGAAGTGCTCCCTCTAAGATTTTCCACCCATGAGTGGAGTAAGTTTTGTCTTGTGCACCAATATTGAGGTAATGTGCACGTGTTTGGATGTGTGCCATAGAACCCCCTTTAAGGTAACTGCTGGGGGACGTAGAGACCCCATGCTGGCCTGGCAACCATGAAATGAATACAGCAAATACCAGACAGTGCTGGTTGTCAGCCTCATAGCAATTGAGAGGATAGGAGAGCTGCGAGGCAGAGTGGGTAGCTGGCTACCAGATGAGCGACTAAGCTGGCGAAGGAAAATCCTGTTAGCAAACTGGTGAGAAACTGCCCAGAGACAACACCCAAGTGAGGAGATGACAAGAGCCACAGGCTGGCAAAGCCTCTCTAACCAAAGGAGATAGGAAGGGTCTCGGGACATAGCTGAGGCTTGATTCCGTTGACCCAAGATCCCTGAGATGGCACGCAGTCCAAATCACTTTACTGAGTTCCTCTACCAATGCTTCAAACTTAAGAACTAACTCCTGGGCTAACCCTGCTGAAAGGGAAAACCTATACACCCCAGCAAGACTGAAACTAACACTCTTTATAGTCCAGAATGGGGCTACCATAGACACACAGGCAAAAGGCACTGACTGCCTTGCCAGACCAACTGTGCTCTGTGCAGTGCTCGCATCTGGCCATAGGGACCCTGTCACATTAGCACACCAGCTCATAGGAACCAAATGTGAAATGGGACAAGGAGTCCTGTGGCACCTTATAGACTAACAGATGTATTGGAGCATAAGCTTTCGTGGGCAAAGACCCACTTCGTCAGATGCATGTGACATGCATCTGACAAAGTGGGTCTTTGCCCATGAAAGCTTATGCTCCAATACATCTGTTAATCTATAAGGTGCCACAGGGCTCCTTGTCGTTTTTGCAGATCCAGACTAACATGGCTACCCCTCTGATAAATGTGAAATGATACATCATTGTGCGTAACTGGTGCATTCTAATCTTTATTGCTGCTAGAATCCATAAATATAGTTTTGGGTCCTCTCTTCCCACCCATTAAGTTGATTGTGGGTCCCAATGACTTAAGGCTATTCTAGTTTATACTTAAAAAATGCAGAGCATGGTTGAATTGCCTAGGCTTAAGGAAGTGATGTAGATCTGTGCTAATAAAGCAGTTTCTTGCGTTTTTTGCAAATTGCCAGCAAAAACTGGGGGCGGGAAACTTGTTTCAAGTTGAACCAAAACATTATGGACACTTTGATAAGTCAAAAAGGTAAAATAAAAAGTAATTTCAATGTTGAGCATTTTAAATTTTTGGATTGTTAATAAAATTTAAGGAAATTTCTGAACAAAATATCACTTTGTACTGAAATTGAAGCATTGTTTTCAAAATGTTGAAATTAAACTATTTGGGCTGAAACAAGTTGGCAAAACTGATACAAATTAACACATTCCAGGGTGCATCTGCATCTTTTGCTCCTACCTCTCCAAACAAAAACATACCTCTCAGCCAGCTTTACAGGAGGGTTTGAAAGCAGGTAATGAAAGGTCTTTTTAAAGCCTTTGAGCATAATAGGAGGATGCATAATAAATATAATGACGATTTGTAGCAAGTACGACTGCTACCAATATAACATGCTGGTCCAGCTTAAGGATGTTAAAACGCGGTTAATTGACTAGCCGACTAGTCACTTCCGCATTCCTCCTTTGAAATGTACATGGGGCTCTTGTACATTTCAAAGGAGGAATGCAGAACTCTGCTACAGCCTGGAGCCAGTGGGAAGTCCCACTGACTCCGGGCTGCATGTGGGTGCCTGCTTTGAAATGCACAAGAGTCCCCAGCGGGGGCTCTTGTGCATTTCAAAGCCATGGAAGCCGGGGTCAGCGGCGGGACTCACAGTCCTCCGCTGACCCTGGGCTCCATGCTACGGGCCCCCCAACCCCTTGGAATTGTGCGGAGGCGACAGTTTCAAAGGGGCAGCGGCCGCACAGCTGCCCCTTTGCAATTCCACCTCCACGCGATTCAGAAGGGATGCAGGGGAGTCCGGGCACAGCTGGGGACTCCCCAGCTGAGCCCAGGCTCCCTGTGAACCCAGGATCAGCTGGGGAGTCCCCAGCTGACCCCAGGTTCCACGTGGCACTTCCCTGGAATCCGGGGTCAGCTGGGAACTCCCCAACTGATCCCAGGTCCTGGGGAAATGCCCCGGGGAGCCTGGGGTCAGCTGGGAGTCCCCAGCTGGGCCCAGGCTCCCCTCCTGCCCCCTTTGAATCGTGTAGAGGCGGTAGTTTCAAAGGGGAGCTGCCACACAGCTGATCAGCTGTGCGGCTGCTGTCCTTTTGAAACTGCCACCTGCACGCGATTCAAAGGGGCGGCAGGGGAGTCCGGGCTCCCCACGGCATTTTCCCAGGACTCGGGATCAACTGTGCAGCTGCGGCCTTGGAGTTTCAAAGTGGCAGCACCTCTGTGCAGCACTGACACTTTGAAGTACCTCTCTCCCCCAACCTCCCTTCGCTGCCTCTATTTCAGTGGTCCCCAACCTTTTGGGGCTGCCAGGTGCCCAGGGGCGGGGCTGCGCACGCGCCGCGCATCCGGGGGCAGGGCTGCGCACGCACCACGCATCCAGTGGTGGGGCCATGCACACTCTGTGCATCCGGGGCTGGCACCGCGCACGCCTGGGGCTGGCACCACGCATGCGCCACGCGCCTGGGGCCGGCACTGCGCACGCGCCCCGGGGCGCAAGAATGGCTTGGGCCGGCCCTGGTCACTCAGCGGGTGCATATAAATGCCCCAGTGGGCACCATGGCGCCCACGGGCACCGCATTGGGGACCACTGCTCTATTTCATAGAGGCAGCGTGGGGGAGGGGGGACAAAATTGACTAGTTGACATTACTATCCGATAAGCAAATGCTTATCCGATAGTCAACTAGTCTTTAACATCCTTAGTCCAGCTGCCACATGGCTCTGGGCCTGGCTGCCATAAGAGCAGCCACATGGCCTTGACTCTGGCCGCCGGAGGAGCAGCTGCTGTGGCCATGCAGCTCCAGCCCCGACGGTCGGAGCAGCTGCTGCCACATGGCCCTAGCCCAGCCGCTGGAAAAGCAGCTGCTGCCATGCAACCCCAGCCCCTGGAGCAGCTGGGCAGTTACTATGTGGCCCTGGCCACAGCCCTGGGGAGTCAGGGACAGCAAAGAGCTGCCTGGCTGAGCCCCCACTTGCCCACCACCAGCAGCAGCTCACCTTCCATTGGCACACTGCTGTGCGGTTCTGCAAAGGAGGTGGGTGGGCGGAGAACTTTTTGTGCGCAGCCATGCAAGTGAACACCTGAGAGGGAACTATGGATATAGGTTGCACTGACTGAAAGCAGTGTCAGTACTACACTATATCACTGGGAGATGCTCTCCTGCCGACATCACTTCCACCTCTCCTTGAGGAGGAGTAATTATGACAGGAGAGCACTCTCCCATGGACACAGTGGTACATCAGCACAGCTGCACCAATGTAGCACAGCAGTGAAGACAAGCCCTAAGTCTTATAGCGAGTACTTTTTCCTCAAAGACAGTTAGTCTCATCCTCATGTTACAGAAATGAAAACTGAGGCATGGAGCTTTGAAGTGACTTGTTCAACATTACCCAACAGACTGGCAGAACCAAAAATATAACCCAGGTTACCTGAGTTAGGTGCAGTGTTCTACCCACTAAGCCAGTGGTCACCAACCAGTAGATTGGGATCTACTGGTAGATCCTGGAGCCTCTGACAGGTGATCCTGACTGGTTTGGCCAAGAGGCTATCAAGTACCTACACTTCAGCTGCCCCTCCCCTGCACTGCTGTGCATCTCCTGCCCTTTGCCTTGGAGCTGCCCCTCCCCTTGGGAGTCTCCTGCTTTCTGTGCAGGGCAGGGGAGGGGAAAGAGGGGTGCTGATGTCAGGGTGCCCCCTCTCCCATTCTGTATCCTTTTTCCACAGAGCAGAGAGGGGGCACAACAGGACCAGGGATGGAGTTTGCTGGTTGCTTTAGGGAGTGGTTCAGGGCCAGGGCAGGGGTGAGCCTGCCTTAGCCCCACTGCACCACCACCCAGGAGCCAACAGCAGTGCCCAGATGGAGCCCACATCCCAAACTCCTACCCCAGTCATGAACCCCCTCATGTACCCCAAGCCCTTATCCTAACTCTGAACACCCTTGCATCCAAACACCCTCCCAACTGCCTGCCCTGAGAGCAGCTCAGAGCCCCTCTCACACTCCAAATCCTTTAATCCAAGACCAGAGCCTGTGCCCCAACCCTCTGCCCAAGCCTGATGAAAGTGAGTGAGGATGGGCAAGAGAGGTAGGATGGAGTGAGCAGGGGCAGGGCCTTGGAGAAGGGGTAGGAAGGAAGCGGAGCAAGGGTATTTATATATGAGGTAGATCTTGGATTGCACTTAAATTCAAAAAGTGATCTCGTGCTTAATAAGGTTGGAGACCACTGCACTAAGCTATACTGCTGTCCTTGAATACCTTTTGTGATACCCTCTTAGTTCTTATCAAATGTTTGATATTATTTCAAAAGTGGTAATTACCAAAAAAAGATATAAAAATAGTCTCTAACTGGGAGAAGAGGGGAAATGCTGCTGTGGGGGAACACTGCTGTTGGGTAGGACTCCAGGCAGAAGTTTGTGTGGAGGGGACAGAAGAAGGTGACTGAAGGTTTATACCATCTGCCTTGCTTCTGAGTAATCCCCCATGGCAGCACAGCATGAAGGCAAGCCTGGTTATCCAACCATTTTAACCCCTTTCAGTGGAGATCTCTGCCTGTTCATGAGCAGCTCCCCTTTTCCAACACCTTTGTGATGGTCTCATGCCCTTTGAGTTCAGCTGCCGCCTGGAATGTGATGGAGTTTTAGAAAACTTTGTGCTAGGCCAGGAGGATCCTTCTCTCTTTCATTAGTCTGAATATTTGTCTGAACTCAGGGTATTAATTTGATATGGGTCTCTGCTGTTTTTACTGCTAAGGTCTTCCCATTGTTCTGTCTCCCCCAAGAGCCATGTGCATTGCACTTTAAGTTGTGGTCTACACTTGGAAACCTGCTACCTTTGACTGTCAGCCACAACCCTGTTCTGGTACCCCTTCAACCCAGCTCACAAAGGGCTCAAGCCCTGCCAAAACTAGACAAGGTCAAAAATCCAGGCCTGGATGTGGGGGGGGGGGTGCGTGCAAAGGGTGTGAAAGCACCCCTATGGTCCCCCAAGAAAGCATGCTCCTCCCGGACAGAGGAAGGCAGGAGCGGCGTGCTGCCCGAGCCCCCCTTCCCGATGCTCTGGCCTGCTGAGGGAAGGCTGCGCTGATTTCTCAGCTGACTTGGGGACCATGGAGGGTGTGTGCACATCCTTGCAGTTCACATTTACAAAAAAAGCACCCCCACTCCCCAAAATTCCTGTGTACTGCCTGAAATCTCTGACCATTGCACTGATTTCTGCAGTGCTCTCATTACCACTGGGAACTGACCAATCTCTGCTGCAACTGGGGCTGGACCTACTGGATGCAATCCCACCTCTACCACAGCCATGATCACTTTACACAGGGTGTTGGCTAAATTAAGTATTATGGTTATGGCTGATGACAGGACCAATTGGTGTGCCCCTTCACAACTAGAGTGTGCTGAGAACAGGGGGGCTGTGTTTGGGGAACTGTGGAGGGGGCAGATTGGGATCAGGTCCATACAAAATGAATGCAGGAGAAGAGGAAAAACGGGAGCCTGGGTAAAGAGGTTTGTTCCCCACCACTGCCCAATTATGGGAGCACCCCTGATTCTTTGCCAGCCCCCAGGATCTGGGGACCCAGGTCTGTCCTGTGCCGCCTCCCTCTCTGGAGCTGAATATAAAGCCCCACGCTGCCTTTTACCGGCTCCCTGGCCATGCTGCTTTCCAGCCTCAGCCCGTCGGCCTCAAGCAGAGGGCCGTCCCCTCGTCGCCGATGGAGCTGGGCTCCCGAGGGCCAGGCGCAGCGGGATGCGCCGACCGAGGCGCCCCCGCGTCTGGTTCCAGGCACCAGCCTCCACTTCTACGTGCTCTGGTCGCTGCAGGAGCCGCCCCGGCAGCTCAGCAGGTGAGACCCGCGCCGGGATAGAGCCGGGGACTAGCGAAACGGGCTGTTACTGACAACCCCGCCCCACCTCCGGCTCTCTCCAGTTTCGTAGGGGCTCCCAGTCTGGGCTCCAGCCTCCGACTGTCCGCTCCGAGCTTGCGCCCTGGCTTTGCGTTCTGGGCGTGCCCACGGCAGCAGCTGGAGGGGCGGCGCTCAGCCCCAGCAGCGCCCCAGCTCTGGCTGACAATTTCCCGCTTCGCCTGCGTGCGGCACTGCTGGCTCCCACCGCGCCCCCAGCGGCTCGATGCCTGATCTCTGGCCCCCGTGTGTGAGGAGGTTGAGTCCGACAGAAGGCACTAGAATAAACGCAGGCCTTTACGCTCCGTGGAGGCGGTAGTTAGTTTTTATGCAGGCATTCTTCCTACCTACCCACCCCTCGGTGCTGTGCTGGAATCAGCCAAGTATGGCTGATGCTGTAAATCCTTGGTGTGTCTCATTTCTTACTCCTTTCACTCTCTCCGTCCTCACATGGAAGCTGGCAAAGGCCTCTCCTTGTTTTCATTTGGGCTTCCTGTATTTCTACTAAGCTATTTTTTTAAATCGCCTCTTCAAGCGGATCCAGCCAGATGTGTTACCAGATTCAGCTGCCTCTGCCATTGCCAAAACAACTTGTAGTCTTTGGCTTGGGTGACTGGAATCATTACTCCCAAGACACAAGCATCACTGTGGAGGTGCTGGTGAATCCAGATGTCAAGCCACAATGGATTGGCAAGCTGGGGTCTGATGTAAGGTAAATGTTGGGGGTTGCACAGGCAATGATATACTGCCAGTGATTTAACAGAGGGCTCCTTAGAAAATGTGCCATATGAGGGGCTGGGTCTATAACACCAGTCTCTTCTCATCTTCCAGCTCTATCAATCCTCCCATTCCCACCCTCTGTCAACCCACCATGCTACCCCATCCCAGCCCTTCCAGGAGGTTCTTGTGATTGTTCCTTATACTGGTGATGGCAGTGACAGGTGGGCTCCTATGGTCCCTGGCTGAGGGGTGCTTTATTACATGGAGAGTGGATCCCCGCTGGAGGATGCTGATGAATGGCTGGGGAATAGGTTCCCTTTTGTTATTTGAGGTAAACTGAAGCTGACTGCAGGCAAATGTTTCATCTGGTGTGGTGGGGCAGGTCTTCCTCCGCTAACAAGGGAATAGAGGATATGGAAGGAGTGGGGGTCTCCTAACTTATGTGAGGAGTAGTGGGAATGGGCTTCAGGTCTCCCTGCTGGGACCAGCTCTTAAAACTCTGGGCTAGAGCTGAGCACTAGTGGGCTGGTCACAGTAGGAAGATATTCTGCAGCACAGTCAGTGCATCAGCTGCTTGATCCCCTCATCTTCCTTTTGGTGGCTAGATTTGTAGGTGAACGGGTCTGACATGGTGCAGGACTCATTGTAGGGGACACAGGCACTAAGCTCCCCTTATAGCAACTGTCGTAGCAATAGCGAGTGCCAAGGTAGCATGGCAACTGCCAGCAGAAAGCACCCAGCTCTGTGCTAATGCAGAGAGAGTTTTGGCAGGCAGAGCTAATGCTTAGGCAGGGAGAATTTGACATGTTTTTGAGGTGTGTTTTTTTGTTTTTGGTTGTTGTTTTTTTGCCATCTTCCCCCCCCCCCCCCCCAAAGAATTTGGTTAAATTTTTCTTCTTTGATCAGCCGGGTCTGTACAGATAGGGCCTGATGACTGTGGGGAGAAGAGTGGGGTAATTGTCAAGGACACATCCCATACTGAACATCAAAAGTGTGGTGGCTCCTATGGAAAAGGCCTGTAGCATAGAGCTTCATAGATTTTTCTGACCATCCCTCCTTTGCAGCCAAGGGATCTGGCAGTAACAGAAAGCGGAGGAGAGCTCCCTCCCAGGGCTTAGAGCTTTGTGGCCTAGGGTCATTGAATTCTATGGAACTTTACTACTTGTTGGGAAGCAGGATGCCCCCTGCCGAGCAGTGTCCCCGAGAATCAAGATTTCATGCTCTTTGCACACAGGTCTCTTGTGTGGGAAGGTGACTGGAGTGTGCATGTTCTGATGGCTTCATTGAAGCAGATGGACAGTGGCAATCCTGTTAAACTTCTCCTGACTGTTAATGGGCAGGTAAGAAAGCAATTCCCTACATATCCTGCTCTTCCCATTGTGGGTGCTGGTCATGGCCTTGCAACATTCCTGCTAGTCCAGTACTTGATCTACTCCCACAGATCTGCTAATGCACCTTGGTTCTCACCCAAAACCCTGCAGTTCCGCTATGATGTTCTGCCAGTGCACCTTTGACTTTTCAGTGCCACAAGATACTATTAGCTAAAGGATGATTCAATTCCATTCTGTCCTGGTTCCTGGTACCAACATAGTTGTTTGCCCATGTGGTGAAATCATGGGATATAGTACCCCTGAGATGGATCCTCTCTATACTTGGAGATGTATGGATGTAAAGCTTTTTATAGAAGCTAGATATTATTATTGATATGAGGCTGGAAGTTGCTGATTGTAGCACTCCTGAATAAGATTACAATGCAGAGTCTAAGCCCAGGGTCCTTGTCTGTCCGTCTGTCCACCTGAGCGTCTGTGTAGCTTCCTATTCTCTTAGTCCTGCAGACTATGGCATTGCTGTCAAGGTTGAGGATGTTGACCTAGGGACCTGGTATGTTCATATTTGCAACCTTTCAGAGCCAACACCTGTATCAGCACCAGGATCTCTTGGCTGGTTGACTCTGAAGATTCTTGCCTTGTTCCACTTCCTTAGGGACTTTTACAGTGTTTGTAACTATTACACATTGGGAATTCTGCTTAATTGCCAGCAATAGCTCTGATGGTTCCCCCTAGATAATTGCCTAGTCCCATAGGGCAAGAAAGAGAGTCAAAGAAGCAGTCCATGTGAATGAGCATCTCCTATGTTAAATATCTCTGAGATATAAAATGTCTTCATCATCACCAGTCCATGTTCCAAAAACTGGCTAACTGCTAGGTCTCAAAATGTGATTGTAAATTAGGAATCATCAAGCAGGTGTGTTTCCAGTCAGCTCCTAGTTTGGCCCGACACTATTTAACACTTTTTATTGATGACTTAGAAGAGCATTTCTCAAACTGGGATCTGCAGATCCCTGGGGGTCTGCGAGGAAACTCCAGGGAGTTCACAGGCACTGCTCATCAACTCCACCTCCTCCTTCCTGCCCGACAGGCCTCCTACCTGCCCTGGTTCTGTATGGCTCCCAGAAGCAGGTGCCAGGTCTCTTCCTGCACCCCCTGGGTGCATGGGCAGTGAGGGAGGCTCCACATGCTGCCCTTGCCCAAGTGTTGGCTCTGCAGCTCCCATTTGCCAGGACCTACGACCAGTGGGAACTGCAAGGATGGCATGAGGGCATGGCATGGAGCCTCTCTGGCCACACCTCCGTCTAGGGGCCACAGGGACCTGGGAGCCATGGTAAGTGCCATCAGGACCCCAGAACCTGACCCTGCACCCCAACCCCTGCACTAGCCCACACCCCCCTCCCACACCCAAACTCCCTACAGGGTCCTATACCCTCCAAAAAACCCTGTGCCCCAGCCTGGAACCTCCTTCTACTCCCAAACTCCCTCCTGGATTCCTCACCCCAGCTCCTTGCCATGACCCAAACTCCTCACCCTTAGCCCCGACGCAGAGCCTGCCCTCCTACCTGGAGCCCCCTCCCGCATACCAACCCTTCTTCCCAGCCTGCTGAAAGTGAGTGAGGGCAGGGAACAGTGATTGACCGGGGCAGGGATGTAATGGACGGGGCAGGGACAGGGCTTCGGTGAAGGGGCAGGGCAGAGTGGTTCCAAAAATTTTTAAATCAAAATGGGGTCCTCAGATTGCTAGTTTGAGGACCACTGACTTAGAAGAAAACATGAAATCATCACTAATAAAGTTTCCAGATGACACACAATTTGGGGGAATGGTAAATAATGCAGAGGAAAGTTCATTGTTTCAAAGCATCTGGATCACTTGGAACATTGGGTGAAACCAAACACTGTTTTAATACAGCTAAAAGAAAATGTAAATATCAAGCAGTAAAGAATGTAGGCCGTGCTTACATGAGAGGAGACTCTTGTCTGGGAAGCAGTGACTCTGAAGAAGATTTTGAGGTCTTGGTGGATAATCAGTTGAATATCCACTCCCACCATAGATACTGACTCTAGGGGTGCTCCAGGGCTGCAGCACTCATGGGGGGAAGAGAAAAAAAGTAGCAGGTTCTTAGCAGCTATTAGCAACCACGCTCCCCTCTCATCTGCAGCGCCTCCTACATGTTGGTACTCCCCATCAACTCCTTCCCCTCCCTCCCAGTTGCAGAACAGCTGTTCTGTGGCCTGCAGAAGGCACTGGGACGGTAGGGGAGGAGTGGGGATGGGGTGCATACAGCGGACAGGGCAAGAAAAGGTATAGTAGGGGTGGGGCCAAGGACGGAGAGGGGGTTGAGGACCCCCTGGGTAGACAGCAAGCAAATTGGTACCTGTGATCCCCGGTGTAACACTGTGCCCAAATAAACCAGTGCAATTCTAGGATGCATAGATGAAGGAATCTCAGCTTAGTAGGCCAGCTAACAGATTTCACTGGGCTGTGGGCAAGATGGGGTGGGGTGGCTCTGAGCCCCCAGAAGGGGCGGGGCATTGGGTGGAAGGGGCAGGCTGGGGGCTAGCTTCCCTTTAGTGCTGCCTGGCATGTGCTGCTTGGGGCTCCAGCGGTGATTAAAAAGGTCCAGGGCTCTGGTTGGTGCTGTAGCGGTGGCCAGGAGCCGTGGGCCCTTTTAAATCACTGGGCTATTGACCAACTGCCCCCCTTTGTAACTCTCGCCATTTCTCTGTCGGCAGGCCTGCAGCTGGAAGAGATTATTTCATCTCTCTGACGGTGGTACAGCCACGCTTTAATACTGTGCTCAGTCCTGCTGTCCATGATTCAATCAGGATGATGATATTTTGGGGAGGATTTTGCCATGAGAATGATTAAAGGATTGGAAAACATGCATTATAATTGGCTTTGTTAATCTAAATAAAGAGAAGGTTAAGGGGCTGACTTGATTACAGGCTATAAGTATCTACCTGGGGAACAAACGTTTAATAATGGGCTTTCCAATTAGCAGAGAAAGGGATCATACAGTCCAATGGCTAGAATTTGGATTAGGCAAATTCAGACCAGAAATAAGGTGTACATTTTTGACAGTGAGGGTAATTAACCATTGGAACAATTTACCAAGGTTCGTGGTGGGTTCTTCATCACTGATCATTTTTAACTCAAGATTGAATGTTTTTATAAAAGATCTGATCTGAGAATTATTTTGGGGAAGTTCTGTGGCCGCTTTGGTACAGGAGGTCAGACTAGATGCTCACAGTGGATCCTTCTGGCTTAGGAATCTGTAAGAGCTGGACTTTAGAGCTCCTGTCCTGCAGTTTATCCATCGCTTGGAATTTAGCTTTTTACTCACTTTGTGAGTAAGGGAGACTAGGCCACCAGTGTGTATTAAATGTGGGGCTAGGTAAAAAATGCTGCTCTTATACTTGCTCTGTGGTCTCTGCTCTTAGCTGCTCAAGGGCATCTCCAACAGCACTCCCACCCACCCGTTTCTGGCACTGGAGCCTACCCAGTCACCAGTTCTCCCAGAAGATCCCATGTCTCCCATCCAGGTTTTGGACGATCCCACTGAGGTACGTGCAGGTTGGACACTCATCTATTCCTTCACGCCCTTTCTCTTGCTCGTAGCCACTCAAGGCCAGGGAGCTCTATTTGCGGGTGGGGCCGTTAGTACCATTCTCCTAGCAGGGCCCTAGCTGAAGAGGTTTGTGAAGCTAAGGTCTACTCTGTGCTAGAAAGAACAATCAGTTGTAGTGTCCCTCAAATGCACCTGATGCCTATAAGTAAATGCTTCAGCTTATCACTGCGTTGCTCTCCCATCTTCCAGTAATGCCCCCATTCTTGCTGTGCCACTCATCAGCTGGCAATCCAAAGGTGGACTGCTGGCTGGGCATGCAGCAGGTGGAACAGGTAGTGGCCACATCAGCTTGGTTCCCTCTCTAAGCTTAACCTCCATCACAGTAGTGGGCCAGCTCTGGGGGTTCCTGGCTCACCCGTGCCTTTGTCATCGCTCCAGTTGTGGATAAGCCTGATATAAAGAGCCAAGTGAGATACAGAACAGACTTATCTTTTCTCCCAGAAGCCACAGGCAACTGGTTCTATTGTAATTTCTGTTGAACAGATTAAAGGTCAGAATTTAGAGGTGACTGCCAGAGTACAAAGGCCCGGAAGGAAGGATTTATCTCCACTACCAAAAAAGCTGTTGGTGCATTTTGCCCCAGACTCACCTGCTGACCAGAAGGCACCCAAGGAGAGTAGGAGGAAAATCAGCAAGCCTCGTGCTATCCAGCTAAAGAAGCCTAGGAAAGTCTTGTTCAAGCCCACGGCGTGTAAAGGGGAGCAGGATGCTGAAGGTAACTCTGGTTCTGTAAATGGGGAATGAGATACAGACCTTAGGATGATAACATTCAGGGTGTCTATTTTGAGTCTTGTCTGCGTGACTCCCAGATCTGTGCATGCTGTCTCTAGGGCCAATTTCCCAGTGTGTTCCAAACCTCACCTCCCAGCCAAGACGGTCCCTTGTGTCCCTCTCAGAACCCGAAGAATCTCTCTCTAGTTCTATACTTGAACAAATAGCTTGAGTGTGCAACATCAACCTGTTCAATCAAAAATGGGATATGGTGGTCTCCTGAATGCCACTGCACTGCACTGTATAATAGTATCACTTAGCTCTTCATCTGTAGGTGTCAAAGCACTTACAAATGAAGATAAATGAAATTATCCCCATTTATATAGGTCAATGACAGATCTGAGCTGAGATCTCCAGTCTCCTGATGCCTAGTTCAGTACCCTGTCCACTGGGCCACCCAGTCTCCCTTTATTAGTACTGTGTCTCTTGGTTCATATCAGACTTGTAATTAATTGATGCCAAAAGCAGAGCGTGCCAGGAAGGTATTTTTAAAATGCTTTTGCATTGAACTTCCTTTGTTTGTAATAATCTGCAGGGAGCTGACTGGCTCATGGGGACTGGGGAATTGGAAATGGAATCTTTCTCTTTTAGAGCATTGGTTCCAATTCAGCCCCAGGTTGTGACCAAAAGCTGTAAGTCTTTGAAAGCCATTCATTGTATGAAATAGGTTATTGGGTTTTGATCTTATTCTTAGTGAAACAAGTATTCCCATCTCTGAACCACTGTCACCATGGTACTTTGAGCAGAGACGGAGTTATGGAGTCTCAGCTTCTTTCTTACCCAAGAGGGTTCCCCTTTGAGGGTACGTCTACACAGCAGGGCTAAGGTCAAATTAAGCTATGCAACTTCAGCTATGTCAATTGCGTAGCATAAGTTGAAATAGCTTAACTCAACTTTTGGTGTTGTCTACACAGCAGGAAGTTGAAGGAAGACTATTCTTCCTTCAACTTCCCTTACTCCTTGTGAAATGAGGGTGACAGGAGTCAGAGTAAGAAGGCCTCCAGCTCGACATTATTTATAAATAAAGGCTTGTAGTGTAGACTTGCACTATGTTATTTCGGCATAACTTCAGTTATTCCAAAATAGTGCTGCTGCATAGACATATCAACATGAGGAAGCTTGCCCTGTTCTGGGGATACAAACACCCTCTCTCTCTCTGGGGCTCTCCATCTTGCACCTTTCACTGGTACTAAACTCACTTGCTCTCCTATGCTGTTTGAGACCCAAGCCCCTGAACCTGGAGGTTCGCACAGACAGACAAAATGAGCTGGTGGAGACTCTTCACTCCCTGTGAGTCAGCCTGTCACACTGATATGTGGCTGGAGTGGAAGCAATGTGCTAGCTGTGAGAGGCATAGTATCCACTCCTGTGGATCCCCATGTCAGAAGTGTTGTTTCCATGGCCATGTGCCAGGGTAGGGGGAAGAAGCACTTACACCATACAATAGGACTGAGCATGTCCCAGGGTCTTTCTGCTTCTGCCTTCTGATGACCAACATCTATTTCTGTTTTCTCTCTGCAGACTTGGAGGTGAAGGAGCTGCAAGGTAAGAACCTGATGCTCAGGCCCTGGCCTGGCTTCTTAGCCACTTGGGGATGTTGTTTTCTTTAATGTTATGGGCCTTCTAGTGAGTATTTGTGGTTGTCCCCTTAACTCCCTAAGCATGAGGAACTGTGAGCAGGTTATGCATACTCTGCCTGTCCTCATAGTGTTGCCCCCAAAATATACAGGGATGGAAACTATCTCAAATGCCCCTTGCAGCTTCCCTGAATTCTGAGCTGCCCCACTGGGTGCTTGGTGGGGCTCACTAATCAGGGTGGGTAAAATGCTGCATAGACGTAACCAAACTTTTCCAGCTTCCCCACCAGTTAGTAGGAGGAGACTGCTGATGAGGGAAGAATGTTGGAAAAGAAAGAAGAAGGAAATGGAACAGGGGGAGGAGCTTCCCTGAACTAGCTGATGGGAACCCTGGCATCTCACCCTTCTCATGCCCTAGGAGCTAAAATGTGGGGTGTGAAGAACTGGACCTGTCCACAGCTGAGGATCCTTTCTGGCCTGGCTGCTCAGTGGGAACATAATTCCCCTCACGTGCTTGTCATGAAGTGCAAGGCAGCATGATCCTGCAGCCAGCCTGACTCCCCACTGCTGATTCCCTGTGTACTGATAATGGGAGGGGAAAACCCATGATTATTCCTTAAAGCCAATAAGAAAATCCCTATGCCCAAAGGTCCTTGAAACCTCTTGGATGTAGGTATGTAGGGCTTGTTGCCCGGCCACATTGGGGATGTCTAAGGCCTCAGGCTGTCTCTTCCCATTAGAGTCCTGGCCCCTGCCTCCTCGCATTGCTCTCTCCATGGAAGCAAGGAGATGTGAGGGCCCCCTCCCCATCTGGTCCAGTGACAGAGTTTGGTCTGGTCTCTCTTTCTCCAGTTTGTCCAAGCCCACGGTGGTGTCATGCCATGTGCCTCAATGACCCAGAAACAGCCATTCTGTTTGGTGGAGAGGGAGCCAATCAACAGCCTTGCAAGGATGCTCTCTGGAAACTAGAGATTGGTGAGAAGTTTTGGCCTGCGCAGGGGAAGCAGAGGTCCTGGGAGTGTGGAGCGAAGCAGGAACTGAGTGGATTGGATCTGCTCCAAGCCAGACAGAAGAAGCATTCCATCCATGCTAATGCCATTCCCTGCTGGACTTTCTGCAGGGAGGGCTGTATTATTCTGCATGGGTGGGCTGGAAGCTACTGGCTCCTTCTATTGCAGGGGTGGGCATGAGGCGGCTTGCGGGCCGAATCTGGCCTGCCAAGCCACTGGATCCAGCCCATGGCCACCTAGCCGGCACCCTTACTGTCGAGCAGCTGCACCCACTTTAAACAGCAAGCTGCTAATTGCTCTGCAAACTGGACTGGAAGGAGAAAACTTCATATGGTGTCCCTGTCCCCTAGCAAAATCCCCCAGCTCCCATTGGCCAGTTTCCAGCCAGTAGGAGATGAGAAACTTTGCTGAAGGCAGGGGCAGTGAATGAAGCCCGCTCACTCTCTCCTCCCCCATCCCTCTCTGTGCTGGAGCAGAGCCATGAGGAGCAGCCTGCACAGCACACAGGCAGGGTTCCTGCAGAGCTGCTGCCTGGGAGTTGCGTAGGTAAGTGCCTCCCAGCCAGAGCCTGCCTTTGCCTCCCCTTTTTCCTCCCAACTGCCTGCCCCAGGCCACCACCCAAACCCTCTGCATCCCCTTTCCCTACCTTCTCCAGGTCACAACTCCCTCCCAGATCCTGTTCTCCCTCGCACACCCCTCCCCCAGGCCAGAATCCTGTCCTACACCCATAACCCTTTTGGACCCTGCATCCCAAGCCCCTGACCCAGATCATAAACCCCTTCTTCATCCAAACTCCCTTCTACACCCCACCCGTCATCCCAGACCCCATGCCCCCTCCACAGAAGTGCATCCCTTCACCACTTACCAAAATTTTGAGTGGCTCCCCATTAAAATGTATTGCCTACCCCTGTTCTACTGGGACGAGAATGTGCCAGGGTGTCCCTGTGGTACCTTAGCTTACCTTGACATGGGCTGCTATTTCTCCATTTTCTCTCTTGCGTGGCTTCCTCCTTGTTCTCTGTTTTATCCTTTTTACCTGTTCTCTGATAACTCTCCTCCCTGCTCCTTTCTTGTAGCTCCATTTCCACCTCTTTGTCCCTCCACTCAACAGCAGGATGCATGCTGCTGAGGCTGGGGGCCATCCACTGGTGCCACCCAATGCTGAGCTCAGTGCCATGGGCCTCAGCCTGAACCTGCAGTTCTGCATGTGCGAGCTGCTCCTGCTGTTGACTGTGTTAGGAGCATCAGCGGGAGCTGGATGGCTTTCAAGGAGCAGAAGTTGCAGTGCACATTGCAGTGTCTGAGGGATTTGGGAAGTGAATCCCGGGTCCTGCCACTTACACACTGATCTTCTCATCTGTCCTATTTCCCAGCTATATGCTGCTCTTATGCCTTCCACCTCCAAGCCCAGAAACAGTGATCAAAGCCCTTCCTTCAGGCACTGAATCAAGAGTGGGGAGGAAGGAAGAGAGCAGGACCCTGACCAAAGACTGATATGTTAGGACTTTGGAGGTGTGGGAGTGAAGGAGGATCTTTGTCCTCTCCCTGTCTCCTCACTGTCTGGTATGGTGTTATTCTGACAGACAATGATTTCTGGTTGCCCATGGATCTGCCACCACTGGGTTCTGTGCCGCTCTGCTCACATGGCCACACTGCCACCTACGACCCGGACACCAAACGCATCTATGTCTTTGGGGGCATGAAGGAGGGCAAGTGCTACAGCACCATCTACATCCTGGACACAGCCACCTGGAAGTGGCTTCTTGTGACTGTGAGTAGCGGAGCTTCTGCAGGAAAGAAACAAAGCATGGGGATGGTGGGAAGAAGTGTGTTCTGTCAAGGACCAAGCACTGTGCATGGGCAGTGGAAGAGGCGTGTTTAGGATCATTAATGGGAGTCCTCAAGAGAGCAAAGGGGAAGTGAACTGATTCTAACTCTCCCCCCTCTTGCTTTGTCCCTTGAGATGAGCCTAGTTAGACCCAGGCAGGAATACTAGGTTGAAAATTTGAAGATCCCTGGAATCCAGATAGTGCATCCAGTGTGAGACTGGAGGCAGAATGGATTGACATTGGCTGTTGTATCTGAGCCATGCTACCTGGGAGGAATAGCACACAAATTGCAGGGGAAATGGTCCTCCATTTGTGGGGGCTAGTGAAAACCTGGCCTGGGGCACCAAGCTAATGAGTTGGCTTTTTTGGTTCAGAGGGTCTTATTTTGTCCCCCGGCCCTTGCACTCTCTGTTTCCCAAAGAGAAATTTTCCCAGGTAGTGACCCCCTGCACCTTCCTCCCTTCCCTTTGTAGACAGCATTAATGCCCAAGAAAAGCCCTGGGGTTGTGAGACAATGGCATGGGTGGGACTAGCGCTGCTGGAGGCAAGCTTACAGAATGATCCCCTCTCCCTGTGTATGTTCATAAGCAATTGGGATCAGAGGAGTGATGCCCCACTCAGGTCACAGAAGGGTAGGACATAAGCTGAGACGATATTGTCAACCTGAACCTTAGACTTCCGGTCATGCCGCAGGTGGAGTGGCAGCAGGACTCCCGATGCCCAAGGCCAGCAGGGAGCTGACCTGTGCCAACCTGTGTGCTTCATTTTCACATGTGAAATATGACAGGAAGCTTTCTTCCTCAGGCCAAGGGGAAGGTGCCGACACTGGCCTACCACAGTGCCACCATCTACCACAAGGAGCTTTTTATCTTTGGGGGGGCTTTCTCGAAGATGGCCTCCTTTGAGTCCAGGGCCTGCAGCAACACGCTCTACATTTTCAACTCTGAGTACAAGATTTGGTACCAGCCCATTGTGGAGGGAGAGAAGCCTTTACCTCGGCTTGGGTGAGGCATCTTCATTTCAGTTCTCCAAGGTAGTGGGTGTGTGTGGAGGGAAGCACCAGCAGGTCCCATCTACTTAATCTCCACACGTGGAAGGCAGGACATGTTTGTTCCCCACAGTTACATGCCTAGGGTTGGTTCACTCCTAGTTTTAAATGTCCCAAGTGAAGCAGCTCCCAATCCTTCCATGTGTGGGACTGTCCCCTGCTGATGTGCTCTGGTATTCGGCTTCCACGACAATGGGGAACAGAAAAGGTGGGGACTGGCCATGTGTAAGCTTAAGCTACCTCAGCCCCCAAGGGTGTAGCTGAGTTAATGGCTCTCCCAGAAGCCCGCTTTTGTGAAAAGACACTGAGCCCTCAATTCTAAGAGGTTCTTGAGACTGCCTTGCTCACTCACCCCTCTCTTCTCAGCCATTCAGCCACTCTGCTGAGGAACAAGCTGGTCATCTTTGGGGGTCAGAGGACCCCTTTGTACCTGAATGACGTGCACATCCTGGATATGGGTGAGAAAGGGACATCACCTTCCTGCCATGCTACACTGGGCAACGGAAGTGGGAATGCCAGGGTGCCTGCCTTAGGAGACATGATTGGGGACTGTGGGTGAAAGAAGCCCCTTATGTGATATGGGATGGGGACAGCAAAGCTCTTGAGGTGTTGAGACCAGAATAAGGGGGATGGGAAGTTGTGGCTGTAGGAAAGCCCTTGATAGGGTGAGTAGGAGAGAGCCTGGCCCAAGGCAGTGGGTAAAAAACATTAGGCACTGGTGATTGCAAGAGACTGGATGGCAGACTAAACTGGTAGCTACTCTGATTTGATGAGGCAACCCTGTGTTCCCCTTATTTAGCACAAAGGTGTTTGTCTTGCAGTGGGGTGGGAAGAGCTTCTAGTATTTGAATTTTCTCCTTCTTTTTCCCTGTGCATCAGGTTACATGGAGTATGTTCCAGTCCCACTTCATTCAGGACAACCTTCTGCGCGCTGGTAAGATCCTGCTACAGCATCAAGAGGCCTCTCCCTCACTTCCCCCCCCCCCCCACCCACCTTGCTTCATGGCTGGAACTGTGCTTCCTGCATGCTTGCAGGGCTACCATCCAGCATGGCTCTCCCTCCCTGGTGCCTAGGCAGCAGCAGAACCAAAGAAAGGGAGAAACCCTTACGCAGAGAATGTCAGGTTCCTGAAGGGAAGCTCTTGGGTACTTGCAAACATAAAACCTTCTGTCTTCATTAGCACTATGGATGTAAATAATTTAATTAGCTAACCAGTTAAATGACTAAAATTGTAATGTTTAACCTTTTAATTGCCCGCCTGGCTGGATCACTCCAGTATGGCTGGAGTAGAAGGATTGCTGCTGGCTTGCCAAGGCTGAGTTGGACCGTCTGGAGCGCAGCCAGGGCCCTCATCTACCTGCCCTGCACAGGTGGCACCGGAATCCAGCGCAGGGGTCATTCTTAGCCTATAAGTTGGCTCCAGCTGCTGGCCCTGCTCTTAGGGAGCTGGCTGCTGTCCGTGCGCTACGGGCTCTGTAGTATAAGCCTATATAGAGCCCGCAGTGCGGGGCGGTAATTGGCTCCCTTGGAGTGGAGCCAGCATGCATTGGGAGGGAAGAGTTTAACTGTAACAGAAACCAATACGCTGATGCTATTGGTAACCGTTTAAACTCTTACATCCCTAATTAGCATCTTCTGTCTGAGGTTCTCTGGTGCTTCCCATTAAGCCTCTTAGCACCTGTAGAGATGAGTTCAGCATCCAAAGCACAGCGACGGAAGTAACTCACCTGGGGTTATGCAACAAATCAGGGACAGACCTGGGACTAGAATCTTTGGAGTCCTGTCTCCCATCTATGGCATGAACCACTATTGCGGGCTTTCTCTTCTAGGTAAACAGGGGACACCCCCTGCCCCCCAACAGCACCTGGCTGAGCAGCATGTGGCCAACCCAGGGCACTAAGAGCACCTGAGGGTTGGGGAAGGTGGGCCTCTTGCAATGTTCCCTCTAATCTTTCCATCCTCATGAGAATTTTTTCTATCTATGTGCAGAATAATTTCTTTGTGTGCACTGAGGCATGTGCCAATGTGTACCACCAGTTGAACAAAACCTAGCTGTGGGCACTCTGCTACTCAGCAAGGCAACAATGGAATCTCTTTTGAGTGGCCACCCAAGTCCACAACTTACAAGGAGCAGTGGCCCCTGCACATTTTGCTCTGGTTATTGCTATGCTTTGCTCTGATTCTAGCTTCCATGCTGCAATGCCAGTGTCTGACCAGAAGGTACTGATTAGTGGAGGCTGCAATGCCAAGGGAGCCCTGCAAGATGTATTTACTTTTCACCTTGGTGAGTAGCTCCCCATCCCCTCTTCAGAGCTGCTGCCTGACAAAGAATTGCTGAAGGTAGCTGTTGTGCTGCAGTGACAATGCACTTGCTGGTATTTCTGGCAGCTTTGTGTTCATCTGTCTGTTTCAACCCTGGCACAAAGAACAGGTTTACCAGCAGTGGGTGTTCCTTTTTGTTGCAGACACCTTTGCATGGAGTGCAGTGGCACACAGTCACCTTTCCTCGGTGCCCCGAGCTGGCCATACACTGCTCAATCTCACCTCTGCCCATCTGACCGATGTGGACAAGGAGAGCCAGGGCAAGCACAACCTGTGCACCGTGCTAGTTTTTGGTGGCTCAGACTGTGCTGGGACTTTCTACAATAGCACAAGCAAGATACAGCTGGACTTAGAGGAGACCCCGCCCAGGACAGTAGGGGTTCTGTGTCGTGGTAAATAGAGACAATGGTTAAACAGTGGATGGCAATAAATTCAAGCAAAGACATGAACCAGGTCTCTACATGTAGGTGAAATATGTCCCACAGTTGGAATGTGTCCCTGAAAGCTGTAGTGGCTTCTTGCCTACGTTGGGGCCCATGGGCATGCAGTCTGAGGACTAGGCACAAATCCCAGCCCCACCTCAGCTTTCAGTCTATGCTTTGACTCTAATTCACCCTGTGAAGTCTGAACTAAATCTGCAATGTCCTTGTTAGAAGGATTTTCTCTAAGGCCTTGAACAGAACTCCTTTTGTACTTTCCTCTCCCGCTGTATCTCACTTCTCTTCCCTGCCCTAAATCCCAGCTTGTGTTGGGCAGATGGCTATTAGCATACAAATTAAGGTGACCTCATGTATTCACTCTTAGCTGGGTGAGGAAAAGGGGTTGTGGCAAGCTCTGAAGAGAGAGCTGTCAGGTGGGGATGTGAGCCCCCACCTTACAGCTGGCTGAATCTCACGTGAAACTTGGTAGTTCCTCTCTGCTATGGAGAAATGGGGTTGGAAGGGCTGCTGGATAGATGAGAATTCACCACCCAGAAACTTCCCTCTGGGGAGAAAATATTGCTAGGAAGTGAGTGATTGGCTTTCTACAAGTGGCTGAAAAGCATCTGATGCTGTGTGATGTCTGGGTGTAAGTGGCATGCTATCTGGGGATGGGAAAGAGAATATTGCTTTGGCTAATGAGGGAGCTGGCTGCTATGTCAGAAATTAGGGAGATTGGTTCTCCAAGGTTGCTGCTTGGGAGAGAGAAGACACATATATCACCCAGCAGCCTGGGACAACTAATGTCCTTCATGTTGTCACTACTGGCATGGCAGGCATGATGTAATGTAGCTGTTGGTTGTTCCCTACTAGAGGAGAGACCTGTGGTTGGGCTCTAGCTCTCGCTGCCTGATCTTTCCTGCACCTACACCAGGGTGGGCAATAATTTTAGAAAGGGGGGCCACTTTACAAATTTTGAAGTGGCCCTGGGCTGCCCCAGAAGGGGCGGGGCCTCAGGCAGGACCTGGGCCAGGACACTTCCTTGCTCCGCCACCCACAGACCCTGATTGGCCTGGGAGAGCATATGAAGTCTTTGCCCCACATCCCCAGAGAGAACCGCCAGCTGTTTTGAACAATCAGGGCCTGGGGGTGGGGGAGCGTGTGAAGCCTTAGGCCCCTGCCCTCGTCCTGCAAGGGGCACACAGCGCTTACAGTGGACTGCCAGCTGTTCTGAACAGCTGGCAGTTTGCTATAAACACCACCTGCCCCATGCAGGGCGGGAGGATACTTTGTGTGCTCCCCCCCACCCCAAGGCCAAACAGGGCCCGAGAGTGTGGAAGCACGCAGTCTCTTGCTCTCTGCCCCCGCCCTGCAAGGGGCATGCTGAGCCTGGAGTGAACCGCTAGCTGTTCAAAACAGCTAGTGGTTCACTCTAGGCGCCGTGCGCTGCTGGCTGGGGGAGGAGACTTTGAGTGCTCCCCCGTCCCCAGAACTTGATTGTTCTGGAGGCAGGGGAGCAGCAGGGTGGCTGCATGCTGGATCAACCCACTTGGCAGGCCAGATTTGGCCCATGGAAGCTCTCTTGCCTATCTCTGACTTACACCCATGTAAATTGGTATTTACTCCACTGAAGTCAGTGGGGTTACTGTAATTGTGGTGTGGGTGCTGGGACAATCAGGCCTAGTTTTACTCTGTGTGCTGAGTAGTTCTCTGATATTCTTCTGTGTCTGGAGACAGAGAGGCAGCCCATTTCCTGTAAAAGGGTATTTCCCTCGCTCTCCACAATAAGAGTTAAGGTATCTTCAGCAAGCCCATTCCTGGACCCAAAGCCACACAAATGCAGGGCCCAAGATAGCCATCAATGCTTCTCCTTTAATCTGCTGCATGGTGAGATTGAAGGCAGTTAAACATGATCAGGGTAAGCATGACCTTTCCCTCCCATGCAATGGGCCACCCACAGCTTCTTTCAGAGTAAAGGGTTGGGGTTGTCACTCTCTTTCTCTTTCCTTCTATTCAGCTGGCAAAGATGCAGCAGTGCTATGGCTCCCCGCTGAGCAAGTAGATGTTGTTTTCCTTCTGTGGGCAGGGTGCAATCCATTTCTCTGCCACCCCTGCCCTCCTGCTTTAGAGAGGAATAGAGCCAGCTTGTAAGAAGGCCTTATGCTCGCAGCTCTGCAGGGGTATCAGGCTGCCGGCTTGGGTGGCTAACTTGGAATGCCTCTAATTCCAGAAGGGCTTTATTGATTCTTGTTATCGTGGGATATGGAGTCAGATCCACTTTAAATCTACAAAGGGAAGAGAGATGCAGTTAGAAACTCCTTGCTCACAGTCCAGCAGCAAGCACTAAGGGGGAGTTCTACGGAGTCCCTGTTCCATAGACTCAAAGGTCCATGATCAGCACACCACTCCAATAAATTCAAGCAGGAAAGAATAATTTGGTAGATTGAGGCTCAGTTTGCACCTGGAAAAAAGGTGTGTTTTGATTGTGCGTTAGCAAAACTCTCTCCAAGGCTCTACTTCAACCCGCTAATGTGTGAAAGTTGCCTTGTCTTTGCTAAGATTTTACCTTGTATGTATTGCATCATGTTGGTTAGCAAGTGGCCAGAATACACCTTTTTTCCTAGCATGGATGGCCCCATTGGCCTTACAGCCTCTCTCTCTTTTTTTAAATAAGGTTGCTAGTCATTATGGTATCCAAGCACCTTCTCTCCTCCTCTGGTGTGCAACATTGCAATGCTGGCTGCAGAAGGCTCTTTCAATAAGGGCTTCCATTGACCCTAAGAGCCTGTGTTTCCCATGCTTTCTGCAGAGATGGGGACTGCAGAATCTGGTCTGTCTCAGTTCATGTGGGGGCAGCTGACAGTTTTGGTCTAGAGGCATTGGGGAAGAAATCCCAGCACTTCACTTTTGTGAGCCCTCAAAAGATACAGTGTTTTGAAATGAAATGAAAAAATCATGGTGAGAAGGATATTCCAACAGAGCTGGCGGGTGGGGAGTGCTATCCCAGTCGGCCTGCACGTCAGTAGGAGAGTGGCTAGGCGTGGCCTCAGTCAGGCCTCTGCTGTAAGAAGTAGGGATGTAATAGTATAGTTGATTAACGGATGAGCAAAAGCACATAGGTTAATGCTATAGACTACACACATTTCCCTCCCCCTACCAGTAAATTTGTCAGTCTTGGCTTGCGCCAGGTCTGGGACCTACCTCTGCTGCAGCTCTGCATTTCGAGTGTATTAAGAGCTTGCGCTAGGTCCTGGGAGCTCAGACCCATCCCTAGACAGGGACTGCTGCCACCCCGTGCCGCTGCCTCTTTCTCTGAAGCAGCAGCACAGGGCAACAGGCAGCCGGTCTGCGAGGGAGCTAATGGAGCTGACCAGCTTCCACTTACCTCTCAGCATTGTAAACCTGAGGGACCAAACACAAGTCAGCCATTGAAACCTGCAATGGAGGGAAGAAAACTGGTTAAAGCAGTTCAAAACTCACCCTAATGCCCTTTAATGCACTGGCTGGAATTACAGATTGGCAGGCCCATTTTCCCCTCAAAAGATCCTTCTTGGCACTTGCCCTGTTCTGTACAGCTGTGAAGTTACTGGGGCCCTATGAAGACCCAGGGTCTCCTCTAGTGTCTGGACACCAGCAGCATACAGACTAGGCCAAGCAAACATCTTTTGTAACTCATGAGTTTTTGCCATCCTCATGGAGCCGGGAAGTGGAGAGCTGGCCTCGTCCAACAGGTTGAACCTCTCTAGTCCAGCACCCTTGGGACCTGACCAGTGCCGAACCAGAGAATTTGCCAAACCATGGGAGGTCAATACTGTCTAGCAGCTTTACCAACTCTTCCACTGCTTACTGGGCTCTTAGAAGACATTTAGGGGCAAATTAGAGCTAAATAACAGCACAGAACACTGAGAGCCCAGACTGGTAAATAAACTTTATGGTACGGTGGGAAACTTAGCCACACCTATGATAAGTGGACATTTGGCTAACTAAAATCATGCCGGACCACAGATGTTACCAGACCAGTGTGCTGGACTAGAGAGATTCAACCTGTATGTGAAATGCAATGTAATGGCTGTTCCCCAAAAGAAGAAGAGCTAGGGCAGGAGAGCAGGTAATAGGCTGAATTGGATGCATGCAGTCCTGTTTACTATGATGGGTCCCAGGGAATGCTCTGTCTGCATATACCTAAAGCACAGGTTGTGGTTGTATTGTGAGTGCACAACCTCTATGCCCAAAACCTTTAACCTCCAGCACCATGTGGGAGATGTTTTTACCCCAGTCCTAAATAAACTCTGGGCTTTCAGTGCCTTCTGCAAACTGTGCTATCTGATCTTCTTACCTCATCCCCAATGCAGTAATGCCCAGCTGTGTGCTGCAGGATCCGCTCCAGAGCTGCAAGAAGAGATAGTGCACTGGATCAGGAATCAGCAACTCCCATTTTCTAGGGCTTAATGGTTGGGTTTTGAAGAGCTAAATTGCCAGTAGCCTTTTGGATTGAGTGTTGCAAACCAAGGTAATCTGAGCTGGCTGGAAGGGAGCAGTCCAGAGCAGCACTTATTCTAATTGGAGCTGAGGAAGGAGGAGTCACTAGCCATTTTGGAAACAGGATGGCTTCAAAAGTACAAAATAAGCTGCTTCTTCCCTTCTGCCCCTCTCCTCTGCTGTTAGTGGCAGGGAGAGAGGCTTCCCTGCAAGAAGAGATTACCAAGCAAACTGGAAAGAAGAAGAACAGGAAGGAAGGTTCAGGATGCAGGGAAGGCCAGTCAGACTCCTGTACTCCTATCCCAGGGCACAGGAACAAGGAGGCCCACAGTGAAATTAAAGGTGACCTACTGAAGAGGAAATAGAAATGATATTTTATGCCTGCTACAATTAACCCATGACTGGGACACTCTCCCATGGATATTGAGGCAACATCCATTTAAAATAAAGGGTTATAGAGTTTGTGAATGCAGAAGGCAACTGCAGGGATAATGAGGTAAGTGTTGTTAGTCCTTTTGTGTTAGGGAATGAGCTGACTGCTAGACAGGTCAAAAAAGAATCCCTTCGTCCCCTCTTCTGGATGTGACGCTGGAGTATCAGATATTTAATTACTGCTGGATGTGAGTTTCTGGATCAGATGGGCCACTGGTCTGCTACAGCATGGCAGCAGATGATACCAGACTGGATGGCTCACTGTTGTGTTCCTGTGCAACAGAAAGCAGGATTTTGGACCACATCACCTACCAGACAGTACATGTGTTGATTAATTCAATGCAGACGTACCTTGGAAACCACATGTGATATAGTGTTGAGCCCATTCCAACTTCTTCTCCCCTCCCACTCGTTTCAGCAAAGCCAGGTTCTAAAGAGGCCAGAGAGTCTTCAAATTAGATTGATCCAGCAGACTGTAACTTTCTACAGGCCACACAAAACAAAGTGAGAGCTGGGTCTAAACAGTGTCAATCCCTGGACCCAAACTCAGCCTTAGGTCATTATAGGTGTCAGTCTTTTAATGACAGACCCACATATCCCAATTCTTTCTCAATATTGCCCTTCCTACAAAATATCTCACTCCTTTGCCTGCAGCTCTCTTAGCCCCTGCCAAGAGGCACTAATGCCTGCAATTGGAACCTGCCACACTACTTGTAGATTCAGCTCTTCTTGAATGGAAGCTCTGGGGTCCCATGGACATTTCTCAGGGTCAGAGCATGTGCTCTTTGCAGGAAATGTCTTGCTCTTTTCACTGGCGAAACAGGTAGATGCTGCTAACCACACTGAGCATGGATTTGATTCTATGCCACTGTGTGAGATGTGCTACCCTATTACCTGTTAGCAGTTTCAACAGAATGATACTGTTGCAATCTTTGAGAGATACAGCCAGTTGCAAAACCAATCTGGAAGTCCCATTTGCCTGTTTGTGACAGCACTGTACCTGCAAGGGCTGAATGCCAGAAACAATGTGATCTGAAATCATTCGGGCTTGGGCTCTCTTCTTCAGATCTAGAGGCAGTAGGCTGGGGTTGGGCCGGGTCTCTTCCAAGTACTGAATTATGGCCAGCTGCAATGAGCAAGAAGAGATGGATGAGATACTGGAAGGCTGGGGAGGAGAGGCCAGCCCCATTGCCTGGCAAAGGAGCAGGAGTTAAAGACAAAGATTTCCTTCTGGCTTCTTTTGAGTAGAGGTTACCACCATGCTAAATAATGTGGTGCTTTTGTGATGTGGAACAACTTCCCTGAGGAAACTCTGTGTAGCCCTCCTGGCTCATCTCACAAGTGATCTCTCCCTGGCAAAAGCAACCAAAAAACAAATTACTCAGTAAAAGGTGGGATTCTGAAACAGCAGATGAACTGTGATCGCTAATATCAGGTGCTTTTGTGCTCATACAGAATAATCACTCAACTGAAGAGGGAGACCACTTCCCATGGCAGTCTCCCTGCAGGAGCTGCTTGCTGTTCATTTCCCAGTCAGGATCAATTTCCTAATCACAGATACTGTGTGTTCTCTAACCCAAAGACTAGGCACTCTGTGAGGTCAAAGTACTCCCTTTGGACAGCAGGACAGAGTAAATGATTAATGGACAGAGCTGGCTGGGCTACTCACAGATTGAGACAGGAGGATGCCATCGATTTTCAGGGCTGGGACCTGATGCATTGGATTCACTGCCTGGAATTCTGTAGAAAACTGGAGAGAAGACATTGGATTATTATACTGTAGCCAAAAAGAGTCAAGTAATCCCCTCTGAAAGTGAAAGCCTCAAGGCACCACAGCTCTGTACATGATTTCTCCATGATCTTATTGTTTTGTAGCAGCATGGGCCAGCACTACCCTGTCTCCCGGTTCCCCTGCTCGCAAATGGATATATAGCCTTGCTTTCTCTGCTACTGGTGGAACCTTGAGGCTTCTCCACTATGTTTTCCCATTGTCTCCTTGCTCTGCTTCAGTCCTAATGGTCTTTGTACCTTATGACCCTCCTTTGGACACCAAGAGGCACTTCTGTTGAGGCCTAGAAGGTCGCTTCTCGTGCATTACCCCCACATTATCAATTGACCAAGTGACAAAGCAAGATCCACCCTGATCTCTCTCCCCTTCCCAGCACTGTAAGTTAACTAGCCTCACTATCCTCATGCTTAGCTCCCATGTTGTCATATGCAGATTCCTGCTTCAGTACTCCTATAGGGTTGCCTGTGCTGCAGGCAGTCACTCCCAGCGTGGTGCAAGCATCTCTGTGATAAATACCTACATTTTTGGACTGTACTTGGAAATCGCAGCACCCTGCCTTTATTGCCACCACCTGATGAGCTTGGTTCTCCCATGCCAAGTGAAGGCAGGGAGCCTGCATGCAGCCTACTGGATAATGTTAGTCTCAGCCATTAGAGAGGGAAGGAGACTGTTAGGTCCCATGCAATCTGTCTCTTTTTCCCGCTCTCCTGGTGGCAAAAGCTGGATGGGTGAGCTTTCTGAGCATGCTGTACAGCTCTAATTCCTCCAAGCAAAAGTGCAAAGGCCCCTTCCCATGGTGAAACAACTTCACGTCATAATACATGTGAGTTTCAGAACATTTTCTTGATCTCAGCTTCTGCTTAAGTCAACACTGGGAAGTGGGGAGAGTTGGGGATGCTGAAGAGGTCAGATCAACAGTTAGCTATAGAAAAGAAGTCTGGAGTGAGCGATTGGACAGCTTTTTTCCCAACAGGCAAAATAGATCCCATTTCCTTTGAGCTCTGATGATTCTGAGCTGCCAGATTTCCAGTGATGCCTAAGCTTAGCCTGTGTGCCAGTTTAGGGGGAGGTTGACTGTAGTTTCCCTCTTACCTGCTGTCCCCCATCCTTCAAGAGGTTCACTGGTTCCTGATCATAGGCAATTCCCTTCAGAGCCAGTGCTAGAGGGAACACAACATAGAGACTCAGAGAGGCAGAATGAGCCAAAAAGCTAAGTTCCAAGGAAAATGGACTTATGAAAGTTTTAGTCTCAATTGAAGACACTGTTTAAAACCAAAACAAGAAACCTCTTTTCTTTCAGAGTGGTTGTTTTAGATCTCCTGTGGCAGAGTGCCTCTGTCATGCCATGCCTCTTAGTACTTGTTGGAGCCACTGAGGTCAGTATTAACACACTATTGAATAACACTCATTATACCTTTCATTACAGCCCCTTAGGGCAGTGTAGCTCACAAGGGAGAGTGCTCTGTGTCACCCATTTCTCTTCTGTCAAAACCTTATTTTAACTTGCTCCTATCCAAGCACTGTCCAGGTTGTACTCTGCTTAGCTTGCAGGAGCTGATAAAATCAGAGATTTTTGATGTAGTATTATTGCAAGCACAGAACACAGGGCATTTTTAAAGAATGTGGGAGATATGAGTATCTGGATTACATTAGTTTTATGGAGATATGTCCCTCTAGCTAGCTCCAGAGAGTGTCTGGGGGAAAAAAGAAATTACCAAAGGCAGGGGAGAGCCTCCAGAGCCCATTACTGAGAGGCCAGGCCTGAGGAGGAGAGCAGAGATCCTATACTGTAGAAGGTGGGTAGATGGCTAAAAGTTTGTAACAAGCATACAAATATTCCTTCAGCCCCAGTAAATATCTTCTTTATCCATGGCCACTGGAGTTTCAACTAGGTACATAAAATTGTTATTCTATCCATCCCTTACTAGCCCCTTTACCTCCTCCAAATGCAAATTAATTCTGATGTTTACTCCTTCCCCCATCCTCCAGAAGTGGAGGCAACCCAAAGTTACTTTTTTAAAGTTGCATGTTTGCTAATCTCTCTCTCTCTCTCTCCCACTCAGTAGGTCACTGATTAGTCTGGTGAGTGAAGGGAGTTAGTGTTCAAGAAAGGTGGTGGGGTGACAGTGCCAGAGCAATGAAGAATTTAACACCAGATCTTACCAATTCTCACTCTCCAAGAGCAGGAACTTCGGAAATAACTATAAAGAACCGGCTGAGGGGAGAGAAAAAGAAAAGTGGATTACAAAATGGTAATGCTAGCAGTTTTTTCAGCTAGAGAAAGGAATTTTTCATTCTAACCTTTGAAAATTTAATCGTTTCATGCATTTTAACAAGGACAAGTCAGGTGAGTTTGAGCCCTTAAAAATGTCTCTATTGCTTTCAGACAGTAGCTTCTTTACCATGCCATTGATTTTTAAATTAAATTCTCCATTGCGTACAATGAGATTCTTCCTTTGAAACCTCAGTGGCGCAGCTAGTCCTTTGAGCTGTTCACAGACATGCATGTTCCCAATGTGGAACAGTAACTATTAATCCAAGCAAATGCTGAGAATGCAGGAAAGCGAATCTCCACTTCAACTATGGAAGCAAGGAAACTCCCAAAGCAGCTTTAAATCCTTTGGATCTCACCTTTCCAGAGGAATCCATGGTCTATGTGTGTAGTTCACTCCAAAGAGTGAAAGTCACATGATCCTGCCTTTTCTTTTCACTCAGCTGGGGTGGGGAAATGTTCTGCCCTTACAGCCAATGAGAAAAATGCCAGAATCCAAATTCTTAGCTTCCTGTGTTTAAAAGATTCAGCAACAGAAGTTGATAGGACTGAGGTTCTGTTCAGAGTGAATACCCTTTACCAGACACATTTATAATTCTCTGTAGGTTGATGTATTGAGCCTATCATCCGGCTCTTGTCACGATGGATAAAATATTGAGAGAGACTTTTGGGTTGTTGGGAGCTGCCAGTACAGAAATATAACTCTGTGGGATAATAGAAGAGAGTAGATTCTAAAAACGTAGTTTCTGTTATCACTGCCAGGTCCTCTGAGCAGGAACTGTGTCTTTGTGTAAAACTGGAATATACAGTGTAATGTATAACAAAGGTTCCTTCTTGGTACACAAGGCTTGTTTGTACAAATCTCTAGCTCCTTTCTTTAAAAATCCAAAAGCACTTCAGAGACATTAATAAATTAACCCTCATATGCTACCTCTTCTCCTCCTCCCCAGAATGCAGTGTCATGATAGCCCTATTTTATAGAAGGAAACACTGTACCAGAGAGAGAGGAAGTGACTTGTCCATTGGCCCATTATGTGACAATGGCAGAACCAGAATTAAAACTCAGGAGTCCTGAGTCCCAGTCCAGTATTAAACCATTTTCATAGCTAAATATTACATTAATGTACCTGTTTACAGAATGTAAATGTTTGACTGAATTATCCTAGCCAAAGTTCACAAGAGAAACGGTTGGTAGGATAGCAGGGAAGGAAGGAATGCTGCAGCATTGCCAGCTCTTGGGATTTTCCTGTGACACTCATGCTATTTTGTGATTTTCACAAAGCCTCAGTTCCAGGAAGCCTAAGATTATACGAAAATCTCAGCTTTCATTTTTTAAAAATAGTAATTTTCTAGCTTTTATGGTTGCAGATAAAAACTGGAAATCACAAACTCAAGGAATCAAAAACCAGAAGGCAAAGAAAATGATAAAAAATGTATTAATGTTGCTCATCTGTCTTTGGTAACTTACTCAGAATTTTTGAACACTTGGACTCGGCAATACCTTACCTTTGCCCCTGCATTGACTGGTAGCAGCGGGAAGCGGAGCCACCTGGCCATATCCTGCTACATTCTCCCAGCTGCGTGGTTCAGGGGAGGGATCGGCAGTGATGTGGCATTGGTAGAACAGAGTGGTTTGGACCTGGGTTGCTCCACTTCATGCTGCAGCCTGTGAGTGCAGGGGAGTGAGCCTAATCCTTGGTGCTACCAGCAGGTCTCCCGCTAGTTCTCTAGGCTGCATTGCTTGGGGGAGGGTGTGGAGCAGGAGTGGGAAGAGGCACTGGAGTGCAGCAAGGGCGGTGGGCTTAAGGGAAGGGATGGCATAGAGGTAGAGTGGGAACAGAGTGAGGGGGTTGTCCCAGGCCCCACGCATCCAAGGGGCAGCCCTGCTGGCACAGATTATGGCAGGGGTGTGGCTGATGGATGGGGCTGGCTACTGAAGCCAGCATGCAGTTGCCAAGGGCACTATGAAATTTGGGACAATTTACCCCAAATTTCACGGTACCCTATGCAGTTATGTATTTTGCATATTGATAGGGACAGCCCTGAATTAAGGTCTCAATTCTAAAAGTTGTTTTACCTGGGCAAAGCCCAAGTCAAGTCAGTGAAGCTCTGTACAGGGGTAGGGGTCTGCCTGGATGAGGCATATTGCAGGACTCAGGGTTTAAACTGAATCCAGGGATTACTTATCAATTGGCCACAATTTCAACCCATCTCCCATAAAACATATGGGGTTGAGGGTAGCTACATCTTATTTGAAAATGCACAATCTGCACTTCAGATGTTTCTGAATTCATCCAAAGATTCTTCAGTGAAGCTGCATTATTTGTAGAAGTAAGAGCTTCTCTTCAAGTGCAACCAGTACAAAAGAAAAAGCCCCAATTCTGTTTTGTTTCTGAGCCCCCTGCAACAGCAAATACCTTCACTAAGGCACCACTCATCTTGCACTTTCAGCACGGCTCTGTTCTCTCTCTGCAGTCCCTGAATGAACACAAGTCATACTGGTGCTAAAAATAGAACTGGCTGAAACATCCTCCTTCACTTGCTCTCTATAGGTTTATTAAAGCTGCCAGTTTCATTCAGATAAGATCCCAACCCTGCTATGAGAGTTGCTGGAATTCTGGGAGTAGTAGTTCTAGCTGCTTTTCCAGGACTTAAAAGCATTTTGATAGTTTATGCTGAAAGTTTAGATTTTTGTGGGGAGGAAAAGTTTTTTTCAAAATGCTCATATTAACTGAAATGTTATAATATTTTTCCTAAAATTTCAATGAAGAATGTGAATTTAAACATCCCTCTCTAAAGTAATTGTAACACAAAGTGTATGCCATACAGGTCAAAAAACAGAAAGTGAACCTGGCTAGCAATGAAAGTGAATGTGATCAATTAAGTGCTATTTTATTGACATGACAAACACTGCTAGTGCTGTGTGTGTCCAGCAGATGTATGTGTGGAAAGTGGAAGGACAGTCAGCGGTTGTGTCTGTCAGAGATGGGGAGGGGCAATTAATGTGTGTATACTGCATGCACATATGACATGTGTGTGAGGGTTGGGCAAGGTAGTTTCAGGGTGTGTGGGGGTCTGTCTGAATGGGGGTGTGCAGTAGGTGTGGGCATGCACATGAATTGTGGCTGTTTGTAGGCAACTGTGTGTGTGTGTGTGTGTGTGTGTGTGTGTGGTCTGTCAAGGGGGTGCAGTAGGTGTGGGCATGGTGTGGACATGGGATGTGTGTGCCTGGGTGGGCAGGGCAGTCCGAGGGTGTGAGGGGGGATTTATCAGTGGGTATGGAAGTGGCTGGCACTTGGTATGTGGGCATGGTTGGACAAATAGGCAGCCTCAGTGTGGCTGGGGGGTGTCAGTGAACGTGGGGTAACTGGTAGGCAGGGGAGTCACAGGGGGGTTGTCAGGGAATGGGGGGAGGTGAGCAGGGCAGCCTAGGGGTGTCTGTCAGCGAATGGGGGATAACTAGCAGGCAGGGTGGCGCCGGGGGGGGGGGGGTGACTGTCAGTGACCTGCCCGGCAGGCCAGTCTCGGGGTGTCTGTGATTGAAGGGGGGGCGGGCAGCCTGGGGTCCCGACTGGGCCCGGGGTGAGGTGACGGGTCCCCGCCGTTCGGTGGCGTTTCCTGACTCAGCTCTTGCTTGAACCTGTCACGAGCCGCGCCGACGCTTCGCTCCCCGGCGCGGAGAACTACATCTCCCAGGATGCCGTGCGAGGGAACCGGGCTCCGCTTCCCGCGATGCCCTACGGCGCGGACTCCCTTTCCCTTGGTGCCGTGCGCGGGGGTGCCCGGCGTGTTGGGGCGCGGATGACGCTGGCGGCGAGGTGCTGCCAGGCCGAGACTGGCCCGCGCTGCGGGGGGCTCCGGCAGCGGCGATCCCGCAGGCCGGCGGGCGGGCCGAACCGTCCCTGTCCCGCTCCTCGCGCTTGGGCTCCCCTGGAAGCGCCAGTCGGTGTCTGGGCCCCGCTGGCCATCGTCACCCTCCTCAGCTTCGCCTCCCGCTTCTACCGCCTGTCCGAGCCGCCGCACGTCTGGTGAGTGGCGGCGGCACCGTGGCAACGGGGGCGGGGCTCAGAGGGGCGGAGCCACGTCTGGGTCAGTCAGGGGCCTCGTGCTGGGTTTAACTGGCGGTTGCTCTCTTGGGAAGGGGGAGGTGGCAGTTGGGTGGCTGCTCCATACCGCTCCCCTCCGGGTTGCGCCTCATCGTGGCAGCAGTCCGCGTGCAGCGAGGGGCGCCTGGCTGGGCCGCTGGAGTGGGGCGATTGGCTGAGAGGCGCAGCTCCCCGCCGGCCCGCTGACAGTAGCCACCCAGCGGCTCAGCATCCCCAGCTGTCGGCTTGTCAATCCGCGTTGCTTCGCTGACTGAAGCTGTGAGTCCCAAAGTGGATGATGTTGAGGTCATGGCCTGCAGGGACACTTCCAGGGCAGGGATGCTTAGGGCTGGATTTATGCTTTATGAGCCTCTAGGCACCGCATCTTCAGCACTCCCTTGCCTACAGCTGAGTTCTCCTTTGTGTTTTCTGTAAAAAATTAAATATTTAGTCCATTTTTTATATTTAGGCGCTCCTCGAATGCTGTGCCCCAGTCACATGCTTAAATTGGAGGTCCAGCCTTGGAAATGCTTGGAGCAGGGGGCATAACTGAAGGGTTCAAGACAAGGGGTGGTAACTGCAGAAAGGAGACCTAGCTAGCAAATTATACAGGTTGAACCCCTCTAGTCTGGTACCCTTGGGACCTGATCAGTGCCAAACCAGAGAATTTGCCAAAGCACGGGAGGTCAATATTGTCTAGCAGCATTATCAACTCTCCATTGCTTAATGGGCCCATGGAAGACAGTTAGGGGTAAATTTGAGCTAAATAACAGCACAGAACACTGAGAGCCAGGACGGGTAACTGTAAACAAACTTTATGGGACGGTGGAAAACTTGGCCATATTCATGATAAGTGGACCACCAGATAACTAAAATCGTGCCAGACCACGGATGTTGCTGGAAAAGAAAGTGCCAGAGATGTTCAATCTGTAGTAAGCTTGATGACTGAGGATCTGAGAGAGGAGGCTCCAGTCACCTTTCATGGTGTGAGGTTGCTTTTGAAGGCTCTTCTGTCCACACTGGGTCTGGAATGATTGTCTGGAAAAAATCAGTCTTTTTAGTCTGCATGGAGACTGACTGAAGCACTTGTGAGTGTGGTTGTCAAGTGCATTTCAATGGACGGGGAATAAACGTTACACCACACAGTAAATTGCACTAGTGTAAACAAGACCAAAGTGCTATGAACATGAAGCTAGGCAATGTTCCTGGTTTAAAAAAAAAAAAAAAAAAAACCAACCCTGTTCAGTTAGTTTATTATTTTGATGTAAAAACAAAAACATAAAAGAATAACTCTTTTGGGCTCACAATGCTTTTCCATTTAATAAAAATAAAAAATACGTTGCCACAGTTGTTATGAAACTAAAATAAATACCTAGTTCTTATATCATGCTTTTCATCAGTAGATCTTAAATCATTTTACAAATGGGGATCATTATCCCCATTTTACAGATAGAGAGACTGAGGCAGCACATTTTCATCAATATGCTAATCATCAGTCAACAACTATATTATAAATAAAAAATTTTCACTCTTCACATTCGCCTTCAAAATTGCTGTTTCCAATCACGCCATCCCTACCCATATGCCTGCTGTAATAGGCTTTGTAGAGTGCCAGGAAGGACAACTGATTTGGATTATTTCAAGGGTTCATGCAGTGAATGCCCTGCCAAGCATTGTCTTGTCATATACCAAGCAGGCTCCAGTTTGACCTCAGTATGGTACAGGAGAAGGTGTATCTCAGGTAAGCAGCTCCCAGGACATTTAGGGTTTAGGTGAGAAAACTAACACCTTTTTAAAGTCAACTTGCAAGCCAAAAGGCAGCCTGTGTAGATTCTGAAGCACTGGTATACTCATGGAGAGATACCCTGAGTAATAGGAGACTGACCCGTTTTCCATTAGTTACAGCTTCCTAATGGATTTCACATGTAACCTCATGTAAAATGTAATGCACTTGTTCTGTCCAGAAGTGGTAAAAGCTAGTTACTAACAAAATAAGTATCTATGGATGTTTGATTATTTCCAGTTCCTGAATACATTATCTTTTCTTTTTTTAGTTGGGATGAAACTCATTTTGGGAAGATGGGAAGTTACTACATTAATCGGACCTTCTTCTTTGACGTCCACCCACCTCTGGGGAAGGTGAACAGCTTTCATCAGTTCTCTCATACATTTTAGGAACCAGTGGAATTCCCTGGTCATTGAAATAATCCAATGTTTCTCAAAGTGGGCCCATGGCCCATTTTGAGAAACACAGGAATAATCTAACCAAATCCTATTTCAGTCAACTGGTCAAAGTGTAGGATGAGCACCAGAGTTTTCTGAATGCCTTTTCCTGACTACTATTGTCATCTATTTATCTTCTAGCTGGGAGGACCTGGCATGTGATCCCCACCCTCTATCTTTCCTCTTCCATGGAAAATGTCCAAAATATGGGAAAGTAAAAAGTATGCTTAATGGTGGATGTTGAAAATGGTCTGTCTGAAAAGGAGAGAATGGTTGATCATAAAGCATGTGTCTGGACAGGGGAAATGAAGGGACTTTCTTGTGGGAAGTTGTAGATCAAGGGAACTAAGTAGCTCCTACTAGCAAGAATGTTAGCTAGGTGCTCTGTAAACCAGTGAACAATACTGTTTTCTCAGAATAACATTTGAAATCAGTTTCTGACCTGGGCAGATCTCTAAATCAGTTGAACATATCTAAGTCTGTTCCTTGCTCATAAAATATCCATTAAGAACTGAATCTTTTATATTGGTTGAGAATTGCAACCGCATAGGTATCTGATCTAAGAAAATAGGTTTGTTACTTCACTGCAGCCAAATGCTCTATTAAAGGCAATAACACATTTCAGAGAGTCCTCAATGGTGCCCATGACAGCAGTGCATATAGCTGGGATGGATTTTAGCCAGATAAGATGCAGAGCTACAAAGATTTGGGTTCTTTCTGAAAATGTGTTTCTTGTCAGTTTCACATTTTCCTGCAGGGTGCTTAATAGCTTCAGAGAAAGGGTCCACTATCTTGTTAATTTCACTCTGTTATAGCTTGATAAAGCTACCAGCAAGAAAGGCCCTGGAGTTGTCTGCAAGGTCAGGAAAATTTTGCTTCTGTGGTTACATTTGGTTTCTATTTAGAGGGTTTTCTCTGCTACCATAAAGACTACACTTTTTCAAAATTAAATTTTAGAAATGTGTTGACATATGTCCCCATACTCACTTGGGAGAGTTTTCTACTCGCCAATGGTGAGAGAGTGAGTGGATTTTACAAATCCAACAGATCTGTTTGCATAGTTGTGATATGAACCTTGTATACAAACTCCTTTTTTCATGTTTGACAAAGTGTCTCAGTAGTGACTGGATATTTACTTTTTGGATGTGGGATGCTGTGAGCATCTTTCCTGCAGCTGGAGAGGATGCCAGTGACTCTGAGATTGTTTCCCTGACCAGTTTGCCCTCCTCCCCCGCAGATGCTGATAGGACTTGCTGGATACCTGAGTGGATATAATGGCACATTTCCTTTCCAAAAGCCAGGAGACAGATATGAACATCATAACTACATAGGAATGAGAGGGGTAAGACTATACAGGCCAGTGCTTAACCATCTGCTAACAAATCAGTGAAGGAAAACAACTTTCCCAGAGGATAGGGAAAGTCTTTCCCTTTCTCTTCTTGGCTTCTGCAATGTACATATTACTTCCCTTCAGATTTTGAAGATGGATTTTTATTACCTATACTAAATTATTTCATATCTGCCTCGTCTGTCCAGATGGAATGGTACTGGGATTTTTTTAAACTAGAGCAGACACTAACATTCTTCTTTGTCTGGCTATCTTTTATGGCAAGCAGGCCTCTGAAATAACTTGTTGGGTGTTAAAGTGAAACCCAGATATTGTCTCTGGCCAGAATAAAATTAGGATGAGTTGACTCTGAAGGCGGTTGGATGAAGCTAATTAAAAGATGTTTCTGGTAATTACTTCCGTGGTTTGGAAAGACACAAGAAACAAATTGTTGTTTTTTACATTTGTAGTCATAGAGCAGCTGAAATTCTTGTATGACCAGCTGAAATTCTTCATATGAAGTTTTCATTAGTTTGGTCTCTGCCTGAGTATCCTAAGTGAGCCAGACTTGGGCACTACTCAGCCAGTTGTAGTTACTCACAGGAGCATTAATTGTTGAATGTGTTTGCAGATGGAAGGAAGGTGGGTGTGTGGGATCTGTATGCACATTCATCCTATGAAGAGATTATCATTTCCCCCCCCCGTGTCCATTTTTTCCCTGCAGTTCTGTGCATTTCTAGGCTCATGCCTGGTTCCCTTTGCCTACCTCACTGTACTGGAGCTGTCCAAGTCACTATCTGCAGCATTTCTTGCAGCTTCCATCCTGATTTTTGGTAAGCATTCTTGGCATCCTCATGGAAAATTTTATCTGTTTGACATGTGGATGAAGGAGGATCAGCAGTGGAGGCCAGCCTTAGCACAGATTAACTGCTCAGAGACTTTCCTCTCTGATCTCATTACCTGCCAAGAAGTCACTATTGAGAAACACTGCCTCCCTTCTAAGAGCTGAATAACTGCAATCTATATAGTGCTTTTTATTCATAAGGCTCCCAAAGCATTTTATAATCTGATTTAATTTATAGGTATTTGTGGTGCTCATTGCTTTACTGTTGGAGTACATTTAAATGCAAGAATTTTAAAAAGATCTATAGAGATAATTTTGCCCACTACTGAAATGCAGCCACCTCTGTTATGGGATATAGTAGATATTTAATAAGGTATAACAATGCTAAACAATACCTCAGGGTTGCAAGTCAACAAAGGTTATTATGTATAATAGAAATTATAGAGAAGAGTTTAGATAGGCAGAATAGAATTACTTCAGTTAGGGATGGGCCATTTAACATAGAGACTCTCAGATAGCATCACAGGATTTTTAATGTCCCCAAGTCAAAGCTGCTGGGGGGTTTTTTGTTTTTGTTTTTTGGTAGAATCTGAAAAATAGTCTTTGCAGCTCCACAGCATCTTCTGGCACACCATGCTGGTACATGAGTTCAGTGCTGACTTGGGCTATGTGTACACTGTGGAGCTATTTTGGGATACCAGAAGTATACCGAAATAGCTATTCTGCTACTTTAAAGCAGCCTCTTATTTTGAAATATATTTCGAAATAACGGGCGGGCTAGCCTGGTGTCCCTGTAACCCTCGTTCTGCGAGGGTTAAGGGATGTTTTGAAACAGCGCTTTATTTTGAAATTACCTCGAAATAAGCTACTCAATTTGCATAATGCAAATTGCATAGCATATTTCAACATAAGGATGCAGTGTAGATGCACCCTTAGTGAGCAAATGACTGCTCACTGTATCATTCCCAGCTCCCATTTGTTCAAAGAATGAGGAACTGAGAATGTAATCTGTGTTTGCTGCATGAAAATTCAGAGATCTGCTGTTGTGTCATCTGAAAATAACATTGTTTTCTTACTATAGTAAGTGTTGAGACATGCTGACCTATTTTTGGTCCCAACATTGCCCATGCTGTTTCTTGCCTAAGGTGCGAGAAAGCTGGCTTACTACAGACACCGCTCTAGGTTTGCTTTGAAACTGAGATGTCTCTTAGTAAAGTTGTGTGTCTTCTTTTCCAGATACAGGCTGCATTACTCTGTCTCAGTACATCCTACTTGACCCCATTCTGATGTTCTTTCTTATGGGAGCTGTGCTGAGTATGGTCAAGTATAACTCCTGTGCAGACAGGTAAGTTGGTGATAATTTTTTATTATGCCATAGAAGTATGATTATATGATTCTATGACATCTGGGAATCCTGAGGCTTTTATGTAAGGTGGTGCCACGTAGATTATCTTCTTCACAATGGAACCAAAATCAGATGATGCCATAATTAAGTAAGCTGTACCCATGTGTGGTCTCTTTCATTGTGTCAAATGTGTTTGAACTGGCTGTGCAAGTCTCAATGTGAGTGACTACAGCAGACACGATTAGTGGGGCCTATCTAAAGTCACATAATGCTTCCTGCAACCATCCTCATTTGCTACAAGGATCATGTGACCTGTAAACTACAAACTCTTAGGGTATGTCTAGACCACATCCCTCTGTCACCAGAGGGATGTAAATTAGACATACCAAAATTGCTAATGAAGCGGAGATTTAAATCTCCCGCGCTTCATTAGCATAAAAATGGCTGCCGCTTTTTGTCGCCACAGAGCTTTGGCGACGAAAAGCGGCAGTCTAGCCACGGTTCTATCGCTCTCTAAAGCTTTTGGCAACAGATCCTGTATACCTCATTTTACGAGGCATAAGGGATCTGTCGCCAAAGGCTTTAGTGAGCGATAGAACCGCGGCTAGACTGCCGCTTTGCATCGCCAAAGCTCCGTGGAGACAAAAAGCGGTGGCTATTTTTATGCTAATGAAGCACGGGAGATTTAAATCCCCACTTCATTAGCAATTTCGGTATGTCTAATTTACATCCCTCTGGTGACAGAGGAATGTAGTCTAGACATACCCTTAGTGTACCGTGTTCCATCTGATCAGCGCAAGATGAAGGATTCTATGGAATGATCTGTAATTTTCATTGGTTATCTCTAGGGATGCAAAATCCCAGTTAACCAGCCAAAGTGGGATCCAGGCTAAAGACCACTAGAGCCTGGCTGGAGCAGCCCGAAGCTCACAGGGCTCCTGCCCCCATCCTCTACTGGCTCCCAGCCTCCACCTCCCAGCCCTTGCCGGAGAAATCCCTGTCTGCAGCCTGCCCAGGCTCCCCACAGGCAGAGGCTGTAATCCAGGTAGTCAGTCAGTGGGAGAGAGGCTAATAGACTTCCACCCACTTCCTCTTCTCCACTCATCTTTTCCCTACTGTATGGTTTTAGTCTTGTTTCTTTTGCTGTAGTTACCACCTGTGCAGTAGAAAATATTCTACACCAGTAGTTTTCTGATATAGGCCAGTGGAAAATATGAGGAGTGCAGCCAATATCTGCCCCCCTTGCACGTCACAACCCTTTGACTCTTCCATCCTTGCCAGGTCATGGAGCAAGAGTCGTGGTATTCCTCTCAAATCCAGGCTTCCCGTATATGGACTGTCTCAAAACCTGTTAGGTCAGCTTGTAGACTGTGGTTCTATTCCCTCTTCCCCACCAAAGAGCTCTTGAAGAGATGTAGGGGTGGCCAGGTTTCAATAGAGGCCCTTTACAAACATCAAACAAAAGTGCTTTTGCACCCTTCCCAAACTCATGAAAAATATATCATCTTTATTTCTCCACTTTCAGTGAAAGACCCTTGAGAAATAGAATAGGAGAAAGTGGTAAAAGGTATTACAGTTACGCAAGGCCTGCTTTGAACAGAGGATTTCTTGTTTGTTCCAATTGCTGCTGTTTGTGCTTGTAGCCATCATTAAACAGTATCTGCTCTGTTTGTTATGTAGGCCGTTTTCTGCCCCATGGTGGTTCTGGCTGAGTCTGACTGGGGTAAATCTTTCTGGAGCAATAGGGGTGAAGTTTGTTGGCCTGTTTGTAGTCCTCCTGGTTGGACTGAACACAGTATATGATCTTTGGGAATTACTGGGGGACCTCAGCCTGTGTCTGGTGAGTGTCCAGAACTTTTCTTTATATTTAGTGTTTTCCCTTTTGTTAATTTCCCTGCATTGATATCCATGAAATAGTTTACTAGCAGTTTGCCTGCAGAAGACAGTTGTAAGATATTGGAGCCAGATGATGACTGGAGTTGAGATGTATAAAATGAAAAACTTGTTGTCTCTTGTGTTTTTTAAAAAAAAAAAACTATGTCAGCTGTATATAATACACCCACAGCGCACTTATGGGGTTGCCATTGTTCACTGGAGAGACTGCTTGCCTTTTGGATTACGTGCATTAGATTTCATTCTAGATTAAATCCGTATCAAGGATGGCCAATTGGTAGCCCAGAGCTAGCCATCTTCTTTAGTTTTACAATATGGCCTTCTTAAGAGAAGTGCTGCTTGCTATCAGGGATAGTCAATTATTTTTTGTCAAGGTTCAGATTTCTTGGTCAAAGTATGGTCAAGGTCCAGACTCCAGAGAAAATAACAACAATAATGATAACAAAAACATTGCAAGGTCCATTCAAAAGTAGGGATGTAAATGACTAGTTGACAAGCAAATGCTTATTGGATAGTCAACATACTAATTGACTAGTCGCTTCCCCCCCTTGCTGCCTCTATCAGAAGGGGGGGGGAACAGGAGAGGGTGCTTCAAAGCGGCAGCGCTGCATGGAGTTTGGGGCCAGACTCCAGGCTCCATGCGGTGCTGCCACTTTGAAATGCATGCAGTGTTTCAAAACAGTAGTGCTGTGTAGAGCCAAGGGTCTGTGGCTTTAAAACTGTGCATGGAGCTTGACACCGGGCTCCCCGCAGCATTTCAAAGTGGTAGCGCTGCATGGAGCCCAAGGTCAGCAGGGGACTCAGAGTCCCTGGCTGATCCCGGTCTCCATGCAGTGCTGCCACTTTGAAACACCGCGGGGAGCGGGGGCCAGTGGGGGACTGTTTGAATCCCCTGCTGGCCCCGTGCGCCCCGCAGCACTTTCACCTTTCACCCCAGGGCTATTGCTACACTTCAAAGGAGGAGGCACCCTTATCAACTAATCGAGTAGTTGATGCAAATTATTGGCTATTTGATTAGGCAATTAATTGAAATTTTACATCCCTATTAAAAAGCACCTAGCAGTCCAGAGAGAGGTCCACAGTCTGCCTACTGACTGCTCCTGGAGTAGATGTTCCTAATTTGATGCACTTAATATGCATGCGATGGAACAGGTTGATGCTGTCTTCACTTGCAGAACAAGGATATTGACTGAGAGTGTGTGCAAAGCTTCACTGCAGTCTCTACAGCAGGGCTACTCAACTTTGGAAGCCCCGGGGGCCACAATGATACATAGGGTTGCCAGATGTCTGGTTTTGAACCGGACAGTCCGGTATCTGAGCTTTCTGTTCGGGAAACAAATTAAGTTTTTATTATTATCATGAGTATCAGTACGTAGTTGCGTACTGCCTGGCTGGTAGACACGCTCACGCTGCATGAGTGTGTCTACCAGCCATGCAGTACGCAACTACGCAGTAGAGAGGAGGGAGGCAGAGCCAGGGTGGGATGGAATCCCTGGGGCCAGACTCATCCATGCACCCCACCAGGACCATGCGCAGGATGGGCAACACCCTGGGATCTGCGTGCACCCGGGCCAGCCCCGCTCCCCAGCGGCCGGCTCCCCCCGGGCCAGCCTGGTTCCCCCTAACCCCCTCTTGGCCAGCCCTGCTTCCCGGCGGCCGGTTCCCCCACAGCCAGCCCCGCTCCCCTCCCGGCCGGTCCCTGCCCCTCTCTCCCCCCCATCTGAGATCAAGTGTGTCCGGTATTTTTTTTAAATCATCTGGTAACCCTAATGATACAGCACATGCTGAGGGCCTCAACTTAAGTGTGGTTGCATATACATGCAAATATATATGCAAATATATGTAAATAGCTTCTTTCACACTGACAGGAATGAATACAAAGCGCTTCCCACAATGCCCCGGCACTCCTGGCACCTCCTTCTGGGGGCTAAAACACCAACACCGTGTACCCGTCTGTTCCAGCCAGCCCATCTGCTTGCGTCTTTCAGTGCTCACCCTGGCTGGGAGATGCCTTGCAGTAGTGGATCATGTTCCCAGTGCAGGCCATGTTCAAAGAATCCCACCTGTGGGCCACATGTTGAGCCCCATGTAAACCCAAACTACTCCGCGGGCTGCAAACAAATGCGGCACGTGGGCCACGTGTTAAGTAGCCCTGCTTTACAGGATACACTATTGTGTTGAAGATGAAGGCAGCTGTATCCTGCTCCATTTTAACAAATGCAGTGCAGCAGCTGTTAAGCTCTGGGTAACTTGCCAATGCAGTAGTTGAAAGAGGAATTGTCAAGTGCTCTGGCTTAAAAATATAGCATACAGTATTTGGAGACTTTGAAATCCGATGTTTATTACCTCAGAGATTACTTCAATATCCCATTTAAGATCTTGCAGCCACTAAAGAGAGGCTATTAAAGCACATATTTTTTAAGAAGGGTTCAATTCTTCTTTTGTCCCAGCCTGTTTTGAAGTTTGAAAATTCTATTTTTTCCACTTACTGGTTTTATCTTTTTCTTATGTCCTTAACATTGTTGTTTTCTATCTGCCTTGTGGTTTGTTTTCCTGATTAATATGAAACAATATGAACTGTAGTGATACAGCGTTCCAGCTCCAGAGAAACATTTCTTGAGAATAAAGTTAGTTAATTGTATTTAAAATGGAACAAATCCGTAGTCTAAGGCTTCTGTCACAGACAGCTGCAAAGTGATTTCATTTATGCTGTTGGCAGCAAAAGAGAGCCCATGAGTGTTAGAATATGTAAAGTATCAAAGGGGTAGCCATGTTAGTCTGGATCTGCAAAAGCAACAAGGAGTCCTGTGGCACCTTATAGACTAACAGATGTATTGGAGCATAAGGTTGCATCTGACGAAGTAGATCTTTGCCCACGAAAGCTTATGCTCCAATACATCTGTTAGGGTATGTCTAGACTACATGCCTCTGCTGACCGAGGCTTGTAAATTAGACATACCGACATAGTCAATGAAGCAGGGATTTATCCCCCCGCTTCATTAGAATAAAAATGGCCTCCACGTTGTGCTGGCTCAGCTGTTTGTCGGCACGAAGCGGCCTTCAAGACGGGAATCGGTTGGCAAGGAAAGCCTTTGCCGACCGATTCTGTTAATCTTGTTGCACGAGGCATAAAGAATCGGTCGGCAAAGGCTTTCCTTGCCAGCCGATCCCCGTCTTGACTGCTGCTTCGTGCCAACAAACAGCTGAGCCGGCACAACGCGGCGGCTATTTTTATTCTAATGAAGCGGGATATTTAAATCCCCGCTTCACTGACTATGTTGGTATGTCTAATTTACATGCTTCGGTCGGCAGAGGCATGTAGTCTAGACATACCCTTAGTCTATAAGGTGCCACAGAATATGTAAAGTAATTTACCAACTCCAGAAGAGAGACTTTCTGAATAATGAACTATTTGACAGCCCTTCTTCAAAAGAACTAGTAATGCAAAAGCCTAAAAGGATGAATAACTTTTCTCAATATTACCTATGGAACTAGTATTGTTTGTTTACATGTTGTTTATTTGGGGAAAAAATTAATGTCTAGAACGTGCACTTCATCTTGGCACCCTGCTCTGTTTTGCTTGGTGGTTTTTAGTGATGTTGTGTTTTCATTTGTATTTGCATTGAGAACAGTAAAAATGTTTTTTGGAAAAAAACTCCCCCAGACATTTTGTGAAAAGAGAAGTGTTTTGTGCAGATCTGAACATGGGATTGGGGACTAGATTCCTGAATTTTAATCCCAGCTCAGATGTTTATTGACTGTGGCATTGGTTATGTAATTTAAGCCCTTATGTTCGGAAGTGGCAATGATTTTTTGGGTGCTCGACTAATACTTTCGGCTAGATTTTTTCAAAAGTACTGAGCCAACTGCATCTTGATTCCTGGGAGAAGTCTATGCCAAAAAATTACAAATTCTTTAAATTTTATTAGCCAAAATAACACAGTATAATCACTTCACTTGCAATAATTTGGGTAATTTATTTCAAAATACCCGTAAACAAGTATGTCAACAATACAGACACCAAAATAAAAAATAAAGATTCTTCTAGGAGTACAAGGTTAAACATCTCCAACAACTCAGTTCCAATTGGAAAGTGCTGGAGGGGACTGTGGGGGCCCCTCCAGAGCTCAGACATCTGCACTCCCTTCACATCAGACCCCAGCTGTGGCTCAGACTTACATTCCTCTTCCCCTCAGAGCCCAGCCAAAGGGCATTCCCAGTCCAGACACCTATGCTGTCCTCCAGCTTTTTATTGTCCTGTAAGGAGGGAAATACTACCCTGCCCTTCCTTACGCTTTGCCAGAGCTCAGTCTTCTCGGCACTCTTCTGTCCCTGGGTCGGTGAGGATCAAGCTAGACCAGTTGCTAGACTGAGGACTGGCAAACTCATTCAAAAACTGTTGGCAGACTGGCACTGAAATATTCACATATTCATTATGATAGTTAATTTATTTGCATATTCATTAAAGTAATTTTAGCCCATGATAAAATTAAAAGGAAAGAGAGACAAGATGGTTAACAAGAATTTGAAAAACTGCCGCACATACACATTTTAAAAAAACAATAAAATAGTTGCTAATACTTGTTAAAGAGTATTCTCCAGTCCAAACCTTTTGCCTCAATTGCACCAGAATGAAAGAGGCAGTATTTAACAGGTCTGACAGTGCTGACACATTTCGCACATTCATATTTTCATATGCACTTAATGCATGATAATAATGTGTGTACTGGCTGTCTGGGAGCAGCCGGAGGCCAGGGGGTGGCTCCTGCCGAGCAGAGAAAGAGGAGAATGGGGTCACAGGGATAGCTGCCCATCACGGGGTGCTTGGCCCTGGCAGCTGTGCGGCGTTTGGCCCCGCCAGCCAGGGCAGCCACCCTTCACTCGGCACTTGCCCCCGCCAGCCAGGGCAGCCATCCTTCACTTGGCACTTGCCCCCGCCAGCCAGGGCAGCCACCCTTCACTCGGCACTTGCCCCCACAGCCAGGGCAGCCACCCTTCACTCGGCACTTGCCCCCGCCAGCCAGGGCAGCCATCCTTCACTCGGCACTTGCCCCCACCGGCCGGGGCAGCCATCCTTCACCCGGTACTTGGGCCCCACTGACCGGAGCAGCCTCCCTCCACATGGTGCTTGGGCCCCACCGGCCGGGGCAGCTGTTCTCCACATGACCCCGCCAGCCAGGCTGCGTAGCAGCTGCCAGAGCTGGAACTGGGGCCACGGTGAAGCTGCTCCAGTATGGACAGCCTCACTGTGGTCCCGGCTCCAGCTGCAGCACACCTGGCTGCCATCCACCCCACTCACCCTGCTGTTGCATGTGAAATGGGGCATGAAGGGAATTCCCTAAAAAGCCCAGCAGGCCAGGCTAAATAAAAGCTGAGGGCATGTCCTTGCAATGTACTGGGGCATGGCAGACAGGGGTTCGCGGCCTGCTGCCAGTCTGCAGACTGGTTTTTGGGAACTGCTGAACTAGAACAAGCCGAACCTCCATGCCTGCCGGGCAGGACATGCCTCTCACTGTGAGCTGGGCTCTGCACTGTGCAACAGTCCCTGCTGTTGGCTAGCAGCTCTGTAGCCCCAGTTTTGTAGAGGAAACATGAAATTCTGTGCAGAATATTAATTTTGTGTAAATTCTGCGTTGTACAGTGGTGCAGAGTTCCCCTAGAAGTAATATTTCATTGACTTCAGTGGATTAAGGATCTGGACCACAATGAGATATAGACATAGTTTTCGTTATTACTTTAAAAATAATTTGCCTTAGTGTCAAGAGATGGGAGTTGCTTAGCTATCCGGCCCGCTTTGAGAAAACTGCTAACGATCCACTCCAGCTTGTTTACTTAATGGCTCCATAGCCACTTAGTCTTGTGGCTCCCGTTGGCTCCATTTTGCCGTTTACAGCCAATAGGAGCTGCGGAACCATTAAGGCTAGGGCTACACGATAGTCTTCTATCGCAAAAAGCATAGCTTTTTCCGATCGCTTTTGCGGAAGAGGCTTGACAGGGCCAAATGGCAGAAAAGCTTCCTCTTTCAACGGAGCCCTTATGTCTTGTGAAACGAAAAAAAACCCAAAAAACGGAAGAGCAAACAGAAGAGCAAACCTCTGATATCCCGCAAAAACCCTGTAGTCTAGAGATGTAGCCTAAGTAAACAAACCAGAGCGGCCCACTAGCAGCTTTCTCAAAGTAGCCCATGGCCCATTTTGAAAAACACAAGCTTAATAGCTAAGTGATAAGTACTTAAAAAAACCTAAGATAGTTGAAGTAGATAGACATCAATTAAACCTGATTTTGACAGACTTAATCTTTGTTTCCAAATTCTTAGAAAATCTCGTTGATCAAGAAGCCATTTTTATATCCACATCTGAGAGAGCCTCAGGATTTTCCCCAAAATTCTTATAAATTGGTCCTTCCCATGCTTTCATTTTCTCCTTTCACCATAAAAGCCACAGTTCTTACTCCACAAGCTTCTCCCCACCTTTCATTTATTTTCAAGTCCTGTGCTCCCCCAATAAATTATATAGGCAGTATGGGCCTGTTTTTCAAAGATGTTGATCTTGGGCAGCTTCCATTGACTTCAGTTGCAGATGTGGTAGCTGTGCATTTCTGAAAATAAAGACTGTTTTTCCCATATTTCCAAATGAGGCCCACTTTTTGGAAAGCACAGTGGGAGAATGTGGTTTGGCTTCCACCTTTCCCTCAGCCTTTTTGGGGAAATCTTTTAGCTTGCAAAGGAGCTGCTTGGTGTTGTGCTTCATGGTGGTTTTTATGAAGAGCATCCCACCACTGGGATGCTCCTGGCAATCGTAATCAGGAGGGTTTCTTCTGCTCTGTTTGATTTGGATTCTATCTGCAGGTCACCCTGGGGAAACACTTGTTGGCTCGTGTGTTCTGCCTCATCCTACTGCCACTTGCCCTCTACACTGCTCAGTTTGCTGTTCACTTTGCAGTGTTAAATAAAAGGTATTTCTCAAGCTTTCCCTCTTATTTTCGTTCTGTGCTGAGGGAGAAAGTAACGTCTTCTTCCCTTTGAATTGAGACGCATTGTTTGTTCTAGTTTTACTCATGTTAAGGTTTTAGCATCAGATGCATATTTACAAGCCGCATCTTTGCTTAGATTCCTGCCTTGACTAGAACATAGTTCTTATAAGGCTATCCCGCCTCTCCCTGCCCACCCAGGGAGAGGCGGGATAGCCAACACACTGTGTGCCCCAGTGGAAGTTGGGATAAATGGCGCCCTGAAAGTAAGGTGGTGGGGCGGGTCCCGGTCCCGGTGTGACATAGGGAATAGGGCGATCGCCTGGGGAGGGCAGGGTGGCAGGTTGTAGTCCTGCCCACCCAGGGAGAGGCGGGATAAAAGGTGCCCGGAAAGCAAGGTGGTGGGTTGGGTTCCAGCATGGCCTAGGGGATAGGGCGATCGCCTGTGGGAGGCGGGTTCCAGTGCCACCCACCCAGGGAGAGGCAGGATAGCCAACACACAGTGTGCCCTAGTGGAAGGTGGGATAAAGGGCGCCCTGAAAGTAAGCTGATGGGGCAGGTTGTGTGCACCAGCCTAATCATGTTGTTAGTAGTTGGTTAGTTCAGCTGGCATAGAGTTCAGAAACTGCTTGAACATGGTTCCCTGCCCAGTGTAGGTGGATCAAAATATATTTAATTAATTAGCTTAATCTATTTATTTGTACAGAGATATTGTATTTCATTAAATCATGGAGACTATAACAGTAACGCTGACCCTGTCCGCCTAAGTAGCTTAAGAATGGTTCACTTTCAAAGAAAACTCACTGTACTTCATTACAGAACTAAAAGGATTAACTTTTGATGGCCATAGAAACCCTCTCAAATCCTTGAAGCTGTTGAAAATCACTTGTGTAGTCAATTAGAGCCCATTGTGAGAGACGGGCACCTACAGGAGCTGAAATCCTCTTTCTCTGGTGTTTTGAGACAGACTAGTTGTCTTTTCTGTTTTCTTCTTTTAAATTATTTGGTAATGCATATTTCAGCTCTGCACACTTATTTCCACAGTCTCACGGTCTGCGCTTTCTTTGCTTTCTCCTAGTGGGCCTGGGGATGGTTTTTTCAGCTCTGCCTTTCAATCACGACTGATTGGGAACAATCTTCACAATGTCTCCGTTCCAGAGCGTAAGTGTCTAGTTCCTTGGGGAAGTAAACGCCTCAAACTAACTCTGGCACATAGCTATATCTTTAAAAAACTAAAAGGAATTATTAGCTGGTCAGCAGATTCACCAGCCATAGTGAGTTGCCTCAGCAACAGTGAGCTATGCTAGAAATTGGTCTGTTTGTCAGCTCCCTGCCACACTTATTTGCATCACCAGCAAGTGCCTTGAGACCCTGACAGTCTAAATTTTGTCTTGCAGGTAAAGATCAATGAATCCCAGTTTCCGAATTCCTTAGCTGTCTCCCTGCATTGTCCAGTCTCTCTCTCTGTGATACTCACAGAAATTAAGTGCAATGCTTGATGTGTTAGTTGATGAATCACACGTCATTTAATAGGCAGCATTGAGATAACTTTGTAATAGAACATGAATACATTTAATAACAAAGAATAGAGATTGAGGCAATACTAAGCAAGAGAAAAAGAGATAGATGTAGTTACAAGCAAAACAAAATAAAACACATTTTCTAATGTCTAAAGCTAATAGATTACAGTCTTGGTCTCAGGCAGTTTCTCACTTATAATCAGTTCCCAGAGACTGCAGCCCTTCTTTCATTGATTCCAAGAGCTCTGGCCTTTTTATGTGTTTAAGTGATTTATAACTAAAATGCCTTTTTGCTCCCTTATATTACTCTATAGCAGGAGGCACTCCCCTGCTGAGCACTTCCTGCTACTGGGTGCAGTACTGTAGTTCTCAACCCTGTGGGTTGTCAGCCTTGATTGGTGGGTCTTCAGAGGATCAGCCCTCTGGCCAGGTTACCCAGTCCTAATGAACCCCTTCTAAGATAACAAACATCCAACCAAAACTATCTATCTGCTGTCACCCCATATCTGGATCCCTCCACACTAAGTTCTTTATACTCGGATCCTGCTGGGCTGAGGCTGCCTGCTCATAACTGGTGTGATTGTCCTGGAGGTCAGAGACCCAGGGGCAGGCCCACCACTTGCGTTGTGTTAGGATCAGGTGCAGCTTCACCACCAAATCTCTGTCCTGGAGAGGAAAGAGAAGCAGCAGGATGATTTCCCATCTCAGTATAGCCAGTGGCCTGTGCTCCCCACCGCAGTGCTGGAACCTCCACATTTATTGACAAATAACATTTGCAGCATTTTAAAATGTTGTGCACAGAATTTTAATTTTTTTAGTGCAGAATTCTCTCAGGAGTAATATTATGACAGTAGTGTTTTGGGGGTAGTGAGTATGTGAGATCTCATATGAGTTACAGTTTGTGGGCCTTCTGCCAATTGGTATTGAGCGGCTCTTAGTATCTCACAGGGACCATCTTTTGCAGCTGGGAATGGGTCTTGGCTACTTGGGAAAGCCCCCTTCAAGGTTCTTCCATAACCCTGAGTCTCTCTTGTCGGTTCCTGTCCAAGAGGCATGAAGGCTTTATGGGTATGTCTAGACTACATGGCTCCATCGACGGAGCCATGTAGATTAGGTTTCTAGACATAGGGAAATGAAGCAGCGATTTAAATAATCGCCACTTCATTTACATCAAAATGGCTGCCGCGCTGTGCCGATCAGCTGTTTGGCGGCACAGCGCGGTAGTCTGGATGCTCCGCGGTCGACAAGGGAAGGCTTGTCGACCGCCCCGTTATGCCTCGTGGAATGAGGCTTCCCTTGTCGACCGCGGAGCGTCCAGACTACTGCGCTGTGCCGCCAAACAGCTGATCGGCACAGCGCGGCAGCCATTTTGATGTAAATGAAGCGGCGATTATTTAAATCGCCGCTTCATTTCCCTTTTTCGAGTACACTAATCTACATGGCTCCATTGACGGAGCCATGTAGTTTAGACGTACCCTACATGTGAGCAAACCTGTGGCCTGCAATTACAGCCCCCAGTGTTAAAAGGCCAGGGTGTTGTAACATGCATGCTGAGGGACCATGTGTGTGCCAAGCTTCAGTGCCTGTTATTACTTTCTTCTTTGTGCTTTCAATGACCCCTACCATTACAAAAACTGAAATAGTGCTATGGCTTGAGCCTGTTTTTTGCAATTTTTGTTTTTTGCTTTATTTTTTGTCGTTTGCTGTCCTTGGGACAATGAAACAAGACTTGTCAGGTTCACTTTTTATTTGTTGGTATTACCTTTTCTGTAAGTGTTTAGACAATGTAATGTGCTTTCCATTTTTGCAAGGGAAGGACTTATATTGAAGAGATATAATCAAGTTAAAGCTCATATTTGGGGCCAGATCCTGTGGTCCAGTTGCTCTGTGTTCGGTGTAGGATTGGGCTTAGGGTATAAAGATGGCTGTGTGCCTCTTCTATTGCTTCCTCATTCTGAACCAAGCTAGGGGTCACTAAGTCCCCAGAGCAATTAAGAGCAGCTTTAGGAGTGCTTTAACTTTTGCTCAAATGTCAAATGCTCCAAAAGGTTGATCCAGCTGTAGAGGATTGACAGACTTCAGTGGTGCTCTGCCCACAGCCTCTCCTTGGCCATGTCTACACTATGAGATAAGGTTGAATTTATTAAGGTCAATTTTTTTTTAGCACCCAGTTTTGTAAAATCGAAGGTGCATGTCCCTACTGTGCGCAAGAATTTGACACAGTTTAAAGTAGCGTGTCCCTAGTAGAATAGCTCCTATTGACTTTGAGAGCAATGCATTGTGGGTAGCTATCCCACAATTCCTGCACCCCTTTGCATTCTGGGTTATGCTTCCAGTGCATGCTGGGACCAAAACTGTGCAATAGGTGGTTCTAGGTACATATCGTCAGCAACCCATAATGCATGTGTCTCCTCTTCCCCCCCCCCCCCCGCTTCAAACGTGTGGCAGACAGTCTCTTTGTTACTTTCTACATTTGACAGCAGTATGTGTATACTCAATTTCACTGTGACTTCCATACTGTCAGTTAGTTTTCCCTTTGATTTGTTTGAGTCCTTTTCATAGCAACAAGTGAGAAAACATTTTAACAAATGGGAAGGTATGGTTCTAGGGCCACAAAAATTGTCAGAAAATCACTGCAGAGTCAACATCTAAAGCTGTTAAAACACTTTTTTTAATTGACTAGTTCTCATATTGACCATGTATGTCTCTGTACAGAAGAAAAACAAACCAAGCCAAATACTTGAATTATTATGATTAATTTATAAATATTTGGATTTGTGTTAAGTTTGGAAAATCCTCCCTCTTCTCTACTTTTTTTGAAATGCAAAGGTTGTGCCACGGTGTAGTTTTGTCCTTTTAATAGGTTGTGCTGGATGATGGTGAGTAAGGTGATAGCAAGCTAATCCCAGACCACTTGCCCCGCACGCCCCCCAGCCCCTGCCAGCACTGGTCATTTGAGCAAGCTAACTGTAATTATGCATACAAAGGGAATAGGCCAGTCACTGTACTGCAGCCTGACTGTGCGATGATGTTTTACAGGAGACCTGTTGTCTCCCCTTTCTTCTCTTTCAGACCTGGCCTATGGTTCTGTGATCACAATGAAGAACCTTCGGATGGCAGGGGGATACCTTCATTCACACTGGCACCTTTATCCCGAGGGCGTGGGGGCTCGTCAGCAGCAGGTCAGTATGTTGCTCTACAAATGTCCTCACTGTAGCCAGCGTGCTCCCTTGACTTTGGTGCTTCCAGGAGATTTATATTCTCTACTAAAAGCAGCTGATCTTTTCCATGGTCATGTTCTTTTATCACTCTGCGTAGGAAGGTGAAAATCTTTACCATTTCTCACTTGAGAGTTAGCATGACATTCCTAAATGTCTATGCTGGGCTCTGAGCACTGCATGATGGGGCAGGGTTAAGGTGCTGAGTTTTGCTGTTATTTGGAAATCTAAGCAGTAAAGGGGCGTCAGTTTATATCACTGTTACACTGGAATGGGTGATCTGCAAAACAAAGGATGCATTAAAATAAAGCCATTGTCTTGCCATGCAAGACAACATGGCTGTGTCTAGATTGGCAAGTTTTTCCGCAAAAGCAGCTGCTTTTGCGGAAAAACTTGTCAGCTGTCTACACTGGCCACTTGACTTTCCGCAAGAACACTGACGATCTCATGTAAGATTGTCAGTGTTCTTGCGGAAATACTATGCTGCTCCCGTTCGGGCAAAAGCCCTCCTGCGCAAATGCTTTTGCGCAAGAGGGCCAGTGTAGACAACGCGGTATTGTTTTGCGCAAAAAAGCCCCAATGGCTAAAATGGTGATCGGGGCTTTCTTGCACAAAACCGCGTCTAGAGTGGCAATGACGCTTTTCTGCAAAAAGTGCTTTTGCGCAAAAGCGTCCGTGCCAATCTAGACGCTCTTTTCCGCAAATGCTTTTAACGGAAAAACTTTTCCATTAAAAGCATTTGCAGAAAATCATGCCAGTCTAGACGCAGCCCATAAAAAGAAAGAGCAGCTGGCACCTCATGGAAAATAGTGAAAATCCTTATGTTTAAAACAAATCTACTTTTTGATCTTGAAGGGGACATTGTTAAGAGTAAGAGCAGAGAAATGGGAGTCCGGATTTTTTGCTTTCTTTTCCCAGCTCTGCCACAAACTTCCTCTGTGATCTTGAGAAAGCAACCTCCTCTTTTTGTGTCTCCATTTCCTTCTCTCTGTTTTGAGGTTAATGACTGGGGAGTTTGTGAAGATTCATTCATTAGACTTATATTTCTAAATTAGCAATAGTAAAAGGCACCACCTACCTGAACTCTGTAGACACCTCTGATAATTAATTAAAATAAAAAATGAAAGAGAGACTCAGCAACCCCCTAACATATAATACTAATGAATGAGGCAGCACAAAAATGAATTTCCCATTATCTCTAAAAGTCAAATCAGCAATATCTGCTTCCCAAGAAGACCTGCTTTGCAGTGTATGCTTGGGTGTTTGTAAAGTGCTTTAAGATTTTCAGGTGAAAGATGTTAAGGATAGACAGTTATTTGTTTCATTTTCCTCCATTCTCTGTCACTTGGAACAGTTACTTTAGAAATAGGATCTTAATGTCTGTACCTGCTGCTTATTCCCAAATTGCAATTTTAACAATCTCTTGGTGACATTTGCAATTGGTTGCTGTGGAAGTGATCGAGATGTCAGGCCCAAGATTTCTGATACCAGCTGAAGCATATCAGAAAGTTTGTGTTAGCAGAACAGAAGATCTTGTGGAAAGAGCCTCTGAAGTAGGACTAAGAGAAGAGAGAGGTCATTAAGACCATTACTTCTTGTCTTACCTTCGTCTGTAGCAAGAGAAATTTAAGTTAGATGTTAGGAAAAACTTTAAATACTGACAGTTAAGTACTGGAATGGACTGTGGAATCCCCATCACTGTTTTTAAGAACAGATTGGCCACCTGTCGACAATGGTAAGGATTAGGGATGTTAAATATCAGTTAATTCAATAGTCCATTAACCTCATGAATTCTTATCGGTTACTCGACTATTCTGTAGTCCCTGGGAGCGAGGCCAAGCAGCCAGTACACTCCAGCCTCACTTCCGAGGAGCCCCCTGCCACTCTGTGCTGCTGCCTCTGTATCAGAGCAGCAGTGCAGGGTGCCAGGCGGGAAGCTGGTCTGCAAGGGGAGCCAGTTTAAAAAACAGCCCCTGTCCCAGGGAGGGGAGTGGCTTTGAGCTCCTGGACCCAGCATGAGCTGGAACTGAGCCAGGCTGTCTGCCTACCTGGCTCCTAATATATTTTAAATGTAGAGCCACAGTGGAGGTAGGTCCCAGACCCAGTACAAGCCAGAACTGAGCTGGGCTGCTGGCCACCCTGCTAAAAAATTTACAGGCAGGGAAGGGAGGAAAATGCATGTAATCTATAGCATTAACCTATAAGCTTTTGCTAATCAGTTCATCAACTATACTATTACATCCCTAGTAAGGATACATGTCAAGAGTAGTTTAGATTTACATGGTCCTGTCTCAGCATAGGCTGCTGGACATGATGACTTCCTGAGGTCTCTTCTTCTCCTATATTTCTATGCTTCTGTGATATAATTTATAAGTTATTACCAGGGATGCACAACACTTGCACAGCAACAGGGGAAAGTAGACAGAGATGTTACAGGTATAAGTGGCATAACACACATTGGTAACACACAACTCCATTAAACAAGTGTGGGATGTGGTCTGGGTTAAGCAGTGTCCAGAAGTCAGGACTTCGTAATCCAGAAACATCACAACGTTATCCTGTATTTGGTTTTATTGTATTAGCATGGGATGCACTTGGTATTTTTGCCTTGGTGATGGATGGATTTTGTACTTTGCCTTGGCAATGGATTGAGTCTCGTACTTTGACTAGTTCCTGACTTATTGATGAAATGAAATGGTTTATTATTGTGTTTCCAGGTCACTGCCTATTTACACAAGGACTCAAACAACTTGTGGATTATAAAGAAACATGATTCTAACACAGGTAAGCTGAACTCTAGCAAAGTGGACTATCTAACTGATATTTCAATTTTTTTACTACTGTATTCTTGGGATCTCTTCCAAAATAACAAAGGATTTTTGTGGGTGAAGGAGATTATCAATTACATTTTCATATTCCTTTCAGACGGTACAGGTGAGATGTCCTAACTTTGCACAAACTGAGAGCTGCATTAGTAACATGGCAGATGACCAAGGACTGCAATTTATAGGTATAAAAATGGGGCAGATTGCAGTTATCATTTTCTTTAATTCATATGTTTGGCTCACAGCGCATGCAGTTCCCAGCACACAATATTCCATTGATTTGAGTGGAATGTTGCTTGGTAAAAATGGAATATTGTGTGTTGGGACCTGTTATCTATGCAGACCGTATCTTAGAAGCCAGAAACTATACGTGAAGCATACTTGGTATCTAGGGTTTGCTTCCTGTGCTATCAATGCCTAACAAGATTAAAGTTTAAAAAACAACAAAATAGTCTGGTAGCACTTTAAAGACTAACAAAATATGTAGATGGTATCATGAGCTTTCGTGGGCACAGCCCACTTCTTCAGATGACCGGAGTGTTGGATGTCCAGAACCAAAATAAATGAGGGAAGAAGGGAGGGGGTGGGGGGAAGAAGGAAAAAAATGGGAGGGGGGCAGAAAGAGTAGATAAGTGTCAAAGAGAAAGCCACGTATGAATGTAACTGGAAACACTGGAAAACAACAGATAGTCTATTAGCACCTAAAAACTCGATACTTAAAAGAGGCAGATAAGAACATTAGTTAGCAATTAGAGAGGAAGAGAACTAAAACCAGATTCTACACAGATAAAGCTGCTTAAAAAAAAAAAGCAAAAACCAACCCTTAGTATATATTTAAAGTATATATGTGCTGAATGTTGAACGTTCTCTCAGCCTTCCTGATGTACACAGGGGCAGCCATCTCTCTATTTTAGGGCAGAATCTGCTGTCTGGAACATGCTATTATATGGTTCCAGAAATAACAGTGGGGCTGGTCCTTCAACTGATGCTAAGGGTTGCTCTGGATCTATGGTCTAATGAAGTGAGTGCTGAGAGCATCCCCTGATTGCCTGTGGATCAGCATTCTGAAACCATCTCTAGGAGTATTCTTTTCTAAACCCTGCTATGATCTGTTTTTCTCCCTGCAGATCATTTAGATCCTGCCTCCTCTGTGGAGTTTGTGAGGCACGGAGATGTTATCCGGCTGGAGCACAAAGAGTAAGGTGTTTAAGAAATCTTAGAAAAATGTAAAAGATTGTATCTTCCAATCCCTGTTTTCTGGGAGTTAAACAGAATTAACATTGGCCATAGAATTGATAAGAGAGTATGGTGGTGTGAGATTTGGCCTGTCAATGACTCGAATTGGGCTATCACAAATATTTAAGTTCTTTAGAGCTATAGATAACAAGTTTTCAACCTTTTTCTTTCTAATCCCCCCCCCCCCCCAACACATTATAAAACGTCATAGTCCACCTGTGCCACAAACTGTTTTTCTGCATATCCAGTAGATTAAAAGCCAGAGACAGCTGTAGAAGGTTGCAATCTGGGCAGTTGCCAGGGGTCCTGCAAAGCAATGTTCCTTCAGGCTCTGGTTTCAGCCCTGCATGGCGGGGCTTGGCCTTTGGCTTCACGGCAGGGCTTGGGCTTCTGCTTTCTTCCCTGGACCTAGCGAGTCTAATGCTGGTCTTGCTGTCTAGTTTATTTTGGAGGACCCTGTGAAACCTGCTCAGAGGTCCCTCCGGGGGGTCTGAACCCCTGTCTGAGAACCTCTCCATATCTCTATTCCCAGCAAGAGGTTTGTGGAGTTTCCCTCTCCACAGTCCCATATTTTGAATTGGATCTCTGAGACATTCTCTCAGCTTCATCACAATGAAGTATTTTCTTTTTGAGAGAACCATCTGCAGCTTATGAGAAGTCAGTTCAGCTGCACAATATGCAAAGTCAAGGGCTATGCCACAGCAAGACAGGAATTTCAGACCCTTCCCGCCCTTCCAATTTGCCAAGCAAATTAAATGCTTCACTTTTGCCTAACATGCCAGGAATATGAGGCAAATAGTACCTTCACTATTGCCCTTTGTACTTCTGTCATGTCCCCTCTGATAACAGAGGGACTACAGTAGCAGTGAAACTATTTAAAATCATATGCAAGCTTGTCTTGACTCCTTCCTTTTCAGTAAATGGTAAGTAAACCTACTGTGCTTGTCTCAAGTCTACATTTCCTCCTCTTTCACTGCACAACAGAGGAGTTTGCCTTCTCTAGGAATTAAATGCTTTAAATATATAGGACTTCTTTTGACCTGCAAATTGAGCTATGTTACTCTGTGATCTACAGCATTGCTTTCCCAGGCACTCAAAAACCATTAATCAGGCTCCAAAAAATTATGAGATTAAAAAAAAAAATGTTGGGTGCTTTTTATTTTGGGCTTTTGAGCCTTCTTGAGGATCCATGTTTTCAGACTTTATCTGCAATCATGAGAGCTAGAAACTTGCTTTTTATAAGAGAACACTGAGATTCTTAAGTAATAAAAATACCAAATATATGAGAGTCATGATAAAATCATGAGTTGGCAACTGTGGCTTGTCAGCTCTCACGTGCAGAGAATGGGCTTAGAATGGAAGAACCAAAAAAAAACCTAGGTGCTACCCAAATGATGCAGCAAGTGATACTTTTTCTTTTGAATCTTAGTCCAGTGGTTCATCATGGTCCTAGGGGATTTTGTGCTGCCAGAGCCTTCAGTCTTTTGCATGGAAAATAAAACTATCAAGAGTGCCCGAGACCAAAGACCTCCTGGCATGTTTTTCAAGAACAGTGATGTTAGCCCTAGTGCCCTGGGTAATTGTATTCTTAAAATCCAACTTCCCAGTAGTTTCATTTGAAATATTAATTTCTATCTTTAATCAGGATTTTACATCCCTAGACCACACCATGCTATGATTTAATCAGTTAACAAGTTAAACATTAGATTAACCTAACATTTAACCAGTTAACTGGCTAAGGGGGGGTTCCAGGTCCAGTCCTGGGGCAGCACCAGGAGGCACCCAGCCTTGGTTCCAGGGCTGGGGCTGCTGCCACCAGCAGTGGCTAGAGGCTCCCAGCCTGGCTCCCAGTCCTTCTGGGGCAGGCTGCTCCCTGGCACCTGTTAACCAGTATCCAGTAAGCATCACCCACTAAGGGTGATGCTTAATGGGTAACTGGTTACTCTTTCACATTCTTAGTGTGGTGAATATGCTTTTGAACTCCAGAGGTAGTTGAATGTGGCCTGTGAAGTGTTTCCTATGTATATGGTTCAGAAATCAATTTGTAATGCCTGTAATGTGCTATGGAATCTGTATAAACAAGTCTTTATTGTAGACCAAAATGAAAGCTCTTCACACTAACCATTCTCAGTGTAAAATTGAAAACTGAGTTTTACTTGTAATTTAATTTTAGAACTTCTAGAAATCTTCACAGTCACCAGCATGAGGCCCCCATGACAAGAAAACACTTTCAGGTCACTGGATATGGAATAGTAAGTATGATTTAAATTAGTAAGTAAGCTAATACTTCCTTTCACTTGAGGGAGGTTCATCCCAAGACAAAAGATTTACTCCTACTTTTAGTTTTCTGGTTTTTAGCCAGTTTCTTATCCATGAGAACACTTAACAATGCATGACAGTACAAGGGAGGTTACACTGCAAGTTGGCACTCATTACGTATGTTAATACATGATACATATCAGTGTGTAAGAATGAGAATAGCACATATTTAAAATCTTTCAAAAATGTGCACGAACAAGGAAACAGCTTTAAACTGTCATCACAACACTAGGTTTGGCAGCACAGAGCTCTTTAAATTCTTCACTGTGCAACCTTAAAGCTTTACTCACAGTTATTGTTTTCTAAATATAGCTTTGTGATATAGATAATGGCGTCTCGAATCTAGGCTGAGAGTGCTCTGGCTTTTGTAAATGAAATCTTCTTTGAGTCTTAAATGCCCAGAAGCAGGCTACTCAATGAACCCACTATGCTATCCAGCCAAATCATCCCCTGTTTAAAATCTTTTTAAAATGTAACTTCATATCTTGAGAGCCACATATGAAGTTGAAGCAAACAATTTTGGGAATGGTGAGGAAAATACATAGATAGATAATAAACATGGATACATCATGCATGCATTGCTGGTATCTATAAAATTCTCTTCCTGCTGGGAATTGCTGTTGTTAACTTTCAGGGGGGTGAGGCTGGGTCTGATTCACTCAGCTTTGTCAATACTGTAAAGTTTCAGAAGCAACTGTTTTCTATGCTTTGTTCTCCAATGACATGCTGTTTTTTTGTTTTTTGTTTTTGTTTTTTTTGGTGGTGCATTTGAATGGCAGAATGGAACAGGAGATTCCAACGATTTTTGGCGGATTGAGGTGGTAGGCAGGAAGGCTGGGAAACGTATTAAAGTCTTACGGAGTCAGATCCGACTGATTCATCTGGCCACAGGATGCATACTTGGGTCCTCTGGGAAGACGCTACCAAAATGGTAAATTATCTCTCAACCTAGCTTGTGATTCTTCCTGCCAAAGTTAGCAGCTGATGTTCCTTTTCTTACACAATTGACTCCAGATCCCTTTGGTCAGTGGTACGTTGTAATCTGAATCAGAGAATACACACCTTTATTATTTCCCCCCTATTCTTAAAAGGAAAAAGGCATCCGAAAGGTAGAAAATCAGAGTAAAATCTTAGATGATGGTTATGAAATTCACTACAGTGAAGGGGCTAGAAAATGGCACTTCTGGATAGTAAGGACCTTTACCAAGAGGTCCTTCCCAGACATCATCATGGGAGTGTGCTTCAGCCTTGTTCAAGGGGGACTTCCATTAGGCATGAATGTTGAGTTCATTTTCCATAAACCAGTCACTCCTTGGTCTTTGCAAAAACTTTGCCAGTAGGGGGGACAGTTGTGCTGATGATGGTTGCAACATAGACCCTTGGAAACTTTGATTCTTACCTCACCAGTTCATTTAGCTATAGGATCCATCAGTGACCTAGAGGTGAAAGGCTCCATATCCCATTCCACAATGCTGTGAACCATCCAGTCCCTTGTGCTGTTATATTTTTTTTATTGGTTCCTTTTCATTTTTTAATTACAAGACCTGGAGTACAATATTGTCCCACACCCTTCTTTCCTATGGGTGAACACAGATCTGGAGTATGATGACAGATACAACTGGCACTGGAAGAGGAAAGGAGTTTTTATTTGCCCCAGATCAGAATCCTTTCCTGCATCCCCACCTGCACCCCATTCTTTTGCCGTAGATCACAGAGGCATCCCATGGAGCAGCCTCTGCCCACGGCAAGCCCAGGCCCAGAGGCAGATCTGCAGAGTTGGTACATGTGGAGTGCCAGCTTAAAAACCTGCTCCCTACTATCAGCTTCCGCCTCCCCTCTCCACCCTCCTCCCCGTGCTGCTGCCTCTAATAGAGAGGCAGCAAGGGTGGGGAGGGCAGGCGGCTCTGTGTGAGCCTATAAGCACAGGGAGCTGGCTTGAAAGTTGGCTTCCCATGTGTACCAGCTCCCACCTGCCCCGCTCATCCTCCTCATTCCTGCCTCTCTATCAGAGGCAGCAGGAGGGGTGGGGGACACTTGTTGGAAGTCGGCTTTTAAGCTGGCTCCCCCCCTCCCCAGCACCAGCTCCGGTCTGCCCCCTATACTGCTGCCTCCACGGGAACCAGTACTCATGGAGAGCTGGCTTAAAAGTTGGCTCCCCACGGACACTGGCTCCCATCTCCTTCCCACTTGCTTCTTCTGATACAGTGCGTGTAGTCATTAGGATTAACTGGTAAGCCTAGGCTTATAGGTTAATTGTTTAAAAGACTAAGCTAACATCCCTAGTTGTTCTGTCGTTTCCCACTTAAGCGTTTCATATTTTTCTTTCTGAGCATCTAGTACTGGCGACTTCTGAGACAATAATAATGGACTAAATGAATGATTGGTCTGATCCACTATGGCAATCCTTTTGTTTCTATAATGGAGTTGTAGATATGAACTGACTTTTAAAGCAATGGTGATGACTTTTCTAATGGAGAATGTAGAAATTGATGGGCACTACAGATACTCCACTCCTCTGAAAATCAAGCCACATATTTATGTATCTAAATATGAATTTTAGTATCTAATTTGAGGAACCCCAATATGGAAATGTTGATCTTTATATATACAGCCATCTTGTGACCTCACAGATCCAGTCCAGTTTCTATTTATACTCTGATAAGAGAGGACTTTTGAGTACACAGAAATGAATCTGTTGGGTTGAATGCTGCAATTGGTGCTAATTGGTAGCTGAACTTTGCGAGGTGGGTGACTGACTGTTTTGCTGTTTGTCAGGGGCTGGGAGCAGGTGGAAGTCACCTGCACTCCATATGTGAAGGAGACCCCCAATGCCCTTTGGAATGTTGAAGATCACATCAATCCCAAGTGTAAGTGATGAAATCCTTTGGACAATATGCAGGTTGGCTTGTTTGTTTTCAAGGAGAGAGAGTGAGATTATCCAAAAGTCAGAGCAAGTCTCTCTGTGTTTGGGATCCCTGGGTTTTGTTCCCAGCTTTGGTATTGACCTATTGCATGAACTTGGGCCACTCACTCTGCTTCAGTTTCTCTATTGTAAAATGTGGGATAGTGGGATTGTGAGATATTATGTTTTTAAATCACTTTGAGATCTTCAGAGCTGTAGAAGTGTGAAGTATTGTGGAAGAGCTGGTCACAACTCAATAGTTAAAGTTGTAACCAGTGTTTCACCATCAGGCTTATTTTAAGACCACCCCCTTAAAAGCTTTATTTTTGAAGGAACTATTCTGAAATAAAGTGTATAATATAAGTTTTTGGATGATTTTTCAGAAGTGCAGGATCTTCAGTGCCCTATTCTATACTTCCCTTGTTCTCTTTTTCCAAAAACATTCCAATATTCATGTTGTAAGTTGCTAGAATTTTGACATGGGATAAGAATAGAGTTGAGTGCCAGTTGTGACACATAGCCCCTTCAGCACAATCCAAAAGTTAGACCTGTATTAAGGATGTAATAGTGTAGTCAATTAACCGATAAGCAAAAGCTTATAGGCTAATGATATAGACCACACGCATTTTCCTCCCTCCCCCCTTGACAGTAAAATTTTTAGCAGGCTGGCCAGCAGCCCTGCTCAGTTCTGGCTCATACTGGGTCCAGGACCTACCCCTGCTGCGGCTCTGCATTTAAAGTGTATTAGGAGCCAGGTGGGCAGGCAGCCCAGCTTAGTTCCACTGTGAGCTGGGTCCGGAAGCTCATCCCCCCTCTCCTTGAGACAGGGGCTGCTGCCATCCTGCGTGGCTGCCTCTTTATCAGAGGCAGTAGCACAGGGTGACAGGCAGCTGATCCCCAAGGGGAGCTGTTTTTTAAACTGGCCCCCCCTTGTGGACCACCTCCTGCCTGGCACCCCACGCTGCTGTCTCTCATACAGAGGCAGCAGTGTGGAGTGGCAGGGGACTCCTGGAAAGTGGGGCCAGAGCACACTAGCTGCCGGCCCCACCTTGGGAACTATAGAATAGTCAACTAACCGATAAGAATTCATGAAGTTACTCGACTATTCAATTAATTGATTCTTAACATCCCTAACCTGTATCACAGCCTTATTCACTGCTCTGCTTAGTTTGTATTACTCAGCACCTTCACTTCTATCATACAACTAGCTGGATTCTGACTTTGTTAAAAGCTGTTATCATTTTGCAGCCTTTTAGAAGCACTATATTTAACCCAAGAGAAATAAATTCTGGGCTGTTTGCTTAGTCTGGAGTATTCTCTCATTGTCATGCATTTTGCATTCTCCCACTCATGGGTGATCTAGGGATAAAGAACAGTGTATGAACAGTGAGGCTCTTCTGCCGAAACACAAAGACTGTTTATTTCAGAGATTTTATCTGTTTCTCATGCTTCAGAAAGTACAGTAGGAAATCAAGAAGTAGATCAGTTGTGAAATTCACTTGGGGATACTACCTTGACTACAAGAAGTTGTGTTTAGAATATGAATTAAATGTAATGGGAACCAAGGAGGTACCAGAGGAAGATTAGTCACAAGTTTGGTACAGGAGGAGAGAGTTTATCATGTGTGTATATTAAAGGAAGTTCGCACGAACAGGTTTCTTATTCACTTGTTTTCTTTTCTGTAGTGCCCAATATCAGTCTAGATGTTCTGAAACCCTCCTTCCCAGAGATTCTGCTGGAGTCCCACATGGTTATGATCCGGGTAGGGTGACTTTATTTGTTTTGTTTTTTAACTCTTGAGCTAAAATGAAATATTCTGTACTGTGATGTCCAGGAAACAGCAGCAGTCAGGATAGTGCAGAATATATATTGGCATAGGTTACAAGAATGTATACGTGGAGAAAAAGGATGGCCATATGGTTTAAGTTCTAAAATGATACTTGGAAGAGCTGTGTTCAGTTCCTGGATGTTCAGTAGATTTTGTGTGACCTTGGGCAAGTCCCTTAATCTCTCTGTTTTATGTATCTTCTTGTAAGTACTCCCAGGGAAGTAGTTCCTTACCTCATGGAACAGTTTGAAAGATAATCTCATTAATGCTCATGAGGCACTCAGTGCAATGATGGGGGCCAAAAGTATGAGGATAAACACTTAGGGATGCATGAACATCTGATGGGAAAATTTAAAAAGACAAAACCCCATTGTTTCAAAAACTCTTCCATGTTCTGCTTTCCCCTTCTTTAATTCTTTCACTGACGATTTTTGCTAAAACACAGATTTATTTTTCTTCAGAATTTGACTGCTGACACTGTTTTGTATGATCTTGTCTCTTCTCCTTTTCATGCCTTATTTTCTCCATTTGTAACTAAGGGGCAGTACCACCTGCTCACTACGGTCATGCCAACTCCCCTGTCTTTGGCAGTAAGCAAGCCTGGCTCCCCCCTCCCCCCCCGGCGGCTGGGGGCTGTGCCAACCCCAGCCTCTCAGCCCCCCTGGCTGCCGGAGAGGGTAGGGCCTGGAACCGCACCAGCCTCTCAGCCACCCATGCCACTCCTTGGCCTCCCTGCCTGGAGCTCTCTGCCCTCCCGACGCAGCCAGCCCTGGTCTCCCCCCATCCCCTTTCCAAGCTTCTCAGCCCCCCCATTTCCTCTCCCCCCCCCCCCCGGTTGCAGACAGCCCCGGCCTCTTGGCCCCCCATTGTCCTCTGGCCTCTCATCCCCTCCACTCCCCTCCCTGGTCTCAGCCAGCCCTCCCTGCAGCAGCCTCGGCTCTCCCCACAGCAGCACATGCTTCTTGGAGTTTTCTTCTCTCCCTGTTCCCCTGCAGGAAGCTGGCACTGGTGCAGTAATCTGGGGCGGGTGGGGGGTGTTTCCATGCTGGAGCTCCAGGCACGTGGTGGCCCCAGTGTGCCTGGCCTGACTAGAAGGAGGCAGCAGTTCCCCGCTGGGTCCTGGAGTGTCGGGGGCCCCCAGCACAGCGAGGAGCCACTGCTGCTGCCTCCTGGCCCTCCTTCAGGGGAGCCAGGGGCCAGTGGGGAGCGCAAGGCACCCCACAAGGGAGGGGAGAAGAACCCTGAGCCATGGCCATCTCTTCCCCATGACGTAGATTGACGTGATGACATCACTGTCACGTCTCAGGAAATTTTTTTTTTAATATATATAGAGAAATGGGGACAATACTGACTTTACAAAATACTCTGAGTCTAATATGTTGTTTGTAAAGCTCTTTTGAAATGAAAAGGGCTCTAGGAGTGCTAAGTAACACTATTAATGCTAATCATTTCCATGGCAACCAGTTATAATATTGCTTTAGGTAGGGAAATATCAACATAACCGTTTCCATGGAAATAATTTTGTTGTCTCAAAATAAGGACTCTTATTTCAGATTGAAGGAAAACCTTTACGAGTAGCTGAGCTTTTAAATAGCTAAGATCTTGCTTCTTCAACACATGTTCCCAGCAATAAAGAACTAGGGAAGGAAAATGTAGAGAATACTTGGTCTTGGTAGTAACCAGGGAATATTGACACTTGTGTAATAATTTTAAGCTATAGGTTGCAGCTACTAGAAACTATAGGATGACATGATCATGCTCTTTGATGGGCACTCCATCCTGCAAAAGGTATTCATGACCACCTGGGGTAGCACATGGGTATATATCCACACGCAAATCTATGCACAAAGTATTGGATAGCACAGAGAGTAATGCCTATAGTTAAGTGACATTATTATAAGACTGTTTTCAGTTGACAAACTTGAACTATTTTAGATGAAATTTTCCATGGCAGCTGTTTGCCTTAGTTTGAATTTTACTGAAAGATTTCCGCAAAAGTGATTCAGCCACTTCTCGAAGGATAGAGGTAAAATACATTGTTTTCTCCAGCTTTTACAGTAAAATAAAACCCTTAAAGCAATTCAATTGAAAAGCAGTATTATCTCCATCACTTCGAGCAGTAACTTGACTTGTAATAGGGGGTTTGTTGTCCTGGTGTCAAGGATATGACTCTTGCTATCCCCAAGAAAATCCCATCACTGGAGTTAGGACCTGAGCAGGACTTTCCTTGTAGTTGTTCCACCAGGTACCAGTGGCTGCTGTGGCATTAGATACCAGAACTGAGAACAGGTAGACCCTTCCTCATGTGCATGCAGTGCTGGTATCCCTGCTGGTATCCAGCTGACCAGGCAGCAGGGAGGAGGAGAAAACACCCTGGCTGATCTTCACACAGGTGGATCCATGCCTGTCTGAGTTTGTGGGGAGGGAGGCTGAGATGGGGATCCAGGGAGTAGCGGAAAGACTGGTATCAGCAGCAGTGAGATGGTAGGAGATTGGGACAAGGAGCTATCTGGTGAGATGAGACATGGAGCTGAGGGGAAGCAGAGCAAGGGAATGGAATGGACAAAGCAGGCAGTGGGGAGATTGGGATGAGGACAGCTTGGGGAGGCCAGAGATAGAAAGGGTTAGGGTTGGTAGAAGCAGATACAGAATGGTCCTTAATCATTAGATTCCACTCCTCTCATATCCTGCAATGGAACCTAGGATTCCTGAGTCTTAACAGTCCTCTGCTGCCAGCAAACCCACTGGCAGAATGTGTGATTCCACTCCCCATAGTGGCCAGCCCAAGCATCAGGGGTTCTATGAAAAAAAATAGTATGGGATTGTATCATGAGCTTTCGTGGGTACAACCCACTTCCTCAGTGGGTTGTGCCCATGAAAGCTCATGATGCTATCTGTATTTTTTTGTTCATCTCTAAGGTGTTACAGGGCTATTAGCTGTTTTTTAAGGTTTTTTTAGTTACAGACTAGCATGGCTAACTCTCTGACTAGGGGATTGTGTAATTAAAGTAGGGATGTGAACGGTTAACCAGTTACCAGGTAATGGTTAACTGTTACTCGGGAGCAGCCCCTCACCCAAGCCTGCTTCAGGCAGAGGGATGCTCCAGCCTTGCACGGGGCTGGAAGTGGCAGCCGGGGTTGGGGGGGCTGCCAGCTCTGAGCCTGCACAGGTTTATGGGCTGGGAGTCTCCAGCCTTGCCCGGGGCCAGAAGCAGCTGCTCAGGGTCGGAGGGGCCTCCCACTTCCAGTCTTGCACAAGGCTTGCGACTCCCAGGCCATGAGTCTTTGTGGGCTGGGAGTCAGCCACCTAGCACAGGGTCAGAAGCAGTTGGGCTGGCGTAGTCCCCCACCCTCCTGTTTAATTAGTTAACTGGTTAAACTTAACATTTAACTGGTTAATTAATTAAACAGGATTTTACATCCCTAAATTAAAGATATACATTATTATAATGCATATGCAGAAGAGAGCTGATTTAAGGTTTCATAGGCAACCTTAATTCTGACATTCCTAACTTTTGAGTGCTTGACTGTGCACATTCTCGTATTGTAGTTTTCTACATGAACTTTTTTATAGAAACTATGGAAATAGAATTGTTTGAAAATTGATTAAATACTTTGGACCAAATTTATAAAACACAGCCTGTTATACGCCGTTCTGAGGTTTTCTGTGTTTGAATGTGTGCATGCAGATTAGGGCATTAGATGAGCAGTTAGCCATTTTGCTGGTTCAAATCACCAGGCATGGAAAGCTGTTTGCATACTTTCAAAAGATGCAGACTCCAAATCTAATCCTTTATTACCCATCAGGTGTTAGCTGTTTCATAGGTCACTGCTTCATGTACATCTTGGGCCAGGTTTGGTGCTAGCAGGAGGAGTAACGGAAGTTCGAATTAGGAGCTTTAATTCGAACTACCGAGTCCATGCCGTGTGCAGCCATGGGCAGGGAGTTCGAACTACGGGGCATTTAAAAATGGCGGCGCCCGGGAGCATGCAAATAAAGCCCGGGATATTTAAATCCCGGGCTTCATTTGCAAGTTCGAATGCCTACATTAGCCACCCTAGTTCGAACTAGGGTGGCAGTGTAGACATACCCTAAGTGGTATGGAGCGTAATGCTTGATTTCTATCTAGAGTTTAATGGGAAAGTCTTGGATTCCAACTGGTATACCTTACCTATGTTCTGAAAATGGTGGGCTTACTTCCTGTTGTTTAATAACCTTAGAGCAGAATTGTAGTCTTTCCAGCATGTGTGCAATTGGTGCAATTAGTGGATGAGGCACCCAGATAAACAGTAGTGTATATTGAATGGGGACCTAAGCATCATCTCTGATTCTGATTTCCATTCAGCCGGACATCTCTGTATCTTACTGGTGCGTGAAGCAGTCCCGGGAATTTTTTTGACATTACTGCATGTTTGTATAATGAGAGAACAGAGCAAAGCCTTTGTAACTGCAAAGGGATGTGCTTTGCTATAAAATGAAATAGTTGTGTAGGTTTTCAAGAGTAGTGGGATGTCTGGAGCACTGACAAGGCCTCATGTTCAAATGTAGGTGCTCCTGAAGGGGCTTAACCTTACTAGGGGATTTGCTTATGTATACACAGGAACATATTAGAAGCAGGTTTATTCTTCCTCTGCCCCTGAAGCCCTTCCTAGATAGAGACCTCCCATGCAGGAATTGCAGCACAATCATCTATTGACTGTAATTTTCTTCTCATCTTCCTATAGGGAAACAGTGGCCTCAAACCAAAGGAGAATGAAGTCACATCTAAACCTTGGCACTGGCCCATAAATTATCAGGTATGCTGATAAATCCACCAATCCTGCCTGATGGCAAGTGCTTTACATAGGGGTAGGGCGCCCTAAACTGTAGAGCTGTGGGACTGGATCTCTTTTATTTAAAATATGTGGATTATATTTCAGCCACTGCTGAAATACTCTTTTTGTTGGCATGAGAAGGAACTTATCTCACTTTTCTCACTTCTAATTCTCTGTGCAAGCCTCAATGAGGTTGAAGGTTGGTCTGGGCTCACTAGATACGAACCCATTTTAATTTGCTCTCATACTCTGTGTTTGTCCTCAGGGTCTGCGTTTCTCTGGAATCAATGAAACAGATTATCGAGTTTATTTGCTTGGGAACCCGGTAAGTGGGGGATTTTTGCAAAACAAGTGATTTCTGCCTTTAGCAAATATTTAGATTTTCTCCTGCTTTCCTAGAGACAGTGGCTCCCTGCCCTTCATCTTCTCTAGCTGCTTTCTTCCCCTTCTCTTTTGTGGTTTCACTTAGCTTTCCATCATGTCTTATTCACTCTCTGCCACTTACATCTCCACCTTTGCTCTTTCCCAAACAGGTGATCTGGTGGCTGAATCTGGTCACTATTGGATTGTACCTCCTAATGGCAATTTGCACCACTGTGGCCATAAAGAGGGGAGTTCAGCTGACAGCTGAACTCAAAGGTATGTCCAGTTTTCCTACCCTAATGAATTTGTAAGCTTCACTGTTGTGACATTTTGTCATCCTGGACAAAGCTCATCCTCGCTTTGGTGTGGAACATAAGACCACTCAGAAATTAAACAAAGTGTGTTCAAGAGGAACATGACAGAGATGAGTACAAATATTTAAAATGTACAATGCTATAGAAACTCTAAATTTTATTACTGGAAGGATGTAAATGCCAAGGAAGGGTGGAGGAATTAACAGTGTTTTCAGGCTATAAAGGACCATTATGATGATCTCTTCTGATCTCCTGCATAACATAGGGCACTGATTTCACTTGAATATCTCATCCAGCCTAAAATTTCAAATAAAGTAAAGCATGTCTTTTAGAAAGACATCAGCTTTGATTTAAAGTGTGCTTTAAAGAATTTTGTATATGAGTCCAAGGGGTTGTAACTAAGAGGAATGGGATGAAATTAAAAACCAGGTAAATTTAGGCAAAATATCAGGAAAACCATCCTAACGCTGAGATATATGAAAGTATGGAATAGTCTTCCCAGGAAAAACGCAAGAAATCCCATCACTTGTGTTATTTTAAAATTGAACTGGACAATGCTCTAGCAAAAATACTGCAGAGCGCTATCTTACACTGGCCCCAAAGGGGATGGATCCATTGGATCTCTCTCTGGTTCATGACTGTGTGATATGTGCTGTATTAATATTACACACCTGTGTTGAAAGGAGACATGCTAGTTAGTGCCTGTTAGGGAATTGACAGAGAGGGGGTACTAGGAGGAGGATATTAGCAGCCCGTTTTCCTTGCTTTGCCTCTTCCAACCATAGGTAACACACAACTTCACAAACCCTGAGGAATCCAGTCTCACGACATCCCTCTGACATATATCTGTTTCCTCATTTTACAGATAATAGGATAGGAAATGAAATACAGAAAAGTGAAGTGATTTTTATCTAAGGTCACTGAAGTTATGTCTACATTATGATAAAAGACATGTGGTATGGCTGTGGCTGGCATAAATCAGTCCAGGCTGTAGAGTTATAAAATTGCAGTGAAAACATACTGAGGCCCAGGCTTTGACACCCCGTGAGTGGGGAGGATTTCAGAGCCCAAGATTTAGCCTGAACCCAAGCTCCACAAGTCCAAGGCAGCAGACTCAGGCTCTCAGACATGGTACTTTACACTGCAATAAAAAAATGTGAACTAATGTTCCCTCTAATTTTTTCCATCCATGTGCAGAATACATTTCATTTGTGCACCAAGGCATCTAAAGATATGCACCACCAATAGACACACATGCTGCTAGCTGTGGGTGCTCTGCTAATCAGCTAGGTGGCATTGGAATCTCTACTGGGCTGCCACCTAAGCACTTGGTTTACAGGGAACACTGCTGTAGATGTACCCACAGTGAGTTATTGACTGACCTGGAAATAGGATTCAGGTTTCCTGCCCCTTCTCCTGCTCCCCTGATTCTAAATACTAGACAAGATTCCTTTCCAGGGAATGGGCTGACAATGAAGATCTGGGGTGGCTGTCAAGCTACTCCAGAGAGAATCCCAGAAATCAGAGATTGACAAGACCTGTTAAGATGCATAATGTCCATTGTCCTGTGCTACCACAGGATTATTCCTTACAGGACCCTATGCAAGACCAGCCAGGTCTGTGACCAGGTCTTCAAAAGCCCTCCAGGTCCATCTTGTATAGCTTTTCCAGTATCTGTTCATTGAGGAAGATGCTATTGGTAGGTATTTCAGTGTGATACATTTTTTGCATGAATATGTACAATCTGGGGCAAACATCCTGCTTATGTCCTAGTGAGAGCTGAAGGTGTGATCTGGTCTTCCCAAGGGTTGGGGGTATAAGGCACCTATCCTTATCCATGAGGTTCCAGGAGAAATCTGTTGAGTTTAAGTACCCACTTTTACCCATAGGTCCCAGGGTTCTACAGGTCTGGGGAACCTTTTCCCAGTGAAAGACATTTGTATGCCTGTGCCCTAAACATCTATTTATTAGCAACATATAGAAAATACATATACCAAGCAAATATGTTATGTTCACTACTCCCAGTATAGAGACAAATTTCACCCAATGATCAGTTAGGATTTACTTGTCTGAGGGTTGCCAGTGATGCCTCTACATGTCACAGTCATACAGAGGGTATGATATCTTGCAGCTTCTCGTGCTGGAGTCCAGAGTTGATTGCCAAAAAAGTATTGATTTTCACGTATATAGGTAAAATTAGCTATCTCCTTCAAATTTATGAAACCTATGACATTATCCCATGCCTCTGTGTAACCGAAATTTTAACGAGTTACACACTGGTGCCTATGTCTCCCACTTCCTACCCAAATCTTTTACATTTTATCTTTCCTATCTAAATTGGAAATTATTTTTGACTGTCTGATTTGTACACATGGTCAGCATAAATTTCCTGGTCAGAATTTATCATATAGCAGGTCTATTCAACTTTGGAAGCCCTGCAGGCCATAATGATACTCGCAGCACATGCCAAGGGCTGCAACTTAAGTGTGGTTGCATACACATGCAAATATATGCAAATAGCTTTTCACACTGACAGGCATGAATACAAACATTAAGGCAAGACTACACAACACACAGACCCCATTTAAGTCAGTTCTGTTGATATTAATAAAATGCAATATTTACCCAATTTCCACCCACATGACAGCACTTTTAATGAGCAATGACAGTGCAGGAATTTAACTACTAGAACTCATAGCAACAGAAGACCATTATATTGACTGCTTTTTTGTTTTGGCTCCCACCCGAGGGGTGCGTGTTGAGCCTTGTGTAAACCCAAACCACATCGCAGACCACAAACAAACAAACAAACAGGCTGTAGGTTGAGTAGCCCTGTCTTATAGCATTTGCCGAGTCTCTGTCTGTATCTTCCCTAAAATTTCCCAGTGCATGGATGTCATAGAATCATAGAATACTAGAACTGGAAGGGACCTTGAGAGGTCGAGTTCAGTGCCCTGCCTTCACAGCAGGACCAAGCGCCATCTAGACCAGGGCTACTCAATATGTGGCCCATGGGCCGAATGTGGCCAGCGGCCTGTTTCTTTGTGGTCCATGGTGTGCTTTGGGTTTACACAAGGCTCAACACACACCCCACGGGTGGGAGCCAAAACAAAAAAGTAGTCAATATAATGGTCTTCTGTTGCTATGCGTTTTAGTAGTTAAATTCCTGCACTGTCATTGCTCATTAAAAGTGCTGTCATGTGGGTGGAAATTGGGTAAATATTGCATTTTATTAATATCAACAGAACTGACTTAAATAGGGTCTGTGTGTTGTGTAGTCTTGCCTTAATGTTTGTATTCATGCCTGTCAGTGTGAAAAGCTATTTGCCTATATTTGTATGTGTATGCAACCACACCTAAGTTGCAGCCCTTGGCATGTGCTGCAAGTATCATTGTGGCCCTCAGGATTTCCAAAGTTGAGTAGCCCTAGTGTAGACCATCCCTGATATATGTCTATCTAACCTGCTCTTAAATATCTCCAGAGATGGAGATTCCACAACCTCCATAGGCAGGTCTGGCATGTCTTTACATCCTTGGTGATTATAACTTTTATTAGGTACATTGCAGAGGTGGGGGGTGTTTTATCAGCAGCAGAACATTCTCCCTCCCACTTCAATTTTAGTGGTGTACTCTGAGTTTCACCAAAGCCTAGTTTAATATAGGGAGGAGGGCAGGGTTTAATTAGATCCCAGGCCTACACTTGGAACTGATTCCAGGCAGGTAGACCGGCTAAGCTTGTTCCTACCAATCTTACTGGTATTCATACTCTGCCCCCTTGGTGTTGGGGTTGGATGAGATATCCCAGATTGTGCAGTTTCAACAACTGATGTGTGTGGGTTTGTATTTCAGAGCTCTCTAAAGTCTTGCTACATTGTGGAGGGCAGATCATGCTGGGCTGGCTCCTCCATTACCTCCCTTTCTTCATGATGGGCAGAGTCCTCTACTTTCATCATTACTTTCCTGCCATGCTTTTCTCTAGCATGCTAACAGGTAAATACTGCAAAACAGAGACATTGGAAGTAGGGGGATCAGGAGAGGAGCTGTGTTGGATGGGGTATTTTTAAAGTGTCATGATTCTAAGAAATCAGTTTATTTTTTCTTTCAGATTTCTGGTTCATGGGTAATGCGTGGAACTGTGTACTGATTCAAAAGTGTTTTTAGCCCTAGCAGCTTAAGACCTGGAACCCTATATAATTGTCATTTGGATTACCATGTTGATTTGATCTCATAGAGCTTGCGGTGTCTAGTAGATAGAGCATTGGACTGGGGTGTAGAAGACTTCTCTTTTCCCTGCTTTGCCACTCTCTTGCTATGTGACATGGCAAGTCATTTCACCACTCCATGACTGTTAGTTTCCTTTCTGTATCTTGTCTGTTTAGACTGAGTTCTTCAGGATAGGGACTGTCTCTCACTATGTGTGTATATAGTGCTTTGGAAAGGGGCCTTGATCTCAGCTGGGACCTCTAGAAAGTACTGTAATACAAATGATACATTAAAATAATAATTCCGTTTCAATTCCAGCATGATTCTCAAATGGCATTAAGCATTACTCTCTGACCCTGATAGTATATGAGCCTTCAGCTGCTAAAATCATGTTTCACTTCAAATGGAGGGGATAGAAGAAGTAAGATGGTAATTGGAATTGCATAATTTAGTGGTCTGATACCTCTAGCTGTCAGGACTAATCTAAAGTGTTTTATTAGAACATAAGAACAGCCATACTGGGTCAGACCAAAAGTCCATCTAGCCTAGTATCTTGTCTTCCAACAGTGGCCAGGGCCAGATGTCTCAGAGGGAGTGAACAGAACCAGTAATAAGTGATCCATTCCATATTGCCCATTCCCAACTTCTGGCAAACAGGCTAAGAACACCATTCCTTCCCATTCTGGCTAATAGACATTGATGGACCCATCCTCTATGAATTTATTTATAGTCTTGGCCTTCACAGTTCCACAGGTTGACTGTGCATTGTGTGAAGAAATACTTCCTTTTGTTTGTTTTAAACTTGCTGCCTGTTAATTTTATTTGGTGATCCCTAGTTCTTTTATCATGAGAAGGAGTAAATAGTACCTCCTTCTCTACTTTATTTACACCAGTTATGATTTTATAAACCTCAATCATATCCCCTCGTAGTCATTCCAGTGGGAATGTTGGGAAAACCAAATGTCTACTGATAGAAAGCTTCACTTCTTGTGCTAAAAGTTGATAAGAAATCAAACTTTAAACACCGAATTGGTCCCTTGTTCATATAGAGCTTTATCAGCACTTGTTTGTGATTGAATGTAGCAAATATACCTTGCATCTCTCTCCTGGCTTCCAACATGGGGCCTTTAGCCATGAATTTTCTTTTCTTTTTTTAGGAATTACATGGGATACTCTGCTGAAGTTCTGTGTTGAGCACCTGTCCTGTTCTGTGAGGAGGAGGGTGTATCCATATGGGATGCTGACACTGATGTTGCTCATTGTGTTTAGGTGAGAGCTAGAAATTGAGTTGCTCCTGCATGTAAAACAATATCTGTTGTCTCAGTAGAAGCATTGGCTTCTTGACAGGTGGTGGTTTTAATTTTTCACTTTTCCAACTCCCTTCCCTTTTTTGTTCTCTGCTAAACTCTCGGATAGCACAGACTTTGCCCTGAAACCTTCATATGAACCAGATTCAGTTTTGTCAGCTTTTGTCTATCTTCTGGTAATGAGTTTGCAGAAACCTTTTCATTACAGGGAGTATCTTCATTTAACCCTAGAGTTCAGTGGGTGTAAATGCTGTTAGTTGGACTGGCTGCCTTTTCTCCCACAGCTCAGCAGATATAGATTTTGAGCCTCATTCCATATGATCCAAGACCATGAGTCTATGCTATGCTTCAAAAATGTATTGATTAAATGTTTTTATAGGCTTCCCAAACCCATCCCACCCATAATAAGGCCACATAATGGTCTGTATTAACATTGAGTGGGAGAAAGAGGGCCCCAAATGGACTCTAGAGAAGCCCAAATAGAACGCTCCCATATCCCATACATCATCTATATGACTGAATTGTTTCTGTGACCTTGGTACTGAGTACTATGCAGTTAATCAGACCTTGACAGCTGTTTTGATCCTCTCCACAGCTTCTACCTCTTCCATCCTCTGTCCTATGGGATGGTGGGACCTATGGCTTCAGATCCCAAAAGCCCAATGGCAGGGCTCAGGTGGCTGGAATCATGGGAATTCTAGAGTCAACAGGAGGCAGCCTGAAACAAGGGAATAAGAAACACAAGAACTATCAAGTGTCAAGTTGATTCTTGATCATTTAGAGGCAAGTGGTTGCAAAGCACCATTCTAGAGAACTCTGGGAAATCTGCTCCCTATAGCAGCATCACTAGTTTGCACAATCTGAGACTTGGCACAGTGTGACCACAAGAAAGATCGTTTGAACTCCAACCATAGTTACAGTAGATTCTATTTCTGAGCTGTCCACTGCATTAAGACCTGGGTCCTCCGAGCAATGTGTTGGAATTCTTCATGGTCATACTTTTGCCTTGCTTTGGCCTGTCCAGCAGTTACACTGGTGTGATTTGGAAAATGTATGTGTTTATATCTGTTGGAGGATAAGGTTGCACACACCTGTTTGTCTGTCTCTCCTCATATGAAAATCATTTGAGTGCAGAAAGAGCTGACTGTAGAAAGCATAGTGTCCTGAGATATTAGGGATCTTTTCATATTTCATAACTTTTATTTGTGTTGTTTTCCACATATTGTGCCGAATGTCTGGGAACTACCCTGTCCTCCTCATTTGCATTTCACAGAGGTGATGCTGTGTTTCTAGTACCTGGCCAAGCTGAAAGTCTCTCAGTGGCTTGAAACCTCCATGAGCCATGGTGCCTTGCCTGTCTCCCAGGCCCATTGCACACTGAAGAAGTGAAGATTGTTTATCCTTGCATATCCCCTTGCTTTCAGGCCACCCGCAACACTTATAATAATCACTGTGTAGCTACCTGGAAAACCACATGAGAGCTCAGAGCCAGACAGTTCCAGCTCATCAGTCTTGCAATTCTGCCAGAAGATGTTAAGAAGCTCCAAGAAGCAGCAGGTTTCTTTTATTGCTTGTCCTGGGTTCTTTGATGTAAGGGCCAACCTCTTTTTTGGTACACAGATAGGAAATCCTTGCTGATAACTGTCATGTATCCTGTGATTCCAGCAGTTCCACTGCCAGTAACTATGCTTTGTGGGAGGAAGCTAAAGCATCATCCTAATCAATGTGGAATCTGCAAAGCCTACTGCTAGTTCTGGGGTATTTAATCACTAATATTCCTCTGCTGAAGGCAGGTTTCTCCTAACAGGAAACTGCACTTCTTATTACAGTGAAAAACTGCCAGGCAATTGAGAAGAGGGGTATTGAAGCAGGAGAGAGAAACCAGAACAAAAACTCTTTGCTTGTCTGGTGAAGAGAGCTCTTATGCTGATTCCATCCCCGGCAGTGGGGAGGTGGTCTTCCAACCGTTGTCAGGAAACTTTTAAATGAGGTAACTCCCTTCCTTCCTTTCCCCAAATGTTCCTTTTTTCCATTTTTCTCCCCTAAGGTCCCTTTTTTCTCCTCAGTTCATTACTGCCTTGTAGCATCCAAAACAAACTGCCTTGAGTCCCAGCTCTGTGTGTCCTATGAGAGAGCAAGGTTTGCAAGGCAATTTTGCATATGTATCAAGGTGATTAAGCCCATCTTTTCAGATTCCTTGCTCTGCTTCTCAGCCCAGCTCCTGAATACACATTGGGTGAGTATCAGTAAGGGGTGAGTGTGTCTGTGTTTTAAAGATGAATTCTGCTTTACTCCCTTTTCCCTCTCTGGATTCTAAAGGCTTATCTATAACAGGAAAGGCTGTTGGCATGGAGATGGTGCTAATGTCCCCAGACCAAGCTGGATGGCTGTGTTCTGTGCTGGGCTGAGGCTCAGTTCAGACTTTAATAGAGAAAATGTAGGAATGTTCAATTAGGCAGCTGCTTGCCATTGTAACATGCTGGCTCAGTTTGTCATATCTGCCTCTAGATCCTGGTCCATATACAAGATAGGAGCCTGCTACTGGCACCAGCTCAAGTGGTATAGGCTTTTGCTTTTGATGCTAAAGGTTTTGAATTAATCCCCTGCTGACAGTCCATGATGGGGGGGGGGGGGGTTATTACTCTAATTAACTGCTGGGTTTGATTATCTCTTTCTATTTACTGTGGTAGGAAGCTCTTCCCTCTGGCTGAGCCAAGGCAGCTCAGAGATATCTAGGAAAGAAGGATGAGGGAGAGGGTTGAAAACATCTCCAAATCCTGCTTAGCTTGACATATGGAAAAACAGCAACAGATTATAAACAGAGAGCAATATGACAGGCAGGCATTACACTGCTTTATTTTTAATCAGTTAGTGGGCTTCTTATATTGTCAGTAAGAACATCAGCTTAATGCTGTAGTGTCATGAGGTTTTTTCCTGCAGAGGTCCTATTGCCAATGGAAAAAAGTGCCAGAGGCTCATGTAAGGGATGTATTGAGATGCAGGATACCCCCCAGGCACTGAGGACCCAGCAGTGATATAGACATGAATGGCAGCAAACCAGTTCCTAGCTACTGAGAAGGAAGAAGTCAGTAGGTTGCTATGCAGGATGGTTCCAAAGGCATTTCACACATCTTTACCATCATAAAACCTTTTAGCTTAGTCAAAATGTTGCTAATCTAGCAACCTTTATTACTAAGGACATATAGGGGTAAGAACTCCAGGAGAATCGTGAGAAAGCTAGGCCTCTTCTTAGTCATTGTTCCTGTCTCCTCCGCTGCACTAATTGGTCTGCTTCAGATTGTGGGGGAACTGAAAACTCTACCTAACTTAGTTTCCCTTCCAGCTTTTTGAGCCCAGGTCAACTTCAGCCTCAATACAAGCAAGAGGCTGCTTGTCTTTGTTGCTGGGGGTTTGGATGCCTTACTCTGGGAGTTTGACTGGCACAAGAACTAACCCACTTTTTGACCCCCTGTACATCCCACTGCCCACATATGGGAGGACACAAATAAAAATCTAGATGTCCTACAACAGTGAACAGCCTGTGACCAGGCTTGAGTTAGGTTGTTAAAAAGACATGGACATTAATATCCAGCCTTTTAAAGTGGGCACAGCCTAGGGGCTCATTTTCTGAATTCCAAGAGCAAGGTCCTCACCTGGTACAAACTGATATTCTTTTGTCTTCAGCAGAGCTATGCTGTTTTACTCCATCTGACAACCTGACCCTAAATATCTATTTCTTAAACATTCACCAGGCCATCCCTGAGAACAAAACAACAACCTGTGTTTGTGAGCCTACAAAATTGTGCTGCCTCTACTGGCACTGCAGCAGCATTTATGCTTGGGCACACTTTGCAGAACTGTGCAGATGTGAAGCACTGGATGCAGTGTAAGTGAACCTTGCCTTCTGGAGGAGGCATTGTCATTCTGCAATGCCTCTTTTTGGTCAGAGGTCTGCACAAAGTCATCTGTAGCCTTTCTGCTTGGGTTCTAGGACTTAATGAACACTAGTTCAATTTAGTCCAGCATTCCTGACTGGAATGAGTGCTGCTTCAACTCATTTGTCCCCTTCCTCAGTCATGTGGAAACAGCTAATGGTGATTTCACAGGCAAAAGATGCTGCTCTTTGGAGCAGCTGCTCTTTATGAGGATTCCCAGGCAGTCAACCATTATTGTTGTGGAAGGATGTAATTGAACTCAATCTGTGGAGCCAAAATGTAAACATCTGCAGACTTCAGAATTCCCATTTCTTCCCTTTCCTCAGCTTTACACTGTTAAACTATGTTTTAATTTCTCCAGTCTTTGGAGGATACAAAGAAGGGCTTAAGTTTAGAATGTCCAGCTTATTTTAGGCATTCCATTCTCCTGAATGGAGGTTCTATTGGCAGTCTCTGCAGGGGCATACGTGCCCTTTCCTGCAGCAATGACTGAATTTAATTCCACACATCAGTAGCTTATCATCACTGTGTGATGCATCTATGGTAGTGTTATCCACAGACTTGCTAGCAGGAAAGCCAGCATCATCTGGTCTGCAGAGAATTCTTTTAAAAGTCATAATTGGATGAATGTTATACTGACACAAAGAACAATATATGATCTCGCTTTTTTAATTCTCTTCTGCCCTTTTTCTCTCCCAAAGTCCTGTCCTCTTTTCTAGGCTGGTCCACTAATCCCTGAGCCTTTTGGATGTTCATTCCATTTCCAAAAGAGCCTGGGCCAGAGCTGGGCTGAGCTGCCATGTCCTCAAGGAACAAGATTAGCTGTCATACAGGAGCGGCCCAAGGCTGGCTGTGGTAGCTGGTGCCCCAGGCGGAAGGCGCAATCGGCGCCCCCACCTGCACGGCCGTCAATGGCCGTGACATAATCACGGGGCATCCCGGTGCCCCGTGACGTCATCATTGGGCGCCCGGGCCAGCAGCGCCCTAGGCAACTGCCTAGTCTGCCTAGGCTCACGGACCGCCCCTGCTGTCATATGCACTCATGGCAAAGGCCTTGTAATGGAAAGCAATAACTTACTACTTAACTGTATCAGCAGAAAGAATTGAAAAGATGGGATTCCTGCCAATTGTTCCCACTTAGAATGGACTCTCTCTCTTGTTTGTGCCTCTGAGAATTTTATCCAGTGTGTTTCATTGGAGATGAAAGGTGTGCCTATATTTTTTTTTCTTCCAAAATGCTCCTATTCGTAGCTATCAAACGTTGGCAGACCTGTTAGCGTCTCTTCCAAGGGTCATGCCATGTGACTTGGTCTATGGATTCAGTAACCAGCAATGTGTATATATATATATGAGCTATGTGCTATGCACCACTAGAATACCCCTTCTTTTCTCGTCTTGTAACCCTGCTAGACCCTGAGCATCCTTTCGTGATGACCTGGCATCATCATCAGCTGAGCACCTGGATGGGACTTTTTCCTTCAGAGCAAATGACCCCTTCTAACTGGCAGGGGTATATCATGGCAGGGAGGTTCTGAGCTGTGTTGGAGTATCATATGGCCCTTTCTCCCTGAGTGGTAAAAAGTTAGGAAATAGTATTATTAGCTACACAGTATGCTCAGCCCCTTAAAGAAGCTTTGCAAAGCAAGACCAGAACCAAATTGGATCTGTTTCCATGGCACTAACCCAAGCTGAAGGGCTGTCCCTGTGTTACTTTATTTCAGAAATACACTTCATATTCTGTGTTTGGGGGTCAAGGGCTACTGACTATTGCACATACTATTAGGGGGAGAGTTTAGTGGGGATATTAGTACAGAAGATGCTATCGAGCTATTTTATTTATGTAAAACTCCTAAAAGTTAGGCAGGCAGGATTAGCCTGTCATATTAAGGGAGCGGTCTAGGCTCTGTCTTGGAAAATTTACCCAGAACTGAGCAGATGTTTGGAGGTAAAATGATGATGGGCCTTCTTTTGTAACCTTATCCTTCTGCATTATGAACCTTACTAATGCTGCTAATATTAACGGATTTTGGTTGTTTGTGTATGTGTCTCTATACGTGTATTATTTGATTGTTGTCTCCTACTTCTGTTCAATTGCAGAGCAGTGTGGTATACTAAATCACAGTGTATTAAATGGATGAAGAGAACTCCCTTGAACTAAAAATGCATTTTGTAAAGGAATTTACAGAAAAATCAGGATTTTAGTTTTGTAATAAATAACTTTTTTCAATTGTTTTGTTCTTTTCACTTCTGTGTGTTTATTTTCCCACCTTGCACAGATGTAAAGCTGTGTCATGAAATTTCAATGAATCTGTTATAAAATAGGAGCTAGAACAGTGTCAGGGGTGCCATGGTGTTCTGCAGTGCAACTTATGGCCACCTTTAATTTTAATATGGAAGGGCTACAAGTCCCAGGAGGTATTGCTTCTTCAGTCTAAATGGTAAATATGTGTAAGTATGTTGCCCATGGAAGTGAAATTGACCCATTTGGATGAAGATGAAACATTGTTTGCTATCATTGGTAGTCTTCACAGACCATACCATTATCTAAAAGATGAGACCAGATGTAATGTGTGTCATATGTTCTGTTATGCCAATTAGGTATAGCTATCAGACTCCTGATTGGTTATATATGGTTCCTCAGCTGGGCAAAGCTCAGACACATGATCTGTTCTAGCAGGGAGTCAGATATGCCCAATTGTTAAAACTAGTTCCTAGTGGATATCAATACCAAATTCATTATAAAATCAGGCCCCTGCTACAGGATAGGCCCATTTCAGGATCATGACAAGAGCAGTCAGGACCACAGTTCAGAACAGGGTCAAACCTGAGGCAAAGTGTTACAGAGGAGCTTGTTGTCCAGTTCCAGCTCAGGGTTGATACCACTGATTGGAGTCCAAGTCAGGGTTCAGAGTTTGGGTGAGGAGGCAAGATTCAAACTGAGGCGAGGCCAAAGCCAGGAGTTCCAAAGCAAGGAGCAGCAACTGGAGATCCATGCTGTTATATGAAAGCTTCTTGGGTTTATATACAGTAGGAAGCTAATTGAGAGCCATGAGGCTGTTGCCTATTGGACACCTTGAGACAGGATTTCCCATGGAGTGTGCCCACAGCAGGTCATGGGTTGTGGAGCACAGACTGGTTATATCTGCTGCTGGGTAGCAACATGGAAGTGTTTGCTATCTGGCAACTCTGTGGCTTGAGTTTGAGACCTGCCGGGCCTTACAGACCCAGAATATAGTAGCAGGAGATGCTGTAGATAGGGACCGGCATCTCCAAGACTGGAATAGCAGCATAATGCCTGGCTCATGTGCAGTAGTACTGACAAGATTAAAAATCTTATACCAGCAATACATTATAGACATCCATGAATGTTGTACTATCACTTCATAAAGTGCAAGTTACTGCACATTTAGAGCGGTGTCCAACCTACATCATCTTACTGATGAAAGTTCATAATAAAAAGGTCAGTATGGGGTAACAAAATGATACATAGCATGGGGGAGGCAAATGTAACAAAATGTTAAAGTATTCCTGTGATACATTTAGAAGTCATCAGTGACTGCTAGAAGAGGATGTTTCACCTTTTCTGTTAATCCCATTTCCTTAATTGAGTGGATACTGGTGGTTGATTCTATCTATTTAGTGTTCTGCAGCTGATTTTTGAGAAATGGGGTCTTGAATGTGAAAAATGGGATTAGTTAGTCCTGACAATGATTCCAGGCTTCAGTGACTGAAATTATTTAGAGTATCAAGTGTTGTATTAAAACCGAATTTGAGGATCTAGTTGAGGGTGTTCAATAGATCACAGCTAAGGTTGTGGGTTAAACTAAGGGAACACATGTAAGAGAGATAGGAGAGCTTATTTTACAAAGAGAGTAGACTAAGTAGAATCAACTTTCAACTGATGTAGTAGAACAAAACTGCAGTTGTATAGCTGAAGGAAAATATGGAATTTACTAAGTTCAGTGCATAAGAGTAGCCAACCTCCAGAAGGAGTTGGGGAACTTTTTGCTGAATATGCTCCCCTAAACTGCATAAGAAGGTAATGCCAGATGGCATTCATCCAAGAATTCTGAAAGAACTCAAATGTGAAATTGCAGAACCACTAACTGTGGTTTGTAACTTGTCTTTTAAATCATCTTCTGACCAAATGACTGGAAGATAGCTAATGTGACACCAATTTTTAAAGAGGGCTCTAGAGGTGATCCTGGCAATTACAGGCTGGTAAGTTTAATGTCAGCACCGGGCAAATTGGTTGAAACTATAGTAAATAATAGAATTGTCAAACACATACATGAACATAATTTGTTGGGGAAGAGTCATCATGGTTTCTGTAAAGGGAAATCATGCTTCATCAATATACTATAATTCTTTAAGGGGGGTCAATAAGCATGTGGACAAGGGGGAATCCAGTGGATTTAGTGTACTTAGATTTCCAGAAAACCTTTGACAAGGTCCCTCACCAAAGGCCCCTAAGCAAAATCAGCTGTCATGGGATAAGAGGGAAGGTCCTCTTGTGGATGATAACTGGTTAAAAGATAAAAAACAAACGGTAGGAATAAGTGATCAGTTTTCAGAATGGAGAGAGGTAACTAATGGTGTCCTGCAGGAGTCTGTTCTGGGACCAATCCTATTCATGAACTGTCTGGAGGGAGGGGTAAACAGGGAGTTGGCAAAATTTGTAGATGATACCAAACTGCTCAATATACTTAAATCCAAAAACAGATTGTGAAAAGCTTCAAAAGGATTTCACAAAACTAGGTGACTGAGCCACAACATGGCAGATGTATTTTAATGTTGATACATGCCAAATAATGCATGTTGGAAAACAATCCCAACTATATGTATAAAATGACGGGGACTAATTTAACTGTTACCACTCAACAAAGAGATCTTGGAGTCACTGGGGATAGATCTCTGAAAACATCTGTTCAATGTGCAGCAGCAGTCAAAAAAGCAAACAATGTTAGGAATCTTTTTTAAAAGGATATAGAATAAGACAGAATATCTTATTGCCTATTTATAAACCCATGGTATTCCTACATCTTGAATACTGTGTTGCCTCATCTAAATAAAGATACATTGGAATTGGAAAAAGTTAAGAAAAGGACAACAAAAATGAGTACGGGTATGGAATGGCTGCCATATAGGACTTTTCAGCTTAGAAAATAGGCAACTAAGAGGGGGGATATGATAGAGGTTTATAAAATCATGTCTGGTATGGACAAAGTAAATAAGGAAAAGTTATTTACTTCATCCCATAACACAAGAATTAAGGGGCACCAAATGAAATCAATAGGTAACAGGTTTAAAACAAACAAAAGGAAGCAGTATTTCTTCACACAATGCACAGTCAGTCTGTGGAACTCCTTGCCAGAGGATGTTGTGAAGATCAGGACTTTAACAGGATTAAAAAAAGAACTAGATATATTCATGAAGGATAGGTCTATCAAGGGCTACTAGTCAGGATGGGCAGGAATGGTGTCCCTAGCATCTGTTTGTCAAAAGCTGGGAATAGGTGACGGGATAGATTACTTGATGATTACCTGTTCTGTTCATTCTTTCTGGGGGCACCTGGCATTGGCCACTGTCAGAAGACAGGATATTAGGCTAGATGGACCTTTGGTCTGACCCAGTATGGCCATTCTTATGTACAAGTCAAACAGCCTTTTCTTGCCTCGCCATGTGCTGAATTCTCAGTTTCATGACACAGACACACACTCACTCACTCGGGGGCTACGTCTACACTGCAGGCTTCTTGCGCAACAACTTTTTGCGGAAAAGATCTTCTGCAAAAAGTTCTTGTGCAAGAGAACGTCTGTGATGGACCGGGCCGGGTCTGGGCACCACTGAGGGTGTCCGCTCAGGGCAAATTGCTCAAACTCAGGGCTCCTTACAGCCGCTGACTGGAGGCCTTTCCCAAATAGGCCACACAAGTCAAACAGCCTTTTCTTGCCTACCTGAGTGCTGAATTCTCCGTTTCATGACACAAATGCACACACGCGCACACTCGGGGCTACATCTACACTGCAGACTTCTTGCGCAACACCTTTTTGCGGAAAAGATCTTCCGCAAAAAGTTCTTGCACAAGAGTGCGTCCACACTGCCATGTGCTTTTGAGCAAGAGATGTGCTTTTGTGCAAGAGAGCGTCCACATTGCCATGGATGTTCTTGCGCAAGAAAGCTCTGATGGCCATTCACAGAATGGCCATCAGAATACCTGTGCTTTTTCTGGTAAGGGTTTCTTGCGCAAGAAACCCCTGTTGTCCGTGCTCGCACGCCTTTTTGCTCAAGAGCTCTTGTGCAAAAAGGCTTATTTGTAGAAAGTAGACTAACTCTTACGCAAAAAGACCTGTCTTCTGACGATCTACTGTACTTTTTCTTGCGCAAAAACATGCTTGTAGTGTGGACGCTCTGCGAGTTTCAGTGCAAAAACGGCTGATTTGTGCAAAAACTCTGCAGTGTAGACATAGCCTCACTCACCGTCCCTGACCGTTTGCCACCCAAAGCTATTGCAGCCAAAAGAAGACTGTCCAGGTTTGTTATAGACTGCTAACAAAACCTTTGGAAAGGATATTAGATCCCGTACTTCAGGGTTTAAGCCAATAGCTAACTACTAGTGATTAGATCTAGACCTAATACAGGGTGTTGATTATCCCACATCTGTCTACTGGGGTATTCTTACACCTTACTCTGTACCTGGTCTAATCTAGTATAGCAGTATCTATGTCTGGCAAAGTTTGAGTGTCATGAAAAGAGAAATTCTTAATGGTTTCATATTGAAATATTCTGCCTGATCTAATTTTTCTTTCTGGCTGTGTATTCAGATGACTGAGCTATAGGAATTGGATGGGCCAAGATAAAGAATATTTTAATCATTTTTATTTCTAAACTGAATGTGAGGCTCATATTCAACTGTGTTATTTTTATAAATGGTATAATATCAAACATTAGGAAGATGATTTATTATGAGATTCCAAAGCATAGGTGAGGAGCAAAGGCTTTGCAAATTGGAAGTGGCTGATATGTCCCCATTTTCTGGACAAATGAGATGAATGGCTGAAGTTGGGAGATTTGGGGAATTAGAATTGAGAAAGAGAGCTGGAGGCATCTTTACAGTATTTAGCACAATAGACTCCAATAATACTAACAACAACTTATGAGGATTTCCTTCAGAGGGTGGTTGATGTTGGCAATATGGGGAGAGGCAAGAGAGATATGTACAGGCTTGGGAAAAGTGATAGGCAAAAAATATTTGGACAAGTCAAACAACTGCTATTTTGATAATAAATAAGTATATGAAATTTGGAGGACATAGATGATGGCTGCAGTTTGGTGGTGAAGAGGGAGATAAAAAAAATTCTATGAATCCACCAGTTCTAAGGCCAGATAGCACCATTAGATCATCTAGTCTCATCTCCTGTATAGCACAGAACATGAAATTTCAGCCAGTTTTCCCTGTTTTCAACCCAGTAACTTGAGTTCAGGGCTGTCCTGACCAATACACATAACGTGCAGCTGTGTGGGGCACTACGAAATTTGGGGCTGTCCCTTCCTTGCTACGGGTTCCAGCTCCAGCACCCATTTCCTTCCCCTAGCTGGGTCTCCCTGCAGGCTGCACCCAGCCTTTGCTCACTGGGAAGCAGTGAGTGGCATGAGTGTGGGCCAGAGGACGGGGCAGCTGATGGCTGGAGAGAAATGGCAGTTTCCCCTTCAAAGTGCCCCTTTTCTCCATCTGGCTGCGTGTCCACCCTCTGTTCTGAGTCCTCTGGCCCACACTCCTGCTGCTCACCACCACCCACATGCCTGCTGCCCTGAGGATGCGAGTGAGCCTTCCACTCTGTCCTGCTCCTGCCTAGAGTTGCCAACTCTCCCGACTGGACAGACCTGATGCCATTTGTGGAAATGGCATCTGATTGGGGAGAGTTGGAAACCTTACTCCTGCCCCCCACAGCTTCTGTTCCAGCAATCCCCCCCATGGAGTGGCTGGGGATGGGGTGTGTGCTGATGCTGAGCTGCATAGGGCACGAGCATTGGTAGGGAGAACCATGCTTGTGTTTGGCTAAAGCATGTAATCAAGAATGAAATCTTGATTTGAAGACATCGAGAGACAGAAAATCCACCACCTTCCTGAGTAGTTTGTTCCATGGTTAATCAACTTCACTATTAAAAATGTGTGCCTTATTTCCAGTTTGAATTTGCCTGGCTTCAGCTTTTTGGTTCTTGTTATGATCTTCCCTAATAGTTTAAAGAGCTCTACACTACTTGGTATTTCCTCCCTATGAAAGGTACATATACACTGTCATCAAGTCACCTCTCAGTCTTTTTTTCGATAAACTAAACAGATGTCTCTCGCTGTTGAGTCCTCAAATAATTTTTTGTGCATGGCTTTTTTTGGTACCCTCTCCAATTTTTCAACATTCTTTTAAAAATGTGGACACCAGAACTGTATGCAATATTCTAGTATTGGTCTGACCAATGCCATTGTGAAGGTAAGGGATGCCATTCAATTTGACTGAGGTCAGAAGCCAGCAGCTGGCTGACTGGACTGATGTGACCCCCCCCCCCACCCCTCTTTCCACTGCACCTGGGAGAAGACCTGCATGCCTGATCTTCATAAAAGGAGTAGAGGGGGAACTGCAATACCTGCCAGAAGCTGAAGCTACTGCTGGGAGGAACTACTCACAAAAACAAAAACAGGCAGAGGGGAGACTGTGGGAAGTCCTATAATCAAAAGGCTCTGATTTAAACCACGAACTGTGGCTGAGGAACTTATGGAGGTTGAGACACAAAACTGGGGAATTTTGATCTTATTTGCTGAGTAGACTTTGAAATAAAAAAGAAAAGAAGCCACAACAAGTGACCCTGATGAAAATTACTTTTCCTGGACTCTGAGAAGGTTCCAGGCAGAATTCCCCTAGGGAAGGTGCTGGACCAGCAAGAGCAAACCCCAAGCTCTTACACCCATAAAGCCACTTCCCTGCTCCTATATACATTTCTCCCATTTTATGGGAAGACAATCATCCTTGAACTCCAAGGGATTGCTGACAAAACCGTTGTTCATAGATCCAAGGATTGTCCTTTTTGCCACATCAGTATGAACTGTTGTCTGTTGCTATGACTTCTAAGTCTTTTTCAGAGTCACTGCTTTCTAGGATACATACCCCATCCTGTAGGTACAGCCTGCATTCTTTATTTCTAGATGTGTGCCTTTAAATTTGTCTGTATTCAAATGCATTGTGTTTGAATGGGCCTTGTCTACCAAGAGATCCAGATCTCTCTGTATGACTGCTCTGTCCTCATTATTTACCACTTCATCAGTTTTGATGTCATCCACAGAGTTTATTTGCACTGATTTTATATGTCCTTGCAGATCATTGCTAAAATATTGAACTGCATCAGACCTAGAATCCACCCTCCCAACAATTATTTATTAAGAGCTATCAATTCTTAATTCCTTTTAACTTTATTTTGTTTACTGGAAATTCTTTCATCAGAAGATAGCCTGGTACCAAATCAAAAGCCTTACAAAAATCTAAATCTGTTATATCTATGTAGTTATCTTTGTCAACCACATCTGTGATCACATAAAAGAAATCAGGTTTGTTTGACATGACCTATACATATCAGTTCAGGGCAACTGAATCTGTATTTCCCTCTCCTGGTCCATCCAGGGCACCCACTATTAGGCTTCTGGCTCCCCAATTATCATCTCTCTTGGGCAGAGACATAGACTTTAAGGTCAGCAGGGGCCTTTTAGTCTGATCTGCACATTGAAAGACACAGGCCTCACTCACCCACTCTGTTTTAGATTCCTAACCTCTGGCTGAGTTACTGAAGTCCTCAAATCATGGCTTATAGCCATGGTGTCCAACCAGTTCTGAAGCAGTAGCCACACACAACCAGCCAAATAGCCACATGGTTCAAGCTAACTAGCCACATGTGGCTAGTGTGTTGGACACCGCAGGCTTATACACTTCAAATTACTGAGAATCCACCCTTTACGTAAGTTTAAACCAGCAAGTGATGCATACCCCATGCTGCACATAGAGGAAGGCAAAATCCCCCAGGATCTCTGCTAATCTGACTCCGGAGAGGATTCCTTTCTGACCCCAAGTATGGTGATTAGTTAGACCCTGAGCATGTGGGCTAGACCCACCAGCCAGATACCTAGGAAAGAATTCTCTGTAGTAACCGAGAGCCCTCCCTGTCTAGTGTCCCATCACCAACAGTTGGAGATATTTGCTGCTAGCAATTGCACGTATGTCTAAATGTACCATTCACTCCATAAATGTATAAAGCTCAGTCTTCAAGCCAGTTAGGTTTTTTGCCCCTCTGCTCCCCTTGAAAGGCTATACTAAAACTTCACTCTTCTGGTGGTTAGAAACCTTCTGCTAATTTCAAGTCTAAATATGTTTTCTATCCATTTGTTCTTGTGTCCATGTTTAAACTTAATTTAAATAAATCCTCTTTCTCTCTGGTATTTATCTTTCTGATGTATTTATAGACAGCAATCATATTTCCCTTCAACTATCTTTTGATTAGGCTAAACAAGTTTAGCCTTTGGAGTCTCCTCTCATAAGACTGTCATGCATCTCCCTCCTGATCAGACAACATAGCCCCCTGCCTACACTATGAAATCCCCAGTAAATCCAATTGTCTCAGTATGCCTGTTTTGCTTTTTCTCTTCCGACTATAAACTGCATAAATGCCATGGTTCAGTTACCACCCAGCTCTTTCTAAGCAAGCACATTTATTCTAAAGATGAAAGCACTACAGAGAAAATATTCAAAACAATAAAAGAAACTACACACATTCTAAAAAGCTTACCAGAGATCATCCAAACTACAACAAGGGCTCTGGAAGGTGACCAGACCTTCAAAACTCTGAGGCTTTTTTCCCTGCAGCTATAAGTTCACAGTTACCGGGGCTTAGAACAAACACATCCATGAAGTCAAGTCACTCTTTTATTCAGTTTCAGTGTTTGATTTTCTCGAGGCATAACTTCAAAAGGATGCGTCTGGAGTTCGGTAATTGCATTTCTCTCCTTTCAACTATTCCTTAGAAAATCCACTCAACTAAAAGATCAGTCTTGTCTGGCCCTTTGTTTTAAAAGAGTCTGTTGAAGTTTGTAACATTTCTCAAGATTTACATTAGTCCTGACCTTCCCTTAAAGAAGTTCCATACAATGCCACAATTATACAGATATATTTTACATTTTAAAAACAATTAATTAGTAATATACTTAAAGTAATCTAGTAAGATTTGTCCAAGAAATTGCTATATCTGTCACACTATTTTCCATAAACCATGTTAGTTGGTATTAATTATATTCTCATCCTTTTAATTTGTTATTTAATTGAATCTCATATCAGCTATTCTATTGTTTTGTGCAAGACTGATACCAGAGTAACCAACCCATAACTACCCAGATATCCTTTGTTCTTTTTTTAATATTAGCACATTGACATTCTTCCAGTCCTCTAGAATTTCCCCAGTACACCAAGATTTATTAAAAATTAATATAGGATGGACAGAGATCTCAGCCAGCTTTTCTAGGATTCTTGGGTAGAAATTATCTGGTCCTGATAATTTAGAAATGTTTATTTCTAATGGATGCTGTTTAACATTCTTCTTAATTACTAATGGACTGTACTTCAATATATTCACGTGGTAAGAATGCATCATGTTGCTTTTTTCCAAAAATATTTTGAACTATTCTGCCTTTTGCTTCTGGAGTTTGGGGGCAAAGTGCAAAAGGACCCAAACAGTGAAGGGGAAATCCTGTACCTAGACGTAATACTCAAGGTTGAGACCAGAAAACAAATGACCTAGCACTGAACCAAAGGGGCTGCCATGTTGGCAAAGTTCTCCAGTAGAGGAATGGATGCTGTCAGTCACATATGATCTGTTTTGGTACGTGGAGCAAAGCCAGTCTCCTGAAATGCAATGGAAGTACCTTTGGTGACTGAGAGATGCTTTGGTGGCAATAGGGAAGGATGAGGAGAGAAAACTTGGATTAGAAAAAGGATGATCAATGAGCATTTCAAAGAAAAGTATCAGGGCTTCTGAAACGGGTAAAAGATAGAAGGGAAACTACTGAGGAGGCTCCTTTGGAAAGTACATGAGAAAAGAAAAATTTCCTCAAGCTTTTGCTGAGTGAGAAATAATTGGGATGGCCCATTTGGTGGTGAAAGAATTTAAGTGCCAAACTGAGACCTGATGCAAGCAGCTGATATCCCTGGGAGGTGGGATAGCTTCTGGTTCTAGGTATGGAGGCTTAAAAAGGTGTAGTTGTAGTTTATTTTTCAAAGGCCATGCTCTGATAGCAAGGGCAGAGATCATTGATTATAACTGTGATAGAGCATTGCCCTGGGCCACGAGGTGAATAATGGTGTGTGGTATGTCTGGAGTCTAGAGATAATGCTGAACTGGTCAGACAGCTGCCTTCCCAGTGCCTGAAGAAACTAAGAGCTTTGCATGCAGTCCTCTTTAGATTATCTGTCTGTGTCACTGCTGTCATCCTTGGATTGTTCTCAGCAGTTTATATAAACAAACTTCTCATCAGAGCCCTACAAGACATAGGAAGAATCCTTGGATATTTAGAAGGAAAAGAAAATCTACAGACACTTTTTTGTTTGCTCTGATTTTAATCTCTTGCTGTGGCTCAAATTTTCAATGTCATCATTGCTGCCCTGTGTCTCCCCACAGACATAAGGGCAGGCAAAGAGCACTGAAGCTGTTGGCCTTACCATTTACATGCCAAGATTATTCCTTGCTACATCTCTTTCCCTTCTTATTATGCATCTGGATTTGCGATTGGCCTCGATACTGAACCATTCCACTCTGTGGCCTGAGGGGGGAGCAGGGATGAGTCCTAGGGTAGGAACATTTCATAAAATCTCTTTCTGCCTAAGGATGTGGGAGATAAGGAGGGCAGCTGTCAAGTGTTCAGTTATAACAGAGAGTGCGGAATCGGGGCGGGGCGGGTGGGAAGGTGAACTTAGCCTGGGAATCAGGCTCTAAGGTGAGCTGAAAGCCTGTAGAAGTTTAATCAAAACTGTATTATTCATGGGGACTGGTAGATGTTGAATTTGAAAAGAAAACTAGTCTGGAGAGGGATAGTCCCTGTGATGGATCTTTTCTCTCCCAGAACCTCCGCCCTGTTTCAGCTGATACATTACAGAACCTTGAGAGGTTTTACAACAAGGCTGAGCTATAAGACAATAGACATGATGGAACCAAGGGGTTTGAGTGACATTACAATAGGCACAAGGGCTGTGGAAGCCTGCAGAGTGTGCCTGACCTCTTTGATGGTTCCCTTGGTGGTTTGATGTACTTAAAGGCTCACTAAAGATTTGAATAAGAAATACATTTTTTTAATTTTAATATTCCCTACAGATCCTCTGTGTGCTGACAGCACCTCAGTACCGTGGCAGCAGAAGGAACTCCTCTGACAATGAAATAGCTGCAAGGGAGAGGCTGCTTTGTATGCAGGTGAGACTAGCGCTATGTCAAACTCCTCCTGAGACCTTGCTTCTGGCAATGGCATGAACATATGTCACCTCTGGATTTCCAATGTTCTCTGCCCCGGAGCTTTCCCCATCTCCCACCTCCAACTTGTCTGCAGAATCTCAGTAGAAATTATCTACTTAATTAAAAACTAGAAGTATTCTGTTTCAGCTATAGCTTGGGTAGTGGCTGAGAACTATTGAACCAAACTGTACTTCAAGCTAGGGATATAACAGTGTATCGATTAACCAGAAAGCAAAAGCTCATCAGTTAATGCTATAGACTACACGCATTTCCTCTGCCCCTTGCCAGTAAATTTTTTAGCAGGCTGGCCAGCAGCCCAACTCAGTCCTGGCTTGCACCGGGTCTGGAACCTACCCCTGCTGAGGCTCTGCATTTAAAGTGTATTAGGAGCCAGGCGGGCAGGCAGCCCAGCTCAGTTCTGGCTCATGCCGGGTCCAGGAGCTCAGACCCCCCCAAACAGGGGTTGCTGCCACCCTGAGCTGCTGCCTCTGTATCAGAGGTAGCAGCACAGGACAACAGGCAGCTGGTCTGCGAGGGGAGCTGGTTTTTAAACTGCCCCCCCTTGCGGACTAGCTCCCTCCTGGTGCCCCATGCTGCTGCCTCTGACTCGGAGGCAGCAGCGCGGAGTGGCAGCGGACTCCTCAGGAGTAGGACTGTAGCACACTGGCTGCCAGCCCCAGCCCCAGGGACTATAGAATAGTAGAGAAACCAATAAGAATTCATGAGGTTAATTGACTATTCAATTAACTGATATTTAACATCCCTATTTCAAGTCAAGGAATGCAGTAGCACCCCCAGCATCCCTAGACCTAACACCATGTGGCAAGGGAAACTGCTCTTTTAATGAGCCTTTGGCCTGGAGGGGCCACCTCTAGGGGAGAGATGGGAGTTAGTTCATCAGACCCCATTCAGGCAGTGATCTCTCTGCTGAGACTGCTACAGAGGGATTAGTGTTAACTGTCATGGCAGATTTCCAGCAGAACCGGTCCGAGCCCTGTCCGTCATGTGTGAGACACTCCATGGCATTGGAAAAGGTTCAGAAAAAGGCAACAAAAGTGATTAGGGGTTTGGAACAGGTGCCATATGAAGAGAGATTAAAAAGACTGGGACTTTCCAGTTTAGAAAAGAGGAGACTACGGGGGGTATGATAGAAGTCTATAAAATCATGACAGGCATGGAGAAAGTAAATAAGGAACAGTTATTTGCTTATTCCCATAACATAAGAACTAGGGATCACCAAATGAAATTAATTGGCAGCAAGTTTAAAACAAACAAAAGGAAGCAGTATTTCTTCACACAGCGTACAGTCAACCTCTGGAACTCCTTGCTCGAGGATTTAGTGAAGACCAGGACTTGAACAGGGTTCAAAAAAAGAACAAGATAAATTTATGGAGGCTAGGTCTATCAATATTTATTAGCCAGAATGGTTGTTCTAGCCTCTGTTTGTCAAAAGCTGGGAATGGGTGATAGGGGATAGATCACTTGATGATTACTTGTTCTGTTCACTCTCTCTGGGGTATCTGGTATTGGCCACTGTCAGAAGACAGGATACTGAGCTAGGTGGATCATTTTTCTGACCCAGTATGGCCGTTCTTATGGGTTATTCAGAGACCTCAGTAATTTTGTTTTGTCTGTGTGCACAGAACATAGAACTGGAAGGGGTCACTCACATCTAGTCTAGCCCTCTGGTTTTTGCAGGCAAATTTTCTCATGATCCTGTTTACAAATTTGTCAAGCCTCCATCCTAAAAGAACTGTCTGCCCCCATGACTGATTGAGAGGTTATTCTCGATCTTTAAAAAATTCCTTCAGTTTCCAGCCTCAATTTATTTGTGGCTAATCTATGCCCATAAAACTTCTCTGTGTGACTGTGGTGAGATTATGGGCAAATCACCTGGCTTCCCATTACAATCGTGGCCTCATTGCTCTTGCTTAAGATGTTTCTTCTACAAAGGACATCTGATTTCTATGCAGAGCTGTCTCATCCATAAGAAGGTTCGGGGCAGCTGCCCCAGCTCTACGCTTTGGAGTGTCCTAGGGCGGCCACCTCAAACATTCTTTGGACAGCACAGTCCCCCATGTTAGCCTTGGGGCCCAAGGAGGCCTGGGAGATTACCTGAGGAGGGAGCCAGGCATGGTGCAGCAGCAGGGGTCAGGCCTCCCTGCACTCACCATAGTGGCGGGAACTGCAGCCACTCAGTAGGGCTTTGCTCTGCCCCACTACCCATCTCCCAGCCTGTTGTGCTCTGCTTTGCCGCAGCAATGGAAAGCAGATCACTCCAGACCTGACCTGCTCGGGGGGGGGGGGGGGCAGGGCTGGGGCACTCTGCTTCCTACCTCCAAGTGAAACAGAGCACAGTGAGCTGGGAGATGGGTGGCAGGGTGGAGTGGAGCAGCTGCTGGGTAGTTCCCTGTCCTGCCACTGTGGAGCGTGCAAGGGAACCTGACCCCTGTACCACTCAAACCTCTGGCTCGCATCGCATGGGGAAGAGACTTGGGGGAAGGGGTGCAATGGAGGTGGGAACAGGCAGGAGGATTGCTCCAGATGGCCCTATGAATATTTGTGACAAAGCTCCTATGAAAACTCAGTGGGTTCCTGACCAATTTTGCTTGCCTCAGTGGCTCACAACAACCCATAGTTTTAGGCACCATGCCTAGGACTTTAGTTTGCTGAGCTCTTTTCATTATTGGCCAGCGTATAGTAAAATGGAGAATAAACTCCACAATCCTTTTTCCACAACTAGAAATGGGAAGGTGGGTGTGGGGGAAACCAGGGTCTCCCCTCTACTCCAGGTTCCAGCCCAGTGCCCTGTAATCATAGCTGCCTGTGTGAATCCCCGTCACCTGCTATGAGACAGCTCCAAGACCCCTGGGCTACTTCTCCAGCACCTTCCTTCTCTCCGGTTTGTCCTCCTAGTGTTCAGTTGTTGTCTCCTTTCCTCCTGCTTCTAGTGGTGCCCTCTTCCATCCTCTCAGCTACACACGTGCCCCAACTGTAGGCAAAGCTTTTTTTGTAACCAGTCTGAACTGGTTTCCTTAATTACCCCCAGGTATCCTACTTATCCTAGGCTGGCCTGACTCTTCAGGCCTGGTCAATTAGGCCCAAGTGTCCCACTGCCCCTGATTGCCTCTACTGGTTCTAAACCAGCCCCTCTCTGTTACTCTGGGAACAAAGATCTCCTCATTCTGAGACTTATAGATCTCCCCTCCATACTTTTTGTATCGCCTTCTGTTCTGACCCTCTCGCATACCCTTCCCCCCCATGCATTTGTTTATCATCCTGGAAAGGAAATGGCCACACATACAGAAAACAGCTTTCCTGAAATGATTCCTTTTTATGGCCCTGGGGATTGTGCCCCAGATCCTAAACAACCTTCAGCAAAGCAATCAGCAGTTTACCTATCTCTCCTGTCTTTCTCCTACAACATCTCCAAATTCCATCCCCTTTTCATTCTCACCACCCCAGATCATATCCAGGATCTGGAAAATTTAATTTTATTTAAAAAATAAGAGCTCGTTCTGGCCACAACATGGCAGCCCCTGTGGAAAAATGCTCATTATTGTACATGCCAAACAGGCCCCCTAAAGTCATAAGATTGATTTTAATCCCCTACCATTCATGATTGTTAACTTTGGTTCTTTTTATTCACTTTCTAACTCTGAGCCTTTATAATGCACTTGGGTCACATTTGTCAGCTTTTCCTTGCCACCATGTCTTCCACCGGCACAAAAATGAGGCACGGCTGACTGTTAAAGCTAGGAAGTGTCAAATAGGCCTAAACAGGGTAACTTATCTGGGACATCAGGTGGGTCAAGGGACTATCAACCCTCTAAAGGCTAAAGTAGAGGCTATCCAAAACTGGCCTGTACCAAAACTGGCCTGTCCCTAAGAAAAAGAACAAAAAAAACCAAAAAACAAATAAACAACAACAACAACAAAAAAAACCCAACCAACCAAACAAAAAAACAGGTCCAATAGTTCTTAGGCTTGGCAGAATATTACAGGTGATTTGTACTGCACTACAGTCAGATCACTGCACCTCTAGGAAGAAATCACAGCCAGTATGGGCCAGCATGTCTAGCACCATCTGTGATTTGGTGTGTGTGTAATGGATAGGAGGAGTGCTCGTCAGCACTCCTCCTATCCATCACAGAGGGTTACATTAGTATCTCCAAAGATGCTGCTGGGAGAAGGAAAGAAATCATTGTGACTGATGCACCAATTTCCTGCAGCATCTGTGGGAGATCTTATTATATTAGGTTTATGTATCCTTATGGACCATGGTTTGTATGTCTGTTCAGGATCACGGGATTTCCAGGAACTAAGATCAGTGAGTGGTGATTAGGAAAATTCATTCAAGTTGTAACACCTCCATAATGGTACTACCTCCTGAAGAGGCTTGTCTATACTACTTCACATTGAATTCTCCAGAGGCCAACAGACAAAGGAAGGACTGTGGATAAATAGCTTTATCCAGCAAATGGACAGGACCTCCTGTACCCAAATCCCCAATGGTTGGAGACCTAGGACACTAGAGGGAGAGGGCTCTGAGTTGCTACAGAGAATTCTTTCCCAGGTGTCTGCCTGGTGGGTTTTGCCCACATGCTCAGGGTCTTGAACTGTTTACCATATTTGGTTGGTTGGGAAGGAATTTTTCTCTTGAGACCGTCAGGGTTTTTCACCTTCCTCTGCAGCATGGGGGTCACTTGCAGGTTTAAACTTATGTAAATGGTGGATTCTCTCTAACTTGAAGTCTTTAAACCATAACTTGAGGACTTCAGTAACTCAGCCAGAGGTTGGGGGATGTCTATTTCGGGAATGGGTAAGATTCTGTAGTCTGTAATGTCCTGGAGGTTAGACTAAATGCTCACAATGGTCCCTTCTGACATTAATATCTAAGCAAGCACTCCAATCCTTAGGGAAGGGTGGGAGGGCTGACACCAACAAAAGCGCTTGGGTGGATGGTGGGGAGCTTTGATAAGCTTATTAGCATGCATGTAGGTTCTTTTATTGCTTTTAAAATGTTTTTCTCAGGAATGCTTTTACCTTAAAAGAATGATTAAAGGTCTAGAGAACATGACCTATGAAGGAAGGCTGAAAGAATTGGGTTTGTTTAGTTTAGAAAAGAGAAGATTGAGGGGGGACATGATAGCAGTTTTCAGGTATCTAAAAGGGTGTCATAAGGAGGAGGGAGAAAACTTGTTCAGCTTGGCCTCTGAGGATAGAACAAGAAGCAATGGGCTTAAACTGCAACAAGGGAGGTTTAGGTTGGACATTAGGAAAAAGTTCCTAACTGTAAGGGTAGTCAAACACTGGAATAAATTGCCCAGGGAGGTTGTGGAATCTCCATCTCTGGAGATATTTAAGAGTAGGTTAGATAAATGTCTATCAGGGATGGTCTAGACAGTATTTGGTCCTGCCATGAGGGCGGGGGACTGGACTCGATGACCTCTCAAGGTCCCTTCCAGTCCTAGTATTCTATGATTAAGAATAAATATGGTTGCCTACAAAACAGTGGGGGTAACTTAAAGCATTGGGCAATTACATTGTTCCTAGGAAGATGTGAAGCAGGCCTGTAGAGGCAATCTAACTTGCTAGGGAATTCACAGTGTAGGCTGGGAACTGTGTAGCCTGGAAAAAACTGGTCAGGAGAGAGAAAGATGCTGGTTTCTGCCCAAGAAAGGTGATGGCTGAAAAGCTGAAATCCTGAAGGTGGGTGCCCTTGCTAGAATGGGTCTATCATAAGAATGGCCATACTGGGTCAGACCAAAGGTCCATCTAGCCCAGTAGCCTGTCTGCCGACAGTGGCCAGCACCAGGTGCCCCAGAGGAGGTGGACTGAAGACAGTGATCAAGCGATTTGTCTCCTGCCATCCTTCTCCAGCCTCTGACAAACAGAGGCCAGGGACACCATTTCTATCCCCTGGCTAATAGCCTTTTATGGACCTAACCTCCATGAAATTATCTAGCTTCTCTTTAAACTCTGTTATAGTCCTAGCCTTCACAGCCTCCTCTGGCAAGGAGTTCCACAGGTTGACTATGCGCTGTGTGAAGAAGAACTTTCTTTTATTAGTTTTAAAGCTGCTACCCATTAATTTCATTTGGTGTCCTCTAGTTCTTCTATTATGGGAACTAATAAATAACTTTTCTTTATTCACCCTCTCCACACCACTCATGATTTTATATACCTCTATCATATCCCCCCTCAGTCTCCTCTTTTCTAAACTGAAAAGTCCCAGTTGCTTTAACCTCTCTTTATATGGGACCTGTTCCAAACCCCTAATCATGTTAGTTGCCCTTTTCTGAACCCTTTCTAAGGCCAAAATATCTTTTTTGAGGTGAGGAGACCACATCTGTACTTAGTATTCAAGATGTGGACGTACCATAGTTTTATACAGGGGCAATAAGATATTCTGTGTCTTATTTTCTATCCCTTTCTTATCTTGAGCTGTGAAACTCACAACCTAGGAAACATCTGTCTGCACTCTTGTAAAGTCCTCTTGATCTTTTCTGTGTTCATACAGGGAATGAGGGGCTGGAGCAGATGCCAATACCACTTACTACATGTCCTAAGTCTGGGGTGAGGTCAGTGGTCTCAACCATCCTGCCTTACACTGGAAAGCTTTTAAAATCTCTTCTGTCTGCTAGGTCCAGCTGAAAATGGGGGGCCATAATCTCAGGCTAGAATAGAATGTAGACTGTGAAAAAATGGAGCTGCGTTCCCAAGCATTGAACTTAGTAAGTTGAGTGGGGACTGAGCAATCTGCAGGGTGCATAGTAAATAAGCAAATACTTCCAGCAGAAGCCCGCTCCCACTGGGGAAGGGAAGAGGCGGGGCCATCACAGCCCAGGAGTCTGGTAGTGGGGGTGGCAGTGACTGTACCAGAGGAGGCTTAGCCTCCCTGGCCTATATACCTGCCACCCATGAGCAGACTAAAAGCATTGCCTAGAATCCTGTTGACTACTGTAGCAGAGAGAGCATGAACAAGAATCTGAAGCACTGGGTCTGTGCCAGACCTGAGGCCTGAACCAAAGTGAGACCTTGCTGTGAACCAAAGTCAGGTTCTGTGTCAAAGCAGATGCTTACAAGTTCACTATCCAATACATGAACTTGGCAATAAGGTTGCCAATGTTGCTAAAGCACAGGCACTCCAAAGAAGCACGAGGCACTGGGTATTCATGTAAACACATTCCAGAAGGCTAGCACAGGCCTACCCCAACATGGAGTTATGGTATAAACATTCTCCTTAAAGATGGTACAGGGACACACTATCCCATCTTAAAGTCAGGATGACAGGATAATGAAGGGAAATATTTGTTCGAACCCAGCAGGTTCGGTTACCAAATTTACACTGATGACCGCACCAGGGTTATACTCATATGGATTTATTAAATGAGGAATTAACAATCCACTGTGAGATTAGCTAACAGGTTGAGCTGTCATTGAATGCCACTACAAGGCTGAACTCAAGGGGAATGAGCTACCTCATGCACACAAATACACACTAACTCACTCTTACTCTTATTCATGCTCTCAGGCACTCACACACTCACCTGGAAAAGGGTTGCAGAGAGAGAAAGGGGCGGGGAAAGCCAAGGCATAGTATCTCTGAGTGTCTGCCTGCAGTCCTGGATCCCAGTCGAGGAGCTCACCATAAAGAGAGCTTCTGGGACAGCTCCTGTCACGCAATGCAGGGTCTTTCCTCCACATCTGTCACCAAGAAGCATGCCTGGGCCTCCCTCCTTCTGGATCCTTTGTTTGCTTAGAGCAACAGTGTTTCCGTGATTGCTTTAATTAGTCAACTCCTGGCTCCATATTTTTAGCCTTGCTGTTTTCCTCACCCCAAACACGCTTCAGTCTCCATTCACACATGGGATGGAATGCAGTTTAAAGTAAGTTACAGAATTTAAAAAGCAAAGTGGCTGAAAGTTACAAAGGTTGCAAAGTTCAACAATCAGGGAGTTTACAATGTTACAGAATTTAAAAAGCAAAGTGGCTGAAAGTTACAAAGGTTGCAAAGTTCAACAATCAGGGAGTTTACAATAAGTTGCAGAACTTAAAAAGCAAAGCAGCTGAAAGTTACAAAGGAACAATTACAAAGCTTCAAAGCTCAATAGTTACAAAGATACCTTTCAAAGCACAGCAACTCACTGAGAACAATTCCTATCTTAATAATTTACAAATCATCAGTAATAAAGTGAATTAGAAGACAACTGCCCCCCCTCAAAGAGTGTTCACAGCAATGCAGTGAGCAGCAAGTTTTGCCATTCTCTAAGTCACGTGCTGACAGGACCTTACAGTTTAATGCATTTCCAAAAATGTATGTGTAAATCGAGTAGCTCCAATTTACAGGTTAATAGCTCAGGCGGAGGCTTTACACAACAGGTTCCATGTGTGGAATAAATGAGCACCACCAGTAGAAACACAAAACCTAGCTGTGGGCACTTAGCTAATCAGATGGGTGGTATTTGAATCTTTCCAGAGTGGCCACATAAGTGCACAGCTTACAGGGAACACTGGAAGAGTGATACATAACTTGTTTGTGTCAGTGTAGAAAAGAGACATCATAGGAGAGACATCTTTGCCTGAGCTATGGGACAGCAAAAAGTCCCACCTCTTACTGAGCTGGTCCGTTGTCACAGGCGCACATGCCCTATAATTAGAGCCAGGGTAAGTACTGGTCTTCATCTACAATAAAACTGGCTTAGTTGGGTCTTTCTGGGAAATATCATCATGATCTGCAGAGCTGGGACAGCAGGCAGAGAGCGCACACACACGTGCTCCACCAACTGACAACAACCACAAGTGGATGCGTCACTCAGCAATCTACTTCCGGCTGTGAGGATAGCAGCCAAAAATTGTATCAGAAACTACTGGCAGCTTCTTGTGATACAGGTAAATTTCCCACCACGGGGGAGGAATCCCAAAATAATTTAATCGAGTTGATTTAAAAAAAGGTTAACAATAATTAACAAATGTGTGATCTGCAGCCAAATCCTAGGGGTTATGATATTCTTTCAGCTAAGGATTTTACTGATACCTTCTCTTCAAGAAAAGCCCCACAACAGCTCAAGCAGCAACACTTACTGAATAAAGGGGTGTTCAAGGAAAGACAAAATACTATTTATGTATATATATATCATATATGAATATGTAATGTGCTATCTTTGTGTCAAAGTGTGAGAGAGATTGCAGCCTTCTATTGGATAGAACTGAAATAGCTCCCCTGGTTGACAGACTCTACACAGCTAAAGCCGAAGGGTGTTTCTCCTCTAACACTGATGGTAGTGGCTGTTGCTGAGTTCTAGCCTGAAGCTTCTTTGAAATTCAGGATAATCATATTGTACAGCAAACAGATGAATAAAGCTCTGCGTCTCATCTTACCTGGCCTACTCACCAATAACTCCAAGGCTTGTGGTCCAAAAACTTCTGTCTCTGCATCCCTGGCATATCCAGGTTATTATTGCATTGTTGAGCTCTGAGAATGTGCTCAAGTTTATAAAACATAAAGACATTAGTGATACCCCCCCAGAAGACCTTACAATCTAAATTCTGACTCCACTGAAGTTAGTAGTGTTACACAAGCAGAGAACTGGCCCTGCAGGAGAGACAGTAAGAAGAGTAGTATGGGTAGCACTAAGGATGTAATATTGTGCTTTTTAACTTGTTCTCCTTTTAGGAACAAATATTAATGCTCTTGAGGAATGATGTATCATCATTGGGTATGACCACTTACAGCCCATGCTGACTGTGTTGTGCAAGCTTCCTGGCCTTCAGATTGTCTTGCTGAGCTGGATCTCATTCACAGCTGCATGTTTGTTATTTCAGAGCAGACTGCAATGATTTTCAGAGACACACGCTTCTGTGTCACTCTGACACTTTTGAAAAACACACCTGAAATAATTATTTTGCTGTTTCTCCACAGTGTCTTTCTCTTGAGGGGCTCTTTAACTCAGGTCTGTTAGCTTGTTTCCTCTCTCTGTACTTGCCTCACTGCTATCTGAGTCACTAGGTCATTTTAAGAAGAGAGCTTTTACCTGGAATGTACTTTGAAGGCATTAGCCAGAGCTGAAAAGTCTGTGGGCCATTATTAAATGCTTTGCCTTGTACAGTTGGCTTCCTTTCCATTAAATGAAATGTGATTATATTCCCTTTATACATTTCAAATCTCTAAAGGGCACCTACCAATGGATACACCAGGAGACTGAACATGTTCTGTATGTCAGTGAAAGTGACAGGAAGCAAGGAGCTATTGTAACCTTAAGGGTGTCACTGAAAATAGCTGAAGGAAAGGGAGCATTCAAAGGCAACAATGTTGTCTAATAGTTAGAACAGAGGTAGGCATTAAGAGAGCTGGATTCCAGTCATGGAGCTGTCACTGATTTGCTTTGTGACTTTGGGTAAATGTCTTCCTTTCGGTGTCTCTTAGACAATAGAGCTGGTTTGAAAATTTCAACCAAAATAGGCTAAGCCATCACTTGCATACTGAGGCTGAAGTCTCTGGCTTGCTGTTTCTCTGTGGGGAAAATATAACAAAGTGCACAGTATTTATTTATTATGTAGCTTTATAAAAATGATCGAAGGGAAAGAAAGGTGATGCTGTCACTTTAAGAGCATCGGGGAAAGTATTGCTACTGAGAGCTTCTCTGCGAGACAGCCAGCTGGGAAAGTGCTGCTGATAAAGGGAAAGGAGCTAGCTTCAGCTCCAGATCCTTGCATCTGATGGTGTGTGACAGGGGCACAGTTCTCAACCTTCACAAAGAGACTGAGAGGGAGACACAGAGAAAGGTGCCTGAGCCAAGCAGCAGGGGGGCAATTAGAAAGCTACAGTGAGTCCTTCATTTTTGTAGACACTAGGGAACAACATGGATCTTCCCCACGGCACTCAGGTTTCGTCTAATTGCTAAGAGAGAGGCTTTTTCTAAACCCACCTGTGCTGCTTCTAGGCTGCAGGTGGCAGGGCAGAAAGAAGAAGAGTTCTTGCTCTACTTGGAGATCCGAGATGTGATCACAAAGTCTTGTGCACTGTGCAGGGAAGAGCAGCCTTGGCACTTAGGAGGTAAATGGTGTGCGTGCATCCAGCTCCAGGGGCACTGGTAGCTCTAGATACTTGGACTAATAGGAGATTCATGCCACCTGTAACTCAGAGTGCAGAGTAAGTAGTGCAGTTACTTTCAGAAGAAGCATAAGGTTTGTCTGGCTGTGTTAACCTCTCTCTTTCTACAATAAAATGGAGAGTGGAAGATTATCCAGCACAGAAAAGGCACTGATCCGGGAGAGCTGGCAGAAAGTGAGTAGCAATCTCCTGCAGCATGGCATCGTCTTGTTTACCAGGTGAGTAACAGGCTGTTATAGCAACAGGAGGCATCTATAGAAGGGTAACTCATACAGCTATGGAGGGAAGCAGCTGGGGCAAGTTCCTCTCTCCCTGATCACCACCCCCAGTTTAAGCAGGGGGAGCTTCCCAATCTGTGTTAAAGAAACACTTTCTTCTCCTTGGCAATGATTTATTTTTTCTGGCTTCATCTTATTGCTCCTTCTGTCCACTTGTTGTGATTTGCAGCCTGAAGAGAACAGGCTTATGAAGAAGCTTGTTAGCATGTAAATCTTGAAGTTTGTTTAAAAGGAAAGCAGGGAGAGTGTATAAGTGTAGAAGTCTGTATTTTTTTTGAATACCTTTGCAATCATATGCCTAATTTATTAGCAGAACAGATATTTCTGTTGTTCAAAGAGCTTTCTGCTCCTTGTGTGTATGCTCAGCTCTGTGGAGTGCCTCTAAGTGGCTTCCTAATTATTAAAATAATTCCAGGATCAGAGGAAAAGGTACATGGGAGATCCAACTCACTGCCTTTTCTAAGCAAATGAGCCCCTCAGTTAGGGACAAGAGATCAATGGAGGGAGATAGAAAGGTGCCTGAAAAGTCCTTTTTAAAATCATGGATCTAAAAAGTTGGTGACCAGCTCCCAGCTTCTTCACAGCCTGTGCAGAATGGAGTGTTGCATCTAGGGGAAAAACATTGCCCAACAGAACTGAAGAGAGAAGCTATCCAAGGGAATGTTTGTAAGTTTTGTGAAAGGGAGGAAAATGTTGCAGCCAAATGTAAAGTAGCTGAGGTTGATTGTTGGAGATTAGGGAGAAAGGAAATCAGTCATTGTGGGAGTGTCTGTGAAGTGCCATACAACAGAGGGGGTCAGGGATGGCATCAAGCTACTGCATTTCCTGACCTCTTGCTTGTTGCACCAGTCTTGAGTTACAGGAGACCATAAGCCTAAGCGGAAAAAGTTGGTGGAAGGATCTTGGATTGGAAGCCAGTGATGGTCTGCAAGATACAGGTTTATACAATTCTGTTTATTAAGATATCTGGCTGGAGCATTCTGGGTCTTCCTGAAATTGGTCAAGTCAGAAATCAGGAAATTTATAAAATCGGGAATTGCAAGAGTTGAGATGATAAACAAGCAGGAATAAGGAATTCAGCCAAGACAGAGGTCAGGCTAAGGATGCATTCTAGCAAGGCCCAGAGCTAATGCTAGGGACCCATAAAGCCACCAAAAACAGAGGCTTTTTTGTAGCCAGAGATGACCTGAGCTATCCCAAATTATTTATCTTTCTTTCAGAACTCCATGCTTATCACTTAATTGATGATGAGGTCCAGTCACCTTCTGGGTGCTGGTGGAGGCTGGTGAATGGATTGGCAAGGGGGGTTATCCTCTTGATGATGGTGGTGGAATCACTTTATAAGAAGTGTGAAAAGTCTGGGGTTTCTCTCTCTGTTGCAGGTTGTTCGATCTGGACCCTGACCTGTTGCCCCTTTTCCAGTACAATTGCAGACAGTTTTCCAGCCCTCAGGAATGCCTCTCCTCGCCTGAGTTCCTGGATCACATTAGGAAGGTAAGGGATGAAGAAGCCAATATGATCAGCGTTGCACAGTGTAGAGCAAATACCCAAAAGGGAGAAGCCCTGAGTAACAAGCTCTACATTGGAGGGCTAGGTCTCTTTATGTCCATTTGTCATGAAATGTCAGACAACTCACTCCCTGAAATACGAACGTTTGTGAAGTTCTGGCAGGGGCAAATCCTCTTGGGTACTGCAATGAGGGCTGGGTGCTGTGTGTTCTTATGCTCTCCCCACAGCTGTTGATTCACTTTGGTGAAAAGCTACACACAGAACAGGAAAGTCCAAGCACTTAGATGTCACCATGATGGTATGATATAAAACCTTTGTTGATGAGAGGCCATGGGCAAAATTCCTGCTGTACCTAAAGGACAGGCATCACCAGTGACCTCCTCCTGAAGGTTCTCTTGCTGCAGCATCAGAGCCTGAAATCCCACATCCCATTCAGTTACCCATCCTCAGGGATAGGTAACTCATCCTCAGACATGGAGGGTAGAAATAGGGAAATAAAATATCTATCTATCCTCTTGGAGGAGCCTAGTGTACTTAATGCAGCATAACAGAATCCCTTCTTTCAGCCCTGAAATGCAGTCATCTCAGGGATGGAATGCTGCAGCTATTTAACGACACGTTGCAGTGCTGCATGATGGTTTGTGACAGAAAATGAAGAAAAATTCCATATCCTACTGAATGGAAAGGGAAAAATTAGGGAGGCAGAATGTAATGATCCATGTTGGAATTTGACCAGGATTCCTCAACACTTGCCAAAAGGGTCATGGGAGCTATAATGGTCACACACTCACCTTCAGGTCTCATCCGATAAGTTACATTTCCAGCATCTCAGTGTCACAGAGAGAAGAGTGCCACTTACAGAATCACTCAGACCACTTGCCATACCACCTGCTGTTCTGCTAAGCTTGTGAGATCTGGTAGGATAACAGCCTCCTAAGGTGAAAAGGTTGTCCCTTGGGTTTGCCTTTGCCAGAAGAAGGAGATGACGTACACAAGTGGAGAGGGCTGTGGCTGTGTTTAACAGAATACAGGTTTCCATCAGGCTCCATGAAGTTCTGACCAGGCTCTTTAGCAAAATGGAGCAGAGCAGAACAGGCCTTCGGAGTAGAACAGCAGGCTAGGAGTGGCCCCATGGCTGATGATGATAAGGCTGTTTTGAAATTTTGTTCCCAGCAGATGTGCTCTGCTAATTCTGTCCTCTCTGGTTTCCCCTGCAGGTGATGCTGGTGATAGATGCTGCTGTGACCCACTTGGAGAACTTGTCCTCTCTGGAAGAATATCTCACCAACTTGGGCAAGAAACACCAGGCAGTTGGGGTGAAGGTGGATTCTTTCTCGGTGAGGCATCTTCTTTCTTCATACTACTTTTGCCACAACATTCTTCCAGCTTCATCCATGTTGCCATTCTGCCCCACCGTGAGTGGCAGTGCATGCATGCATGTTTTCCTCATTGTGTTGAAGCTGGGTTCTAGGTCTTATTTAACTCAGGGCAAGAGAACTGGCAGCCCAACCTAATCCCAGAATCTGAAGCACTACAAGGTGACCATTGATGTGCTCTTCAGGAGCAATCCCATATGCTTGCTCTTTAGATGGACTTGCACCAGCCTGAGTTGCGTTCCTGCTCTTTCTGCATTGCATCTTAAGCTAAGTGGTTAGAGCCTTGGGGTGCCCTTTGCAAGGGAAAACAGCTTCATCTCAGGTTGCATTTACCCGGCACATAGTTACTGAACCTCAGCTCAGGGCATTGCCAGATGTGTGATCACTTGTCTCAGTTCTCCCCTCCCTTCCCTTTCCCAGGTGGTGAGGCATAAATATCCTGATCCCTTATTTCAGACCCTAGCTTCCCCCTATCCTGTTAACGAGCAGGAGCAGAAAGCCTAGAGCATGAATTGATTGTGGAAAGCATCAGGCATGTTAACCTGAAGATATGTAGCTTTGTTCCTTTACCCCCCCCCCCCCAAGTGTGATGTCTTGTGCCATGAGTCATAGTGCTTGGCAGACTGAGCTAGAATCACCACTGGTGGTGAATTATCCCTCTCTGGGGCTTGTTTCTAGCAGCCTGGCTGAGAGAGGCTCTGTGGGGAGCCAGTATGTTTATTCCATATCCAATCAGCTATTCACAGGGAGACAGCAGAACTGCCGTGTCAGTAAAGGGGGCTGAGTTGGAGATGTTGTATTATGTAGTGGAGAATTCCCAGGGTAGGATGGGCTTTGACTACCCAGTTTAGTCTGATACATTGTGGTCTCTACTTGCTGCTAGAAATAGCTTCCACAGTTTTGCCTGTCTGCTTTCAGATGTCACCACCAGCCTCGTCTGGTGCTAACCTAGGAAAGTGTGCAGGTTTTCTACAGCTGGGAGCTAAAGTGAATTAATAATCTTGCCAGAGTTTCACCCCCATCCCTTTCTGCTGGAAACCTTCATTCAGCACTTTCCTGTGCTCCCTTTAGAGGTTCCCATAAAGGGAGCTATGAGGAAGATCAATTGAGAGTGTGTGTGGGAGGAGTTACAAAGCAGTATTGGGCAATGGAAGTTGGTGGGGAGAGGATCCCACAAGAAGAGGTGGATGTGCAGCCTGGAGACGTTTTTGAAAACTGTAGGAGGATTAGGGAGATGGGTAGGAAGGAGGAGTAGGGACAGGATGGCTATAGGTGGCTGTGTTGTCTTGTTCTAGGCAGTGCAACAGGGAAGGCTTTGAACAATGAAAGGCAATGAAGAATACATTCAGCAGGAGAGAAACTGACAGCATTTTTGTACTGAAGCTTCTGCCCTTGACCTCTGATCCTGGTACCTCTATTTGGTTTGCAGGCAGTGGGAGAATCCTTGCTCTTCATGCTGGAGAAATGCCTCAGTACTGCCTTCAGCTCAGATGTGAGAGAAGCTTGGACCAAGCTGTATGGTGCTGTGGTGAAAGCCATGAGCCGTGGCTGGGATGCACGTAAAGAGGGGGAATAGACCCAGCAAGCTTGGTCTCTGGCTTTTCTGTTCCTAACCCAGAAGCAGCTCTGAGGACAGAGTCAGTTCCCCCTTCCAGTCACACCCATTCCAGGGCTATCTCAGTAGCTCTCTGTCTTGTTTTGATCTTACCCACATCTTTGCCTCTGACGATGGTCAATGTTATCCCCTTTAATTACACTGCAGTGAAGCCTGGCATCCACCTCCAGGGAGCAGGGTAGAGCTGGGCTGTACCCACAAAGATGGAATGAGCTTTTCACAAACTGAAGCTGTCATCCCTCAAACTTCTAATTTGTCTCAACGCATAAATTGGTTAATCCTTGTTCTTTATTCCCTCTGCAGTAGCCCTAGAGTAGATCCCTATCCTTTTCCTATGTAAGGTTAATCACAGTTGTGAGCATTTCCTAGGGAGAGGCTGAGTAGTGTAGCTTTTTGAACATGGAACTGGGTTAATCCCAATGTAAGGCTGCTCTTACCAGGTCTGAGCTGCTAGCTGGCTGGATTTGGAATGATTTGGCTGGCTGATTTAACCTGATAGCTAGCTGAAATGCAGCAGCTACCAGGGCTTTTTAAATTGTCTTCCCCTAAAGTAAATTACACAAAGTAAATACAAACACAGACTTTGTATTAGAATCAAAGTGACAGATGCAGCTTTCTCCTGGGAGCAGCTTCCAAAAACCATCATGGTTCTTAGCTAAAGAGAATGTAGCGGGAATTCTTCCTATTTACTTATCATTTACATATTCATAGCTTCCTGGACTCTGAGGGATAACGTCTGTGTCTCACTGAAATGCAGCCACTCTTGGTGTGGAATAAGATGTCGGATTAGCAGCATACAACAATGCTGTGACCCATTTTAGGACAGGAATTGAGTAAGAATCCAATATCCAATTGAAAACAGAAGGAACATTCAGGGGGTAGAATTGGAATTTGATTTGTACCCTGGGAATAAGATCCTGACTCCTGTGAAGTGACCCATGGGATTTTAAATGACCCCACATGGCTATGAACTCGGGTTTGTCTTATCTGAGGCACTGCTCCTTCAGAAGCACAGCACAGTCTATTTGGGGCATTGGTACTGATTGAGGGAAGAGCACATCCTACTGAAGGTCCAGCACTGCTTCCTACAGGACCCGGATTTTCCATGGCGATCTCCCATCCAAGCACTAACTAGGTATGACTCACTGTTATGTTAATGAAACTGCTACCCAGTGTCCCTCACCTTCTCACAAACACTCACATCTGTGGTTTTGGTAGCAGCTCTGTGCCAGCTGGCCAGTTAGAACCTTCCACTGCATACTGTAGGGAGGCGAGTGTGGGCATGCTGGTTATCAAATGCTTGCCATTCACTGCATCTCTGATAGCTGCAGCTTTCTTTTATCCAGAGGGACCCTCCTTCTCTCTCCTCATAGGTTTTTGGGCTACATTCTTCTTTTTTCCTCTTCTGCTACTCTGAGTATGGTACCAGCTCTCCCTTCTTACTGCTTCTCTCTCTGAAAGCCAAGCTGGGTGAATGTGGTAACTCTCCTCTAGTCTGCAACTCCCAGCTAATTAGGGAGGGAGAAGCTAGGCTTGGATCCAGGAGAACAGCACTGTGCCTGTCTGTCCCAGCAGGGAGAGCCAGGTGCTCCACTGTACAGTTTTGAAAGGTGATCAGTGCATATCCAATGCCTCCTATGCTGCTGTAAATGTATGAGGTCTAAGACTTGCTCTCTGCATGTGATGTGGCTGAATGGGCAGCTGCGTGTGATGAATAGACATGTGTGGGTATAAACTACTACACCAAATAAGCCTTCCCTCTCCCACCCAGCTTTCATAGCTCCTTAACCTGATCTACTCTCTGCTGTGTTTTGTGTAATTCCTAAGAGAAATAAACCAGCTGTGTGTGTATGTGCCTCCTAGCCCTGTCTGGACTGTGTTTAATAGACATCTGTACAGCAACAATGTTTGTACTTAAACCACATCTTTCATTCAGTGGCTGATTTAAGGTGACTTAGAAAGGGTTTTTTTTAAATAAAAAAACAAGTTGCTGCCTTTTGGGGCTTAATTATTTCAGAATAAAAGACCCAAAAGGTTAAAACATGGGACTGGGAGAGGGAGGGTTTTATTTTATTTCTGCGTGATTCTTGGAAACTGCACAAATGTCAAGTTTGGCCTTGCCTGGCTTTGCTGGAGGACTGCTTGGTGGCCTCAGATGTCTATTGGGAACTTTTTCCCATGTCCCTTATTAGAAGGAGCAGGCTGTTGAATCTTTAACAAAGATGTCCTTTTTATGAATGGCTCATTAACCCATAGAGTTAAATAGCCCCTAATGGGGTCAAACAATTCTGAGCAGTCAGACGAATAATCCCTTCCCCTCTCAATTGTTCGTCTTCTCCTCTCACTTCCGTGATCATGCCTTTGCGCTAATTCTCCAGTTGCTGTCAGCTGTGTCTACGCTGGAGAACTGAACCATTGCTAATGGAAGCAGTGGCATAGCCCTGCGGGAAAGCCTGTTATACAAAATATTCATGCTAACCATGTTGCTTCAGGTTAAAGAATATTGTGGGGTTTGCCCCAACTGAGCTCCCTACTATACTGTCCCATTGCAGTCACTGCTTTGTATCCCCAGTTACCAGCACAGTACTCAGGATCACTGGCTTCTGGGAGATTTGGAAATGCCTAGTGGGTTACCTTGGTGATCTCTGGAGAATTGTGGGAGAAGACTTCAAACTCCCATAATTCCTGTGGGGAACTCCCATACATCCCCTGGAGCCAGCACCAGTTCCAAGCACTTTCCTCAAAATGGAGGCCAGCTCACGCTGGGTGGGAGAGGTAACTGTGAGTGTTTTCAAACAGCCTTCACAAAGCTCTGAGGGTGAGGCAGTGGAGCATGCTCCAGCAGTGTGTGCCGAGAGCTAGATATTAAAATGAGCCATCCATGGGGTTGCAGTCTGGCTCGCCTTACAGCTGGCTAAGGGAACTGAGAAAGGGAACGTTCCTGGAACGTGAGCTTGCTCTAATCCTGCAGGTCTAACACATGAGAATGGGAGCCCCTGCTCCCTCTGGAAAAGAAAAGGGCAGTGCCCTGTGGAAGCTGGCTGCTCAGTTGGGCAGCAGATTGAGCTTGGATGAATGCTATTCTGGGGTGGGGTAACAAGGAATGCATCGCACAGTAGTGTGATCAAGGGGGCACAGACCTGAATTCCAAATAGAAAACCAAGCAGAGAATCCCTCCTGCTTTCTTTTATCCATCATACAGAAGCTCAATAGACTTTTTTTCTTTGCAAGTCACCTCTAAGGGCTTGCATCATGCCTGCTTATGGGGGAAGCTGAATCATGTTTTGAGGCAAAGCCAGGTCTCCAGGCTTCTAACCTCATGCTTTGATCACTCTATATGCCCTTTGGAGATGGGCTAAAGGGGTGTTCAGGATTGGAGAGTGCAGCAATACAGCTTCTGTATCCCAGATCAGAGAAGGGTCATTTCTCTAATGACCACTGGGGTACTGACTGAGGGTGTTTTGTGGCTTTCCTGTAGGACCACCCTATCATAGCAGCATTTTCCAGGCCACAAGTTACAAAGATGCTTTTGTTGAAGAGGCTTTCAGTCCTATTCTACTACCCTCTCACCCCCCCCCCCATTCCCCACAGCCATACCTTGGCTATGCCATTTTGCATCGGGCTGCATTATGTAATTTTTTAGCCCCAGCTGTGAGAGAGTTTTATACGCAAATGGCTGTAATCAGCTGAGTGGTTTCTTCGAGTGACTGAGTGCTCTGAAGTGCAGAATAACAGTGCTCTAAACAATCCTGTTAGTGTCGATGAACCTTGTTGAGCACCCCTTCCACTCTGATGGAGGGAAGTGAGAGCTATCAGCCTCCTCTAGCTCTTTAACATTGGCTTAAAAGTTAGCATTAACTAACTTTTAATGATCGTGACTCCAAAGCAACCACAAGAGCCATTTTAATTTCTTTGCCTCTGAAACCAGAGGGGAGAAATTCAGTGTTTGCCAGCTGGGAAGGGTTGAAATCAGGGAAGGATTTATTTTGTGTGTGTGTATGTATGCATTTTTTCTGGACAATGGAGTAGAAAATATTATTTCTTCTCATCCCTCCCCAGGATTATGGTGAGGGAGTCAGGAAGTATCACCAATGTCCATGCACCCTGCTGGTGGTTTGCAGTCACTTCGGCCTGGTAACCTCTCCTTCCTGCAGCTCTGTTTTTAATTTGGCAGGGGAACCCAAAGAGCTTAATTCTCATAATATACTCTTCCTCACCTGCCCCTGTCACTCATGCCCTGTCTACTGTACCTGAAACCCTTCCCCAAAACATCTACTTTCTCATGGTGTGGGGTCACTTGCATCAGAGCCTCACACTGCCACCAGGCTTTCCTTGACCTCTGTGCATCCTTTCATTTGACCTTCTGTACCACAGTGACCCTCCTACCGCCAAACTGTCCCCCTAGGCCATAGCTGTCTCGTGTTTAGTGCACTAGACCTACTTCCCCACACCTAGCCATGCACCCTATCTGTATCCTAATGGTTGTGAGCTCCATCAGCCTCCCTCGTCCAAGAGCTTTGCTCCTGAGAATGCCCATTGCATGGGCAGGAAGGGGCACTAACAACTTCACAGGCTAGATCCACAGCCCTGTGCATGAAGTCACTGGAGTCGTCCCGCCCCCAAGATCTGTACAGCCTGGTGCCCTAGTCAAGGTTGCTTCCCTGTCTCCATTGCTGGAGGCTCAGGATAATTTGTCTCTATCTTGCCTGCATTTTATTTAAAAAAAAAAAATCATGATGACGGGAGAAGCAGGAGCTCTGATTTCCATGGTAACAGTACCATGAGCCTGCCAGGGCAGATGGCTGCCTGCAGCAGCACACAGCTCACTGGGTAAGCCCTTCCCGTCGCCCGGAGCATGGCAAGGAGTCCCAGGGAGAGCAGTGCTGGATGAATTGTGCAGCAGCAAGTGCCTGGGGGCCCTGTGCTCCCTCAAGACTTTGGTGCACAGGTAGGCTCTTAGTAGAGATGATACGCTAGAACGGTGAGAACCAAGAAACCCCTTTGCCTGTCACATTCAGCACTTGTGCTAAGCTGTTTTTGAGCAGGAGTGTCCTTAAAGGGGAAAGGCTGCCTGGCTGGGAGGGTCCAGGAGATAAATGTATTAAAGCCTCTGAAGCTATTTTGACTCCTCTATGTGGTGGTTGAGGTCTTAATTTTCACTTCTCTGCTGTCATTTCAAAAGCAGTGATGCAGGGGCCTGTATGCCTTACATAAGGCCCTTGGTGTGACTCTCATGCAACCCTCTTGCCACCCTGCGGGAAAACTGCCCTCCACCGGTAATGCTGTGGTGCCTGCTCAGCCAGCTGTTGCTGCTCCCCTCTGCTGGGTTGCAGACAGATGAGCAGCTGATGAGTGGAGGAGGCAGCTGCGGCAGAGAAGCAAGCACAGGAAGGATGGAGAAGGAAGACAGGGTGGGGAAGGGAGCGCCCACAACTATGTCCACACAGGTATGGGAGCAAGGCTGGTTCCAGCCAGCAGAGGATGGGGGCTGGCTCTTAAGCCATCTTCCATGACCCAGTATTTACATGGAGCCCACCGCAGGGCAAGCTGCATTGCTTAAGGTTTCCCTTTGCATCCAGTTAGGATGCTGCCTTCAGCCTTGTGCTAACTGTGCCTGCAGGTGCAGCTGTCCTGAGCTCCAGTTCCCAAGCTGGATCTGTACAGGGGGCAGATGGTGCTGGGGTGGGGAGCAGCTCTGTGCAGCAGTTCTGCCCTGAAGCCCTGCTTTGAAGGGAGACATGAATGTGCCTCACTGGCACTATTCTATACGCCATGTTTTCTTTCTCCTCCTCCCCTAGTGTGTCCATTACCTCTCCCCCATGTATGCACAAAGTGTGCTTCTGGCTTAAGGTATAAGACCAGGCAAAGTGGGGAACTCTCCTCCCCTGGCTGGAGCAGCACAGCGGATCTTTGGAGCCTGTAGTGGGGTATTTCCACCCCAGGGCTTGGAACCAGCTGGGACATGCCTGTATACTGTGCTGGTACCTCTCTGAAGCTACTGGTTTGGCCTGCAGACTCTCAGCTGTCACAAAAAGAAAGAGCCTCTACCTGCTTTGATTGTGATGGAAACTTCAAAAAGGTGAATGGGGGGAGCCCAAAGTGGAGGAGAGTCGGCAAGGAGCTTGGAACAGTAGCTTTGAGGGATGGAAATCGCTCCATTCGTCTGGGTGCTAGGTTCCTGCAGATGCCAAGTGTTGATAATTTAAATGTCACCATTTAATTCAGCACTGTCTTTTCTCATGTAACAAGAGAGAAGAGAGGGTCACAGATTGGCACAATTTACTTGCAGATATGGTTCTTTTTGGTGCCACAAGCTGGTGGTATTTGCTTGATAGCACTGCTCTCCCCACATGCACAGCTTTTGTCCCTGAGAAAGGGTGGTGGTGCATTCAGCTTAGCCCAGTGGAGCTGAATGGCAACACAACTTCATTTTGAACATCTTCAAAACCTACTGTGAGCAGCCTCTTCTTTTGGTGGCTCACTGGGACAAGTCCCCCCCCCCCCCCCCCTTTGGATCTTTACCTGGACATCTCCCATACTCTAGGGCAAGGCTACTCAACATGCAGGCTGCATGCGGCCCGTAGCGCATTTGTTTGTGGCCTGTGGTGTGGTTTGGGTTTACGCAGGGCTCAACATGTGGCCCGCAGGTGGGAGCCAAAACAAAAAAGCAGTCAATATAATGGTCTTCTGTTGCTATGTGTTTTAGTAGTTAAATTCCTGGACTGTCATTGCTCGTTAAAAGTGCTGTCATGTGGGTGGAAATTGGGTAAATATTGCATTTTATTAATATCAGCAGAACTGATTTAAATGGGGCCTGTGTGTTGTGTAGTCTTGCCTTAATCTTTGTATTCATGCCTGTCAGTGTGAAAGAAGCTATTTGCATATATATTTGCATGTATATGCAACTACACTTAAGTTGTGGTCTGTGGCATGTGCTCTGAGTTATCATTGTGGCTCTTGGGGCTTGCAAAGTTGAGTAGCTCTGGTCTAGGGTATGTTTACACTAGGAAATTATTTTGAAACAACTACATTCAACTTAACTCCCAATTTTACAAAATCAAATTAGCATGTCTCCACTAGGGGGAAGCCTCAAAACTAATCCAAGGCAGGCTCCGTTAATGTGGATGCACTACCTCAATTTAAGAGCTCCAGGAAGCACTAGGGAGTAATCAGTTTGAATTACTCTGGGAAGTAATTATTTCGAAATAGCGGCACTGGAGTGTTCACACTACAACTATTTTGAAATAACTATTTCAAAATTAGCGTCATACCCTGAGAAAAGCAGAAGTAGATTTCAAAATAAGTGGCTCATTATTTCAAAATAACAAGCTTGGTAGTGTGGACATTCTGTTTATAAATTCGACCTAAGGAGGTTATTTCAAAGTAATGCCCTAGTGTAGACCAGAGTCTAGGAGGTTCCATGTGTTATAGGAAGAATCCAAATAATCCAATTGAGTTCTTCCCCAGGGAGAGCATATTCCAACCTCTTGCATCCTGAATCAGAGGGAATAGGTGCTGGGTCAGCCCCCTCTCTAGCCCAGACTGGAGTCCGTGAGCAGGATCAGTTTATTTGACACAATAGAGCTGTGTCGCTGGCAGTGCTGGGCCAGACAGGCTGACAGGAAGGGGAGCTGTTTATCTGAGCACCTCTTCTGTGTTAAAGGGCAGTAAAACAGACCAAGGAAAAGGAGCCACATTGCTACAAGATACTCACTGCAAGCCACTCACTGCAGTAAGAGACCAGCAGGACAGGCAGCATCAGGAACAATCCACCTTCCCACAGACCTGGGCCAGACCAACCAGTGGGTATAGCCAGCACAGGGTGGGGGTTAGTCCAGGGGCACGGATGGGAGGGGAGTAGCTGTCTGAGGGGAGGGGTGAATGCATAGGGATGTATGTATGGGGTAGAGCGTGGATAGGGGTGTATATGCAATGAGACAGCTGTGTATTTGGCTGAATGGCTGTGGTCATGTGTGCAGAACCAATGGGAGGGTCACCCATCTCCTCAGCATCTCTGCTTTTGCAGCTCATTTCTCCTGCTCCTGGTTTTGACATCCCAAGTCCCATTCTTCTGTTTTCCCTGACTTCAGAGCTACTGTGACTTTGCACTCCCACTGTCCCATGGGCCCCCCCCCCCCCAACACTCACCCTGGCATTGACAGGGAGTAAATGTGATGCTGCAGTGGCACCCAAGCTATAGTAAACAAACACGATAAATAAGCCAGCCCTGAGGAGCTGAATACTCCTCCCAACTGCACCCAGCTGCCCTCCCCCACTGCAGATAGTGGGTTTGGTGAGCTAGGCAGCCTTAGAAAGGGACGGCATTATTTTTACGCACTGTAACAGCAGCTCTCTGTGGACTCACCCAGCATCAATGTCTTTCACAGCACACATCCCTGCCTCTCCTGCTGCTTCAGTGAGGTGTGCTGCAGTGTAAACAGGTGGCATTTACTGCAGGCCACAGCTGGGCAAAGTTGTTTTAATCAAGGCACGGTCATAGCGATAAATAACAAGGTACAGAACTCTGGCACATTCCTATAGTGTGACAGCCAAGGGAAAGTCAGACAAGGAGTCAGGGCTCCTCAAGGACACCATGCCACTCACAGGCACTTTGCTTCCATACCAGAGAAACAGCAAGAGAGAGGCGTTGAGGTTAGTTGATCAGGTGCTGATAGCATCAAACTGGCTCCAGCAGGACAGGCAGCATCAGGAACAATCCACCTTCCCACAGACCTGGGCCAGACCAACCAGTGGGTACAGCCAGCACAGGGTGGGGGTTAGTCCAGGGGCACGGATGGGAGGGGTGAATGCATAGGGATGTATGTATGGGGTAGAGCGTGGATAGGGGTGTATATGCAATGAGACAGCTGTGTGTTTGGCTGAATGGCTGTGGTCATGTGTGCAGAACCAATGGGAGGGTCACCCATCTCCTCAGCATCTCTGCTTTTGCAGCTCATTTCTCCTGCTCCTGATTTTGACATCCCAAGTCCCATTCTTCTGTTTTCCCTGACTTCAGAGCTACTGTGACTTTGCACTCCCACTGTCCCATGGCCCCCCCCCCCAAACACTCACCCTGGCATTGACAGGGAGTAAATGTGATGCTGCAGTGTAACCCAAGCTATAGTAAATAAACACGATAAATAAGCCAGCCCTGAGGAGCTGAATACTCCTCCCAACTGCACCCAGCTGCCCTCCCCCACTGCAGAGAGTGGGTTTGGTGAGCCAGGCAGCCTGTGCGCTCACTGGGGAATGTTAGTGCACTAAGAACGCCACCCTTCTGCCTGTCCCAGTCGAGCCGTCAGTCCTCAGCCTGGCCTTCCTACCACACTAAGGAGACCAGGCTTGCTTGCTTTCACTTGGGGGGGGGCCTCATTTGTGCACCAGCATCAGCTCCCCCACTAGCCTGGCTCAAAGAGGGGTTGGCCTCATGGATGCTTGGAGGACAGCAGGGGAGCCAATGTATTTTTTAATCCCTCACACTTTGTTTTTACTTCATGGGTTTATTTGGTGGCTGCTGTGATGGACTGGCCGCTAGAATGGGGGCAGAGTGCAGCTCACATGCCCGCTTCTGTCCCCCCCCCCCACCCCACTGCTCAGTTGCTGGCAGGGCTACATTCAGCCTGAAGCCACACAGCTCAGTAAATAGCACGTTGGCTTGGCTCGCTGTACTCCTGGGGAATGCTGTGCCGCTGCAGTCATGCAGAGCACAGCCCCAACCCATTGCTTTGCTGCCCTGCAGAAAACAATGACTTTCTGAAGGGGAAACAAGTCATGCCACACACACCCCCAGCAGTGTGGGTGTGTCGTTCAGGTGCGTGGCACAGCTAGCAGAGCAGGTAAATCAGCATGGAGCTGTGGGTTCCTCCCCTGTGCTGGTTCCAATGCTAGTCCCAAGTCAGGCCAGACCCTCTTGAAAAAAACCAACCCTTCCCTGGTGGCAGGATGCTTTGCACTCCCCAGACCACATGCATCCTGCCCCCATTGCTCCTCAGCCACTTGGGGAGCACTGTACTTGGTGCTGCTCCCTAGTTCATCTAACCCTTCTGCATCTGGATCCAGACACCCTCCCAATTGAGCCACCCACACCCATCCCGCTGCACTTCTCCCCTGTAGGTGGAGGGGCCCCCCCCCCACTCTGGATCCCTCACTGAGCCACCTGCACCTAGATTCCTCAAATCCCCTCACCCCACACCTGGATCCCACATTAGGACCCTGCTCGGCTGAACCTACTTGCCCACTCTGGTGTGCTTGGGAAGAGGGGCCAAAGCCCCAGGGTCTTTTAGGGGTAGACACAGCCCTTGTGCTGGGTCAGGGTCTGGACTAGTCTCACAAATGAGTCCATGTCGGGGGGGGGGGGGGGCAGTGCGGCGTGATCTCCCACAGGCCTGTGCAGACTCCTCACTGCCATGCGGGAGCTGTCACATCTATTTATTGAGAAATAACATTTGCAGCTTTTTATTGTTTCAGACTTTTTTGGGGGGGGGGGGGGAGGAGAGATTTGGTACAGAAGGCCCTCAAGTAATCACTAGCTGATGCCCCCCTGAGGCTTGCACTGCAGCAGAGCTGAGCCCGTGGGTGACTGTCCTACAACCTCAAATAGTTTTAAAAGCTTACAGTTCACTGCACTGGTTGAGCTTAGTAGTGACAACTGCCAAGTGCTCATCAGCTGGCATGTTAGTGCCAGGTGAATTGGGGCCCTCCAGGGAACAGCCCCTCTACCCTGCTTGCAGCCTATCCACATCTAAACCTGTCTGGTGTGCTTTGCGCCTCTTTGGGTGGGTGTGTGCGTGCAAGTGTGAGCGAGAGCGAGACGAGCCTGTAAGTAAGTGCCAAGTGCAGGTGGTACTGCAATTGGACAGAGCCATGCTTTGGCTGCCTTTGTAAACACTGTGGTGCTAGGTACCTGTTAAACAGTTTCAGCAGCCCACCCACAAGGTGGCTGCATTTCAATGATGGGTGGGGGTGATAGTGGACAGTATAAAAGCCCTTTGCTACCACCAGTGGCATTAGTCTAGCACTGACGTCTCTTTCCCTACCCCTTTGCTCCATGCAGGTCATGCATCAGCAGCTGCTGGCAGGGGAAGTGGGTGTGTGAGAGACCATTCAGCTGTGAACTGACAGCATTTGAGGTTGGAAACCAGGTTCACTAGACTTTAACTCCTTTACTGTGAGCATCAGCCTGGCCTTTGTGCTGTTCATGCTCTACCCTGGGGCTGCATTTTCCCCTTTGCATATTATCTCTCCCCCCCCCCCCCCCCCCGGGTGGAGCTGATGCAGTTAACCCAAGTGTCCCACTTTCTACTCCTCACCTCAGGTTCCCCATCTGTGAGCTGGACTAATGACACAGCCTGCCTTTGGGATAGGCTGAGATCCACAGCTGAAAAGTGCTACAGAAGCACTAGGCTGAGCCTCTCACTTGGTTTAACTGGAGAACTACAGGATTGAAGTCCCCCCCCCCACCTCTATTACTATTAAAGTCTGCTGGAACCTGATGTCCAGTGACAGCTCCGCTCCCTTCCCTCCCCCGCACCCCCCCACATGTGGGCACGTTTCAGACCCATGGGAATGCTGCAGGGCCAGCCAAGACCAGCTTTCATTAGCCACCTAGGAACTTCCAGCATGAGGCTGCTCCACATGTTCTCAAGGCCAGGAAATGGGAACAGAGGTTTTCCAGAAGGGTTCCCCAGAGTAGCTTGTTCAACTACATGCATAAGCCCCTGCATGTATAGACTGCCCCTCCTCCCAGCTGCCTCTTTCATTAATCCCATGGAGACTACATGCATGTCCGGGAGTCATGCACAAAGAGCTGGCAGGCTGGAACATGCTGGTGTACAAAGAGTTAATGCTTCAGGGCGCACAACTCTCCAGTGGGTGCCTGTTAGTCCATCCAGGTGTCAGCACTGTCCCCCTGAGGCACACTGTCTTATCTCCTGTACCCTGTGCTATGGGAAGCCAGGCCCCATATCTGACACTCAACCAAGGTCAAAAGACAGTGCTCAGCATTCACACGCCCAGCCACAAACAGACGAAAGGTGCAGGGGGGTGGGGGGGGGGAGGGAAGAGGAGGAATAGATGACACCCAGGCCCTGCACTGTGACCCAGCTGAAAGGGCAACGCCCCTGCCTTGCTCCTTGGGGCAGCAGCAATGGCAGCAGCAGCAGTAGTGAGTGAACTCACCACAAAGTTAGGGTTTGGCAGCTGCACATGAGGCTGGTTGGCTCCCATGGCAACCAAGGAAGTGCAGGACTTTGCTTCTGCACGGCCCACATTCATTGGCACTGCCTGGGCATTTTCCCTTGGCAGCAGGAGAACAATCCCGTTCCCCAGGCCCACCTCCCACGCTCTCAAAAATCGCTTGACCGCCACGTCTGTCCTGGCACAATGGGTCTGTGCACCCCCAAGCTCCAGTGGCCTTCCCGCAGGGATGCTGAACCAGAGGGAGAGGTGGGGAAAGCAAATAGGGATGCCTGAGGTCTGTGGCGACTGACCCTGACTCCAGGAGAAGGGAAAGCCAGGAGATGGCAGGCAGGCTACTGAGCATGAGATGCACTAGCAGGTGGCTCCAGCAGCTCAGAGCTAGAGCACAGGATGGAAGCAGGAGTCTTCCTGGGGTCTCTCTCACTTCAGTTCTGTCTCCACTGCTGCTCGTTAGACCCCAGAATTTTCTGTGTGCATGAGTGGAAGGCCACCACCCCAGCCCTGGGGCTTGGGCTCCTGCAGGCCAGGAAAGCCATTGCTCTTCAGCAGTACTTGATCCGGTCAGTTAGCAGCACTGGATCCTCACCAGGGCCTCAGAGCTGGTGGCAGGGTTGCTACAGCAGCTCAGGAAGCTTGGGGCCTACAAGATGGAGTTTCCCACCCATTCTCAATACTTGATGCCGGTGTTTCTGTCCAGCTGGTGTTGCCACTGCAGGAGGCTGCTCAGTGGTAATGGACCTGTTCCTCCAGTACAGGCCCAGTTCTGAATTCACCCTCCACAGTCTCCAGCTCTGTCTCAAAGCTCTGCGGGCCGCCCTCCTCGCTGTTCTCCACCGGCTCCAGCCGGTTGCCCATTGTGCCATAGGACTGGTGAGCTGGGGAGGCCGCCGGTGTCAGGCTCAGCTCTGGCTCCTGCAGCACTGTGGCCACGAACATCTGGGGCACAAAGGAGACAAGGGGCTAGCAGCGAGGTGGACATGCTGTGCGCTTGGGCTGGGAAAGAGACCCCTCCCCACACACTCAGAATCTAGGCTGGCTGAAAGCCGGGATTTGACTGGCAGTGAGGTTGGGGCATCTGAGTGTGTTACCTTCCATCCACAAGAGCTGCGCCCCAGGCGATGAGAGGCCGTGCCGGGGTGGAGGCACATCTGTGGAGCTGTGGGAGCCTCGGGGCAGGGCACTTGTGGTTTGTTGTGTCAGAGTGTTATTCACTGCACAAAGCTGAATTCCACAGTGAGGCGACTGGGGCGTGAGGGGCAGGAGATGGGCTGGGGAGTGGAAATACTCACATTTGAGTTGGGGGTTGAGGAGATGCTGCTTCTTTCTGTGTCATTGAAGGCCCCTTCTGACTGCTCGGACATCTGTGACAGGCGGGGGAGAATATGCAGCAGTCAGGGAGAGAAGGAGCAGTCGTGGGGGCAAACCCCAGGACCACATTTTGCTGCAGCACTTGGAGATGATGGAGAGGGAGGGATCATGTTTGCGGCCACTGACGTTGCCTAGCTGCCAGCTAGGATTCACTGAACTGACCAGAGTCCATGCTCAGAGGCAGCCCCACGACAGTTGATTTTACAGCTGCAGTTCTGGGTTATAGGTGGCCACTAGGCAGGAGACTAGGGTTTGCTGGAAAGTGACTTGCACCTACCAGCACAATGGAGCTCAGTGCAGGGTCCCCCATTGCTGCCTATGGTGGGACCCAGCGCCTGTCTAGCCAGGCCACTGCAACTGCACCGCCCGTGCGCACACGCACACACACAAAGCTGGTGATGGTGAATAGCCAGGGGAGATGCTCCATGCAGATCCAGGGGAGTCAGTCCTGGGTCAGCGCCAGGTGCAACTAAATCCTCAAGCACCTCCGTGAATATTTAACCCTGAGAGGCAAGACCCAAACTGAACTGAACTAACAGGGGCAAAGTGATGATGAGTCAGGTCCTGAGAACAAAGGGGCTGCTTCTGTCTCTCACCTGGTAGCTGGAGGGCTTCCTTGGCTGCAGCTTTTTCAGACACAAGCCAAAGAAAGAGAAGAGGATGCAGGATAGAAGAACCACGAAGGTAAAGAGGGTGATGGGGCGGACGGGACCTAGAACAGAGAAAAACAGCCAGGCAGCACTGGAGTCTGCATTGGAGTCCACCAGCTCCATTTCCTACCAGCAACAAGAACTTCTGAGCGCCAGCCAAGATCTTCCCCTCAGCTGGCCAAGCCCTCCCCCCACATGATGAGTTCAGTTGAGATCTCCCCAACATAACCCTTTCCCCATTTCCTTTCTCCCTGTTTCCCCACCCCCCTCCTCCTGTTCCTGACAAGGAGAGGGTCACCATCTGGCTGCTTGTCCCTGAGTGAAGTGAGCCCTGATGCAGATAAGGTCTAGGCCAGGGAAATCCCAGCCCTGAGGCCACCCTACCTAGGCGCAGGACAGAGAAGAAGAGCAGCCAAAACATGCAGAGGATGGGTGCCACCACCACCTGGCTGACGGCCGCCGAATGGATGCGCTGGTTCAGCTTGGTGGGGATGTACACGTAGTAAATGTTGTAGCGATCGACCATGTGCTTCAGCAGCATGTAGAGCAAACCTGAGCCAGGAGGATGAGAGGGTCAGCACAGGTGCCTCCATTGGACAAAGCTGAGGGAGGGGGAGGGGAGCACGGAGAGAGCACCATGGCTAAGGGAGGAGATGAGGGACTGGGTCAAGGAGAACAGTCCATAAAATCAATGCCAGTGGTGACATTTTGGACCAAGGGATTCGGCAGCTGATCCCTGCTCACCTCTCTGTACCCTGGGCTGGTTCCCCAGTCACTGCATGGTGGGGGTGGGGGATTCAGCAGGAGGCCAATGAGCCCAGACAGAGCTGCCTTCTGATGATCATCTCACCTCCCAAAGAGACAAACAGACTCTCCTGGGGAACATGGGTGTGGGTGAGGCTGCTTCCAGTGCTGGGGTTGGGTCCAGAGAAGAAGGTGAGGGGGCCAGGCTGGGAGCACACAGGCCTGGCCCAGACACTCACCAAAGGGGACAATGATGGGGCAGGTGATGCTGTAAGTCATGACGACAGCAAAGATGCAGCAGGTCCAGGCGTACTCCAGCCCGAACTGGAACTCATAGGCTTGGCTCTAAGGTGCAAACAATAGCAAAGTTACCTTAGTGCCTCCAGACTAGTGTTTCTGTGTGACAGCATCAGCTGGAGGCCTCAGCTGAGACTGGGGCACCTTGTGCCGAGTGCTGTACAAATGCACAGTGGAGACAGCCCCTCTCCCAGACAGCTCGCACTCAATATGGACAGACGCAAGGCAGAGAAAGGACGTATTGTCACCACACCATAGAAGGGGAACTGAGGCAATGAGCGATGACAGGCTTTGTCCCAGTTCAGTCAGGGAGTCTGTGGCAAATCAGGAACTGACCCTGGCTCTCGCAGCCCATAGCCTTCTCCCCATCCCCACACTTCCCCACATCTCTTCCAGGGCCTGGCAGCAACTCCCAGTCCATTATGCTTCCTTTTTTCCTTTATAATCCACCCAGTTAACACAGCACAGCCATTGCCCACTGACCATGGAGGGGATTCTCCTTCAGAGCTCGGTGCTGCTGCATCTCACATAGACAACAGTGTCACCACAGAGTGACATGAGGTACCCTGCTGCCTTCCTGCCAGCCCCAGAGGGACTGGAACTAAATCCAACCCCCTGCAACAGCCTCCAGCCACCAGCCTGTCCCCAGAAGCACTGGGACCAGACCCCACCTCCTAGGAAGCCTAGGCCCCAGCCCCAGCTTCCTGGGTCTAAGAAGTTGAGTTTCTGGTCAGGACACTGGTGACAGGATCTGGCGGGTCTGTGTTCCTGGGAGGGGTGTGGTGCCTGGGCAGGGTGTGGCTGTGGATGTACAGGGAGCGGAGCCATGTACCCGCTTGATGTGGAGCCGCTCTGGCTCAGACTTGGCAAAGAAGAGGCGGGCTGCGTAGACGATGAGGTTGGGGATGCGCAGCAGCTCCATGGCCGTCCCAATCAGGCTGGATGTGATGACGTAGTTGACAAAAAAAGCGCCGTTATCCGGCAGGAAAACGCACCTGCTCCCAGAAACAAGAAGGAGGGAAGAGAATGAGACGTGCCCCCGGCAGATGGCCAAAGAAGAGCTGTGCCAGGCTCGTGCCTGAAGCACTCCAAGCTGCTGCCCAGAGTGCAGGGGGGACAGCTGCACGACTGCTAGGTCCAGAAGCTTAGAGCCCCGTCTGCTCAGGGGATTGCTCAGAAATGGAGGCCAAAGCATGGGGCATCCCAAAACAGTGCAGCCAACACACAGAAAAGGCACAATGTAATTCTCCTGCCCCTCTACACACCCAGCTATGCATTCAGTTCCCCCTAGCTCCAGCGTGTACATCCCAGCACAAACAGGGCTCCACACCGCTCAGGCCTGCTGGTACTTACTGGAACTTGATATTTGCCTCATCCAGGAAGTGAATGTCAAAGAGCCAGTGGAAGAAAAGATCTAAACTGGATGAGGAGAAGGGAGAAGAGGTGCTGGTTAGACGCGTGTGACACAGACAGGAGTCTCTCTCGCGCACACTCACAGCCAGCAGAAAAATCCTTGTACCGCACCTCTCCCTTGCCCATCGTTGGGACTATGTCTAGACTACACTGATCTATTGGAAAAAGGTACGCAAATTGTGGAGTGCAATTTGCGTACCTTTTTCCAATAGTTTTTTCGGAAGAGGCTTTTCCAAAATTTGGCCTGTCTACACTGGGCCAAATTTCGGAAAAGCCTCCTCTTTCGGAAGAGCCCTTCTTCCTCGTGGAATGAAGAAGACAGGGCTTCTGAAAGAGTGTGTCTGCTCTTCTGCAAAAAAAAGCGGAAGAGTAGACGCGTTCCCTGGGTGCGGCAGAGTTTTTCTTGGATACCTCTGGTATCCCGGAAAACCCTGGTACTGTAGACATAGCCTAAGCTTCCCTTTGGCACAGGGCCTGCCCTGGGGTTGGAAGCATGTTGTGCTTTGGCATTGTACGCATAGCAACAATACAGATCCTAATCAAGGCTGGCCTGTGAAGGAACAGCTGGTGCACATGGTGCGGATTCTGGCAAACCCTGGGGTGGCACTTACGGAAGGACTTGGTTACAAGACCTGGGAGGGGACTCCCCACAGAAAGGGTCAAACCTATGAAGGAGCCTAGTCAAAAGCTGACAGGAGTGGTTGCTGCTTCTGCACCGCACTCTTGTCTTGATGCTTTGGTCCCTTTGAACATCTCTGGCTGCACAAGGCATCTCTAGCTGCGGGGCCAATGCCCCAGCACAGCCAGAGTCCCTAGACAGCAGAAAGCTGTCAGCATCTGGGCTCTGACTGAAGGATCTCCGGGCTCTGACCAGACCCGGCTGTTAGGACAACCCTTTGCTGCCACAGGCAGCTGAGGGCAAATCAGCCCCATGGCTTCTCTAAGTTGTGCTGGAAACCAAACCAGCTGCAGAATAAGAACACTCAAAAGATGATTAAAACCACCTTTGTCCCCAGACCAGGACCCTGAACTGAGCACAGCTTGAGGAGAGCTGAGAACAAGGTTCCTATGCACACCTGGCTAAGGAGTCCCTTTGCAGATCAGCTGGACAAGAGGGGCTAATACCCAGGGTCATTTGATCTAGCTCCTACTCAGGAAGGAGAGGGGCTGGACAGTGGAGGTCCTTGGGCTGAGGGGGTCACCCGGGGAGAGTTTGGGGACAGGAAGCTCCCAGGAACAGACAATGCCTATGCTGAGAGAAAAGAAGAGAGTGCTTTCTGGCTAACAGGCGGGAGAGCTGGGCCTCAGCTGGCGTCACTGCAAGCAGCTGTGCTGCTTTTGCCATTTCTGTCTGATGCACTGTCAATCAATTAGACCAGGCAGTTCCCTGGAGGGAGATGCTTCCTTCCCTCTCAAAGACAAACTGGCCCAGTCCAAAGCCCCTAAAGCTACAGGACTGGCCAAGGAGCAACTACACAGAGAATGGTGAACAAGCAGCTATTGATTTGCAAGATCCTGTTTGAGGGGGTGCTGGGCTGTGGCAGTCCTCCAGAGGAGCCCCAACACTGATGCCCCCTGGAATATGCAGGGTTATTAAAGACACTACTGAGCATTGCCCAAGAGTCAGGAAGCTCATCTTGGCATCCTGGTCAGTTTCCACCTGAGCAATTCCGTGCTTCCTATCTAATTTCCTGTTATGTCTCAACCAGGATACACTACACTTCCCTTGCTGCCTTAATTGGTGGATAGAACTGTTTAGTGCTTAGAACAGCAGGGTTCTGTTCCAGAGACGGCTGCATTTCAGTGGTCGATGAAGTAATCCTGGCACACACAGGGTGTGTCCAGACTACTGAGGTTTTTTTTAAAAAAGTGGTCTTTTTTCGAAAAAACTTCATCTGGGTCTAGACTGCTGTCGCGTTCTTCTGAAATTAAATTGAAAGAACGTGGCATTTTTTTCAACATTGGGAAACCTACTTTTACCAGGAAGAACTCCTTTTTGCAAAAGAGCTCTTTCAGAAAAAGGCGTTCTTGAATGCAACCAGGGCTTTTTTGAAAGAGAGCATCCAGATTGCCTGGATGCTCTCTTTCAAAAAAGTGGATTTCTTTTTCAAAACCCTTGTGGCTGTCTAGACGATCTCTTTCGAAAGAGGCTTGTAGTCTAGACGTACCCATAGTTGCTGTAAAATACTTCGGGATTGATCCCTCAGGACGAAGAGCTCCAGGGACATATTTATAATTCTCACTTTACAGGAGAACGCACGTGGACTGTACCTGGTCAGCCCCAGTGAGGGCAGGATGATCACCATGAACACCAAGAAGAAGTAACACTTATGCATCGTGACTTGATTTTCATTCGACCTACAGAAAAAGGAAAAGATCTTTATACATTTTGGAGGCAGAAGAGAAACTGGAAGGAGAGATGCTTGGGCCCGATTCTTTGTTAGAGCAGAGCACTAACTGAGGAAGGTGGGGATTCTTTCCCTAAACTGTGCAGAAGCCCCGGTATGGGAGCAGGGTGTGGTGATGCCATCTGGGGAGCCCCCCACCCTCCCAATCCTACTCTCTCTCTCTAAATCTCACTACTTCCCACTGTAGTATTTGCAGCTGGAAAACTGACTGTCGCTCGCAAGTAGCAACTGCCAGCTTTACTACTCACCCACGAGTCACGGCTGGATCGCCAGCTCAGAACATTCAGTGCCAGAGCCTGGAGGCTCACATGTTGTGCTGGGGGACGGAATATGGCACTTGCAGGGGATGCCCATGGGAGGACCAGGGCTGGGGGACACTGGCTGGCTTGGGCCACCTGCAGGGGGTACTGTTGAGTGGGGCATTGTGAATAGAGCAGAGCAGAATGCAGCTGGACAACCACAGTGGGACTGCTGATTACAGCCATGGGGAGGCATTAGTGGAGCCCAGGGGCAGGTTTAACGCAGATAAAGGGAGAGGAGGGGGGACTCCATTGGCTAACTAAAGGAGGTTTATCGGGGGGCAGCTTTGAGAACCCCTCTGCTAGCAGGTCATTTTTAAAAAGGAAGATGCCTGCACCTCCATCCACAGAGGCATGCATGGAAACAACTGCGCATGGGCCCATTCAGCTTCACTTGTTCTACAGCTTTGGAAATTCAGGACCTGTCTGCACCATAACTGAGTGCCCTCGAGTGGAGTGAAGCACTTGTGTGTGCAGATGCCAGGGGGCTGCTGAGGTGGGAACAAACAGTACAGCCCCTAGCACAGTAACCTGGCCAGCGTAGACAAAGGCAGAGGGAGCGATCTCTCAGGGCATGGAACTGCCTCCTCAGGGACTGACTGGTGGCCTGTTTTGCCCAGACTGGACAGCGGCCTGGGGCATGGACTGTATGGACCAAGCCCACCGTGATGCCTGGAGATGGACTAGAGCAGTGTTTCTCAACCTTTTTTTATAAAGTACCCCTTTAAAAAAAATTATAAGTACTCTCAGTACCTACAGTTTTCAGACACAATTTTTTTTTCTACCATTGCAACAACGTTCGTCCAAACAACTTAATCACAGCAGGGCGGGCGATGAAATTTTTGGATGTAAAAAGTACAAAAATAATAAAGCGCTATAAAACTTAAAACAAAAATTCAGTTTTCACCAAATTTCAGTTGTGTTGACGTACCCCCCAAGACTTCTCTCCAGTACCCCTTCTCTCATCGGATACAACCCACAAAGCTCATGATACCATCTACATGGTTTTTTAGTCTTTAAGGTGCTGCTGGACTATTCGTTGTTTTTGAAGTTTTTCCAGTTACAGACTAACTCGGCTACCCCTCTGAAGCTCCTGAGGGGAGAGGCAGGCCCCAGGGGTAAAGGTCAGAGTGCACAGGTGGCGAGTTACCTGGTCCAGTGTGACTCGAAGAAGGCGGAATAGTACACGACAAAGGGCAGGAACACAGAGAAGGCCCAGAGCAGCAGCGTGGGGAAGAATTGGGTGAGGACAGGATTCTGGGGAGAGGAGAGGAGAGACCAGAGACAAGCTTAGGACCCCGCTGGGCTGGTGGGAGGGCAGCTGAGATAATCGTTCTGCACTGGTGAGAAGGCGAGGCTGAGGACAGAAGGCTTGACTGGGACAGAGCAAGCACCCAGGCCCCTAGCTACAGCTCACAGCTCACTGGGGAGGAAGGGGCTGGCTTCATGGCAGCTCTGGAGCAGCCAAGCACTCGGTACAGTCTGTAATGGTCCCCCCACACTCACAAAGTTGCCTTGTCCTTTGGGCTCCCCACGCTCCCCAGGCAGTGATCCCATACCTTGGTAGTCACGCATACCAGACCTCATAAAGAAAGCCAGAGCCTGAGGACACCTCCATCAGGGACGTGTGGCTGCCAACCAGCTGGGTTCTCCCCTTCCCAAGATGATGGCCATTGCACTCATGGAGGAGGGAAGAGGCATGGCCCTCCTCTTCTCAGGGGGCAGAGAGACAGGGCACACCTCTCCCTCCTCAAACTAACATGGAAATGGGTAACCCCCTAGGCGGGTCCCTGAGTTGGGGGAATCAGCTACCTTGAGGCTCTCCACCGGCTGTGTCACGTTGAACATGTCTATGGTGTTGACGACGATGGCAGGTGTGGTGAGGAAGAAGAGGAGGATGAAGAGGCAGAAATTGAGGAGGACAAATCGCACCCACCATGACGAGCCACGGACAGATAAATTCTCCCTGTGAGAGAACAGAGTATCCAGCAGGTGGAGCACAGGGAAAGGCAAGGCAGTGTGGTGACTGGGGTGTCTTTCCTGGCCGGTAGGGAGGAGGCTCTCCCCACTTCAGAAGCCTGATCCTCCAGCTCCCTCCCATCTGCCCCTTACCTTCCCCCCACACCACCCACATCCTTTCTGACTATTCCAGGGCTTCTGCTTTTGGGTTTCCTGCTATTAGTTCTCATCCCACCCCATCTCAACATCACCAGCCCCTGCACTGATCCACCCGTAACAGGTACTGGGGGCATCCCCAGGGACCAGGAGAACCAGCACAATGGGTTCTCTGTGCCCCCTGCAATGAGCTCTGGATTCACCAATGCCAGGGAAAGCCTGGGAGACACTTTGTTTTCCCCCTCCCTTGCCTGGCCCAGCTGAGACTTGCAAACTTGCTGCACTGGTGTCACTGCTCAGACCCTGCAGAGGGAACTTCTCAGACAGAGATCAGAGAGAATTAAACCCTTGGATCCACCTCATGCCTGGTGCCCTTCCATCAAGCTGTGCGGGGATTTACCAGATGATGTCACTGGGGGCAGGAGCATAGCGGACGCCCCAGCTGTGGGACTTTACCACCGTGGTCACAGAGGATTGCTGAGGGTGCCTGCGGCAGTGGATGCGGCTGTAATCCTTCAAAATCCTACAGGAGAGAGGAGGCAGAGGAGACCTTGGCTCATGGGACAGATTCCTGCTCTCATATATGGCCACGGCTACACTACGAGCCTCTTACAGAAGAGTAAATGCAAATGGAGTGCTCATTTGCATATGTTGCGCTCTCATTTGCATTTCCTCTTCCTTTCCCTCTTGTGCAAGAGCCATTCTGCCTCAAAAAATGAGGTATACAGGATTTTGCGCAAAAGGGTTTTTTTGCGCAAAACGGACCCATCTACACTGCTTGTTTTTGCGCAAAAACCTCTTCCGCAAAAGCATCGGCAGAGAATATGCAAATGACAGCGCGACAAATGCTAATGAACGCTTCATTTGCATTGTCTCTGCTGACAAAAGGCTGCAGTGTAGACGTAGCCTCAAAGGTCACTTCCTCTGCTGATATGACAGGCAGAGTCAACCTGAGACAGAACAACCATTTGGGTTTAGCTGACTGAACATCAGCATCCACGCAGAGCTCCTGGATGGCTTCAAAGTGCCAGGGCCACTGACAGTCCCACCCCCAGATCTGGGATGGACAGGAACAGACTAACAATCCCTGGTCCCAAACCTAGCAGGGGAAGGAGCTAAAGAGGCCAAAGCTGCTTGTTACTTCCACAGCCCAGAGCTGTGTGAATTTCAGGTTAATTTCCCATGGGGAGGGGGAAATGTGTCGGGGAAAGTTATTTTCAGCCTGCCCAGGGGGCCATTCCTAGCTAACAGGGCCTCAGCCCAGCTCTCTCAGGGGCCGGCACTCACACTGCTGTCATCCTCTCATCCTGGAAAGTGACGAAGGCCATGTCAAGACGCTTGAGCGTGATGCGGTTGCGCTCGGCATTGAACTCATCGGTCAGTTTCTCCTCCAGCTCCCCGTAGTACTGCTCAGCATCCACCTGAAGGGGGAGAAGAAAGATCACGTTAAAACAGAGCTCTCCTCTCAGAGGGACGGGGACTGACATCCCAGCCAACCACCAGGGATGAAATCTGGGGGCTGCCACATCAACACTTGGATTGCTTGCTGTGGGCCAGGGGCTGCGCAAATGGCAAGAGGGGATAAGAGGAGCTGGTTTGGTTCATCAAGCTCCTCCTTCACCCATGTGAAGGAAATAAGGATTCCAGGAAGGACCTGGGGCCTGTGGTCCAAACTAGGGCAGGAGATGTATTCCTGCAGTGCCTAAGGAGGCACTGCTTGGGAACCATGCTGAAGAAGCTGAAACTCCCACTACCACAAGTATGTATAACTCCAGCATCACTGGGATAAAGGCTATTGGGTGCTGGCCCCCACACTGTCTACCCTCTCCCTAAAAAAACAGGGCAGAACCAAGGGACACTGAGCCATAAGGTCACTACATCCTCCTCCTTCAGATTGCTCCTCAGGACTCACGCCAGCTGAGATGCCTATGCAACACCAGCCAGTGACTGATGCATAGAATGCTGGAGAGAACCTGCAGACACACCTATGAATTTTAAACCTTCCTCTCTCTGGTTGTGTCCCTCTCCCACCATGCAGAGGTATTCCCTGTCTTCTTAGGCCACTGTCCTGAAAGGAGCTGCTCTGTGTGGGCAGGGTCTATCCTGGTGCACATTGTGATCTGCCAGTGAGGAGTAACTTGTGGGATCTTTGCTAGTCAGGGCTTATATTTTTCTGTGGGCATGTTCAGCACCTAGTGCAACGGGGCCCAGATAATGATTGTGCAGAAAAAGATATTAAGAAACAGTGTTCAACAGCTGACAAATGCTAACTCAGGATGCACAGCCACAGTGAGTCAGCGGTGGTGGGGATGTGCCCAGAGATGTGTGTGAGAATGAGAGGGATTCTGCATCATTCCAGACTCCCCAGGCAGACACACAGCTTGCAAAAGCACAACCCTGTCAAGGAGACAGCTGTCTGGGTTGGAACAACAGCTGCAAGCAGCCACTAGAGGGCAGTAGCGGGCAAGTGTTCCCTAAATACACCATTCAGGCTCCCATCAGTGTGGGTGCCTGGGTCTGGGTGCCCGTTAACCTCGCTAATGCTCTGGGTTGTTTACTGATCTGTGGACAGCTGCCTCTTGCGCTGAGGGTTCCTTGGCCATCTCAGCAGCGGTGAGGTGCTGGAGCCTCCTTTCCTGCAGTGTGCATGGTGGGAAGGAGCCAGGAGAGCAGCACAGCTCAGACGCTGTCACAGGAGCACAGCAGCAGGAGGGAGGGAAAATCAGGAGAGACTCCCATCAGGTCGCTGTGGGCCAGTGTTACCTGTTCGAAGGCGCAGCTGCGGCAGCAGAAGAGGCGGGCACAGGGGTGAGTTTTAATCATGATTTTCCCCTCTTTCTGTGCCTTGGTGGTAAAGTAAAGTCGTCCCTTCATCGCCTTGCGCCTGCCAAGAATGGGATCGGAGAGGACACTTCAGGAGGCCTCCCAGAAAAGGGAGCAGCTCCCCTAATTTGTTGGAAAGGAGCCTTTCTCCCATCTACACCCAGATGCTCCCTGTGTCCTTCATAGCATGCTCCGCCCCAGCATGCCAGGCCATGAGTACCCCAGACATAGCATGGTGGACAGGGACAGAGGGGGGGATGCCTGGTGGGCCCATGCTGCTAGGCATGCTCCTCCTGGCATGGGGGCTTGGTGCCATGCCAACACTAGGAGGGGCCAATGCTCACTGGCACTAGAGAGACCTCAGGGACCCAGGCACAGCCTGCCAGACAGGTAAGGGCAACAGGAACCTCAAACAAAGAAGCCTCAGCTGTCCAGGGAGGCCTGTGCTGTGTGATTTTTTTCCCCACCAGCCCCCGGGACTCCTGAGGCCATATGGACGAGTGGGGGTGCTCTGTTCTTTGCCAGGGTGACGATGGCTGAGGAGACGCCTGCAGAGGCGGTGCGAATGCAGACTCTTGAGCCCGTCCGTGGGTGATGTGCAGGCACAGCGAGAGAGCTTCATGCAGCTCCTAGGGAGGTCAGAGCCACAGCACAGACTCACCTCTCTGCATCCAGCTTCATCAGCTTGCGAACATCAAAGCAGAACTGGACATTGGTGACAGTACAGCTGGGATAGGCCTCGCTGGGGGCACAGACAGAGACAGACATGAAACTTTCCCCTCCAGGAGGCTGCAGAAACTCCAACCAATCACTTTTCCCAGCCCCGCACTGGCTCCTCTTCAGCTCTACAAGGAAGCTGGGATTTCTGAGGGGGACAGCCTTCTTGCCCCAGGCACTAACTAACTCCCTAGGAGATGTGTCTTTCCCTGGGCAATGATGGATGAGAAGAAGGGAGGATAGCTGTATTTTCTGTACCTGCCTTTGCCATGACAGCCAGCAGGGAGCAGAATCACCTTCTCTATTACCGGAGACCTTTGGCTTCAAGCACCATCACCTACTTTCCACACTGATGTTCCTCTAATGTTTCACTGCTCACCCAGGCCCTGGGTGTCCCAACCTGCCTCCTTTCAATGAGTTGTCAAGAATCAGCAGAACCAGGGCAGGGAAGCTCACAGAGATGGGCACAGATCAACCATCTGCCTGCCATTCTACTCACTGAAAATGCTTAATGACAAGGGAGGAGTCTGTGATCTCCTTGGGAATCCGGGTGACCAGCAGTGTCCGGGCGACCTGGGAGAGGAAAAGAGGAGCTGAGACAGAGGGATCGGAGAGCAGAACCAGGCTCAGTTTTGTATTCACAACACTCCCACCTCTGCAGCACCTCACATTCTCCCTGGAAGAAAGGTCAGTATCTTTTCTTCCAGGGAGAATGTGAATCTTTTCTTATTGCACAGATGGAGAAAACTGATGCACACAGAGGAGAAGGGACACGCACAAGAATTGGTGACAAAGCTGGGATAGAATCCAGAAGTCCTGATTCCCCCATACCCAGCCCTTGCCAGTTCACTACACTCCCTCCAAGAGGGGGGAACAGAACAAATCCTGACTTCTAGTTCCAAGGCATAACTACTCAGGCACACACTCTCCCTTTGCTGACTCCCTGCTGTAACCACTAGACACGACCCGCTGTAACCACTAGACGTGACCACTTCTGACGCTCCATGAGATAAACTCAGCGCCTCGACAGCCAAACAAACAAGTTTCAACTTGAGGGGGGCAGAAGTGGTGCACAAGCAGAGGATTTCTTTAATTTTAAGGCATATTTGGGAGAAATCCACCTTCTCTTGTCCAGTAAACCCAACTCCAAGCCATCTGTAAAGATCTACTGCCATGGTCACCAACCCATCGATCGCGATTGACTGGCTGATCGGGAGGGTTCGACCAGTCGATCGCAAGGCATTCAGAGCCCCCCCAATTCCTCCCACCCCCAAGAAGCCCCACTACCTACCTCCGAAAATGGAGATAGTGCTGGCTTCCCGCGGGGTGGAGGGAAGTCCGGCAGCTGCGCGCCACTTCCGGGGTTTCCGGAAGTGTGCTGCCTGCTCCCCTCCTCCAGGTCTGTGGCGCGCCAGGAGGAGGTAGGAGTCCCAGAGGAAGGCACATGTTGGGGCTGGGGGGGGAAGGAGAGGAGAGGCACGCACCGGGGCTCCCCTCCTCTGTGGGGTAGGAGGTAGGAGTACCGGGGGAAGCACGCACTAGGGCTTCCCTCCTGGGGGGCGGAGAGGGGAAGGGAGGCGCACACCGGGGCTCCCCTCCTCTGCGGGGGAGGAGGTAGGAGTCCTGAGGGCAAGTATGCGCCGGAGGGGGAGGGGGGAAGGAGTCCCAGGGGGAAGCGCGTGCCGGAGCTCCCCTCCTCTGTGAGGGAGGAGGGAGGAGTCCTGGGGGGAAGTGCATGCCTGGGAGGGGGAAGGAGTCCCAGGGGGATGCGTGCGCTGGGAAGAGGTAGGAGTCCCGGGGGACGAGCGCGCCAGGGCTCCCCTCCTCTGCGGGGGAGAAGGGAGGAATCCCGGGGGAAGCGCGCACTAGGGCTTCCCTCCTGGGGGGGGGGGGGGAGAGGGGAAGGGAGGCATGCACCGGGCTCCCCTCCTCTGCGGGGGAGGAGGTAGGAGTCCCGGGGGGAAACGTGTGCCAGGGCCTTCCTCCTTTGCAGGGGAGGCAGAAGAAGTCCTGGAAGGAGCCTCTTGCCGGAGCTTCCCTTCTCTGGGGAGAGGGGGCAGAGAGGCGCATGCCAAGGATTCCCTGCTCAAGCCAACACCCTGCCCCCTGTTCCCACTGGCACTCTGCTCCCACTGGCATCCTGCCTCCGCCGGCACGCTGTCCCCACCCCAGCACCCTGTCCCTTGCCTCCACTGACACCCTGTCCTCTGCCCCAGGCCCTTGCCCCGGAATCCACTGGCCCTCTGTCCCTTGCCCCAGCACCCATTGGCACCCTGCCCCAGCACCCTGTCCCCTGCCCTGGCACCCAGTCTCCTGCCCCAGCACCTACAAGCACCCTGCCCCCTGTCCCAGCACCCATTGGCACCCTACCCAGCACCCTGTCCCCTGTCCTGGTACCCCCTGGCACCCTTCCCCAATACCATGTGCCCTGCTCCCACCAGCACAGTTGGGGTCACATTAGTGAGGCTTGTGGAGGTTTTGGACGAGTTTTTATTGTGCATCTCACTTGTGTGGCCCCAACTGACTTTTCTGTGGGTCAGTGACCCCTGACTCAAAAAAGGTTCCCTGCCCTTCTCATAAATAAAGACAATGCAGAAACTTTTTGTGTTTGACGTAGTATTTTATTTAAAAATGAAGCCTGGCCAACAAACCCCCAATTGGAGCCAAGCCCCCATCTGCCCACAGCATCGTAACACTCCTGCACTCCCCCTTCCCCCAGACCCTCAATCTGAACCTATCATACACTGGAACCCCCTACACTGAGCCCCTCACATACCCCAACCCAAATTCCTGCACCCTCATATCCACAAGCCTGTGGCTTGCTTAGTACCCTAACCCTACATCTGACCCCAACACTGCCCGGCCTGAAGCCCCCTCCCCGACCCAGCATCCCCTTCTCCACCTCCTCCTGCATCCAGATTTCCTCCCAGAGCTTGCACCTCTCACCCCTTCCCACACCCAAATCCCTCATTCCCACCCTGGAGCCTACACATCCTTCCTCAACCCAGCAAGGGTAAGGCTAGACTGCAGCAGTTTTTCAGGATTCCAGAGATATCCCAGAAAAACTCATCTGCATCCAGGGATGCATTTGTTCTTCCGCTTTTTTTAGTGGAAGAGCAAACATGATCTTTCGGTCCCCCCTATATTCCTCTTTCCACAAGGAATAAGGGGGCTTCCAAAAGAAGGGTTTTTCTGACATTTGGTCCAGTCTAGACAGGCCAAATGTTGGAAAAACCTCTTCCTACAGAAGAATTGGGAAAAAAAGCAGAAGTATAAGGGTTGGGGATAGCAAGTGATGGAGAATAGAGAGGAAGGGGCGGGGCTTTGAGGAAGGGGCGGGGCAGTAGATCTTGGCTTGTTCTGTCATTTAAAAAGTGATCTTGGGTGTAAAAAGGTTGGAGACCACTGATCTACTGTATTCTGTGGTTCCTGTAACAGCACAGATGGCAAAGGACAAGTGAAGTTGTGCAGGGCCCCCTTGGTTTGGGAGGGGCAGAACAGGATTGGGGGCAGTTTACCTTCTCATCCTCTTTGTATTCGAGTTGAACAGAGTGATGAGCCATACAGAGGATGGTGATAATGAAATAGATGAGAGCGAAGATACTGTGCAGCCACAGGAGACGGTCTCTGTGCAAGAAAAAAGGAACAGATCCACATCCTGACAAAGCAGCCTCTCACTGGAGATCAGTCAAACCCACTGCAGTCCCACCATCCTCTCCACTTAGAAGGCAAGCTGAGGGCCCATCATGGTGTAAATCAAAAGCACATGGCATCTGTGCTCAGAGCTGCTGCAGTCCCAGCCTCTTCCAGCACAAGGTGCTCTAAGGAATGGGTGCAGGAGGGCAAGCCCAGGGAGTTCAGTCATTGCAGTTCTAGCCCCTTCTGATAGAGCACCAAAGGGAATGCTGCAGGAGTGCTAGTTGAGCTGCTGAAGGAATAAGGCAGGAAAACATGTAAACTGAAGCTGCTCCATACCAGCCTTTCCTGGCAGGAGGAGCTGTACTGAATGGTGTAGGAGTGGTGGCTGGGCGGTGCTAGCACCAGCTATGGCAGTTCTAGCAGGAGATGCATTTAGTGCACAGTCTAGGAATGCAGGCTCCCGTCTTTTCTTGCACAGCTGTCCATGTCTGGCCATCAACTGCTCGCACATCTGTGCAGTGCAGCAGACATGGGGATCTTTATGAGTCATGTAAAAGTAAACCCTGTCCCTGGTCCCAGAGGCCAATCCCCACCCTGCTGATGGTCTAAGCCTGTGCTCTGGTGGCCCACTTGCTCCTGGCAGCCACCCCACACGCAGCGGAGAGCACAGTTGCAAGGTGTGGGGGGAACGTACTGTGTCGGGACGTTGGCGATGGTCGTCCGGCCAAAATGAGCTGGACTGTTTCCTGGAAGAGAAGAGGTCAGGGAAGCATGGAGGTCATGGGAAAGTTGCGCATCTCAAGAGGTTCAGGCCCAGAACATAAACAGCTCCCCCATCCCGGGTATCCTCCTGGCTCCTTTCTCTCTACTGCTTCCCTAGGGTTTCTCCTGGCCTCCTCCTGCAAGCCCCAAAACTTCTCTGATCTCCCCCATTTCTGATACCCCACAGCTGGCCACAACTCACACCCCATGGGACCAATCTCCCAGGCATGACTGCCTGCACTGGACCAGTCTTTTGGGCACCACTCCTATGCCAGGATTCCACATCCCCAGATAACTGACAGCATCATTCCCCAATCCTGCTTGGTGCATGATGCCCACCCACGTGCAGTGGGAATCTGTGTCCTGCCACTGGGGTCACCCCTTGGGCTTGGAGAATGACCTACCCATGAGGTCCCCAGAGAAGTTGACAGGCAGGATGATGGCCACAGAGAGCACACAGATGATCATGACCAGCACCAGGATGTGGCGCTGGAAAGAGAGGTAGGTGGTGGCATCAATCCCACACTTGCTCTGAAGCTCCTCGTCCCTGTCGGAACAGAGGTGGACAGTGTGTCAGTGCAGGCGATGTGACGTCGCCCCTCCCCGCTCAGCGGATGTGGCTCCCCACTCTTCAGTGGAAAGCCCCAGCTCCAAAGGCTGTAGGGCTCGAATTCATGCCATCCCTCTTGAGAGCACTCAAGGGATTCAGGAGGGGAGCACTCTGAAGCTCTCCCTGGAGGATGGAACCTGTGGAATGGGGCACCTTGGACATCTACAGAGATGCAAACTAGTCCCCAAGGGAAGGGCTAAGGGGAGTCTCCTTATTTGGGACATTTAACCCAAGCTTGGACAAAGCCCTGGAAGATACACTGAAAGGAACAATTCTGCACCAGCTCCTGGAGACACCTAACCAGAGGTCTCCATCTCTAATTCCCACAGGGTAGCACTGGATCCCTGGATGGCCACAAGGGGGCATGGTGATCTCCCTGCAGCTGGAGATTCCAGCCAGTGAACCACCAAGTCTGGACACTTTCCTGAACTAGCCAACTCTACCAACTGGGAGGTGGAAATCCCCTGGGTCTGGCCTCTCTTGGGTTTTCTAGCCCTTTCTGATACCCACTGCCCCTGAGAACAGACTTTTTGCGTGATGCTACACTCTTCTGGACCTGGGCAGAACCAAGGGGCATCCACAACAATGAAGGTGGGAGGGGAAGTCTGCCAAACTTTTCCTGAACTTCAGGTATGTTGTGGGCATCCTGAATAACCCTTAGGGTGGGAAGGGGAACTCACCAGAACCAATGCAGAGGGAGGATGGGACAACACAAAAGGGACAGCAGGGTGTATGAACAAAAAGCCCATCTCCCCATTGCTCCCAGAGGAGATGCTTTCTGATCAAGGGAAGCCAAGCGGATACAATAGTATTGGGATACTCATTGATGATGAGTGACATCCAAGTGGTGTCTTGGATACACAGAAAGGCAGAGAGAGGCCAGCTAGCTGCCATCCAATGCAGACAGGACAGGACACGTACTTACTTCATTTGATAGATGGAAATGAGCCAGGAGCAGAATCCCTGGAAAGGAAAATAAATAGGATCAGCTTGTTAAGAGCAAACCAAGGTACAAGAAATGGAGTTTGGTTGCAGAGTGCTTCACCCTGTGGGGAACTGGGCACCAGCCACATGGTGATTGTAGCCAAAGCGGGCAGCTGGGGGCTGGCCACATGGCAACTATTGCTAAACTAATAGAAGTGCTGCTCTGCACTCAGTGACTGGCTCTGACAGTACAACTAGTGTCAGTGAGAACAGAACCCTCGGGTGATACCCTCTGGCTTTCTGAGAACACCATAGGACCTTTAGCTTCAAGGCTGCAGCCAGCAGAGGGAGGCTGAGGGACTGGAGAAAACATCTGAGGAAAGCAGAGAGGAGCCAACAGCCAAATGCAATAGGCCATATTTCTTTGGAGGCAAGTCTATGGGCAGGAACCTGACCAGCACTGCCTAGACTAGAGATGGCTCAGGGGGATGTGATCACAGCCTACAGAAGCTGTGAGAGTACAAGTGAATGAAGGGATTATTAACACTTTCAGGAAATGGCAGGACAAGGAGGGATAGCCCTGACATGATGGAAGGAAAAGTCAAGGCTGGAGACTAGGGAATCTGTCTCCATAGCAAAAGCAGCCAGGGCAGAGGCTAGGGGGGGAAGCCCCATCACTGCAGAGACCGAGAGCAGGTTTGAGACATATGGTAGGTGAGGATGACAGGAGCTTGAATCCTGCTGAACCCACGCAACCTTCCTTGGCACTGGCTGGCATGGCAGAGCTGCAGGGCTCCTCTGAAGCACAGTTCCTTCAACAGCAGTCACCTTCCCAACCCGGCACAAAGGCATTAGGTCTGGGGCAATTCTCCCCTTGCAGGATACAGGCCACTCCCGGAGGCTTTCATTTGACTTGACCCCATGGAGGAAAGTCCTTCATACCATGCACTCCCCAAATGACAAGTGAACAGGGTCAGGAGGGGAACTCAAAGACACAGGAGAACTCCCAGTAAGTAGCCAAGGCCTGGTGTGGAGAAGAAGAGGTCACACCAAGAATGTCACAGGAGCCATGGCCAGAGCTACTTTAGGAGGCTGCCTTTTTGTTAGCCAGGTCTTAATCCTTCTGTGTTGCAAACATGCCTAGTGGGTGAGAGCCGGGCAATGGAGAGATGGAGGAGAGGCGATGAGAGAGAGACAGGCTGCATCTACCCTGGGAAATGTAGGTAAATCTTCCATGCAGGGAGTACTGATATAGACAGTACTCAAGAGTTTCTGCCACCATGTTGTCTAATCGTGCTGGGAATGGATCTACAAGACACAATTGCATAAACACCGGCGCAATGTTTACTTTACCATTCCCACTTCTAACACTAATAACAGAGCTACCTTAGTGCTGGGGCAATGGCGGTGGGAGAGATTTCTCAAACACTGACATTCACTATAAGAGCATTTTAAAAAACGTTGCTTCCCAGGAAAACAAAGAGCAGCTCCTAGCTCCACCATAGGTTCATATTAAACAGGAAACTTCTGACTTGTGACTCAATCGAATTTTAAACCTGGGCTCCTTGTAGTAGAGAGAGCTCCTTTTCCCTCAGTTTAGAGCTTATTTCCCTCCCACATCCCACTGAGACTCACCACATCTTTGTTATCGACATCCAGCGGGCTAGTCTCCGATGGCGATTTCTCCTTCTCACTCTGCTCCCCATAGAACAGCGACGTCAAGCTTCCAGGAAGAGGGAAGAGGAGAGGGCAAGAAAGAAGGGACAGGATGGAGAGAAGGGGAGAGGGAATGAGGGAGAGGCACAAGAGAGGGGGCAAGAAGGACGGGGAAAAAACTACGATTATGATCAGAACTGAGTGACACTTCCCCCCCAGCAATTGACCCCTTTCTGGGAAATCAGCCAGGACAGCACTTGTGCATTTCTAGCCCAGCAGCTGAGCAGGATTTCCAGGTCAATAGCTCCATGGGATTAGCTCTGACATCAGACAGCTGGCTAAGAAGGCGATTCAGCAGGTGGCGAAAGGATTCTATACATGCAAGTACTGCATCCCAAGAGCTTGTCACCCCCGACAGCTCCCCCCAGGAAAGAACAAGGAAGTGAAAGTGCCCAGGAGGAGTGAAATTCAGGGAGTAAAGCAAATAGGGCACCACTAGGGAAAAGTGACTTGGATTTTTACAGTCCTCTCAGCTTTAAACATACCATGTGACATTCTAGTACCATATTTTTAAAAACCATTCTGCTGTTTTAAATCTTGACTGTCCCTTTAATCTCTCCAACAAGTGAAAACATCAGACACATTTCCAGATTTAGAACCAAAGCCAGTGCTTGAGAAAAATCATTGAATAATGAGGATCAGAAGAGGATTCCAGAAAGAATTCCCTAGAGCCAGCCCCACACCTCTCAGATGCCTCTCCAGACCACCCACCCTCCAAAAATAACAACCCCGGGAAAGAAAGAGGAACTGCTGCAGAGGTGGGGAGAAGGTTGGCTGTGCAGTGCTGTGGAACATTGCAGCTATGGGGAGGGTGCCTGATGTTTTGGTTTGCTTTCAGGCTGCAAATCAAAGCGGGGTTTGAATTTATAAATGTAGAACAACATCACTCAGAATCCAGTTTTCCCCACATTCTTTTGATCAATGCCAAATATTGGACCTGATTTTTTTAAATTGTGATTATCATATTTTTCTCCTGAGTCCTCCCCTAAGCCCCAGCTGGATTCTAACCCTCTGGAAATCTACAGGCCAGGAGAATGCCAGTGTCCTCCACACCCAGCTTGAGCAGAACACCAGGAGACCTCATAGCTGTAACAGAAACACAACAGCTAGTGAAAGGGCCTCCTGCCCCTCTGGTTGGTCTCAGCCCCTCTGGGAAAGCAGCTGCTGATTCCTTCTTTCCCAGAAAGGCATTTTTCCTGTCACCAAAACCACAACCACCAGATCACCATTCTCATTACTTGTAGGAGGTCCATGTGCTTGGAGGGATTCGGCTGGTTCAGAAGCAGAGGGGGAAAAGACAGTTAGATGCATCAGTAACCATCCAGGAGACTTCGTCATTCACTGCTTATCCTCCCTGTTACCTCATTGACAATCCTTCCTCTGAATGGTACCTCCCCAGGTAACTATCGCCCGCCAGCCTGGCGCCCATTGCACCTGCACGTCCCCAAAATGCTGATCCCCACTCAGCTGTTTCTAAACAACCTTCCCCACCCCCGCACTTCTCCATCCTCTCACTCTGAGCAACTCGTCTCCCAAACCCACACCCCTTCTGCCCTCTCTGGCCACATCACAGCGCACAGATTAAATGCAGATGCATGCTCTGTGCCCCTCTGGCCTTTGCACCTTCTTTGCCAGCAGGCCAGAGCGTTAAGCCACATGCCAGAATGTAGCTAGTTCCACAACCCTCTGGGACCCTTCTGCTGATGACAGTCTCCAGTCAAATGGCCTGACCCTTCTTCCGTTTCTATCAGTAGCTCTTCTGCCACAGATTCAGTGCAGCAGGTGTAGGATCGGGGGCAGGACTTTTAGCCAAGGGAAGAGAGGGAGGTGGAGGATGGGGTCTGGTATCATTAGTGGCTGGCGTGTTAGCACAGTAAACAAAGGCAGGAACATGTTTCTTAGCTCTGAACCTACAAGTGAAAGCCAAAGCTGCCCTGGTGCTGACTCTGATGCACCCACTAATGTCCCTCTAGAGAACCTGGCCCTGCCAGCACACGGCCACTTCCACTGCTACACAACTGAATTTGCCTTCAAGCCACCTGCAGTGTGGGGACAGGAGAGTGCTCCAGAGCTTTCCAGCAGCAGCAGCAGCAGCAGCATCCCCCCCACCTCCCCGCGTCCGAAACGGGTCCACAGCACAATGGGCATTAACTGGTCCCCATCCTGAAAGGCTCAGCAGAGAGGCTGAAAGGGCTATGGAGGCTGAACGGTCCTCCTGCCCCAGCCAGTGGGCCTCTGGGACAGGGACGAGAGAGCCTGTTAGAGAAGCTTGCCCTGTTGCCACCTATGCTGTGCCAATCTGGCACCATACAGCAGCCCTGACATTGACTCTGCTGGGCTTGTTTTGGAACAAGGGCAGGGAAGAGACACCCTCTGTCTCCTCTCCTGGCTGTCACAGACCTTAGGGAGATGTGACCAGCCCCTAGGAAGGGAGCTCAGTCCTTACCTGTCATTATCCATCAGCAGGGCCAGGCGCCCATAATCCCAAGCTGCTTTCCGAAGGCAGGAGAAGACCAGGAGGAGGAGCTGCAACAGGAGAAAGCAAGGAGTTTACGCACCCACCACCTGATCTCCAGAGGCTCCTCTGTTCGGAAGGGCTGCCATAGGCGTCTGGTATGTTAGGCGGGGAAGGCCTTCCCAAACTGCCAGGCATGGCCATGCCACACCCCGCCCCCAGAACACCTGCAGTAGGCATTGTTGAGGTGGAGTGTTGCTGCCACCAGTGCCCGCCCTCCCCGTGCTCCTGGCCGAGGAGGCTGGAACCATGTGACCTCCTCCCCTCCCCGGTGCTTGGGGAGCAGCCCTCTCACCTCTCTTCAACTCCCTGGTACTTCAGGGAAGCTGGGAGTGTTCGGCGTGCTGCCTTGTCTCTCTTCCCCTCCTAGTGCTCCAAGGAGGCTGGGGAGCGCTTGGCACACTGCCCTATCTCCTCCCCTCCTCATAGGGGGCGGGGCCTCAGCAAAGGGGGCGGGGCTGTAGGTGGTGCTGGGAGCCTGCCTCCCCCAGCCCCAGATGCACTAAACACCCATGGGGGCCGCCCTCCATAAGGGGGCCCAGTCATGACAGCAGAACCAGTCAAAGCTCGTCTCAAAGCCAAACTGAGGCCCAGCTCTAGTGACTGCCCTGCAGCAGGTGGGGCAACAGGCTCCAGGTGACTGCATTCCTTCACCCCACCAGCAACCCCCAGAGCTCAGGGACTACACACCCATATGCATCCACGCTAGGGTGAACATACCCACACACAGACAGAGACCCACACTCACACACACACATGCGCGAAGGCAAAATCATATACACAGAGGCAGAACAAGAATCACACACAAAGAAAGTACTTCCCAGGCTGTGGTCAGAGTGCTATGACTAGTGTAGTCACACAGGACAACCCAGTCACATCTTCCCAGGCCCAGTTGTATACCCACCATGGCACAACACTGGAGCACACTCAGATGCCTACAGGCAGAATTGAATACCTGCTATAGGCTCACAGATTTCACACGCATGGCCATGATTATGACAGCAGTCTCTCCTCGGGAATTCCACCAGCACACACGGCCTCATCTGCCCCAGGAAATTCAGGGCCCACTTCACCACCTGGGCAGCCCCATTAGTGAGAGCTGCAGCAGAGACGGGGCTCAGGCACTCAGACCACTGTGTCATTGCTGAATAGGCAACATAATGTCGCACACTTCAGAGTCCTTTGTGTGGTTCTATTCACGCTGAGTGACTCCTACCCCAGAGGCCCACTTTCTGCAGGTGCCCACTTGAAGCACTGTCCAGAAACTGGGCAGACACTGGGGGCTGGGACAGGAGGAAGGACACCCAGGCACAGCCCCCTCCTTGCCTCACTCACCAGCCAGAGGATGAAGTTGATGACGAGCACAGTGGGCACACCACCAAATGGCAGCCCTTGCAGGACCGTGCTGCGGGAGTGGGCACTGAAGCACTGCTCCTCTGTGCTGTTTGCCAGGGGGTCCAGGAAGCTGAGGACATCCTGGGAAGTGGGGCTGGCACCCTCAGGGGCAAGCTCGAGCAAGTTCAGGCTGTCCATCTGTGCCTCCACGCAGACCCTGCAAAACACCTGGGTAGAGTCCCTCAGGGCAGGATGGAGCTGAGGAATGGGAGAGCATTAGCTGAGCAGGAATTCATACTACTCCAGTCCTGGCCTTCTCTGGCACAGCTAGTAGAGCCCCAGCCTCTTAGCACGAGGCAACACAGAGATGTGTAGGGCTGGGAGCTCGTAGCTAGCGCAGTCCCAGGCTTGCCCAGCAGCAGGCGCTGTCGGGATCAGCACAGGAACACGGGACGGGAGAGTCCCCCGTGACTCAATCCCCAGCCTCTCTCAGCAGGAGGTGCTGTATGAAATGGGACCGAGTGCTGGTGGGGGGCTGCACACAGCTTCTCCAGTCATGGCCCCTCACCCGCTGGAGGTGCCATGGGAAATGGGTCAGGAGTGCTGGCTGTGGGGAAGTTCCAAGCTGTCCCAAGGGTACGTTCCATAAGACTGCACATGATTTGTTGTCATTTGGCTTTTCAGATGCCGTCTCATTTTCACTCATACCTGACCAAGGGCCCTCGCTGCCTTCTCTCAGTCCTGGCGGCTGGAATCAGTCACTGCCATAACGGTGCAGCCAGTGTACGGGAGCAGGGCACTGAACCATTCGCCTGAGCGGCTATAAATAAGAGAGACACTCATACTAAGAGAAGGGTTGACTGCTCACCTAGTTCCCAGAGCACCTTAGTTTCACCTTTTGTGTCAACCCAATAAATTACACTTGCCAGCTCCACCCCAATATCCATGGTATCTCTGACATTACAGAGAAGGAAGTCCTGCTGGGTCCTCCAGTCCATCTTCCTGCCAGCATAGGACTGTTTGCTCTAGGATATTTCCTTGCCTTTCCTACAGTCCAGTTTTCAATGTCCCAGGCAATGGTGTTCCTAATGCTTCCCCGGGAGATGATGTGACAGCTTCATAGAACTCACCATTAGAAAATATTTATTGCTATTCACCTGCAATAACCTCATTTTATTCCCCCTAACTATATATACTTGAGCAATCCCCTGCTCTGCTTGGGGCTTCCATCCTTCAAACACCTGTGACCCGCTATCTACCCTCTGGTCATTGCTTAGCAGAGCCAAACATACCAAATTCTTGTAATCTTTCCTCATAAACCAGCTCCTCCATCACTTTTGTTGCTCTCCTCTGACATCCTTCCAACTTGCTCACATGTTTCTGGTCCCGAGGTGTCATAGCAGCCATAGAGACAGAGTTCATTGCTGCCCTGCTCTTTGAGATGCTTTCAGAAATGGGGCAAAGGGCTTGCTCATAGCTATCCCAATCCTGGCCTTGCCCGGCAAGCCCAGAGCTATTTGCCCAAGTAGTCTCGTCTCTGTCAGCTCCTGTCTGCTCTGACAAGTTACAACTGAATGACATGTCACCAACCACAACTAACAGGTCAGAGTGGAGCAGGATTGGCTGTGGTTGGCATTGTGAGAGCTACCTCTGCTCCTCACATTAGAGCTTAAACACAAGAAGGCTTCCTACTGCCGACAGGCTTCGACAAGGGCCCTCCAGACGTTGGATCAGCTGGACACCATCACATCAGACTTATCTAGCAATTGAGCTATTTTAGTATTTTGGTTCCATCCATTTTCCCTGGTAACCCAGGGAAGGCCACCTGATCTGAGATTTCCACAAATCTCCAAAGTGACTTTTCTGGAAAACAGGCACCATGTTAGCAGCTCCCTGCAGGCACTGGTTTTCTGCCTGTTTCCTCTGGTTCTGTCAGTCTCGCTGTGATTTCACACACTTTTCTTCTGAGCCATCAGTCGATCCCATCTGGTCCGAGCAATCTACTACATTTAATTATCCCAAGTTGCTCTACAACAGTGGCTCTCAACCTTCCTAGATTGTTGTTCCCCTTTCAGCAGTCTGAGTTGTCTTGTGTACCCCCAAGTTTCACCTCACTTAAAAACGACTTGCTTACAAAAACAAACATAACATACAACAGTGTCCCAGCACGCTGATACTGAAAAATCACTGACTTTCTCATGTTTAGCATATAATTACAAAAATAAATCAACTGGAACATAAATATTGCACTGACATTTCAGTGTGTATTATATAAAGCTGGTTACAGAGCTGTCTCATCCGTAGGACGCATTGAGGTGGCCATCCCAGGTCCTGTGCTTTTGGGGGCCCCATGGCAGCCACCCCAATCATCCTATAGATGGGAGGGACCCAGAGGATTATGGGGGCCTGGCTCAGGGTGACAGCAGGGATTGCTCCCCCGCCCCTGCTCTCACCATGCCAATGGTGGGACCTGGAGCGGCCTGCTCTGCCTCGCCATGCTGCCCTCCCAGCCCACTGTGCTCAGCTTCTCCATGGCGGCAGGAAGCAGAATGCCCCAGTTCCAAGGCGCTCTGCTTCCTGTTGCCAGGGAGATACAATGGGCTGAGAGAGGGCAGTGGGGCAGACCAGAGCAGAGCAGACTGCTGGGCCACTCCGGCTCCCTCTGCTGTGTGAAGAGTACGGGAGGAATAACCTCTACTGCTGCTGCGCCAGGATCCCCGCACATGACCTATGAGGAGAGACTGAGGGATTTGGGATTGTTTAGTCCACAGAAGAGAAGAGTGAGGGGGGATTTGAGAGCAGCCTTCAACTTCCTGAAGGGGGGTTCCAAGGAGGATGGAGAGAGGCTGTTCTCAGTAGTGACGGATGGCAGAACAAGGAGCAATGGTCTCAAGTTACAGTGGGGGAGGTCTAGGTTGGATATTAGGAAAAACTATTTCAGTAGGAGGGTGATGAAGCACTGGAATGGGTTACCTAGGGAGGTGGTGGAATCTCCATCCCTAGAGGTTTTTAAGTCTCGGCTTGACAAAGCCCTGGCTGGGTTGATTTAGTTGGGATTGGTTCTGCCTTGGGCAGGGGGCTGGACTTGATGACCTCCTGAGGTCTCTTCCAGCCCTACGATTCTATGAATCCCCGGGGCCTCATTGCCTGGAGCAGGGAGCATGGGGCAGAGCAGGGGCAGGGCTTGGGGAAGGGGTGGAACAGGGTGGGAGCGGGACTGTGGGCAGTGGGGGTTGCCCCAAACTCTAAGTCCCCCTCTGGCTGATCCTGGCTGTTTACACAGATCATGTTCTGTATTTTAGTTTGTACTGACTTCGCTAGTGCTTTTTCTGTAGCCTGTTATAAAACTAGGCAAATAACTCGATGAGTTGATGTACCCCTTGGAAGATATCTGTGTGCTCCTCTTGGGTATACAAACTTCCCCCCCCCCACAGTTGAGGACCACTGCTCTCTAACTCCTTCCTCAGCCTTTGTCAAGGCTACATTTGGACTCTCCATCAAAACAGACTTTGGGATAGGAATTTCCCTTTGGTTTTCTAGAGTCTGATTCAAAAAAGTCACCTTATTTGCCACACCCCCATTTTCTTTAATTGCTCCCTTCCCCACATAGCGGACCAAAGCCGTGTCTCAGTGCAGCTTCACTGCCGCTAATGTACATGAAAGATGGGCTCCTGAGACAGCTGAGTCCAGCTCTCCCCAGCTAGAAGGACAGAGTTTGTAGGCCCACGTTAGATCTGGATTGTAGCCCATGCAATAGGCCCACAGCACGTGCTCAAAAGGAATTAAATGAAGAGAAAGAAAAAAGTTCTTGGTGTTAAACTCATAGTGACCCCAATAATATGACCCCAATGTTGTGTTATTTAAGGTTGAGCTAAGCAACAGAAATAAACACAGTTAACTGGGCACCAGGGATAGTACATCATTGGCTAAAAATATCCATTAGTTGGGAAAAAATATGGCAAAGTAAGATAAGAGGGAAAACCCTGATGAGAGCAGAGTGCAAACATAAACTGCTTTATCTGACTCTAGCTAAGGGCCAATAACCAGCAATGATGTCCCTTGATTGTTATTGTGTATAAAAAAGCAATGTTTTCTAGGGGCGTGCGATCAGAGCTTTCCCTTATGCCCTAGAATCACACCATGATGAGATGGAGTCTCCCAGGTCTGAACCTGTTGCAAATATTGTGGCCAATACTTATAAGCTGTTTTGTTGCTGGGATAGGGAATACAGGTGTGTATATACATGCTGATAGTTGTATTTTGGTTGTAACAATCACCAGGTAGCTGTTGGACTAATAAAAGAATCCTTGTGTGGAAACTGAGTCATGGTAAAACTTAAACTTATTAGGAAAAGAAATTTGGCTCAGTGTGGAGCCTTTCGGGGGGAAGGGATGGGAGGAAATCTAGGTGGTACAGTGCTGCCATCAAAAGATTGATGAGGAAACCCAGGTGAGGGGCTTGTGTGGGTCAGTCTTTACTCTTGTCCCAAGCCAGAGGATAGGAGAATCTCTCAGTAATAACATCATGTGTTTCTAAAACCACTTTCATCCTGAAAGATCCCAGACTGCTCTTTCTCGACAGAGGTTGCTCATTCATCCCTGAAATGCATCCATTTCTGAGGTGTAACATTTAACAGTACACAGAAACACCACACAGCAATATGTGGAAGAACTACCCTGCATGCTAGGGGACCTCAAACGTTTTCATAGCAAGGGCCACATTTTCACTGACAGACTCTCATTCACCAGGTGATCCAGGCTCACCAGGGATCAACTAACAGCTCTGAGGCAACTACAGCCATGGCTTTTGTAGGAAAGCTACATTAGAAAATCTGTCACTAACTGTATTATTCATCCCAGTGTCAGCTAGAAATGAGGAACAGCAGCCAGCATCAGACTGGGAACCAATGCTGTCTGCTGCTCAAACAGCTGCATGCAATCAGGGAGGCAGAACAAAATGACCCAAACTGGGATTTGGCCAGGGTTCTGTGACTGAAATTCCAAGTTTACTAAGTGCCACAAGATCTTTAGTGAGCATGGACAGCCAAGCTTCAATCTGCTACAGATGATAGCACCTCCACTGGCACAGCGCCATGCTGCACAGAAGTAGCCTAGGGAGGCAGCAGAGGCGTGGCTAAAGCTGCCCCATGCACCACACTGCAACACCATTCACTCTGATTTGGCCAGGCGGCCCCACCCCAACCCTCGTCATGATAGAAGGGCAGCTGGGCCAAACCTGAGCGAGTCGTGCTGTGACCTGGTACTTGGTCCCCCACATTCTCACTGACCCCCCCAACAAAAAGTCTAACTTGCCTCCTGTCTCCAGCTGAGAACTTTTATTCCAGAGGCTAGGAGGATGCAGCACACTGAAGTTTTGCCTACAGCAGCAGATTGGCTTGAGCGGCCTTTGGCAGTGCCACATAACTAATCAAACCAGAAGGTGCAGAATGGCTTTTTTGTGTATTACAGGAGTGGTAGCAGAGGGAACCAGGAATCCACAGTCAGCAACAGGGCAAATAATAAAACATAATGGATGTCAATAGAAGAGCCAGAATCCCACCAGGAATCTGCTGCTCCAGAAATCAAGCACAGCAAAACCTATATGTACGGCCTCCGGCTCTCCCTGACCACCTGTACTAATGGTTGACAAAAATCTCAGGCCCTTTGAGATTTGCAAGCTCTTCTGCATTAATGCACTCTGCAGCTGTGCCATGCACAACTGTGTCCAGCCTGCCCCATCCCATCCAGCTGTGCATGTTATAATCAACCTGCTCCGGTGGCTGGGGGGTAGAAGCTGCTTCAAGATCAGGGGTAGCTTTTCTACATATGATGAATGTTAGTTATAACTCTTTTAACTTGTTTCACAAGAGAGGGGACTATGGGATGGGTCTGCTGAGGGATCCCCAAAAGGCTATGGGGTACAGTGCTTAGTGAGAGGTCTGGGGAAGTTAGTGGTAAGCTAGGGGTCCCAATCAGAGGAACCAGAGATATGTGTAAATAAGCTCCCAGTGAGAGTTGTCTGATTGGCCTGGTTTTGTCATGCTGTGCTAAGTGGGCATCTATCAACATAGATTCCTCATGGAATCATAGGAGTGTAGACCTGGACAGGAACTCAGTAGGTCATCTAGTCCAGTCCACTGTTCTGAGGCAGGACTAAGTAATATTTAAACCATCCTTGACAGGTGTTTGTCTAACCTGTTTTTAAAAACCTCAAATGTAGGGAGGGGATTCCACAAATCTCCCTAGTTAATTTATTCCAATGCATTAGGAAGTTTTTCCTCGTGTTTAATATAAATCTCTCTTGTTGCAATTTATCCTCATTACATCTTGCCCCATCCACAGTGGATGAGAACAATTTATCACCCTCCTCTTTAAAACAACCATAATCATATCCCTCCTTAGTCTTCACTTCTCCAAACTTAGACAGACCCATTTTTTTCAATCTTGTCTCAAAGGTCATGTTTTCTAGACCTTTAATCATTTTGGTTGCTCTCCTCTGGACTTTTCTCCAATTTGTCCTTACCTCTGCTGAAGTATAGTACCCACAGCTGGGCACAGTGCTCCAATTAAAGCCTTATCACTGCTGAGCAACGTGGAAGAATTACTGTTCACATCTGCTAATACTTCCCAGAATATTTGCTTTTTTCTGCAACAGTGTTACACTGTTGACTCATATTTCGCTTGTGATCCACAGTAACCCATAGATCCTTTTCTGCAGTACTCCTTCCTAAGCAGTCATTTCACATTTTGAATATGTGCAATTGATTACTCCTTCTTAAGTCTAGTACATTACAGTTGTCCTTATTGAATTTCATCCTATTTATTTCAGACCAGTTCTCCACTTTGTCAAGATCATTCTGAATTCTAACCCTGTCCTTCAAAGCACTTACCACCTCTCCCAGCATGGTACCATCTGTAAACTTTATCAGTGTGCTCTCTATGCCATTACCCAAATCATTTATGAAGATACTGAATAGAACTGGACCCCAAAGAGATCCCAGAGGGATCCTACTCAATTTGCCCTGTAAGTTTGACTAGGAATCACTGATAACTAATCCCTGAATATGATTTTCCAACCATTTATGCATCTGCCTCATAGTAGGCCCCTCTAGACTATATTTCCCTAGTTTGCTTATCAGAAACATAGGGGCTCTGAGCGCATGTCCGTGTTGCTATTCTGGCATTTCCCTCCTGGCTTGAGAGTCACAAGAAGAGTTACACAACATCACCTTCCCAACAGCAACAGTGTCTTGGGCTCAAGTGGCAGAAACACAGGATCTGGTTTGGGTCTATGGTATTCTCCAGTATCAGCAGAGGACAAAGTAGTGACTGATCCATCCCCAGGGTCCATGGGAGTAGCAGTGTCTCCAATATCCTCTCCTCGAATCAATCTTCTGTTCCTTGTGGTGACCTTACATCATTGTGGGTCTATGCTTAGTCTCTGTGAATTCAGGGGCTAAGGCCCTGGGATCAGACTAAACTTGTTGCTGTGGGGATGAAAGAGGGTCTAGCCTAACTCCATAATGGTGAAGGGGAATCTGGCTGGATAGGGTTGGCTGGCTTTATTGTACCTTATGGGTGCTGCAGCCTCTAGTCAATATGCTTCCATCCCCAATGCCGCTTTTTAATGCATCCAGTCACTGCTGTCTTGGCACCATAGGGATGGATTTTGTGGCTTGCAGAATGCAAGTTCCTGCACCATTTTAAAATGATGACTCTGTAGGGTAGCTCTGAGCACCTCACTCCATGAATACTGCACATGTAGCCAGGACTGCCCACATCTCACTGGCAGCCTACTCCTTTCCATGCCCCCTCCCCCCTTCCTTGAAGGCCTGGGGAGAGCAAATCTCGGGAGCAATGTTTGGATCTGGTGTTGCAAACCCTGGACCCCTAGCACAGGGTGCCTGGGGCTCAGGCCTGTGCCAGGAACTGTCATACTTAGCGAAGAAGAAGAAAGGGCTCTCGTCACTGTTTTGCTGGCTATGCTGGCTCCCCTGCAACCAGCTGGGATTAGTTTTGCTCCAAAACCAAATGAGAATCCCTCTGCAATCAAAATCTACCTCTGTACAGGAACAGCAACATGTTCTGATGGAAGAACCCAAAAGAAGGCATGTGGGCAAATGCTTTGGCTTCCACCTTCCAGCCTGGAACTCACCAAGCCTTGAGCAGTTTGGGTTTTGGTTGGGAAAGGTTCCTGTGGATCAGGTTAGCATGCTGACTCCTGGGGAAATTGAAAGTGCCCCAGGAGCTTCAGTCCCCTGGAGATATCCAGGATTCAGACTTTATATCTTACCCAGCACAGAGCCACCTAGCACCTACTGTGTCCTGTGCTCATCCCCTCCTCCTCCACCAGTCCCTATAGAACTGCACCCACTGCCATCACACTGGGGCAATGGAGTCTGTACCAATTCTATGTCTGTGACTGAGTCATCCTTGGGCTCTCCTTGGAGCTTTCACATCCACTATTTATTGACTTGTCCTGATCCTGCTTAAAATGTGAAGTGGGACAAGCCCCCACCCCAAGGTGGGATGGCTGCAGGCTATTAATTTGGCCTCCCATCAGGAGAGAGTCTGTGTCTTTTCTTGGACTGGCATGATCTTTCCCAAGGCTGTGTCTACACCCTAGACAGTTGGATCCCATTAGGATCAGGGGCTGAACTCCTACTTTAGGGTGCTGAGAAGAACTCTTGGCAGTATGGCTGCTCCCCATTCCTTGCTTGTCTCCTTTTCCCCTCGCCAGATCATAGTGAATGATATAGTGAGCCTCACTCGGGGCAGTGTGGTGGAGATGACAGGCACTGGAAATGGGATTCCATGGGCATGAGATTAGTGGTTCCATGGAAAAGGAATAAGCGGGGGCATGTGTGTGAGTAAGGTGAGCCCTTTGAAAAAGGAACTGAGGACAAGGGGATTTTCTCAACTTGCCAGAGCCCCAGCCCATTGGTTTATAAGAGAAAAAAAAACCACAGAAGGCTGGCAAGGTGTCAGGGGAGCAGATGAAGGCGCGGGACCAGTGGAGGTTAGGCACTTCCCTGTTGCGCTCCACTCAATCTGTTCATCTGCTGGGTGCATGTCTCCCTCCTTTCCTGTCCCGCCCTTCCCCAGGTAAACAACAGAACTGTCGCCATCTGGCATTTTTAGCTGCTAAATAATTTATCTCCCTTTTGTTAACCAGGAGAGTAAGTCTTTGATGGACAGAGCTGCTGGACTTGCAGCAAATAAACAAGAAAACTCCTAGCAACCTGCAACTCCCGTCCCACCTCCAACCTGCTTTCCTGGAGCTAGATCCTATAACCCATGACTGTTTCCAGGAGCAACAAAGGATGGATCAGCTGATGATTAGCTGCTCTGTTCATTTCCTCTGGAGCACCTGGCAGTGGCCACTGTGGGAAGACAGGATACTGGGTGAGATGGACTTTTGGTCTGACCCAGTATGGCTGTTCTTATTCCTTATGAGCACTACTTTCTCTCCCTGCCAGAGGAGAGAGCCAGTGAGCAAAGTCACAGCTGCTTGGAGGATGGGTGGGATGCTCTCTTTTCCTACCAGGTCCCTGATGGTGCCCCCTTTCCCATTAGCCATCCAGAGAAGCAGAGTATAGCTTCGCTGATCTTCAGCCATGCAGGAACAAATTCTTCCTGTAAATGCCACATTTTGTTTTCTCTATGTTTTCCTATCCACATGCCTCCCAAAGGCAAACCTCCTGTGTGGACCCCAAATTCAATTCTATGTATATCCCAAACCAACTCCTGCCCCATCTTCTCTGTCCCCATTTCCCTGAGCTCAACTCACTTTTTCATGGCTGCATGTTATAGATTGTAAGGAATTTTAGGAACAGACAGAGAGTGCTCATGGCTCCCCCACCCCCAGGTCAGCTCTATTCCACTCTCCTCCCATGCAAGCCCATGCCCCTGTCCCTGTCCCTGTCCCTGCCCCTACCCCTACCCCTCTGCACCTCAATCCCAGTTCCAACTCAGCCTCATTACAACTCTTCCATTCCCATCACCCAGCCTGGACCTCTGAACTGGCTGTGCATTATCCAGCACTTTTAAATCAACCTCAGTCCGACCCCAGACATCTTCTCTAGACTCCAGAGCAGGCACCTTCCCAGCTTATGTGTTCCAAAACAAATATTCTGGTGTCCTTACAATGAAGGTTGTATAACCCACACACCTACGCTATGTCTACACTGCCTCTTTTTTGCAGAAGAGGCAATGCAAATGAAGTGCTCATTAGCAATTTCTTGCACTTCATTTGCATATTCTCTTCCAATGCTTTTGCAGAAGAGGTTTTTGAGCAAAAAAAAAAAAAAAAAAAAAGCAGTGTAGACGGGTCTGTTTTGCACCAAAAAAACCCTTTTGTGCAAGCACCCTTATTCCTCAAAAAATGAGGTTTACAGGTTCTTGCGCAAAAGGGGGCTTTTGTGCAAAACAGACCTATCTACACTGCTTTTTTTTTAGCAAAAACTTCATCCGCAAAAAGCATTGGAAGAGAATATGCAAATGAAGTTCAAGAAGTTGCTAATGAGCGCTTTATTTGCATTTCCTCTTTTGCAAAAAAGAGGCAGTGTAGATAAGCCCTTAGTGTGGTTCACTGTCCCATGTAGTGCCACATAGACCACTTATAGCAAGAGCTAAGAACAAGGGAGTTCTACAGCCTAAGCTGAGAGTCAGCTGGCTTTTAACTCAAGTTGTAGCAGCTCCTACACTAGGTTCCAGGTTCAAATCTGCCCAATGGGTGGCAGTTACAAGTGGGTGCTTGTCCGGGATCTCAGCTGGGTCTCTGAAGCTCAGGACACACTTCCTCAGCAAGGAGAAGTGTGTAATCCACATGCCAAGGCTATGTCTACAGTGCAATGCTATTTCAGGATACTGAAGTATCCCAAAATAGCTATGCCGTGTCTTCACAGCAAACCTGTTATTTCAGGCTCGCTAGTCTGACGTCCCGGTAAACTTCATTCTACGAGGAGCAAGGGACATTTCAGAATAGCATTTTATTTTGAAATCTGGCGCTGTGTAGACAGTGCCAAATGACAAAATAAGCTATTTCAAAATAGCACTGAAATAAGATACGCAATTTACGTAGTTCAAATTGCGTATATTATTTCGAGTTACGGTGCTGTGTAGATGCACCCTTAGTGTGGTTCACTGTCCCTTGTAGTGGTACGTAGACTATGTATAGCGAGAGACAAGAACAAGGCTGCTCTACAGCCTAACCTGAGAATCAGCTGGCTTTACAGCTCAAGCTATAGAGGTTCCTACACTAAGCTCCAAAGGTCCCATGTTCAAATCCACTTGGTGGTGGTGGTTACAGTTGCAGATGTCATTAACACTCTGAGGCAAACTATTTAACTACAGGCTTCCAATGAGAATAAGCAACAGAAGGAAATTTACATAAATATTCTGTGATCTTTCTTTCATACATTTAGTCAGCCATTGTGTGACATTGGTCCATGTCTGTGCAGTGGCTAGCATACTGGGGCCGAGTTTCTTCGTTTGGATTCCAAGTGCTACCATAATACACATAATAAATAATAGAAAGATTTCAAATAACTTTATAGACATTAAGGCAAACACCCATGCCCCTGTGGTAGACCAGTGTTATCTCCCTTTTACAGATGGGGAAATTGAGGCATGGAGGGAGGCATGATTTGCCCAAAGACAATAGTCCCTGCCCCAGGGAGCTCACAAACTGCATGTCAGGCAGGACACAACAGGTGGATGAAACAGGTGAATGAGGTGGGGGCAGGAGCTGGTTGATGAGGTTACAATAAAAAAAAGCAGAAAAGCAGAAGCCAGAGTGCTCCAGCTGCCTAACAAGCAAGAGATCCCAAAGAAGGCAAAGGGATATACACAATAAAAGTAGACATTTTATCCAGTCGAGAGATAAATCTGTGAGCTGCCCTGTGTTTTTCTCACTTAATACAGATGCTTGTGTTGGGGCAAACCAACTTAGGTTTACAGTACTTACCTACCCCTCTAGGGTCACCACTGACCTTCCACTATCACAGACATAGGTGTGAGCGTTATCTTCCCAGCTTGGGCATGAGGAGAGGAGAATTTTAAGGGGCATTAACTTGGCCTTCACATTGTATATCTCCCCACAGCCCACTCCTGCGAACAGGAGTTAACTGCCTCTGCTAGGACCTAGGCAGGGCAGAGGGGCACAGAGAGCAGAGTGATCTAGTGGGCACAGCAAAGAACTGGGTTCTAAACCCACCTCTTCTATTGACTCTCTGTAACCCCTTAGCCTGTTTGTGCCTGTTTTCTTATCTGTAAAACAAAGCTGATAGCTCCCCTGGGAGATAGATAAGGATGATGAGCTCTAGTCAGATATTGTCCCCCAAAGTGGTTAACTATTCATTAGAATTTTACAAAGGATTTGCTTTAGTGTCTCTGGGGGAGGGAGGTAGCTGTGTTAGTCTAATATAGTATCCTGAGCTTTCGTGGGCAAAACCCACTTCCTCAGATGAGCAAAGTGGAGAGAAAAGGGGGGGGGAGACCCGGCATTTATTTGAGACCCAACTTCTATTGGAAGTTTTATGGTACATGGTGTGGCAAAATAAAACATGGACATAACTAAAATAATTAAGTTTTCATATCTGTGTTAAATTACAGAGTTTGTGAAGTGCAGAATAATAAGAAATCATAGAATCATAGAGCTGGAAGAGACCTCAGGAGGTCATCAAGTCCAGCCCCCTGCCCAAGGCAGGACCAATCCCAACTAATCTTGTCAAGCCTTTTTTATGCATTGAAGATGCTTGTAGCGATACAGATTAACATAGGGCTGGGCAAAATACCCTCCATGGGCCGGATCCAGCCTGCCAAGCCGCCAGATCTGGCCTGCAGACGCAGGGGGTTGCCTCGGACAGACTGCCTGCCTGCCCCCCACATGCTGCTGAGAAAAGCTTCTGCCAGGTTCAATTTGAACAGCCTTCATGCTCTGCTCCTGCCCCCTGCACAGTCCTATTGGCCTGTTTTTGGCCAATGAGAGCTGCCTATTGTCATCAAGCAGCTTCTCCCCTCATACTCATAGCTGTTCAAAAACCACATGGTCCCTGCAGCCAGTGCAGGGGTGGAGCAGGCAGGCAGTCTGCTTGAGAAGGCTGCTGGTCAGGAGTTAAGCAGGCAAGTCTTCCAGCCAGAGCTTGCCTCTGGCACCCCAACCCTTTGTGCCCCCCCTACCTCACATAAACCAAACCCTGTGCCCCCATATCCCCTACCATATCCAGCACCCCAATCCCCTGCCCCAGATCACAACCCAAACCCCTGCATCCCAGTCCCATGCTCCAAGTCACAACCCCCTTTTGCCCAAGGTCACAACCCAAACCTCAGCACCGTAGTCACCTAACCCAGGTCACAACTGCCTCCTTCACCCAAACTCCCTCCTAGATCCCATACCCTCTCCTGCACCCCAATCCCTTACTGCAAGCTCCCTTCTGCACCCAACCTCCGTCCCAGACCATGCACCTTCTCCATTAATATGGAAGAGTGTGGTCCTTCGCCACTTTCCAAATTCTTGGAGTGGCTCCCCATCAAAAATTATTGCCCACCCTGGTTTAATCATTAAACAATGCTAAAATAACTGTTAGTACAACTCGAGACTTGTGCAGCACAAGAAATCTGATTAGCAGCTCGTGCCCCACATTTTTTTGTCAATTGCAGTGCGGGGCCCTGAAGGTGCAGTGCCCAAAGTAAACACCTTGATCACCTTGCCCAAAGGCTGAGCCTGCGGTGGAGAAATATGAGGAGGCTGTTGCAAATTCTGGGGGCTGAAGAGGGGAAGGCTGTCTTGCCAGCCTCGTGGCGCTGTGTGGCAGGAGAGTGAGGTACGTGGTGGTAGACTGAGCAGAGGAGTAGAAAGAGTAGAAAAACAACGATAATGGATATTACTAGTCCCCTGGAAGGTGCCTGGAGCCGACAGTGCTCGGTGAGAGTGAGGCTATGGGACAGCTCTTCCTTGCGCAGTAGAGAAGATGGCAGCAGCACTGTGCAGGTGCTGGGCTCTGGAGGCCCTAGAGCAGGAAGCTGCCATGGCAGAGGTGAGAGACGTGGAAAGCCTGGCTTAGAGTCACAGCTGCGGCAAGGTTTCTATTAGGGCTCTGGTCAGGGGCTGTATGCACCATTCTAATCAGTGTCTCTTGGCAGAAAGTTTGCATCTGGAATCTGGGTCTGATGGGCAGTGTGCAGGGCTCAGAGACAAATGCAGAAGGCAGCATATCCCAAATCACTGGGGGCTGGTCTCTTTTCAGGACTCAGAGGCAGTGATTTTCCCACACTGCTTAATACCCCCAGCCCATTAACAAGGTAAGGACTAGACCAGCGGTTCTCAAACTGTGGGTCAGGAGCCCAGAGTGGGTTGATACCCTGTTTTAATGGGGTTGCCAGGGCCCAGGGCCAAAGCCTGAGCTCCACTGCCCAGGCCAAAGCCAAAGCCTGGGGCTTAGGCCTGGGCTTCAGCCAGGGGCAGCAGGAGCAGGTTACAGGCTCCACGGCTGGGGATGAAGCCACTGGGGCTCGGGCAGGGTCTCACTTGGGTTCCCCCTCCTGGAGTCATGTAGTATCTTCTGTTGTCTGAAGGAGGCTGTAAGGAAGGGCAGTGTGTTTCTCTTTGAATATGTCTTGTCTAAAGCAAAGCTGGTTTAAACAAGCAAAAGCTTGGGGCTGTGCTGTGAGGGGGAAGTAAGAGGAGGAATTACCAGGAAGATTCTAGAAAACACCAGGGCAGCTGGGAAGGGATTTGATCTGAAGTTGGGCAATGGGACAGCTGAGAAATTGGGGACGGGAGCATGTCAGGAGAAAACTGGCAGAAGGGGCCAGGGCCCCATGAGAGGTGGGAGACAGGGAGCTGGGCTGATGCTAAAGTAAATATTGGAGTGGAGCAGCTCTGGTATCCTTTAGGGATACACAGATCCCTTCTTCTTCACCACACACATCAACATCTGGCAGAGGGATTTGCCCCTGCACACTCACATACCCCTTGCCACTGGAGACAGGGCTCCCTCCCCTGACTACTGAAGATAGGCCTCTACCCTGACAATTGAGGGGACTGTCAAAGGGAAAGAGAATGAGCAAAGACTTCAGCTCCTGCTCCAAAGGTTTCAGTGGGCCCTGCTTTGGGTTTCCACTTTGCCCGAGTGGGAAATGTGAGCACCCAGGGCAGGGCATGGCATATTTGCCTTTCCCACTGAACTGAGCTGAAGCACATTAGAGGTCACTCAGCCTTTCTGTGCTAAAGCTGCGACTCCCCCATTTGTGCTGGGTTCAGCACTGGGATATTGATGTGTCTGTTCAAGCTGGAGCTTGTTACTGATCCCTGTCTATGGTGCTCCAGCTGCCTAACAAGCAAGAGATCCCAAAGAAGGCAAAGGGATATACACAATAAAAGTAGACATTTTATCCAGTCGAGAGATAAATCTGTGAGCTGCCCTGTGTTTTTCTCACTTAATACAGATGCTTGTGTTGGGGCAAAATGTTTTTTCTTCACATCTTGTGTCCTTATCATATTAATAGCAACACTTTGCACAGGACTTTCAGACCCTCCAAAGGAAGTCACTTCAGACAAGAAAAGAATTAAGTAAATCTTACAGATAGCATGGTCTGAATCATGAATAATTCATCATTCATCTGGCATATTCTGCTTTTTTCCTATCCATAAACTGTCCATGAATGGCCTGAGATTCTCTTCGATATGTTATTCAAAATGATTTACCAGACAATTTCTGCAAATTTCTGGACACAGTGTATGTTTTTGGTATCTGACTGGATGAGCGTAACATGTAGAATCAGATGTTCCATTATAAATATGAAATTTGCTTTATGTGAATGTTGTCCAATAGCTATTTAAAACTTGCCTTTCCCCTAAATTCCCCTGACAGCAAACTCACTTGCTAGGAAATTCATGGAACACATTAAAGCAACAAGTAGTCCTGTAGCACCTTAGAGACTAACAAATAAAGATATAGATATAGATAGATACAGATATATCCTGAGCTTTCGTGGGCAAAACCCATCTCCTCAGATGAGCAGAGTGAGTGAAAAGGGGGAGACCCTCACAATTTATAACAGAAAAAGAAGGGAGAGGGGAAAGTCTCTCTAATACTAGCCAGGGGTCTCGGGCACTTTGTACTGATGGTTGCTGGGCCCCTAATACAAGACGGGTCTCTACAGAGGCCAGGATGTCAGCAACGCGTTAGGGCCAACTTACAGAAACACGGAGTTGATGCAATCATCTTCAGCCATATTGAAAATGGTCTCAAGTCGCAAAAATCATACAACAACTCCAAAACTAAAACATTTACCTTCAATATGAGTCTTGTACTCTATTAGACCCTGGGAGTACTGACCAGATGTTTTAATAGACGCCAGGTCTCTAATACAAGCTGGGGGTCTCGCATGGTTTGTACTAATAGATTCTGGGGGCTTCTATTGGAAGTTTTATGCTAGTGTATAATGACATCATACTAAACAGTAACAGCCTGCAGATGACATTGACATAGACACCAGTTGAAATTTTTCTTAAATCTAGAGGTGTTGTGGAATATATTCAGCAAGCGACTTGTGCTGCCTGGACTGGACTCTGTAACCCCTCAACTGGGTTTGACTTAAACTAGAGTATCCACTGGCTGGGCCCCTCTGTGAGCATGCCGCCTTGGGCCCCGCAAACTCTTTGGCCAGGCCTGCTCCATCTGATCCATAATCCACTTCAACTCTCTCTTCTCTCTGGTCCCTTCATGTCACCTTACCCTGCTGATTATCTGGTACCTAATTCCATAAAGGAGCTGTCCGAAAGATGCTGCACAAAGGAAAGTGGCATCAGTCTACTCCTCACAAGACTGACCCGCGAACTACTTCTCTCTGTCAGCACAGACCCTTGCATGTCTCTTGCTCATAAAGTTACTCACGCCAAAGGTACCATCTAACTAACAGGAGGAGGAACAGGTAATGCCAGAGCTGGCATGAATGCATCCAGAACACAAAGAGCTGTGCAAACTGACCTCTTCAGTTGAGTCCATTGGGTTCACAGCTATATTGGAAAATCATCTTGCCATGTGGGAGCTGCATTCTCCAAACCTTGCTAGTAGAGGGCTCCGTGGCAACAAGGGATAACAGCAATATGAAAACCCAATGGCAAGTACGTGGCATGAAAGGAGGGCTACAAACCTATTTAGACAAGTCAGTGAAGAACCTGCAGCCTAAGATCTTGCTGGGACCAGCTTCTGCTTTTCCAAAAGAGAGAGCAGGGTAAGGAGCATTCCCTGTCTGAGAGGAGCTCAGCCCAAGTGGTTCCAGGGTGCTGGCAAGAAAACCCCATATTGAAGTTACTCACTCAGTGTGATCACATCTCCTGAGCCCTGCAGGCTGTCAGGAGATGCGAGTCAGGCCCGTGGTTAGGAAACCCTGCTACAGAGTCACCTGAACCCAGAGGAAGAGCCCTTAGATTTACCTTTTGAAACCAACAAGCCACACAAACGCAAAAAGCCTCCTAGAATTGTCACATATTGGTGGCTGGAAGGGGGTCACACAAGGGGCTGGCAGTTGCATCACCCTAAGGACAGCAGCAGCAGCTGCTTGTCAGAGGGACGGCTCTGAGTGGCAAAAGGTTTTGTGAATTCCCCCTGCACATCCTGCTAAACTTCCCACAGGAGCAGCCTGGGAGCTGGGAAACTCTCATTGCCACAGCTGAGGCCAGAAATCTCAACACCTAGAGTGAGACAGACACACCTCCCTCACCTCGCTCTGTTCCTTCCCCCCCCCCCACCACCCTGTCACTGCAGCCATTCATCAAATTTATGATTCAGCACTAGCTATTTAGTCACTCCTGCTGCAGGGAGGCTGTTGGCTGGGGCTAGGGAGAGCACAGCTTACGAACAGGGAGGAAGGGAGGCAGAGGGGCTCCTGTCTTGCCCCTCAGGGTATGTTGTAACCAGCTGGACACCTGCCAAACTCAGAGCCAAAAGGGGTCAAAGCAGTGTCACTGCAGAGCATGGAATGGCTCTTTCCTGCTGCATGGGGGTTAGCTAGCATCAGCTATAGCTTCTCCAGAAAAACAGCTTCAGTGAGAAACTGGTACAATATTACAAAACCTAGCCCCAGCTAGGAAGGTGGAGTATGGCCCAGTGGTTGGAGCACAAGCCTAGAAACTGCTGTGTCTTTAATCTCAGCTCTGCCACTGAGTCACTGTGTGACCTTAGGTGAGGCACTTTTCCTCTCTGTGCCTCAGTTCCTCATCTGTAAAATGAGGATCTTGGTACTGAGCTGACTCACCAAAGAGGCTGGAAGACTGCTTGGAAAGTGTTTAAAAATAGGAAGTTATTTGTGAAGCAGGAGGGATTTTAGAGGGGAGCATGTTTGGCTGGTGAGGAGGTTGGCTAAGGAGACTAGCTTCTACAGTAGAAATCACCATTTAACTTTGCTCTTTATACATGTTATCTATTATCAGGCTCTCAAAGCATTTTATGAACATTAATTATCTATGCCTCACAACCCCCATGTAAAGTACAGCATCCTTATTTTACACTGGCCTACACTTTTCACCTTTATTCCTGTCTAACATACTGCATACCAGTTCTAGACAGCTGCCTCATCCCACCCCAGAGGGAGCTGAATCTTTCCTGGATGATAAAGGGATCCCCTCATATAAAGTTTGTTGATATCATCATATGAACAGCTTGATGCTTATATCACAACTGAGGACTCCCTGCATTATGCAACCACTACCCAGCAGATTTGAACCTGGGGAGATTAGTGTAGGAGCTTCTACAGCTTGAGCTGTAAAGCCAGCTGGCTGACAAGCTCCCTAGTTCTTATCTCTTGCTGTAAGTGGTCTAAGTACCACTACACAGAAGGGTAAACCACCCTAGGGCTATGTCTACACTGGCGACTTCTTGCACAAGAACATCTTGCGCAAGGGTTCTTATGCAAGAACTCTTGCACAAGAAAATGTCCACACTGCCATGTGCCAGCTGTGCTTTTGCAGAAGAGCATCCATGGCAGTGTGGACACTCTCTTGCGCAAGAAAGCTCTGATGGCCATTTTAGCCATAGGGCTTTCTTACCCAAGAAATCCCTGCTGAGCATCCACACTGCCCTCTTGCGCAAGAGGGCTTACACCTGTTAAAAAAGAGCGTAGCTCTTGCGCAAGAAGCCCTCTCTTACCATGCCGTACTGTAAATCTTCTTGCGCAAGAGCAGGTGGGAAGTGTGGACGCTTTTTGGAAAAATGGCCATTCTTGCGCAATAATCTGCCAGTGTAGACGTAGCCTAGGTGTGTGGGTTACATACTTCCCTCAGCTCAGGAGGTGCAGCCCAAGCTCTAGAGACACAGTTAAGATCCTGGATGAGCCTCCATGTGTAACTACTACTGGGCAGATTTGAACCTGGAACTTAGCGTAGAAGCTTCTACAGCTTGAGCTATAAAGCCAGCTGGCTCTAAGCTTAGGCTGTAGTGCTCTGTTGTTCATATCTCTCACTGAAAGTGGTCTAAGTGCCACCACATGGGACAATGAACCACATGCGGTGTGTGGGTTACACATACACTCTCAAGCTTTATCATTTTCTCACCAGGCAGGTGTGTCTGCTCCCCAGCCATTCCAGCCTTAACATCTCTGTGAAGTGTAATGCATATTGGTGCGGTAGTGAGGATGATAAGGGATGGAGAGCTGCCTTTGTAAGCAGCGGATAGGAATTCCACACCGCACAGTTTAGATCCCTTAATAATGGTGTTACGGAAAATGTGGCTAGTGCATCTGTCTCACCACTGCCTTCTTCTGGATGTAAGGTCACACATGCATACGTGCACACACAGAGAGACTTGCCCTCTGTTGGGTGAAGCCCAGCAGAAAGCATATAAACCTTGTACACCTGCTGCTCATGGACCCTACAATCAGTTTGGCTGGTGTAATTAGGGCTCCAGGTATTCTCGTAGTTAGGGTGGCAATTGAGCTATTTGTATGTGTTTAGCAGAGCTGAGTGACAAAAAGGACATTTTGGGTTGAAAAATTTGCTTTTTTCTCAATTGAATTTTTTTAAGGAGAGCAGTTGTGCTTGGATTTTTTGTTTTTGTATTTAGCAAATGCCCTTTTTAGAGAAACACAATCCTTCTGGAGACAGCATGTTGAGCAAGCAGCTGGGATTCTGTTCTCTGTGTGCGGCACTTCTCTGCATGAGAAGTTTGTCTGCCCATGAGCAGTTTAAGGACGGAGGGTCAGGCCACGCTCTGCGCTTGCTCTCCTGAAGACTGTCAGAAAAACAGCTGAGGTCACATCATCTCTGATACGGATCCACTGAGCTGAAAGTACCCGTTTGCCTCAGTGTGTTGAAAACAGAATGAGCGCTTCTCCCTGGCTCTTCCTCAAAGTGTAGGGGAGCAGGCAGAGTAGTCGCAATTTCTTGGCAGGGAGCATACAAGCATCACTAGAAAAGGGGATCCCTGGCAGAGCTGTAGTGTAACTCTTCCCTCCCCATCAGGACCTTCCTTCCAAACTTCACACAGGCTACATCTAGACTTCAGGCTTCTTTTGGAAGAAGCTTTTCTGGAAGAAATCTTCCAGAAAAACTTCTTCCGAAAGAGAGTGTCCACACAGCAAAAGCGCATTGAAAAAGCAATCTGCTTTTTTGAAAAATAGCATCCATTCAATGTTGATGCTATCTCACATTTAAGTTGTGATTACTATCGATGGAGTGGCCACCAGGACACCTGTGTTTTTTCCTGAAGGCCTCTTCTTTTGAAAAAACCCTCTTCCCCATCCACACATATTTTTTTGCGAAAGAGCTCTTTTGGAAAAAGGCTTCTTTCTCGTAGAAAGAGGTTTACTGCTGTCAGAAAAACCCCTCTGTACTTTCGACTTTCTGTCGAAAGAACACAACTGCAGTGTGGTCATAAGTGTAGTTTTTCCAGGAAAACATCAGTTTTTCCAGAAAATCTCTGCAGTGTAGACATATACACAGCAATTGCCCATGGTTGTTCTGTGGAGCTGTCCCACTCTCATTCCAGTCTCTGCTTGGTCTATATTTCAATACCCCACTGTTAACACACCGTGCCTTTACAATAATAACGTTTAGCACTTCTGCTGCACTTTACATCAGCAAAGCACCCAGGGTACTATAAGTAATTGGACTGTGAGCTCCCCAGGGCAAGGGCCAGTTTGTTGGGTGTCATTCACCTCACTGCCTCAGGAACATGTAACACTTCCACAGATGCTGTTCATCTGCAGTGTTATGAAGGCTGGTGACAATCACTATTTCTGTTTCACTGCTAGGGAAACTCAAGGGATGAAGTGACTTCCCAAGTCACACAGGAAATCAGTGGCAGGGCTGGGAACAGAACCCAGGACTCCTACTTTATAATCTAACAATTGCATATTGGGTTATCCTGCCTCCCCCTCCTCCATATCCATGATGCTGGTATAATAGTTTTATACCATTCCTCCCCATGGCCCCTGAATAGGAAAGTAAAATCATTCACTTTTATCTCAGTTCTGTCTCATTCACAGATGTTTCTTTAAAGGGATACCATCAGTTTAGGCATGGCATTTAAATAGGATCAGCACATAATTTGCATCTTCTTAAATCAAAACAAACAAACTAGAAAAAAATCAGCAAAACAATTCTACTGGTTTTAGGATTTGCAAGAATTTGTTTTTACCAAACTTACATTCGGGTCCCAATTTGACCTGGCCAAATAGTGTAGTCTTCCCGGGGAAGGACCCAGAGAGGGGCAGCTGCTCCAGTCTCACTAAGGTTGTAGAGAGACATTGGACCACAGAGGGCTTCAGCACTCCAGTAAGGATGGAGAGTTGCCCACACTCCCTAGAGCACCCATGGCATAGCATTGTCCTTAAAGAAGAACCACCACATAGGAAGTTGAAGACAGCTTCTGGGTCACAGCTAAAATTAAGACCCAGAGATGTCACTGAAACTGTCCTAGGAGAAACACACTTAGGCTATGGCTCTTGGCAGGAGAACAGCTCCTCAACTAGTGTTATTTATCACTTGGTCTTTAGCTCAGGACTGTGGCATGGTAAAGAAAAGGGTCAGTGCATATGAAGTTCAGGAGCACAACAGACACCATGGTTAAATGATCTGCCCAATATCCAGAAAGGCTTCAAAACATCCTATGTTTAGAGACTAGCAATGCCCACCTCTTTCACCTCTTCTTGACCAGCATCTGGACTTCTCTATCCTCTAGGCTGCATCCTACTCACAACCAGACACACTCAGAGACAAGAGCATTGAAATGAAAGCAAGAGAGTCTGGGAAGAGTCTCTCTGCCCCTGCGCAACAGGTCTAGGTTGGAATATAACCCCTCTCTGGGGAATCCAGCTACAGGCAGCAACTTCAAGAATCAGAGTCTTTGGGAAGGTTGCTGTAGAATACTTCGGTGTTTTCCATACAGGTTGGTGAGATTCTGGAGCGTGGTGAGTTGGTAGGGAGGGCTAGCACACCCACATGCTCTCTGTACCTCTTGCCAAAGCTGCAGGAGCCCACCTAGAGAGCTGTGCCATGTGGGGAGAAGAGTGGAAGACAAACTCTTGTCCCTTATCAAATAATGTTTGACCGCCAGAGCTCAAAGCAGGCCAGTTGACAATGATGTTCTGCTTTTGGTAGTGCTGAAGAAAGTTGAGGTGTTCTCTTGATATGGGGCGGGGGAACCTCACTGCATACAGGCAAGAAAGAGGAGCACCTGGTGTCCCGTTGCATGTGCTTCACCAGATACATGGGAAAAAAGCACAGTACACAGTGAAATACAGCACTGCCTGACCTCCACACACAGACAATGTCACTTCTACCAAGGCCTTTATGGCTCTGCTCCCAGTGAACTGTGTCTGTGAAGTATGGTTAGCAGTGTGCACAGGCCCCACCTCATGCCTGTTGGGACAGAGACAGAGGGGCCAACCATGAGCATAGTGAGGACATAGGGAAGAGCCAGACAGCTGAACAACACACACCAGGAATAGTACAACTCTGGGAAGGTGACCCCTCTCTCCCCAACTTGCCCTGGCGCCACTCACACCCAGCAGACTTTGCTTTGAAGTGAGTCTAGTCCTGGCTTGACAACCCCAGTGCCTGGGGGTTTCTGCATCTCCACAGAGGAGGGGCAGGAGCAGAGGTAGCTACCTTGCCCTGAGATGGCCCCTCTAGGCCAAGAGAACAGCCCATTCAAGGATTGGCCTGTATGCTGAACTGGCCTATCTGCCACACCATGGATTCTTATCCCACTAGGAAGCGTTTCACTCACCAAACAGCTGCCCAATGAAAAAGACAGTCAGACTCTGGCTATGTTGGACCTAAATGGAGAGCAAGTTCTGTGTGTCTCACTCACAAGTTCCTACAGCTGTGACTTGAACAGAAACAATGCACTGGGCAGTGCCCGAGTCACTGATGGCAGCTCTGTCCCCTGGCCACTAATTCATGGAGGGAACTGAAGCAGCACAGTGAGCAACACTGTGGGACACACAAGGTTTTGGAAACTAAGCCTCCTATGCCAGTGAGGACACAGATTAATCACCACTGCCCCTTTCCACTTCCAGTGGAATACCAGTGTCACCGGCTCTGTGGGGCTATAAAGGAGAGAGAGTTCTGCACACAGGAGAATGAATTTCAGCACAAGGTGCTGGAACCAGCATTGCTATTGCAACCGTTCTGCTCCTTGCATGGAGACACAGATCTGCCAGATCTGGAGACATAGTTGGGCAGCAAAAACAACAGAGCAGTAGGAAGAAGCTGTGCATGCAGGTCTGAGCTTTTCAGGGAAGCAGAACACAACATAAGCCAGCTCTGACAGGAGGGGTTGGGGATTCTTTTTCACCTCCCATGCACTTTGTTGATTTCAACCACTGCTGCTGGCTGGGTGTGTGGGCAGGTGGTCTGCGTGGGCAGATTAGCGAGTGTCAGGCAGAACACACTGCCATTCCCAGCTCCACTGAACACCCAGACAGGCTGCAAGACTAAAAGCAGAAAAACACACAGGGGCCACCCTTTGCCCAAGCCAGAGAAAGGCCAAGGAACGTGCCAGGGAAGAATTGTCTTGATCCCAGGTCTACCCAGAGGAGGTGTGAAAGCCCTGGGGAATAAACGTAGGGTGACCAGATGTTCCCTTTTTAAAGGGACAGTCCCATATTTAAGCCCTCCTGCAGGTGTCCCAACATTTTCTTAAAAATGGCAAATTGTCCAATATTTTGTGTCTCCCTCCCCCATCATTACTGGTGGGTGCTGCTGGTTAGAGGGATCCTGGCTCACCAGCTGTCTGCCCACCAGTGGAGGGTCCAGTGGCCGACGATAGGAATGGGTGTGCAAGGCTGGTGGGACCAGCTGCTCCCCCCACTGGTCCGTCAGCATAGCCCGTGCTGCATGGTGGCTCTCAGCAAGCAGGGCCCTGCCCCCACCCCATTTCACCAGGAGTCCCACTCCTCCTGCAATGCCTATCAGAACTGCTGCTGCCCACCTCACCCTTCTGCAGGTCCAGAAGCAGCTTCTTCTGGCATTGCAAGCTGCTGAGGCTAAGGGTACGTCTAGACTACATCTGTTTGTCAGAAAAAGCTACGCAAAATGGACTCCGCATTTTGGGTACCTTTTTCCGATTCTTTTGTCGGAAGAGGCTTTTCCGACATATGGCCTGTCTAGACTGGCCAAATGTCGGAAAAAAATCCTCTTTTGAAATCCCCCTTCTTCCTCGCAGAACGAGGAATACAGGGGCTTCCGAAAGCGTGTCTGCTCTTCTGCAAAAAAACAAACAGAAGAAGAAACGTGTTCCCTGGACACGGTGGAGTTTTTTTGGGATACCTCTGGTATCCCGAAACCCCCCCGCAGTCGAGCCGTACCCTAAAAGTAACACTGGGATTAACTGTGGCTGCTCATTGGCATGTCCATGCCCAGAATATTTTCCCTCCAGCTTGGCACTGCTGGAGGCGAAGGATCCAGAACAAAGGTCGAGGTTTGGCCCGTAGCCAGAGGTTCACCAGGTCTTTGCTACGAGATACTTGCCAAACCTGCCCGAGGAGGCTTCTCTCCTGCCCACAGTTTGCCTCTGAGTACGGAGTTAGGTAATACCAGACTCCAGTGAGGAGCCACCACACCCCTATGCTGACAGGGAGGAGGTGGGCGCTGGCAGAGCAGATAAAGCATCAGCACCGATGGATTACCCGGAGATCACACCAGTGGTTTACAGGGCTAGTCACTTCCAGCTTCCCCCAGTCCCCAGTATTAGCCAGGCTGCAATCAATCCATCACTGTGTTAACAAAGATCAGGAAAATGCTTTTATCATTTATTTTTATAACATAAAAACAGGAACAAACATTTCATTTATTGCAAGCTTCATAAGGCAGCTGTTTGGAAAGGAAGAGCACAGTCCCAGAGCGGGTAATAAAGGAGGACGTATCATGGCAGCTTTGGGCCTCCTGCCTCCAGAGGGCCAGATCTCAAGGTGCCCTGTCAATTCCCATGGGCCTCAGATGGGGTGAGAGGCATCTGACACTCTCAGGACTGGGCCCAGAACTGAGTGCGGGGAGGTCTGTGGTGGTAGTGTTCTGTGAAGGAACAGGCCTGGTAGGTTCACAGGGGCAGCAGGAACGGCTCCCAAATGCCTGGGTCTCTGTAGGCTGGGAATGCGTTGAGAAGAGCCTCTCTCCCTGACATGCCCAGAAAGGGTGCCTGTGCTCAAGAACACAGGCTGCAGGGACAGGTGCAGGTGCCCCAGTACAGGTACTCTCCTACCCAAGTCAGTACAGTACTAACCCCTGGTTCCTCGGCTCGGTGCTAGGAAGTGCAGTGCTGCAGGCCTGGTGTTGGGGACTCAACTGGGGAGGGACCCTGCTCAGTCAGTAGTGACTCCAGTGCTGGTAGTGAGTGTCCCAGTGCTGCGAGGGGGTACCTCACTGGGCTGAAGGGAGAGATGTTAGTGGATTCGGTAGGTAGGTGGCTTTCTTCCCTCTGGAGCTAGGGATAACTTTTCCACTGATGAGGCTCTCTCTTGAAAGCAGACTTAAACCAGCACCCTGAGCACAGTGGTTATTAACAATTGCCCTGCATTCTCCCAGGCACTGGAGCGCCACCCCAGAGCCAGGCCAAATCCAGGGGAGGCGCTCGCATTCAGCCACGCAGTGATCCTGCCTGCTCACTGCCTAACATGCCTGGGAAGTAAACTCCCTTTTGAGAAAGCAGCTGGTGAGTTTCTTTCCAGAAGAAGCAACCAGTGGGGCTACTCCCCACCTGCGGAGGCACACATCAGCCAGCCTCTCCAGCCCTCAAAGCCTTCAAGGGGACGCAGAAGACAGAGTCCACTGACAAACAACATGGCTTCTTCCAGACACACAGACTGCGGCAGACATGTGGTTCTGAAAGTACTCTGTGTTCCAGTCTCCTCCCAGCATGCTAATGCCAAGTGCTGAGAACACAGCCTGTCCTGATCACTCTAGGGGAATTCCCCAGCCCCACAACACACAGCTGAGCAATTCCTTAACCACTTGCCCCAGAGCAGGCAGTGTTCTCTGTAAGCTGTGTGCTTGTGTGGCCCCTCAGGAAAGACTGAAATGTCGCTCAGCTGATTAGCAGAGCATCCACAGCTAGGTTTCGTGTTTCTGTTGGTGGTGCATATTCGCACATGCCTGGGTGCACATCAAAATTATTCCCCATGTGGATGGAAAATAATCGACACATGGATGGAAAAGATTTGAGGGAACATTGGCTGAGGAAAAAGTGTGCTGGGGGCAGCTGGGGCATCAGAGATTAAGGTAGAAGATGCTGTTAGGGCTGGGAATTTTCAGCATATCTCAGACCATCGCCAGGTGAGCACGTTGTAACACGTCTACAGGCAGTTTAAGTTCTGCATCTCCTTCTCCCCCACGATCCCTTGCAGGGGGCCAGGACTCATGGATTGCCCCCTCTGCAGATTGTGTTGCTCAGGAGGAGGTAGGCATGCAGGCAGGCAGAGACAATGTGAGCTTCCTTCTATGCATTGACCCAGCTCGCTTAGCCTAAGGGCACTCAGTGCTATGCAGGATCAGGCCCTCCTTGTGTCAAGGCCAGAGCTGCTGAGCTCAGCTTTGCTTCTCCTCCAACCATGTGGTCGCAACATTATCTGGATAGCTGCTGCTCCCAGCTACTTGCAGGCATTTCGGAGCTGATTATATCCTGTGTTTTCTCAGTCACATTAGATATTTCTTTTATAGCAGAGCAGAAATGGCCAGGCCTGGCCACGTGTACAGGCCAGCCTGGGAGGAGAGAGAGGCACCAGGAGAGACAGAAAGAAAGTGGGCTGGCAGGGAAAACTGGAATCTCCTTATGGATTAGGTGAGAGAGCTGGGGGAAAGCCTGAATTATTTGAGGGGATGAGGAGGACAGGTAATGTGCAAGAAATCAACCCAGAAAACAGTGGGGCCTGTGGTCTCTGGGCTTGGGAGCCTGCAGGATGGTCCATATTCAGTCTTTGGCATCAAAGATCCTCTTTGTACAAGGGGACATGGGAGGGACACTCAGGGGCTGGAGAAGAGAAGGATGCCAGTATCACTGATGGGAAATTGGGGGCGGAGGGGATGGATACAGAAAACCACATACATCCCTTGCCAATCCCATTTGGTGAAACCCTGCCTAGCTCACGTGCTGAATTGCTTCCAGTGCACCACTCAGGCTAACAAGATTCAGCCCCTTTTGCCCAGCCTGCAAAGCTGCATCCTTGGGCTGCCTCCAGCCCACACTCCATGTAATTAATGCTGCATTGGAAAAGAACACGGCAGCAAGAAAAGATGCAGCAGCAGGGAGCTCGGAAGGAGCAGCTTGGAATCTCCTCCCCTTACTCATCTCAGGTGAGCTTTAGACAGGGGCAGCTTGGAACTGCCTGAGGCCAGGCTTGCTAGCTCCCCCTGCACAGCCCCAGTGCTAGAATGCTATGGCTGGGCTGATGTGGGGTAGGGGTAAGCAGCTTGCAAAATAAATTCTCATATACAACCCAGGGCAGGTGGATGGATGCTGTTCAGTAGTGGGGGCAGGGCAGCACTGTACAGTCACAACACCCCCCAGCTAGCCCACCCGCAGGGCTGCCCAGCTAACCTGTTCTCACACAAACCTGTTCTGCCTCTCGCCCCTTCCCAAGTGCCAAACCCTCCTAAAGGACTCTTACTCATTTTTGTACTGACCAAATCCCCATAGATCCCTGGGCAACTTGCACACCACAGCTCTGCCCTGTCAGTACCGAAATCTGCAGCGCTCTGAAAACTGGACAAGGAAATTGAGTATCAAAGTGAACAACTCAGAGGCCCCCATTGTGATTGTTTTATTCCCAAGGGACTTACTATAAACTCCTTGTTTAATGTTTAAGTGAGGCTGCTGCAGAGCACATGCAGCTTGAAGCACAATTTGCCACAGGACTACAGGGCAGCGAGCAGTGTTCCCTCTAAGGCTAGGTCTACACTGCCGCTTTTTTTCGGAAAAAGCTACGCAAAATGTGCTCCGCAAAATGTCGGAAAAAAACCCCTCTTTCAAAAGCCCCCTTATTCCTCGTGGTGCAAGGAATACAGGGGCTTCCGAAAGAGCGCATTTGCTCTTCCGCAAAAAAAGCGGAAGAGCAAACGAGTTCCCTGGACGTGGAACAGTTTTTCCGGGATTCTTCTGGTATCCTGGAAAAACTGTGTAGTCTAGACATAGCCTAAGCTATGTGGCAGTGGTCCCCAACCTTTTGGGGCTGCCGGGCGCCCGGGGGCGGGATCACTCAGGCGCCGGGCACCTGGGGGCGGGACCGCGCACGTGCCTGGGGGCTGGGCCACCCATACGCCACGTGCCCAGTGCTGGCGTCACCCATGCGTCGCACTCCCGGGGCCGACGCCGCTCCTGTGCCACGTGCCCGGGGCGGGGACGCCAATACGCCATGCACCCGGGGCCAGAACAGGCCATGCGCTGCATGCCCGGGGCTGGCGCCACTCCTGTGCCGCGCGCCCAGGAGCCAGCAGCGCCCATGCGCCACGTGCCTGGGGCCGGCGCTGCTCCTGTGCCGCGTGCCCAGGGGCCAGCACAGCCCATACGCCGCGCGCCCGGGGCCGGCGCCGCCCCTGTGCCATGCACCCGGGGGCAGGGCTGACCATACGCTGCGCGCCCAGGAGCTGGCACCATCCACGTGCCCGGGGGTGGGGCCGGTCCCGATCACTCAGCGGGCACACAGAAATGGCCCGACAGGCACCGCATTGGGGACCACTGCTGTGTGGCATCACAGCTTCACAGGTGATTAATCAGCCTCACCCAGTCAGAGGCTCAGGGCTCCCTGCATAGAGCTGACTGGGCGGGGCTAATTAATCACCTGTGAAGCTCTGCTGCCTCTTGAGGGAACACTGGCAGGGAATACAGGCCTGGGCTGTATCAGAGGGCTCAGTGGCACCTAGGTTTTGCAGTGGGAGAGCCAGGATTATCAGAGAGGGGTTTCCTACACTGTGATGCAAACTGTTGAGACAAGAGGCCAGTTCCCTGTAAGCTGAGCAGTTGGGCGGCCATCCAGGAGAGACTGAAATGCCGCCCAGCTGATTAGCCGAGCGCCCGCAGCCATGTGTTTCTACTAGAGGTGCACATCTGCACTTGCCTCAGTGCATAGAACAAAATTTATTCCACACATGGATGGAAACAATTAGAGGGAACACTGAGATCACACACACTTGCCTCTTCTGGCAGAGAAAGTGCCCAGGAGGGGAGTGGACTATTGAGTTTATAAGACACTTTTAACCTGGAATACAAATGACCATGCACGGAGTTATTCAGAAAGAGCTGTTAGACAAGTCCTTAATCTGTGCTCATTGAGTCCAGTGAGAGCTGCATCAGGCTGTTAGCACCCAGCTCTGTTGTAAAGCCCCCTACTTCAGAGGGCAGCCCTGCTCTCTGCTCCACTCAGGGGGCTGTTCCCACTCTGACTTCTCCTACCACCATCCTGGAGGGAGTCAAAGCAAGTGACTGGTTCAGACATCCTAGTAATCTCTATTTGCTGCCTTTGCAGAGGCACTGAAAGCACAATGTACTACTGCATCTAGCTTTAGGCCCCTTGAGGACAAAGGCAGGGCCTTCTCACAGAATCAGCTGGAGGTGACAGGGGAAGAGCAGCAATCCTCCCTACTCCCCTCCACAGGCCAGTCCTGATGCTTACACTTGAGACATCACTATGCACTCTTGCTGGAAGACCTTTCAGTCTCAAGTGCCCATCCCCTGGGCCAACTCAGACCCACGTTCACAAGGTCACAGTGCCAAAGTCTAGAGCAGGGGTCACAAACGCCTGGCTCAGGTGCCAGTCCCAGGCAGAGTGACTGTGCCATCCAGCCCAGGACTCCTGGTGGGTTGGGGGAGGGAGAGACTGTCTGTTACCAGCTCTCAAGCCCCTCCCCTTCCTGCCCTCTATGGCACCCAGTCCCTCCAAGCACATGGCTTTCAGATCACTAGGGGGGTCTGGTGCTGCACAGTGGCAGCAGTCGCATCCCCTGCAGCAGCAGGAGCCGCAGGGCAAGTGGAGCACAGCAGAGTGAGTGCACGCACCCAGGGCAGGATATGGTAGGGATGTAATAGGGTAGTCGCTAAGAAAAAACGTATAGGTTAATGCTATAGACTACACGCATTCCCCCCGCCCACAGATAAATTTTAGCAGGCTGGCCAGCAGCCTGGCTCAGTCCCAGCTTGTGACAGGTCTGGGACCTACCCCTGCTGCAGCTCTGCCTGCATTTAAAGTGTATTAGGAGCCAGGTGAGCAGGCAGCCTGGCTCAGTTCCAGCTCACACTGGGTCAGGGAGCTTAGACCCACCCCTGGACAGGGGCTGCTGCCACTCCACACTGATGCCTCTGTATCAGAGGCAGCAGCATGGGGTGACAGGTAGCCGGTCTGCAAAGGCAGCTGGTTTTTAAACCGGCTCCCCACACGAACCAGCTCCTTCTGATACAGAGGCAGCAGCATAGAGTGGCAGGAGGCTCCTCGGGAGTGGGGCCGTAGCGCACTGGCTGCCGGTCCCACCCCTGGGGATATAGAATAGTTGAGTAACCGATAAGAATTCATGAGGTTAACTGACTATTTAATTAACTGATACTTAACATCCCTAGGATACGATGCAATGAGAGAGGTGACAGCAGTTTTGGGGCAATTTCTACATGAAGTTTTAGGGGAGACTGCCAAAACCCAGTGTGGCTAGCCCAAATTCTAACTTGGGAGGATATATTTCCCCTCCCCATTTCAGATCAATGCCATTCTCCTGCCTGCTCAAAAAGTTAGCATCTTGACAAGTGCTGTCAAACTGCTGCCAATGCCCCTCGCTCAAGTGCTGGAAGGTGACAAATACGCTTCAAGTTTACTGAGTTAGTGAGGACCTCTGGGCTGGGAAAAGGAGGGGACTGGGTAAACTCCTCACCCCAGTGTTCCATTACACAGCTATTATGCAGTTTCTTGGAACCTAGAAACCACTTTGACTGTAGGTAACCTAGGTAACCTCCCTCACCACTGTGGGAAGCTTCACCCCAGCGTGGACTCAAGAAAAGGCTGCTGCCAAACTCAGAAAATCTCAGGCTTAGTCTGGCAGCCACAGCAGTCCACCTTGTGTTAGGGGCCATACATGGTTCTGCTGTGGATTCTGTATCTCAAGGCCACACACTTTAAGGATCTACATGATGATGCTCTCTCTGCTAAGTGTTTTCATCCCCCATCCCACCCGAAAATCAGTAAATTTGCATAATTTGGGGCATACAAAATCAAGGCAGGAACGCTTGCTCTAAAATACCTGAAATGCAAGAATTTAACATTTGCAATGCCAATGAACAATACACGTAAGAGGAGGGGCTTGGAGTCCAGCATGGACCTCACTTTTGTTTGATACAATGGTTACTCTTTTTAATGTGAAAAATATTCAAAATGATAAATATTTATATTGAAGAAAATCATCATTTTAACCAAATGCTGCAGTGGGTCAAGTGGGCAGGTTATCTGGATCCAAAGCACTTTTTTTTTTTTTTTTTTTTTTTTTAAAAACACACGTGCCTGAAGATGTGCTCATTTTACATTATCTGTAAGTGCTTCAGTTAATGGCGGTAAGGAGCTGAGCTTTGGTGTTGATGTGGTATGTTTGCTGCCCAGGAGTTTGGCTGGTCTTCTGACATGGTGGCACAATTTGATTGTCCATAGCATGCAGCCATGAATGTGGTTGCCTGTTCAATGACATCAGGTATTGTTGCACTGATGTCACCTGCAGAAAGAGGGGGTATCCAGCTTGCAGAATCTTCAACATGGTGCTTTGTGAAGGACAAAATAGGAAGCGAATGCCCATCAGGCTGAAACTACAATGAGCAGCTAGCAGTCCTGGTATAAGGGTGTGGTGTTGCTGCACAATGGCACGGATGTTTATTACAGCTCTCTTGGACTAGGGCATCCATACTCCCTAACGATGTTAGGCCCCATTCAAGGCAATAGTGCAAAAGTAAGACAAATATATTGGTGTCATCTGATAATACTGACATTTCCATTAGTCTCTCTTCTGCAACCATCACCATTTATTGTACAGGGATGCCATCAGGTTGGTCATGTTAGGAGGCCATATCTTCTCAGCTGCTCACCCCACCACTCGAGCTGGAGTGTTGTCTCTGACTGTGACAACTAGCTTGTGCTTTGCAATGTGTCATTGGTGAGGCTTCTTGTCTTGAATGAGGTCTGTGCCAATGATGTCAATCAAATGTTTCTTACTGTCAGTTATCATCAAGACAACTTTCTGGGGAGGCAGCAGTGTACTCGTGCTCAATTAACACAAGCTGCTTGCTTCTATAGTTCTGCTAGATCTCATAACAAACTTTGTGCTGAAGTCTTGGTATGTATCAAAGACAAAAATACACATCACCTACTGCTCGCTTATGTACAGGGGAGACCCTGAAATTGGTCACAAAGTCCTTGATGATACCACTTGCTGGCCAGCATATTACCCAAAGAACTCCGAAACCATCAATGACTACGTAGGTGACTTCTTGTGGAGTATGTCTATCAAGGCTGTCCCTACCAATATGCAAAATACACAGCTGGATAGGGCACCATGAAATTTGGGGCAGCAAATTGCTCCAAATTTTGTTGTGCCCTATGCAGCTGTATGGGTGTGTGGACTGGAATACCACCCCACTCCGTCCCTGTTCTGCCCCCACCTCACTCATACCCCATCTCTGAAGCCCCCAACCCTGCCCAGCCTCTTCCCACCCATGCTCCACCCCCAGCCCACCCACATTCCACCTCTTTCCCCCAAGCCCGCTCCCTCAAGCAACATGGTCCAGGGATTAGCAGGGGGTCTGGACGTGGCAGCCCGGGGTCAGCCCAACCCTTGCACTCAGTGGTGGCAGCAGGGGGAATCGGAGCAATCTGGCCCCAGCCTGGTCCACTCTACCAGCTTCCAGCTGCACTTCTCACCTCTGCTGGTGAGTGTTGGGGTAGTTCCACCCCTTCTGCAAAACCTGCTTCCTTGAGTGACATGGCTGGGAGTTCAGGAAGTGGGCAGGCTAGGGCCCAGGTGCTCTGCTTCCCGCCACCGCTGGTGAGGGTGAGGCTTGACCCCTACTGCTGCAGCCTCCCTGCCCCCCACAGCTCTGGGCCTGACCCCACAGCAGTCCTGAGTGTGGTCCCCCACAGAGCACCAGCCCACTGTGAGGGGCTGTGTAGGGCACCAAAACATCTAGGGGTGGCTCTGCTGTCTATTAACATCTGCTTCCTTAGTAACCCTCATGTCACCAGAGTCAGTGAACAATGATGTTGGTACAGGAGCCTACTCAGGTGACAAAATATTTTTGATGTCAATATCTTGTCTGACCCAGACTGCAAATATGAGAGGCTCAAAAACAATAAGGGAGAGACTCATATCTCAGAATAATTGCTTCAGCCTGGCAAACAATAGCCTTTGAATTTTCTTTAAAGAAACACAGTGTAAACCAGGTACATACTGATTCTTTTTTTGCCCTGGAATTTAGATATGACATCGGTGTTGGCTGCCTTATTTTGCATCCACAAAGACTTTGAGTTTAAGGTGCTTCAGCCCCTCCTCCCCCACTCTAACCCAATGCCCCACCCCTCCCCCAGAGCCAGGCATCCTCAGCCTCCCGCTCTAACCCAATGCCCTCTCCCTCCCCCAGAACCAGGCACCCCCCTCTGCTCTAATCTAATGCCTGGGTCCCAGAGCCACCGCCACATGCTTCTCTTTCCAGGCGCTGGGGTGCCGTGCGCAGAGTGGCCGGCCGTGAGCAGGAGCTGGGGTGCCATGGACAGAGTGGCTGGCTGTGAACAGTCTATCTAACCTGCTCTTAAATATCTCCAGTGATGGAGATTCCACAAACTCCCTAAGCAATTTATTCCAGTGTTTAACCACCCTGGAACTTTTTCCTAATGTCCAACCTAAACCTCCCTTGCTGAAGTTTAAGCCCATTGCTTCTTGTCCTATCCTCAGAGGCCAAGGAGAAAAATGCCCCCCCTCCTCCCTGTGACAACCTTTTAGATACCTGAAAACCACTATCATGTCCCCTCTCAATCTTCTCTTTTCCAAACTAAACAAGCCCAGTTCCTTCAGCTTTGCCTGATAGCTCATGTTCTCTAGACCTTTAATCACTTTTGTTGCTCTTCTCTGGATCTTCTCCAATTTCTCTACATCTTTCTTGAAATGTGGTGACCAGGACTGAGCACTATATTCCAACTGAGGCCTAATCAGTGCAGAGTAGAGCAGAAGAATTACTTCTTGTGTCTTGCTCACAACACTCCCATTAATGCATCCCAGAATCACGTTTGCTTTTTTTGCAACAGTGAAGAATAAGCTTGGGGAGGAAAAGGGGATGTGCAAGCAAGGTATACCGCTAATACAGACACAACATATGTGCTTCCTCATTAATTACGTTCCATCAGAAAATATTAGTTTGACATTTTCATTAAAAATAATTGAAATTCAATGAAAGGGGTTTCACTGCCACTTGGCTTGTGGTCAGGAAGGGGTAGTACTAAGTGCTCCTATTTCAAAATGCTCAACAGTGACAAGGTGTCATCAGCCAATTTCTTCACATTTGGAGTCCTGAAATTGAGAACCAATCCCCTCCCACTCCACATACACACTGTATGGATACAAAAACAAAGTGCTGCCCAAAGCTTGCATGGCTACCAGCACAGCTTATTCAGAGCACAGTGGACAGTTAACCTGGCCTGCAGCCCTCCCACAGCTAGGGTGCAACTGCAATTGCACAGCCCTCCCACCTCACTGAGGATTTACAATCCAGCCACTTCAGAAAACCACTCCCCACACTTCGTAAGAGTTTAGTCTGAAAAAACACGCAGGGCATCAGGAAAAAAAAACTAACAGAAACATATAAAGAAAAGAGAGACTCAGGCCTGTGGGGAGGGGGGAGGGAGCAATGTTCCCTCTCTTCTTTTCCATCCATGGGTGGAATACATTTTATGTGCACTGAGGCATGTGCAGATGTGCACCACCAGTAGACACACTTGCTGCCGGCTATGTCAATGTGGGTGCTCTGCTAGTCAGTTGGGCGGCGTTTGACTCTCTCCTAGGTAGCACTCCAACTGCTCAGCTTACAGGGAACACGGCTGGGAGGTGTCAAAGGCATTTTCACATTGCTCAGGAAAATATTCCCCCAAATCCTACTCCTTTTAGTACTATACCCAGAGGTGAAAGTAAGCCAGTGTGCCCCGCTATACTGCTCTGGCAAGGAAGAGCCAGTCAACTGGGATGTTTGGCTGCAGGAGGAGTCACAGTGCATTCCCAGCCTGGCTCCTGGGGCTCTCCTGCAGGCTGCTATGCTAAGTAGCAGGCAGGTTAATGGGGCTGCTTGGGGGCACGCCCCCACACCGGTCCAGGACTGCCCCAGCCCTGAGGCCCCTCCAGGGCACCATTTAGGGAGGGCAGAGATTCCTATGGGGACACTGCTTGCTGTTCCCTTTCCCGTCAGGGAGTGAGAGGAAAGCTCACAGCCTGCCTGCATTCCTCTCCCTCCTGGCTGGGGAGTGCAGGGGCAGAGGAGTCAGTGACCCATGGCAGTGAACTTTCCTCTAGATCCCTGAGAGTGATAAAAGGGGAACAGCAAGCAGCCTCCTGGTATGAATCTGGGAGGGGAGCCTTCAGCCCCCCCCCCCAACTCCATAAACAGTGCCCCCCCCACATTCTCCTCCACATCTTCCAACCCCCTGCCCTGAGCCCCTCCAACCCTGACTCCTGCACCCCCCCCACTCCAGCTTTCTGCCCTGTGACCCCCCCAAGCCCATGCCCTGACTCCTGCATCCCCCAAAACTCCCACCCCTGCCCTGAGCCCCCCAGGGATTTCTTTGTATACTCTGCACAACGAGAATACACACCTATGGGCTACACAGCAGAGTGCTGCCATGGGACAGTCTATGAGAGCAGCACCATCAGACATTAGAAGGGAACTTTCTATTAGTAGTAACCTGTACTGTGGTAGCATTCGGAGGCCCCAGCTGGGCTTGTGTCGGATCCTGTACAAACTATCCCCACCCTGAAGGACTCACAGTTTAAGATCCACACACAGATTTTATACCCATATAATTATTTGGCGAGAGTGAGATGAAGTTATCCCAGTATAAAAGTGCTTATACAAGTATCACCCATACGGGTAGGGGACTAAGCTACACCAGTATAACTGCATCTGCACTAGAGGGATTGCATACACCAGTGTAGTTAAATGTTAGCACAATGTTTGTATGTAGACAAACCCTAAGACGAGATTCAGCAACTGAGTGTGACAAACACAGGAGTATGAGTATCAGAGATCACAGGACTGTGTAAATACAGGGCACACAGAGGAGGCAGTGTGATTTAAGAACTAGAGCCCTAAACTAGGAATGAGGAGACCTGGGATCTAATCCTGGCTCTGCCAGTAACCTGCCACTTCTTCTCTATGGCTCTGTTCTCCTTCTATTCTGTTTACATTCTGCTAATCCTTTGCTATGTGTGTGTATAGCACCTAGCACAATGGGACACTAGTCTTGGCTAGGACCTCTAGGGGGCCACTGAAATACAAAGAGTTCTGACAGCAGGGTTGGACAATAAAACAGCAGTGCTTCGCCAGGGTTAGCTCCTGGGAGCTGCGGAATGGTGATCTGTGGCCAACAGGAGCTGCAATTGCCTGCACCTATGGAGGTGTAGGTAAATATAGCGACGGTGGCCCACCAAAGGCTAATCCTGGCAAACTGGATCCAGCCCACAGACTGGTATTTGCTCACCCCTGTCCTACAGGCACAATTAGCTGGGAGAAGAGTTCAGTTATAAACTAATAATGTTACCACCTGCTAACTGTACTTTAATAGTTTGACAGTGACAATCAGAGCTACATGTGACCTGATGATTTGGGTCTGGATTTTTAAAGGTATTTAAAAAACAACAAATGGTTTGGTAGCACTTTATAGACTAAGAAAACATGTAATTGGTATCATCAGCTTTCGTGGGCACAGCCCACTTCTTCAGATGACTGACCAGCTGTGCCCACGAAAGCTGATGATACCATCTATATGTTTTCTTAGTCTATAAAGTGCTACCAGACCATTTGTTGTTTTTTTCTGCAACAGACTAACTCAGCTATCCCCTGAAGCTCCTAAAGGTATTTAGGCACTTACAGATGCGGGAAGACACCTGGTAAGATTTTGAAAAGCACACAGGCACCTAACTCCCACTGGTTTCACAAAGGGTTAGACATCTAGGTACTTTTGAAAAATGACACTGGGTGCCCACCTGCACTTCAAGGCACCTAAATGCCTTTACAGATCTGATCATTTGTCCTGATCGATTTCACATCCCATTATCAGACCCACCTTCCACTCCCCACCACCCTCTAGACCGGGGTGGGCAATAATTTTGGAAGGGGGGCCACTTCACAAATTTCAGACATGGCCGCAAGCTGACCCGGAAGTGGCGGGGCCTCAGGTGGAAGGGGAGGGGTTGAGGACTACCCTGCTACGGTGATCTTATTTTCTGAACCAGCTGCAGGTAGTAAGAACAGTTTAAATTATCAAACAGATTAAGTGTTTTAACTTTCTCATGTTCGTTTATCAAGCTTCATTTTAAATAAAGTAAAATATTATGTCCCACAGAAAAGGTTTCAATGTTTTCTTTATTTATGGCAGAGGTGGGGAACCCTTTTCAGGTCTGGGGTCACTGGCCCACAAAAAAATTCAGTTGGGGACCACACAAGTGAGAAGCGAAATCTTCTTCAAAACCCCCCAACACTCATTGATGTGGCCCCAACTGAGACACCTCACCCCTCTGGTGCCCCGCCTGCACGAGGTGAGGGCAAAGGAATGGGGGGACTGAGGTTCAGGGTTTCCCATGGACCAGATTTACTTTTCTGGGGTTCTGGAGTTAGTGGATTTTACGGACCTTCTCAGGCTCTGGGGTAGGGACAAAAATGAGGGGTACAGTGCATGAGACAGGGCTGCCAGCAAGTAGGATAGGGATGGGATGCAGGATCTGGGAGGGAGCTGGGGTGCAGAAGCAGGCTGGGAGTAGGGTTTCTGGCCAGGTGGAGGGAGCAGAAACAAGAGAGGGTGCAGTGTTTGGCCAGGAGAGAGGGTGCAAGAACCAGGGAGGGTGTTGGAGCAAGCTGGGGCTGCTGGGTACTGGGGGGAGGGAAGTGACGGGATTGGGGTGGGGATGGATGGATTCTGGGTATGAGGGGGAACCTTACCTGGCTTTGTGCTCCCTTGCAGCAACGGCTGCAGCCACACTGTCCCAGCCACCCTGGAGGGAGGTCCCACTGCTACGGCCACGCGATTCTGGAGGCTGGAGACACCACTGCCGCAGCCATGAGGTCCAGGGCTGGCCCTGAGGCACTGCAGCCACAGGCTGCTCCGGAGGCTGGAGGCGCTGCTGCCACAGCCACAAGACCTGCCTCTGGGGACAGCGGCCTCAGCTGCCCTGGAGGTGCTGTGGCCAGGGGCAGGCCCCGGAGGTGCCAGTGACGCAGCTACGTGGAGGTGACGCAGCCACAGGCCGCCCCCAGAGGCACTGCCTCCACGGCCACGAGACCTGCCTCCGGGGACAGTGGCCCGGGGCCGGCGCCGGAGGTGCTGCTACTGCTGTAGAAGTGGCGAATCCAGCCTCCGGGGCCGGCCCCAGACTGCGTGGCCTTGGAAGCAGCGTCTCCGGAGCAGGCCTTGTTGAGGAGCCTCAGCCCCAGTGCTGCCTCCTCTGCAGCGGCTGTGTGTGGGGCGGGGTGGGGCTGAGCTCCTTCCTGAGGGGGGGGGGGGGCCTATATTTGCCTTGTGTGCCAGATCAAAGCCCAAGGGCGGGCTGGATCTGGCCTACTGAGCAGCTTTTGCCAACCCCTGCTCTAGTCCTCTCAGCTGTAAACATTATCCCTACAGAGCTTAACAAGCAAAGGCTTCATTTATCAAAAGTCATAAGTAAACTTATTCTAGACTTTTTTGAACTGGGGAATTATGAGCTACTTAGAACCAATGCAAATCTAAGTCTTGTAAAAAAATCTAAAATTTTTCAAACCTGCTTTTCCTTAGGCCTCTCTAATAAGTGATGCTGTTTTTCTCCATATGAAGGTACAAGACATAAGTTTAATATCTGTAAATGTTTAATGTAAAGAAGTGGTGCTCCTAGGAAGACAAGACTCATTAATGTAAAATTCAATTTTGTTTATATGACTCATATAGAATAGTTAGCTCTTCCACCAGGAGAAGAATGATATTTTCATAAGAGCTAATGTGAGTGACTGATTAGTTTAATATCAATTAAATTCAGTTGCGGGTGTTAGAAAGTTCTCTCTATAATAGCTTTTTTTAAACAGCACGAGGAAGGGTGTGTTTTCAAGGGGAAATGGGGTAATACTGAAAAACACTGACACTCTATAAGAGGGGGAGACCATCTCAAATCTAACTTTGTTTAACTGAAACTGGAAGCTCCTGGAGGTAAAGCCTGTCATGTTTTATTTGTCTGTAAAGCACCGTGCACACCTCGGGCTCTGTGTACGTAATAACTAACAATGACCACTAGGGCTGTTATTACAGTCTCTCTTTGCAGGATCTTTGTATGTGATTAATTAATCTTTGCTGGTGGTTAATTAATATTTGTAAATATCTTTGAAGATGAGAACATGCCACAGACGTGTCAAGTTGTATCATGTTAAATAAAGGGTTTACATGCATTCAGATACGGTCACACTGTGGTCACACAAAGGCCAAGATACTGCTACACAAGTAAGACAGAGAATCAAAATTGCAGAGAGGCTAAAAGAGTGTGTTTTGGCTGCCAATGAAAAACCTTAGTGTTGGATTTTTGCATTGCTTTGCACTAGGATGTATGCTAGACCACAATCTACATGTTTTGTTAGTCTATAAAGTGCTACCAGACCATCTGTTGTTTTTTCCTGTACAGACTAACTTGGCTATCCCCTGAAGCAAGTTAAGGCAGTTCCTTCTCAAGAGATTTCCTCATGTCCATCCACCCACTCTCTCATCCACCCTGTACCATGCCAGTTTAGACGTGTCAGCCTGAGGACGTGCAAGATAGCAGTGACCTACCCGGAGAGCCTTGCTGGGCCTATACTACAGAGAAGACTGAAGCTACTGCTGTTGATCTTCCAGGGTTTGAATTAGCGGGTCTAGTGAAGACACGCTAATTCGAACTGAGAGGGGCACTCTGGTCGATGCCGATAGTTCTGCTTCCATGAGGAGTAAGGGCAGTTGAAGGAGAGTGTTCTCCCTTTGACTTCCTGCTGTGTAGACAGTGCCAAAAGTTGAGTTAAGGTACATCGACTTCAGCTATGCAATTAATATGGCTGAAGTTGCGTATCTTAACTTGACCTTGTCCCATAGTGTAGACATACCCTTCCTGTCCCCACCTCATGATTCTGTGGGCTGTCACTCTCCATCATACTCCTTTCTGACTGACTCCTATCCTGTGTTTTCTCCAATAACAAAAAAAGCCATGCACTTTTCCACAGCACCCCTCATGCCACATGACACAAACCTAGGAGTCACTCAACCCCACAGAAATTCAGCCTCATCTAGAGTGGAACATCATCATTCATCCCCTGCATGTTTCAAGGAGGGGAATCACTTCCCTAGCTGAGTCCCTGGGGGATGCAGCTATTTGTGCTAACTTCTTCTCTGAGCTTGATTTTAGGTAGAATTTTCCCTCTCTACCTCAGTCAGGTGGAATTGCCAAGTTTGCAGAGAGAACCTATATCTAGACACTCACACCATTCCCTGCTGGAACTGTCTGGAATGTAAGAACAGAGGGGTATTGATCATTCAGTGAGATTTTCATCAAACAGTTGAAAGGAGATATCCACACAGACAGACCCTGGGCCAGACAAGACTGAACCTCTTCAGTAATAATCTCTTAGCAAACGATCATACATTATAAATACACAGTGTTACACAGCCACTCATTACACAGAATGAGGTAGCAAGCAAAGGAGACAGCAAAGTTATGTATCTGTAGACAACTTTAGATGAGGTCATGAGCCATGAGTGAGCAGCTTGGCCAGAGCATTAGATCATCTCAGCCCCACAGCTACTTTCAGTTGGGGTCAATGTACTCCCTCCTCCTGTGTTTTTATGCGAAATGAGGTAGAATGGTCTTTTTTTTTTTTATTGCCAGTACGAAGCATTTCCTGGCATTTCCCCTATTACTAGGCACAGCTCCAAGGAGCAGGATTTTGAAGCCATGATGATGTGGAAAACTGACAACAAGCAATGGAATGATACAGTGGAGGCAGCATGACATTTTGTCTCCCATCAAGGGGGAGGCAGCACAGTCCAATGTATAGGGACTCAGATTAGGAGTCAAGAGACTGGAGTGCTATACCTGGCTCTATCATTGTTTTATAGTGTGATTTTAGAGAAGTCCCATCACCTGGCTATGCCTCTGTTTCCCCACCTGTGACACCATTGCTCACCTGCCTTTACCAAGTCCTTTGGACTCTAAGGCTAAAAAGCTCTGTATGTATTACTGTTATCATCACCACTCTACGGAAAAGAAGAGATAAGAGTGTAATTATGTAAAAATCACCCCAAATGTTAATATACATCCCAGATACACTGCCCCTCCCTCCTGCTTTCTTGTGATAAACGTGGCACTAGGATGAGGAGTCGCAATAAGTCATAGAAGTTGCTATCAGGATCCCTAAAATGAACGTATGAAGAAGAATGGGTAGGTGTACAAATGACAGCCACATTGTAAAGGCAGGGCTTTAGCAGGAGAAATTAACTACATGTCATAAGTGTACTTTTTCTGGGCTTTTTTCTACCTAACTTTTCCTGTTGAAAATAATTCCAGCCCCCTTCCAACACCCAAAGATCCACAGGGATGCTTCCCCCATCTACAGTCAGGATTTTCCAACCAAATGTTAGGGGACCCACAGAGATTCCACCTCTCTCTCTTTTGTTAGGACTTCTCCCCCCCTCCCCCGTTTTAAATGCAACTTGTTCCACGAGGTCGTTCTGACCAGGGCAAGCTGCCATAGCATTAGATATCAGATATTGTTCCACACGATCTAATAGTCTGAGACCAATTTTGGCCCGTTTTCTACACTGTTTTAGAAGCTAAAAATAACAGACATAGGAGAAGACACATCCACATTGAGCAAAGAGAATATCTCCTCTCCTAACTACAGGGTACCCCCTCCATCAAGCTCCTCCACTTCTAGTCCCGCCCACCTCCTCTTGGGCAAGAAACGACAATACTGCATATTCAAGCGACTAGCCCAGGAAACAAACAGTGGGGTCAATTAAAGGCAGCCTGCCCTGTGATCTTAGAGCTGCTCCTCTCAAACCCTCTCTCCTCAGGCATTGAAAGGCTGCTGCTGATGTCCTCCTTTGCTCGGGGTGAAGGGAGAGATGAAAGGATTTTGTCCCCTACCTGCAAGCGGGTAGCTGAGCTCTCGGTCCTTCTCACCACCAGCAGCAGCAGAACGCCAGCCCCACCTGCTAAGGGACCGTCTGCGAACTACCGCTGCACAAGGGAGTCACATCATCTCTGCCCCTCCCTCCCAGTTCAGCAGCACTCACCAGCTAACCAGACCTGCCAAGGAGCAGGGGCTCACTACATCAGCCTATGCAAACACCCCGGGGCACCACAACAAACCCACGCAGGGATCGTCTGCAAAGTACAAGATGCACAAATAAAGGGCTCCTCCCTTTTAGCATCAGCAATAGAAACCTCACATCAGATCAGCTCTTTTTTCTTTCCCCGCCTCGGCGGCTTTGTAAGTGTGTAATGATCCGCTCTGTGCAATCATTTCCCACCCCTCCCCACGGCCCTACGGCATCAGAGATGCTTCTGTGCTTTGACATGAGCAGACAAGGGGGCATAAACCCTGTGGTGCAAACAATCGGCTGCAGGGAGCCCTGAGGGCTCTGCCCCCTCAGCTCCTCCCTTCTGCACTAATGCCGCAGAAACAATCCAGCCCTGCCACTCGCCCCCGCCTCCTGCCTAGCTAGCTAAGGGAATGGCTGCAAATTACCAAAGACACAGACGACTACTGAAGACTATTGAAGAGACTGGGGCCTATATTTCTGTAAGCGGCCTGTGGGTCTGGGGGGCTCAGTCTGTGACCACGTTTGAAAAGCTGGCTACGTTCCATCTTCTTTAGATGAGTTGCTCAGGAGGACAAATCTCACACAAGCTAGACTGCTACAGATCCCTACACAGAACGGTCGTAGTGAAAAGCTACTGCAGCCCTGTTCCAAATAAAGAAACAAGGCCCAGAAGCTAAAGGTAGAAAAGGGAGGGTGAGAAATATTGGGTACGTCTAGACTGCAAGGCTATTTCCGGGATACCGGTGGCATACCTGCATCCAAGGAATGTGTCCGTGCTATTTTGAAATAATTTTTGAAATAACGGATGCGCTATTTCAGCATCCCTGTAAACCACGTAGACATGCCACATTTCGAAATAGCCTATTTCAAAATAAAATCAAAATAATATACGCAGTTTGCGTAGTGCAAATTGCGTATCTTATTTCGATTTTAGAGTGCAGTCTAGACGTACCCATTGTGTCCCCAAATAATCAGGAATGAATTTTCACCACAATTGCAATAAGGGAAACCTGTGCATCCTGTTCTCTTCTGTCTAATTCTAACACTGTGCCCCATAGACTGTTCTATCCAATATACCCAGAAAGAGGACAGCTCAGCCTTGCGAAAAAGGAGGGATGGGATGGCATCACTAGCCTGGGACAGCTTAGAGCCAATGGGCTAGGGGAAAAAGGATCCCTATGCTATTTCTAATTCCCTGCTTTTGCTTTCTAAATCCTTACCTACAAGGGGCCAAATCTTCAAAGAGTCCTTTATTCACTGGCAGTGGAGGCTACAGACAGCTGCTTTTCTGCTCCCTGAAATGGTGCCTGTTTCCAAAAACCCTCTGGCTGAAATTAAGCAATTTGAAAATTAGGCCCAGCAAGAGCCATGGCCACAGGCTGAGCATGCACAGACAGCACAGAGGTTCTGCGCTGGAACCTGTTCTCTTTCTCTTGCCCTCCTTTGCCCAATCCTGGCACGCCTGAAAGGAGCAACACTCAGCTGATCTCTGCTGTGCTGGAAAATGCTGTAAAAAACCAGGCTGGACACAGTGCCATATAATAAAACCTCACTAGAAATGGGGCCCAGATCCCAGACTGGGGGCTTCTGGAACTGCCATAATAATAATAATAATTAATAATTGATAACTTTAATCAAGAGCATTTGTGAAATGTCTCATTTCTTGGACTGTCATTTTCTTCAAACAAGAGAAGTCATTAATCTCTTGAACTTACTTAAGTGTAGTACAGAGCTGGTGTCAGTCCCACTGTATCTTCCAGGCCCAAGGGGCTTGACTTTCTCCTGCTTTGCAGCATGTGACATCATTTATCTCTGTACAAACTGGCCATCAGATGCTTCTGTTCTGACCCAGTTTTGAACCTCCTCGGCACAGATATAAATAGTGACACAGAGCACACGTCAGGAGAGAACCAGGCTCAGGGACTCCATGTGAGAATTAGGTGAGTTACCGGCCCAGATTTTCAAAAATGACTAGCAGTTTGGGGTACCTTTATTTTTGGGTCCCCACCTGGATATGCCTGAAAGGATTCTGATTTTCAGAAAGTGCTTGGCACTGCTGGAAGTCAAGGCTCCCAGGAGGCACCTTAGGTTGGACCCCTGAAAACTCAGGCACTCAAAACCACTAGTTGTTTTGGAAAATGTTGGTCTTATGTCTTGACCTTATCTCTAAACTGACCCATTTTTATTGCAAAGCTTCCCCCATCCCAAATGAACCCAACTCCAGGTCACTCTCCCCACCCGTAAAGCCCCCTCTGGGTTCAGTGCCACATGAAAGGGAAGAAGACCTTACTGGGCTGGAGAGAATCCCTGGAGGGGATGAAGATGATGTTAGATGATGAAGTGGAAACTTCAGTTTGGCAGGTATATAAACACATATGAAGATGGGTGTGTTACATTACCGTGCGGAGATTGAATTAACCTTGTTAGCACTGGTCCTCTGCATAGTAATACAACACTCCCATCTTTGTGAGTGTGTATATACTGTCAAACAGATGTTTAACTTCATGCATCTGATGAGGTGAGTTCCATAAACAAAAGCTTATGCCTGAATAAGTTTATTAATCTTTAAGGTGCCACAGGACTCCTTGTTGCTTTTCCTGAAAGAGACTAACACAGTGTGACATTGCACCTCCATATTCTTTATGAAAACATGGTTTTGAATATGAATATACCTAATTTGAATATGCTTTATAAAAAATGTGGCATGTAACCTATCATTGGAGAGCTTGTAATCCCCTGAATGTGTATATTCTATTGGTGTGCATGTGTCATTCCTGTATTTGAAGTTAGAAATATGAAGTATAAACCTGTTTATATATCTAAATGTGCTAGTGAAGACCATTAGCACTACTTATGGAACTTAATGGTCTGGTACTCACGACAATGATCTGTGAATCATCTTGTTTTTTCCTGTAAGCCTGGACTTTGGTTGGTCCTACAAAGACATGTGATCATGTCACCTGGTGCTGGAATCCATCTTTAAGTTTGTACTTTCCACAGAAGTGTGGGGAATTGAACGAAGACTTCCTGACCTAGGGAAATTCTATGTAAGGGAAGAGGAAGTAATCCAAGAGATAAATGAAAACACATGGAAACAAAGACTGTAACAAAGAGGGTGGAGGAGCACTGCTGGACCCAGGTCAGAAAGGAGATCTCTGGCCAGGGAAGAACTTTTACCTGAAACAAGCACTAGGGTGAGAAATTATGGTTTGTTTTGTATTTTAGTGTATTAGGTTTAGCGGGCATGATTTTGTTTTCCTTAGTAACTTACTTTGTCTATCACTTGCAGCCATTTAAATCCTACTTTTTATATTTAATAAATCACTTTTGTTCATTATTAAATCCAGTGTAAATAATTGTTACCTCTCTTTCATTAGTAAAGGAAGTGAACAACTTATGAGCTTACTTTGGGCTTGTACCCCAATGGGGGAGTGAACATCTGGGTGCTCTAGTAAATCCTTTAAGTTGAGTCCCCTCAGAGCTGATCTCTGTGTGTATCAGCAACTGGTTGTGGCCCAGACTATGTATTTTGCTAGAGGCAGCTTGAGGGCTTGGCTCAGCAAGACCAGGTAAAAGGGGGCCCAGGCTTACTGAGAAGATGGTCTCAGTGGTATTTTAAGCACCTCAATTGGCACCCCTGGGGTCCCAAACCATCACACCATCATCAGGACAAAACCAGTCACTGGACTGAACCACTGGGACCTGTGCAGCCTAGCAGCAGGTGCCCTAGCTGCTATGCTGTGAAACTTTACTCCCCTGTTGGTTCCCTTATGCTGGGGACCTGTACAACCTTGTAATTTCAAACCAATTTTCAAAAATCACATGCCACTCAGGTCTAGTGGCCAGGCCCCAAAATGTTATATTAAAATGTGCTAAGTAGTTACTCCCAAGTTTTTGTTGTCCAGCAATGCTCTGACGAATGACTGTAAAAATGGCATCACAGGCAGTGTTCCCTCTAAGCTATGTGCTTGTGCAGCTGCTCAGGAGAGATTCAAATGCCGCCCACGGATTAGTAGAGTGCCCACAGCTAGGGTGTGTGTTTGTTTTTTTTTGTTTCTTCTAGCAGTGCACATGCAAATTATTCTACTCATGGATGGAAAAAATCTGCACAGGGATGGAAAAGGTTAGAGGGAACACTGACTACAGGGTTTCATGTTGGTGGTTTCTTAGTGGCTCTAATTGAAATCTGCTCAGTTTACAAATATAGACACTCCCCAAGTTACAACATCCATACACACAAACAAAAGGCTCACCTGCAACCTCCCTGGAGTAGGCAACAGGCATGGGTGCTGGTGAACTGAGCAAGTGCTGGCTGGAGGACTCCAGAGAAGCAGGAAGTGGTCACACAGCCAGTGGGTGGAGAGAGGCAGTACTTTGAAGGGAAACCACTGCATGTCTCCAACTACCAGCTGCACAGCTGCCCCCACTGGTCCAGAACCCATTAGCCCACGCTTGCACCACTCGCCACCTCCTGGTGAGCAGGGGTTGATTGCAGCCCGTGGGAGGGCTGGCTGTAGGAGCCAAGGCAGAGCCTATGGGGAATGGGGGGGGGGGGAGGGAGCTGCGGAGGGTTGGCCACGGAATGCCCAGAAGTTACTTTTAGAATCTCTACCACCTTCTTCATCCTCCTCTAATTAAATCTGCCTTTCCTCAAGCACCAGCATTCAAGGTTAAATGAAAAACTATTTAGGCTATGTCTACACTCGTGGCTTCTTGCACCAGAAATATGCAAATGAGGCTAAGCATGGAATATTGCTGAGCCTCATTTGCATACCTAATGAACCGCCATTTTTGTAGAAGAGGCTCTTGCGCCAGAAGGAGCTGTCTCTGTCTCCATTGATGATGATAACCAGAAGGTTGCTTGCATGTGTGCTCAATGACGTGTGCCGTGTCTACTTGTGCATTTGGGGTCTGCTATGGAGACTAGCAGAGCGCCCAAACACCACAAACCAGATAAGGATCAAAGGTGCCCGGCCAGGTTTATTGTTAAGCGAAGTACAGTAATAGTGGTTCAGTAGAGTCTACTGACAACTACACATATTTACCCCATAACAATGGAATCACTCAATAAGTGAAAAATTTCTACTGCCCCCTAGGTCATCCAAAGACTGTCTTCCCAAGATACAACTTTATATATAGGTACAACTTACACATCACTGTTGATGTGTCAGGTTGCCACCCTCTGACGCTTCTTATAGATACCACCCATTACCCTGTACCTCATGGTTTGATTAGATCATCTCTATCCATCATGCTGTCATTTTAGACCCTTCCCTGAAGCTGGGTCTGTATCTGTGGGGAGTGGGTACCAAGGTCTTTTTTAATGAGCTGCTGGTACCATGTGCTTTCAATTTATGACCAGTACCAATTACTGTTCTACACCTGGGCCTATTATCAATTCGTGTTTTGCACTCTCAGCCCTGTTTGTGCCAAATTCTGTGAGCAGGAGCCTGCCTCTTGCTCACAGCTTAGCTTTGCTTTATGTTAGCCGTGTTTTGCCTGTTGTTAGTTAGGCCTCAAACCAGACCTGTGCTGCCTGGGCTTTTGTTTTAGGCCTTCATCTTACTACATACACAGTTAACAGGCTGATACTCATGGACTCTCTGATATTCCTTCTGCCCCCACCTTCATTCTACTGAGATTCACTGCCACAGCACTGCTGCTTGTCCATTGGCAATCCAGTTTCTATCCTAGACCCCTGTCTGTTCCCTGCTTTCCTCCTATTAACCACCTACATTTTGCCTGATTCTTTGTCTCACCACACTCTCCTCTCTACTTCAATTGCTGCCACTTATAAACTTCAGCATCTGTCCCAACATCCTAGAAAGGTCTAACTGAAGACCTGCACCTTTACCTGCAGGCCTGTGCCTGCTTCAAACACCCCAGTGTGGGGGCACAAAATGTGCCCAAAGTTTTCTGAAAATAAGTGCATTGTCCCTAACCATGAAGCCACACAAGCCCACCATTGGGGGCAGAGGACAAAGGGGACAACTGCCCTGGGGCCCAGCAATATAAAAGGGCCTGGGACTCCTGGCTGCTACTATTGCAGCCCCCTTGCCCAGGAACCCAGTGAGGCTTTCAGCTCCCCTAAGGCCATGCCCTCTACTCGCTTATTTACACTCACCTGTTCTTTTGACACACATATTCTCTGAGCATGCCTAATTTCCTCTCTCCATGTTCATCTCTTTCTTGTACCTCTGCAGGTGCATGCATATGGGAGTTTGTGCCCATTCAAGCTGTGGAAAATGTATTCCTTTCTCTTTTGTGTTTGTTTAAAACAAATTATATCCTTGCCTATGAATAGCCTGCCTGGATATTCCTAATAAACCCTTCATAACACGGAAGTCAGAGATCTAACCCAACCCTTTTCTGCAAACTTAAGGAAACTGACCTTTTTATAATAGACAGCCTGTCCTTCAACTCCTGCCACATTAGAGGTTCCTGGCAGAACATCTGAGCTATTGACTAGATAAATGATATTTGTGATAATGTTTACAACACTCCTGTTAATGCATCCCACAATGGTGTTTGCTTTTTTTGTCACACTGTTGACTCATATTTAGCTTGTCCCCAGATCCCTTTCTGCAGTACTCCCTCCGAGACAGTTGCTTCCCATTCTGTATGTGTGAAACTGATTGTTCCTCCCCAAGTAGAATACTTTACATTTGTCCTTATTGAACTTTATTCTATTTACTGCAGACCTTTTCTCCAGTTTGTCCAGATCATTTTGAATTATAGCCCTAGCCTCCAAAGCTCTTGCAACCCCTCCCAGCTTGGTATCATCTGCAAACTTTAGAAGCATATTTCCTATGCCCTTATCTATATCGTTGATGCAGCTATTGAACAGAACCTGTCCCCAAACTGATGCCTGCAGAACCTCACTTTTTATGCTCCTCCAACATGACTGTGAACCATTGAAAGTTGTGCAGCTCATTATCCCAAACTGAATTATCATGTGATCCGCCAGTCTGTGCTTGTTTCTTATTCCCTATTTTGTCACTGTAAGTACTTTGCACTTACTTTAACAATAATAATTAGACAGCACTTATCAGTAGATCTGAAACACAGAAGAAAGCCAGGCTGGCAGAAGGTCAGCAGTAGCCACAACAAGTTATAAGGCAGCAGTCCGACCACAGGAGGGATGGGACAACTGGGGTGTCGGGAGGACAGTGCATTCAGTCCCCAGTGACATCATGCGCAAAAGAATGGAGCTCTGGCTGCTGGGGGGCAAGGCAATGTTTCACTGCCTACAGGAGAGGTGTGCAGTGGAGGGGGTAACCCTGGCTGTCACTAGGTCTGAGGAATCCACGGATACTGTTACAGTTATATTCCTGCGTAGGAGTGTCCCCTGGGTTGATATTGGTTTGGTCTGTGCTATAACTGTTAAAGTAATAATGCTGCAAGTTTTTGGACCTTTTGGTTTTTGGCAGCCCTAGTAAAGTGATCTCCCTTGATTTGGATTGTGTGTCTGGGCACCTGCTGAGGACTTTGTTGATCTACCACTGAGGGCATGTACAAAGCTTGTCTGTGAGCTCGTGGTACACAGAACACTGCTAGGCATCTAGGGCACGTCTATACTTACCGAAAGATTGATGCTCCAGTGGTTGATTTTCTGGCATTAGATTTCATGGCTCTATAGTAGACCCACTAAATAGAATGCTGAGGGAAGCTCCTGCTGACATCCAATACTCCTCCTTTTGTGAGGAATAAGGGGAGACAACAGGTGCATTTGCTTCCGTCGGCCTCCTGCAGTGTGGATGCCGCCAAGGCTTGACTTCAGGTAATTCGACTCTAGCTATGCAAAATACATAGCTGGAGTTGCATACCTTAAGCTGACCTTCCTGGTCTAGTGTAGACAAGGCCTTAGAGGGAGCCACATGCCACAGCAGTCATGGCAGCAGTCTGCAGTGGAGTCAGTTACAGTATTTGTATCCCCATTATACAGATGGAGACATTGAGACACAAGTAGGGAAGTGCCTTGGATAAAGCCATATGGCAAGTCAGTGTCAGAGCTCCAATTAGAATTCAGGAGTTTCTGGTTGAAACTCCAAATTCTGTGCACTACATCACACTGTGTCTCATTTCTTACTGCAATGCTTGCAACAATAGATTAGTCCAGCCTGACAGAGCTGAAGGATTCTCTTCCCACTGTTCTTTCTGACTGGCATCACAGAGGGATCAGAAAACCACATCTTCAAACCCCATAGTCATTTAGTTTGGAAAAGTAACATGATCTGGTATTTCTTCACATAGCGCTCAGTCAACCTGTGGAACTCCTTGCCAGAGGAGGTTGTGAAGACCAGTGGTTTAACAGGGTTCAAGAAAGAACTACATAAATTCAGGTTATGTTCTTATGTTCAGTATAACCTGCCCGAGCAGGAGGAAAGAGCTGTTTCCATCTATATTCTATGAACATTAGGTTATGTTCTTATGTACTTTACTGTTAAGTCCTTTATTAAAATGAGCAAAAGTTTGATGCTCACATATCAGATGGGTAGGAGGGGCTCTGGAGTTAACCAGGGAAATAATTGCTCCGGTAGAAGTACTGTCTATAGTCTATTTACGGTAAACAGTTACTCAAAGAGGTCTCCAGAAGCCAAGTGTGGGTTTAATTGGCTAAACGTCTCAGCTCACATCTCATCCATACAAGGGCAATGCAAATCTCTTCCCAAGAGAACCTCTCGTCATACCCAGATTATTAAAGGCCAAATAAATCGATGAAATAAAGCAAAAGTCTGTAGATAGCTTAGATCAAATTCAAGCCTGGTGTAATTGGTGCAAATCCCTTTGACATGAGTAGGAGTTATACCCATTTACACCTGAGCTGAATTTGGTCCCATGTGCTTAAGTATCAGTCTCCCTATCAGTGAGGTTAAATCCAGGTTTAATTCATCAGTTGCACAGGCCAATAGCAAACTCCTCTTCTGGAGCTCTTTAAAGAGTCTGTGTGAGGGATACTGCTTCACAGAGAGATCTATACAAAGCTCTATGCTAGAGTCCATCTAGTGTGGCAATGCCTCATTTCCCCTGATATGAGGAAGTTTGGGATTATCTGATAGGACTGGAACCAGTTATGGGAAAATGTTCTTTTCTGTAGGGCAGTGGTGTGTAATAGTACCAAAACCTAGCTACATTTTCTATCAACTCTCTCACTGATTTGATCGCAGAAGTTAGAAACAGAAAAAGCTCTTTCAGATTTTTTAATCCACAAGTGGGGAACCTAAAGCCCAGTGACCATGTGCAGCCCCTGACTTGCCTGGATACAGCTCCTGAGGCCCAGGGCCCTGCCAACATTGGGGAGCTTGTGCTAGCACTCCAGCCCCCTCACTGCTCCACTACAGGGCTAGAGCATACAAAATCCACTAGGCTGGGCCCCCTATGGTCTGGTGTGTGAGAGGAATGTGGGGAGTGCCTTTCTCCTTCTCAGTTGGGGGCCACATCAGTGAGGGTTTGTTTTGGGGTTTCTTTGTGTTTTTTTCTTTACTTCTCACTTGTGTGTGGCCCCCACCTGATTTTTCTGGTCTGCAGCCCCTGACCCAAAAAAGGTTCACCACCTCTGTTCTAATCCCTGGGCTCTCTGTCGGGAGATTGTGTCCCTGCCATGCTTTCCTCACATTGCTATATGGCGGAAGGGATTCCCAACTAAATAGAAGAGGAGTGGTCCCAGTATGGTAAAAGTTTAGAATCTATGATACAATCAATTTCCCAGCCAATGCATGATTGCTGCTTATTGTACATTTACTGGGGCTCTATCCAATCTCATTTTAAATGGGACTTCCAGAACTTCCCTTGGAAAGTGATTCCATAGCCTAAAAGAGTTTACAAGAGTTTCCATCTTTTTAGAATAAGCTGAATTAACTCTGGATTGATTATTTCTTCTCTCTATACTGATGAGTAACAATTGATTCTGGTGTGAAGCCCAGTCCATTCCCTTTGCTTTGATATAGTCCCTTTCCATGAGAAGACAGAATAATTTTAGGGAAAGTCAGTATAACCTGCCTGGGCAGGAGAAAAGAGGTTAGCTGTATCCATCTATATACTATGGTGGTTAGGTCCATTAATACTTATTAGCCAGAATGGGTAGGAATTGTGTCCCTAGCCTCTGTCAGGGGCTGGAAATGGATGACAGGAGAGGGATCACTTGACGATTATTTGTTTCTGTTCACTTCCTTTGGGGCATCTGGCATTGGCCACTGTTGGAAGACAAGATACTGGGCTAGATGGATCTTTGGTGTGACCGAGTATGGCCAGTCTTACGTTCTATCACTGTGATAGCCAAGTGCTTCTTGAACCAACATAGTAACAAGACTGTCTCCATCTCTCTCTTTTGTTTATTTCATAAGGAGAGGTTTTTTGGTGTGTTTTTTATATAGCACACAGACTATGACCTCTAACTTGCCCATTACAGCAATGTCTGTCCAGGAGGGCAAAGACCAGCTTTTAAAATCAACTCAATGGAGACATTCACTCTGGCTGTGTTTAATATTAGGCATGGGCTCATTTCTTGACTGTGACTTGTGCGGTGGGGAGTTTTAGCTAAACAAGCAGCACCATCTATGGGCTTTATCTGGGATTTTAAACAATTGATTTTAAAATCACAATGAAGGAATGACTCTTTTTATTCTCACTTTCAACCAAAGGGTCTCTCCCCCTTTTCCCTAAAGGTACGTCTAGACTACATGGCTCCATCGAGGGAGCCATGTAGATTTGTTTGTTCGGCAAAGGGAAATGAAGCCGCGATTTAAATAATCGCGGCTTCATTTAAATTTAAATGGCTGCAGCGCTCTGCCGACCAGCTGTTTGTCGGCTCAGCGCGCTAGTCTGGAAGCTCCACAGTCGACATCAAAGCCCTTTGTCGACTGCCCTGGTAAACCTCATCCCACGAGGAATAACGGGGCGGTCGACAAAGGGCTTTGATGTCGACTGTGGAGCTTCCAGACTAGCGCGCTGAGCCGACAAACAGCTGATCAGCTGTTTGTCAGCTCAGCGCAGCAGCCATTTAAATTTAAATGAAGTGGCGATTATTTAAATCGCCGCTTCATTTCCCTTTGCCTACAACCCTAATCTACATGGCTCCGTCTATGGAGCCATGTAGTCTAGACACAGCCTAGGAGACAATTCCACAGCCTGATCCATCTCACTACCAGGAAGTCTTTCTTGACATCTCCCCTTCCTAATTTCATCCTATTGCTTCTAGCTATACCTTCTAAATCCATGCTAAATAATTAATCTCTCTCCTTGATTTTACACTCTTTGAATTTTTTTGGATTTATGTTCCCCTTTGATCCCTAAAGTAACAGTTCCCCTAGTACTGAGGAGTAGGGATAAAATGATATGTACATGTATAAGTAGCACATAGACTGACTTTATTAGTTTCCCCAGCTACATTTATCCTTCAAAAACCTTCCTATAGCCTGAGGCCTAGGACTGGGGAAAAAATGAAAGGTGACAAGAGTTCCCCCTTTTCCCATTCTATCTGGAGCACAGAGCTCCTGACAGCAATGTAGCGAACCTAGCTTGGGCTTACCCACAGAGGTAATAAGGATGTTACTTGTTTTAAACTAAACAGGTCTGATAGCTGAAAATTGAACACAGGAGCTAACATAAAACATTGAGGCTATGTCTACACTGCAACACTATTTCAGGATATTGGAGTATCCCGAAATAGCTATCCCATGTCTTAACAGCAAGCCCGTTATTTCAGGCTCCCTATACTAACATCCCTGTAAACCTTATTTACATTTAGGAGTTAGGGATGTTTTGGAATAGAGGGTTATTTCAAAATTTGGTGCCAAATTATGAAATAAGCTGTTTGGAAATAAGATTGAAATAAGATAGGCAACTTGCATAGCTCAAATTGCATATCTTATTTTGAACTATGGTGCAATGTAGACATAGCCTAAACAACTGTTTTTGCTCTTTGAGGTGAGAAAACAGCCTAACAATTTTCTGCTCCACGAAATGCTTCCAAACTCTCCCTGTTGGGGCATCCGCCCCTACCCAGGCAGTAACACCTTGTCAGGGGACCTGGTTACTAAACAGTTAGGGTGCATCTATACTGCACCCGTAGGTCGAAATAAGATACGCAATTTGCATAACTCCAATTATGTATCTTATTTTGATCTAATTTTGAAATCGCTTATTTCAATTTAGAAATAAAGCACTATTCTGACAAGCCCCTTAACCCTTGTTACGGGGATGCTAGAATAGCGCACCCTTTATTTTGAAATATATTTAAAAGTAACGGGCATGTCTAAGGATGCGGAATAGCTATTTGGGGATACTTCCGGTATACTCAAATAGCACTGCTGTCTAGATGTAGCCTTAGAGAGGGAGAGCCCAGAGATTTAGGACAGTTCAGAGATATACTTAAAATCCTGTCCACATTGCAATTTTTCATTTCCAGTCTTAAACCATTTCTTTGTTTACTGTTAAACAGCTGTCATGTTCTACCCCAGAGGTGGCAGTCCTTTTTTAATAAGGGAAGTGATCCCTGCATAGATAAGTACTTTGGAAGCCTTTAATATGGCAGAAGCTATATGCATGTAAGATATTTAGTCTAACAACTTATGTTCAGTTAGAATAATTAATATCTGCACTCTTTAGCAAGTATATAGATCATGATCATGTGCAGTACTCACTTATATAATAACAATAATATTATTTTATATTTCTATAGCACTCAAAGTCGTTTACAGACTTACCCTCCTATATGTACCACCACTGAAATACAGTCAGTCATTAGGGTAGAGAGTGACAGCAAGGTGAAACCAGAAGCAACAAGCATTATCCCATAGGACACATTGCAGTAGCAGTCTATTTTATATCACTGGTTCAGAAATTTGTTCTGCTCTCCATGGTGAAATGTGTCATATTTCATATCTGATTTCACTCTTTTCCTGACTGAGAGGTTTGCTTCTCTAGGGAGCAGCAGTTTCTTCAAGGAACCATAAGAAAGAGCCTCAGGGAAACAACAAAAGGGAAGGAATATTTTATCTTTAGTAACTGGTCATTTCCATTTTGGAGGCAGCAAAAGACAAGCCATCTGTTGGGCAGTGAATATTCAACACATGAGCAGTTACCTGATTATGAATATGAGACTGTGATATTGTTATTTATTATTTAGAGGGTGCCCTAGGTGGAGCCCACCCGTGGGCTGTACAATATAAATTAGATCAAGACTGCAAAACAAAATAGCAACAGACTGTGGGGGTGGGGAACTGGCGGCATCAGCAGTAAACACAAGTACAGAGCGGACAGCTCTTGGAGATGATGATTGTTCCTGTTGACAGCAGATTGTTTGAGCTGATCACTTTCACACATCCCTTGCTGGTTAGATAGGTTTTTAATCTGTTCCTGTAATTAATATTTACATTTATTATTTTAAATTCTATATTCACTGAATTGCTCTGCTCCTGCAGAACCCTACATGGAAATGAAAAAGCAGTAAAGGAACATTAATCAGCTACTGATTCTAACCACAATATCCTTCCATGAGCAGGCAGGCTGCTGTCTTCTCAGAAGCTTTTATTGTCTAAAAGCTTACAATGACTCAGCTTTAAACAAAATGATTCACAGAAATCAAATTGAGGTGGGTAGGCACCTTTGCTGTTAGCCTTCAATGGGCTTTAGCTCAGGTACTATGGTAAATTCTCATTGAGTTCATTGGGAGCTGGATCAGGTCCTAAATGAAGTCTACCTTAAATACACAGAGCCTGTTCCTGGAAGATGCTGAGCTCTCTCAAGTCCCAAAGAAAAAAATGAGAATTGGGGGGGATTCTGCACCTTGCATAAGAGGCTCAAAACTTTGCAGGATTGAGCCTTTGTTTATTTTCTCTTCTGTTGGCCTCTTTTTTATTTGCTCCCACTCCCTTCTGCAGAGCTGCTTGAGAACTTTCTGTTACAGCCCTTCCTGGCTGGCCTTTCAGCCATCTGTTTGCCACTAAGTCCAGGCCTGGGCACCTTTTCCTTCATGAGAGCCTTCTTTTCCACCTGTCTCCATAGGAGATTTTCCTTCCAATATTTTCTTTTTTAATCATATATTTATTAGCTTGCTGAAGTTTATTTGATCATAGAAAGCTGGTGTTTTCCAACATCAGCAGCTGGCAGCCAATGAGTCAAATGTTAATTTCTGCAACAGCTTTCATGACACATAAGAGCACATGCTAAATTGTTACTTGGTACATTTGTTTTAAACAGATATGATATTTCCTTTCTCTATCAAGCTAACTAACCAGGTACTTATAAGGCCCTCACCAACACTGCATTTAAATATCCCCCATTACTGCAAATATTATACTAGTCTTTTGCTCTTCCTTTCTGCCACCAAAAATGGAGTTAGGTCATTTCTTTAAAATGAATGACTGAGCAAATGAGGGTACTAATATAGGAAAGGCAGAGTGAAGAAATGGGACTTATACATGGCTGGATGTGACAAGGCTAGTGGCCATTCTTATTTCTTATGGCAAAAATTTAGCATTTAGTCACTTATTTAAAAGGGAGATTTTCCTTGATAGACCCAGACCACCCAAAGAACCATTACAGCTGGTTCTGTAAATTTTAATCAATTCACAGATTATTGCCCGCTTTTCTTTGCTTTGCTCAATCTGCTGAGTGTTATAAATCCATGTGCTAAAGTTCCTAAAGATACTGTCACTGGACAAGGTTAATATAAGCAGGAGCAAAAGACCATTGTTCTAAATGAAAAGTAACTGGGTTTTTCTTCCATTTTCCTTTCCCCATATTTAACACATAGATTAATTACCTGAATATGTCTGTTTGACATACAAATAAATGTTTGAAAGAACTAAGGTTAAGAATGTGTCTTTAGGTAGCAAACTATCTAGTTAGATGCCTTAAAACTAGCTGCGACTGATTTTTGGCATGCAACAATGTGTGAAAACATAATATGTTCCCTCATAAATATTTTGTATGCCAAATTTTAGCCTCCACATATTTTTACAGCTGAGTATAAGCCCTGGAAAAGACAAGACATAATGAGACATCAACAAGCAAACCAACCAGACAAAAGCTTGGCCCACACAGACGAGAACACATTGTTGTCATTTAGTATATTTCAACATTAGAGCTAATGACACAGAAGAAGGGAGAATGAAGATTGGCTGTATCAGAGGACAACCTATACTTCATTTTCAATCTTTAGGCTACAGATTCAAATCCAGCACAAGTCTGATAGTATCAGGAAGTTGTGACCTACCAACTCTTTAGTAGTCCTAACATGATCAAGTTGGATTCCATCCTTTCTCTTATTAACGGGTGTTAATATCACTAAAGCCATCAGTACAATTTGCACAGCATGACTGGCAATCTGGGTAAAAAATCAGGAACATAAAGCTACGTTCCTGAGTTCATATTTAGATACCTACCTGCCTTTCAATACTGTTGAATATACAGCTCTCTATCATAGACAGGAGTTTAATTCAAGTCTCTGATTTTAGGAAGTGTTGGCCCTTGTTGGTAACTTCAGTAGAGGGACGGAACTATAATTCTCCCCTGATTCCTAATGTTTGTGCCTCCATCAAAGTAGGTTTGAGGACTCTTGGAGTGATGAGTGGGGTGGGCTAATCTTGCCATTCTAACTTCCATACTTTACCTGGTTTCACGGCTAAACAGAAAACATCAGGCTTTGTCTGCCACATTCAATTAGCAATCAATTTTACCCAACACAATGAAACAGAAAATCCTCCAGATATTATGACTGGAAAAAAACCCAACAACTAGAAAGTTATAAGGTTCATTTGGATCTTAAATGAAAATGTAAAACAAGCACCACTGAACGGAGTATAAAGGGACCCATTTCATCCAAGCTATAGAATCAAATAGTTCATTAGTTAATGCCTATTATGCCCACTGGCTTGTAGAGCAGCAATGAAGGTTCTCCATTTTTTGTAGGAGAATTCTTTGTTGCTGTTTCCATAACAATTTTTTTTATAGAATCAAATAATATGTATTAAATCACTTCTGTAAATGATAGCCAACAGGCTGTCTGCTGAATGCAAACCTAATGGCACTGTTTGAAACTATGCACATTTTTATTGGGAAAAAAAATATAAAATAACACATCATTTGGGGTGTGATTTAGTGAGAGTTCATGGATAAGCTCTGCTAGACATGACGCTAGACACGAAGCCACAGAGAATGAAACAGGAACAGTCTGACACTGCATTTTAGTTTGCTTAACATGGGCCAAGCATAGTAGATTGGATGCCTCAGGGAACAGGCTATAGAGACTTTCATCTACTATGGTCAAGTGTAGTACAGGTTAGTGGTGACCAAAAGATGCAATCAAATGATGGCTGTTTGATAGACTGTGTGGAATGAGTGAGTGAATTCCCTGCCGACTTCCTAGTAGGAGAGTTGTGCAAATCAGAGAAGTCACCTTCACATTTGGCACTAATTGATCCTGTGTGATCAGGAGAGATCATGGAGATCAAATTCTATCCAAATCAGGAGCAAGACATTGGGGGAACTGGCTCTGGGGTGGTGCTTGGGAGATGTTCACAGCACTATTCTCCAAGAAGTACCAGTGCAATGGGTAAAAATAATAACAGCTAGCCCTTTGTATAGAGCTTTTCATACTGAAATCACAAAGTCTTTATGAAGGAGGTAAATGTTATTATCAATGTGGGAACCGAAACATAGAATGGTCAAGAGACTTATCCAAAGGCATCCAGAAAGCTAGTAGCAGAGGTATGAATAGAACCCAGATCCCCTGCACACTAGGCCACACTGCCTCGCTAAAATGGAAGGTAGAAGAGTTACATTTCTCTTTCAATCAGTCTAACTTCTTTTACCAGTGTGGCAATTATTTATTTATTTATTGGGGGGAGGGACAGAATAATAGCAGTTCCTGCAGTAATTGATGTAATATTTGTTTTACTATGTACCCACAAATTAACCATGCTCTTGTTATTTCAGTGAGTGGATAAGCTATTTTGCCAAGCTTTTCTCAAATCTCTCTTCCTCTCTCACACACAGAGCCAAATTCATTCCTTCCCGGATATAATTCTACTAAATTCAATGGATTTATAACAGGATTAATCCAATCCCCCACTGCAAAACACAATAATGTGAACAGAGAAAAACAATGTATACCATATTTTAAAATATGAAGTAATTATTTTGCGAGTTACAAAATCATGAGCATCAAAATCTGGATGAGCATGGTAATGAAAGCAGCAGGCATAACTTACTTATGCACTGTACCACTCCAGAGGGAAAAGCTGTTCACTTTCTCTTATACATTTCATTAATAAACTGTTGTGGTGCTACCAGTATAGAAGAATTTATGTCTTTCATGTTATTCATTCCCTTCAATCAATAATCCTTCATCACATGAAAAGGCTTTGATATAGTCTTTCTGTTATTTTGATGTAAGCTCTTAAAATACAAAGAAAACATATAGTGATGATTTAAAAACAGCAGCTGGGCTGGCATTCATATTTCTTGTTTTAACGCTCACTCTAGTTTAAAATCAATGAGTCAATGAAATATTAAAGGATTTTGTTTGTTTGGGATCATGGCAGGAAGCCCATCAGGATGGGAGTGAAGGGTGGGGGAATGGAGTCCAGGTTTCCCCACATTTCTGCTGAAGTGCATCTCAGTCATGTCTCATTTCGGGACCACTGTGCATAGGCCTAGCTTTCTCTGGCTTTATTAGCCTCCATGGGTTTTTTCCTCAAAAATGTTGAATCATGACAGTGAGCTGAGGAAAAAAAGTTATTTATGCAACAAAACAAAACCACTAAGCAAAAAACATCTAACTGTTACTAAGCCCAACATTGTGTGTGCGATGGGGGGAGGAGGTAGTTCTTTTGTCTCACAATGCATACATATCTCCTTAGAAGCTCAGACCCAGGATCATACCTCAGTCCTGCCCTGTCCTGCACTCCACTTAAATGTGAGTGATGGACCTCTCTGGTAGGAGCGGCGCCTGCTAATGAGTCTGCATCACAGGATGGTTCTTATGAAAGGGACCAGTCCTAGGACCAGTTTTCAGCCCCGAACCTGTATTTTCTTTGGCTTGCGACCAGTCCAGAATTTGAACCTTGTCGCCATAGGTTCAAAGCACTAAGTCAGGGAGCCTCTTGGTGCCCCTTAACAAGGACAGACATGTTTGTCAAGCTGTGAGTGTTTGTCAGTGCCTTGTGTGTGGGTGTTTGTGGGGGTGTAAACATTTTGGAGCGAGAGAGCGGGTGTGTACTCGGTATTGGGGGGGGGGGAAGGTATTACTCAGCACATATGTGGGGTAATTAAAGCTCTGTGCACAGATTCCCGGGGACCAGTTCAGCCTACCCCCTTGCTTTCAATGCTTACTAGTTGACCAGGGTGCCAGAGGTCAACTAGTAGCTGGCTCTCGGCTACACGCTAAAAAAGGAAGCTATCAACCAAGAGACGCCCTCCCGAACTCCGCAACCTTCACAAGACGGTTCCTCAGGGCTGCTGCTCTTCCAGGTGACTCGTCGGCAGCAGGCGAGACGTTTCCATCCTCCCCCACCCTCGTGAAGCACCTGCTGGAGCAGCAGTGCCCGCGAGGTGATAGAAGACAAACAGCCTGTGGCCGCCCGGGCTGCAGCAGGCAGGACCTGCTCCTGGCTCTCGGTGAGTGAGCTCCGTTCTTCTTCCTTCCTCCTGTCCAGAGGTCTCCTGCCCCGCTGCCAGCTCCACAGTGCGAGAGCTGGTGGGACGGAGGGCATTTCAGAAAGCCCCGGCTCCCGAGCGCAAAGACACCATGCTGGGGCTGGGGCTGGGGCTGGGGCTGGTGGGGCTGCGGGAACAGGTTGCTCACAGGAGGGCTCCAGCCGGACGTGCCGAAGGGACAGCTCCCTCGTCCCCCGAGGCTCGCGCTAGAGGTGCTGAAGGGACAGCTCCCTGTTAGGCACGGGGCGGCTCCTGCCGGGGTGCTGAACTGATGGCTCCTCATTGAGCAGCCTGCTGCTGTTGGGAGGGCTGCTAGGCGGGGAGCTCCGCTGCTGTTCACACCGCGGCTGCCGCTAAGCCAGCGGCTGGCCTGGAAGCGACGCCAGCTTCTTCCCAGCTCCGCTGGACTCCGGCCCCAGCAGCTCCAGGCAAACAGGTAACGAGAGCCCCAATTATGCACTCCTAAACCAGCAAGCAAGGGGACTTCAAGGTTATTCCGCGCACCAGCCAGCCAGCCAGCCCCGCGAGCTTGGGGGGAAACTGGGCTGGAGACTGCCCCGTGGTCCCGCCAGAACCCAGCTACCAGTGTTGACACCAAAGAAAGTTCCCGGTGGCTACTAAATCTATTAAGTTTAAGGGACAAAGGCACTTCTGATTTCAGTTCCTGTCTGAAGTTTCCTTACAATGGTGGATAGGGTTCATCCAAGCAGAGTAAAAGGCAGGCAGCGCTGGAAAAGGCAGCTCCCTTCTCTCTTTATTTGTCAGAGCCCCCCTCCCCCTCCAGCTCCTTCGGTACATTTTAAATGTGTCTGGCAGGGATGGAAAAAGAGAGAGCAAAACGCAGTCAGCGCTGTGTTGGGGGAGCTGACACAAACCCGGGGGCCAGCTGCTGTTTTGTCCCTTTGGTTTTTAGGGCATTGTGTTTGTTTGCTGTAATCATCGGTATTTGGCTCCCCAACAGTGACACACACACACACACACGCACAACGCTCTGTTGCTGTTACGGAGTTCCCCGCACAGCGCCGAAGGGAGCCGCTGGGGCAGCCCTTAGCTTTGTTTGGTGCATTTTCTAATTTTGCGCATATAGATATAGCAGTCGTGGTGGTAATCTGCAGATCTGTGGCTACAGCGGATAAATTAGAGCTTTGCATTTGATCCGTATTGCAGTGGATTAGAGCAACCACCCTTCTTCCTTCCCCCACCTTCCTGCTGACATGCAACACAAAAATTGACCCTGCCTGTACCAGGAACTCCCGTAGTAGAGAACAGGGCAGCCGCGGAGCCAGCTTGGTGCTGATGCAGCCGGCAGACACAGTCTGCTCCAGCCACCACAGCCCGTGGGTTCTCAGTGGCAATGTCGCCGGCCGGCTCCCTGAAGCCGGGCAGTGGGGCGGTGACAGTAACTTGGAAATGAGGAGCGATCGTTCCCCAATGAGCTGGTCTCTGTCACACGCCCCTGAACTGGCGGGGATTTCATTGCAGTGAGTGTGGTAGACGCGGGGCGGAGGGGAGAGAGAGGGGAAGAGCAGCAGAAGGGGCATTGCCAGGAGCAAACAGGGGAGCCGGAGGGTGGGTGGAGAATGGGGAACCTGAAGGAAATGGACGCAGCAAGTATCCGTCCGAGGCGGTGATGTTTGTTCTCTTCTTGCTCTCCCTGCAGGAATGTAATCCACAATGCTAGTTCTCAGGGTGCTCAATGTTGTTGCTCCAGCCTACTTCCTGTGCATCTCCTTAGTGACCTTCGTCCTCCAGCTCTTTCTCTTCATCCCCAGCATGTTCAAAGACCCTTCCACCACCCCACTTTTCTCTCCTGCTCTGCTGCATGGGGCCCTCTTCCTCTTCCTCTCCGCTAATGCCCTGGGGAACTACATCCTTGTGATACAGAGCTCCCCTGAGGACCTGGGCAAGTGCTTGAACTCGGGCGGAGGAGCCGAAGCGGTGGCGGCCCGGCCGGATGGAAGCAGGTCCCCTGGCTCAGCCTTGCCCAGCACCCACTTCTGTAGACTGTGTGCCAGAGTCACCCAAAGACATGACCACCACTGTTTCTTCACAGGGAACTGCATCGGGAGCAGGAACATGCGGAACTTCATCATGTTCTGCCTCTACACCTCCTTGGCTTGCCTCGACTCCCTGGTGGCAGGGGTGGCTTACATTTCGGCAGTGCTCTCTGTGTCCTTTGCTAGCCCACTGGCCTTCCTCACGCTCCTGCCTCACTCCATCAGCCAGTTCTTCTCAGGTAAGCGGCCTCTCCTCCCCCTCCCCCGAGAAGGAACCCGGGCTCCCTTTGCCCAACTCCCCCCCCCCCCCTCCGTCCCCCGCTCTCTCCCAGGCAGCTTTGTGAGGGGCGGAGAGCGGGAAGGGAGGGGGCCTGTGCTCATTGATCTCGTTCCTGGAGGCTCTGTGTTCATTCCCCGCAGGGGGGTAGCACTGCGATCAAAGGACGCTGCTGAAATGAGGGCCCTATTGAAATCGAGCCTGGGCCCCAGCCAGGTTCCAGCCACAGCCCGCTTCATCAGGTATCCAGTTCCAAAGAAACCCCAACCCGGCGCCTCAGACAGAGCGTCAGAGGGTAGTGTCACTAGGCAGCAGGAGAGAGGATTTCACACCGCTATAGCAGAGGAGTGCTTCGGTGGGTGCCTTCGGGGGGGTTCTCAAGTCCTTCAGGGAACTCATCCTAATAGAGACTGACTGGGGGACACTTCCCCTTCCATTTGCCATCACCTGGTCCCTCCTCCAATCCCATTCGACACACCTCCAACCCCCCCCCCCACCTTTCCCAATCACCGCAGGCCCTCCCCCCACAACAACACACTCCTGGATCCACACATTCCCTCCCCGTGGCAAGGACAGCAGCTGCGTGCAAGGGAAATCAAGGTTAGGAATGATTATGCTAGCTTCTTCTAATGCCACCTAGCAGGTGAAAACAAAGAAGAGAATTAGAATGATGTGACCAGCTGGCTCTCCGACCTCCTGCTAGTTTTTTGCAAACCACAGTTTGAGATCCACCGTTGATCTCTGAAAGTGTCCCACACCCAAAACAAATGCATTCCGAGGAATAATCTCCTGCTGTTGAGTGCTGACCCTTCTTTTTTATGCCTTCCCCCACATGCATCTTTTCCTTCTTGTCAGTTCTCCCTCTACTCTTCTCATTTCTCTTCCTGGTCCTTCTCCCACACCTCTGCATTGACACCTCTGGTTCTGTCTCTCCCCATCTCACCATGCTCCTGAGCCCTTCTGGACTGTACCAAGTCTAAATCTGAGACAAAACCCTAGAATGAGGGCATTGAAAGGTCAATATGCAGAAAGCTTACAGGCTAGTGGTATTCTGAAAGTGCCTATGTAACAATGTCATTCTTTTACCCATCAGACCTGCAAACTGTGGGTATCAGAATCGGATCCCCTCATATTGCTAACTAAACAGGACTTTTGCTCTGACCTCTGCAGATCCACTCAATTCAGGGAGAGGGACCTGGATTGTATTCTGGGTCTTGCATTAAATGGCTTTTTGACTGTGTTTTGAATGCAAAATCATGCATGAGCCAGAAGAAACCCAGCTTGATTTTCAGATTCCAGGCTGAGAAGGCTGGCATTTAAAACAAACTAGCAGCAGTTTACTTGGAAAAGTATCAGATTTTGGCCTGATAGTCCCTGAAAGGCAATAGACATGGAATCCTGACATGACATTTTTATGGAGTCACAAGTAGAACCACAGTTTAAATAATGTTGGATAAACCTCAGAATGAATCACACCAGACTTGATGCTCCTCTCTTCCCAGCTGTGCTCAGCACAAAATGGAATGGGAGGAAGGGGTGAGGAGGCCACCAGGGAGCTCTTTGATTCTGTGGGCTGATTTGCATCAACTCTGGTGTATATTAGAGCAAAACCCCAGGATGCACTAACTTATGCCACTAGTGTATGGGCCCCCAAGTGACCATGTACTAACTGAGGATCAGTGCAGCAGAGCTCCACCACACTTTTCCTTCCTCTGTCTATGGTTGTGGCAGGTGACCGCAGGAATAGGAGATGGATCTGCTAGTTTTATGCCAGATGGATTAATTCTTGTGGCCAGAATCTGTGCACAGGAGGCACAAAAGATCCAGCAAGAATATTAGAATTTGGTTCAGTGTCTATAAATTCAGCATCATGAGTCAGCATTTCTAGCATAAATAATGTGCAGCCATAAAAGTGAGATTGTATCAGGTTCACAAGGAACAGAAGTAAATCTGGGTCTAAAATGGTCTCTGATGATGAGGAGCAAATGAGGAGTATCTGTGTAATTATATGTTAGTCTGTAGTTTTGTCAGTAGATCCAATCTATTTGGATAGCCTAGGAATAAGATTAACAAACTGTATGTCCATTAAGTATAGCTCAGGGAAGCTTTATACTTGCGAGGAGAGACAAAGGATTCTTCTTCTCACAGCATGGTGAGTTTCTGCATCATGTCCTCAAATAAAACTTGCAGGACAGTATCTCAGGACAATTTCTGTTCCCAGCTTCCCACAGAACACTACTAGGAAAAACAAACTAAGCTCTATTGTTCTAGTTGCTTTCAATAAATGCTGAGAAGCCCAGGCTTGTATCTGACCTTCCTATTAAATATTTCAAGTTATCCTCAGTAAGGGTATGTCTACACAGCAGTCGTATTAAAGTCAATTTAAGCTACGCAACTTCATCTATGTCAATTGCATAGCTTAAGTTGAAATAGCTTAATTCGGCATTTGGCGCTGTCTACACATCAGGAAGTCAAAGGAAGAACACTTTTCCTTTGACTTCCCTTACTCCTCAAGAAATGAGGATTACCATGAGTCGGAGTAAGAAGTCCTTCAGCTCAACATCATATATATATATATATATATATATATATATATATATATATATATATATAGTAGCCCAATGTCTGAGACTCTGTAATGCTGAAATGCTGGCTGTTCCCTCTGGGCGGCGCTGTTGCCTGAGTCACGTCCTTTGCCTCCCGCTGTGGTGCTCAGCTGACTTCTGCGCCGCTCAGCTGGGCCGCCGCGGGAGAGCAAGTGGCACAAGCGGCCGTTTGGGCGCTGCAGTCCCCATGCAGCACCCCCCATGCTTCATGGGGACCGCGGCGCCCAAACGGCTGCTTGCACCACTTGCTCCCCCGCGGCAGCCTGGCTGAGCGGCGAAGTCAGCCGAGCGCCATGGCGGGAAGCGAAGGGGGGCGGGGCGGTGACGTGCGGCATAACAGCAGCTCCAGGCCCCGCCCCCTGTCCGTGAACGTCAGCGCCACACCCCCCTTCACCTCCTGCCGTGGCGCTCAGCTGACTTCTGCACCGCTCAGCCAGGCCGCTGCGTGGGAGCAAGTGGCGCAAGCGACCGTTTGGGCTCCGCGGTCCCCCGAGTGAGAGGCAGGAGTGGGAGGAGAAGAGAAAGAGAGAGACAGAGAGAGAGGCAGGAAGTGGAGGAGAGCTGAGAGAGAGAGAGGGGGAGGCAGTAGGAGGAGGAAAGAGAGAGAGAGAGAGAGAGAGAGAGATGGAGCAAGAGACCGGAGGCTCAGGAGAGAAGACTGACGTGGAGGAGAGACCTGAAAATCCCATCTTATGACGGGCTAATTGGCTAGTTATTTAGAAATAAAGGCTTGTAGTGTACATGCGCACTATGTTATTTCAGAATAACGTCAGTTATTCCAAAATAATGCTGCTGTGTAGACGTACCCTAACTGAGTATTTATTACCGCTTTAAGGGACCTATTCTTCCTCTTGCCATCTTGTGCATGATGTCTAGTGAGGCTAGTGGGATCTGACAAGGAAAGAGAGGTGACATTGAATTTAAAAAGTAATGTTTAATGGTTAAAGTGTTCAGGGCTGTCTCTGAAAAGCCAGATGATGGTTTTAAAAAAAATCTTCCTGTGAATGTTCCCTCCTAACCATGTCCAACTCCTGAAGTGAAGTCAAAGTGTAATTTTGTAGCAGTCAACAGCTAGACAATTCATTACAGCATTTTGAGATGGAGAAGCTGGAATGTGAATATTTTAAGGCCAAAAGCAACTATAGTTCATCTAATCTGATCTCCTGTATAACACAATTCTAATAACTGGAGGAGCCACGAGCTTCCTACAGCCAGCTGCTCAGCACTGTTCTGGTGACTCCTGGTTAGAGAGAAGGCTATAAGAATGGCCAGAACTGCTGCACTGTTTCTTATGGTGACTTCTGCTGAGAGAGGCTTGGATTAGAATAGCTTGAGTTGTCCCCCTTACACCATTCCTACATTCTTCTCTTCATTAGGGAAATGTAACATTAGAGAGGTTCTTTTAAAAATCCCAGAAGGAATTAGTTATGATGCATTTGATACTTATACAAGTAATAAAATATTGGCAGATCCTGAGTGGATGCTAATCGGCATCCAAGTTATATATATACAATGATATATAGCTTTTTAAAAACAATGATTAGAAGTACCTGTCACATTCAGCGTTTCCGTAAGTCTTTTAGCACGCCGTAACCATGTACACATGAGATGTTCCAGTATGCCAACAGTGCATTGTAGATTCACATCCTGATTTGCCATGCAATAACATTCCACATAGACAAGACCTACATCATGTAGGCACTTTTGAAAATGTTACTAATAATGATTAAAATACATTTTGTATTTTGGAATGTTCCCTTTAAGTCCTGATGCCACTTACTAATAGTATGAACACTAGTCTAGTGTAACCTTTACATTTTAACATTTCCCTCCAACAGTGTGAGTTGCATTGATTATGAAATAATCATGATTATTTCATCTCAAATGAAATACTTCATTTAGAATAATTAGAACGATTAATTCTCTTTTTCCTTCTAGCTCTCCAATTGTATAATTGTGATAGCATGCAATTCAGTTTCCAGAACTTTTTGGGTTGAATATTCCTGATGGCGGTGTGTATAAAATGCTGTTTCTTTTTTTCTCTTCCCCTCTCCTGGCCCTGGAACTGCAGGAGCTCTCCTCAGCTCTGAAATGTTTGTCATTCTCATGCTGTACCTCTGGCTTGGAATTGGACTTGCCTGTGCTGGCTTCTGTTCCCACCAGATACTGTTGATCTTACGAGGGCAAACTCGATATCAAGTGCGGAAGGGGATGGTGGTAAGATCCCGGCCCTGGAGGAAGAACCTGCAGGATGTCTTTGGAAAGAGGTGGCTGATAGGACTTCTTATTCCTGTGCTAAATGTGGGAAGTGACTGTCATAGGCCCAAAGACAAGTAACTCTCCACAACACACACACCCAAAGGCCCTCCAACAGGAGGCAGGAAAGGAGGCACTTGCTCCAGGGCCTGGTGATTCAAAAGGGCCAGGGTTCTTGGCTGCGGCTGCTGCTGCTGCTACTGCAGCAGTGGCGATGGCTGGAGCCCTAGACCCTTTAAATCATCACTGGAGCACTGCGCTCCAGGAAGTTCTGAGGGCTGGCAGGAGGATGGGCAGTGTGCTCCTGGCAATGCAGAGGGCTAGCTGCCCCCATCCCCGCCCTTTCCGCTTGAGGCTCTACCCCTTCTGTGAGACTAGAGTCACACCCTGCCCTGGGGCGCAGCAAGTCTGCCAGCCACCTTGCACATGAAGATACACTCCTACTTTCTCTCCTACTCTGCTGCAACATGGCAGAGTTGGGCTATTCCATCTCTCAGTACTGCAGCCTCTGTGGGATGGGGTAGGGATTGGCTAGCAAACTGAGCAGACATAAGGGACTGTCTTCCTGTTCTGTGCTTGTATAGTGCCTCACAAAATGGGATCCACATCCATGACTAGGACTCCTAGCCACTATGTTAATACAAATAATAAAGGTAGATGAAGAGATACTGCCACTTTGTAGATACCTCACTGCACCTGTGTACATGGCAAGTCTCCATATTATTAGAAAAATAATATTCAACTTCTCTTTTAGGCTCCCTTTATCTCTCTCTCCTCTGTTATCTAACCTATGCCTTCACCCACAACTGGCAACAGGATCTTCTAGCAGACAGCCTAAACCAGAGGAGGGGAAACCTTTTTTGGGTCAGGAGCAACTGACCCACAGAAAAATCAGTCAGGGGCACAAGTGAGAAGCAAACAACAACAACAAAACCTAACCACATCAAAACAAACAAACAAACAAAAAACCCTAACCAACCAACCAAAAAAAATCCCAAACCCAAAAAACAAAAAGCAAACCCTCACTGACATGGCCCCTGACTGAGAAGGAGAAAGACTCTCTCCACATTCCCCTCACACATGACAGGTAGGGGGCCCAGGCTAGGAGATTTTGTGTGCTCCACCCCTGTGGGGAGATTGTGGAGGGGCTGGAGTGCCAGCTCAGGCTCCCCAATACTGGGGGTGAGGAAGCCCTGAGCCTCAGAGATTGGATCCAGGCAAGCTGGGGACCGCATCCAGCTACCAGGCCTTAGGTTCTCCAACCTTGGCCTAAGCTATCGTGACTAGTTGGTAAGCAAAGTTCTGTGGAGGGTTTCTAAGTTGGAGCTTTATGCAGCTTAAAGTGACTGGAGACAGAAAGAAGCATTTAACAATAAAACTAAAGTGCATCTGAGCACTCTAGGAACAGGCTCCTAGGAAGGCAGAGAGAGTCTGCTCTCCACAGACTAGAAATTAGGGATGGAAAGGACTTGTTAGGTCTCTTGATCTCCAGTTATTTTTGATCTCTTCCTTTCATAGGTGTATGAAGGGATAACAGCTAATAGACAGACCACAGGGCTTGTCAGGATTGCAGCTCTACTGGCTGCTTCTCAGAGTGTTTCTTCTCCAACCCCCCACTCCTGACCCATACCTTATGTCACAGTCCATGGCACAACTGCCTATCCAGCTCCAAGGACAGGCAAGCAAATCTAATAATGGACCTTGTATCAAATAAGGCAGATATACAAGGAAAGAAAATTGAGCATGAATGGAAAACATGCATTTGAGAGTTGATTGTATGTGAATGGTTGTGATAGGCTGGGGGTCACTTGAGTGAGTGAGTGACAGAAGGTGCATATAGACAGACTGGGCTGGCAGGACAGTGTAAGAGCAAGACCAGGACACTTTGCTATCATGTTTAGTACTATCAGAGATGAAAGTAAGCGGGTGTGCCCTGGTGCACAGCTCTGGCAAGAGCTAACTGAACTGTGGCAAAAACCAGCAGGAAGCTATTTAAAGAGCTGGAAGGGACCTGGGTTGCAATAGGACAGTACCTGTTAAGAAATTTTAAGTTACTTTCATCATTGCATACTATTTAAAATTAGCAAAATTATTACCTCAAACAGTCCCTTACCATAAACTTGTTAGAGGTTCTTGAACTGGGGGAGAGGCACAGATTGTATTCTGGGGCACTGTGAGAACCTTTACGAAAAACTCTCTCACATATTTAGGGCTGGGTGGCCAAAGAGCAGTGGCTGTTGGTTGGATGCCCAGCTCTGAAGGCATAAGTGCCACCAGCTGCAGCAGAGAAGCATGGGTCATAATACTATACTATGCCATCCTTACTTCTGCACTGCTACTGGGAGCTGCACTGCCTTCAGAGCTGGGTGCCCAGCCAGCAACTACCATTCTCCACTCTGCCTTCTGAGGTGAGTGGTCAGAGAGTGGCAGCTGCAAGCCACGTGCTCAGGGAGGGGGCATATGTAAACCGCAACAGACACAAAGAAGGGGGGCACAATCAAGTTTGAGAACCAATGCTTTAGGACATTTCCTCTAGCCCAGGTATAATGGGGTACATTCATCATGTGTATCTCCATTAATTGTGATACTTTTGGGATGAATCAGCCCAGTAGGACAGTCAGGGCCATCCCAAAAAGGGTGTGGGGCCTTGGGGAACCCCTGCCCAGTGCCCCAGGCACAGGGCCCATGTAGCTCCCATTCCTGCTCCATCCCTTCCCCAAACCCTGCTCCTGCTCCACCTCACCCCACCCTGTTACCCTCTTTCCCAAGCAACGTGTCCTAGAGGATTTTGGGAGGGAACCTGGCACAACGGCAGCAGGGGTCTGTGGTGGACTGGAAGGGCAGGGTGGTGTGGCACAGTGAGGCCAGGTGGAGCAAGCTGCTCCGGCTCTCACTGCCCGCATGCCGAGTGTGTGTGTGGGGCTGACAAGCACAGCGGGGCCCACGACAAAGTGTGTGGGAAGTTAGTTCTGTGCTCCACAAAGGGGCAAGGCTGTGGGCAGAAAAGGCGGGGCTAAAGGCAGTCAGCCCTTAGCTCTGCCCAGATTACAGCGCATACCCCCCTACCCCAGCCTCAGAGCTGCACAGACTGTGGAGCAGTGCTCCAGCACTCTGGCGACAATTCAAAGGTGCCCAGAGTTCCAGCCATAGCAGTTGTGAGCTCCAGGCCCCTTTGCATCTCTGGGTCCTGGGGCAATTGCCCCTTTTGCCCCCCTGTCAACAGGTGTGGGTGGGGACTCTTGCTGCCCCCGCACCAGACCCCTCATAATCCCCCAGGTCCCTCCCATCCATAGGATGGTTGTGGTGGCCACTGCAAGGCCTCCAAAAGCATGGGGCCTGGGGTAGCCACACCAAATCATCCTATGGATGGGATGGCTCTGATGACAATATGTCCTGTTACAGCAAACCCCATCATAGCAGTGCTGAGATACCATGCTGATAGGTGCCTTAAAAAAAAGACACTACTACATTTCAAAATTTATCACAGTGCTTTATTCCTAGGGGTTTATTATAATGAGAAGAAGCCACTGTTATGGTCATCTTTGCATCAACGCATGTGGGTTGGATGGGAGTCCACTATTTCTCTAAATAGACTGGAAGGATTGCAGTTAATCCATGAAAGATATATGTCTTCCTTGTACACTGCTCTTAATCTGTCCTGGGGGAGGAATATAATACCTGCTTTCAAAGTTGTGTTTCTCCCATAGCAGTGAACAGCAGTCATTCCTGAAGAATTTAGAATTGGCAGTTCCATCATAACCCCAGAGTGTGCACACGTAACAAACACACACAATATTGTGATGAACAGCGTGACCTTGAGAATATACTGCAGAAATAACTAGTTGCATAGGTAGAACACACATAGACAATATTTTCTCCAAATCGAATGCGTGCTGGCATGAACACACAGTATTTACATGTATAAATATGCTGTATTTTCACTGACAACAATAAAGTGTTTTGATTTTTTAAGTTACCTTTTGGATGTTGTGATCTTTTAACTGCACTTTTGTTCCATTGGGGCGTGTGGACATGTATGTGTATAACAGCATATTTAACCTATATTTAATCTATCTACAATAGGAAGAAATTAAGAGTCAGGTCTTCTGGGGTTTTTTTCCTGGCTCTGCTACTGATTCACAATGTGATCTTGGACAAGCCACTTCATCTCCCTATTTAAGTTTCCCCTTCTGAAAATGGATATAATAATTTAGGAGGTTTGTGAGGTTTAATTTGTGTTTGTAAAATGTTAGGAGGTCCTCAGATGAAATGCACTAGAAAAGTGTTACTATTATTATTATCCACAGACAGCTTGTCGGAGTGAATTACTCCTGTTGGTACTCCTACAACAGAATGGTTTACTTTGACACTATCTTACGTAGGTAAATGAACTAATTGTTTCTGACAATCACCTTGTTACTTGATTGTGAGCAAACACTTTGCGCTGTATGCCTGACCTTAGAAGTATTCCCAGCATTATTCTTATTCCACAGTCTAGCTGACCAAACATCCTCTGCTCATCACTGATTCTATTTTTTATTCCTAAAAGGGACAGGTTCGCAAGACTTCAGCCATCAGTTTCTTTGTGTCAGCACAAATTAAGAAATTATGTTGCGGCAGTCTCATCTTCTGCATGTGGCATTTTATTAGCACTGTAGGTTTAGTCAACTCCTGCTACTCACTTCGTGCAGACATGCTACCTCAGACGTATCACATACTAAAAAGGGCGAGGCTAGCTCCGTACTTGGAAAGGGGAAACCTTCAAGGAAAACCCAGCTATTACACAAAGTAATGCTAGTTAGTCAATAAAAACTCACTAGTCTCTCCAAGTCAGTAACCAGCGCCCCAGCCTACTGCAACAGACAGCTATTCTGATGAAAGGTACTGACCATTTCAGTCATTAAAAAAATCCACATTTTAGCAAGTGTTATTTTTGGCATCACAGTCAAATGCCAGTATGAGGAACTGTATAGTGACTCTCTAAAATTCCTCCTGCAATTTCAGTTGGATACATTGTTCCTCACCTCCTGAACTAAGCTGATGTGTAGAGTTAACGTGCTGCTAACCAGTTTTCTGAACCATGCTACAGGTGGCTACATTTCGGTGGCAGTCAAGTGACTTTTGCTTATATATCTTCTTGCAATTAATGTCTTTTGGGATGAAGGGCACTATGGAAAGGTAACATTATTGTGATAATGTATGTTGGCTTATTTCTCTGCTCTCCTCCCAACTCTGTAAACTGCAACATCCAAAATCTAAGACTGGTGAGTCCCTTGGGAGTAGCAGCTGTCAGAGCTTCACACTTATCCAGTCAATCTGACATCTCTTCTATTTGGAGCATGAATAACTGGCCTTGAGTCTGGGTGTCTGTACAGTAATTCCTTGCTTAACGTTGTAGTTATCTTACTGAAAAATGCTACTTTAAGCAAAACAATGTGAAGCAAATCCAATTTCCCCATAAGAATTAAGGTAAATGGGGGGAGATTAGGTTCCAAAGAATTTTTTTTTGGCAGACAAAAGTATATACATATAGGCTGTGTCTAGACTGGCGCGATCTTGCGCCAGAGCTATGCAAATGAGGCTCAGCGTGGAATATCACCGAGCCTCATTTGCATAACTAATGAGCCGCCATTTTTGCGGAAGAGGCTCTTGCGCAAGACGGAGCTGTCTACACTGCCCCGTTTTGCGCAAGAAAAACCCTCTTGCGCAAAGCCGTTATGCCTGAAAATAATCAGCATAACGGCTTTGTGCAAGAGGGTTTTTCTTGCGCAAGACGGGGCAGTGTAGACAGCTCCGTCTTGCGCAAGAGTCTCTTCCGCAAAATGGCGGCTCATTAGTTATGCAAATGAGGCTCGGCGATATTCCATGCTGAGCCTCATTTGCATAGCTCTGGCACAAGATCGCGCCAGTCTAGACACAGCCATACAGTATAAGCTTTAAACAATTTTTAACAATTTAATGTTCTACAAAGCAATGATGATTGTGAAGCTTGGTTGAGGGGGTGTAGTAAAAGGGTGGAATATTTCCTACGGAATGTCTTGCTACTAAATGATGAACTTGCACTTGGCTGAGCCCTCAAGTGTTAACACGTTGTTAATGTCACCTCCCACTATACAAGGCAGCATGGTCTGAGGAAACACAATATATACAGCACAGCAGAGGCTGCAAACACTTCCCTGCAGAAACTGAACATTATGATGAACCCACACTTTCCCACTGGAATGCACTTCTCTCTCCTCCAGATGGCACATACATGGCTGCACAGTGCTAAGGGATATATGTGTGTGAGACAGAGACACACACACTGTGGGTATGTCTACATTGCAAAGTTAATTCGAAATAACAGCCATTATTTCGAATTAACTTCAATAGCGTCTATACATGCAAAGCGCTATTTCGAATTTAATTCGAAATAGCGCAGCGCTTAATTCAAATTTGGTAAACCTCATTCTATGAGGGGTAACGCCAAATTCGAAATAGCTAATTCGAAATAAGTGCTATGTAGACACTTAATTCGAATTAGCTGGCCTCCAGTCCTTCCCAGTTTCTCCTGGTAGCCACTCTGGGCCAAACCAGGAAAACTCCTCTCCTCTCTGCCAGCCCCGGAGCCCTTAAAGGGGTAGACTCTGGCCAGAGGGCACGCGCCAGAGCCAGGCCTGCCAGCAGTCTCTGCCCCTGACCCAGTGGTCCATAATGAGCCAGGCAGCCAGTGCCAGCCAGCCATCCCACGCTCAGTCCCCCAGCACCCAGGGACCAGCCAGGGGCCGTAGACGGCGCGCGCCCGCCTGGACTGGTGTGGAGATCATGGACCTCATAGAGGTTTGTGGGGAGGCCCCCAATGTCCATGATCTCCACACCAGGAGGAGGAACGCAGCCATCTATGGCCGCATAGCGGCCACCATGGCCCAGAAAGGCCACAGGCGCACCGAGGGGCAGGTGCGCCTGAAAATTAAAGATCTGTGGCAGGGGTTCGCCAGGGCCACCAGGGGCGGCGCTGCAGCAGGGGCTGACACTTGCCCCTACTTCCCCACCCTCGACCGCATCCTGCGGGGTGGGACGGTCCGCGCCACCCCAGGGGACAGTGAGCCAGGACCCGAGGGCCCTGACCCAGGCGCGGCAGAGGGGCCAGCACGGAGGGTGCCACGCCAGTGGGACCCCTGAGCTGTCCCAGCACCGGAGTCAGCAGGGTCGTCAGGGGAGGCCACACCAGGTAAGTGCCATCACTGTTACCTACCCGGGGTGGGGTGGGGAGGGAGACCAGGGACCGCACGCGTGGGCCATGCCTCCCACGGATCACACAGCCACCTGTGCATGTGTGGGCACATGCTGTGCCACCCTTGGGCAGGTGGCTCCAGCTGCGTGCCACACAGGGGCCATGGCCCGATAGCCACACGCATGCGTGAAGAGACCTGGGCCCCGGGGTCGGGACCCAGCAGGACTCCCTCCCTTCACATGCCCCCTCTACACAGAGACAGGGGACATCTCCCCCCCCCCCCCCGCACTATACACGGCACAGGGGCATCGGTGTGGTCTTGGAGCAGCTCCTACTCCCGGGGAGAGCCAGACATCCCGACCATGGCCTCTGTGCAAGCATGTCGGCTCTGATGGTGCAAGGCACGGTTGTCCTCACCTTGCAGGGGGGGCTGGGCATCATCCACTGTGTCCCCAGGGAGAACTGACCACTCCCCTTCTTTCTCCACAGCCGCACCAGCTGCATGTGGAGGGTGCACCACCCCGCGTGGGACATGCTCCCGCACCCGAGGGCTCCACAGGACTACCGCAACACAGCAGGGGTACTGGGACCAGCACCTGGGGGCCCTGCAAGCCCTGCACCGCACTATCCAGGGCTGGGTGCAGGAGGACCTGCAGCTCCGCCGGGAGCAGCTTGCCCAGGACTGTGTCATGTGCTCACACCTTCAGGCCCTGCTGCAGAGCGTGCTGCCCCGTGCCGCCCCAGAGCCTGTGCCCCCCCAGCTACTGTTCCTCTTCCCACTCCTGCCCCCCCCACTTCTCCCTCCTCAACCTCCTCACCCTCCTCCTCAATCTTCACAGCCCCCACCTCAACCTCCACACCCTCCTCCCCATCCCCCCGGGGACACCAAGGCCCCTGCACCCACTGTGCTGGGAGTCATGTGGCCGGACGAGACCACCACCCCTGAGCACTGAGCTTCCCCTCCCCCTTCCTTCCCTTGCTTCCCCCTTCCAGCTCCCTCCTCCCAGTTTTCCCCCTCCCACCCTCTCTCCTCCCGTCTCCCGCCTCCTTTCCCCAGTCTCCCCAGAGTTTCATTCCCCCTCCCCAGTTTTGTTAAATAAAGACAGTTTGTGTTTATGAAAAAACATGTCTTTTATTTGACATCAGGAAGGGGGGCTAGGGAAGGGTAAGTGGAAGGATGTGAGGGAGGAATGGGGCACGAGCCCCCATGGGGAGGACCAGGGTGGTTCCTCGGGCTCCTCGGGGTGGACGCTCTCCCACAGGGCCTCCTGGATCCTGACAGCCCCCTGATGGACCCCCCAGATGGTGGCCTGCAGCAAGTGCAGCCGGGCTGATGGCGACGACCCCATGAGACTCACCAGCATGCCCAGGGGCAGCTCTGGCTCCATGTGGCCGAGTGCTGTGGTGTCCTGAGTGCGGGCACTCAGGGCACTCCAAGACAGGACTGCTTTGCTGTCCCTCATCGAGGTAGACAAGGAAGCGGGGAACCCTGAGAACTGTCTGTCCGGGGTGGGGTAGGGTCCCTTTAAGCACGGAGCTCAGATAGCCTCAGGCAGCAGCCCCACACACTAAGTCCTAACCTGATGCCCTGCCGGCACTGGTTCCGGCCAGCCTTAACTTTGGTTTAGGGTCCACTCAGTGTGGACGTGCTATTTTGAAATAGCAAAACGCTATTTCAAAATAGTTTTTGTGTATAGATGCATTATTTCGAATTAGCTTAATTCGAATTAACTATTTCGAATTAAGTTAACTCGAATTAACGCTGTAGTGTAGACATACCCTGTGTGTGCAAGACAGACGCATATGCTGTGTATTTGAAAGAGAGTGGCAGACAGACGTGCATTGCCCCTTTGCGTATGCTGACCCCACGTCAAATACACTGCCCTTTTGAATACTGTAGATCAGGAAGTTCAGACTCAAAAACTTGTAGCTGTTGGTAACCTGCTTTTTGGAGATGGGGTACAGAGAGGGGGCCTCAGTCATGGGCAGGAGGGGCATCCTGACATCAGCACCCCTCTCGTCTACCCCTCCTCCCCCAGCAAACAGGGGCTCCCAGGAGAGAGCAGGAACAGTATGGCAGCATGGCCCAGCCACATACAGCACTTTACAGGGAACTTAGGTGAGCTGATTAGGAGCTGCAAGCTCATGCAGGTTCCAAGCCTCCACAAGGACGGGCTGCTCTTCAGAAAATTCTGCAAATAGTGGACAAAGAAGGCCAAGTGATGCTATAAGGGACAACGCAGAACTTTATACAAGCATGTGCTTTAATAGCTAAACAGTGTAACAACATTAACCAGGATGTTAAGTGATTATAAGTTTCTTGCTGGAGTTGATATACTGATAAGCAGAAGTTATTAGTTCTTTTGCTTTTGGTAGGGAGTCAGCCAACCCATTAGGGATTTCATTGAGTTATGTTTTGTTTTGAATTACCTATAAAAATTTATTTAGTGTATGTACTTTGGAGACACCTGGGATAAATACTTCTGAGAGGATTTCTACAAGCTTGGAGCCTGATTGCTATCTTCCCAGTGGCTAAGGCAAGGGTTGGCCACCAGAACCCTGATGCTGAACACTCAACACCATCTCAGACTTTGGTAATTATCTTTTGGGGTGCTCTATTTAAGGGTATGCCTTGCATTCAATAAAAATAAGGATTTGTAAGTGGAAGCATTCATACATATACCACTCATTTATCAGACAGATGCTCTGTCCCACACTGATAATTTCCTGACACCACCTGGATAATAGGGATGTAAAATTCCATTTAATTAGTTAACTGGTTCAACGAGGGTGGGTGGGCTGTGGCTGGGCTGGAGTGCCTCCTCCTGCCATAGGAGGGGGATGCTGCAGCTGGACTGGAATGCCTCCTGCCTGTGGCAGGTCTCAAGAGGCTAGAGCAGCCTCCACTGGTTTACCATAACCGGTAAGCCTCACACATTAAGGGTAATGTTTACTGTTTAACTGGTTAACCATTCACAGCCCTGTTGGAAAACAGAGACAAGTTACCACAATGTTGAGTTCAGATAATCCCAGGTAACTCTTCACTAGCCAAAAAAACCGACTCCCAACTTCAAACCACAGGGTCCAATTTTAACTGTCCCACCCTACAATCCCAGCCCAAACACCAGATCCAATCTGTGACTAGCTGTCTGAGTTGAGCCTACAAACATTTCAGATAATCCCATGTCAGCCATTTTAGCTAGGAAATCTTGAGCTGAGGCAGAAAATCATTTACATGTATAGTGAAAAAAACAACAAATGGTCTGGTAGCACTTTATAGACTAACAAAACATGTAGATGGTATCATGAGCTTTTGTGGGCACAGCCCACTTCCCACAAAAGCTCATGATATCATCTACATGTTTTGTTAGTCTACCAGACCATTTGTTGTTTTTTTCTGTAACAGACTAACTCAGCTACCCCCTGAAGTTCATGTATAGTGAAGTTGGCAAGCACAATCAGTGTGGCAAATCCACTAATCCTGAAGTAAGAAATTCATTAGCTCAAGAAGGGACTTTGCTGTGCAGAGAGGCAATCCACACAGTAGAATTATCTTAATTCCATCATGGAACTCATATACAAGATGGAAATGCTTTATCAGATAAAGCTTTGAATACGTAGGAAACCTGCCACATTTTAGGCTGGTTGTAAACACCACAGCCACAGAATCTCTCGTTGGCTCACTCAGTACTGAATACTTATGTGACATTCTGTATTCCTATATCCATCCCTTTTTAATAACTGCAGTACATTTTGTATCAACTATGCCTTGTAAAATATCTCTTCATTATTCTGGTAAAATGTGTGTGGCAACATTGTAAAAATTATAAATTTTCACTGTGGCTACGTCTAAACTACATCCCTCTTTCGAAAGAGAGATGGGATGTAAATTAGGCAGATCAAAAGTGCAAATGAAGCAGGGATTTAAATATCCCATGCTTCATTTGCATAATCACATCACAGTGGTCTTTCGAAAAAGGGTATTGCGAAAGTGAAACTGCCATCTAGACGCGGTTCTTTTGGAAAAAAAACCCTTTTTCAAAAGATCCTGTACTCCTCAATTTTTGTTGTTACTAAAGCCTTGTCTACACTGGCATGTTTTGTAGCCAAAACCTGCCTTGTGATTACAAAACAGTGAGAGTGTACACAGTACAATGTGATTTTTGTTGGGAAGAACACCCAGTTTTGGTGACAAAAGCTTCCACCTCTGTGAGGGTACATCTACACTGCGGTGTTTTTCTGCGATACTGGTATCCTGGAAAAACTCCACCATGTCCAAGGAATGCGTTTGCTCTTCTGCTTTTTTTTTTTTGCAGAAGAGCAAATGCGCTCTTTCGGGGAGCCCTGTATACCTCATTCTATGAGGAATAAGGGCTCCTCTGAAAGAGGAGGCTTTTCCACCATTTGGCCCCGTCTAGATGGGGCCAAGTGATGGAAAAGCCTCTTCCGGAAAAGCAATTGGAAAAAGCTATAGTGTAGACCTAGCCTGAGAGACTTTTGTCTTTTCCTCTTCCTTTATTGTCAGTAAAGAGCCAGTGTAGACTCTGCTGTTTGTTTTGTCAGGAGAATTGGCTTCCGCCACTATCCCATAATATCTGCCAGAATGGCAGTGCTCAGCATTTCGTGATCTCTTTTGCCCTGCAGGCATGCACCCCTCCCTTTTCAAAGCTCTGGGAAATATCTGACAGCTGAGTGAGCTGCTCCGTTTGGGAAATAAACAAAGAGCAAATCATTGGAATGCTCCTTCCTGTTCTGCCCTGCTCAGAACACAGCAGCAGACAGACTGCTGCTGCAAGGGAAGGGCTGGAGCTGCTGTGCTACTTCAACATTCCTCAGCACAGAGAACTCACAGAGCTACTCATGATACTGCTCCCAGCAGCTGAGAATGCTGTGGGAGAACTCAGAGGGAATCCCAAGAAGTTCAGGGATGAGCTCTGCCTTCCTACAACACTGCATCCTGGGATGCTTACCCACATTGCTTTGCTCTATCTGTTGACAAGGTGCTAGCAGTGTGGCCATGAAATGTCAAGAACAGGAGGCAGAAAAATTGGTTTGACTGTTTTTCACTTTTGGCGACTTTTGCATATTGACAGCACTTTTGTCACCAAACCTCCCAGTGTAGACATAGCCTTAGATCTATTCCAAATCTGGGAAAGCAACCACAAGCTAGTTCTTCAGAGACAAAAAGCACAGTGATGCCTCAGCCAGATGTCAACAGAATCAAATGGACTATCACCTGTTTAAGTGGCCATTCTTTGGCAGGAAAAGGGTGTGAGTGAGCAATTTACATTGTGGCAAGGAAAGATCAGGGGGTTCACATCCCTACATACCTTCTGTCTTCTGAACCCATGAAGATGTTTCTCATGGGTTCAGAAAGAGAAAGAATAAGAATGAGGGACAGACACCCCAAGATATCTCTTCCTTCATCTCTACACATTGCATTGACAATACTTGAAGGACAACGCAAGCATCACTGGATTGTGGAGGGATCCTATCAGCAACCCCTGAGGCCTCAAACCTGGGGCAACCCCCACTGCTTCAGGCTTTGCCTCCACACTACCTCTTCCCACTCCTTCTCTCTCCCATCTCAGCTCCTCTCCAGCCTTTCCCGCAAGCTCTGCCCCTGTTCCACCCCATCTCTTCCCACTCCTTCTCTGCTCCTTTTACAAAGCTCTTTTCCCTTGATTATGTGAGCTGGGGAATTATGTGGTGGCCTTGGGTTGGGACAGCAGCAGGGGTCAGCATCGCTCAGTGGAGTGGGGTATAGCTGGCTGGGGCACTCCACTTTCCACTACGGCAGTGAAGCAGAATGATCCAGCTGATAGACAGTGGGAAACAGTGCAGGTTGCTGAGTGCATCACTCCACTTCCCGGATTCCTGCCACCGCAGAGAGTGCAAGGAGGGGACTCCTGTTGTCACCTTGTGCCAAGACCCCAGGTAATCCTCTGGGACCTGCAGGCTCCCATCAGTATGAGGGACTGTCCCATCCATAGAACAACTAGGATGGCTGCTGTGGGCACCCCAAAGTGCAGGGCCCGAAGCAGCCACTCCAAACCATCCTATGGATGTAACGCTCTGCCTATCAAAAATAAATTCAACCAGCAAGACTGCTAGAACATGTGATGGGAGAGACTTTTGTTTTCAATTCACTTAGGCTATGTCTAGACTGCAAGCTTCTTTTGGAAGAAGCTTTTCTAAAAGAGATCTTCCAGAAAAACTTTTTTTGAAAGACAGCATCCACACAGCAAAAGTGCAACAAAAAAGTGACGTACTTTTTTGAAAGATCGCATCCACATTTATTGGACGCTCTCTTGCATTTAAGTTGTGATTAGTATGGACGGAGTGGCCACCAGGGCACCTGTGTTATTTCCTGGAGTCCTCTTCTTTCAAAAGAATTCTTTCTTCTGCGTCCACACATGCCTTTTTCCAAAAAAACTTTTTTGGAAAAAGGCTTCTTCCTCATAGAAAGGGGTTTAACACTGTCGGGAAAAACCCTTCCATTCTTTCGACTTTCTGTCAAAAGAATGCAATAGCAGTGTGGACGTAAGTGTAGTTTTTCCAGAAAAATGGCTGTTTTTCTGGAAAAACATTGCAGTGTAGACATACCCTCAGCTTGTTAAGTTAGGTGTCAGTTGTGTTTCACCTTTTATTTCTTTGTAACCAATTCAGACTTTTATGCCTCATTACTTGTAATCACTTAAAATCAACTTTCTTGTAGTTAATTAACTTGTTTTATTGTTTTATCTAGACCAGTGTATTTGGACTAAAATGTCTGTGAAACTTCATTTGAGACAACAGGATTTGTAGATATCATTTTCTTCTAACAAATGACTGACTTTCTGTGAGCTTGTATTATCCATAAGGAGAGAGCTAAGCAGTACAAGACGCACATTTCTGCTGCAAGTCTGGGACTGGGAATTTGCTGGTGTTGCTCTGCAGTGTAATTCAAAAGTGGCTGGCCATAGCATTCATATTGTATTGCTGTGAGTAATTTATATTCTGGAGGCTTTATGTGAATTGACCAGGAGTGGTTGCTCTCACAGCAAAGCAATGTAAAAGGCACCCAGGTGGGGAAATTGAGGGGTCACAGCTGTTTAATAGTCTAGATTGTACCTTGGGTAATGACACAACTTGGCTGGTAACAACTTGGCCAAAACTGATCCATCAATCATCATTATCTAATCATATCTTCTAGGAAAGAGGAGTTTAAGAGGGGAATTTCACAAGATGTGTATTGTGCTGATAGGGAAGGACAGCAAAGAAGTTGAAAAGCAGTGTCAAGAGTGACCTAGAGATGATAGGATGAGAATGGACAAATTACATATGAGGCTCCAGTTAAATAGGGTAGCATTCTGGGATGCATAAGATAGATAACAATGCAAAAAGTTGGGAAATGATGACTTGTGTCTATGTAACTTGGATATAGCTACATCTGGGATACACTCCATTCAGTGTTACATACCTCAGACAAACTGGAGGGATTTTCAAGTGGAGTAACAAATAATTGAGGAGATGAGAGATGGATTTACCAGAAATGATTTTAAAACTACATCTGTTTAGCTTGGTTAAATTACAACAGAGGGGAGCTGCGGAGAAGATGTGAAAACCATCTATAAGTATTTGACAAGACAAGGAGGATTTATTTGGATGGGATCAATGTAAGAAAGTAAAATATAGGTTAAATAAATTTCAGGAAATACTTCCAGACAGTGAGATTTGCTAGTGAAATAATTTTCCTGTGGAAGAGGCTGAAGCTCCATCACTTGAGAGATTTAAAACTAGACTGGTTAAAGGATGGGACAGGAAGATGGACTAGATAAGACCTCCTATTTTTTCCATCCCTAATTTCTATGGAGAAACACTAGTTGAACTAGTGCCAGAGATGACAACGGGAGAACAAGCTTCACCCAAGAAAGGGACAGATGCTAAAGGCATTTAGTTAGCATTTCTTTATACATGGTGACACTCACAAAATACTTGAAAAGAGTTAAGCTGCTGGTGAGCTAATTTGTTTGATTGTTTCTGTGTATTCTCCATCTGTATCTATCTGCTGTATTTTGTCTTATATCTAAATTATAAGCTCCTTGGGACAGGGACCACTTTTTTGTTTTGTTTGTACAGTATCGAACAGAATGGGTCCATGATTTGGGTACCTAGTATATGACTAAGGTCCTAACTGCTAAAGTAATAAAAATACAATAATAAATAACAATATAATGTTAAACAATAACAAAATATACCAATGATCACATTCTGCCCTGACTACCTTGTACCATCTCAGCTGGCAATTGAGGAATGAGGCCAACCAATTAGTTAATTGAGTAAAGTACCAAGGGTAAATATCTTGGGGAAAAACAATTAATTTGGCAAACAAAAAGAAGTAATCGAAAAAATGCAAACTGAAGGGATGCATTGGATCTAAATGGAGTTTTCTGCCTCCTTTTTCTCCAATCCTGCATTATAGCATTATTTCCACATAGTTAATTCCCCCTTGTGAATATATATATATAATTACTTTCTATGGAAAAAGTAAAGGATTCATATAACTCTACAGCACTTTTCAGTTCAGCAATGACCTGACAGTAATTTTCAGTGTCTCAGTATAGCCAGCAGAGGGCACATCCATACAGTTCTGTTCTTAGGAAGACAAAGTGGGTGAGGTAATATCTTTTATTGGACCAACTTCTTTTGGAGAAAGAGATAAGCTTTGGAGCTACACTCAAAGCTTGTCTCTTTCACTGACAGAAGTTTATCCAGTGAAAGATACTATTTCATCCTTCTTGTATGTCTAATATTCTGGGACTAATACGGCTAAAATTTTGCTGTTCTTACTTTTCTTTTGTCCTTCCAGCACTGCCTGAGTAAAACCACCACAGAAAGTGTTGCCTCAATATATATGGGAACAGAACAAAGTTATTTCCTATTTAACTTTTGTTTTTCCCCCTGATTTTAGAGGTGCTGACTCAGTACCCACAACTCCATTTAAAGTTAGCAGGAGATGTACCCATCTAACCCTTCTGAAAATCAGGCCCTTTATATACAGGCCAAATAAACACATGAAACTTCAGATGGAATAAGAGCCGAGCTCAGGCCAAGCCCCAGTTCTGGAATGGTTTTAAAATGCTGGACAAAAACAGCTTTCTGATTGGCTCAGCATGATGTCATAGCACCAAAAATAGATCATTCGGATATATCTTTATCAGCAATACCCAGGAAATGCCAGGGGAAAACACTGTAAAATTTTAAATAATTAGTGTTTCCTAATAGCAGTAAATGCCTCAAGTATTGTGTGGGGACTGAAACGTGCCTTGCAGTATACCCCAGAGCTATACAAAGAAACAGAGCAAGTACAGGGGCACAGCAAATAGCAGTGCCTTTGGTGGTAAAATGCAGTAGCACAGTGAAATGCAGAGCTGTACTGCAATCCTAATCTGTCTTATTGTCAGCAGCAGAGAAGCCATAGGAATCTGTGAAAACTCACGCTGCTGTTGATCATCTAAATAAAAGGGCTCAATATAGACAGAGGCAAGAGTTCAGATCACACTTCATATCCCCTCATTTGTGATGATATTTTCACAATATGGACAGAGCACGGGGCTGAAGTCAATGAAGTCTCATAACTTTTCACCTTTAGGTGAGAGGTATGGACCAGTGTCCACTTTGCGCTTCCCATCAATCCTTGGCCTGGGTGGGGGAAGCAAATGATCCACCCAGTGGACCAGATTCAGTGATGAATCCTGGTCAAGTGCCATCTGAAGCACATATGCTAAAAAAAGGATCTTTAGGTGTTTGCTTCAAATCTCACTCAGTTGATAATTACTGAAAGTGACATGTTGAGTTGACTATATGAAATAGGTCAATTTCTAATTGGGACAGGTTTTTGCATTACAAAATCCATCAACAAAATTGGCCTATTGTTGAAAATTGCAGCAGAGACGTATGATTGAATGGAGCAGGCAGACACGAATTCTCCTTTCTATCCTATGAGATGAGGCATGTTGGTGGACTTTGCACAAAAACTGCCTCTGTTGTAACTGGTGATTATGCAGAAGAATTCAGTCTCCCTGACTGTTAACCTGTCACTTTTCATAGAAGGTAAAGTGTATTTTTAAAATGAACAAGCTAAACTTAGCTAATTTGCCACTTGGGAAGGTGGAAAATAAAAACTTGCATGGGTTAAATAGAAGCAAAAACTGATAATGAAGTATTACATTACCTCCAGAGTACTGAGGCAGAATTGACTATCCCACACTCCTACACTCTCTCCTCACTTATTGAATGCAGAGAAATATTTATTCTTTTTAAACATTGCAGGTCACTATGTAAAACAACCACATGGAGTATGGATCCTTTTTAAGCTGCCTGGGACAGAACTGGAGCCTCTCTTAGCAACTGGGCATCAAGAAGAGGAAGCTGGTGTTCTACTAGCTCAGTTACACACAAAAGAACAAGAGCTGTCTTTTTTGCTCAGTAGATGGAATTTGCTTTCTGAAACTCCAGAGGAAACATAATTGAGGTGCTGTCTACATTTCCAGTCAAAGCCTTAAACCTATTATGATTAGGCTGAAGTCAAGGAGCTCAGAGGCTGTATGGATTCTTATTGCCTATAGGATGTTTCTGAGGCATTAGAAGGATTAATTACAACTAAGAGAAAGGTTCAAAAAAGTTCTTAGTGCTACTTCACAGGAAAATAATCCTTTAAGTTAAGAAGCTAACTGCTGGATTTCTTCCTCCCCCCCTACATTACTTTAGGGTGGGATTTTCAATAGCATCTAAGTTATTTAGAAACACATGTTCCACTACAGAGAGACTTTTGCTCCTAAGTGAATACAGTAACAGAAATTGCATTGCTAGCTCAAGGAATTGCAGATGCTTTGCTGTCTAGATATCAAATTATGTTTAAAATGTTTTCTGCTCCCTGTCTCCCTCCCATGACCCCAAAACATCTGTTTCTCTAAGAAAATTTCACATATAAACCAACTATGGTGGAAGACTCACAGCCAGAGACACATTTTGTACCGAGTACTGAAAGTAGGCACAATCTGTAATGTGGACAACATTGCAGTCCAAACCAGGCAAACACTTAATCATATGTTTAACTTCACGTATGTGAATAGTCCTATTGGCTGTAGCTGAACTAGTCACTTGCTTAATTTTAATCACATTCTTAAGTGTTTAGTTAGATCAGTCTACAGCCTTCAGCAACTTGCAGGACCAAGCACAGATTGACTTTTCTTATTAACATCTTGTGACTTCAGATAAATGAAAACACAGCAGTGATGAATAGAAGAAGTGCAGGCTGGTAGTTAGGGGGTGTTGGCAGGAAGCCAGGAGAGCCAAGGGAAGAAACTGTTGAAATTTGAATTGAGATATACCTGTCTGCTTTTTCCTTTGTGTGAGTTCAGATAGGAGCTGCAGAAAGCAAGATGAAGTAATCAGAACTACCATGCCTACAAGGAATATTGGGTATGGGAATGGACTGGGCCTTGAAGTACTGATCAGTATGGATCGTGATTAGATAAATAAATGCATATTTAGTCATGATCAGATTATTTTTCCTTGTTTTGTTGTTTGGTTATACTTCTCTGCGCTAAACCTAAATGCACCCTCTCTTCACTGTATCTAAGCTGTAGCTCAGAGATACCATTTTTCTCTGTGTTTTAATCTGTTTTCTCAGTTGCTCTGTAATACCTAGCAACCAAGTATGCTTTATTAGTATATCTTTTGTTAACAAAAATCACCTTTTTTAAGGTGATGACTTGATTCTTGTGTCCTGAAAAATAGCAGAGTCTATGTATGTGGCCTAAGACTAAAAGATCAGCTATCAGAGACTGCAGTTTGTTTTCTGTTTTCCTCAAACAGTCTTGTGATAAAAGAGCGTGGGGGTACCCCTCTGAAAGAAGTTCAAGTGCTTCTTCCTGGGTTTCAGAAGAAGGGGTTTTGTTTTTACACTTGATGGTGGCAGCTACCTTCCAAGGGCAGGACATCTGTGACCTTGGGAAGTTTTTGTAAGCAGAAGCCTAGAGAGGCAAGGTATTTAAGGTCTCTTGCAGGCCCCCCACCTTCTACACTTGGGCTATGTCTACACTCGCGGCTTCTTGTGCCAGAAATATGCAAATGAGGCTAAGCGTGGAATATCGCCGAGCCTCATTTGCATACCTAATAAGCCGCCATTTTTGCAGAAGAGGCTCTTGCGCCAGAAGGAGCTGTCTACACTGCCCCTTCTTGCGCAAGAAAACCCCTCTTGTGCAATGCCATTATGCCAATTATTTTCAGGAATAATGGCATTGCGCAAGAGGGGTTTTCTTGAGCAAGAAGGGGCAGTGTAGACAGCTCCTTCTGGCGCAAGAGCCTCTTCTGCAAAAATGGTGGCTCATTAGGTATGCACACGAGGCTCGGCTATATTCTACGCTTAGCCTCATTTGCATATTTCTGCCGCAAGAAGCCACGAGTGTAGACATAGCCTTGGAGTGCCAAAGTAGGGAACAGCCTTGACAATAGCACACATGAGATTTTTATGACTCCAGTTTCATTTGCTGTATCACTATGATATCATAAAAAGGGATGTGTACGGAGGGGAATTAATGTGTGTGGGAGGATATTAAGGCAAGTTCTGTCTACTTTAGGGAAGCTTTTTAAGTTTTCCTAACAAAGCTAAACATGATTTCCACTTCACTTAGCTATGGCAACAATTAGAAAATTTCCTACTGTTTGCAGGACTGTGGAAGTTACAGTCATCACAACAAAATTGTTCTCTTTTGTTTTGTAAAACAGAAGTGAAGCAGGCACCTCAAGATGTGGTGGGATCCCGCAGGGATAAAAGGAACTTTAATTTCTTACAGGTACTGTCCTATTACAACCTGGGTCCCTGACAACTCTTTAAATAGCTCCCTGCTGGCTTTTGCTGCAGCTCAGCCAGTTCTTGCCGGAGCAGCATACTGAGGCGCGCCTCTTTACTTTCACCTCTAGATCGCAGAGGCAACTCAACCACTATTAGATAGTTAATTTTGTTTTGTTTGGCTAACACTATGGTGACAAATAGTGTTGAGATGCCCAGGTATTTATTCAGGCTTTTAAGGTGGTCTAATAACACAGCTGTGACAGCACAGCCATGACAGGTAAGAAATAATAATTTAGCACTTGTCAACTGAGATGCTTAGAGTGCTTTCTAAAGGTAAGGATCATTATCTCTGTTTTCCAGATAGAGAAACTAAGGCATTGAAATGTGAAGTGACTTGCTGAACGTGAAGCAAGGAATCGAACTCCAATGTTCTCAATTGTAGTCATAAGCAATAACAAATTATTAGCAGCACCTTGTTTGTATCAAAGGCCTTTGAGCAGGGCCATGAGGCATAGAACTAAACCCCAAGAATTTAAGCCCATTCATACACTCTGAGAAGGGCAAGTACTCAATACAACCTCTCCATCTAGATGCATTATGACTTTTCTTCTTTAGACAAGAATGAAAAAAGGCTTTCTCTTTTTAAAAAAATATTTGTGTTTAGATTTATTCCATTTCCTTAAGATAGTCTTAAAACTTTTTAAAGGGTTTAGTCTGTGGCTTCTTCTCTTCCCCCCAACTAAATTCCTCATATGATTGCTATTCTAGCATTGCTATGTGCTCAGTGTTCTGTTCCTCTCTGCCTTCTTCAATGCTTTTTTCCCCTTCTTTGTTAACAGCTGCCACCTACTCACAGTATTAACTTCATAAGATTTTCTGCATTTTATCCCCCCCCTCACTTTCATCCTCTCAAATTGCAGAGATTTTAAGCATGAACCATATGGTCACAAGTTCCTCCCTCAAAGTTCTCTCATTTTTATCTCTTACCAAATATTATTGTTTAGAAAGTGGGAAAGAAATGGAAAATTACAGGTGCACTGAGAACAGCAGGGGATTTAAAAACACCACATTATATTTATAACTTCAAGAAGATTCTTCACAATCAATAGCAATTATTGAAACAAGATTCAGCAGACATTATTACATGACGTGATATCAAATATAGACTAAGATCTTGTATAGATTGTCACATTACTGGATTTTAAGGGGAGCAGCCAGATCTCAGCATGGGGGGGTGTTTGCCCCAAAAGTTGGTACAAAGGGGGCCATGTGAGGTGTCAAACGAAAGCTTATCTTCTACTGATTCTGTATATGCTCTTCATATACCTGTATAATGCCTGTGTGTGGAATTATAAATATGTACTCTGTGGCTATGTCTACACTGGCGGCTTCTTGTGCAAGAAGTCTTGTGCAAGAACACGTCCACACTGCTATGAGCGAGATGTGCTTTTGCGCAAGAGCATCTATGAGAGTGTGGACGCTCTCTTGCACAAGAAAGCTCTGATGGCCATTTTAGCCATAGGGCTTTCTTGCACAAGAAACCCCTGCCATGTGTCCACACTGGCCTCTTGTGCAAGAGCTCTTGCGCAAGAGAGCTTACACCTGTAAGAAAAGAGCATAGCTCTTGCGCAAGAAGCCCCCTCTTACCACGCCGTACTGTAAATGTTCTTGCGCAAGAGCGGGTGGGCAGTGTGGACGCTCTGCAGGTTCTTGTGCAAGAACAGCCATTTTTGTGCAAGAACCCGCCAGTGTAGAAATAGCCTGTGTTAATACTGGGACTTCTCTGTCTGTGGCTGAGCAATGGGTGAGGAATGCTCAGCCAATGGATATGCTAATGAGCAAGGCTCCAAGGACAATGGATCTCCAAAGGCCAAAGACACACCTGGCCACTGACCATGTAACTCTCACCAGCTTGGAAGAGACCAGGAAAGTATATAAAAATGCCATGTGGCACCCTCCATCTTGGTCTTCAGCTCAGCTCTTGATCCGAGAGGCAGCCTTGCAAGGAACCACGAGCTGGAAAGAATTGTGGACCCATCCTGACATAGGATGTGCACCAAAGACTTTTAAGACAGCAGTTATAACATCTCTGCTACAAGCCTGCATCGAGAACTGGGAGATTCAATGCATGTAATGTATGGTACTTTAACAACCTTAATCTCATGCTTTAATAAACCTTTAGATTTTAGATTCTAAAGGATTGGCTCAGCGTGATTTGCGGGTAAGATCCAGGGTGTAAATTGATCGGGACCAGTGGGTAGTTTCTTGGAACCGGGAGAACCCATTTGGGGTAGGTGAGATTGGGTCTTATAATCCCTCACCTATGTGTTAGGCCTGGGGCTGTTTGGGGCATGGAGAGGGCTGGGGTGTCAGAGGGGTTTTGCTCGTGAGGCTTCTAGCTGGCCAGATAGGCAGCTGAAGTGCTCTGCGGGACTGGTTTGTGGCCTATTTGGGAAGGTCTCCAGTCTGGAGCTGTAAGGAGCCCCGAATTTGAGCAATTCGCCCTGAGTGGTGCCTTCAGCTGTGCCCAGACCCGGCCTGGTCTCTCACATAGATTAAAAAGACAGGCTTCAAAAATCTTGGAGAAGAAACAGAAAACCAAAGCATATATTAGGAATCTAGATGCTATTACAACCTAGTGACGTGAGGTAAGATATTACCTATCTGAACATAATTGGTTATTTCAATTGCATGAGATTTTGAGTGATCTGATTAAAGTAGTTCTGAAGATTAGATATCTATGGAAAGGGTTGAATTAAAAATGTTTAGACCAATTTGTGAAGTTAGAGTGGGGAGGAGTGCAATTGGAAATTTCACGCAGGAAACTGAAGCCTGTTCCTTTGATGTCCATCTACTATATATTTGAGAAAGTCTGTCCGTCTGTTCAAGAACTCTTCCTAAATGGCAAGAGTTAGGGCCACCAAATTCAGTATACAGCTTCCTCTTACCATAATTTAAAGCAAGGTAAAGGTTTGGTTGTGCCAAAGAAAAGGGATGTACCAGGAATGGGAGTGCTTCTCATGAAACCATACAGAAAAGAGACAGAATCCTCAGGGAGGTGTAAGTGGCTGTCTGGGGGTGCCCCAGCATTCCAGGACTGATACAATCCTGAACCTCCCACCCCCAAGCACCTTTTAGGTAAAGCAGGGCGGATGAAGTTTCACCCATTAATACGGGAACATTGCTGGCTGTTCCCCTTTGTCCAGGAGTGAGGGGAAAGTGGAGTTTGCTGCATTCCTCACTCTCGCTGGAGAGGGCAGGGTGTGTGTGTGTCAGACGAACCTGGACCAGACCCACGTGGAGGGATGTGCACCCTCCACCAGCTGTGCCCACTGGAGCTGCAGCAACCATGGAGAGGCACTTCTCATCTGGCTCCAAACTGCTGCGGTGAGAGAGGGCTGAGATAGTCTTCTCTCCCTGGTGCAGCCTGCATATTGAACCCTCATCACCAGCCCCACCCCACAGCAATTATTTAAATGAAAAAGAAATTAAGGACCCAAGCAACTCCAGGTAAATCTTCTAGTACGTACAAAGAAAGGGGACTGAAATTAGTGCAGTGGACCGTTCATTGAAAAATAATGGACCCACACATGATTATCACATCAGAGGCAGGCTATGGTGGCAAAGTAAAATTAAACCCTAACAAAGTTAAGTCATTTTGGAGAACAATCGGTCCTTTTGCTCATCTCTGTATTGATGTGAGATGCATGCAGTGGTCTGAGATTTAAAAAAGGAAATGACACTGAATCCTTGCAAAGCTTTCTGCTCTTTGCTTTGATGCTATCACAGCAAATTATCTGTTAGTGCAGTCAGACTAGTATCATACAGGGTTTTGTAGCACATGCTGAGTCATGATACTGACTGGAACAGGCAAGAGATGTGAGAGAGACAGAGAGACTAACTCTGCAGTAGCTGACACTGATGGCTCAGAAGGATAGGATTAGAGGTGGGAAACAGGAACAGAGGAAAGATAAAATATAGGTGGACGGAACACAAAGATTTTCAAAGAATGTGTACTCAAACTATCAGGTATAATCATCTTTTTAAATCTGTTTTTTCTGCCCTTATTACTATTAATAAATAGGAAACCTGATAGTTGGTAGCAGCATAAAAAGAAGACCTCTAACTTGCATAATTGGATAACAGTGCTGCTCCCTGTTTCCTCCTAGCTTCATTGCTCCAAATCTGTTTGAGGGAAAATGAATAAGGCAAGAATGTGAACATGCAAGCTGCTCTCTTGTTTGCACCTCAGCCTTCCATGAAAATAGGCCTATTGGCCGTGCCTGCAATGCATATATTTAGAACACCAGCTCCCACTGGTGCATAAACTTTCACACCACCATTTGGACTGTACTTGCTCTAAGCAAGAATAATCATTTTAAGACACTCTTCATTGCTACGATGCCAGTGTAGACAGCAGTAAAATAGTCTTATGATTAATTTTCTACTTCCACTACAGTGCACTGTTTAGATGTTATGGCTGGTTATCATAGAATCATAGAATACTAGGACTGGAAGGGACCTCGAGAGGTCATCGAGTCCAGTCCCCTGCCCTCATGGCAGGACCAAATACTGGTTGAGTTTTTATGTTCTAATAAAGTACATTCGATTTGCCCAAAAGTCCTTTATTTGTGCAATTAGTGCTGCACACAACGTACTTGTGATAACTGTGAGCAGCCCACACTGAAGCACTCACAGAAAAAGCTATCATCTAAGCATGCACAGAATCAATGGCTGAATTTTAGTGAATATTCAGGATGATGAAAAAGTATGGTTCTGACTGAATGCTGTTATCAAAAAGTGAAAGTTACTCACTGGTGCAGTAACTGAGGTTCTTTGAGATGAGTGTCCCTATGGGTGCTCTATTCCTGGTGCTGTTATGAGAGGAGGGCTTGAGACCTTATAACTCCTTTGAGACTGCAAAAAGTCTCGTCAACTCTCCCACAAGCCACTGCTCCTGGGAGTCGTGTCAGGAACTGCAGTATAGATACCTATATGCTGAGGCAATTGCAATCCTTAACTAGAGTTCTGTACATGGATGTGGGCAGACCTGCACTCAGAACAGATGGCCAATGTGGATGTTCTGCACCACCTCTACTTACGTGAATGCTATCCCAGTTACTGACAGTTCAGTTCTTTAATACTGATGCAGTTTTTGAAACTGAAACACAAAGCTTCTTTTGCTGCCAAGGAGCTACTAACCAGTCATTACAAGGTCCATAGAGCTGTATTTAGGAGAAAGACAGATTACATATTCACTGCATATAATGAAATACCTTCCATTCTAATAGTAACTTAGGAGGATGTTAAACAGCACCTACTAAAGCTAGACATTTTAAAAGATGAGCAAATTCAAGTAATTTGAATCCAAGTATTTTAAAAGAGCTGGCTGAGGAGCTCTGTGGAGAACTGATGCTGATTTTCAGTTAATCTTGGAACAATGGGAAGTTCCAGAGGACTGGAAGAAAGCTAATGTAAGAAAGCCAAGATTTTAAAAGGGTAAAGAGGGACAATCTGGATAATTTATAGACTGATCAGCCTAATTCAGATTCCAGATAAAATGAAAGAGCTGATAGAAGACTATTAATACAGAATTTAATAATGGTAATATAATTATTGCTAATCAACATGGATTTATGAACGATAAAACTTTAGAAACATAGGGATGTAACACATCCCTCAGAGCTCATCAAATCTAGCTCCATGAGCTGAGGCCCAGAAGTAAACACAGACAATCCTTGACAGGTGTCTGTCTAACCTAGTCTTAAAAAGCTCCAATGATGGGGATTCTACAACCTCCCTGGGAAGCTGTTATGATCATAGGGGTTAGCCAGAAGCCTGGGAACTAAGGGGGTTAACCCTACCTAAGTCAGGTAGATTCAGCCAATAGGAATGTAGGTAGGAATTTCAAACTGGGACAAAGGAATGTTTTTCCTCCCTCCTTTGTCCCTGAGCAGTTTTTTCTCTCCAGCTACTGAGGGACACAGACAGAATGTCTCCCTCCAAGAATAGACTCGTCACTCTTCTGTAAGTAGGGTAAAGTTTAGATAAATCTGTTAGGTTTTATTGTTTGGGAAATGGGATCTGATGTCTGTGCACTTTTAAAAAATGTCTTGTTGCTCTCCTTTGTAACTAAGTTCTAGGCCCACGGTGGGATTTCCCCACCATGAGTATTACTTTGTGACTTTTCCATCTAGTCATGATGCTTGCAACAGGAATATTGTGGTGATAATAAAAGTTCTCTCTCTTTTATTAACCTGGTATTGGTTAATTTTTGTGTCCTGGTTTTACTTTAGGGGGTGAGATTTCCCAAGTAATCTCTCCCTGGTTTCTTTATTGTTACTTGGGTGGCAGCAGCAGATTTTATCCCCAAAATCTAGGTTGTTAAGATTTTGGGGGGAAGTTTTATACCACAGCCTGGTAGATAAGGTTTTGGGGTACTTTTGCTGGCCCCCACTCCTGCATGTATCGTGCCAAAGTGGGGAAGGAACCATGACAGAAGCCTATTCCAGAGTTTAACTATTTTATAGCGATAAAGTTTTTCCTAATATTTAACCTACATCTCCTTTGCTGAAGATTAAACCCATTACTTTTTGTCCTACATTCAGTGGACATGGAGAAAAAAAAATGATCACCATCCTTGTTATTATTGTCTTTAACCTATCTGAACATTATTATGTTCCGTCACTCTTCTTTTCTCAGGACTAAACATGCACAATTTTCTAAATTTTTCCTCATAGGTCAGACCTTCTAATCCTTTTATAATTTTTATTACACATCTTGGGACTCCCTTCAATTTATCAACATCTTTCCTCATGTGTGGCAGCCAAATTGAACACAGAACTTTAAATCAAACTTGATATATGTATATAAACTAAGGTTGTAAGATCCATATACATGTTTAACTGGTTAGCCATTTCAAGAAGAGGGCAGATAGGAGGGAGGTGTCATTCCAGCCTTGCTGGAGTGCTCTCTCCCTCCCACCTACCGTTGCAGGTAGGACCTGCACCAGCTGGGCTAGAACAGCCCCTGCTTATGGGGTGCCCAGTTCTGCATGGACAGAGGCTGCTTCAGCTCTGCCAGAGCAGCTCCTGTCTGTGTGGGGCCACCTGCCTGTGGCTAGAGCCATTTTTGTGCAAGAACCCACCAGTGTAGACATAGCCTGTGTTAATACTGGGACTTCTCTGTCTGTGGCTGAGCAATGGGTGAGGAATGCTCAGCCAATGGATATGCTAATGAGCAAGGCTCCAAGGACAATGGATCTCCAAAGGCCAAAGACACACCTGGCCACTGACCATGTAACTCTCACCAGCTTGGAAGAGACCAGGAAAGGATATAAAAATGCCATGTGGCACCCTCCATCTTGGTCTTCAGCTCAGCTCTTGATCCGAAAGGCAGCCTTGCAAGGAACCACAAGCTGGAAAGAATTGTGGACCCATCCTGACATTTCTTCTTGCACAAGAAACCTCTGTTGCCTGTCCACTCTGCCTTCTTGCACAAGAGTTCTTGCACAAGAGGGCTTATTCCTCATGGGGAGAAGAATAACTCTTGTGCAAGAAGCCCTCTTTTCCGATGCTTTACTGTAAATTTACTTGTGCAAGAACACACATACAGCGTAGATGCTCCACAAGTTTTTGCGCAAGATTAGGGAAATTATAGGTCACTGCTAAGAACAAATCCAATCACTTGGTAAGATGGGGCAAACAATGTGCATTTAATTTTTCATCTATGAACAGAGAATGCAGGGCGCATGCTTATAACATGGGGTGGGGGAATGGGAATCTATTCTGGAAAGCCCTAGTAGATAATACACTGAACATGATCTCCCAGGCTATGTCTAGACTACAGAGTTTTTCCAGGGAACACATTGCTCTTCTGCAAAAAAAGTCGGAAGAGCAGGACGCGCTCTTTGGGAAGTCCCATCTTCCTCGTTTCATGAGGAAGAAGGGCTCTTCCAAAAGAAGTGGTTTTTCCGAAATTTGGCCCAGTGGAGATGGGCCAAATTTTGGAAAAGCCTCTTCCAAAAAAACAATAGGAAAAACGTATGCAAATTGTGGAGTGCTATTTGCATATCTTTTTCTCGGGGGGGGGGGGAAGCGTGACAGTTTAGCCAAAGCCTCAGTGTGGTATCGTGGCCAAAAGGACTAGTGTAATCCTTGAGTGCATAAACCAGGAAGTTATCAAGGAGGAGAGACAGGTTAAATTACCTCTATATTTGGCAGTGACCACTTCTGGAACATTATGTCCAGTCCTGGTACCCAAAACTCAAGAAGGATGTCAATACATTGCAGAGGGTTCAGGGAAAAATCATGATATTGATAGGACTGGAAAACATTCTTTATAGTGATTGAACTCCTTGACTCTTAAAAAGAGAAGACCTTAAAGAGAAGGCCAAAGAGGGAGTTGTTTACAGTCTGTATGTACCTACATGGGGCACAGAAATTTACAGAGGGCTCTTCAGTCTAGCAGACAATGGTATAACAAGAATCAATGCCTTGAAATTGAAACTAGACAAATTCAAACTTAAATTCATTCACATATTTTGAAAAGTAAAAAAAGTAAAAAAGGAAAGAAAATGAGAGTAATTAACCATTGGACAATTTCAAGGGCTGTGGTAGATTCTCTCTCTCTAGCCATTTTTAAATCACTATGGGATGCTTTTCTCAAAAATCTGGTTTAACTCAAACAAGAATTAATTCAGAGTCCTAGGGTCTGTGTTTTGCAGGTTAGACTAGTTCACAATGGTCCCTTCTGGGTTTACAATCTATGAATTTGATTTAAAACAAAAACAAACTGACCCACCCTTTTCTGTCATCTAGGAGCATCCCAAAGAACCACCCACCAGCTATGGACAGGGAGTGGCTGCACTCCATCTTTGTCCACTTCTGCAGCAGAGGCCACGAGGAAGAAAGGATAGCAGCCAGCTACTCTTCCTCTGTGAATGTGAGACTTTTGCAAGGGAGGATAATTCCTGGCAGGACAGTGACTAGTTTCTGTTCCCTTTCTGGCATTTGGGCAACTCTAGGGGGGGAAAACCAGGAGCAGAATTTGCCTCACAGAACTGATCTGGAAACTTGACCTTTCTGAAGTCAGGGCTGAGAATGCTGAACATAAGAATGGCCGTACTGGGTCAGACCAAAGGTCCATCTAGCCCAGTATCCTGTCTGCCGACAGTGGCCAGCACCAGGTGCCCCAGAGAGGGTGGACCGAAGACAATGATCAAGCGATTTGTCTCCTGCCATCCCTCTCCAGCCTCTGACAAACAGAGGCTAAGGACACCATTTTATCCCCTGGCTAATAGCCTTTTATGGACCTAACCTCCATGAAATTATCTAGCTTCTCTTTAAACTCTATTATAGTCTTAGCCTTCACAACCTCCTCTGGCAAGGAGTTCCACAGGCTGACTACATGCTGTGTGAAGAAGAACTTTCTTTTATTAGTTTTAAACCTGCTACCCATTAATTTCATTTGGTGTCCTCTAGTTCGTCTATTTAGGGAACTAATAAATAACTTCTCTTTATCAGCCCGCTCCACACCACTCATGATTTTATATACCTCTATCATATCCCCCCTCAGTCTCCTCTTTTCTAAACTGAAAAGTCCCAGTCGCTTTAACCTCTCCTCATATGGGACCCGTTCCAAACCCCTAATCATTTTAGTTGCCCTTTTCTGAACCCTTTCCAAGGCCAAAATATCTTTTTTGAGGTGAGGAGACCACATCTGTACACAGTATTCAAGATGTGGGTGTACCATAGTTTTATACAGGGGCAGTAAGATATTCTGGGTCTTATTTTCTATCCCTTTCTTAATAATTCCTAGCATCCTATTTGCCTTTTTGACCGCCACTGCACACGGTATGGAAGTTTTCAGAGAACTGTCCACGATAACTCCAAGATCTCTTTCCTGATTTGTCGTAGCCAAATTAGCCCCCATCATACTGTATGTATAGTTGGGGTTATTTTTCCCAATGTGCATTACTTTATACTTATCCACATTAAATTTCATTTGCCATTTTGTTGCCCAATCACTCAGTTTGGTGAGATCTTCTTGGAGTCCCTCACAGTCTGCTTCTGTCTTGACTATCCTAAACAGTTTGGTATCATCTGCAAACTTTACCACCTCATTGCTTACCCCTTTCTCCAGATCATTTATGAGTAAGTTGAACAGGATTGGTCCTAGGACCGACCCTTGGGGGACACCACTAGTTACCCCTCTCCATTCTGAAAATTTACCATTTATTCCTACCCTTTGTTTCCTGTCTTTTAACCAGTTCTCAATCCAAGAAAGGACCTTCCCTCTTATCCCATGGCCATGTAATTTACACAAGAGCCTTTGGTGAGGGACCTCGTCAAAGGCTTTCTGAAAATCTAAGTATACTATATCTACTGGATCCCCCTTGTCCGCATGTTTGTTAACCCCTTCAAAGAACTCTAATAGATTAGTAAGACAGGATTTCCCTTTACAGAAACCATGTTGACTTTTGTCCAACAAATTATGTTCTTCTACATGCTAAATGCTGGATGCACTTGCATAGATTGAATGATCCAAGAACATCCTTCTTGGGGAGGTTCTGAAATTCTTGGCTCCTGAAAAAGGTATTGCTTTCTGTTTTAGAGGAGATAACGTACATTCACAGTTTGCAATTTCAACTTTTGCACATTTGGCTAACAAGGTTAGCAAACAATGTATGTGTCTACCCCCCCACACAGACAACATGCTTCTTGCAGTTGTCACATAATTATGGAAGTTTGAGAAATACAGAATATGTTTGATAACCTAGCCCATTTCTGTGCCATTGCAAGATTTTTCACTACAACGTATTTCAAATGTTTTGAGAAATCTAACTTCACCTCCTTTTCCCAAACCCCTTGCCCCTTTAGTTGAGAAATAATAGGCACAGGTTAATATTAAATATCCTGTGGTACCTTTTCAAGAGATGTGCTATAACGTGCCACTTGTTAGTATCCACCGCTCCAGAACCAGCTGCATATCACTGTAGTGCTGTTAATTACTCATACCTCTGTGCCCCCATTCCCCACGTGCTCCCACCGTGCCTTCATATGGCTCTGCACTCCCAAGCCCATTCAGCCCTAGATTCACTGTCACCCCACGAGCTCCTGAGCCCCACCCAGTCTGTCCCCCCCAATAGCCATTCTGAACCTCAGTCTATATGACCCTTCAGCATTCCCATGTGCCTTGCTCTGTCTGTCTCCCATATTTCCTCATCTGGCCCTGTGGACAGGACTGTAAGGAAGACAGCCTCTCCCCTTCCCTCTCCATGGCTGGCTGAGCTGGCTGCACTCTTTTCTATTTCCACAGCAGTCCCTGGTAGGCAAAAGGTGTAACTGCAGTGCCTTTCCAGCAGAATGAATTATCTGCAGGATGTATGAATTTTGTGCATGCACAGTGGCACAAAATTCCTCCAGAGGTGTGTTTGTAGAGAGCATTTTATCATAAAGAACTCCATAGTTTAACAGTATTCTAGCAACACACAATTTTTCAGCATACACTTTATTTCATTCATATTTCACAGTCTGTTCCTAGAAAGCTTTTCAGGAAAAAAGTCACATTTTCCATCAAGTTCTTATACTACAGTATTCAGATTTTGCAATGCACTTGTAGGTACAGAAAATATTTACATTCAACCATAATTAAAGTTTTTAAAAAAAACTTCATGATAGCAATTAAAAATTCAAGATGTATAAAATTATTAAAACTTTTACATGAAAGCAGAAGAAATTTGCTTGATCCATCAGTCTTCCCCTTTCCTGGTCATTCCAGACAGCTGGTGGCAGCAGCAACAGACAAAGCTTAAGCTGCAGAAACTGTCTAGGTGACCTTTCAGAGCTCAGGACCTCTGGCTTAAGATTAGGTTGTTAAAGCAAATTCTAGTTGATCCACATTAAGCCCTCACCCCCCCCCCCCCAAAAAAAAAAAAAAACCCTCCAGGGTCAATGCTTAGAGAATTGTTTTATTGAAGAGGCTCCTGTTTTTGGTAGGCTGTTTCTGGATTCTGTCTAGAACTGGCTTCAGTTTCAGACCAAGTCTATTAAAACAGATTAATTAGCTCACTATAGCTCCATTCCCATTTATTTTACCAAGTTTACAGCTAGCGTAGGAAAAAAGCTTCAATAAGGCTTCCAGCAATAAAGGCAACATTTTGTATATGTACCATCAGTGCCCTCCAGCATACTTCATTAATGAGCTAAACTGCTAATTTATCTGGGGATATGGTTTCTAAGTAACCTGATTTATTCAGTAGCTTTGAAGATTTTTCTAATCCAGTACATACAGAATAAGAAGTTTGGATTCTGACTGCCAGTGTGATTTCTAAGCAATTGCTGAACTTCTGTTCATAGTTTTATTACATTCACATGTATTTTATACAAGACTACACTAGTTAGAAAGGTCCATCAGCTCTGAGCATACCACTTTAACCCACTGCCTGTGATGTTGTGCAAACTACAGCAGATTTACACTGTCTAGGAGTTTTCCTACATTAGCAAATAGATTATACCCTGGTTAGGGTAATTTTCTGGCCTCTCTGCTCCACCCCAGCAGAGCAAGTGGGAGCCCTCTCTCTCTTACTTTCAATCACCTCCAGCTGAGTTTTTGTCATCCTCCATTCCTTTCATCTCTAAAATATCCACAATTCATTCTAGATCCATTACTTCACTTTCCAGAACAGTCATTCTTAATAATTAGGGTCTGCACAGTCTCAGATGGGAGAAGCAGAGCTTCCAAGGAAACAGAAGGAACTCAGAGTAGGACCAGGTGGCTCATGTGTTTATTCCGATCAAAGGACCAACCTTTACTCCCTTTCAAAAAGGGAGTGGTGGTAGCTCCACTGTAGTAAATTTTGGTTGTGATTCTCTAGTGGATTCAGGTATTTCAGTATTTGGCCAAGAACATGTGATGCCCTGCTGCCATATGTAGCCTCTTGTTTGAATTTGGTATCACTATGCTATGTGTTTGGTATCACCATAGCAAGCTAAGTTTGAATTTGGTATCACCATAGCAAGCTAAGTTCAACGTGAGACAACACAGGAAACTCTGGCCAAGTTCTAATCTTCTGCACCCCTCCCCCACTTTCTTTGGTGGTACTCTACTGGACAGCTGAATTATGCTTAATTAACTATATTCAGTTGGATTTTGAGGGGGACAGAGTCCTGCGGCCATCTGGGAAATCTCTCTCTAGCTCCAGAGGCCAGTCCATGCTTGACTTTCATGTTCTACGCCCCTTGAGGCATGCATGCAACTCTTTTTCAGTTAGCTAAGTAGAGTGCTGAAAAGAGAAGACTCGTTTCCTACCTCCAAAAAGTTTTGTAAGGCATTTGTTACAGTAATGCTGGAGGAGAATTCTTTAGGGCCTCCTGCCATGTTCATCTGAGACTATGAAAAGGGTGAAAGGGCCAAATCACTGAATTTTAAAGACAAAAGGCCAACTCTAAAACTTTAATTTAAAATAATTTAGGTTTCTTTTTGAGAAACTGAAATACATGCAGAAAATATAAGAATGTCCAAGTAATACTTGATCACATTAAATACAAGTTTAGTTTGAAAGCCATTGTCAAATCAAAGGGATCAAACACTGATCATATAATTTAGTATGGGAGAGATGGTTCACTTCATTCTTAGATTACTCATTCTTAGATTATACAGGAGTATTTGAAAGACATGGCTCATGTTGAAGGGAATACAAACAAGAGTGACAAGTTAAATTTAACAATACGAATGTGTCTGTAGAACAGTGCTTGAAACAAGATTGCCAAGTTCATTTGACAATAAGGTCTAATGCCTCTACAGTCCAGTACACTCTGGATTGGCAACATCTGTGATCCGGCATGATTTTAGTTAGCTGGGTGTGGCCACTTATGGGTGTGGCCAAGTTTCCCACAGTCCCATAAAGTTTGTTTACAGACACCAGTCCTGGCTCTCAGTGTTCTGTGCTGTTATTTAACTCTAATTTACCCCTAAATGTCTTCTAAGAGACCAGTAAGCAGTGGAAGTGTTGGAAATGCCACTAAATGTAAGCATGTTTTTATGCTTTATCTATTTATTTCCTTGTACCAATACAATAAAATTGTGTAACAACATTAACACTTTGTTATGAAGAGAGTGGATAAGCCTTGGCTTGGTCTAGGCTTGTATATGGTGTATCAGTACAATCATACACTAGTAAGCAGCATTATAAGCACTGTTCAGTTTATTTTTATTTCACCATGGTGAAATAAAAATAAAGAGAGCTAGAGAGGTTCAGCCTATACCAGAATCATTCTGTGAGTGGAGGCTTCAAGATAGGAAGGTTGGAAATGATAATACTCACCTTGAACATTTAATGCTCTCTTCAATATAATTCAGGTCATATTCTTGTGACGTCACAAGGTGACCAGAGTCCCTTTTAGTGACACACAGTTGTTTCTTATAAAATAAGAAACAGGGCTTGTTTCACTTTAGAACTTGTACAACCATTTTTCTCCTTTAATCTTAGCAAGATGATTTCACAGCCAGAAAAGCGTCTCTCCTAAACAGGATCAAGACCAAAGGATGCATAGTTGATCTTGCTAGCTGCCGAGCAAGGAACATATTTTGGGGAAGTGCTATAGCCTGTATTATAAAGGAAGTCATACTACTTAATCACACTGTTCCCTTTTGGCCTTAGAATCCATGAATCTTTATCGTTTGACAACTAAAAAAATCCCATAAGAGCTGATTTTTAAAAAAGTAACAGTCAGTGTTTACCTCATTACATACCTGGGAAATCCAGAGTCACCTTGCTTAGTACAGTTGTTAGCCATTAATGAGCAATGCAAATAAACCTGCTTTGAAATAAACACTTCCAGTGCAGATTTAGTGCTTTCAGGTTTCCACCCAGCTCTCAACTTTAAAGAGGCTAAAATAGGCAGGCTGACAGGGCCTGCTTAGAACTACTTATTACATTTGTTTCTAATATCTCCCCCTCTCCCGCTTGCTCAAGCAATAGAACTGGAGTGCCGCTTAAATGCAAGCAGAACTCCACTTGCTCAATGTGGTGATTATCCAAAAGCAAGGCCACCATGTGTCTTTGGAGTACTAACACAAAGCCAGATATACCACGTTACCTGTCAAGTTTCCTCTTTCCCAACATTCATAAGTGGCTACACTAGACCAGGTGTTTTTTCCCCAGTCTGTGAATTGGCTGTCTGGAGATGGGTGTGCGTGTGGGTGGGGGAAGGGGGGGGGAAGGATAAAAAAGGTGCTTGCTAGGAAAGAGCCATTTGCAATGTTCTTCATCATAAGAGTGGGAACACATATCACAGCACTTCCACACCTACATAGTCCAAAGAAGCGCTCAGTTACCCAGCTCTAGGTCACACAAAGCAGTGTTAATTCCTGCCAAGGTCTACCATTATGCCAGTGTCATAATTGGCATTTTGGACAGTTTATTAATGGTATGCTGCTTTGTGAATGAGTTTTTAAAGCAGTCTCAAACCTAGAAAATGCTCTTGTAAAAGCTTGAGAGAAAGGAAATGAGGCACAGGAATCCCTTGAACAGCTATATATCTTTTTGCACTATATGCTAGGATATGTAGGAGAAGCCTGAAGGATGCTGTCAGCTTTATCTGACCCTGTTAGAGATGCCTCTAGCTCTGCCCAGGCTTCAGGAGCATTGCTCTTCATTGCCTCCATGAACAATTGTGTTTGCTGCTTCAGTCGGTCCAGTTCAATCTGTGTTATCTGGTTCTGATGAATCAGCTCCTTTGTTTTCAAGGTGATCTCCAGCAATCCAGACCTATGCAACACAACAAAGGTATTCTGAAAGCGCTTGCGCTTGCTTTGCTGATGCAACAATAGGTCAGGAGTAGTGTAAAGTTCTTCTGCTGCCAACGATGGGCTGTAGGTTGCAAATTGCATGATATGATGTACTGGATTCTCCATCTCAGGAGATGTGCAGTTTGATGTGTGGAGGAGTCCAGTAGGAGAAAAGGGCATCAAACCTGGGGCCTTCTGATTGTCAGTAGATATATAGTGAAAACCATCAATAGCTGACATTTTTTCACGAGCCACCAAACCTGGAGAACTCTGCTGAGCAGAGGCCTGAGCAGGCTTAAAGTCAGGTGATACTTGGGGGAAAACACTAGTCTTACTGCACATAGCAGTATATGTGTAAAGCCACTTCTATCTGCTGGTTCTCCCTCTTCCCTCCAGATACAAGACACAATCTCTTTTGCGGGGATGTGGTGCTGTCTTTGTGTAGGAGTTCAGGATGGACAGTTAATTTGTAGAGTCACTTCTCTTTTGACCAACAAGATGAGAGTTAATGGGAGGAGAGGTGGTTGGATGAAGAAACACTAGCTGTGGTTGAGCTGGAATCACTTCAAAAAGTGGCTGAACGGTCCAAGACAGAAGCTGTGATGAACTGCTTCCCTGAGAAGTATAGGTGGAAAAAGTGCAATTACCACAACTATCCAGTGTAAGAAAAAAAAATGTTAGAAAAGCTTTATCAGAACAAATGAGCTTGGTGCCAATGCTTGCAGACATTTTTGTTAAATGCTGCTAGTTGTAATGCAATCTAACTAGGTTTTACCTCATATAAACTCATTCTTCCTTTGTGACATTTGGGGACATTGCTCGAGACAAGGTTGTAATTCAGAATCTATTTACTGTTCAACAGAAAATACATTTAAAAGCCATTCAGTTTTAGCATTCCTATTTATGCTAGCACAAGCTGAGAGCAACCCTCAGCTGGAGGATATGAGAACAACTACAAGTGCCCAGAAAACTTTAAAAGAAAGTCACAACACTTAAAATTATGCTTTTAAAACATTTAGATGAATGCTGCACAAACAGTCTATCTAGAAGTTTAAAATTATATATTAATTGAGTCATAGAAATTCTAATCCTACCTTTCTTCTTCTTATACCAAGTGCTTGAAATAGTCTTGTTTATTTCTAATACAGTAACTTATCACTAGCATGTGCTGCAGTTTTGAAATTTACTGCAACCACATAAAACCTAACACTTGAAGTGTCAATGCCTGCTAGACCATGGAGAAACACCTGCTCTTCACACACAGTTGCACGCTTTCAAGACCATACTTTTGGTTAAACTGATGCAACTTTGTGTTGACAAGCTTAAAGTCTATTACTGTGTGATACCACCTCTCCCTTCCTAAAGTTACAACCCTGGCAATTAAAAAAAAAAAAAAAAAAAAAAAAAAAGAAATATGAGTAACATCAACCATCTTGATTTAATTAAAAATTATCACATTGATTCTAACTGGCTAAAAATTGTGCTCTTCACTGAACCTATGCTAAGACATCCACACTACCTCGCACTTGTTTGCCTCATCTAAATTTAATGTCTGGTTCTTTAGATGTCAATTCAGCAAAGTATTCAAACATAAGCTAGACAACTGTATTCAGCAAAGCATTTAGGCACACTATTAAATACACTGATGAACAGTACATGGCAGAGGAAGGATGATCCTGTGGTTAGCATGCTAACCTGGAACTCAAGAGGCTCATGTTTAATTCTCTGCTATGCCACAAGCGACCTGTGTTACTTTGGGCAAACTGTTTAGCAGTATAGAAACTATTTCTCATCTGTAAAATAAGAATAATGTTACCTTCCCACTTCACAGGGGTTCTGTGAGGGATAAATACATTATGAGGTGCTCAGAGACTATGGTAATGGGGGGTGGGGTCCATAAATACCTTAGACATAAGGAATACAAATGGGCTGTAGAATTTGAAGCCTACATCTACGGGAATCAGTCTGGGTGTAATTCTCCTGCCCATGTACATACACTTACACTACCTCTCATCAATCTATTGCAAGGACATCATCCGCAGAGGCATGGCTGAACCATGCCATGCATATAACCAACAATTTCAGGCAAGTTTGTACTCAGCATGGCTCAGCCTTCCTGCCATTACCAAAGCCAGAGTGATTATACTGCTATTTATACATGAACTACCACTAGTATGTGTACACAAGCAAGGGAAATCACTCTCCTAGCTGGTAGTGCAAAAAGCAAGCTCTTTAATACAAGACCCGTCATTTACTATAAGTTTGTAGAAAACCTAGCATAAAGTTGCTCTGTTCAAGTTGATGTGTCTATATGCTATCTTCCTCTTCTTTTCCCTTCTTTACTTTCCAGAATTCCTTTCCCAAAATAAATCTTTTCTTACATTGTCCATTTCTTCCTTCACTTTCAGTCACTCATTTTTTCCCCTGACAAACTGTTCTCTTCTCCCACCAAAAATCTCACTTTAATCACACTCCCTTCTCCTAAGTTATTCCATTCATCTCAGCTATCCACATTTGGAAAGCTCACTTTACAGCTTTTGTTTTTAAATGAACTTAAAATTTGCAACAGCCAACAGTACTTATCCAGAAGGCTTTGTGCATGCATGGCTGCACCACTGAATTTAACAGAACAGTCTGTTTCAGAAAAATTATAGTAGCTCACATTTCCACTATAAAAATCAGCACAACTGATCTGCACAGCTATAGGTTGAACCTCTAAAATCTGGGACTCTCTGTTCTAGCAACATCCATGATCCAGCTTGATCATAGATATTGCTGGACTAGATAGCCCTGGCTGGCCAGGTTCAGAGGCTGAGCTAGTGGTGTGTGTATGTGGGGGTGGCGGGGGGTGGGAGGGGCAGCCCTGGCTGAGGCCCAGAACAGAGCCCAGTGGCTGGGGCTGGCACCTAGAGGCAGGGCCAACAACCAGGAGGGGAGCCTTGATCTCCCCTGGTCTGGCAAACTCTGCGGTTCAGGACTACTCAGGTCCCGAGGGTGCTGAACCAGGAAGGTCCCACCTGTAGTATATGTTTGTGTAGGAGGATGGTGCTGTTTTAGTAGTTCTCCAAAAGCCTGCTCTGAAACAGAGTAAAGAGAGAAAGACACCGAAGACTGATAGTCTAACCTGTGATTTAAAAAAAAAAAAAAAAAAAAAAAATAGTTTTCTGTCTCAGCCACCAAGAGTTGTGTGGGACTACAACAAAATAAGCCCATTCATTTCTGGCAATGATCATTGTGTTCAAAGGGCCATTTCAACACCATTGACTGACACATATTCCAATTTGCTATGTTATCACAGATTGAGGCAGGAATTCATTTAATGATCATTAACTTATACTCATTGTTTTTGTTCACTGAAGTAAAGTCTTTTATTTTATTTGATCATGACTCCCTTTATCTTATATAAAGAGGTCTGGACACAAAGTCCAGGTCTATGACTTAATGGACTGTCTTCCTTGTTTATTCTTAATTTTCCTCCTTCTGCTATATTACAAAATTTTATGACTTAGCTATATTATAAAAACTGGTAAAGTTCCACTTGCAACATGCCCTGGGAAGTTCGTTAGCATAGCAAGACACCACTATTTCATTTTCCATGCCTTACCTGAGGGCACCAGTAGGTGAAGCTTGCCTCATCCCTACCAGGCTGGAGCTTCGCTAAAACAATTTGTCCACATTTCCAAGAACTTGCCTGTAGAGGGAACAACTCTCCACCACACACAGTTGTCAAGCTAAAGAAACCACATCATGGAGATCAAAGAAACAACTTCTCTACAGATGCCTACTCCAGACATCTCTTCCATTGCACATCTTACCAAAGCTTCACTTTTTGGGTATGTATATTCAAGTTTAACTAGATTTGCTTGAAACCACGCCAACCTGCGCTGTGAACTTACCAGATCTGGCAAGCAAGTCAGGAGAGTCTATATTTGGATTGTGGTTTCTCCTTGGAGGTTTCCCATCGATTTTTTTCCCCACTGCATTTTCAGGAATTTTTCATTTAGATGGAGGGCCAAAGAAATGTTGCTCCCCCTCAGATGAGAGATATAGAAATATGATTTCTCTTGCAACTTATTTTGAGTTGTACATGTTTCACAAGTGGCTTACAACGTGCTCATAGACTGACAAAATGACATGGCAGAGAAGTTACATGAGTTCATGCAGTTATTGCAACTTGAGCCCTGTAACTTACTTTTAAATGAGCAATTGTATAACATTTTGCTCTGAGGCATCTTAATTTAGACATAATATAGTTTTATTAAAAACAGCAAAAATTTTGACAAAAAACAATTTAAGCAGAAATAATTTCATATTTTATTCATTTTGAATTATACTTTAACATTTGCTTACACTATTGGAATCCAAAAGCCTTCCTAATACTTGAAATTTGTAAGTAAAACTGAATATTCTAGTTTCACTAAACTGAGGAACATACTCCTGGGGGAATTCTGCGCCACTGCACACAAGAATTCACATCCCCTGCAGATTTTCCCTTCTACAGAAACACATTCCACTGGGAAGGCACTGCAGTTACACCTTTTGACCACCAGGGGCTGCTGTGGTGCCAGAAAACAGGGTAGAAAAGGCAAGAAAGGCATTCTTCCTCATAGTGCCTGGGCCACCCCTGATCTGATAGATGCAGAGCCCCATTATTAGTTTTTTTATATACAGCAGGCTTTCTAACCTGCCTCCCATTTCCTGATTCCACTCTTCAGATTATGCACAGAGCTGCTAATTTGATTTTGGACTCCAACTAACATTGGCTTCTCTAATTGTCTGAGGGTTGCTCAGTGGCCTCTGACTTTAGATGTATTACAACAGTTCTCAATTTTTCAATTGTTACGTGAACCTTACTTCAGAACCAGCCCCCTGGTGGTCTCTAAGGGTATGTCTACACTAGCCCCCTAGTTCGAACTAGGGTGGCTAATGTAGGCATTCGAACTTGCAAATGAAGCCCGGGATTTAAATATCCCGGGCTTCATTTGCATGTTCCCGGGCGGGCGCCATTTTAAAATCCCCTTAGTTCGAACTGACTGCCCGCGGCTACACGCGGCAGTCAGAAGTTAATCCGAACATTAAGTCCTTAGTTCGGATTAACTTCTGACTGCCGCGTGTAGCCGCGGGCAGTCAGTTCGAACTAAGGGGATTTAAAAATGGCGCCTGCCCGGGAACATGCAAATGAAGCCCGGGATATTTAAATCCCGGGCTTCATTTGCAAGTTCGAATGCCTACATTAGCCACCCTAGTTCGAACTAGGGGGCTAGTGTAGACATACCCAGAGAGACCAAGGAAAGTACTGTCTTCATGCTTATACAATCCATTAAAGCTTGTTAAGATAGGCCAGCTTTGCAGAATATTGCACAGCCAGTTTACTGTGGTTGTTTTGTACTGTGGGCCTCATATCTGCAGTGACATTAATCTTTCATCTTTCACAGATACAATCTCTTTCATTAGAAAAAAAATAATTGCATTGTTTTAGTGTGCATTAAAATTCTACTTGGATGTGCCATTTTAATTATAAAAATTATTTTCTAGTATATCAGGCTGTTTGACATTCTGATCGCATTTAACTCAATATGTCAAGCATTGACCAAATAGGAGTCCTTTTTCTAGATTGTAAATAAAAAGAAAATATACCCATTAGATGTAGAGACTCAAGCAAACAGCAATACCATGAAGGTTGACAAAGTGAGCTTTAGAAGAGTATAAAGCTTGGCTTTGAAGATTTTAATAGTCACAGGATTTTCAAACTTGACCTAGCCACAAAGAGTTCTCATACCCATCCACATATGAGTTGTCTGAAACTGTGAACAGATACATTAGTTAAACAAACTGTGAAGTTTAAATGAGCAAACAGGAAGAAAGTTAAATATCTTTTTCTAAACCTGAGGATCCAGATTCTTTGTCAGATTCAGCTGCTGCCATGCTCAACTGATACATCAGTCTAATCATGTCCATCACATTAGCCAGTTTGGTAATAGCCTTCTGGAGCGCTCTCTAGGTGGGTATTTTCTATCAATGCTTTTACAATGTTGGAGACAGAGTTGTCAACATTTTTTCTACTGGGGAGTAGGGGAGAGGAGTTACTCCTGCCTCAGCCCTGGGAGGGGACAAGCTGACCAAATGACCTTTTGAGGTCTTTTATAGCTCTATATTTCTATAAATCTTTATACAAAGACTATAAATGCCTCAATTCCCTATCTGTAAAATGGAAGGTAAAGTGACATTATTACCAGAGGTATTGTGAAACACTGACATTATAATGATTGATGCCACAAAAGCCCATAAAGAAGTTAATTCTGTATTCAGAGTAGGGGGTTGAATGATTTTCAGTAAATAAGGCAGGGATCACACGTTGAACGATGAGGAACAAAAAAATACATAGAAGTTGATTCAATGAGCACAGATGATCCTGTCCACAGATGGAGGCAGTTGTCTGGGGGGCAGAGGGGAACCAGGCAATCATATAATTAATGGCTGCACCATAATGCATACATTAAAGAGCCAAATTAAGGTTGCATGGGAAACCTTCATTCTGGCATTTTTTAAAACAGCTGAGTGCTTAACTTTAAAACCTTAACTAGAACACTTACCTGGCATTGCTCAGGTCCTTCAGGGCTGACAGCGTGGGGAGTGCAGGAGTCAGGGCAGAGGGTGGGGGACTCAGGGCAGGAGGCTGGGAGGTTTGGGGCGGCTCACTGGGGATGCCTGCAGTGGTAAGGACAGCGCTGCAGCTGCCGCTCTCCCCAGCTCCTTGGAGGGGAGTGGGACTCTGGTGCTTGGCGCTGACTGCTGGTTCTAGGCCCTCGGGGGGAGGGGGAAGGGAGGAGGTGCATGCCCTGGTTGGCCATGGGTGGTGTGGGGGTTAGAGCTGTCCAGTTCAGCCCCAGCCAGCCTTCAGAAGGTATGGGGGGGTGGGGATGCACAGCCTCAACAGCGGGGGGGGGGGCCACACGGAGAGCACCAGGGCTGTGTGGGCCAGCTCCAACAGTTCCTGGGGGGGGGGGGGAAGGGGAGACCAGAGCTGCATTGGTCAGCCCCAGCACTGTTCCTTTGGGGAGGGGGTCATGGTGACGGGATGCCCCCTAGCCCAGTGCTGGAGCTGAGGGGGAAGGAGTTTGGTGGTGGTGAGGGGCCACTTACCTGTGGCCATGACCAGCATTATGGAGAGCTTTGACCCCAGCTGGCCACTCTCTTCCTGGTACAGCCACCCACTTGTGGGTGGCTCTGCAGTATAACTGTCCCCGGTGCTAGCTGCCCCCAGTGGTCATTGCAGAGCATAGCTGTCCCTGCTCTCAGCCCCCTCCCTTTCTGTATTATGGAAAACAATTGGATTCCAGGCACATCCTGTTTTCCTGGCACAACCAAGCCCTGATCTTGTTTTAAGTTAGGATAAGAAGCTGCATACTAAATTTGGTGGTCACAAATGTACAGACAGACACACAGACAGATGCATAGTTCTTTTAGTGTAACTTTTACCTGTGATTATGTACACAGTGCCATCAGTGTGCATGATACAATTTTTTTCTTAAGGAATATCTAGGAAATGTTTATGCACTGTGTTTTCCAAGCGGAAACACTGACAAACAACTGTATTTTTGAGGACCAGAAGTAATTGTTAGTGTACAACTATATTAATTTTCCTCACGAGCTCAAATTTTTTTGTTGATACTTGCTAATTTAGCTTAATACTCGAGACACGGGATGGTATCATTACATCCATTTTACAGATGGAAAAACTGAGCTTCAGAGCTGTAATGACTCTCTCAAGATTATTAAGCGGGATATTGTCAGAATCATAAATAGTACCCATGAGCCTGCTTCCGAGTCCTCTGCTATAGCTACTAGACAACACTGTTTTACCAGATAGGATAGTGGCACTCCATAGTTCAGAATCTGAATACCTATCCTATTAGCCTACATGTGTGTCAGAGTCTTGTATGAAATACTTTCTTGCTTTTTAAATCAACTGCAACTTAGCTTAACTCAGGTAACAGAGTGAAGAGTTATCCCTGATGATGATGTTGGGGGAGGGACATCAATTGGTTATAATCAACAATCACTGTGTCTGTATTAAAAGTACTTGTAACCAATTTATTAATTTTTTACCCTGTTAATGATCCTCACACTAATCTGTGCCTATGCTTTGTGCTATTTCTGAAGGGTTATGACATTATGTTTATTTCAGAGAAGTTGAATACCAAGGAAATAAGACTCGCTTATTATGTATATGAACATGTAGAACCCGTGAGTTTGGGAGCTAACCTGAGTGTATTAAGGCAATTGGTAAAGCATCCTGAATTGATGAGGCATATTCAGGAGCTTATAAAACAGGAACATAGTATAATAATGGTGCATCATTCCACCACTCAAATTGAGAAAATCATGAAAAGAGTGCTTCAGTCCTCTAAATTGGCCCATTGGTGGGAATCTTTGTCAGCCCAACAGAGATGACTAACGTTTGGCACATTTTATTGCACCCAAACTCCCTCCCAGAGCCTGCACCTCAACTCCCCGCCCCAGGCTCAGCCCACTCTCCAAATCCTTTAGCTCAAGATCAGCATCTGCATCCCCTGCCCCGCACCCCAACCCTCTGCCCCCAGCCTCATAAAAGTGAGTGAGGATTGGGGGAGGGCGGGAGGATGGAGTGAGCAGGGGCAGGGCCTTGGAGGAGAGGTGGGAAGGAGGCAGGGCAAGGTTGTTTGGGTTTGAAGTAGATCCTGGATTGCACTTAAATTCAAAAAGTGATCTCATGCTTTAAAAGGCAGGGGGACTCAGGGCTAGGGCAGGGGTTTGGGATGCAGAAGGGGTTCAAGACTGGAGCAGGGGTTCAGAATGTGGGCTCCAGCTGGGCACCACTTACCACAGATGGCTTCTGAGTGCTGGTGCAGGGGGCTAAGGCAGGCTCACCCTACCCTGTTCCTGCACCACTCCCAAAAGCTGCCAGCAAACACTCTATCCCTGTCCCCATCTGCTCTGTGGAGATGGGGTACAGGGTGAAGGATGGGCACCCTGACATTAAGCACCCCCCTCCTCTTCTTCCAGTGCCCTGCATAGCAAGCAGGAGGCTTCCGTGGGGGGGGGGGGAGTACCTCCAACATAGAGGGCAGGAGCAGTTCAGCACTGCTGAGGGGGCAGATGAAGTGCTGGCACTGGATAGCCTCCCGGCCAAACCTGTCAGGATCACCTGTCAAAGGTTCCAAGATCTACCAGTAGATCCTGATCTACTGGTTGGTGACCACTATCTTAATTGTTCAATTTGTAGTTGTTATAGCCATGACTGCAATAATTTGATGGGTGCAGGTGAAAATTAGGAGTGTAGTTAATTTTAGTAGACGTGCACCTTCCCTTGTGTAAGTGTTAATATGCAATGATGGTACCAAGGTACCAGGTTGCAAAGGAGGGGACATGTTGAGGGGAGGGGCACCAGTTTATGTCCACATTTTGATTTTTCCCCTTAAAGATGGTGATCAGCCTCCCTGTCACCATCCCCTGACTGAAAAGGGCAGGAAAAAGGCAGAAAAAGTGGGATCACCTGACCTGATCTTCCTGACAACACAAGGGATTATAAAGGGTGTTCACCTGTCCCTTAGGGCTCTCAGCATGCACTTGCTTTCTGCGCAACTCTGTGGTGCTAGAATGACAGCTTATCTGTAGGCCCGCTCAGGCAGCTGGGGCAGGCTGTTTGGCTTGATAGACTGTCAGAGGCAGGAGTCTGGTTGCTGCCACCATGGAGGCTACAAATCTCCCACCAGAGAGTGCAGCTGGAACAGTTTTCTGTGGTGGGGCAACCCTGCATCCCACACTGGTGGTGGTTGCTGGGCAGAGCATATTCATTTCAGGTTAAGGAGACTGCAGTAAGGCCAAGCAACTGGATCAATCTCTCTCTCTCTCTCGTCCACATACAGGACGAGTCAAGAGAAGAAGAAAGAAGACAAAAGAGAGAAGACCCTCCGCCTGCCTAATCCTTTGCATCTCTTTCTCATCCTGTACATCTACTCACCTTCGTCACCGAACATCATGATGGTGGTATGATCCCGTATTATTTGTACTGCCCCCAGTTCTGATTATTTGCATTGTAGGTTCTGGCTTCCTGCCATTGCTTTATTATGACACCCGAATGTTGTGTTTGTTCTTTAAGTTCAGTGTTGTGTTAATAAAATAGTAGTTTCAGCCATTTTGTGTTGCACGTGACTAAAACCTAGTGAAAGGTGTGGCAAGGGTGGAGAGATAGTGCTCACATAGACTTAATCTTTTCTGTGTCTTATAATGTGACAAATAGGACAAATGTATTGGCATCTAGGAGACCTCAAAGAAATATGGATCAAGATTGCTGGTAGTGCTATAGGAATAGTCCCCCTCACATGTAAATTTAGTGTGACCAATCAGAAATGTAAGAGTGGCAACAGGAGGACGTTAGCTCTCAGGATGGGTGAAAGATGCAGCTAGGACACGTGGCTGGAGACAAAAGTAATAGAGTAAGGAGAATTGGCAGATTATGGGGTTTTCACCAAATCTGAACACGGAACCTGAATTCTACACATGAAGGTTCAACCATGTTATGTTCTCTTATAAAGCAAGTGGAAATACCATTTTAAAATGTATCTGAATTATCTTGGGGCACGTGCTTTACTGTACACTTCTTATGCTATCCCTTGCCACCATTAGCTGTAAAGACAACTTGGACCTTCCTGGTCTGGCACCCTTGGAATCAAAGGGAGTTTGCCAGACCTGATGGACTCCAGGTTCTCCCAGGGTCTGTCAGCAGATCTCCAAGTTCCCCTGCCCCTGGGGCTCCACGGCCAGGTGCTCCCTGCCAGGGATCTCTGGTGCAGCAACATCTGTGGCTGATGTTGCTGGACCAGAGAATCCCACAGCAGAGAGGTTCAACCTGTACCATCAATGAAGCAGAGAGAGGAACTGAAAAAAAACACCAAAGATGAGAATGTTCTTGAAACAACCTAGTATGTAATTGTCTTGCTTAGCTCCCTTTCTTTAACAAATGGCTTAAAGCAGAAGAATAGAGAATACAAGTTAGCCAAACTTATTGAACTGAACTGAACTAAACCTGTTTCATACTTGAATTTACAGTATTTAGCACAGTATATGAAAGATTAATCTAGAGAAAACTCTGCATGAATATGTCTAACTCTGTTAAAGACTCTTAAACAAGCTACTAATTCCTTCCTATGCACATGTGAATTAGTAAACGGAATTGTAATTTCTTGTATTGAATTGTGGCAAGGCAATGTCTGCCTCTATTTGATTACTGTGAAGTTCAACAGTATGGTGACTCAGATAAGACAGTGGATATAAAATATATAACTTATCTTTAATTAAATCAACGGTCCTTTGTGTAAAGTGGAATAGTCATGTATATTTTAATTTTCTTACAAAGAATGCTGTCAATGAGTTAATTGGAGACTAGTGTTCCCTCTAACATTTTCTATCCTTGGGCGGGTTGAATTTTCTTTTGGATGGGTTGAAATTTCATATGTGCACCACCAATATTGAGGTAGTGTGTGTGTGTGTGGATATGCATCACTAATACAAACAAAACACACACACACACACACACACACACACACACACTTTTAAGCAGTCCATATGTGTGGAAGAAAATATATTAAAACAAGGGATATTTAACAAGGAGCAATGCTTACAATATTTAATACGAAATCAAATAAAAAAAGAAAATTAACACTGTCCTTGGAGTACATGTATCAACCTATCTAACAGCTCAAGCTAGTACTTGCTACTTCTGACTTAAGAGCCAGAACTCGACTAAATAGCAAAGATCTGGTCTTAATACAATATATGTAAATTAGTAACAGATTTTTTTAAAAAGTCATTGTTCAGAGTTTTAGATATCTGCAACACTCCAAAAACATTCTGTTAAAAATATTTCTTTATCTTCAGCTATTAACAATGCAAACCTTGTTTGTATGATTACATTTCAAATGTCCTGACACACAAACTTCCCTTGCAGCCTGCTCCCCCCTCAACCCAGTCAGACAGAGAGGACTGCAGCTAGTCAGACACGTCAAATAAACTGCCCCCTGCCTCTACCTCACTGCACAGACTCCAGCACCCACCCACTCTCTTTCCCCTGCTACCCCATGCAGTCAGCTCCTTATCGTCCCCTTCCCAGGAGGCTTGAGAGTGCTGAGTTTCTGCTTCTCTCTCTCTCTCTCTCTCTCTCTGTAGAGGGATGCTCTAAACTCCCCTCCCCTCTAACTCTTCATCAACAAATTAATTACGTACTCCCTCCCTCCCCATTCCCCCCAGACATTAACTGTCTCCTTATCTCCTTTTTACCAGCTCTGGGAGCTCCTCAGTTCAAGCAGGCAGCTAGCTCCCTTTAGCTGCTTGCTAGGTGAAAGCCCCTCCCCCTGCCAATCAGCTGTGCTCTCTGCCTGCGCAGGAGCTTTGAACTTCTGAGCGGAGCTTAGAAAACTGCTGTGCAAGCACACAGCTTACAGGGAACCTTGTTAGAGACCGTTAAGAAATAGAAGCATCTTAAGAATATACATCTTCAAGTATTGACGCATAGGCAGAAAACTAAAGATGTAGCTTCATTTCCCACAGAGAAATGTGACTAAACCTGAAGTTTCAGAGGGGTAGCCAAGTTAGTTTGTAAAAGGAAAAACTTAAAACACAACAAATAGTTTAGTAGCACAGCCCACAAAAGCTCATAATACCATCTACATGTTTTGTTAGTCTTTAAAGTACTACTAAACTATTTGTTGTGTTTTAAGTTTTGCCTAAAACCTGAAGGTTATTTAAGTGTTTTGTGTTTGTTTAAGAGGTGTTAAAAGTTGCTTAGGTCATCTCCATGCCGCAGACTTCTGCCGGTATAGCTATGTTGGACATGGGTGCAACTGCTGACAGGTATGCTGGCAAAAGCCTCTAGTGTAGATATAGATATTTTTGCAAAATACAGTTTTGCCAGTGTAGCTTGTTTTGTACAGTTTTGCTGGAATAAGCAGAGTCCAAACCAGGAACATTTTACAAGTACAGTATACTAGTATATCTACACTGGTAAAGTGCTCCTGGCATAGACAAGGCTTCAGAATAGGGATGTTAAATATCAGTTAATTGAATAGTTGAGTAACCTCATGAATTTTTATCAGTTAGTTGACTATTCTATAGTCCCCGGGGGGTGGGGCCAGCAGCCACTGTATCAGAGGCAGCATGGGGTGCCAAGTGGGAGCTGGTCCACAAGGGCAGCCAGTTTAAAAACTAGCTCCCCTTGTGGACCGGCTGCCTATTGCCCAGTGCTGCTGCCTCTGATAAAAAGGCAACAACACAGGGTGGCAGCAGCCCCTGTGTGAGGGGGCGGAGCTCCAGTGTGGGCTGGAACTGAGCTGGGCTGCCTGCCCACCTGGCTCCTAAAACCCTTTAAATGCAGAGCTGCAGTAGGGATAGGTTCTAGACCTGGCATGAGCCAGAACTGAGCCGGGCTGCTGGCCCGCCTGCTAAAAAGTTTACTGGCAAGGGTAGGGGGAGGGAAATGCGAGTAGTCTATAGTATTAACCTATAAGCTTTTGCTTAATGGTTAACCGACTACAGTATTACATCCCTACTTCAGAAGGGCCTCTTCTTCCCACATCCTTTCATAACATGAAAGCTTGACATCAGAAATGATACCAAGAAAGCCATTTTTAAAAGGTGCAATTATCATATTACTTTTCATGCCACACACACTTCCATGTCCTTCCATTTGTCCTTTTAGGGTAGGACACCATAACTCAAACGTCTGAAAATGAAGAGCTATTTCTTCACTTACAGAGACAAGATAAGGTAAATCAGACTTTTGTTAAAAAAAGTTAAGGACAATAATGTTGGCAAGCTGATCATATGTCTGGTTTAAATAACATCAACAGATGCATATTATCTGACCATGGCCAAATACAATCAAAGATTCCAGTACGAATACCCTAATATAGGTGGTATTGGCCTACTTTCTGATTACATCATGGTCTCATCTGTTAGTAAGACTATTTAACTACATGCTAATACTATTATTGTTGGGAGGAAAAAAAAAAAAAACCTGAAAGTTCAACTTCTTGATTAAAAGATTACAACCAGACACTGTATCTTTATTCTTATATCTTTATTTGTTCACTAGGCTATCAACTGTTTAGAAAGCACATTAAACAAGTTAAGACACGGTCTCTGCTCCCAAAATGTAAATTGACTAGAAAAACATACAAAAATTAATTCAGAAGGGGAAATTCAGAAGTTAATTCACAAGGGCTATGTCTACACTGGCGGCTTCTTGCGCAAGAACATCTTGCGCAAGAAGTCTTGCACAAGAAAACGCTCACACTGCCATGTGCGCGCTGTGCTTTTGCGCAAGAGCTCCCATGGCAGTGTGGACACTCTCTTGCGCAAGAAAGCTCTGATGGCCATTTTAGCCATAGGGCTTTCTTGCGCAAGAAACCCCTGCCGAGCGTCCACACTGCCCTTTTGCGTAAGAGCTCCTGCGCAAGAGGGCTTACACCTGTTAAAAAAAGAGTGTAGCTCTTGCGCAAGGAGCCCTGTCTTACCACGCCGTACTGTAAATTTCCTTGCGCAAGAGCGGGCAGGCAGTGTGGACGCTCTGCAGATTCTTGCGCAAGAACAGCCGTACTTGCGCAAGAAACCACGAATGTAGACATAGCCAAGGAGAATGGTGGAAGGGAGTCTCCTCTCTCAACACAAAGAGTAGATGTACAGCCATTAAGCTACCTGAAGGATTGAGCTTCTGCTTATCTCGCAATTTTGTAAATTTAAAAATGGCTCTTATGTATTTCATTTCTGTTTAATTTCATGTCTGCTCTTTAACTGTTCAGTCTTGAATAACCTTCACATTTAGATGCTAACCTAATATTGTTTAAAAAGGTAATACTATTTTCTTTTTTTACAATGTCATTTGTTAAATTAGTTTAATTTGGAGAAAAGTAAGTAACTTGTTTGTTTTAACTTAACAATGAATAGTCTTGCAGCACCTTAGAGACTAACAAAAAATGTAGATGGCATCATGAGCTTTCATGGGTATAACCCATTTCTTCAGATGAGCCAACTTTTGTTTTAATCATGCATAAATATCTAAGACAGGTCTACTGGTATTAAGGATGTTAAATTTAGACCAATTTGCACTGACTATTCGATTAGTTGATAAGGGCACCTTCGCCTTTTAATGTTGCAACTGATGGCTCTTGCTACACTTCAAAGGCGGAAGTGCTGCGGGGAGTACCGGGCCAGTGGGGGAGACTCAAGCAATCCCCTGCTGGCCCCGAGCTCCCTGCTTTTGAAGTGTACAAGAGCCCCGCTCTTGCTATATTTAAAGGTAGAAGTGCCACCAGTTCCCTGCTGCGCCCCTACCCACTCTCCAGGGAGATGGTGCTGGGGGAACCGGCTTTTAAGTCCCCCCCCCCCCCGAGCACCGACTCCTGCTCCACCCCCTTGTTGCCTCTTTCTGATACAGGCAGCGGGGGGGGGGGGGGAGAAGGGGGAGGAAAGCAACTAGTCAAGGTGACTAGTCGACCAGTTGCTTACATCCCTAACTGGTATAAAAAACATTTCTATTCTTTTTTATTACTGTTCTAATATACCTGTGAAGTATTTGACCATTTTTGAACATTTGACAATACCTGGTTGGTCAAATGACCCATTATTTTTGGACCAGTCAAATATCCAAGCCTTGGAAAGACAGGACAGAGGAACTTAGTGAGCCTAATAGTTCAACAAATATTTTCATGGTTTAAAACCAACCACACGTACTGGATGTTTGGATTCAAATAGTTCTTTGCAGTGCCTGCAACACAGACAACTGATTTGTGCTAATGCACAAGAAACCAAAAGTGAATCAGACTAATTAATTTGTATAAACACACTAAGATTCAATTTTAGAAGTTATTTACATTTTAATACTCTTAGGTACTATTAGTCATGCAGGTAGGAAATGTATTTTTAAAAGCATTTTTCCTCCAGTATGGTTGCTTCAGAGAATAGTTCTGGTACAAAATGTGAACTATAAAATGGGAACAGAGGAATTTCTATAAAGGGATAGACCAATGAAGTCCAGAACCCAATTTCCAAAAGCAGACAGTGAAAGATGATGCAATAAACCATGTACTAGAATAAGTCTACTCATAACAAGTTTCTATGAGAGATGGAATGACCTATCCTTTCCTGAGAGAGACAGAGGCATTTCTTTTTAACCAGTTTATATGTACTGATAAGACACATTAACCATTCAACACTTTAACCAAAGAGACTGAGTCACACAGGAGGGTTTAATCCCTGAGATTCGGAACAGGTAGAACAGGAATGCATCACCCACAAGCCCTAACACAGTATTACTGACATGGGAAAAATGTGGAAGTGTGACAAGAACAGCAATAACATTCATTCATTTTCCCCTACACCATTTATTTTGTTTTTTTAAAGCACCAGGAGCTAAGCAATTCTGGGATTGTAATAGGATACTAAAGCTCATAAATTTAATTCACCTCTTTTAGTCTGGCTCAAGTCACCAAAAGCTGTTACTATGCAGCAGTTGCTGAGTGACACACATGAAATAAACACGGAGTCCAGAGGAGGTGTCTATTTCATAAAAACACCCCATCATAATTGGTATAAATTGAAGGGATAACATTGTGAGCGATCTAAGCACAGGGAACGCAGCATTTTACACACAAAAGCTGAAAAGTGGAAGTTGCCACATCAGTATGCCTTTCCCCTGTCCTGGAAGGGCTTCCTCCAGAGAATAACTCAAGGAATTCAGTCTCCGGGGCTTTCGCTCTAGCTTCTTGTATCGGTAACAGACTATCATTAAAAAAAGAGCACTTTTGAGTAAGATGTGTGGGATGATCTCAGAACAGAGCACGGAAGCGGTGTCATTATCAACACCATCGCTCAAGGCTTCAACTGTTCCCAGCTAAGTCTGCAAGCAGCAGCAGGACCACATCACCACCCTTGTCCTGGGGCATCCTCCCCCCAAACTGGGTGCCTGCTGAGCAGCCAGATCACGCAGCCCCTCTTTGCGCACCTTGGTCCTCTTCGCTGCCTCCCCTTGACTGACCTTCTTATACACCCCTCCCCCGCATCAGGCAGCCACCTCAATCTCCCCATGCACCCATACGCCGCCCCCTTCTGAGCCCCCCCCCCACCTTAAGTGGCCCCGGACCCTTCATACACACACCGCCGCCGCCTCCCTCCCTATCCCCACCTGATTACACCACGTTCCGCTCTCTTCTGCCCCCTCCGCGCTCACTACCCTTCATTAGGCTCTCTCGCCCCTACCCCATCTCCCCCCCCCCCCCCCACGGCTCCTTTATGTCTCTCCGAATCCAGCCCGCCCCGTCCCTTTCCCCCCCACCCCTCACCCACCTGGGCACAGGTGCTACTAGCGGCTCGCCCTCCAGCAGCACTCCGACTCACCCCGGCCGCCCTCCCAAACAGCGCATGCGTCGGAGCTGCAAGTTAGACTACTAACCTCCTCATCGTCTAGAGAAGCCCTCTCTCGAGGTATCTCTTCCGTTCCAAGCCTGGAGTAGGCGGAGCCGTACACGGCCCCTCCCACCAATTCAACCTCTCCCCGCGCTTAAGATGGCGGTGGAGGGGCTTTAACGGACTTTAATAAGCAGCAGCAGAGGCTCTTCAGTGCGCCTGCGTGGAACTTTTTCTGACGGCTCTTGCTGAACGCCTCTATTGCGCAAGCGCGATCAGGTCTGCAGTGTAGTCCTTTCTATTTTGCCGCCACTCGTCTGCCTCCTCCTCTTCGAAGGGCACGAGGGAGACGGCGAAGCACGCTAGTGCGCCCGCCCTTTGTGTGTGCGACGACCTACTTCCGCACTGTCCTACAGGCTCCCTTACCCTTCGGTCGGGGGCCACGGGAGTGAGCATGAGGCACAGGAAAATGGAGGGTGGGACAAATCCAGAGGGATTGGAACGACGAGGGGGAGCTGCAAGTGCTTGGTAGCAATACCACTCTCAGTAAAATCGCAGAGTATGAACCCAAAGGCTGGTATCTCTGTATGGCCTTTTTGGGTATCCAGAGAGGATTAATCAGTTTGGAGGTTGTCAGGATGACTCCCCCTCATATATATTTGAAAGTATCACCGACTGGCCATGATTGATCACCAGCATTGTACTGGAAGGGCATTGCATCTTCACTAAAGAGCAACATGGTTATTCCTACCCAATAACTGTCTTGTACACAACACAAGCCCTGAGGATTAGTAAGATGCCTGCTTGTGGGGTTTAAACCTTTTACAGCTCAGAGTGATGAAGCCTCCTGAGGCTGTTGCATGGTCTGAATACAGTATAAAGGGGAAACAACACAGCTCCCTTGCGTGAGTCTTTTCTACAGTCTTTCTGGTGAAAATAATGAGTGTTTAGCAGTGTTGTCTTCAAGTCGTCATTGTCAAGTCCAAGTCAAGTCTCAAGTCACTACAGTTCAAGTCTCAAGTTGAGTCTCGAGTCCCTAAAGTCACTTTCGAGTCAAGTCCCAAGTTGAGTCTCAAGTCTTAATTTAAAAAATGTCAAGTCACTTTTGTACAAGCCATCAATCTCGCCATTTGGCCAAAGGCAGAGGGGAACAGTAAAATGAGGAAATTAGGAGACTTAGAAAGCAAATGCAGAGCATGAAATACCACTTTTTCTTCCAAATGATTAGGAAAATCAGCTAGTGGAATCAGTATGAGGGTATGATACTCCATAAATCCTGGAGAAATCAGGCCCAGTGATCAGAAAAGAGACTTGAGTGCTCAGGCCTAATGGAGAGGAGACAAGTGACTCGAATAGTTCCATGAACTCTGCCAGAAATGGGGATTTACCTGCTCCATCTGCAAGTCTACCAGACACAGAATGATTTGCTTTTGGATATGAAGAGCAGTTTCATAGAGAGTTCAGATAAAGATTAAAATAAATTCTATGAGCAGAAGTGGAGAGAAATACATTGAGACGGTGTTTGTGTTCAAGAATCTGAAACATCCCCATTAAAAATGGAAAACATAGGCTCATAAATTATTGAATGGGTAAGAGGAAATTACCTCCAACCCAAACCAGATAGTGGATAAAACAGCCAGTCACAAGTGGAAAAGGAAACAAATACCTTCCATGTCAATTTATAGGATGACCCAGAGTAGGAATTTCTCATCCTATTGAAATTGTACCACAGGATGGCAAGCACCTCCAACCTCATTCTCAAGTATTGTAAAGGACACAAAGCAGCAAACAGGTAAGCTGTTCCTACTTATCTGAGGCTTTAAATACCAGTCAGTATTGGTCCTGAATTTGATAGAACATCAGATCCAAACTTGAGTTTGGGGTATGTCAGATTCAGTGTGTTTGTTAGATGCAGGCCTCAAGCCTTAGTGTTTTGGATCTCTTTCCATTTCCAGTTTGGGGAAGGACAAAAGATACTGTTTTAATTTATCTCCTTCTCACAGACCTGTCCATGGTTTTTCCAAGCCTATCTTGATCTCTGAGCACTCACAATAGGGGTGCGTCTAGACTGGCAAGATTTTGCGCAAAAGCAGCTGCTTTTGCGTCAAAACTTGCCAGCTGTCTACACTGGCTGCTTGAATTTGCGCAAGAACACTGATGATCTAATGTAAGATTGTCAGTGTTCTTGTGCAAATACTATGATGCTCCCGCTCAGGGATAAGCCCTCTTGTGCAAGAATACTTGCGCAAGAGGGCCAATGTAGACAGTGAAGAACTGTTTTGCGCAAAAAAGCCCCGATGGCGAAAATGGCGATCGGGGCTTTCTTGCGCAAAATCGCGTCTAGACTGGCCACGGATGCTTTTGCGCAAAAGCACCTGTGCCAATCTAGACGCTGTTTTGCGGAAATGCTTTTAACGGAAAAACTTTTCTGTTAAAAGCATTTCCACAAAATCATGCCAGTCTAGACACAGCCTAGGATTATGAACCTGGGTGTTGGTAAAAGCCAGGGTCAGGAGTGTGAGGAAGTCTGTGTGTGGCAGGCTATATCTACACTGCACACTTATTTTGAAATAAGCTGTTCTGGAAGAAGTACTCTGAAATAGCTTATTTTGAAATAGCACATCTACACTTACAGGGAAGCCTCAAAATTAGTCCAAGGCAGGCTTCCCTAATATGGACATGCTACCTTGAGTTAAAGCCCCAGGAGGCACTGGTGATTAATTGTTTGAATGGCCCTGAGGAGGAGCTATTTCAAAATAGCAACAGCAGAGCATCCAAACTACAGCTATTTCGGAATTGGCGTTATTCCTCATGGAATGAGGTTTACAGAAGTCGGCATACGCTGTCTGTTATTTCAAATTTATTTTGAAATAATGGAATTGCTGTGTAGACGCTCACATTGTTATTTCAAAGTAAGGTCAGTTATTGTGTATATGTACCTGTACTGTGTGTTTTGAAAGTAGCGTAGATCAGCCATTCGCTTCAGATGATGCCAGTTTCAGGGAAGAATGATATCAGGCTTCCATCCAAAAGACAAAATCAGACAGGAAGATTCGTGAGGGCAGCGGTGTTTTAACAATCTGTTGGGTAGTTTGGGCAAGCTTCTGAACTTTTAAATACTTATCTGAAACAAACATGAAATAATTTGAAGCCCATTCCACCTTTTTATTAAAATATGGGGTTAGGGTTTTTTTTTCAATATTGGGAGCAATTTCCTTTGTGCTCTTATATGCAGTTTTGCTTATGTGAGAGTCTGGTTTACTACATGCTTTTATGTGATTATTGATTATTGACAATGCTGAAAAGTCTACTTTTGCCTCTCCCTATGTATAATTTGTGCATTGCTGAAGCTGTTTTTCTGTGTGATGCATGTACTTTGTCTGTATTGATTGGTTAACTGGTTAAACTTTATGTTTAACCAATTAACTGATTAAAGGGAGCAGTGCTCCAGCATGGCTGGGCTGGAGTACCCCCGCAGATAAGAGCTGCTTCGGCCAGCTGCGGCGGGTAGGGAGCTGCTCCAGCCCCTACTGGTTAACCCTCATTGAGGGTGAGGCTTATCAATTAACAGGTTAACCAGTCACATCCCTAATACTAAGAATGAGAGTTTTGACAATCGTGAACGCTGGTTCAATGTATGTTTCTATATTAATTACGGCCAGGGTGAAGATTGCTCTCCTGTGTGCTTGTATTTGAATTTGAGCTTGAGCAATGCTGGGGTTGTGTTTACTGCATGTTCCCATGCATCTTAAGCTATGTTGTGGGCTCTTGTTCTTCAGTGTGTGTCACTTTTGGGAGGAGAGGGCATCATTTAGTTTTTGCTCCTATAATCTTTCTGCCAGGTGCAGCCGCCAGCAACCAGGGTCAGGTTCAATATCTATCGGTTGCTTTCCATTAGTACAACACAGAACCTACTCAAGCCCTCACTCAGTAACCTGGGAAATTTACACACCACTTCTGGGCATCTCCTGAGGAGCAATACTTCTCTACTCACAAGCAGAGTCTGAGAGGAGAAAAGAAACATTTAAAAAAAGGAGGGAAGTAACTTGGTGTTAATTTGGGAAAACACTGCAAACAGAGTTCATAAGCATAAACCATGAATAAAGGACCTACCTGCAAGCAGATTGGGCAATGTCCTTTTCCTCTCAGGCTATGTCTACACTACAGGGTTTTTGCGCAAAAACCCACGGAGCGTCCACACCTCACGTGCGTTTTTGCGCAAGAAAATTTACAGTAAAATGGCAGAACAGAGTGCTTTTTGCGGTGTAGGTATACCTCTTTCTATGAGGAATAACTCCTTTTTGCGTAAGAGTTCTTGCGCAAAAAGGCATGTGTGGACGCTCAATGGGTTTTTGTGCAAAAAGAGCCTATCAGAAAAAGCACAGATGCTCTGATGGACATTCTGTGAATGGCCATCAGAACTTTTTTGTGCAAGAGTGTCCATGCAGTGTGGATGCTCTCTTGTGCAAAAGCACATTGCTTTTGTGATGTGCTTTTGAGGTGTGGACGTGCTTTTGCGCAAGAAGTTTTTGCAGAAGATCTCTTCCGCAAAAGTTTCTTGTGCAAAAACCCTGCAGTATAGACAAAGCCTCAGTTTCTTAAGTACAGTAACACAAAAATCCCTTTAATGTGCCTAACAGTTCTCTGTACCCCACTCACAATTGCTGTCCTAGGTCAGTGCAGACCTAGAGTTCAAAAGGTGTATTTGCAGAGTGCACTTCTGCCCCAGGTGGGATAAAGAAGCACCTTAATCATAAAAAAAAAATCATTGATTTAAATCAAGTTACCAAAAAAGTTAAGGTGTGGAGAGAACAGGCCTGGGCATGGGAGGAGAGAACAGGCCCCAGCAGGCTAGTGGGGTGGCCTGGGGCGAGAGTGGGAAGAACAGGCCCCGGGGTGGGCTCAGAGGGGAAACAACAGGCCCCAGGCAGGCTTAGAGGATGGCCTGGTGGGGGAGTGGGGGGATGGAGAGGCAGGGAATAGGCCCCAGGGGGGTCTAAGGTCATATTCTGGGGCGAGACTGGCTCCTAGTCTCATGCACCCCTCTCCCACATCCCCAAGGCCCTGCCCTGAAGGACCTGGGCAATGTCAGTTATGTCTGCTAGTATAAAATAAGAAAATGACAGTGGCAACTCCAGATTTATTTTACTGCAGCCTTCTTTATTGTATACTTGGGAGACAGATTGTAAACCAGTGTTTCTTAAACTTTTTAAGACCGAGGAACACCAAACAATAATTTTTTTCATGAGGAACACCAAGGATCTTTTCTTGAGCAAAAAAAAAAAAGTGTTGGGGGGGAAGTTATTGATCAAAAAAAGTGGCCTGCCCCTTTAAGGGTGGCCATTTTGAACTCTGTTCTTTGTGGCATCGCAGAACACAGTTTAAGAAACACTGTTCTAAACCTAGTTAATTAAACAAGCCATATTGATTAGCTAAACTAAACTCTTTTCCTAGCAACATCCAGCACAGCAAACAGTTTGGGAATTTACTTGTCAAATTACACTTATGCTAAAAGGCATGGATAGAGTCTTGAAGAATGTGCAAAGTGAATTATTTAAGTTACTAGCTAGTTGATCCACTCAGCCATTTCCATATCTTCATCTACATCATTTTCTCCCAGTAAGCACTTTTCCTTATGATGTTTCATTCTTGCAACTAGGCCCTGAAATTTCTTGCACTGTTTACACTTGACGTGTTTTCCTTTTTTAAACTCAGGAAACAAATTTCTTCAAAATATTCTCAGATAGGGTCTCTCTTACACCCAGAAACCATGACAGTTTTTCTGTGGCAAAAGTGTGGGGGAATATAGGAAGTTCTCTGTGTGCTGAATAATGTCTTCCCTTTTTCTTTCCAGTTCACTCCTCTGTTCCATTCTATGCTGCCTCTGTCCTTTCCTATATATTGTGTCTCTGTCTTTAAGACAGTATCATAACTGGCTCCTCTGCCATGCTTGGCCAACATCCACCGCTACAAAGCACAGAACAAAAACAATGGTATCCAGCCTGTGTTGTTCTGTGGATATTGCTTTTTAGTCTGCTGAGAAACAGTATGGGAAGCCCAGAACTTTCAACAAGAGCTAATAGTTAGGCTGGACAGAATAGAGTCATTAATTCATTTTAATGAGACTGTAAGTGTATGTGTAGCATGTTTATGATGAGATTTAATTGTAACTTTTATTTTTAAATGAAAACATTTAGCATTTTACTGATTATTTAAAAAAATAAAAAAAATCTGATTTTTTATATCCACCCTGCTCTCAGCTAGATGTCAGGGAAGCATTCATTTAGACCGGGGGTGGGCAATAATTTTTGGTGGGGAGCCACTCCAAGATTTTGGTAAATGGTCAAGGGCTGCACTTTTCAGTGGAGGGAGTGAGGGGTCTAGGATGGAGGCTAGGTACAGAAGGGTGCACTGGGTAAGGGACTAGGGTGCAGGAGATGGTGTGGGGGTCTGAGAGGTGTTGGGTGAAGGAGGGATTGTGACCTGGGGCAGGGGGGTGCAGAGGGTTTGGATGGTGACCTGGGGGGGAGGGAGTTGGGGTGCAGGAGGGGCAGGAGTGCCAGAGGCAGGCTCTGGAGGGGAGGCGCTTACATAAGCATTTCCCAGTCTGCAGCACCCCAAGGCAGGCTGGGCTCCCGTTCTGCTGCAACCCCTGACTGCTTGAAAATACAGGCTGTTCCCTCCACAGCTCTTAGCTGTGGGTAGGGGAAGAGGCTTGCCCTGCTCCTGTCTCCCAGGTCAATCTCTCAACTCTGATTGGCTGGCTGTTTCCAGCCAATAGGAGCTGAGAGATTGGCTGAGGTAATTTCTTATTGGCTGGTTGTTTCTGGCCAATAGGAGCTGAAGATAGGGCTGAGCGATCACAGAAAGCTTCCCCTCTCCCTGCAGAACAGAGAAACAATAGGGACTGTACTTTAAACTGCTGGCAGCTGTGTGCCTGAGGGTTCCAGCAGGGTGGTCCACAGGCCGGATCTGGTGGCTTGGTGGGCAAGATCCAGCCCCCAGGCTGTATTTTGCCCAGCCCTGATTTAGACTCTGCTTACACTTCTATAAGGGTATTTTTATTGTTGAGCTTGGAATTACATATTTTTAAAAATTGTATTATCTCTGTGGTCTTAGAAGCCAAGGATGTGACAGTGTAAATGAATAACAGTTAACCAATGAGCCTACGTTCATCTATTAACCTTCACACTGCCCCCCTTGTGCTCACAGGAGGGAGGCGGGGAGGATGGGGTGTCACTCAGGCAGAAGCTGGTGCTTGCGGGAGCTGTCTTTTAAGCAGGCTCCCCACGAGCAGTGGCTCCCAGGGAGCCGCCTAACCCCCCTCCCGCTTCTTGCTTCTTCCTCCTTCCCATGTGTAAACATGTACTCGCTGAAAATTTCAGTGGGTACATGTTGACCAAAATAAATGCATTTTGACATCCCTACTAGAAGCAAAGCAAAATTATTCAAATGTGAGAAAAATATTATATTTATTTTGGTGAAACATACCAGGAGAAACCTGGAAAGTATATAAATACTTTATATTTTAAAAGGCTACATTCTTTTCAGTTGTAAAGTCAAAACTAAAAACTAGAGTTGACTCATGTTCTTCTTTAAAAAAGACAAACCATGCTGATTGAAATTTTGCTAAAACAAAAACGAAGGCTTCATGAGCCCACTGACTGGTATAATCTATAAAAACACATATATTTTTATAACAGTACTAGAAGATTTATAGCTCATTGCTTGGGTCCTTAACTCAATTATTTTTTTTCTTCATTTAACTAATTGCTCTAGAGTAGGGCTGGGAATGCAGGCAGCCCTGGGGAGAGAGTGTATTTGAGGGTAAAGTACCGAAATGGGAAAGGGGGAAACTGTTGGAATATAACATAAGAACATAAGACTAGCCGCACTGGGTCAGACCAAAGGAGGTTATTGGTGGATTTGTGTGGTTGGGCTCCTGAATTGTATTGGAAACTTGGTGGCACCCACATGCCTATTCTTTTCTCCCATTCTAGGCCTCATAATTTTGCAATAAAAAGAGATAATGCTCCATGGTGCTTCAAGGTCTGGTTGATCATTGTGGATGGTGCACTAGTATGATTTTGGGTTGGACTGGAAAGTTCTATAGTGCTAGTATCTTTAGAAACTCTAGTCTATTTTCAAGAACAACGAGAAGTCCTGTAGCACCTTAGAGACTAACAGATTTATTGGAGCATAAGCTTTTGTGGGCAAAGACCCACTTCATCAGATGCATGTAGTGGAAATTCCAGAGGCAGGTATAAATATACAGGCATAAGAGAGTTCCAATCAATAGTAAGGCTAGAGATAAGGAGGTCAATTCAGTAAGGGAGGATGAGGCCCACTTCTAGCAGCTGATGTGAAGGTGTGAACACCAAGAGAGGAGAAACTGCTTTTGTAGTTAGCTAGCCATTCACAGTCTTTGTTTAATTCTAAAATGATAGTATCAAATTTGCAGATGAATTGTAGCTCTGCAGTTTCTCTTTAAAGTCTGTTCTTCTGCAATGATAAATAGCAGGTTTTTTTCCCATTGATGGTGTTGCCGTTTCTCCTGTCATTCTTAGAGATACAAATTACCTTTTACTTCCAGGGGTTATGAAGCCTTTTATTAGACATTTTAATAGGAGAAAGCACGTGTTAGCTATACCCTGAGCAATTTGCGAATGACAATGAAACGTGCATTTGAAAGATAAAAAGAAAGACACATGCACCTCATGTTGAAATTGGAGGAAGCAGAACTATATTTGACTGGTGTGATAGCTGCTTGCTGTGTTTTGTACAATGTATGTAAGAACAAGGAAAAGAGACTTGGAGGAGGAGATGGACAGGCTTGCTGAACAGCCAGAAAGTTGACCTTTGAAATGTAGCAGCTGGCTAAGGACACAGGCTAAGGGATGCATCAAGTGTATACTTTGAGGTTAGGGCAAATTGATTAGTGCTTATGGTTTCACATTTTTTAGAGTGTTGCAAGGACTTTAGTTTATATCAGATGAGGATTTTATTAAATCTCTTTTTTGACCCCAGTAGTTAGCCAATATTCAGTGGTTAGTGAATTGTTTCCAATAGAGGGAGAAATTGATAATGGAGGCAGGTATTTCTTTGGTATAATCCTCTTTATTTACAAAGAATAAAATAAAGTCCTGTCTCCCTGAATGCAGTTGGAATTAAATGACTGCAGATCGCTATTTTGCTTATAGTTCTGAACTTCTTTTGTGTGAGCTTTTTACCTAACAGTAAACTCTAAACTCTCTCAGGTTTTTCTCTGGGCCACATTACATGTGCTCCTCTGATGCTTACTGGTTAACCATTCACTTCTCTAATCTTTGTCTCATTTCCATTCCCTGAGCCATGTTCATTTCTTTTTCAAGTTGGACATGGCTCTCTGGAAAAGCTGTAATAATAGGAGGCACAAGGAAATATTTAAATGCAAAATCTAAGGACATGGATGATCTAAACTTTCACTTACTGGCTACCAAGTGCAGCAAGGAAAACAGTGTTGAATGCATAAAGCCACTATCTGGATAGGATTTGGAGGTAGAGAGGCAGGGACCGTGGCACACTTTTGAAGATTTAGCTACATAGAAGAGGAGAATCGTTCTGAAAAGTGGAGGGAGAAAATGATAGATGGAATCAGTCCATTTCAACAATTATTTTTTTTAAAAACAAACCAACCAACCCAACCATTTATTTGTTCTTCAAAGGAGCAGTTACAGCAATGATACTCAGACCTTAGTGGTTCAGAAGCCAACTTAATGTTCAACATTACACAAAAGAGCCAGAAAAGTGTGCATTCATCATTTATTATAGTACTGTTCCTATTTAAACAGTATGATGGGAAATACAGCCGCTCCCCGAGTTACAACCACCTCCACTTATGACCATCCACACTTAGGACCAAAGCGGTCGTAAATGCGGATCCGAGTTACGAACGGTGATCCGCGCTTACGAACAGCACGGTCGCCATGTAACTCTATAGGATCCGAGTTATGAACACTTCGATTTATGGGCCAAGTGTTGGTCCGTAACTTGTGCGTAACTCGGGGAGCAGCTGTACTTAGTTTACATACACACACACACACACACACACAAAATTCTCACAGCAAATAAGTTAATAACTTAGTGGAGGCTGATATCTTAATTGGTTAATAACATAGTAAAAGCATCTTGACTGAATAATATCTTAAATTGGTTAATAATTAAATCACATAGGGTATGTCTACACAGCTAAGTTATTTCAGGATACCAGTGGTATCCCAAAATAGCTACCCCTTTTGAATGCATCCACTATTTCAAAATATAGCGGACACGCTATTTTACCATCTTTGTAAATCTCATTGTATGAGGAATAAAGGATGGCTCGAAATAGTGCTGTATTTCGAAATTTGGCGCTGTGTAGACAGTGCCAAATGACGAAATAAACTATTTTGAAATAGACTCGAAATAAGCTATGCAATTTGCATAGTGCAAATTGCGTTACTTATTTCAAGTTTTGGGTGCTGTGTAGATGTACCCACAGTGTTTTAATATCATGTGCTGCAAAAAACTGCAGGAGACCCATTAAAGAGCCACTTGCTGCTCTTGAGCCACAGTCTGTGTATCGTACACAATGGAGTAAGTGGCTACAGTAAGCACACAGACCACAAAGTATACATGAAGTTATGGAGGTAAAGAACATACACAGGTAACAACATTGGAATATTAATAGTCTATTGTGCTAGTAGTTAGAAGTCAAATGAGTATTTGGTTCAATAAATGCATTTGTAAACAAGTTACATTTTTTTCAGGCTAGCCAGTCTTTAAAGAGAAGTTAGTGTGGTAGCATTTTATACACGAGTAGGCATGTAAAATGTTTTGGGTGACTATGTCTTATGTTCTTGGACAGCCAAAATTATTTTGTGTTGGTATGTTAGTTCTGAGCCAAGGTTGTGTGTGATGTTTTTTAGTCTACTATACATTTGAGAGAGTTTGTGCATCTGTCTGCGTATCTGTCTATCCATCTGTGAGTCAGTTTGTTCAAGAACTTCCCCTCGACGAGAAGAGCTAGGACCACCAAATTTGGCATGCAGCTTAGCTTCCTCTTATCATAACTTAAAGCAAGTACCCCAGTCCCAGAGAGCTGGCTTGCACCACAGCCCCTGTCACCCTGGACTGCCCCTGAGGAGTACCTGCCCACTCTGCCATGCAGCCCCTCCTGGCGCAGGCTGGCCCTGGAGAAAAGCTCACAGGTGGACCATACCACATAAGTCTTCTAGTTATTTCATAAGTTCCAAAGACTAATTCTGTTAAAACTCATTCTTACTGTTGAAGGTGTGCAGCACCTTGTCCTATGCCTATGGCTTATACTTTGTTTAGACACATCTTACTTCCGTACAGTTGTCTTTTGTTATTGTGTTGTATTTCCCAGTATTAAAAATGGCCTTATGCAGCCATGTACAATTATCTCTAATGACCACTAGGTGTCATCTGTCACTTTGTATTATTGTAATGTCAAAGGGGAGTTCAAACCCAATCAAGGGGCCCATTGTTGCTATTTTTTCAGGGCTAAAAGGGCTACACCTAGTTTACATAAAATGACATATCTAACCCATGTTAAAACAATGGCATTTATGTTGCAAGATGAGCAAATCAAATGAGGGAGGGGTTCTACAGAAAAAGAGACTCTTTCACTATGCAACCTTAATTAATTCCAGAGCACCATCTATCCTATTAATACATGCAATGGTCTCATGGAAAAATAGGAAGTGATCACGTAATTAAAGACTATATTATAACATATACGTATGACATGGCAGAGTTAAGATTGCACTGGTAATCTTAAATTTCCTAACTTTTTATTATTTGAATATGTAACTTACATTATATTATTTTGTTATTTTTTTTATAATTTCCTATTATTTTAGGGAAAAGACAAAAAATAATTCTATTATGTGCAATACTAACAAATCTGTAAAATGCATCTATAGTAAGATTTGGCCGTTAAAGTCTTCAGCACTATAGCACTGACCAACTACTTGGGCCTAAAGGACTAGCTACATTAGCTGGGGACAAGAGCAAGCTATTACCTTCTTTGGACCAGGCACTCCTGAGGACACATAATATACCAAAACTGGATTAATTCTGCAGGATTAGCCCTATTTTACAGACATTGGAGCCAAGAATTGGCATCATCTTTCTGAGCTACCATGTTGCTCAGTGTCATGTTAGAGATCTGAATTCTGTTCTGAGCTTGTGTAAACTTTTAGTAGCATGTGAAACACTGCTAAATAATGAAGGCTATTCATAGATTAAAAGGCCAAAAGGAAACATTGTGATCATCTAGTCTGACCTCCTGTATAACACAAGCCATAGAACTTTCCCAAAATGATTCCTAGAGTATGTTTTTTAGATCAGTGGTGCGCACTAACCAGCTAACAGGCCAGATGCACTTCATCAGGATTAGCCCCTGGCAGGCTGCTACCACTGTATTTACCTGTGCCTACATAGGTATGGGTGCTTACAGTGCTGGTTGGCTGTACATCTCTGTTTCCAACCAACGGGAGCTGCGGGAAGTGGCACGGATTGGGGCACTGCTTCCCAAAGCTTCCATTGGTTGGGAATTACAGCGATCCATGGCTAGCAATAGCTGCAAGTGTCCGTACCTGCAGAGGCGCAGGTAAATAAAGCGGCTATGGCCCACCAGGAGCTAACCCCGGTGAAATCCCTCTGTCTTATTTTCCACCCCTGTTTTAGATGAACATCCAATCTTGATTTAAAAGTTATTAGTGATGGAGAATCAACCACAGCCCTTGCTACATTGTTCCAAAATGGTTAATTATTCTCACCATTAAATATTTGTACCCTGTTTCCTGCCTGAATTTGTGTAACTTCAATTTACAGCCATTTGATCGTGTTATACTTTTTTCTGCTAAAATGAAGACTCCATTATTAAATATTTGTTTACCACATATTTACTTTGATACTGTAATCAGATCACCCCCTTCTCATTGTTAAGGTATGAGGGGTTACACAATTATTAACATAGGTTATTAGAAGAGGTGAGTATAAAACTCAGTCTCCTAGATCCGGTGCAACATATTTTCCTGTAGGCAAAAGAGTGTTTTGAAGTCCACTCTGTGCAGGCTGCTGCAATGAGACATGGGGCAGAATTAATGGGATCTTGAAAAAATTTAGCAGCAAAGCAAAACCAAGCTGTGAAATGGTAATTTTCAACCATTTATAACTTTACTGAATCTGAATGGATTTCAGTGAGACAACCCCCTCTTCCCCCAAAAAAGCAACTCCCTATTCCTAGCACTATTCCTCAGCCAAATTTCAGAGTCCTGTTCCAAACCATGGTGACAGAAGAGCTCCTCTGAAAAAGATTATGTTATGCTGGAGTGTGGTAGTGCTTATGGTCTTTGATTTATAGGCAAGGCTACAATTTAGTCATGGAGGTCACCGCAGTCACGAATTCTGTGACTTTACCAGACGTCCATTACTTCTAGGGCAACAAGAGATAGAGGTGGGACTGTGTGCTCCTGCCCTCCAACTAGGGTTGGAACCAGAACCCTGCAGCTCCTGCCTGGTGGCTTCTGTGATCATGAGACGCAGCCTCACTGTGTCCCAGGTGTGGGTTGTAGGAGAGCTGCTGACAGGGCAGCACATCCTACCCTTGTAGTCCCAGGCTTGGCGGGAGCTTTAGCCGTGACCACCAGTGGGGCCTACAGACTTGCCAGGTCCCTAGGCAAGTCAGGGAGGCCCTGCCCCAGGGCTGTTGCGCTCTTTGCTCCCCACTGTCAGTGGGCCTGGTGACCATCTTCTGTTGGGAGCTGCAGCTGTGGCCATGCACTTCAGCCCCATGGTGCCCCGGTTTTGGAGGGCAAGATGGGGACTGCAGCTAGGGCCATGTACCCCAGCCAAGTAGTTTCTCCTGGGGCCTGCACCGGGATCATGAATCCCAGCCCTGTGCTCCCAGACTTGGTGGGGGCTAAAACCAGGGGCTGTCACTAAAAATCAGGCAATGTACTTTTGTGAACAAAAATCTTCCACCAGCTATAAGTGTCATTTGCTTTGTCTGCAGGAGCAAACATTGTTTACACTAATACTTGCCTCTGCAAAGCTTTTGTCGTTGGGTGGGGAGGATTTAAGCACCTGTGAGGCTATGTCTACACTACAAAGAAAAGTCGGAAAAAGATACACATATTGTGAATTGCAATTTGGCTATCTTTTTCTGATTTTCTTCCAAAAGAGGCTTTTTCAACATTTGGCCCGTCTACACGGGGCCAAATGTCGGAAAAAACCTCCTCTTTCGGAACATCCCTTCGTCTTTGTAGAATGAGGTTTACAGGGATGCTGAAAAAACGCATCTGCTTTTCCGAATTTTTTTCCGGGAAAGCAGATGCATTCCTTGGACGCAGCAGAGCTTTTCTGGGATGGTATCCCGGAAAAGCTCTTCAGTGTAGACACTGCCTGAATGATAAAAGCTTTGTCATTCAATTGATAGTGTAGACAAAGCCTCAATTTGCAAAGAGTGGGAAAAATAAAATCTATGAGCAAGAAGCTGGGAAGAAAATGATGCTCGCCTAGAACCTCCTCCACACGATGGCAGTAAAAAACCCCTGGAATTCAGAGAAGGTTTATTTCTCAACTTCAAAAACCAAAGGGGAAAAAATAATCCAAGAAGATGAGGCACCGCACTGAACAGTATATGGCTGAGCTTTTATACATCCAGTTTTTCTCTGTTAAGCTTTAGAATCTCTAGCTTGGTTTCTCAACAGTGAAGCAACATCAAGGATGGCACAGGGAGAATAGGTCACTGGTTACATCACACCAGTGCAGTGTCACTTATAAGGATCGGTTCAAAGGCATTCTTTGGTTCCTAAATTATACATATCTGGAGAGAGAGAGGATGAGGAGAAATGAATCTGTTGTTATCGCCATCTGAAAATACCTATCTGCCCAAGGAACCAAGGCATTGTAACTCATCACTTAAAGCTTCATACTCGAGTGTTGGATAAGGATGCAGTTTGCCCGAAATCACTTTTTGACCAACTTGGTTTGATTTCTTTAACAATGCCAGATAGGAGTTAGTTTTGGAAGGTGTTTGCAGATGAAGCTCTGCTTGCCTGGGGCACTTGGGTAGTCTTATGTGTGGATGCAGTTAGAGGAGAATGTATTTAAAGAATCCAGAAACAGCCGTGTAGCTAAAATTAAAATGTGTTTTTTTTTCTTGTATTGTTTTTGCTTTGTTTCCTGTTTTGGACTCTGGACTTGTCTCTGAGAGCAAATGGGAGTGAGAAGTGGTGGGGTGGATGTGTGTGTGTGAAACTGAGTTTAGAAAATCCTGGTTTGCTTTTTACAGATTAGCTGCACCAGATATGTGACATAAAAGGGGCTCTGGCCAAATGGCTTCTGAAAGTCTCATGTTCATACTTATGTCCTTTTCATTTTATTCTTCATTACGCAAGTGGAGTTTCTTTGTGTGTTTGTGGGTGGAGGAGGGGGGGAAGTTTGCCATTGTATCTCATCCTCTCCAGCTTTCCTTCCCAGAATTTAGGGGACTAACTGTCCAATGTCTTTCACTACTGTAGTCATTGTATCTATTCAAAATAGGCTTAAAACATCAAATCAGAAATGATTTTATACAGGCATAAATGAATCCACAAGATGAGAGGTAATGGGCAGTAGAGAACCAGGCCCAAGATCTCCTCCGCAAAACAGCAGAAAATAAAAAATATATATAAGCATAATTGATTTTGGATGCAAGCAATGGGCAGAGGGGTGATTGCTACTGAGAAGCTGAACAAAAGAATGACTTTTATTGGAAGAGTTTATTATTTATAGACTTTTTAATAGTGTTTTTCATCTCAGTATACAAGTACCTTACGTATAGTAATGATTGTATCTAGGGTTACCAGATGGTTTCAAAAAAATACCAGAAACACTTGATCTCAGATTGGGCGGGGGGGGGGAGGGGAAGGGGGAGGGGAGTGGGGCTGGCCGGCAGAGATCGGCGGTGGGGGGAACTGGCCAGCCAGAAGCAGGGCTGGCTGGGAGGGGGTCGTGGGGAGTGGGGCTGGCCAGGAGAGATCGGGGGGGAACTGATTGGCGGGAAGCAGGGCTGGCTGGGAGGAGGTTGGGGGGAGCGGGGCTGGCTGGGGGGGGGGCAGCCGGCAGGGAGCGGGGCTGGCCACGGGTGGAGCGCGGGGGGGGAACCAGCTGGCAGGGAGCAGGACTGGCCCGGACGCACACAGATCCTGGGGTGCTGCCCGCCCTGCGCACGAACCCGGCGGAGCGCACAGGTGAGTCCGGCCCCGGGGATTCCATCCCGCCCCGGCCCTGCCCCCTTCCTCTCTACTGTGTAATTGCGTACTGCCTGGCTGGTAGACACGCTCATGCAGCGTGAGCGTGTCTACCAGCCAGGCAGTACACAACTATGTACTGATATTCATGATAATAATAAAACTTACTTACTTAGAAAATACCGGACATGTAAATGTCTGGTATTTTCTCAATTTGTTTCCCAGACAGAAAGCTCAAATACCAGACTGTCCGGTTCAAAACCGGACATCTGGCAACCCTAAGTGTATCCTTTGTTAGGAAGGGAAATACTACCCCAATTCAGTAAAGGGGGAACTGAGGCCCAGAGAAATGTATGGACTCAGCTAAAGACACCTGAGGAGTCTGTGGCAAAGTCAGGAAAATAAGGGCAGTTTCTGCTCCAGTTTTGCTCTTTGATCATTTATTTCTAGGAGGATGTTGAGCTTTAGGCCCAAATATCCTTGGAAGTCCAACAGCCCATCCAGTCTGGTATCCTGTCCCTAACAATGGTTTATACTTGCTTGGAAGAAAATGTAAAACCCTATATTGTGGAGTTTGCAGAGCTTGTCTGATTCTTCCATAAGATCTTTATCAAATGAATCAAAAATATTTTTATTTTGTGATAAAAAATAAAGGGGTTGTTCAAAATAAATGAGCTGGTCAACCAACACACTGAAATTCTATAACTTCAAGTTTCAAAACACAAACATTTAAGTCTCACAGCTTTCCTATGGGATAGGGGAAGTAAACTGTATAACTATCGTAAGAATGGGTGAGATGGAGTGATTTGGCTGCAAGTCATTGGCAAAGATGGGACCAGAATCCAGTATCCATAATCCAGGAGTCCTGACTCCCAGTCCTTTGCTGTCACTAGTAAAGCACATCACCTCTCAACCACATATTAATAAGAAGCAGTAAATGGAATTTTATGTTGAATGTTCTCCATGGTAAAATAATATTTTACATTTAAGAGGGATTAGATTTCTTGTATGCATATGGAATTCCTATTCCTGACAGTAAGAGTTATGCACTGTGTCCTGAGCTCCTAAGTGAGCAGCATTGTGAGGGTCACACAAACAGTTTGAACTCTAACTCATCAAGGATTCCCTAAAACCAATGAAACCTAAAAGTGGTGGGTGGAAAGGAAGGTGTTCAATTCCTGCTTCTTTGAGTCAGCAGAGTCTGAAAAGATCAAATCTAAAACTGTTAGGCTTCTGCATCAGTTTTCCACATCAGCAGTCACTTTGACCATCACTTCAGATACACTAGGTAAGGTTTGATGTGGTGAAAGACACAGGTATGGCAGTCTGAGAAGTGCTGAGGCCTTTATAGAACCCATGCTCTGGCGTTTTCTGCAAAGTGTGTGGCTCTGGCATTCCTGAATAATTCATCGAAAAGGACCATACATACATTTGTGGGTTTGCTTTTTGGGGGTTTATTTTTCAGAAATAACTTGTTTGTGAGTATCCTGTGTGATAAGTAAAAGAAACACAGTGAACAATCTTGGTGCTGCACAGGGGACTGCTGGCAAGTTCTGAGTATGTTTCCCAAGTCCTCAAAAAGGTCATTGAGGATCTCCATTACGTGCAGTCTGGAGCCTGTTATAGTTTTCTCATACAATTTAATCTGTTGCCTGGATGGCCTCCAGTGTACAAGCAACTGACAGTCTACAGTCTTTGGAATTGATTTCCTGGAATTGTGGAAGGCCTGTTTGGCCTTCAGATGACAGATGTGTTTTCAGTGCAGCAAGATACTTTGCAGAGATGAGAGAAATCTTGCCTCATTTCTGCATTTTCAATTAGCTTTTTAATCTTTCTCCAGAGTTTTGTGGGATAAATCCTTTGTTACATGCTAATACTCCATTGAGTGAGCATCATTAATAATCCTTCGTCCTTCTCTAAACAGTTGTCATATGTGGATCACAAAGAGGTTTATAAACATTTATTAAGACAAACAACATCTTTGCTAGGTAATTAACTATTATAATAATTTTACAAATGAGAAAATTGAAAACTGAACCACAGAAAAATTACTTGACAAAGTTTACTGTGTGGTTGTGTCTTCATTAAAAAAAAAGATGTATTTTTAACCCTAGGTTTCTTTCACCTAATCCTGCTAATTTTGGTTAAAACTACAACTGCCTTATCTTCACTGTGATTATAATATGGATTAATTAATATACGTAAAAATACATCTTCTGTGTAGTAAAAGCAAGGTCTGAGTGAGTGACAGAGCTGACAGTAAGTCCCAGGAATTCTGACTCCTAGATTCCTGCTCTAACCACTAAAGTTTCTCTCAGTAGTATTGTATACATTCCAAACATTGCTAAAACTGGGGTGTTATTCCCTTTTCTCACAGCACATAATAGCAAGGGTCACGTCTGAGATCAAGAACTATGTGGGTAAGGTCTTCCTAAGGTCAGTGGAAAGAACCTAGGTAATGGATGTACAATGGCAATGGAATATTCCAAAATATATGAAAACTGTACTGTCTGAAAACAGTGGCCCAATATGAAATAAGTTAGTTGTGCCAGTTTTGTTCCTAGCAGGATAGGAATCTGAATAAAAACAATTGGTTCTAATTATCTCCTTTGTTGACAGTCTCATTGGAGTGGTTGAAAGCTGAAGGGGACATGAAGACCAATTTTCCTCTCATTTCTAGAAGTGGTCCTTCCAGAGCAGAAAGCAGGAGTCAGGCATATTGGTATGGGGTGGTATGTGTCAGAAACTTGGCCTGCTGCAATCTATACTGTTCTCATTTTGTGCATAAATAGAGCACTTCAGATAATAAGGATGTCAATCCAGCACTTTCACCAGCACTAAATTCACTAGAATTTTATATAAAGGAAAACAGACTGGTCTATTTGCATCCTCCAGGGACAGTGGATGAAATTTTACTACATCCTTTAAGTACAATGTGGGGCTGAGGCAGGAAGGTATTAAGCAATTTTTATCTTTTGGTTCTATTTGTAATAAATATTTAAATCAAAAACAGTATACTGGCTCTAGCTGAGAAGACTGCCAAAGTCTGTAACCTATCCCTTTCCCCCCCACTTTTTTCTATCCAGTTTAGCCTTTTCATCGGCAGCCAGTGATCCGGCTGTTGGGGGAGGCTAGCGCTGGCCCCTCTCCTTCTGCCTGAGGCCATGCTCCTTCTCCTCTCTTGCTGCACCCCCACACCTGTAGGAACTCAGAGCATTTCCACCACAGTCCATGGTACCAGTCCCAGGCACTAGCAAACTTTCTGGCGCTTTTCAGGTAGATGGACAGTTTAGGCACCCTTCTGTGTTGTGAAAAAAACAGGATTTTTTTTCAAAATAGAGGCCCAAAACCAACAGTTGTGTTTGTTTGCTTTTGTTTTCTCGTAGTAGCTAAATCTGTTTTAATCTTTTTTCCCCCTTCCCTTTTTGAAATTCTGTCATCTACTAGATATTTTAGAGTTTGTATATCTGACTGTCCATCCATCTGTCTGTGGGACCATTTGTTCAAGAATTCCTCCTAAATGGTAAGAGCTAGGACTACCACATTTGGTATGCAGCTTCCTCTTATCATAACTCAAAGCGAGGTCAAGGTTTGGTTGTGCCAGGACAACAGGATGTGCTTGGAATACAATTGTTTCTCATCAAACAAAAGGGGAGGAGTGTGATAGCAGGGACAGTTTATACTCATGAATGATCACAAGGGAGCAGCAGGTACCCCAGCTCTGGGGGAAAGCTACTGGCTAGCAACAGGGGTCCTGCTGTTCTGGGCTGTTCCTGGGGTGCAGTTGCTTGCCATGCTGTGTAATCTTCACCACTCTGGGCTGGCCCCGGGAAGCAGCCACCCATGTGCTGCATGAGCCCCCTTCCTGCCCTAGGCCTGCCCTGGGGAGAAGCCGGCTGGTGGCCTGTGCAGTTCTCCCTCCCCCACTCCAGGCCAGCCCAGGAGAGAAGCCAGCAGGCAGGCCCCAGACCCAGGCAATGCCAGGTATGTCTTCTAGTCCTCAAATACATGACATTTTAATGTAAAACTAAAAACATTCGAGTAACAAATTAAACAGTAATTTCAGTCTGTGAATTTTTAACTATTTTTAAAAAGTTAAAAATGAAGTGGTCATAACATCAGAGTTCTTGTTAAGGCTTCTAAGGAACAATAATAAAATTACAGAACTGCATGGAAGCCCAAAGGGAAAGTATGGTGTCATAGGTTATTGGAGAGAGTTGTTGGGGAAGGAGTTGATGGAGATAAGGGATAGACTTGGTTTGCTAGAAACCAATGGAAGAGGGGACTGATAACTAGCTCATCCTATTTTTCAGTCTTCACAAGACTGAATCTAGTAAATGGTTTTTACTCCTTCTAACTTTAGTAAATGTACAAACTGCTAGTCAATACTGCAAATAGAAGGTTTATGTTTATTTAGTACCAAACATCTATGTATACATTTGCCTGAGTCAACCTAAAGGATGTGATAGAAAACACGTGATTGGAAGGATTGATGTAATGAACACAGATAATTCTTCTAAAGCAAAATGTAAGCATTGTCGAGGTTTGATAAGTGGCAAGATGGAAATGATTATTTTCTGTCTCAAAATGAAAATTAGCTTCTTCAGATTCTCCAAAGATCAAATTACTGAAACTTTGTCTGTTGAACATGAGTTTGATGATGTTGCAGGTGAGTCTTCAATGTCATCATGTGAGTCAGAAACATAGCCACAATGAAAATGTAATTTCCTATTCCACATCTTCCAGAAGCTCTTCAATAGCAGCTTCCTTTTAGAACAGTCTCTGTTCATTTTGACAACCAAAATATGGCTGATCAATGGTGATTATTCCTTAAAATCAACAGAAAAGCAAAGATTTAAATTTGATAAAAAAGTTGTGGACTTCTTTATTCTGAAAACATCACGTTCATTGTAGCACAAAATGAGCAGTTTAATGATGATTGAAGTTCTTCACCCTGGGCATTCTCATGCAGAAAAATTTAAGGTTGTAGGTTCACACTACATGCTGCAAGTGAAGAAAGAGGGAACAAATTAAAGGAACAACTATCAGAATCAACTTTAACATTAATAAAAGATGGTTGGTTGAACATGAGAAATGATCCAATAATGACTACAAGTATCCATACAGAAAAAAATGAGTTCCTACTTAATGCTATTGATTTCATGTCTGAAAGAAAAGCACAGAATATTGTATCCAACTTGCAGATGATGCCATCCAGTAACACAGAGAAAAAATATGGCAAGGGGATCTCTGTCAATTGTTCAAATGATGAAAATAAAATTAAAAAAGATGAGAACTAATCAGATGCAATGAGTCTGAGCTTCTGAACTGTGTGTGTTCAACACACTAGATATAATTAAAAAGAAATGAATGCCTAACACTGTCCAAAAGCGTCTAGGGGTCATATGGCACTTTAGAGACTAAGGGTACGTCTACACTAGCCCCCTAGTTTCAACTAGGGAGGCTAATGAGGGCGACCGAAATTGCTAATGAAGCACAGGATTTAAATATCCTGTGCTTGATTAGCATATTCCCGGCCGGTCGCCATTTTGGAAACTGACTAGCCCGAAGTAACTGCCCGTGTCTACACGCGGCAGAGAAGCGGGATTCCGAGATAAACCCCTTAGTTCGAATTAACTGTTACTCCTCGTAGAATGAGGTTTAACAGTTAATTCGAACTAAGGGGTTTATCTCGGAATCCCGCTTCTCTGCCGCGTGTAGACACGGGCAGTTACTTCGGGCTAGTCAGTTTCCAAAATGGCGACCGGCCGGGAATATGCTAATCAAGCGCAGGATATTTACATCCACACTTCATTAGCAATTTCGGGCGCCCTCATTAGCCTCCATAGTTGGAACTAGGTAGGGGGCTAGTGTAGACGTACCCTAACAGATTTATTAGCTTCAGGGGGTAGCCAAGTTAGTCTGTACAGGATAAACTTAAAAAACAACAAATTGTCTGGTAGCGCTTTAAAGACTAGCAAAACATGTAGATGGTATCATGAGCTTTCGTGGGCACAGCCCACTTCTTCAAATGACCAGAGTGTTGGATGTCCAGAACTAAAATAAATAGGGGAGAAGGGGGAGGGGAGAAGGAAAAAAAATGGAAGGAGGGAGTGGGAGGAAGGCATTGCAAAGCTGTTCTCATCATTCCCGCAGGCCCTTTGTATTAGCTTGACTGATGTCTGGGTTCAGGTGTAATACACCAGACCTTATGTCTGCCCATTGCAGTTTGTGAAGGCCCACTGAATACTAGCACAGCAGCACTCAACTCCTTGGTGGGGGCTTTGCCATTGACCCACCTGGGTACAGGTCTGTGCCCTTTCTTAGCTGGGGCCAGGGCATGTTTGTAAATAAGAGTCTAGCAAGAGCCCCAAATTAGTGGTTCTGCTGCTTGTACCTGTCTGTGTGCATATGCTGCTTAATATGGTGCTCCTGGCTGGTAAAAAGCCCTGTCTCCCCCACACAGCCAACCACAAGCCTGTTGGTGCCATGCACTGACTGGGCTGTGTGGCAGTCCAGATGCCATTAGGCTCAGGACTAGCATAGGTGCAGTACAGCCCAGCCCAATGGCTGTCTGGTAAATCGGGTTCTTCTTTGCGTGGCCCCGTGGGTGCTCCACTCTAGGTGTTGGGTCCCGTCCCGGCGCCACGGCTCGGAGATTTCTCATAGCCGTGCTCCGCCGGCTCACGCATGCGTGCTTTCCCAGCGAGGCGTTCGCACCTTTGATCAGCCGCGCGTGAGCCGGCAACCGTCAGTTCCTCTCAACCGCCTCAGGTCGCGGTCGGAGCTCCCTGAGTATTTCTCTTCAGAATGTTTTCAGTCAGTTTTTGCATTGTAAATAGTTAAATTTGTTAGTTTTAGTCGTGTTCCTGCTAGTTTGTTCTCCTGTTCATAAGAAAGTTAAAAAAAAAAAAAGAAAAGTTTTTTTCCTCAAGCCGCTTCTCTTAAAGCACTGCGCAAAGCGCTAAAAGTGAAATTGACAAGGCTTCACACAGGGCTTATACAGGCATTTATTCTCTACTCATTTTGAAAATGCCTGGATTGACTGGTTTTAAAAAGTGTTTGGCATGCCGGGAGCCCATGCCAACGGCTGACGGCCATGACACCTGCATTAGGTGCCTGGGGAAGCTCATGTCCCCGAGAAGTGCTCTCACTGTAGAAAATTAACATCGAGAGCCTGGAGGGAGTGGGAGATGAAGATCCGCATGCTGATGTTCGGGAAGGCGTTGCAGCCTGACCTGATCCCTCCTGCAGCCACAAAAGCCCCCGAACAAAAATGCAGGGCGGCTTCCCCGGGACCAGCCGGCTTGAAGCGATCAAAGCCGTCCCCAGCGCGATCCCTCCCTTCAGCAGCTGCAACGGCTTCAGGGGCGTCCAAAATGACCCCCGAGGGGTATGGACAATCTGCTGGGGCGGCCATCAGAGAGCCCCCACCGCCGAAAGCTAGAGTGGCTTCGGCGCCAGCATCGGGAGCAGTGCCGCAGCTAGCCGGCAAGTCTGTACCGGCCTCAGCTGTGCGCTCTGTGAGATTGACCCTGGTGCCACAATTGACCAGCCGCTCTGCACCGGCTTCAGCGGCACCAGCTATAACAGTGCCTGCCTCACCAGCCCCGCTTATGTTGGCACTGTCCTCCACGGCACCGTCTCCTCTGGCACCGGGCTCCGAGGCAGAAGGTCTTGATGCCTCAGCCCCGGCACTGCTGCTGACTCCGGCACCGGACACTCTGCCAGCACCAGCATCAACGCAGCAACAGCTGCTTTCCCCGGCACTGCTCCACTGCTATTTGGTGCCTGGCTCTCCTGTGGCTGTTAGGGCGGAAGACACCTCCCTACATAGGAAGGCATTATCAAAGACTCATTATAGAGACAGATCCCTCTCTCCAGATTTTTCACCGCAAAGGTACGGTCGCTATCGTGACTATAGTGTTTCTCCTACACGGGTCACGTATGGACAGCATAATTATAGGGACACAGTGTATCTAGAAACACGTCGGTCCCATTCACAGTCCCGCTCACCCGGTCGATCCTCAAGATACGAGCCTGGTAGACGCTCCCCATGCCGCATCTCTTATATCCAGCATGGTAGTGCACGCTCGTCACGCCACTCCTCCCCATTGTGTTCTGAGCGCTATTATGACAGCTACCATAGACCATATGATGATCGTCCCCGGTGTGATCGTACATTGTCCTCCCGTAGGGGATCCTCCTGCATTTGTCAACCATTAAGTGAAAAATACTTACCTCATCAATCACAGCACCTAGACTCACCTTCTCCATCTACGAGTCCAACAATCCAACTAGACCAGTCTGAGCCGGAAGAGGGGCAGTTGTCTGATGTTGAAGACCCCAAACTGGAAACTTCTCCAGCAGACTGCTCCTCGTCATCTCCGGATGAGGCGATATTTCCAGCTGATGTCTCTCCACCGGATGATCTGAGACAATTCCAAGATCTCTTTAAACGTGTGGCGGGCACACAGGAAATACAGCTAACGGATATTCCGGTTAAAAAGCACCGTCTCTTGAAAAACCTCCGACCACAACAACGTGCAAAGATCGCTTTACCTATTGATGATGCGATCATGGAAGTGGCGGATGAGATATGGCAGACCCCAACATCGGTTACACCTACGAGTAAAAAGGCCGACAGAAAATATTTTGTACCGGCGAAAGGATTGGACTTCTTATTCAATCATCCTCAGCCTAACTCGTTAGTAGTGGACGCAGCACAATGTAGGGCTAAAGGGCCACAGTACAAAAATACGCTTCCGGACAAGGACAATAAAAAATTGGATATTTTTGGTAGGAAGGTCTACTCCTCAGCCACACTTCTACTGTGCATCGCAAATTATTCGGCCCATCTATCAAACCATAATTTTGATAATTATTCCAAATAAGCGGAGTTACTTCATCATCTTCCGGACAACAAGAAGCCACTCTTGAAGGCAATAGTCCAAGAAGGGTACGCATCATGTAGTACAGCACTGCAGATAGCCATGGACGTGGCTGACACAGCGGCTAGAGCTACTGCCACAGGTATTGCCATGAGGAGATCATCATGGCTGTCATCTGCAGGAGCCCCAAAGGAGATGCAAAGCAAGGTTGAGGACCTACCGTTTGACAAGCTTAAACTTTTTGCGGTGAACACCGATGAAGTCCTCCACTCGGGAAAAGATTCACGCACCACTCTACGTACATTTGGGATGTACACTCCCTCCTTTAAATGTAGACGTTATTTTCCTTATCAACGAAAATATGATTTTAATTTCTCCAGACAACAATCACGTCCCTTCGACAATCAATGCCCTAGACAACGTCCTCAGCGCAAACGACCCCAACAGGGCCGTTCGACCAATCAGTCGTCAACTAAGCAGCAAATTTGACTAGTCTGTCGAGGATGCAAGCCAGCTACCCACTATCAACATGGAAGACAAGATTATCCATCTTTTTCATCATTGCCTACGGTCATTTTACCATCGTTGGTCCGACATCGCCACGGACAGATGGGTACTAGAAATAGTGCAGTCTGGCCTTTCCATTCCCTTTCTCTCTATTCCCCCTACCACTCCCCCTACCCCGTCCCTTTTCGGGGACCCCTCTCACGAGCAACTGCTACAACAGGTAGTTCAACGTTTGCTCAACATTGGGGCAATAGAGAGAGTCCCCAAGCAGTTCTGGGGAAAAGGCTTTTATTCCCGATATTTTCTTGCACCAAAAAAGTCGGGAGGCTGGAGACCCATTCTAGACCTTCGAAAGCTAAATCGACACCTTCGGAAGTTTCGTTTCAAGATGGTAACCTTAACAACTATCATTCCGTCATTGAACAAAAGGGATTGGCTTGCAGTCCTCGACTTACAAGACACTTATTTCCACGTAGCTATCCACGTGGCTCACGGATGTTTCCTCCGTTTTCAATTGGGGAACGAGCACTATCAATACAAAGTTCTGCCCTTCGGTCTGGCATGTGCTCCCAGAGTTTTCACCAAAACGTTGGCAGTGGTTGCGGCCCATCTGCGCAGATTGAGAGTGACAATCTTCTCCTATTTGGACGATTGCCTCATTAGAGGCACGATGTTTTCGGAAACATCTCATATGGTTCGAACAGTGTCCAGCACATTTGCTGCTCTGGGCCTTCTCATAAACGTGAAGAAATCATCACTAGTTCCATCCCAGAACCTCGTCTTTATAGGCACACAACTCGATTCCACCATGGCACGAACATACTTACCAAGGGAATGTTTTACAGCAATCAAAGATCTGGTGCACACTGTAGTACACGCTCCGACAATTCCCACGCGCGTCTGTCTACAGTTGATGGGGCATATGGCTGCTGCCACCATCGTAGTACGCAATGCAAGGTTATGTTTTCGCTGCCTCCAGCACTGGCTGGCCACCGTTTACGTTCCAGCGAAGCACAGTATTCACAGGCCAATAGTGGTGCCGCAGTATGTCCGGGAGTCCCTACAGTGGTGGGTCAACCCGGCCAGTCTTCTTGCAGGTGTCCCGTTTCATCGCCCACAACCTACAAAACAGATAACAGATGCTTCCCTAACGGGTTGGGGAGCTCACATGGACAATCGCACAGTCCAGGGACGATGGTCAACACAGGAAATGCTATTGCATATCAATGTCCTCGAGTTGAGAGCAGTACGCCATGCTTGCCAGCATTTTCGGTCGCAGATTCGGAATACAACTACCAGGATTTTGACGGACAATGTGGTGACCATGTTTTATATCAACAGACAAGGAGGTGCCCGGTCTCGTTCTCTTTGTGCAGAGAGCATTCGATTATGGAATTGGTGTATCAGCAACAACACCATTCTAACAGCTTCGTATCTTCCAGGTGTTGACAACTTAATAGCGGACTCTCTTAGCAGGCGTTTCCCTCACGACCACGAGTGGGAGATTCACACGGACATACTGACTCGTATTTTTGCTCGATGGGGGTTTCCAGCGATAGATTTATTCGCGACGGAACACAATACGAAATGTCCCACCTATTGTTCAAGAGCCGGAATAGGACGTCGCTCTCTGGGGGACGCCTTCCTTCTCCACTGGGGAAGGTCATTCCTATATGCCTTTCCCCCAGTAGTCTTGATTTCCAAGGTTCTCAAGAAGATCAACACAGACAGAGCCCGGGTAATCCTTCTAGCTCCGGCGTGGGCTCATCAGCCTTGGTTTTCAATGCTCCACCGTATGTCAGTGAGAGTACTGTATCCTCTGCCTTCTCTTCCGACTCTGTTGACCCAAGACAACGGATCTCTCAATCACCCGAGACCCGAAGTTCTGCACCTCACGGCGTGGATGCTTGTTGGTTTACCAACTCCAAGCAGTCCTGTTCTCAGCAAGTCAGGGAAGTCTTAATGCATAGTAGGAAACAATCTACCCAATCAGCTTATACAGCTAAGTGGTCCGGGTTCCAGGAATGGTGCGCGGATAATGCTGTAGATCCTCGTTCTGCAACTCTACCCTGTATATTACAATACCTCTTGCAACTGCATGACAACGGCCTGGCAGTCGCATCTCTGCGAGTACATTTGGCAGCAATTAATGCATTCCATCATAGGGATGGGGATGTCTCCTTGTTGGTGCACCCCATTACAAAAAGATTTTTGAAGGGGCTCTAGAACCTTCATCCTCCGCAAAGACCTCCTCCACCTCTATGGGACTTGGATCTAGTCCTACAAACTTTGACTCGTCCTCCCTTTGAGCCCTTGGCTACAGTACCATTGCACTTACTTACAGTCAAGCTTCTCTTCCTCCTAGCCCTCACATCTGCTCACTGAGTGAGTGAGATAGCAGCTTTTATGGCCTCACCTCCATATACAATTTTTTCCAAGGATTCGGTGACGTTGAGGACCCATCCGGAGTTTATTCCGAAGGTTTCTTCTGAATTCCATATAAATGAACCGGTGGTTTTACCATGTTTCTCGCCTAAACCCCAAACCTCAACGCAAGTAGCGCTGCTACACACGTTGGATGTGAGGAGATCCTTAGCATTTTACATTGATAGAACGCGGGTTTTTAGAAAGACAGACCGCTTAATAGTATCATTAGCGCACCGTTCAAAGGGACAACCTCTAACTTCTCAGCGCATCTCCAGGCTGATAGTTTCATGTATATCCATGTGTCACTTGCTACAAGGGAAGCCTCTCCCTTCTCTTCCAAGGGCTCATTCGACTAGAGCAGTTGCTACGACCACAGCTTTTCTGAGCGGAGTGTCTTTTTGTGACATTTGCAGAGCAGCAACATGGTCTTCTAATGTGACTTTTATGAAGCATTATGCTATAATCAATCAGTTTGCTTCAGACTCTTCTGTGGCTACAGCAGTACTTAATCGTGCTGGTAGTCTTGATTCCAAAGCTCTCTAACTCTGTCCTAGGTACTGCTCCGGAGTCACCTAGAGTGGAGCACCCACGGGGCCACTCAAAGAAGAAGAGGAAGTTACTCACCCTGTGAAGTAACGATTGTTCTTCGAGATGTGCCCCATGGGTGCTCCACGACCCGCCCTTCCTCCCCGCTCTGGAATTGTTTATTTGTTTCTTTCAGATGAGTGGGTGAGAGGAACTGACGGTTGCCGGCTTGCGCGCGGCTGATCAAAGGCGCGAACGCCTCGCTGGGAAAGCACACATGCATGAGCCGGCGGAGCACGGCTATTAGAAATCTCCGAGCCGCGGCGCCGGGACGGGACCCGACACCTAGAGTGGAGCACCCACGGGGCACATCTCGAAGAACAATCGTTACTTCACAGGGTGAGTAACTTTCTCTTCCCCTGCAGTGCAGTGGTTCCTGCTCTAGGGTATAACAAAACAGTTTAGCCTCTGAATGCACTTTCCAATGAATGCCATGTCTGCATTACAGCCAGTTAAAGGGCAGGGTTGCACTTGAATAAAAAACACACATAAACTCACAGTCCAGGTCAGGTAATATGGGGATATATTTTATCTTTGGTCCAGGCTGTAACAGACCGTTTGCAAGATCAGCAGAAGCTAAGGTTAGCAGATTTCCGTGGTTGAGACATAATCTCACCCAGATATAGGTCATAGCTTATTTATGGTTTCCCGGGACTGAAAGGGGGAACTTATGTCTGGAACCTTTCACCCACATAGGATGGTAGGAAAAATACCCTCAGCAGATGCATCATTATATAAAAGTCCCTTCTTCCACCCCATCCCCTTTTTCCCCTATTTATTTCGGTCCTGGACATCCAACACTCTGGTCATCTGAAGAAGTGGGCTATGCCCACAAAAGCTCATGTTACCATCTATATGTTTTATTAGTCTTTAAAGTGCTACCAGACTATTGGTTTTTTAAGTTTAACCAAAATAATTGGTTCAGGCTGGGTTCAGGACACAGGATGTGATAGATGACCACAAAATTTAAACATAATCTTAGATCAGGCAACAATGTGCTGGAGGGGGTTTAGCTGGGGAATGTAAATGATAACCAGTGGAGTTCTGTTATTTACTTTGTTGTGACTTCCAGGTACTCATATGGCTCAGTCACTCTCTCGTCAGGTGGGTATTTACATTTTTTTAAGACTGCTTGATAAAGATCCTGTAGTCATTATCTCTGTCTGAGGGATTGAAGCAGATATGGTTATATCTTAGGGCTTGGCTGTAGACAACGGATCATGTAATCTGTCCTACATGGAAGCAAGAGACATATAGGTAAGAATAACGGTCAGTAGGTTTCCAGTATAGATGATGAGGTAAATAACAGAACTCACCACAGAAACACTTACCCAGGAATCTATCCCTGCAACAAATCTCATTGCCAACTCTGTATATATACAAGTGACACCATCACAGGACTTAAGTACATAAGCCACACTTCAAAGGCTCATCCACCTGCACATTCACTGACGTGATATATGCCATCAAGTGTTAGCAATGCCTTTCTGCCATGTATATTGGCCAAACCAGACAATCTCTATGCCAGAGAATAAACGGACACAAATCAGACATCTGGAATGGTAACACACATAATCTTGTAGAGGAACACTATAACCTCCTTGGACATTTAGTAATGGATTTGAAAGTAGCCATCCTTCTACAAAAGAATTTAAAAAACCAGTTACAAAGGGAGATAGTTGAATTTTCAAATGAATTCCAGTAAAGCTATCAACACTATCAATTTAGGAGTGAATAAGGATCTCAACTGGTTAACACATTACAAAGGCAATTTCCCCTCTCTGGATATTCACATCTCCACACCAAATGCCACGAATGACCCACTTCCAACCTGACTTGATTATCTTCACTAACACAGTTAACTTCTTCCTTATATATACTCCTACTTCTGTAACTTCTAGTCCAATTAATCTGAAGTGGGTTTTACCCATGAAAACTTATGCCCTAATAAATCTGCTAGTCTCTAAGGTGCCGCAGGACTCCTCATTGTTTCAACTCTAAATGAAGCAGAATATGCAGAAATGTTGTCCTGCCACAATTGTTTTTAATTCCAGTTAATGCTTAACCTAACAAGTGACTCCTAGTGGAGCCTATTTAATTCTATCTTTAGACAGTGGGGAAGAACAGGTTAAATGAAACCTTCTCTTCTCCTCCCCCCCTTACTTTCACAGGAGTTTGGCATTCAAGCCTCTGGTTCAGTGAGTTCCTTTAAAACCGAGGGTGATCCCTCAATTAGGATTGGCACTTCTCTCCTTTAGTCATACAATAAAAATAACATTGATAACATTTTACTACCCTTGCATTAAGCTAATGTTAAATTTATATAATACACAGGTTAAGGAAAGAACCCATCTGGGTATAGAGTTTAGATATTAAAAATACAAAATACCTTTTCTAAAAATTATGATATATATATATATATATATATATTGTGGTAAGGTCAGGCCAGAGGGCTGCTATAGAGTGAGAGAAAGGCAGCCCAAATGGTGTAAAAGGCCTGTTAAATAGAAGTTGTGGGAAGCAGGACAATTAGAAGCAGCTGGAAGGGAGCTGGCTCAGGCCCCCAGTTGGGAGCGGGGGAGAGTGTGAGAATGGAAGAAGTAGAGGAGAGTCAGAGAGCAAGAGAGCTTAAGTTTGAGAATAATCCTTCACAGCTTTAGAGCAGAAACAACAGGGGAGGGAGTCCCAGAAGGAGTGGCTGTGTTCCCTACCCCAGAAACAAGCTGCAAGCCCCATCCCCTGGGGAAGGGGGCAAGCTGCCAGGGCAAGCAGTGGCCTGGAAAAGTGGGGCCTTTGCCACATGTGGTGTCAAGAGTGGGATGCTTGCTGTGAAGTTTCACAGCAACCCTAAATCCAGTTAACTTGAATCCTCTTGAGAAGGAACTATGGAGGATGTGGTGAAGTTTATCTTGCAGACTGATGCAAGTGGGATTAGGGGCGGCGTTGTCATAAAGCGTTAATGAAGAACAACATCTGGTCCTGTATCTCAACAGGAAGCTCCGAGGGAACAAAACTATGCTGTAGTAGAAAGGGAATGCCTTGCAGTAAAATGGGCCATGGAAAGCCTACCCTACTACCTCCTCAGGTGAAAGTTTACCCTTGTCACTGATCATGCACCACTGTAGTGGATGCACCAAAACAGGAATGCGAGGGTAACCAGGTGGTTCCTGTCTCTTCATCCCTTCCACTTCCGGGTGTAACATAGATCAGGAGTCCAGCCTGGGAACACAGATGGCTTGTCAAGGGTACATTGTTTTCTGACCCAAGTAGCCCAACCCCATGGTGCTGAGCAGGAGAAGTTGAGAGCCTGCTAAATAGAAGCAGAGGGCAGCAGGACAATTAGAAGCAGGTGGTAGGGAGCTGGCCCAGGCAGATTGAGGCCACCTGACTCCACTGCAGGCTTGCAGGAGACCTTTAAAAGCTTCCCCAGTTGGAAGGTGCAGGAGAGGTAGAGGAGAGACAGAGACCAAGGCTATGTCTACACTCGTGGTTTCTTGCGCAAGTACGGCCGTTCTTGCGCAAGAATCTGCAGAGCGTCCACACTGCCCGCCCTCTCTTGCGCAAGGAAATTTACAGTACGGCGTGGTAAGAGAGGGCTTCTTGCGCAAGCATTACGCTCTTTTTTTATCAGGTGTAAGCCCTCTTGCGCAGGAGTTCTTGCGCAAGAGGGCAGTGTGGACGCTCGGCAGTTTCTTGCGCAAGAAACCCCTATGGCTAAAATGGCCATCAGAGCTTTCTTGCGCAAGAGAGTGTCCACACTGCCATGGATGCTCTTGCGCAAAAGCACAGCTTGCACATGGCAGTGTGGACGTTTTCTTGTGCAAGACTTCTTGCACAAGAACACTTGCGCAAGATGTTCTTGCGCAAGAAGCTGCCAGTATAGACAAAGCCCAAGAGTTTGAGAGTAAGCCCTAACAGCTTTAGAGCAGAAACAGCAGGAGAGGGAGTGCCAGGAGTGGCTGGACTCCCTACTCCAGAAACAAGCCTCCAGCCCCTGGGGAAGGGGGCAAGCTGCCAGCACAAGCAGCGGCCTGGGAAAGAGGGGCCCTTGCCACAATATATAGTACATAATCTGTATAACTCAAATTTAGATTAAACATTACTAATACAGTTTAGTTATTAGCATCCAAATGTTCAGGAACATCATTCATGAGAAGTTATACAGAGAGTTGATTTGGAAAGCAAATATAGCAATGAGTGGAGATTGTCCCTCAATAATTGAGCATTTATGATTGATTGTCCCTCTGTGAATATAATCCATCAGAAAATAATTTCAATCACTATCCTGATTTTTGCTTCTCAGCTTTTTGCTTCCAGCTCATCTTTCTTGTTATTGCTGATGTCCAGTAATGTGTTCTAAATAGATGTTCCTTGATCATCTGATGGCATCCGCTTTATAACCCAATACCTGCTAAAGTCGATCACTTTGAGCAACACATCTCCTGTCTGCTAGATACCTATACAGAGTAGGTGTGTTCATGTAAATACAGTTTGCTTCTGAAGTCTCTCACCACCACAAGTAGCTGTCAGAAGAGAGTTCACTTAGACCTTGCTTACATATATTAATAGATTTCTATTACGAGACTGTTATTTAGGTTACTTTAATACACAGAATTTGTAGATGTTTTTCAAACATTTAAAAAGGTATGTCCCTGTCTCAAGGGCTACATTTACACTGCAGAGTTTTTGCGCAAAACCAGCTGTTTTTGCGCAAAAACTCATGGAGCGTCCACACTACAAGCGCGTTTTCGCGCAAGAAAAAGTACAGTAGATCATCAGAAGACAGGGCCTTTTGTGCAAGAGTTATTTCTCTTTCTACGAGGAATAAGCCTTTTTGTGCAAGCTCACTTGCGCAAAAAGGTGTGTGTGGATGGATAACAGGCCTATCGGAAAAAGCACAGGTGCTCTGATGGCCATCAGAGCTTTCTTGTGCAAGAGCGTTCATGGCAGAGTGGACGCTCTCTTGCACAAAAGCACATGGCAGTGTGGACGCGCTCTTGCGCAAGACCTTTTTGCGGAAGATCTCCTTTGCAAAAAGTTATTGCGCAAGAAGCCTGCAGCGTAGACATATCCAAGGAGTTTACAATCTGCAAAGAAACAAAATCAGACAAAGGTAAGGGAAAAGATTAAAAGACAAAGTTCAAGGGGCTATTCAAGCCAAATAGATATATATCATTTCAGAAAATAGAAATGCAGCCTATCTGAAGCCACAGAAAGAATAAATTATGGCAGATAAGCCATAATATGGAAGTTAAATGAAGTAAAAGGCATTCTGAAAGGAAAACAGCATTGTTGTACATCCATTTTTAAACCCTTCAAAACTCTGGGAATGACTGAACTGTTGATAAAAATATGCAGTCTCTTATTAAAAAAACTGAAATAAGTTACTATGATATATCAGAAGATGCAGAGTAATAAAGATTGTACCTATCTTTAACAATTACTTTACTTTCATCATAGATAAACTGGCTGAAATTGTGATTTAAAATAGACATATAAAGCATGCCGATGTGATATGATATGGACAACCTAGCAGGTTGTCTGCAAAGGAAAACCATACTTTTTCCTTCATTACATTGCCTCCAGAGCCACACTGTAAGAATTGCATGCCAGATCATGCAACTTTGGAATCATTTTTGAGCAGTAACTGGCAGTAGAAGTTTCAGGGTGTGTCTAGACTACAGGGTTTTGTTGACAAAAATTAGCTTTTGTCGACAAAACTATACCTGTGTCTACACTACAGTAAGTCGACAGAACCCGGCAGTTTTGTCGACAGCGGTAAAACTCATTTTACGAGGAATAACGCCTTTTTTCGAAAGTACTGTGCTTTTTCGAAAGAGAGCATCTGGACTCTCTTTCGAAAAAGCGGCTTGCTTTGTTGACAATACTGATCGTAGTCTAGATGCTCTTTTTTGATAAAGACTTTGTCGACAGTATCTGTCAACAAAGCCTCTGTTGAAAAAGGCGTGCAGTCTAGACGTAGCCTTAGAGAGGTAGCAGTGTTAGTCTGTATGGGTATGTCTACACAGCAGTGTTATATTGGAATAACTGATATTATTTTGAAATAACATAGTCCATGTCTACACTACAAGCAGTTATTTTGGCATAATGTCAAAATAATGTTGAGCTGGAGGACTTCTTACCCTGACTCCTGTAACCCTCATTTTACAAGGGGTAAAGGAAGTCAGAGAAAGAGTGCTCTTTCTCAGACTTCCTGCTGCGTAGACAGTACCAAAAGCTGAAATAAGTTATTTCGACTTAAGCTATGCAATTGACATAGCTCAAGTTGTGTAGCTTATTTCGGCTTTAGCCGTGCTGTGTAGACATATCCTAACTGAATAAAATTAAAAAACAACAAATAGTCTTGCAGCACCTTAGAGACTAACAAAAAATGTAGATGGTATCATGAGCTTTCATGGGCAAAACCCACTTCTTCAGGTGTATGGAGTTAAAGAGTCCAGGGGACAAATAAATAGCAGAGAAAGAGAATAGAAGAAGTAGAAGATACATGCAGTTCCTTCGATCCTAACATTAACACTTATTAACATTTATTAATAACACTAATGCCATTAATATCCTGCCTCCTGTAATCATCATTCAGTTACTCTTCAGGTGGTTAGGGAACTAACCTCTTTTTTTCCTCATGACATTAGACAAACAAATTTAATTGTAAATCTGTTTTAAAATAATGGATCTTTTAGAAGTAGGTGTGTTAAATGGAAAAGCTTTGGGTTTCTAACTTTATTTTAGCAGTTTATCAAATTTTGTGTATTTTTAAGTGGCCCTGGACCTTGCCCAAGATGGTAAAACCCATTCATCTTGTTCTGTAATAGTCCTCACTTCACATAGGCAAACAAAATGCATTTTATGCCTTTGGGAAGCACACTATGCTAACAGCTGTGAGGCCTGCCAGCCCTTCTTTAAAAGATCTGACATTAAGTTTGTCCAGCCAAAGCATCGAAATTCAAGGCTTGACAGTGGCTGGTACCGATTTTAGAAGGAAGTAATAGAAGAAGGCAATTAGCACATTATCTGTCCCCTGTCATCTAGTCTCACCTTTTGGCATTCAGAAGCTTATGGACACCCAGGCTACATCTACACTGCCGGTTTTGCTGGCAGTGAGTATGCAAATGAGGCGTAGATTAGCACATCACCACACCTCATATGCATAATTTATGCATTCCGGTTTTGCGCAAAGGGTTTTTGCAGAAAAAAATAGTGCGGACAGGGTTTTTATGTGCAAAACCTCCTTGCATAAATTATGCAAATGAGGTGTGGCAATATGCTAATCTCTGCCTCATTTGCATACTTACTGCCGGCAAAACTGGCAGTGTAGAAGAAGCGTCAGAGCATGTGATTGGTTCCTATGCCATTTTGGCTAATGGCTAGTAATGGACCTAGCCTTCATTAAAATTATATAATTCAGAGGTTCTCAAACTTCATTGCACTATGACCCCTTTCCAAAACCAAAAATTACATGAACTTGGAAAAGGGAGGAGGGAAGGGAGTGAAACCTTTGCCTGCCCAAATCCTGACAGCCCGGGTGGGGAGGCCAGGGTGAAGCCCAGGCATTTCAGCCTTGAGTAGGGAGGCATATAATCTGAGCCTGTGGCAGTGGTGCTTAGGCTTTGGTTTTGGCCCTGAGTGGTGGGGCTCAGACTTCAGCCCCAGAAACTCAGCAATTCTAACTCCAGCACTGGTGACCCTATTAAAAATGGGGTCATGACCCACTTTGGGGTCCCAACCCACAGTTTAAGGACTGCTGATCTAATACCTTTAAAAACCCAGTTGTTATTTGTTCTTCACAACATCCACTGGGAACGAGTTCCACATTTTAACTGTGCATTATATAAAGTACTTCCTTTTGTTTGTTTTAAACATGCAATTTCATTGGTTTGAAAACAGTTTTGTGTATGATGGGAAGGGGTAAATAACACTTTCCCATTGACTATCCAGAGCATTAGTGATTTTACATATCTCTGCTTTATCTCCCCTTAGTCATCTCTTTCCTAAGCTGAACAGTCCCAGTCTCAAAAGGCCATGCACTTTCAAGGGGCCCAAGAACAGGTGAGAGGGCTGAACCCCTGCACCAGACTTTAGGGTCTTCCTCTTCCTCCTGGGTCAGTGGTTTCTTTTTCAAGGAGTGATCTCTTTTCCATTTTAATTATGTTCTTATACCATACCCATCACCATGATATTTGAGTACCTTTTCCCGTTAGGCTTAGGTGGTCTCTTCGGGTATGTCTAGACTACATGCCTCTGCTGGCAGAGGCATGTAATTAGCCATACTGACATAGTCAATGAAGCGGGGATTTAAATATCCCCCGCTTCATTAAAATAAAAATGGCCACCATGTTGTGCCGGCTCAGTTGATTGTTGGCACAACGCGGCAGTCAAGACGCGGATCGGTCAGCAAGGAAAGCCTTTGCCGACCGATCCTCTAAACCTTGTTTCACGAGGCATAAGGGATTGGTCAGCAAAGGCTTTCTTTGCCGACCGATCCACATCTTGACTGCCGTGTTGTGCCGACGATCAGCTGAGCCGGCACAACGTGGCGTCCATTTTTATTTTAATTAAGTGGGGGATATTTAAATCCCCGCTTCATTGACTATGTTGGTATGTCTAATTTACATGCCTCTGCCGGCAGAGGCATGTAGTCTAGACATACCCCTACTCTCAAGAAGATTCCTGAAGAGGCTTGTTATACAGTATTGATAAATGGTTTGTGGTTTTATGTGGCCTCAGGCTTATTATAACAATCATTAACTTTCCCTTAAGAAGTAAAATTTTTTCATTCTCTTTCCCCATCTACATAGGGCTAAATGTCAGGAAAAAACCCTCTTTCAGAACATCCCTTCTTCCTCGTGAAACGAGGTTTACAGGGATACTGACAAAATGCGTCCGCTTTTCTGACTTTTTTTCCAGAAAAGCGGACACATTCTTTGGATGTGGCAGAAAAAAGCTCTGTAGTCTAGACATACCCACAGGGAAAATATCTCCTTTGCTTGATAGTTCTACAGTGGGTATTACAAGATGGTATTGTGTCCTTGTTGCGGAAGAGATAAAAAATTATTTTAGATTGGGGTAGTCAACAGGCCGACCATGTGCCAAATCCAGACTTCCAACCACTTTTGAACAGACTGCAAAATCTTTTTACTTACTTCTTATTATTGTGGTATGGAAAATGTTTCTCTGAAGTCTGGATCTTGACTTTATCTTGACCAAGAAATTTGGACCTTTACAAAAGACAGACAACCCCTGATTTAGATGGTCTTTAGCTGCTGTTGTTGAAGTGCCTTCCTGTTTCACTTTAAGGCACACACAAACATATAGCGAGGACAACAAATGCATCTTTTGAGTGTGTGTCTTGCTTGCAGTCTAACTGCTGGTAAATTACAGGCACTGCAAAGAAACTTGTTAGATAAGATCTGGCTAACTATTACCAGCGTTGGGTTGGTTAATATATTGTTTTTTAAGCTTTCTCTACAAATCACCATTTCTCACTAATATTGCAAAAGGTGTGGGTGTCATGGCTGGTAAGTCAGGGTATGTCTAGACTACATGCCTCTGTCGCCAGAGGCAGGTAAATTAGACTACCCGACATAGTCAGTGAAGCAGGGATTTAAATATCCCCGGCTTCATTAAAATAAAAATGGCTGCCGCGCTGTGCCGGCTCAGCTGATTGTTGGCACAGCGCGGCAGTCAAGACGCAGATCGGTCGACAGGAAACGCCTTTGTCACCGCTCCCTTATGCCTTGTAAAACGAGGTTTACAAAGGCTTCCCCTGTCAACCGATCCGCGTCTTGACTGCCGCGCTGTGCCGACGATCAGCTGAGCCGGCACAGCGTGGCGGCCATTTTAATTTTAATTAAGCTGGGGATATTTAAATCCCGGCTTCATTGACTGTGTCGGGTAGTCTAATTTACATGCCTCTGGCGACAGAGGCATGTAGTCTAGACATACCCTCAGACTTTTATTAAACAGCAACACATGAAAGAAAGATGATAGAAGGAAAAAGATATATTCGAGATAAATAATAGTGGGAACCTCAGGTTCATGTCATAGGTATTAAGGATTCAGCTGAACATGATGGAAGTGATTATTTTATCTGGTTCCTTGTTCTCACCCAAATTATGTCGTCAAGAAATAGAACAAAGGACAAAAGAAGGGATAGTAGATTTTGAAGTGCCAGTGAGTGGTGGCAGCCAAGATGGTAAAGTTCCCTCTCTCTTTCAAGATGTTTAGTCTGCCGACCTTCCAGTCCACAGTAAGATACTAAGTGGCTACCAATAAAGAAATGTTCAGAAAGGGCATTTTCCATCACTTTCTCAGTCCTGTTTGTGGTTTCTGCTGTAATTTAAGGGACTAGAGGTGAGAAGATGCCATTGGTCCCTAGGGACAACTGAATATATTTGGAGGAAAGATTTATTTTTGGCTGCCCAGATACTTATAGCCACTAATTATCAGATATTTATGACCAGGTATAATTTTTCACTCTAATTCCAAACTGCCACTTGGGCCCAGGGTAGCCTTGAAGATAAAACTTCAAGAATTTTTGAAGTTTTTTCAAAGAAAGCTAGGAAATGTCCAAGCATTTAGGCTACATCCCTCTGTCAGCAGAGGGATGTAAATGAAGCACTTTGAAAGTGCAAATGAAGCCGGGATTTAAATAGCCCACGCTTCATTTGCATAATCACATAATGGCGCTCTTTCGTAAAAGCGCTATTTCAAAATTGAAACCGCTGTCTAGACGCGGTTCTTTCGAAAACGGGGTGCTTTTTTGAAAGATTTTCTAAAACCTAATTTTTAGAGGCTTACAGGATCTTTTGAAAAAGCACCCCGTTTTCGAAAGAACCGTGTCTAGACTGTGGTTTGAATTTAGAAATAGCGCTTTTTCGAAAGAGCTCCATTACGTGATTATGCAAATGAAGTGTGGGCTATTTAAATCCCGGCTTCATTTGCACTTTCGAAGTGCTTCATTTACATTCCTCTGCTGACAGAGGGATGTAGTCTAGACACAGCCTTACTGAGGGGTTTCTTTAATGTTTGACACTGCTTCCTTGTCTTTAGGTATGGCTGTCCCCTTTGGAGAGATTAGTGTTTTAGATGTCACAGTGATGTACCCAAACTAAGAACTTACAGAACAGAAAAACACTCTAGCTATTCATTTTAGATACTTGATGTGTTATGATATTATTTGATTAAATTGTGCCCATACAGATCATTGCTGCAACCATTCATACACGTAGTCTGTTTCAGCAAAAAACAACAGGTCTGGTGGCACTTTAAAGACTAGCACATTTATTAGGGTACTAGAGCATAAGCTTTCATGAGCTACAAGTCACTTACTCAGATGCTGAAGAGAAAAGAAGAAAAAGGATACAGAGATGGGAATGTGATGTGGCTCATCACATTTTGTGCCTTTGTCTCACCCACAACCATTTCAGATTTGGGAAGGATTTATATCTTCAAATCAGATGCACTGCTATGGATACCTGCATGGCTCCACAGTAGACCAACATTTTTATGGGTGATTTAGAACAATGCTTCCTCAGCTCCTGGCCCCAAGTGCCCCTTGTGCTACTCTGGTGACATCATCATCTGGACCGTAGTTCCATCTAAAGTGTGCAGCTAAATTCTACACCTGCCCACCTCCTTCGCAGAGCTGCGCAGCAGAACTCACTTTCCTGGTGGAAGGTGAGTGACGTGGTGCATTCCTACTCTGGTGGTAGGCAGGGCTGCATGGTGGGTGTCTGTCCTATGCGCACGGCTGGAGCCAAAGTGCAGTGAGGCTGTCTCTGCTGGGGCAGCCTCGCTGTGGCCCCGGTTCCAGCTCCGGTGGCAGCCCTGAGCTGCAACCAATGCACCGCTCTCCCCCGAAAAGGGGGCCAGGACAGGAGTGGCAGGGGAAAGGCACCCTAGTGAAGTGCGGCTGAGTGTGGGGGGTCATGTGCATGCGGTTTGGTTTGGGAAGAGGAGAGTGACTGTGGGGAGCAGGAGAGGAGTTATTAGTCTGCTGGGAAGAAGCGGCAGCAGTTCTGGGTCTCTTTGTGTGTACATGGGAGAGAGATGAGAGGCACTGGCCATGCCTTGCTGGTGAGTTCTGGGATCCCACCCTCATGCCCCTACCGCAGTCATGGCCCAGCCACCAGCAATGCCCAGCTCGCCTCCGCCGCCTTCTTCAACCCCAACAGGGCTCCTTTTCCTCCCCACTCCCATGAACAGACCTTGCCACTGATTGTTAATGACATTGGCAGGGTCCAAAGTAAACTGATGGGGCTGCAGGTAGGAGGCTTTCTCTGGCTGCCGCCTTCCCCACCCTGAGCCCGCTGCAGGGCCAGTTTTTGAAAGTTAATTGAAACGGGGGGGAGGGGGGAGGGGAGGAGTACAGGGAAGCGATTTGGGTTGACAGTGAAAATAGTATTTATCCCTATGTGAACCTTGAGGAGTTAATATTTATTTCCAATAGTCCATCAAGTCTCATTGTCCTTATTACCAATATCCCTTATGGGCTGCCTGTCCCACCCTCCAATTAATGTCCACTCAACTCTACCAGCCCAACCTATCCCAGCTGAGAACAAAGTTCCTTTTGCCCCTATGTCCTCCTATCCTCACAGAAATCTCTTTCCATCTGAGCCCCATATCCTAGGCTCATACCTACCCACTCCCTACCTGAGCTATAAAAATAAAAAACTCAGTAATAGTGGGGGATTTCAGCTATCTCCATATTGACATGTCACCTCAGAACGGGATGCAGAGATAAACTTTCTTGACATCTTAAATGACTACTTCTTGGAGCAGCTGGTTCTGAAACCCATAAGAGGAGAGGCAATTCTTGATTTAGTCCTAAGTAGAGCACAGGATTTGGCCCAAGATGTAAATATAATTGGACTGCTTGGAAATAGTGACCATAATGTAATAAAATTTAACATCCCTGTGGTCATAAAAACACCTCAGCAGCCCAACACTATGGCATTTAACTTCAGAAAGGGGAACTACACAAAAAATGAGGAGGTTAGTTAAACAGAAATTAAAAGGTACAATGTCAAAAGTAAAATCCCTGCAAACTGCATGGAGACTTCAAAGACACCATAATACAGGCCTAACTAAAATGTATACCCCAAATTAAAAACCCAGTAAGTGAACCAAAAAAAGTGCCACTGTGGGTTAACAACTACGTAAAAGAAGCAGTGTGAGATGAAAAGGCATTATTTAAAAAGTTGAAGTTAAATCCTAGTGAGGAAAATGGAAAGGAGCATAAACTCTGACAAATTAAGTGTAAAAATAGAATAAGGAAAGCCAAAAAGGAGTTTGAAGAACAGCTAGCCAAAAACTCAGAAAGTAATAGCAAAATGTTTTTTAAGTACATCAGAAGCAAGAAGCCTGCTAAACAAACAATGGGACCACTGGACGATCGAGATCCTAAAGGAGCACTCAAAGATGATAAGGTCATTGTGGAGAAACTAAATTAATTCTTTGCTTCAGTCTTTACAGTTGAGGATGTTAAGGAGATTCCCATACCTGAGCCATTTTTTTCAGGTGACAAATCTGAGGAAATATCCCAAATTGAGGTGTCATTAAAGGAGGTTTTAGAACAAATTGATAAACTTAACAGTACAAGTCACTGGGACCAGATGACATTCACCTAAGAGTTCTGAAAGAACTCAAATGGGAAATTGCAGAACTATTAAATGTGGTTTGCAACCTATCCTTTAAATCAGCTTCTGTGCCTAGTGACTGGAAGATAGCTAACATGACAACAATATTTAAAAAGGACTCTAGAAGTGATTCTGGCAATTACAAACCAGTAAATCTAAAGTCAGTACTGGGCAAATTAGTGGAAACTATAGTTAAGAATAGAATTATCAGGCACATAGATGAACATAATTTGTTTGGGAAAAGTCAGCATGGAGTCTGTAAAGGGAAATCATGCCTTACTAATCTACTAGAGTTCTTTGAGGGGGTCAACAAGCATGTAGAGAAGGGGCATCCAGTAGACATAGTGTACTTAGATTTTCAGAATAGCACTGTATTTCAAAATTACCTCAAAATGAGCTACGCAATTTGCATCTGTACTTGTTCTCAAAACGTAAGAATTAGGGGTCACCAAATGAAATTAATAGGTAGCAGGTTTAAAACAAACTTCAAAAGGAAGTTTTTCTTCACACAGCGCACAGTCAATCTGTGGAACTCCTTGCCAGAGGATGTTGTGAAGACCAGGACTTTAGTACGGTTCAAAAAAGAACTAGATAAATTTATGGAGAGTGGGTCCATCAGTACTAGGGATGTAATAGTACAGTCCACTAACTGATAAGCAAAAGCTTAAAGGTTAATGCTGTAGACTACATGCATTTCTCCCCCATCCCTTGCCAGTAAATTTTTTAGCAGTCTGTCTAGCAGCCCAGCTCAGTCCCGGCTTGCACTGGGTCGTGGACCTACTCCCTCTGCAGCTCTGCATTTAAAGTGTATTAGGAGCCAGGCCGGCAGGCAGCCAGGCTCAGTTCTGGCTCATGCCGGGTCCGGGAGCTCAGACCCCTCTCCCCCAGATAGGGGCTGCCCAGGGACAATAGAAGAGTCGACTAACCGATAAGAATTCATGAGGTTAATCGACTATTCAATTAACCGATATTTAATATCTCTAGTCAGTACTTATTAGCCAGAATGGGTAGGAATGATGTCTCTAGCCTCTGTTTGTCAGGAACTGGAAATGGATGACAGGAGAGGGGTCACCTTAAAAAACAACAAATGGTCTGGTAGCACTTTATAGACTAACATAGCATGTAGATGGTATCATGAGCTTTTGTGGGCACAGCCCACTTCTTCAGATGACCGGAGTTTACCTGTTTCTGTTCACTCTCTCTGGAGCACCTAGCAGTGGCCACTGACAGAAAGCAGGATACTGGGCTAGATGGACCTTTGGTCTGACTCAGTATGGCTGTTCTTATGACAAAATTTTCAAATGACACAGTATTATTTATGTAAATAGCTGGAGTTCAGAATCCATACCGTACTTCCCAAGAAAAGGCCCTGCCCTGAATTAGTTCATTCTTATTGTTGGGGAATTTTTTTATTCCTTTCCCATGAGATTCACTGAGGTGACCTGCACAGTATAATCTGCTAGCCACCTTATGCTTTCCATTCTGCTGAGTGAGTACTGCAGCTTTTGATTATCAGCCTTGAGATGACTTGAAAAACTGACTCCATGTCCCAGCCTGCAGGGTAGAAGCACTTCATTAGTATACAGGGCAGGTACCGAGAGGAGACTGTCTCTATGCGACAGCTCTCGATCCACTCCTCTGATTAATATGGTTCAGGAGGGAGAAAGAGAGAGAGAGAGCAGACAGAAAAGAAAGGAAGAGAAAATCCTTTACAGTTTTATTTAATTGTTGGAAGTTGAGTCTGGAAATATTAGTCAACATCTGGTGTCTCCCTCCATACTGCCAACTAGTCATTCTTAAATAAATTAAAATGTCTGTGAAGAGAGCCCTGAAGCAGGAGGACAGAGGAGAGAACAAACAAAAAAACAAATATACCTGTTGAATTTGTTATTACTGGACCATTCTGAGAAATAGCTTTTGATTTATGTGAAAAGATTCTAAGCATCACAGCATCAAATAGCAACCTATTCTGGTTTTTAATTTGTTTGCGTTTCACCTTGAGCAGTGGGCTTTTTATTAAGATCAGAAGGGCATTAGAAAAGCTAATTATAAATGTGTCCATTATAAATGTGTATGCCTATATGATGAGAGAACAAGAGTTAGAGTGACAAATCTGATATCATTATGATTTATCTATTTTGATTCTGCAAACTACTAATCTGTGAAAAAATGTATTTGTCTACCTGCGTCTTGTGACAGACCCTCCCCTCCCCCCATGCTTTATTAAATGGACTGATGGACACAAATATGCATAGCTCAAAGATGCTTGGGACAAATGGCGTCATGTAACCTATCAATCTTAATGTCATAATCCCCTGGGTCTGTGTATCTTATTTTGGTGTATGTATCATTCTTATGTGTAAAGTTGGATATATGGCGTACGGAATGGTTTATGGTTTTAAACGTGCAAATGAAAGCCATCAAGGGTATTTCCAATGTTGGGATGCCTCAATGTCTGGGCAATCACATGTAAACACCCTCTTTTGTCCTTTAACAGTCCTTGGTCTGAGGAAGTCACATGACCTCCCTAACTGGTAGGGACTGGCCAGGTAACCTCCCATGTAAAGGGGAATCCATAAAGCAATGGGAAGCTTAGCAGTTCTTTGTCTTTGGCTGGCATGACACTCCCAAGAAAGAACAAGAGACCCGAGGGAGAGGAGTTGCCCTGGTGTGGATACTGAGCTGAAATAAGAACAATTTTAGGGTGATTTTGTAATAAGTTTGTACTGAGGTTTTAGTGTTAGAATTAGTTAAATGTTTTCTGTTATTTTAAGTTTGTAATCTACTTTGCTCTGCCTGTTCTCACTTACAACCATTTAAATCCTACTGCTTGTACTTAATAAAATCATTTTTATTTACTATCAAGCTCAGTGTAAATAAAATTGTTACCTGGGGGAGCACTCAGTGTGTACATTCCTCCTTTCATTTTTAAAGGGGGATTACCTAAATAATTCATTTGGGGTTATGATCCTTTTGGGAAGTGGTATACCAGGGAGCTGGCCCAGCAGGACAGAGTAGCGAGAAGCCCCAAAGAGTAGGAAGGCGAGTGGCAGTGGCCTTGTCAGCACCCTGATAAGCACCCCTACGGGGTCTTCTGTGACCACATCCCGTCATACATCTTTCATACCAAAGAATAGAAAAATGCTTTACAGATCATCTTTGCATCTCTCTTTCTTTCTCTAACACACACTCACCACTGAAACATAACCACTGCTGGGGTGGAATATGACAGCAAAACTACATGACGGTTTAGGACAGGAAGTTAAAAAAAATGTTCCCAGATAAAATTGTGGGTAAATTCAGGATGAAAATTATAAATATCTGCATTCAAATTTGACTCAGAAAATGGGGCTTTTTCTTCTGCTCTTTCTACAAGTACTTGAAAGGGGCCCTTCTGACATTCTGTGCACACCTAGAACTCCCATTTATTTCACTGAGGCCAGGTCTAGACTATACTATACCCGGAAGGTCAGCTTAAACTATGCAACTCCAGCTCTGTAAATAATGTGGCTGGAGTCAACATACCTTAAGCCGAACTTGGTGCTATCTTCACAACGGGAGTTCGATGAGAGTAAGTATCAGCACTGACTGGGGGCACCCACAGCATTTGATTTAGCCAGAAGATCAATCTCTGGTGTGGGAAATGAAGACATCACTCAAGTGTTTTTGTTAAGTATACAAGGGCTCAAGATCTTTAACTATCACAAGTTGTCAGATATCTTAGAGGCAGATAGCTTCAAACAGCATACATTTTATTAGAAACAGAACCTAAAGTTTTCTACACCCAACATTTTGATCTTTGAAGTTCATTCGGGATATTCTGCTGCTGGATCCATTTTATTAGGAGCTAGGAGGAGAGTCCCCAGAAGAAGAGAGAAATATCTTTAGATCGAGGAGTTAGAGATCAGTTCTGACATAATCACAGTAACATTCCAAGGCTCCAGAGGTGCCAAATATATACTTGAACATTTTTATCTAACAATTTCCATCAGTTCCTGTCTTAACTGTATTTGTATATAACCCTTTTCTGATAAAATAAGATAAAAATAATAGTACTTAACATTTATATTGTGATGTTCATCTTCAAGTGATTTACAATCAGTCCATTTAAAGATGTTTTGCTGTAGTAACTGACATTTTTTAAATATTTTGACTCATATGTGTCACCTCATCTGTAACAAGTTAAAGAGGATCATTACTGTGCATATGACATCATCTCCTATAATGATATAGTGAATTGTTATGGGTTAGAACATCACACTGTATGTTACCTGGCAATAAGGACTCGTCTGCATATGGAGTTGTTTCTGATTAACTCCATCTGTGGATATTCTTATTCTGGAATAAGAGTGCCTTGTTCCTGTTTAGCATAATCCACATTCACAGTGGGTTAACTAAACATTCTTACTCCAGAATAGGTATGAATTTAAAGTGCACACACAGAGTTGTTCAGGAATAGCTATTGCACTTTAAATTCATACCCTGCTTTAATCTAACACAGCTTTCAAGTGTAGACAAGCACTAAAAGCTATCTAATAATTTTTCAAAAGCACTCTGAATTAGCCTGTGTTCCTGTGAAGATTATGGGTGTTTTATCATTGCTTTCAGTTGATATGTTCACACTAGATATTTTGGACCTTGGGTTAATTAACCGCCAATTAACTCAAGGTAGTTAACATTCTTGTAAAGGGTAGATTGAATATTCCCCATATATTTATCCATGGTATATACATTTGTGGTTTACCTGAGGATCCCTCCCCCCACTCCGCACCCCTCCAGGTTTACCTGGACCAGCTAACATACATTAAAACTACAATAGCCTTGTTCACACTAAGATTTTACTTGCTTTAAAATATTTTTTTACTGTATTATAGACAAATGACCGATTGCATCAGATTTAGACCAATGCTTTTGAAAATCCTATGTATAACATATAAAACTCAATCACTTCCCATCTGTTAGAATCTCAGGTAAGTTATGTTGTCTCTGCACATTAGAGAAACAAAACCTCATAAAAACAGATAGCTAGTGTATATTATGTTGTTCATCCATAATTTCTTCCCAGGAGTCAAGGTAAAGACTGAACATTATTGAAATGATGGTAGCATGTATATTTTTGAATGTGAGTGAAAGAGAAGGATCTTAGTCCTGTTGAACTTCTGATTACCCGGTAGCTGTAATATCATCAAAGAAGAATCAATAAGTATGTTTTAATAGTTAATTAGCCAAATAGAAGCAAAAATGTTCAGATGTTGCAGGAAGTAGTATTTGGTCACACAGTGTAAAGGTGGTACTCTTCCCACTGAGTCAGTCACTGCTCATCCCAAATGCTGAGATGCACTAAAAGCAGCTGGAAGTGTCAACCTTCAGACAAGTCCTAAACCTGAACTTTGTTTAATCTAGTATAAGACTGGTTATTTATAACATAAAAAATTGAAAAACCATAGCTTTGTCATGACAAAAAACCAAAACCAAAACACAATTTTAACTTAAAAATCCCTATAGTCATAGTACACATTTTTGTGAATCTTAAATTGTTTTAGTATGAAAGCTTACAATAATTCAAACTGGAAAAAACCCACATAGAATATTAATTATAAAATATTATTTGGTCATAATTTGATAAAGTGTGTAGTAAATTGCTGAAATAGTTTATACATTTGTCATCCCTAAACAGGGCTTTATTTAGGCCCCAATTCAGCAAAGCACATAAGCTTATGTTTAAATGCTTTGCTAGATTTCGACCATAGAGAAAAGATATGTTCTGCAAAAGCATGGTTCATTTGTAGGACCCAGGAAGACATCATTTAATTAGTAACCTTAGTGTAAACCAAGTGTATCATTACACAAAAGACTAGAAACATGGGGAAAGCTCTGTGATGCTGTCCTGCAATGGCTCAAGAACATGAGTGCCAACCTCAGGGCAGACATTTAAGAGCCAGATCTCAAACTCCAAACTGGTTGCAAGTTTTATCCTTAGATTTCACCAACAAACTATGATGTGTAAATGTCTCAAGCACAATAGAAGTCTTAGCATGGAGTCACAGACAGTCCCTTTGGGTAACCTGATCTGTCTTGCCGCTCAGCTAAGCTTGCCTTTTTGATAGATGGTGCCTTACACCAAGCAGCACAACAATATTCTGGTTACTGACCAGACACTTACTCCAGGTCAGTTCCACTTTAAGGTTAATCTACACTACAGTAAATCTAATTATGTCATTGTCTACACTACAACCTTCCTCCCTCCAATGTAAGTGCTCTGCTACGCCAACATCATAACTCCACATTCATAGAGGCACATGACTTATGTCACTGTAGTTCGGGTGATGCAGTGTCTGTGTAGACATTGAGTCCCTTATATCAGCTGTCTTCTCAGTTTCACTGCAAGAGCCATGGCACTAACAAGAAAGCTCTTGCTCCCGTGAAGAGCAAGAGTTGGACCCTACTCCCAGCTGAGGTCCCAGGTAAGAAGCCAGATGGGTTTTCCTTCCTCCTACCTGGGAATCAAGGCTTGGGCAGCTTTGAACCCTGCTTCCAGCTGGGAGCCTGTGCAAGAATAATAGAAGATTAGGTTTGTAAGAGACCTCAGGAGATCATCTGCTCCAACCTCCTGCTCAAAGTAGGACCAACCCCAACTAAATCATCCCAATTAGGTCTTTGTCAAATCTGGCCTTAAAAACCTCTAAGGATGTAGATTCCACCACCTCCTTAGACCTGCCCCTTGTAACATGAGACTATTGCTCCTTGTTCTGCCACTAGTGAGAATAGCCTTGCTCCATCCTCTTTGGAACTTGCTCTGCCCTTTTCAGGTAATTGAAGGCTGGTATCAAATTGTCACGTTATTGGATTCTAAAGATCACTGTTGCACCCCTGGGGGAGAGAGTTTGCCCCAAAAGTCTGTACAAAGGTGGTCATGTGAGGTGTCACATGAAAGCTTATGTTCCACTGATTCTGTATATGCTATTCATGTACTTGTATAATATCTGTATGTGTAATTATAAATATGTACTCTGTGTTGATGCTGGAAAATTCTCTGTCTGAGGCAGAGCAATGTGCCAGGAATGTTCATTCAATGGCTATGCTAGTTAGCGAGGCTCCAGGGACAATAGATCTCTAGGTGCCAAAGACACACCTGAGGAATGAATCTGGATGCCTGCAGACCAGCCATTGCTGGCTTAGGACACAAGGATAGGTCCCTGGGCCATGTGACCTACTCCAGCTTGGAAGAGACCAGGGATGGATATAAAATGCCATGTGGCAGACTCCATTTGGTCTTGAGTTCAGCTTCTGTTCCCAGATGTAGCCTTGCAGGGAACAACGAGCCGGGAAGAACCGTGGACCCATCCTGACATAGGATGTATACCAGAGACTTTTAAGATAGCAGTTATTACATCTCTGCTAAGAGCCTGTATCGAGAACTGGGTGATTCGATGCATGTAATGTAGTCTCCTTAACCTTTCTCTCATGCTTTTCTTTCTTTTAGTAATAAACCTTTAGATTTTAGATTCTAAAGGATTGGCTCAGCGTGGTCTTGTGGGTAAGATCCAGAGTGTAAATTGATTGGGACCTGTGGCTGGTTTCTTGGGACCAGAAGAACCTGTTCGGGGTTGATGTGATTGGGTTCTAAAACCCCTCACCTGTGTGTTAGGCCTGGGGCTGACCAGGGCATAGGAAGAGCTAGGGTGTCAGAGGGGTTTTGCTCGTGAGGCTTCTGGATGGCGAGATTGGCAGCTGAAGCACTCGGTGTGACTGGTTTGTGGCCTATTTGGGAAGGTCTCCAGTCTGGGGCTGTAAGGATCCCCGAGTTTGAGCAATTTGCCCTGAGTGGACGCCCTCAGCGTTGCCCAGTCCCGGCCCAGTCCGTCACACAAATCCCTCCTCACTCTTCTCTTTTGCAGACTGAATAGGAACATAAGAATGGCTGTACTTGGTGGGACCAAAGGTTCATATAGCCCAGTATTCTGACAGTGGCCATTACCAGGATCCCAAGAGGGAATGAACAGAACAGGTAATCATCAAGTGATCCATCCCCTGTTGCCCATTGCCAGCTTGTGACAAACAGAGATTAAGGACACTATCCTTGCTTATCCTGGCTCATAGCCATTTATGGACTTATCCTCTATGAATTTATCTAGATGTCCCTAGCCTCTGTTTGTTAGAGGTTGGAAATGGGTAACAGGAGAGGGATCACTTGGTGATTACCTGTTATGTTCACTCCCTCTGGGGCATCTAGCATTGGCCATTGTTGAAAGTCAGGATACTGGGCTAGACCCGGTATGGTCTGACCCAGTATGGCCATTCTTATGTTCTTATGTATCTATTGTTTTTATTGACCTGTATTATATACTCCCTTAGTCATCTCTTTTTCAAGCTGAACAGTCCCAGTTTTATTAATCTTTCTTCATATGGCAGTCATTCCACACCCCTAAACATTTTTGTTGCCCTTTTCTGAAAAATTTCCAATGCCAAGATATCTTTTTTGAGTCAAGGCAACCACATCTGCACTATTCCAAGATGTGGGTATACCATGGATATATATAGAGGCAGTATGATATTCTCTGTTTTATTCTCTACCCCGGGGTGGGCAATAATTTTTGATGGGGGGTCATGCTAAGATTTTGGAAAGTGGTCAAGGGCTGCATTCTTCCATGTATTAATGGAGGGGGTGAGGAGTCTGGGATGGAGGTTGGGTGCAGAAGGGAGCTTGCGGGTAAGGGATTGGGGTGCAGGAGGGAGAATGGAGTTCTGGGAGGGAGTTTGGGTGAAGGAGGCAGTTGTAAACTAGGACAGGAGACTGGGGTGCAGAGTTTTGGGATGTGACCTAGGGTAGGAGGGGATTGTATTCTTAGGCAGGAGATTGAGGTGCCAGATCTGGGAGGGGTTATGGGTGCATGTGGATTAGCGGGGGCAGAAGGTTGGGGAAGAGAGGGGCTGGGGCGCCAGAGGCAGTCTCTGGCCAGGAGACTTACCAGCCAGCAGCCCAACCAGCTAGACTGCCTGCCTGCAGAGCTAAAGGCTTGCAGAGCTTAATATGTTTCTACCTGCTTGGCCATGTGCTTAAGTGAGTAACTGAGCAGGAGGAGAAGGGAGTTTTGCTTCATGGCTGCCTGTTATTGAAACAGGCAGCTCCCATTGGCCAGTTTCTGGCCAGAATCCGGCCAATGGGATTGTGCTGGGGGTGGGAGCAGCATCTGAATCTTCCCTCCTCCCCCTAGACTCATAAAGAGAAGGTGCCCTGCAGCCGCATTTCTGAGCTGCGTGCGAAGCTGTGGGGGCAAGTAAGGGAGCCTGCCTGGGGCTCCCCACTGCCTCCATGGGCTGGATCCGGTGGTTTGGCAGGCTGAATCCAGTCCACGGGCCATCTTTTGCCCAGGCCTGCTCTACCACTTTCTTAATAATTCCCAACATTCTGTTTGCTTTTTTGATTGCTGCTACACATTGAGTGGATGTTTTCAGAGAACTATCCACAATGACTCCAAATGAGCCCAGTTCCCTCAGCTTCTCCTCATAAATAATGTGCCTCATTCCCCTAATAATTTTCATTGCCTTCCGCTGGACTCTCTCCAATTTGTCCATATCATTTTCTATAGTGGAGGGCCCCAAACTGGATGCAGTAGTCCAGATATGGCCTCACCAGTACTGAATAGAGGGAAATAATAATTTCCCTCAATCTGCTGGCAGTGCTCCTACTAATGCAGTCCAATATGTCATTAGCCTTCTTGGCATCAAGTGCAAATTGTTGACTCATATCCAGTTTCTTGTCCTTTGTAATCCCCAGGTCTTTTTTCTGAAGAACTATCACTTAGTCATTTGGACCCCAGCCTGTAGCAGTACACAGGATTCTTCCATCCTAAGTATGGGACTCTGCACTTGTCTTTGTTGAACATCATTGGATTTCTTTTAGCACGATTTGTCTAAGTCACTCTAGATCCTATCCTTACCTCCAGCATATCTACCTCTCCTCCCAGTTTAGTGTCATCTGTGAACGTGCTGAGGGATCTATCCCATCATCCAGATCATTAATGAAGATGTTGAACAAAACCAGTCCCAGGACTGTTCCCAGGGGCATTCCACTTGATACCAACTGCCAACTAGATATTGAACTGTTGATCATGACCTGTTGAGGCTAATGAACTAGCCAGGAATTGAGGCTTTGATACATGCTCCACCTTTTTGTCCACTTTATAGTTCAGTCATCCAAGTCATACTTTAACTTGCTAGTAAGAATACTATGGGAGACCATCTCAAAAGCTTTGTTAAAGACAAGGCAAATCATGTGCACCACTTTCCCCATGTCATAGAAGGCAGTTAGGTTGGTCAGGCATGATCTGCCCTTGCTGAATCCATGTTGACGGTTATCATTTTCCTCTCATCTAAGTCTTTCAAAATGGATTCCTTGAGGACCTACTCCATGATTTTTCCAGGGACTGAGGTGAGGCTGACAGGTCTGTAGCTCTCTGGATTCTCCTTTTCCCCTTTTTAAAGATGGGCACTACATTTGCATTTTTTTAATTGTCTAGGACAAGTGTTCCCAAACTTTTTGACACGGGGACCAGTAAATCCATTCACGAGCTTTTGGAGGACCGGTAACATTCATTTGCATATTTGCATATTCATTAAGCAAATGATGAATATTCAAATAAGTTGTTTCTGGTCCTCCCAAAGCCCCAAGTGCCAGCTTTAGCAAAGCTTTTGATACGGTCACCCACAATATTCTTGCCAGCAAGTTAAGAGAATATGGATTGGATAAATGGACTGTAAGATGGCTAGAAAGCTGGCTAGACCAGGGTTTCCCAAACTTTTTACTTTAGTTGGAACCCGTTTTTTTTCAGTATTGTTTTTTGCAGCCCAAAAATATAAACGCATATAAAAAAAAGAATTAAAAATGAATACATTTTCAGTGTTTCATCCAGCTGCATCTTCCGCCCAGCCTGGGCCAGGGCTTAGGGGACCCAGTGCCGCATGGGCACTCCAGGAGGTGGGAGCAGGAGGAGATTGGGGGTAGGGTATCTTACTCAGAGGGAGGGTGCAAGGAGGGGTAGGGTTGCCAAGTGTCCAGTTTTGTACCGGACAGTCTGGTATTTGAGGTTCTGTCCGGGAAACAAATTGAGAAAATATCGGACATATAAAATGTCCAGTATTTTCTAATTAGGTAACTTTTATTATTATTAGGTGTATCAGTCTGTAGCTGCGAACTGCCTGGCTGGTTGATGTGCTCATGCTGCGTGAGTGTGTTTACCAGCCAGGCAGTTCGCAACTACTTGAGGGAGGGTGTGGGAGAGGGCAAAATGGAATCCCTGGAGCCGGACTCACTCGTGTGCCCGGGTCTGCATGTGCCCGGGTCAGTCCCGTTTCCCACCAGCCGATTTGCTCCCCCCCCAATCTCCCTTCTCCTCCCAATCTCCCTTGGCTAGCCCTGCTGCCCCCGTCCAGCCCTGCTTTCGGCGGCTGGCTCTCCCGTCCTTCTCCTCACGGTCTCCCCCATCCAGCCTCCCCCCCCTGCCCCATCCCCTGGCCAGCCTGCTGCCCCCATCCAGCCCTGCTTCCAGAGGCTGGTTCTCCAGTCCTCCTCCTCCCGATCTCCCCCGGACAGCCCCCCCCCCCACATCCAGCCCTACTTCTGCCCGCCCATCCCGATCTCCGCCAGACAGCCCCGCTGCCCCCAACCCTGCTTCTGCCGGCCGGCCGGCCACCCCCGATCTCCACCGGACAGCCCTGCTGCCCCCAACCCTGCTTCCGCCTGTCTCCTGCGCACCCCAATCTCCGCTGGACAGCCTTGCTGTCCCGAACACTGCTTCCCCGCAGCCGGTTCCCCCCGCCCCACACCTCCTCCCAGTCCGCCCTGCCCCGCTCCCCTCCCGGCAGCCATGTTGAGGCCCGGTATTTTTTCCCGCGGCCCGGTACCAGGCCATGGCCCATAGTTTGGGAAATGCTGGTCTAGGACCTCCCCTGACTGTTTTCAGACATAATGGCGAAGGGCTCTACAATCACATCAGCCAACCCTCTCAGCACCCTCTGATACAGTAGAGCCTCTCCCATGGATTGTGGATTGTGCCACGCACGACTGCATATTGACAGTTCTGTATGTGTCTCCTTTAATATGTGCCCATACTCGATTGTGTATTGGTGTCATGATGGAATGATTTAGAAATAGGCCTAACGGTATGATGGGGTAAATTCTCTCCTCAGTCGCGTCTTGCATTGTTAAGATCATTATTTGTAGTACGTCCTGATCTACATCATAACTAGAATCTAGCACTGTCCACCATTCTGTATGTTCTCTTTCAAATTGATTAGAATGTTCTTTCAGCATTTTCACAATTTCCACTGGAACCTTCCCCGACAAACTGTCTCTGATAATGTCTTTGCCTAAATCAATGAGCAAGGATTGTGCTTGTATGCATGCTAAGGCCATAGACAGATTGGCTTGCAGAGATCCCAGAGCTCCCAGTATAGTAATATGATCTTGCTCCTGAATCCCTATCCAAATAGGAAGTAGTCTGGTAATATCCAGTTGGACTTGATTTAATGATAGTAGTGTATTGCTTATAGGATGCGATAAAGCTGAGAAGCTGTTGGACAATTTAGCTAACTTCTGTGCCATCTTTATTTGGTTGACTGACGTGACTATCCCCATGCTGGCTCCGACTCCACGCATGATTTTTGCCATTACATCTCTTTTCCTGCGGATATATATCGGAGAAGTCGTCATGATTTGGAGCCATTTATTCCAACTTAAGAGTACAGGTCCTACATAAAATCGGCATGCTTTGTTGATTCCAATTGCTGACAAATGTAGTGGAATCTTAACCAACTTAACATTGTATTTGGGTTCGACCATCACGACTCTAGCAACATCCTTTTTAATGACATAAGGATCCACTTTCTTTGTTATTGAAGGGTGTGCTATGGTTAGGTTCACCTTGTATTCTACTTCGAATGGACCCCTAATAGTCCACGTGCCAGATTTCATAGCACTGATCTCTACATGTCCGAAGCATCCTCGCCCAATCATGTTTGTAACACCTTCTAATATGCAAAATGGAGAACCATGACGGGCAGACAGTCGAGCTGGCTGACCATAAGCTCCACAGGGTATTCGCACTTCTTGTTTTTCCCCTGACAGACTTAAAACAATGAGGGGAATATTATCCATTTCCATTGCCTGATGGACAAACTGGAACGTAAGGTTGTTTGGGCCTGGTTTCACCACAGAAACATGCATTTCGTTCCTTCCCATTTTCCAATTACCTTGTGACAGTTAATCACACATCTGACAGGTCTCTTTTTCTGACAGTCTGTTTGAAGTCCACACCCCAGTCACATCCACCATGGGGTCGTAATCCCATGTCCACCCAGTTTGGTGTTCTGATGATGACTTTCTTGGCTTGCTTCTGGGCGGCATATACTAATTCTTTGTTTCCAGTTATCTCATCTATAACATCAAAGTAGCATTTTCCCTCTAATTCGTATGCATACAGTAGAATATTTTGTGATCAGAATGACTCTTGATTGATGGTATGTCTCTTCACAGCGGTTGTGAGAATCATTGATGTTTTCGGGATGTTCCAATAGGTTAACAGTCTATCTATAACAGTACATCACCAATACTCATTCTCTAAAAATAGTAACCCGCTTTCACTGGGTATGAACATAATAACTATATACATTGAAAGGGTGATCTTCATCATCTAGGAAAAACAGACAACAATTAATCAGGTACTGGAACATTTGATGTTTCTTTTTCAGACTCTATTATCACATGATTTCCTCCTCCCTTCCATAATTTCAACTGAGTATTATGAAACCACTTCTTGATCCATTTCTTTCCTGATGTTAATTCTATCTGATATACAGTAGGCCCGGCTTTATTCACTATTGGGCACGGTCCCATCCATCGCGGACTCAAGGGATGGTGTTTCTCACTATAGAATTGAAATAAAACTCTATCACCGATGTTCCACTCACGAACTTGTAAATTGTCATTTAGACGCTAGTCTGCCTTTCTCATATTACTCTTTAGATTGGTGGCTACCATTTTCTGGACCTCAGATATGGTGTTTAACAATTGCTTGATGTATTGATCGGTGACTATCCGAGCCTGATATCCATCGGGTGGCACCCCTCCTTGGATCCACCAGAGCTCTGGGCTTCTCATGGGTCGTCCAAATAATGCCTCGTGGTGTAAATCCATTGGCACTAATAGTAGATCTAATGGCTATTAAGATTAGAGACAGGTGTTTGTCCCATTTTCTTCCAGACGATTCAATCACTTTTCGGAGCGCGGTCTTAAGTGTCCGGTTGGACCGTTCAACTAATCCAGATGACTGGGGATGACCAGCGATATGGAAACGCTGCTTTATTCCCAAAGCGGCACATAGTTGGCGCGTCACTTCTCCGGTGAAGTGAGGACCTTGATCATTGTTGATGACACATGGGATTCTGCATCTTGAAAATACTTCGTTGAATAGCACTCGTGCAGTGGTCTTGGCAGTGCAATTACGCGTAGGAATTGCTTCAGTCCACTTAGTGAAGGGATCCACGGCTACTAAACAATATGAATTCCCACGGGCAGACTTAGGTAGCAGACTGATGAAATCTATCTGTAAACGCATCCACGGGCCTTCCACCGACTGATGTTTGAGTGGGCCCTTCTTTATTTTGCCCTTAGCATTATTTTGAGTGCTTCTAAGACAGTTGTTGATGTAGTGTTCAACATCCGATGATATTTCAGGCCACCATGCCACATTCAACAGACGATTAAGTGTCTTTTCTATGCCGAAATGTCCTTTGGCATGCGATAATGCTATCAATTCTTGTCTTTGAAAGCCAGGCATAATCAAGACTGGAATATTTTCCTCTTTTTCTTGCCCGTCCTCCATCTTTTGTGCCATGATCAGTCCTGTTTGATGTCTAAAGATCTTGTGGTCTCTGTGTTTTCTTTGGTTCAATAATTTGATGATACTTCGGTCCAATTCCTGTAGTTTAATAATATCCGTCATTCCTCTTGTATCCATCGTCTCGATGGCACTGACTACTTCAGGTACATTTCTCCAGGCCAGCTTTATATCCATAGTGGCTGCTTCTTTAGCTAGTTTGTCTACCTGATTGTTGAATCTAGAGATTTTGACCGGATTCTTCCTATTTGCTCTCACCTTAAACAGATATGTCTTCCCTCTCCTTGTTTGAGCAAGGTTCCACACATAATTCAGATAGGACACGTAGGCTACTGGGCGGTTATCTGCTGTTTGCATCCCTCTTTCTTTCCATATAACCATCCAATCCATGAACACTCTTAGGACCCAATCAGAGTCCATACAAATGGTTATATCCTTCTCTTGGTCACTAGATTCCAAGGCCAAAATTACCGCGACGATTTCTGTGGCTTGTGCAGAAAGTATCTCTATGGGTTTCAATATTTCTCTGTTGGTAGTAGTATGTAGGACGGCAGCACCAGCCACGACTTTCCCATAGTGCCTGTGGCAACTTCCATCAACTACCCGTATATCTTCTGGAGTTTTGTTCTTTACCTTTTCATATTCGGGGATTAATTCAAATGGAGATTGGATGCTGGAAGGCTTACTTTCCGGAATCGGGCGCTCATGATCAGTTGTATTCAAATGCACAGGACTACACAACAACGCCTGAGTAGTACTATATGACTTAGCTTGCTCGATTTTGATGTCATGATTCATAAGTGCTAATGTCCATTGTGCCAAATGAGGGTGGCTAACACATTCATTATTTGCTTGTCCAGAAATGATATACCTCACTGGGGTGTGACAGGTTTTGAGTACGATGGGCGACATTCCAGTGAGGTACTCCCAGTGCTGTATTGCCCATATGAGAGCAAGCACCTCTTTTTCACATCTGGAATACTGTTGTTCTGCAGTGAACAAGGTTCTTGACCCATAAGCAATGGGCTTTAGAGAGGTCCCATGTTGTTGTAATAGATTGCTCCTTTAGACTTATTAGTAGTAGAAAGTTGTAAATGGTATTCTTTTTCTGGATTCGGGTAGGCTAGGGCGGGAGCTTGCATTAAAGATCTTTTTAGTTGACAGAATGCTTTACTTTCTTCTTCTTCCCACTGCCAAGATTGAGACTTCTTTAATAAGTTGTACAACGGCTTAGCTTTCAGCCCGAAATCTTCTATGAAGTCCCAGCAGAATCCCAAAAGTCCTAGAAACATTTGGAGGCTGTGGACATCTGTCAGTACTGGTAATTTAGAAATAATGTCCACTCATGGTTGATCTGGTTTCCTTCCTTCTTCACCTAGGGTAACTCCTAGGTATGTTACTGTCTGTTGCGCTAACTGAGCCTTTAACGGATTGATGATAAATCCAGCGCTCTCTAAGGCTCGCAGCACCTCTTCCAAGGCTTCCAAGTGGGTCTCTTTACCTTTTGTGGCGATCAAAATATCATCCATGTAGCTTATTATATTCTTTTCATGTTTCATCCCTCTCCACAGTGCAGAGATGGTATGGTGGCAGATTGTTGGGGCGTTGTGGAACCCTTGTGATAGTCGGGTAAACGTGTATTGTTGGTCACGAGACGTGAATGCAAATTTGGACCAGGAATCTGGGTGTAAGGGTATCGAAAAGAATGCGTTAGATACGTCCAGAACAGAAAACCATCTGGCTCCCTCCACTATTTGCGCTAGAATCTCTGGGTATTTTGCTACCACAGGTGCCATACGCGGAGTGACTCTGTTTAGTTCTCTAAAGTCCACAGTAAGACGCCAGGATTTTCTGTCCGCCTTGCGTACAGGCCAGATTGGTGAGTTGCTGCACTTAACCAATATACCTTGTGATAATAGAGATTGTATGGTTTCCTCTATTCCATGTTGCGCCTCTTCAGGAAAACGATACTGACGCATCGGTTTGGGATCCGGTCCAGTTACTTGCACTAATTTGTCTACTTTACCTCAGCTTAATTTGTGTCTTACAAATACCGCTGAATGGTTATCCACCAATTTTTGAATGCAGGGTTCCCGCTCTGGCATTTTGATCTCCTCGCATGCCTTAACTGCTCCCAATCTGTGAGAAGATGAGATTACTATTCCACTTTCCTTTTCATTAGTCATCCTATAAATTGTCTTGTTTGGAAGATCCACGATTAAACCACCTTTACTAATAAGATCAGCACCAATTATTCCAATTCCATCATCCAGTTCTTGTATTCCAATAGTAGCATGGATTATTGTATTTCCAATCTTACATTTCACGTTGTTAATAAAAGGTATGGTTGAAGGTTTCCCATTATAGGAGTATAACGTTCTCCTATGATCGATACTTATGTTCTTAAAGTCCAGTGAAGATCAATTACAAATTATACTAGTGGATGCCTCAGTATCCACCAATACTTGTTACTTAAGGATTTCGAACTCCCCATTAAATTCCACATTAACAACTGGCCTCCCATAGATATCAAATGCCAGTGGGGCCACTGCAACCAGGGGTTGTTGAGAAGCTCGGCCTCTTCATTGACTTTCATTGTAATTCCCACAATCGCCGAAATTCCCATGATCGCTGAAATTCCCATGCTTGTCTGTATTTCCCGGGTTCCCACGCTGTACAGATGGATCAAAATGGCGTCGTCCAGAAGTCTCTTGGAAGTTTCCGGAAAATGGCGGTTCCATACGTGAAGATGGCGGCTCCATACGAGAAAATGGCGGCTCCGTACACGAGGATGCCATCACTGCTGTAGGTGCCTCCATGTTATTTTCCCAACGAGACAGTTCTTTTAAAATGGTGTCTATGTTCATGGGTCTAATTTTCTCTCATGGAATGTATTTCGCCAACTTTTGAGACAGCACTCTCCGAGTTGCGAACAAATCATCCTGCTTGCCGGTAAAACTTTTAGTAGGTAAGGCAGACTGCTTGCTATATCCCTGATTATTTCTACCTCCTGCTGCTTGACTGGGTGCCTCCTTTCTATTGAGATCTGTATTTACAGCAGTTACCTTTCTGCAGGGTTCTACCTCTTGGTTTGTTAACTGCTGCAGCTCACAGATTTCTTGCAGCATCCCTTCAAATATAGCTAATGACATGGTGGTATAGTCAAAAGCTCCCAAAGCTAAATTAACAGCAGGTTGCAATCCTTGATAACATATTTTTTTTAAATTGGGGGTGTCATAGTCTAAGATACCATCCCTCTGCAAGCTGAACCTTGCCAACCAAAACAGCAGTTTTTTCTCATTACATACTGATCGATCCTTTCTCCCTCTAACTGCTTATCAGTGTACATTTTACCCACAATATTCTCGTTAGGAAAATACAAATGATAGACACTCCTGTACATAATAATCTGTTCAACATTTAAATAATTAATCACAGTGTATGGCAGAGCCAGAAAATCTTCAATACACATACATTTTTTAAGCAGAACTACCACATCTTCAGGTGTTAAATTTGGGGTGGCACATAATTTTGCCAGCCAGTTTAACGCATGGTCTTTGTTACACAGACCCAAGTTCTTACCTATGGCTCTGGCCTGCTCTGGAGAGAGGACTTTCCTCTCCTGCTTTATCACCGGCTGAGCCTGCCCAGGATATTGGACCACAGTGGTGGTAATGGGTGCCATGGCCTCTATGTCACACACCCCTCCTTCATAGGAAGGTGGTGCAGATGGAAAAGTAGTGGTCTCTCCTTCTTTACCAATCCAGTCCACATGTTCATATTGTGGCTGAATTGCAGCTACTACTCCCTTGGCCCTTGCCAGCTGCTGTTGGAGTTTTAAAATGGTCTGTTGGCATGCAGTATGATTATTCTCAGGCTTGCTGCTGCTCACTTCCTTCAGCAATTGCCTCACTGCTGCCTGTGAATCATTCAGCTGAGATATTTTCTCCTCAGCTTGATCACACTTAACTTGGGTGTCCTTTACTAAAGCTTCAAGCTGGGCTACTTGGTCTTTCAAACCTTGGATTTTAACATCCTTGGACTCTGTTTCTTTGGTCAGTTTTAGGAGCTGCTGCTCTACATACTCCTTTTGGGAAGTGACCTCTTCCAGATTTTTACTTAAGGTCTTTACCTGGCCAGCTAGTTCTTTGCTTACCATGGTCAGACCATACAATAACACTCTCTTTTTGAATTTCTTTTTGGACACGGTTTTGCTTCATTATACTTCTCCCATAATTTAGAAAATTTATTAAGGGAATCCTCCCCCGCACACCGACTCATCCACCCAGGGGTTAGACCCTTTCCCAAACAAATTAATCGCAGCTTCCAGAGAATTTTTATTTAACTGCGGTCTTCAGCCTTTGTTATCGAAAATCTGGGGTGATGTCATCTTGCCTGTTTGTTGGATCACTTACCGAATCCACTCACACAATATAAACTTAGAGTTAAGTCGGGTTAACCTGGCTAGGACTGACCAATGCCACGACCTGCTTGCGGCCTACTCCAAATGACATACTAGACAACGATTCAGGGTGTGGTAATGCTCAATAGCCAAGCGGCCGAAGGAGTTTGAAATGGAACGGCTGTGACTGAACCACCCCGGAAGTAGGCCTGCAGCCTACTCGCAATACCAGCAATACCAGCCTGGAATCAGGAAGGGCCGACACGCCCACCAGTGATTAGGGATACACTGGTTATCGGGAGGTCTGCTTTGGGGTGGAGCGTCCTCACATGCCCAAGAGTACAGACAGCTCACCGGATTTCACCAAGGGAACAAAAATCGGGACCCCGAGGAGACTCCCTCCCCGAGCCACTGGGCCGTAAATCAAGCTGTCAGATTCTGTGCTGCTTCAGTTCTGCCTATACAAGTCTAGGCAGACTGTCAAGGACCCGGCAAGGAATAAAGAACTCCTTCTCAGGTCCTGCCGTGGTCGCCAAATCTGTTGCACAGGGAACACTGCAACGATTAATTTACTCTAATTAAAATGAATTTAAGCTCGCTCTGACTATCTGGTTATTATATCGTCCCTGTTTCAGAAGCGAGATTTGCCCGAGACCGTATCTATCACCAGTGGAGTTCCGAAAGAAATAGACAGACACTCAAATTTGGGGCCAAACCAGATATTGTAAACAAATTTAGGTAGCATACACAGAAATTGAACAGCAACTTGTAAACCAACCCTAACCCAGAAAAGAAAGGAGATAGTAAAGTCCCTCAAACAATAGGTATATATGTTACAGTTGCTCAGTTGGTCGATCTGGCAGCCATTGCTCACAACCTCTACACCTTGGCTAATAGAAAGCCACAATGGAGGAACGGTGAGGAGATCCCTCGAACTCGATTTCCAGGCCTTATGACACTGGTCCATCTTACGATCCTCGGCTCCTCGGGTAGCAGTCACGCTCACAGGAATCACAGGAAAGCGACTGTTCAGCACGCTCACAGTAATCCAGAGGTGGTAACGATGTTGGTCTAGCCACCACTACTCCTGGCCTAATACCCCAACACGGGAATATACCACGCGCAGGTGGCCACAGAAATAGCCAGCTAGCTAAACACTTGCTGCTAACTCTTGATAACAATGGATCAATCAACCTCTCACACACTCATACTAACAAGACAGACTTGGGTAAATTAAATTAGTTAATTCGAACTAAGCTAATTCGAATTAGTGCATCTAGACCTAAAAACGAATTTGAATTAGCATTTTGCTAATTCGAACTAGCATGTCCACATTGAGTGGACCCTGAACCGAAGTTAAGGCTGGCCGGAGCTGCTGCCTCAGGCTAGCCGAGGGCTGTGCTTAAAGGGATCCGACCCCCACCCCGGACAGACAGTTCTCAGGGTTCCCCGCTTGCTTGTCTACCTCGATGAGGGACAGCAAAGCAGTCCTGTCTTGGAGTGCCCTGAGTGCCCACACTCGGCCCATCACAGCACTCGGCCATCAGCCCGGCTGCACTTGCCGCAGGCTGCCATCCGGGGGTGTCAATCGGGGGGCTGTCAGGATCCAGGAGGTCCTGCAGGAGAGCTTCCACCTGGAGGAGCCCGCAGAGCCACCCCAGTCCTCCCCATCGGGGGCTCGTGCCCCATTCCTCCCTCACCTCCTTTCACGTACCCTTCCCTAGCCCCCCTTCCTGATGTAAAAAATAAAGGACATGTGTTCAAAAATAGAAACTCTCTTTATTTAACAAAACTGGGGGGGGGGGATTAACCTCTGGGGAGACTGGGAAAAGGAGGTGGGAGAGGGGAAGAGAGAGGGTGGGAGAGGGGAGGTGGAAACCTGGGAGGAGGGAGCTGGAAGGGGGAAGCCAGGGGAAGAAGGAGGAGGGGAAGTATAAAACTATGGTCAGTACTGTGTACAGATGTGGTCTCCTCACCTCAAAAAAGATATTTTGGCCTTGGAAAGGGTTCAGAAAAGGGCAACTACAATGATTAGGGGTTTGGAACAGGTCCCATATGAAGAGAGGCTAAAGAGACTGGGGCTTTTCAGCTTAGAAAAGAGGAGACTGAGGGGGGATATGATAGAGGTCTATAAAAGCATGAGTGGTGTGGAGAGCGTGAATAAAGAAAAGTTCTTCATTAGTTCCCATAATAGAAGGACTAGAGGACACCAAATGAAATGAATGGACAGCAGGTTTAAAACTAATAAGCGAAAGTTCTTCACACAGCACATAGTCAACCTGTGGAACTCCTTGCCACAGGAGGCTGTGAAGGCTAGAACTATAACAGAGTTTAAAGAGAAGTTAGATAAATTCATGGAGGTTGGGTCCATGGAGTGCTATTAGCCAGGGGGTAGGAACGGTGTCCCTGGCCTATGTTTGTGGAAGGCTGGAGATGGATGGCACGAGACAAATCGCTTGGTCATTGTTTTCGGTCCATCCCCTCCGGGGTACCTGGTGTTGGCCGCTGTCGGCAGACAGGCTACTGGGCTAGATGGACCTTTGGTCTGACCCAGTACGGCCGTTCTTATGTTCTTATGTTCTAAGCTCAGGGTTCAGGGTCGGGGGGTCTCACTGGACCAACTTGATTTTCATGCAAACCTGCTCCTGGGTTTGCATGTGGCCTTTGGTAGACAGGCTGGCAGCTATCCTGCCCTAGATGGCTGCATTCCTGTGCCTAGTGCGGAGGTCGTGGACGTTGGAGGTCTCCCCCCAAACCTCGATGAGGTCCACGATCTTCACACTAGAGCAGGCGGGCGCCCGCCTCTTGCGGCCCCGGGCAGGCTCCTGGGAGCCGCCAGCCTGGTCCTGGGAAGAGGTGGAGGGCTGGGTGGCAGCGGGTGGCTGGCTCATGCCGTGCCAGGTGCAGGGTCTGCTGGCTGGGTGCTGGCAGGCTTGCAACTGGCACGGGCACTGTAGCCAGACTGTGCCCCTTTAAGGGCTCCGGGGCCGGGAGGGGGGCAGAAAAGTTTCCCTGGTTTGGCCCAGAGTGGCCACCAGGGCAAATTGGGAAGGGCTAGCCTCCAACTAGTTCAAATTAAGTGGCTACACAACCCTTAATTCGAACTACTTAATTCAAACTAGGCGTTAGTCCTCGTAGAATGAGGTTTACCTGGTGGAGTGGGACAGCCCGGGTCCACCTACACCGTCCGTAGCTGGATTGAGGTGCTTGCAAGCCTGTGAACTAGGCCTCAAGGCTGTATTAACTCTCATATAAAGGCCTGTGGATGTACTTTGGCCTCTGCGCCGTATTACCCCTAGCGAGAGGGACTGAGAAATAGACCCTGGCCAACAGGCCTTATTAACCTGGCTATAAGGGCCCACAAATGGACTTTGGCCTTTCAGCCATATTACCTCTAGTGAGAAGGACTGAAGAATAGAATCTGGCCACCAGGTCGTATTAACCTAGCTATAAGGGCCTGTGGATGGTCTTTGGCCTCTGGGCCGTATCATACATAATAGGAGGGGACTGAGGAATAGACTTTGACTGCCCAGCCATCTCAACCCTGCCGTTAGGGCCTGGGTACAGACTTTGGCTGCGGGGCCATATTACATCCCCCAGAGAAGGACACATATAGCAACCCCAGCAGGTAGGCCACAATGGGGGGGCTAAGCTTGAGGGGTCTCCCAGAGTAGGTCACCCCTCGACAGTGACATATCTTCATAGAATCATAGGATGTTAGAACTAGAAGGAAGCTTGAGAGATCATCAAGTCCAGTCCCTTGCCCTCATGGCAGGACCAACCATGGTCTATATCAGTGGTCTCCAACCTTTTTACGCCCAAGATCACTTTTTAAATGACAGAACAAGCCAAGATCTACCTTGAAGCCCCACCCCTTCCCTGAAGCCCTGCCCCTTCCCTGAAGCCCCACCCTCCCTATTCTCCTCCTCTCCATCACTTGCTATCCCCAACCCTTATACTGCTGCTTTTTTTCACAATTCTTCTGTAGGAAGAGGTTTTTCCAACATTTGGCCTGTCTAGACTGGACCAACTGTCAGAAAACCCCCTTCTTTTGGAAGCCCCCTTATTCCTCGTGGAAAAAGGAATATAGGGGTGACGGAAAGATCATATTTGCTCTTCCTCTAGAAGAAGCGGAAGAACAAACACATCCCTGGATGCAGAAGAGTTTTTCTGGGATATCTCCGGAATCCTGAAAAACTCCTGCAGTCTAGCCATACCCTTGCTGGGTTGAGACAGGATGTGTAGGCTCTGGGGTGGTAATGAGGGATTTGGGTGTGGGAAGGGGTGAGAGGTGCAAGCTCTGAGAGGAAATCTGGATGCAGGAGGAGGTGGGTAAGGGAACGCTGGCTTGGGGAGGGGGCTCCAGGCCAGGCAGTGTTGGGGTCAGATGTAGGGTTAGGGTACTAAGCAAGCCACAGACTTCTGGATGTGAGGGTTCAGGAATTTGGGTTGGGGTATGTGAGGGGCTCAGGGCAGGGGGTTCCAGTGTATGATAGGCTCAGATGCAGGGTCTGGGGGAAAGGGGAGTGCAGGAGTGTTATGATGCTTTGGCCAGATGGGAGCTTGGCCCCAATTGGGGGTTTGTTGGCCAGGCTTCATTTTTAAATAAAATACTATGTCAAACACAAAAAGTTTCTGCATTGTCTTTATTTCTGAGAAGGGCAGGGAACCTGTTTTGAGTCGGGGTCACTGACCTACAGAAAAGTCAGTTGGGGCCACACAAGTGAGATGCAAAAAATACCTCCTCCAACCCCCCACCCCCCGCCCCAAGCTTCACTAATGTGGCTCCAACTGTGTTGGTGGGAGCAGGGGACATAGTCCTGGGGAAGGGTGCTAGTGGGTGTTTTGGCAGGGGACAGGGTGCCAGTGGGGACAGTGTTCTGCGGCTGGGGGCAGGGGAGAGGGAACACGGTGCCGGGAGGGCAGGGGACAGGGTGCCAGTGGGGATAGGGTTCTGCAGCAGGGGACAGGGTGCCAGTGGGGACAGAGTTCTGTGGCTGGGGACAGAGGAGTGGGGACAGAGTTCTGTGGCTGGGGACGGGAGTGGGGACAGAGTTCTGTGGCTGGAGACAGGGGAGTGGGGACAGAGTTCTGTGGCTGGGGAGTGGGGAGGGGGAACAGGGGGCAGGAGAGAGGGAACAGGGTGCCAGGAGGGGAGAGATGCCAGTGGGGGCAGAGAGTCCCCTGCACCTGCCTCCTCCCAGGATTCCCCCGCCCCCCGAGGGAAGCCGGCACGTGCCTCCTCCAGGCATGACTCCCCCCTCCCGCAGAGCAGGGAACTCCCATTGTGTGCCTCCTCCAGGGCCGACCCCCGCAGCGCAGCGCAACCCCCACACACGCCTCCCCCGGGGCCAAATCCCCCCTCCCGCAGCGCAGGGAAACATTTGCGCGCGCCTCCCCCGGGGCTGACTCACCCCTCCTGCGGAGCAGGGAAACCCCCGTGTGCACCTCCCCTGGGGCCGACCCCCCCTCCCACGGCGCAGGGAAGCCCCTGTGCATGCCGCCTCTGGGGCCAACCCCCCCCATGTGGCGTAGGGAAACCCCTGCGCTCCTCCTCCGGGACCGATGCCCCCTCCCGCAGCGCGCCTGGCACGCCACTGGGAGGGGAGCAGCCAGCGCACTTCCGGAACCCTCAGAAGTGGCGCAAAGCTGCAGGACTTCCGTCCACCCTGCGGGAAGCCGGCACTACCTCCAGTGTTGCTGGAGATAGGTAGTGGGTCTTCTCGGGGGGTGGGGGGAAATGTGGGGGCCCGAAAGCCTCGCGATCGACTGGTCGAGGCCTCACAATCGACCAGTCGATCGCAATCGACCAGTTGGTGACCACGGGTCTATATTATCCCTGATAGATGTCTGTCTAACCTGCTCTTAAATATCTCTAGTGATGGAGATTCTACAACCACCTTCATGGGGGAAGAGCAGAGCAGCAAACTCTTGTTCTCTTTGTTGTTCCACAATAATCTGCCTGGTTTTGATGCACTTTCCTTGTTGGCCAGGATGTAACACGTTCTGTTGAAGAACAACAGTTTACATTAGGTAATGTCTCTCTCCTGTCTGGTGATTTACACAGCATATAATACAAATGTATAAATATTATCTTATGATATTGGATACAGATGCTATCTGTAACATTAATGAATGCAGCAACTGACAAGCAAGGTTCCCTCTAAACTGCTTAATCAGCCCCACCCAATTAGGCAGCTCGGTCTGGTTAGAGCTGATTAAGCAGCTTGCGGGGCTGTGCGTCTGCACAGCTTAGAGGGAACCTGGCTCACAAGCATCTAATAAAGTCTAAACACTAAACGTATTCTTATAATCAAATACCTATTTTAGCAATACAGGCGACCCCTGCACTTATGACCTAATTGGTTCCTGGAGAACTGTCGTAAGTCAGGCCATTGTGAGTTGAACCCTTATTGCCCATAGGGGCAATGTTATGAATGGGGGTTCCGTTCCTGGCCCGCTTTGCCTCCTGGGAGTTGTAGTCTCCTGGAGCCAGCAGTGCGAACGGCACCCAGAGCCGGCCAGGGGCTGTGCTGAGCAGAAGGCAGCCCTGGGGCATGGTGCGAATGGTGCCCTGAGCCAGCCAGGGGCTGTGCCAGGTGGTAGGTGGCCCCGCGGCAGGGTGCGAATGGTGCCCAGAGCCGGCCAAGGGCTGTGTCAGGTGGTAGGCGGCTCTGCGGCATGGTGTGAACGGTGCCCAGAGCCAGCCAGGAGCTGTCTCAGGTGGTAGGCAGCCCCGCGACTCCCGGAGCAGGGCGGCCGTAAATGTGGGGGGTTGCGGGTCAGGCGGTTGTAAGTCAGGGGTCTCCTGTGCTAACATACAGGTGAACCAGACTCAAGAAAGAGCTCTGACTTAAAGTAATTGTGGATAGTTCTCTGAAAATGTCCACTCAATGTTCAGCAACAGTCAAAAGAGCTAACAGAAATGTTGGGAAGTATTAAGAAAGAGATAGATAATAAGACAGAAAATATCATATTGCCACTGTATAATTTTTCACAATGATACACTTACATCTTGAATACTGCACATAGATGTGGTCACCCCATCTCAAAAAAGATATATTGGAATTGGAAAGATTAATAAAAAGGCAACAGAATTATTAGGGGCATGGAAGAGCTTCCATATGAGGAGAGATTAATAAGAATGTGGCTTTTCAGTTTGGAAAAAGATGACTATGAGGGGATATGATAGAGGTCTGTAAAATCATGACTAGTGTGGAGAAAATAATCCAGTGTTATTTACTCCTCATAACACAAGAACTAGGGGTCACCAAATGAAATTAATGGCAGCAAAAATAAGTATTTCTTCACACAATGCACAACCTGTGGAACTCTGCCAGCAGAGTGGTGAAGACCAGGATTATAACAGGGTACAAAACAAGAAATAAAGAAATTCATGGAGAATAGGTCTGTCAATGACTGTTAGCCAGAATGGGCAGGGATGGTGTCTCTAGCTTCTGACAGAAGCTGAGAATGGGCAATGGGATGGATAAATGATTACTTGATTACCTGTTCTGTTCATTCCCTCTGAAGCACCTAGCATTGGCCACTGTCAGAAGACAGGATACTGGGCTAGATGGACCTCACCCAGCATGGCCTTTCTTATGTTGTTAACTATCCTGAATAATTGTGTATCTTTTATAAATTTTGCTATTTAACATTTCATCTCTTTTTCCAGATCATTTATGATCACATTGATCAACATAGGTCCCTATATAGATTTTTGGGGGACCCCAGTATTCATCTCTCATCATTGTGAAAACTGGCCATTTATTCTTACCCTGTGTTTCCTGTCTTTTAACCAGTTACTGATCCATGAGAGGACCATCCCTCTTATCTCATGATTGCTAAGTTTGTTAAGAGCATTTGGTGGGGTCTTTGTTAAAGGCTTTCTGGATACTGAAGGGTCAGTGCCATGAGCCCATCCCTTCTTCTGCAGCATGGCAAGTGGTTGGGCCAAAGTGTAGAATAAACACATACTCCACCCTTTAAAAGACTCTAGCAGTAGCCTTTGTACATTATGAACATAAGAATGGCTATACTGGGTCAGACCAACGGTCCATTCAGCCCAGTATCCTGTCTGCCAACAGTGGCCAATACCAGATGCCCCAGAGGGAGGGAACACAACAGGTAATCCTCACGTGATCTCTCCCCTGTCACCCACCTCCAGAGAAATAGAGTCTAGGGACACCATTCCTCCCCATCCTGGCTAATAGCCATTGATGGACCTAACCTCCATGAATCTATCTACCAAAGACCATTCCTCCCTGGGTTCCCCTCCCCCTTTTCATCCAATTTCTTCAGATCCCAATTCTTTTTTCTCATCATGCTGGGTTCCCCCAGTTTTAAGAAGCGTGACTCCTGCAGAGACTCGATGCCTGTTTCTGACAGGCACAGTTCCTGCATAAAATGTCTAGAGCTACGTCTAGACTGCAGGCTTCTTTCAGAAGAAGCTTTTCCGGAAGAGATCTTCCAAAAAAAAACTTCTTCCAAAAGAGAGCGTCCAGACTGCCAAAGCTCATCAAAAAAGCGATCTGCTTTTTCAAAAGATAGCATCCACGCTGAATAGATGCTATCTCACATTTAAGCTGTGATTGCAATGGATGGAGTGGCCACCAGGGCACCTGTGATTTTTCCTCTTTCCTCTTCTTTCAAAAGAACTCCCTCTTCCCCATCCACACACCCCTTCTTCTGACAGAGCTCTTTCAGAAAAAGGCTTCTTCCTTGTAGAAAGAGGTTTACCAATGTCGGAAAAAACTCTGTGTTCTTTCGATTTTTTTCTGAAAGAACACAACTGCAGTGTGGATGTAAGTGAAGTTTTTTCAGAAAAATGGCAGTTTTTCTGAAAAAAACTCTGTAGTGTAGACATAGCCTAGGTGAGGGCCATGTGGTGCAGAAATGCCCACACTGCCAAAACATGAGCACCAGAGCAAGAAAGGACCGGGAGATGAGGCTTAAAAACTTGCTCTAAAGAAATCTCTTCAGCTTCCGGAATCAAAGACTATTGTGTCTTTGGTACCGTGAACTCCATGTAAAAGGGCCAACTCATCTCCTACAAGGGACTCCCGTAGGTCCTGGCATTGTCCAGCGTGGCGGTGCTGGACAACATCCCATGCCATGCATTCACTGGTGCCGTCTACCTCCAGCACTGCAGAAAAGCAAAGACCGGCACTGACAAAAAGGGCAGAGTTGGCTCAGAAAATAAAATTCAGCTTCTTTGCACCACCCAGCACAGCTTCTCTCCTGCCACTGACCAAGATGGACATGCCACCCCCATTGGTGCTGATGGGTACTCTGGCACCAGCACAACCTTCTGAATCCTGCCATCTGCCGGTACCAAAACATACACTGGCACTGGAGGCAAAGGCAGGTTCCCAGAAAAAGATGGAGCTGTGGCACTGAACACAACAGCTGCTGGCACCTCCCCACTCTCTTGTAATTGTGGAGTCTAGCCTGCACCAGTGATCTTCAGAGAATATCTCTTTCTCACTTACACCTTTGTCCCTGGGCACCAGACATGGGAGCAGGTTCTCCTCTCAGCACTCATCTCCAATGGGCTCAGTAGCATTCTACTAGGCATCAACAATCACACCATTTGCCACAGTATCCTTGATTTACCCACCCTTGGCCATATCTATCCTAACAGTTCCAACTATGGGCAGTTATACCCATCCATCTCAGAGAGCTGGAAGGGACCTTCAGAAGTCATTGAGTCCTGCCCCTTGCCCTCATTGCAGGGCCAAGTACCACCCCTGACAAACTTGCCCCAGATCCCTAAATGGCCCCCCCCTCAAGGATTGAGCTCACAACCCTGGGTTTAGCAGGCCAATGCGCAAACCATTGAGCTATCCCACCCCCTCTACTGAGGCCCTACCCCCATGGTGGAGGGGAGGAAGTGGAGCAGCAGGCTGAGCATGCCCCTCCTGGGGAGGCGATGGGGCAGTGCGCCAAGCATGTCCCAGCCTCCCTGGAGCACTGGGGAGAGGCAGAGAAGTGGGGCAGCTCCCTACCCTCCACGAAGCACCGAGGAGGGGCAGAGAAGTGGGGCAGCACAATGAGCGCTCCCTAGCTTCTGTGGAACACCAGGGAGGGGCAGAGAGGTGAGGGGAGTTTACACACAGCGCAGCTCCCAGAGCACCGGGAAGGGGAGGAGGTGGGGCAGTGTGATGAACACGCTCCAACCTCCCCAAAGCACTGAGGAGGGGCAGAGAAGCAAGGGGAGCATGCGCACAGCACAGCTCCTGGAACACCATTGGAGGAGAGGTGGTCATGTGGTTCCAGCCTCCCCAGCCAGGAGCAAGGGGGAGGGCAGGTGCTGGGGGCAGCAATACTCCACCCCCAGAACACCTATAGAAGGCATTCTGGGGGCAGACTGTAAGCAGGGCTAGGCTGGCAGTTTGGGAAGGCAAAGCCTTCCCCTGCCTCCTCTACTTGATGCCCATGGTTCCAAACCTCAATGGCCACCCTAGGAACCCTGGAACCAATATTGCACCCATTCCTCACACCATCATCATTCATGAGACTCAACAGTGGTTACTCCAGCACTCATGGTAAGGCACTCTCCTGCCACTACTGCACAATCTTTCCTATCTTACTCTCCACACTCACCTTCTGCAAACGCTCAAGTGGATCCTGTGGACGAGGATGATGACATACCTCATTAGGACCCTGATAGCCAATCTCCGGTTCCTCAGTCTTCTTCATCCCTGTATGAAACTGTTTTCCCCCCTTCTTCCTCTCCCCCTGCAGATGATCTGAGATAATTTCGGGATCTATTAAAAAGGGTGGCATAATCCCAGGACATTGTGCTGCACGAGGGACAAGAGAAACAACACAAGTTACTTAAAATTCTGCAATCCACCACTTCCTCCAAAATAGCTTTACCAATCAATGAAGCCATCATGGAACTGTCAGAAATAATATGGGAGACACCGGCCTCTATTCCTCCCATTAATTGCAGGGCGGAGAGAAAATACTTTGTCCCAGCTAGGGGGCTGGATTTTTTTTCTCCCACTCCCAGCCTAATTCATTGGTGGTTGATGCTGTCCATCATCGCTGTCCATCCAAATTGACACCCCAAGACAAGGAGCACAAGCAGCTGGACATTTTTAGGAGGAAAGTATACTCCTCTGTCACTTTGCAATTCCTCATTTCTAACTATACTGCTCTGCTTGCCAACTACGACCATGTGAATTACACCAAACTCCAGGAGCTCTTAAATGATCTCCTTGAACAAAAAAGGCCGCAGCTCCAGTCTATAATGAAGGAGGGCAAATCAATAACATGAATGGCACTACAAGCATCAGTGGACATAGCAAACACGGCTACTAGAGCTGTGGTGACAACAATTGTTATGCACATCACATTGTGACTGCAGTCATCTGGCATCCTGCAGGAGCTACAGACAAAAGTAGAGAACCTTCCATTTGATGGAAAGCAACTCTTTGCTGCTAAAACGTACAAAATCCTTCACTTGATGAAGGACTTCCGCACAGCCATTCGAACATTAGGCATATACACTCCGCCTAATAAAAGAAGAAGGTACACTGCCTACCAGAGACCAAAACCGAGAGAGGCCTCCTACCACAGACAACAGCAGAGGCCATTCTATCACAGGTCTAAACAACGACCCAACAGGAGAAGAGCCCAGCACAACCAGTCATCTATCCCTCAGTCAGCTGCAGCAAAGCCTGAGGCCTTTTTAACACCAATGGGACCTCATTACTATGGATCAATGGGACCTCGAGATCATCAAAATGGGCTATATAATCTCCTTTACTTCTATGTCCCGTTCCCAACCTCTCTCCCCATTCCTCTTCAGGGACCCGTCTCATGAGTCCCTTCTACAAGAAGAGGTAAAAAAACTACTTAGCTTGGGGGCCATAGAGGCGGTCGCTCCTGAATTCCATAGAAGAGGGTTTTATTCCAACTATTTCCTTACTTCCAAAAAGACAGGGGGTTGGAGGCCCATTTTAAATCTCAGAAAGCTCAACAAGTTCATCCACAACCACAAATTCAGGTTGGTGACAATAGGAACAATTATACCACCACTAGATGAGGGCGACTAGTTCTCGGCCCTTGACCTTCAAGACGCATACTTCCACATAACTATTCACCCTGCTCACAGGAGGTTTCTCAGGTTTACATTAGGCAACAACCATTATCAGTATTGAGTCCTTCCCTTTGGACTGTCTAGAGCGTTTGTTCCAAGACTCTTGCTGTGGTGACTGCATTCGTCAGAAGGCAGGACATCATCATATTCCCCTACCTCAGCGATTGTTTAATCCAAGGTACTTCACAACAACAAACTCTAATCATGACAAACATGACCAGAGACATTTTCTCCCATTTAGGTCTAGGCCACATGGCAGCTACCACCTTCATGGTACATCTTATGAGAATACACATGTACTGCCTTACAAGCATGGCTGGCATCATTTTACATCCCCAATCAACACAGAGTAGCCAAATGACTTGCACTTCCACCATTAATGCTGACATCACTGCAATGGTGGACCTTTCCACACAATCTCCTTACTAGGGTGCCTTTTCATCGTCCAGACCCATCAAGGGTAATTACTATGGATGCATCTCTAACAGACTGGAGTTCCCACTGTGGACAGTCCAGGGCAGATGGTCACACTGAGAAGCAAGGGTTCACATCAATATACTGGAACTCAGGGTGATTCATAACACATGCCTGCATTTTCTCTCAGTTATCCAGGGCCAGACCATATGTGTCCTTATGGACAACACACCATGTATGTTCTACATTAATTGGCAGGGGGGTGCCTGATCGCGCTCACTATGTTCCAAGGCAATAAAGTTTTGGAACTGGTGTGAAGAATGATATCATGCCAATGGCAATGTACATACCAAGTCAGCAAAATACCATGCAGACAAATTGAGCAGACACTTCTCTGAACAGTATGAGTGAGAGGCTCAGCCTCAAGACCATATTACCTATATTTCATCACTGGTGATTCCCTGTGATAGATCTCTTTGTGACAGCATCTAATTGCAAGTGCCACCCGCTTTTGTTCCAGAATGGGTCTGGGCAAGAGCTCGGAAGGCGACGCCTTTACAATAACACGGATAGCTCTGCTCCTATATGAATTTCCACCAATTGTCCTGGTCTCCAGGGTGATCAACAATATTCACACAGACTGTGCAACGGTCATCTTAATAGTTCCTTATTGGCCAAGGTATCCATGATTTCCATACCTTCACTATTTCTCAATTGCCGAGCCCATTCCCTTTCCCATCATCTCCCACCTGCTGACCCAACATCACAGGCAAATTTGTCACCTGAACTCGTAAGTGCTCAAGCTTATTGCCTGGTTTCTCCATGGTTCCAAAATGAAGAACTCACCTGTTCTGAGAGTGTAAAGTAGATCCTCCATAACAGTAGCCATCCTTCAACAAGATACACCTACCAAAATAAATGAAGGGGACTTCAGGAATGGTGAAATCAATGTCAATTACAACCCAATACCACCCCAATACCTACCATGTTAGAGTACCTCATGGACATCAGCAATGAAGGTCTCTCTATCAGTTCCACAAGGGTTCATCTATCAACCATCACCATCTTCCATGATTTGGTGAATGAAGTCTCTGTGTTTGCCCATCCAATCACCAAGCATTTCCTGGCAGGTTTATGTAAGACACACCCCCACTTATGTCCACCCGTACTACCTTGGTATTTGAATCTGGTGTTGGGCACATTAACAAGACCTCCTTTCAAGCCATTGATGACTGTAGCCTTACAACACTTGCTCATGAAAATGGCCTTTATCATTGTGATAACATCCATGAGGCGGGTAGGTGAGATTGCAGTTCTCAAGCCAGACCTGCCATATACTTTTTTCACTAAGGATAAGGTTATCCTCAGGCTTCATCCAACATTTCTACCAAAAGTTCTCTTGGAATACCATATCAACGAACCCATTTATTTACCTACGTACTACCCTAAACCTCACAGTTCCCCCAAGGAAGTGATGTTACACACCTTGGATGCAAGACGAGCAGTTGCTTTCTATATAGACAGGACCAAGCAACGTAGAAGGTCAAACAGACATTTTATTTCTGTGTCCAGTCCCCAAAAGGGAACAGCCATCTCCGCACTACATATTGCAAAGTGGACAGTGAACTTTGGCCACATCAGCTACATTTCTACATTATGTGCCCCTCGCTGAAATTTGCAGGGTGGCCACATGGTCCTCATATCAGACATTTGCACAACATTATGCACTACAGCAAAGACCAATACCTACCATCTCTGTGGACGATGCCGTCCTTGCCTCCTCTCTTCTATAATTCCAAAGCCCACCTTTGCAAGCAGTGGGTACTGCTGTGTAGTCATCTGAGTGGAACACCTACAGGAACACCACTCGAAGGAGAAGTTACTCACCGTATGCAGTAACGATGGTTCTTAGAGATGTATGTCCCTGTGGGTGCTCTACTACCCTCCCTTCCTCTGCACTACTTCGGAGTCCATTATAAGATTTCCAGTAGAAAAGCAATGGAAGGCTCCTGCACTGCACACGCTGCCAATGGACAAAAACAGCATGAGACAGCAACTGTGTATGCATGATGCAGGATGGCACTGCTAGGCTAAAAATCTGCGATCACCAGTGCAAGGATGCACGGACACCTGAATGGAGCACCCACAGAGACACACATCTCAAAGAACCATTGTTGCTTCACAGAGTAACTTCTTCATAATGAACCCCTCATCCTCAGTCCTACCCCAGAACAATGATTTAAATGATTTAATTGAGTTAAGGACCTGAGCAACGCTGAGTAAATCTAGTGTATTCATATTGAAATCATGCTTTATGGATTTGAAGTAAAAGTTAGTCGGTATGGCATAATATGTCTTCCTGGTATCCCATTTCAAACTGGAGAGAGTTGTCATACCTCCCTGGATAGTTGGTGATGTAATTCAAAGTTTAGTTGACTAGCCTTGTTCCATCACAAGACCTTCCATAGAAAACCATCAGACACAACTGCAAGGCCATCAGAGGACTCTTACTGGTGCTCTGGGAATACTATTTATTAGGTCATGTCTACACTATGAGATAAGGTCAAATCTATTATGGTCAATTTCTGGTCACCCAGTTTTGCAAAATTGAAGATCCATGTCCTCACTGCGGGGAAGAATTCAATATAGTACAAAGTAGCATGTCCCCATTAGGGAGCCTTCCATCTACTCAGAGAGTGATGCACCATGGATAGCTTTGCATTCTGGGCTATGCTCCTGGTGCCCAGTGGGACCAAAACTGTGCAGTAGGTGGTTATAGGTTCATGTCATCAGCATCCCATAATGTACTCGTCTAGTTCCTCCCCCCTTGCTTGAGATCAATGGGAAGCAGACTTTTTCCACCCTTTTTTGCCCCGGTTGCCAGTGCAGATGCCATAACAGTGCGAGCATGGATTTCATTTTGCATCAAACCATTGTGATGCTGATGTCTGCCTTGATGCACCTAATGGCACAGTACTTCGAGAGCATATGCATGTCACTTCACCAGGAAAAGGACAAGGACAAATCTCAGGTTAGCATGGAGTCATAGAATCATATAGAATCATAGAATACTAGAACTGGAAGAGACCTCAAGAAGTCATCGAGTTCAGTCCCCTGCCCTCACGGCAGGACCAGGTACTGTCTAGATCAATGTTTCTCAACCTTTTTTATAAAGTACCCCTTTTTAAAAAAATTATAAGTTCCCCAGTACCTACAGTTTTCAGACACACACAATTTTTTTCTACCATTGCAACACATTTGTTTAAACAACTTAATCGTAGTCAGGTGGGCAATGAAATTTTGGGGTGTAAAAAGTACAAAAATAATAAAATGCTGTAAAACTTAAAACAAAAATTCAGTTTTCTCCAAATTTCAGTTGTGTTGATGTACCTCCCAGACTACTCTCAAGTACCCTTAAGGGTACTCGTACCACTGGTTGAGAAACACTGGTCTAGATCATCCCTGATAGATGTCTGTCCAATGTACTCTTAAATATCTCCAGTGATGGAGATTCCACAACCTCCCTAGGCAATTTATTCCAGTGTTTAACCACCTTGACAGACAAGAAGTTTTTCCTAATGTCCAATCTAAACCTCCCTTGCTGTAATGTAAGCCCATTTTTGTCCTATCATCAGAGGCCAAGGAGAACAATTTTTCTGCCTCCTTCTTGTAACACTCTTTTAGATACTTGAAAACTGCTATCACATCCCCTCTCAGTCTTCTCTTTTCCAAGCTAAACAAGCCCAATTCTTTCAGTCTTCCCTCATAGGTCATGTTTTCTAGACCTTTAGTCATTTTTGTTGCTCTTCTCTGGACCTTCTCAAATTTCTCCATATCTTTCTTGAAATGTGGTGCCCAGAACTGGACACAATACTCCAACTGAGGCCTAATCAGCACAGAGTAGAGTGGAAGAATGACTTCTCATGTCTTGCTCACAGCGCTCCTGTTAATGCATCCCAGAATCATGTTTGCTCTTTTTGCAGCAGTGTCACTCTGTTGACTCGTGTTTAACTTGTGGTCCAGTATGACCCTTAAATCCCTTTCAGCAGTACTTCTTTCTAGACAATCACTTCCCATTCTGTGTGTGTGAAACTGATTGTTCTTTCCTAAGTGGAGTACTTTACATTTGTGCTTATTAAACTTCATCCTGTTTACCTCAGACCATTTTTCCAATTTGTCCAGATCATTTTTAATTATGACCCTATCCTCCAAAGCACTTGCAACCCCTCCCATCTTGGTATCATCTGCAAATTTAATAATCATAATCTCTTTGCCATAATCTAAATTGTTGATGAAGAAATTGAATACAACTGGTCCCAAAACAGACCCCTGCGGGACCCCACTTGTTATGTCCTTCCAGAATGATTATGAACTGTTAATAACTACTCTCTGAGAATAGTTATCCAGCCAGTTATGCATCCACCTTATAGTAGCCCCATCTAGGTTGTATTTTCCTAGTTTATTGATAAGAAGGTCATGCGAGACCATGTCAAATGCCTTACTAAAGTCTAGGTATACCAAGTCCACCACTTCTCCCTTATCCACAAGTCTTGATATCCTATCAAAGAAAGCTATCAGATTGGTTTTACATGATTTGTTCTTTACAAATCCATGCTGGCTGTTACCTATCACCTTATCTTCCAGATTTTTGCAGATGAATTCCTTAATTACTTGCTCCATTATCTTCCCTGGCACAGAAGTTACACTGACTGGTCTGTAGTTTCCTGGGTTGTTCTTATTTCCCTTTTTATAGATGGGCACTATATTTGCTTTTTTCCAGTCTTCTGGACTCTCTCCCAACTTCCATGATTTTTCAAGGATGATAGCTAAAGGCTCAGATACCTCTTCTATCAGCTCCTTGAATATTCTAGGATGCATTTCATCAGGCCATGGTGAATTGAAGACATCTAAACTTTTCTAAGTAATTTTAAACTTGTTCTTTTTTTTATTTTAACTTCTAAACCTACCCCATTTCCACTAGCATTCACTATGATAGGCATCCCATCACCATCAAACTTGGTGAAAACCAAAACAAAGAAGTCATTAAGCACCTCTGCCATTTCCAAGTTTCCTGTTATTGTTTCTCCTTCTGCACTGAGCAATGGGCCTACCCTGTCCTTGGTCTTCCTCTTGCTTCTAATATATATGTAGAATTTTTTTTTGTTACCCTTTTTGTCTCGAGCTAGATTGAGCTCGTTTAGTGCCTTTGCCTATCTAATCTTGCCCTGGCATACCCGTTTTGTTTGCTTATATTCATCCTTTGTAATTAGACCTAGTTTCCACTTTTTATACAACTCCTTTTTGATTTTTAGATCATATAAGTTCTCCTGGTTGATCCAAGGTGGTTTCCTGCCATACTTTCTATCTTTCCTATGCAGTGGAATAGTTTGCTTTTGGGGCCTTAATAATGTCCCTTTAACAAACTGTCAACTCTCTTCAGTTGTTTTTCGTCTTCGTCTTGCTTCCCATGGGACCTTGCCTACCAGCTCTCCGAGTTTACTAAAATCTGCCTTCCTGAAATCCTTTGTCTATATTTTGTTTTCTCCCTTCTACCATTCCTTAGAATCATGAACTCTATGATTTCACTCCAGCTGCCTTCCACTTTCAAATTTTCAACCAGTTCTTCCTTATTTGTTAAAATCAAATCAAGAACAGCTTCTCCCAAGTAGCTTTCTGAACCTTCTGAAATAAAAAATTGTCTCAAATGCAGTCCAAGAACTTATTGGATAATCTTTGTCCTGCTGTGTTAATTTCCCAACAGATGTCTGGATAGTTGAAATCCTCCATCACCACCAAATCCTGCACTTTGGATGATTTTGTTAGTTGTTTAAAAAAAGCCTCATCCACTTCTTCTGCCTGGGTAGGTGATCTGTAATAGACCCCTAGCATGATATCACCCTTGTTTTTTACCCATTTTAACCTAACCCAGAGACTCTCAACAAGTCTGTCTCCTGTATCTATCTCTACCTCAGGCCAAGTGTACACATTTTTAATATATAAGGCAACACCTCTTCCCTTTTTTCCCTGACTATTCTCCTGAGCAAGCTGAACCCGTTTATACTAATATTCGAATTATAGGATATGTCTACACTTGCACCCTCTTTTGAGAGAGGGATGCAAATGAAGACATTCAAAATTTCAAATGAAGATGGGATTTAAATATTCCACGCTTCATTTGTATATTCGCGTTATGGCGCTATTTTGAAATAGCGCTATTTCGAAATAACAGATGCTGTTAAGATGCGGTTATTTCAAGAGAAAACCCTTCTCTCGAAATAACCTTTATTCCTCATACAATGAGGTTTACCAGTTATTTCGAGAGAAGGGTTTTCTCTCAAAATAACCGTGTCTTAACAGCGTCTGTTATTTCAAAACAGCGCTCTTTCGAAATAGCGCCATAACGCGAATATGCAAATGAAGTGCGGGATTTTTAAATCCCAGCTTCATTTGAAATTTTGAATGTCTTCATTTGCATCCCTCTCTCGAAAGAGGGTGCAGTGTAGACATACCCATATATATTATCCCATCAAGTCTCTGTGATACCAACTGTCATAACTGTGTTTATTTATTAGCACTTCAAGATCTTCCTGCTTATTCCCCATACTTCTTACATTTGTATATATGCATCTAAGATACTGATTTGATTTTGCCTTGTCCCTCCTTTATCTCTGCTATTATAGCCCACGCTCCCTCCCATTTCTGAGCCATCTCCCAGATCTTCATGTTTTTCACTTACCTGTGGGCTTTGATCACCTCCATAGAACCTAGTTTAAAGCCCTCTCACTAGGTTAGCCAGTGTGTGTCCAAATACTCTCTTCCCCTTCCTCGAAAGGTGAACCCCTATCCCTACTTAGCAGTCCTTCTTCATGGAACAGCATCCCATGGTCAAGGAAGCCAAAACCCTCCTGGTGGCACCATCTTCTCAGCCAGGCATTCACCTCCAGGATGAACTTGTCTCTGCCTGGATCTCTACCTTTGACAGGAAGGACTGAAGAGAATACCACCTGTGCTCCAGACTCTTTCACTGGTATTCCCAGAGTCCTGTAGTCACTCTTGATCTGCTCAAGGTTGCACCTTGCAGTATCATTTGGGCCCACATGGATGAGTAGCATGGGGTAGTAGTCAGAGGGCTGGATAAGCCTCAACAATGCCTCTGTAACATCTCGGGCCCCCAGCAGGCATCATACCTCCTGAGATGACATGTCAGGGTGACAGGTGGGTGCCTCCATCCCTCTCAGAAGAGAGTCTCCAACCACCTCTACCCTACATTTTCTTCTTGCAGTGGTGGCTGCAGACCTCCTAGCCTTAGGGGTACAAGGCTTCTCCTCTTCTGCTTTAGGGGGTGATTCCTTATCTCCCATATCCAGAACAGTGTAATGGTTCTCCAGAATCACGGTGGGAGGGTTGAGAGCAGGGGTCGAGCACTGCCTGCTGCCAGAAGTGCTCAGCTGCCAGTGTCTCCTCCTCCACCAGTGGTGTGTCAGCAGTCGTTTGTAATAGGATAGCTTCCTCAGCCTCAGCGGTCTCCACATGAATACTCAAGGAATTCCTCATGGATTTAGATGCTCCTCAGCCTAGCCCCGTCCTCCTGTAGCTCTCCCACCTGCTTCCTGAGAGATTCTACCAGCAAGCACCTTTCACATTTGATGGTCTCCCTTGTCTGGATTTCAGTAAGTGGGAATTGCAAGCTACAGTCGCTGCAAAACCACACCAGGATCTGGGTAAAGGCATCCCTGGTCAGGTAGTCTGTCTGACTATAGGTGCAGGTGGAGGAGACAGAAGCAGTGCTGGCACAGGTGTTGCAGGTCTTCCTAACCACATTAGGACTCCCTCTGTCAAACTCCCTCTCAAACTCCCCTGTCTGCAGCCCCATGTCTTCTTCACTCTCCTGGTCGCTCTGCCTCGGGCTTTTAAAGCCTGCTCACCTAGGTCGCTGTTCATGCAAGCCCTTGTGCTGATGCAAGCGCATCTACCAGTCAACAGTTCTGTACCTAAGAAACTGAAAGAAGTAATGGTGCCTCAGTTGTTACCAGGCACCAGGACAGGCATGTAGGAACTAGTCCGGTAAATCTTATTGTGTGTTTTTCATCTGGCCAATCAGGTCATATAAGAAACTATTGCCTGCTCATAGAGTGTGCCTAATTGGGCTGCTACTATAGCCAAGTCGGTGACTTGGGATGTTTTATCAGCAGGGGATTTACTGCAGCCTCTTAATCCCTAGTCTACGCTGGGAGTTTAGGTCGAATTTAGATGCATTAGGTAAAATTTCTAAATGAGTCCACAACTCCAAACCTGTTCTGTCAACTTTAAGGGCCATTAACGTTGATTTTGGTACTCCTGCTTTTCACAAGTAATGCTACATTTGATCATGCATGTGCAGACACAGTGCTGTGAAAGTCGATGTTCTTGGTCTCTGGGAGGCGTCCCACAGTGCCCTGCTGTGGCCGCTCTGTCCAGGACTTTCAACTTAGCTGCTCTTCAGGTACACATGAAAAGCCCTAGGAAATTTGAATTTCATTTCCTGTGTAGCCAGCATGGCGAGCAGACCTCAGAGCGTGCAGCTCACCTGAGCAGCACACCTGACCATGAATGCACAGAGTTGCAAACGAGTACCAGCATCAAATGTGCAGGAGGTCCTGGACCTCATTGCTGTGTGAGGGGAAGAATCTGCTCTCTCAGAATTACGAACCAGCAAAAAAAAAAAATGCAGATATCTATGCCAAGATTGCAAAGGGCATGCAGGAGAAAAGATATGCCAGGGATGCCAAGCAGTGCCACGTGAAAATTAAGGAGCTGAGGCAGCTGTACCAGAAGACAAAGGAGGCAAACAGATGGTCTGGATCATCGCCACATACATGCTGCTTCTATGAGCAGCTGCATCCTAGGGGGGACCCAACCAGTTTCCCTAACCAGTCCGTGGATTCCTTCCAAGATTCTCCTCTAGCAGTCTTGGGCAGCAGCATAGAGGACAGTGTGGATAAGGAAGAGGAAAAGGAGGAGAATGGTCATCAGGTGAGCAGAGCATTCAACCTCACTGACAGCCAGGACCTTTTCATGGCTTTAGAGACAATCCTCTCCTTCCAGGACATCTCACAACCAGGCCATGATGACGGAAAGGGCACTTCTGGTGAGTTCATGTTTTTTATCATACTACAAGTGGGTTAAGACCATTGGTTGTGATATGTGGTGGCCATTGTACCTATACAGCAGAGGGCCCCCGGAACAGCTTGTTAACATGTCTGACAGAGTGGGAATTCTCTCTGCACATCTCCGAAAATCTCTCATAGAGGAACTCTTTCATCTTTCTCACAAGGTTTCTGGGGAGGCCTACCTTATTCCATCATCCATGTAGCATACCTTTCCATGCCAAGCCAGCAGTAAGTGGTCTGGTATCACCACAGCACAAAGCATTACAGTATAAGGTGTAGGTTCCTGTCCACATTCAGTCAGCATCAGCTCCTTTTCACTCTGTGTGATTCGGAGAAGACTGATATAATGCCTGGCAACCTGGATGAACCAGAGGAAGCTATTAACTGATGCCTCAGCAGTAAACCTCCATTTGCTTATCCCCACTGAATAATGGCTTGAGCCCCTGCTATGCCTCCATACCCAGCCCAGACACCTTTTCCCCCCTCACATACTCTTGTAGGAAGGGAAAGTTGCACTCTCCCGGCAAACAGGGAGTGCCGAACACACAATCCTTCTTGTTAGTGGAGGAATTGGATTAGTTCTCATTGGTTCTTCCAGTAGATGGCCTCTGTAAGCAGCTTTTACAGCTCAACCGTCTATTCTTTTCTTCCAAAAGGACACCTTCTTTGGGCAGGGTGCTCTAAGGCAATGGGACTTACAGCAAGGACCATCAAATACCCAGTCCCCCGCATTACAGAGGTTTAACTTTTTGGACATTTGTCTGCATAACAGTAGCATACTGTTCTAGAGTAGGATTTCTTTATACCTGCTTGGAGCTGTGAGATATGTGATCCCAATGTCTGTTTGAAAGCTTTTCCTAGTGATGGGGAATAGCTTTATGAGGATGTAGAAGCAGCAATTGGGCTTGGTATTTTCAGGAGGCATTTTGGGGGGCATCGGTAGAGCAGTAATTAGTGATCACACAGCATTTAAGATGTTTGTATAAGCAGAATAGTCCTGCAATTGTGGGGAACTTTATTGGCTTATACATTACTCGAGTGAATAGTAAAAAAGTCAGTTCTTGCTCCCATTTCCTTTACCCAGAGTCCTGCCTGACCTTGAGAGCTCCTTTTCCATTCTTCTGTATGGCAGAGTTCTCGTAACCCCAACAACAGTGGACCCAGGATTCCTGGGGTGGCTTAGTCTCCAACCTTGTTCTTACTTAGGGCAAGAGCTAGAGTGTCCTCTTTCTGGGGTGCTCTCTCTGCACTGGGCACTTCCCTGAGCCACGGCTCATTATATACAGTTCAAAGCAAATAAAAATTATTAAACAGCAAACAATTTTAAAGCAAGGGAAAAAATGGGAAAGGTTGAAGGAAGACATGTTACTCTACTCTGTGGCACAGGGACATCACAAACAGCCATCTCTGGAATGTCAGGACAGTTTATAGTCTGCTCTTGACATGTCCCAGGACTTTTTCTCAGGCTCGGGCTGCACTGCAGGGGTTGCAGGTCAGACATTTGCTCTGGCAGTGGCCACACGCATTCAGGCTTTAGGTGGCAGGTGTTTTTCTTCCCAGTGTCAGCCTCCCACCCTGCATACCAATCAGAGTTATGATCCCACTCCAAGTCTGGGCCACAAGGCCTCTTGGCTTGTAGCATCTCCTTGTGTTGGGCCGTCCGCCCAGGATCCCATGTTGCTTTATCTCAGCACTGTTGCTGCTCTACCTCCAGCCTCCTAAGATGCTTCTCTGGCCCCTCTGGCTCTGGTTACTACAGTTCTCCTCTCAGCACAGCCCTGCTCTCTGGGCTGCTTCTGGAGCTCTGCTCCCATCACATTGACCTGCTTCATGGGCTGCTTCTCTGGGGTTTTTTTTGCTTTTTTTTTTTTTTTGCTGGAGCTCTACTCCCACCACAGATTTGCTTCCTGGGCAGCTTCTCTTGTCCTCTGGCTAGCACAGCTCTGCTGAGCTTAGCTTGGGCCCCTGCTCTCTCCTTATCTCAGCCTCATTCTGTCTGACAAGCAATTCCAACTCACAGAGAGGTCAGGAACCCCAGCCTCCTGATTTCCCAATTCGTCTGCCCACCCTGTCAGTCAAGCTGACCTGGAGCATTGGCTTCTCCTCATTGACCTTGGGAACTGTCAATCTCAGGTCCTAATTACCCATCAACTCTTCCTCTTTCTTTTGGTACTGGGAGCTAGCCAACCAAAAACAAAACAAAACAAACAAACAAACAAAAAACAACAACCCTACTGAGGGCATGTCTACACTATGAAGTAAGGTCAAATCTAACAAAGTCAGTTTCTTACCACCTGATTTTGAGAAGTTGAAGGTCTGTGTCCTCACTGTGGGGAACAATCGACTGTTGTGTGAAATAGTGCATCCCCATTAGGGACCCTGCCATCAACTCAGAGAGCAATGTATCCTGGATAGTTTTGCAGTCTGAGATATGCTTTTGGTGGCTGCTGGGACCAAAACTGGGCAGTGATGGTTAGGGACTCATGTCACCAGCATCCCATAATGCACTCCTCTAGTCTCTCCTCCCTCACATAAGATAAAGGGGAAGCAGTGTGCTTGCATCTTTTTGTGCCCTGGTCACCTGCGTAGATGCCAGAGTACTACGAGCATGGAGTCTAGGTTGCAGCAAACTATACTCATGCTCATGTGTGTCATGGCACACCTCATGGCACAGTACTTGGAGAGTGTATGCATGGGGTTCCACCTGGAAGAGGACGAGGACAAAGCTTGGCATGGCATAAAGGTGTTGCTCATGTAAGGTCTGGTGCCCATGCTAGCGCACCCATCAGTCAACCCTTTGGACACAGTGCAATACCAATTCTGGCATCATGGGACAAGCTCAGACTGGTGGGACCCCATCATGATGCAGAGATGGAATGATCATTACTGGATGAAGAACTTCCACATGTGCAAGGCCATGTTCCTGAAACTGTACTAATGGTTTTTCCCTGTGTTCAGCACCAGGACAGCTGCATGAGACCCACTCTGACCATGGAGAAGCATGTGGCAATTGCCCTATGGAACCTTGCCACGCCAGACAGCTACTGATCAGTTGGGAATCAATTCAGAGTGAAGAAATCTACAGTGGGGGTTGTTGTCATACAAGTAGCCCTGGCTATCAATACCCTTCTGCTAAGGAGGGTTGTGACTTCTGGAAACGTGGATACCATAGTGGATGGCTTTGCTGCGATGGGCTTCCCTAATTGCTCTGGGACCATAAACGAAATACATATCCCCTTCCTGGCCCGCAACCACTGTGCCTTAGAGTACATCAACTGGAAGGAGTACTTCTTCATGGTACTGCAGGCACTTGTGGATCACAAGGGTCATTTCACTGACATCCGGATGGTCGGGAAAGGTGCATGATGCCTGCATCTTTTGGAACTTCTGCCTCTTCCAAAAGATGCACACCAGAACTTTTTTCCCTGACAGGAAAATCACAATCAGAGAGGTGGAAATTCCCATTGTGATCCTGGCTGCTCATGAAGTCCTACATAGGCAGCCTGGACCCCAGCAAGAAGGAGTTCAATAACAGGCTGAGCAGGTACAGAATGATGGTGAAATGCACATTTGGACATTAAAGGGTAGGTTTAGGAGTCTCCTGATGCATTCACTGAGGTCCAATTGGAACATTCCCTTTGTGGTGTCCGCTTATTGTGTGCTACATAACCTGTACGAGAACGAGGGAGAAATTTATCTTGCAGGATGGGGGGTTGAGGCAGAACATCTAGCCAGAGACTTGAACTGCTGGACATCAGTGCGATAAAGAGAGCATAGCGCAGGGCAGTGCAAATCAGAGATGCCTTGAAGGACAGTTTTGTGCAAGGGCAGTTTTGAGACTCTTCCCTGTGGCTCTCCACAAGTTATCCCTGCATTCCCTTTATTTACTTTTAATTCCCCACCCCACCCCAGCAGGTGAAGCAATAAAGAGACCATCAAAGAACCGGAGCTTTTATTTGGGGGAAACAGCAAGGGAAGGAATGAACTGGGAAACCAAAAGAGACGGGGGGCTCAGGAATGCGGGTGGAACTGCTTTCTGCTCCCTGAGGCCCTGGAGGGTCTGGCTGCCCTTGATGTCCCACCGCTTCCTGGGGCCCTGGCAGCCTCTGGGGACCCTGGGAGTGGCAGCCATGGGGCTGGAGGAGGAGGAGGGACCAAGGATGTCATTGGGGCAGCGGGGTTCTGGGAGGTGGCCCTCTTCATGCATCCCAGCAGACATTCCATAACAGCGGTCAGGGAAGCAAACATGGTTTCTGTCTGTCTGGCCTGCTGCTCAGCAGTCCAATCTAGGCATTCAGCCCACACCTCCTCCATGAGGAAGTTTGTGCAGCCCATCTGTTTGTGGAACATCTCCTCCCTTGTCCGCTTTTGCCTGTGGATCTGCACCAGGTGGGTAGATGCTGGGAAAGGGAAGTTCATCATACGCCAAAGGTCTCTGTAAAGACAATGGAGATGTGTTCTGTGCAAGGATAAATGTTTGCTTTAAAGCAGGCACTTTACAGCAGGTGCCCAGACTTTTTAGGGAAGCATCAGGACACACTCAGTCCAGAAGCAGCCAGACATGGTAAAGGACCAGCAAGGGCAGGAGCCTGCAGGTAGGTGAGAAGGGGAGAGGGGGGGAGATGAGGGAGGTGGCTTCCCAGGCTCACTGTTCCTTTTCCTGCCCATGGGGGCATGTGTTTCAACTTTATGGAGAGTGAAGAATTCCTCAAGTTTCTGTAACAGTTTCATAGTTATCCTCCTATTCCTGAATTAACTGAAAACTATTTTAAAAATCAAGTGCTCCAGCAATAGATATTGTCAGAAATAATATGTTTTGATGTCATCCTTTTGCTGGCCCCCACTGCCTGCAGATACAGAGTGAAACACTGTTTAAACCTTCTCCAATCTTCCTCATTTCCAGAGAGTTCCAGTTCTAGTGGGGCTTTTAACTGCCTGATTTCTTTCCCAAAGGACATTTTCTTAGCTTGTTTTACGCCTTGTACCATTTGATGTTCAGTGATCAACAGTCAGAATCATAGAATACTAGAACTGGAAAAGACCTCAAGAGATCATCACGGCCGGTCCACTGCCCTTATGGCAGGACGAAGCACTGTCTAGATCATCCCTGATAACATGGGCAGTCGGTGAAGGCAGAGCTGGCGGAGGCAAGCCCCCAGCCCTGCCCATTCTGCTAAGTCCCACTCCTTCCCTGCCCCCCATGCACGTGCTTCCCCTTCCAACCACGGACAGGCGCATGCTCACCACAGCCTCACCAGCCACAGAGGAAGGCACACCACACTGCATGGCCCAGCTGAGCCCAGCACAGGAAGAGGGAGGAAGTAGGACATACTGTGCCACACAATGTGGCCCCAGCCTTCCCAGCCCTGGAAGACTGGGGGAAGAAGGAGTGTGCGCCGCACAGCCCAGCATGGCCCAGCCTCTTCAGCCCTGAGTAGGGCAGAGGGCACACGGTGCCCTCAAGCACCAGGGGAGGGAAGAAGGCATGCTGCGCTGCCCAGCCTCTCCAGCAATGGGAGAGCAGATGCTGGGGCAGCAACACTCTGCCCCCAGAACGCCTACAGCGGGTGTTCTGGGGGTGGAGTGTGGGCAGGGCCATACCTGGCAGTTTGGGAAGACAGAGCCTTCCCCCTCCTTACATACCAAACACCCATGCCTGATAGATATCTATCCAACCTGCCTTTAATATCTCCAGTGATGGAGATTCCACAACCTCCCTAGGCAATTTATTCCAGTGTTTAACCACCCTGACAGGCAGGAAGTTTTTCCTAATGTCCAATCTAAACCTCCCTTGCTGTAATTTAAGCCCATTGCTTCTTGTCCTATCATCAGAGGTCAAGGAGAACAATTTTTCTCCCTCCTCCTCCTTTTAACACCCTTTTAGATACATGAAAATGCTATCATGTCCCCTGTCAGTCTTCTCTTTTCTAAACTAAACAAGCTCAATTCTTTCAGTCTTCATCCCTCATAGGTCATGTTTTCTAGACCTTTAATCATTTTTGTTGCTCTTCTCTAGACCTTCTCCAATTTCTCCACATCTGTCTTGAAATGTGGTGCCCAGAACTGGACACAGTACTCCAATTGAGGCCTAATGGGTTCAGAGTAGAGCAGAAGAATTACTTCTCGAGTCTTGCTCACAACACTCCTGTTAATGCATCCCAGAATCATGTTTGCTTGTTTTTGCAACAGTGTCACACTATTGATTCATATTTAGACTGTGGTCCACTATGACCGCTAGATCCCTTTCTGCAGTACTCCTTCCTATTCTGTAAGTGTGAAACTGATTGTTCCTTCCTAAGTGGAGTACTTTGCATTTGTCCTTATTAAACGTCATCCTATTTACCTCAGACCATTTCTCCACTTTGTCCAGATCATTCTGAATTTTGACCCTATCCTCCAAAACACACGCAACTCCTCCCAGCTTGGTGTCATCTGCAAACTTAATAAGCATACTCTCTATGCCAGTGTTTCTCAACTAGTGGTACAAGTACCCTTACAGGTACTTGAGAGAAATCTGGGGGGTACATCAACACAACTGAAATTTGAAGAAAACTGAATTTTTGTTTTAAGTTTTACAGCGTTTTATTATTTTTGTACTTTTTACACCCCAAAATTTCATCACCCGCTTAGCTACGATTAAGTTGTTTAAACAAATGTGTTGTAATGGTAGAAAAAATTTTGTGTATCTGAAAACTGTAGGTACTGAGGGTAGTTATAATTTTTTTTGGGGGGGAAAAGGGGTACTTTATAAAAAAAGGTTGCGAAACTGCTCTATGCCAATAGCTAAATTGTTCTTAAGGTGCTTGTAAGAACTAATTTCAACTGCCCGTGTATAACAAGAGCATTACAGCATTACAGTCCCAGATTCTTTATCTGGGAAGCTCAGCCCTTAAAAGTACAGTCCCTTAGTACAAGTTGAACCTCTCTAGTCCAGCACTCTCTGGTCTAGCAACATCTGTAGTCCAACATGATTTTGGTTAGCTGGATGTCCAATTTTGTATGGCCAAGTTTCCTGTAGACCCATAACATTTGTTTATAGCCACCAGTGTTCTGTGCTGTTATTTACTCCTAAATGTCTTCTAAGAACCCAGTAAGCAGTGGAAATGTTGGTAATACTGCTAGACAATATTGCCCTCCTGTGGCTTGGCAAATTCTCTGGTTTGGCACCAGTCAGGTCCCAAGGATGCCAGACTAGAGAGGTTCAACCTGTACCACAGATGAGGAGGCGGAAAATGCTGTGGCAGGATGGCAAGAGTCAGTGACCTATGGCAAGGGTTACTGTGGAACTCAGAACAGTATCTCTTTTAACTGGATTCGCTTTTTATCTGAGGTCTGGCCAGGCCAGAGAGGAAAGAGTGACTTCAATGGTTCAAAGTCTCAGGGAGGTAGCTGTGTTAGTCTGTATCTGCAAAAACAACAAGGAGTCTGTGGCACCTTAGAGACTTAACAGATTTATTAGGGCAAAAATCTTATGATGTTGTTGTTTCAATAGTTCAGAAATTAAATAGCTGAATTTCCCTTCCAGTCCCTGTGCTGGAAAAAGCTCCTTCAGCTCACTGAAAGGTGGGGCTGGTTTGTTTGTTTGTTTGTTTGTTTGTTTGGGTTTTTTTGCTTTTTCAAGCAGCAACTTCTTTCCTATGCTCCTCTCCTTTTTAATATATTTGCATAATTCTTGTGGAATAGATTGAACCCTAGAGGCAGTAGAGTTACACTGCAACCCAGACTACCAGAGACTGGGTTCTAGCCTCACTTGGGAAAGCTTTCAGTTTGAGATAGAGTTATGTGTACGGGGGATGGCAGAATGTTACCTGGATTTTATTACACATCTGGGCAAATGATTGAGCCACTTGCTTGACACTGATTGTACAGTACATTTGTTTACTCAAAATTCTGATTAAGGGAAAGGAATCTGGCAATATATAACTTTGTGAGTCTCTGTATCCCTTCAGAACTTCCATCAGAGAAAAGGGCTTGGAGGGAGAGAGACATTTCCAGCTGCCTATCAAAAACCTATTATTAGCCATAGATGATGAGACTTTAATTAGAGCTTTGAATGTGATTGGAGGCCAAGAATGTTTGTTACCCAAAATGTTTTGGCTTTTTTATTGTTTTTCCCTCAACAGGAAATACAGAAGAGGAGGAAGGCAGTATTAACAACTTACATTTCTAGAGTGTCTTTCATGCTTCAGGGTCCCTGAGTATAGATAGATAACATTACCTGAAGAAATATAGCCACATGTGGCGTTGAACGTGGTAGTTGTTTAACCACACATCAACTCTACACATAATTTGTTAAGCCATAGAGTGAAAAAGAATCCCATCTCCAGTTGAAACAGAAACAGAGAAGCAAATGTAGTTAACTTGGAATTTGACTAGGACAGTGGAATTGACACCTTTACATTTATGTGGGTTCCATGGGATGTTTGAGGCATTCAGGTGGCATAGGATTAGCATGTAACCAGTGATTTGTTTAGAAGTCCATCTTCTGAATTTTTAGCAGCACTTCCCAAAACTTATGCTTTCTTAGCTTGCGATCCATAGTATTAAACAGGAAAAGATTTAGAATTTGTATAGTTTTATATTTAATTAGGTATTTTTTGAAAAGTACCTAGAAGTAAAGACTTTTGCCCATATCCCAAGTTTTGGCTGAACTATTCTTAGCACAGCGCACAAGAAGGTGGTGCAAAGACAACTTTAAGCCATCTTTGCATCATCCTGCAGCTATCTGACTGCCAGCACATAGTCCCCAGTGTAAACTAGAATAGCATCAGGACTGCTGTGTTTTTACACTGGCCGACAGTGCTTCACAGGGGCTAGTCCAGCTGCAGAAAATAACCAAGTTATAAGGATGCACTAGCTAGGTCCCCTTTATCTCCCTTTTTCCCAGCTACAACCCTTGCTCAGGGATCCAAAAGGAATGCTGTAGGAGCTACTATAGTATCTGTATGCCAACTAAGGATTTTTCTATCCTTAAGTGGGAAAAGTTTAAGTAGCTTTTAGGAATCCTTTGCATTGACAGAGTGGCACAAAACAGCTTTAATGGACTGGAGGATCTGGCCCCAAATTGTGTGTGTGTGTGAGTATGCATGCACATGTGTGCACAATTTGTGTGGTGTCAGTGATCTTCTCTCAGCTGCCTTAAGGATCAGTTTGTTGCCTGTCTAGGATCTTAAGCTTGCTTCTGAATAAAATAATCTGTGTGTATTTAATGGAGAAAATGGTGATTAAAATTCACACCCCCACAGCCCCAACATCCATGAATTACATACAGCAACAGACTAGGGAAAACATTCCAATTACTCTATGCACTAATGTATCCTGTTTGTATCTTTGCAATATGTAGATGGCAGTGTCTGCTACAGCACAGAATATATTTGGTATCTAATTGTCACATAGATACCCACGTGACAGAAGAGTTAGAAATAAGACAGATAGATATTTCTTTTTCTGTGTCTATGAATTTGTGTATGAATGTACTTGACAGTTAGTCCTTGTGGATTTGTATGTGCGTGCATGCACATGTAAGCATGTCTGCACAGAGTTTACTTCATTCACTGCTGCAGTAACTCATTATTAAGAAATACCTTTAGTCATTATGTTGCACATACATAAGGGATAAGAGTGTTGTGTTTGGCAGGGGTAGTGGTTTGTTTGTTTCACTGGGAAAATCTAGATCAAATTCTTAAAGTATTATTTATGCAAAAACTGTGAATGTTCCCAGCTTGCAAATGAAGTAAAATCTTTACTGTTTACAATAAAACAGCTGCTGTGAGCTTTTTTGTGAGCCTCAGACACCTTAGTTCTTCTGTACTCAGCCTTACATCATAGCAGCTGCAATAATAAGAGGCTGAAAGAGGTCAAAAGAAGGCAGTTCAACTATACCACACCTTTGTTTAAGAGTGTTTAGATGGTAAAATATCTTCATTGCTGATTTTTTTAGCCTGACTAGACTCCACATAGAAGCTGAGTCTTCAAATCTATCTTGCCAAAATCACTCCAACACCAGCAATCTTAAAGACAATCAGGACACGGACTCTTTATACATTTTCCCTAGAAATATTCTTTTGATCCAGTTTATGTTCCAAGATTTTTCAAAGCTAAAGATAATTTTGATAACATAATTTTGCACTATTGGCTTTTTAAAGGTATATACAAATCCTAATTTGCATGGCAGAAATTTTCTAATTTACATTAACTGAGATACCCTTTTGAAATTATTTAACTTTGTGAATTTGCAAGTACATGATGGAAAAATATTTTTTTTAAAAAAACAGAACAGCTGTACAATGGATCTTTTTGAAAACTGTAATTTCTTTGTTATTATTTATGATACTTCATAGTGTACTAATAAATATCCTGGAATGTATTTTGTCAAGATAACAAAGTCTTAACAACATGAGAGGTGGGTACTGCACTCAACTCTTCAATCTTTGCTGAGAAGAGAGAGACTGTCATTTTTATGCTTTTATGTTTATAAAGCATGTGGGCTAAGGTTCTGTTTTGTATTTATATTGTACAAAAGTATGAAAGGAAAAATAACAGTCATAAGTCAATTTAAGAACTTTTTAATAGGTTTGTAATTAAATGTCCTTGAACAGTTGCTGAAGATGTGTGTGGATCAGCACATAAGTGAAAGTGTACTCATTACTATTTTATCACACTATCCAGAAATTTAGTAAAATTTGTTTTTTTACTTTAAGAATGAAAATTCGGAAATAGAACTAAGAAAGAATTTAGACTGGTAAGGCTGCAAAGTCCTTGTCCAAACTTACAGTGTCTTTTCTGTACCCGAGGGGAAGTGTGGCAGTATTTTATTAGGTTAAAATTACCTAGATCCATGGTGGTCACATGCAGAATAATATCTATAAAACTGTTTAGTTCCTGAGTACCAAATAGAGCCTGAGAAACTGCAAGCTTTTCTAGCCTTGGAGTTTCAGGGTGACGTCACCAACGTCTCAGTTGATATCACAGATTGCAGCAGTATGTTGCTACAGAAGAGAATGTCAAGGTTGGAATGCAATAGGATGCTTAAATAAATTCCAGCTATAAGACTGCATCAAAATGGCTTCTACAAGAAACCACAAAACAGGAAAGGAGAAAGGAATAGAAACAGAGAAAAGAGCAGTGAGCTTTATAGATCGCATATAGACACATTCAGAACAAAAGTATATGCCGGAAATTGTTGGCTCTAACTTGTAAATGTTACATGAGTTACAATTATTATTATGAATTATTTGTGTTGTAGTAAAATGTAGAGCTCAAGTCAGGAGGATGGCTTCATTGGCCTAGGCATCCTACAAACACATGGTGAGTTACATTCCCTGCCTTGAAGTGTTTCTAATCTAAATGTACAATGAACAGTCAAAGGCACAGAACATATAAGCAAAGTATTTAGGTTGATGATAACTGCACACAGTTCAGTTTTTTACCCCAAAACAAGCAACATACAAAGTGTGGAGAAGAGAGGAACAATCAAAATATTTACATTTTTAAAAAACATATATTTGTTATGTATATAAAAAGATACACAGCAAGTACCATGACATTTATTTTGTTATTATCAATGTTGATATATATTTATAAATAACTATACAGACACAAACTGTACATACTATAAGGTTGTACTCATCTTTCTTTAGGTTCCAGACTGGTAATGTATCTAAATCATGTTCAGCTTGGTTCTCCTGCCTTAAATGTCACCAACAGCCCGTGCTAAAAATGTGGCATTCTATTCTATCATACTGGTGGGGAGAATATATTCTAGTGCTCTCACTGTAGGTATAAATATGCCTGTCACATTGCAGAAAACAAATAACGGCAAAATGTATTTTTCTGCTATCAATCAGAAACTTAACAGCTAAAAGAACTGAAAAATAAGTGTATAACTAGAATCTTGTGAATAGGATACTGAAATTCTATATGCAGTTATCTTTCCAGCATTTCCTTCTTTTTCTTTTTCTATCCTGTTGACTGAAAAAAATTAAGCAGCTGTTTCAGTGTATATCTTACTATCTCCATTTCCAGGTGAGTGAAGCAAACTGGTTTGCTTTAGCTGATTTTTAACATTAACAATATATGCCCTTCTGCTATTAGAGGAATGAAACAGGGTTGTAGATTTGAGGGGGGGGGTGGATTTCTGAATAATCAGGAAATTCCAGTGAGAGCAACAGAATGTGTAGAGCAGGCTAGAATTACCATGACAACCCCGAGAGAATCAGGTAAAGAAATTACAGTTGAATTACAGTTAACTTCTCAAAATTATTTTTTAGCCATGCAGTTATGAAGAAATATCTCCTTTGACCTAACATTGCGTGGTGTGAGGGCTGGTGGAAGTGCAGGATTGCGTGCAGTATTGGAATAGCTTCATAAATGTGAACATGTAGCTGTTATGTAGATTTGCACATATGACCCTTTTTAGTCAAATTAAATATCAAATGTGAAAATCAATAAAAATTATAGCTGCCTTCAACATTGTTTTGTGTTTCGCTAAAATGGAGTTCAAGCAATGTACTGAGAGTGTATGTATTGTATGTACTGTAAATACTTCCATGCATGTTATGCCTGGAACAATCTCCTTGTTTTCCAAATGACCACCATCTTCATTCAAATGTTTATTTCAGATACTCTGATCTATGAACCTTTTTAACAATAAATCCAACTATACATTTAAAGGACCTACTGTTGGAAAGCTTATAGGAAAAATAGGTCTTAAGAAATGGCTAGAATGAAAATGGTGGTGATTTGAATAATCTCAAGCCAAAAGCTACATATTGGCCATCAACTGATTAACTATGTAATTTGTCAATTACACAGATTTGTACATCTGTACATAGTAAAATGGATGTACATCTGCCTAGATTGTAAATTCATGGAGCAGGGGTTCATTTTCTTTTGTTTGTTCATGGTCTAACATGGTGATAATACTCAACAATTAATTAAAAAATAACATACACGGTTAGATACAGATATATTGATTTCCAAATTAGAGAGGCCAGACTGGGGTTTTTTAAATTAAATATTCAAAACTGGAAGTGTTAAAACAGGTATTTGACAAAGCACAATGTTCCCAAAATAGTTTTGTTTCTGTTTTATTTAAAATGCCAATGAAGATATGCTTTGTTATTTACAGACTTGCCTTTTTTGTATACTGTGTTCACAGATGTATTCATATATTTGATCTTTATAAAAGTTGCATGTTATATCCCTTGTTTCATAGAAAGGTCTCACAAATAGAAAAGATAACACTATATTCTACCATGAGATTATGTCATGCTTAGAATTCTCCTTGTTTTAACAGACTTGAATTTACTGTGTTTCAGCAAAATATCTTCAGAGGAGCTAATTTTATTGCTATGGCAGAAAAAGAGTAAAGTGTTGAAAATGATATATAATAAAATGGATGTACATTGCTGATTAAAATATATGGCGTGTTTTTGTTTATCTATATATATAGATATGCATCTAGTTCATCACCATACTCAAATTGTGTATAGCTGAGGGCTATATTTATTTTAATCTTGGAGACTGTGATGAGCTGAGCTTCACTTTCAGGGTTCATACTGTCACCAACATATCTTTAAAAAGTGTAGCTGTATAGCAGTATTTCATTTATTATGCATACATCAACCATACATGGAATCTACATAATGGGTCCAATCCTGCTGAGTGCTGCAACTCCCTATGACGTCAAGTAGATCTGATGGCATTTGGCAACTTGCAGGATTGACTCTAAATTAACTCATACCTGCCAACATCTGAAAACTGCAAATGGGGATATTTACAGAAAGAAAGAAGACAGCTGTTTAATTCTGTTGAGAAACATTTAAATGAAAGAGATTTCTGGTGGGAGAGAATGAGGGGAAGGGATTTCCTTCTCATTCTCTTTTCCTCCTCATCGCTCAAAAAATCCAAGCATAGATTTTCGCAAAAAGGTATCATTGGCAGGTATATGTTGATGTTGTTCAAAATGGTTTGGAAGAGTGGTGTGCAATACCTCACCCTGTCCTTTCAAACCCTCACTCCCTGCTCCTCAAGAGTTAACCTTTTCTGGAACATTTATTTCACCAACTTAAAAAAAAAACAAACCCTGCAGAGCTGAGAGGCTGCAGATCACAAGGCCATTCTGATAGCCTCCTGTCCCCATGGCAACAGCAACGGCATTTATCAGTTCCTTATGAGAGCAGGCACAGCAAATCTGCATTGCACATGGCAGCCTTCCAGCCTTTCAAATGAAAGAGCACTTTGAACTGTTGCCAAGTGTGGAAGGAGCAGAGCTGTCAGGACTACTTAATGCTGGCAGTTTGTACTTGGGAGCCTTTCAGTTCCCAGAATCCTTCAGCTATGGCAGCCTGCCAGGTACTTAGCGGAAGCTAAAATCTAACCCACAGACCATTCACTGCAGTGCACTCAAAATTTTCCACATGTACCATGTCACAAGTGCAGACTGTACAATGAAAGCAAACGCCTGCTGCTTGGGATTCTGATTTTATTAATAACCTAGGAAAAAGCAATTGCAGATTAGTTGGCTGACAGCAGTACAGTGTAGCCACTGTTTATAACTCGGTATGAGCGCGTCTCAAATGTATATCTCACCCTTCAGAAATAGGTTCAGCTTCAGACAATGGAGACCACACAGCACAAATTTTGCATTTGCTACTGGAGTGTAGGAAGATCAGCATTAGCAGAAAAAGGAATTTTGTTATTTACAATAGATTTTATATCTAGTGTTACCAAGTGCTGAACGGTGAGAGATGGAAAAGAAAAAAAGTTGAGTAGTGCAGAGTAGATATTTTCTACCCTTGCCTTCTGCATTTTGCTGACATGGTGAGAATCTTTCAAACTGGCTGATGAATGCAGCTGAGAGACATGGCTTTTGGTGGGCTTCCTTTCAATGGAGAGTTTTCATGAGAACTTTTTATTGTTTTACATTACCCAAGGCACAAGGACTTCTATTGGCAGAAGAAACAAATTGGCACAGTTCTGGGTTTTTTTTTAAATCTGCACTGAGATCAAGGGCATGGGCTTCATTTTCCAGCACTAGTCATAAGCCTTTAGCACAAATAGAATAAAAATTGTCTGTCACTCAGGCAGTTGGACAGGGTTCAGGAAAACTATGTCTGGCACTAATTCCAGAGTGGAGGTTTGATTCAATCCACCACCATTAATTTCAGTAAACTGTTTTTACTCATCTATATCTCACTATTCACGAGCTGTTTATTACCTTTTATCACATTAATTTCTGTAGGAGAGTAATGAAAATTATAGTATATACAATATATATAATTTTTACATTCCTGTTTTTCACTGTTCCTTTTTTAGTCTCATATTTTGATTTTTTTCTTATACTCCTGATTTTTTTTTTAAATCTTACTAAATACAAGACCTAATACTCAAAGTACCACATGGGGGAAAAGAAACAGATGAAAAGCCCAAGAGCAAACACATCTCCACAAATTTTGTAGCTTTACCATAAAACAAGGAAATTTGTGCTTCTTTCTCAGCTTGCAGTTATCTTGGGTTGCAGCTTGAAAACTTGCCTTCATTCATCTAAGCAATACTGTCTAAAAGTAATCCACCAAGACAGTGAATTTTGGCACTTGGTGTCCTTAGGAATGTTACTAACAGTCTTTGAAAAAAAAGTAAATTTTATTTTTTCTGTCTTCTTCCCATACCTCATCTTGACAGACATCCACCCTCCTCACCCTTTGCTTATTCCCACCCTTGTCTTATGGCCCTAAACATCCTTCTTTCAATAGCACAGTGTTAATCAGCATTTATACTGAGCTGGGGGAGGGGAAACAGTGGGAATGTTTCATTTCTCTCAAATGGCCTACTTCCAGGAGGAAAAGGGAGACTATATTTTATCCGATAGCTTATAAAGATTTGAGTTTTCCTGCTTGCTTGGTTGGTTTCTTCTTTTTCTAATTTGGCTTTCTCTCCTCCTCCTTCCCACCTCCCACTTTTTTTTAAACAGTAAAGTTTTGTTCAATTCTCAAGTGTTATTAATCACTGGTGGAGGCCAAAAGCAGGGATATTTTTCTTGGCAGCATGTTTTGATAAACAATCTGTGTATGGGGTGAAGGGAAGGGGGGGAGACTATCTTGCTGTTAAAGCTAATGTTTGGCAGATTCTTAACTGTCACAAAAGTACAAGTGGCTATTGGTGGGAATAACCTTTAAAAAAACAGAATGTACTAATTCTGTTGTTTCATTATTGCTGATTGTTTATGTCACCCCCAGGATGTAAGCTAAATACATGATCAATGGATAAAATAAAAATAACAACAGTGGAGGACCCAGCATTGGAACACTGTGCCTAAAATGGACCATCCAGCAATAATAATTTGCAGAGCAAACAGAATTAATTATAGGTGTCTGCTTTTGCATTGTAACATTTGGCACATGTTGATGACCAGAAATTTGTCCTCACAGATGTTTTTTTTAAATCATAAATACAGCTGTATGGAAACTGGTTGGAATAGATAGAGGAACCATGTATGCTTTCTGGGGAAGAAACTGGACTTATGCATGGTTTAGAAAAAAAAGTCATTTATTTTGTACATCCAGATTAGTGCTTAGCATCATCATTGGAAGCAACAGAGCTCATAGGTAGAGGAACCTACTAGTAAGCACTGGCCTATATTACTGAATGTTACTATGTAAGCAACAGTGCAGAAAATGGTAATGTGATAAGAAAAAAGGTGGAGGAAAATCAGCATTCCCCTCCCTCCCCCCCGAGATAGTGCATTGCAAGAAAATGTTACTAGAGAGAATGTGGCTATAGAATAAGAAGATAGATCATTAGCATCATTACAAAAATAAAAATTAAGGAATGAAAATTCCTACTTAGTAGACTGAAAAACAAGTTCTTCACTTATCAAGAGGCCCCAGTAGCTGAAATATTTTAGCACAGGGACTGTAATCTGATGAGAAAAGTTAACTGAAATGATAAATAGAAACACATAATTACTCTCTTTTTCTTAGCAACTAGTTGTTTTGACACTTCCTGGCAGCTTATAGAAGAATACACTGCTGTTTAACTTTTAATTTGACAAAATTCTGGAATTCCCTCCTAAAGCATTTGTGATTTGACTTCACTAACATACTTCCTTGCTCAGCCTGACCTCTTTTCAGTGTTACTAGCATCATTACTTTAATGAAATTAGAGATTTTATTCTGCATTATTTTTGTTTATATTTTACTGTACAACGGTAATGTTGTGTAAATCATACTCCTGATATTTCTTTTTTTTCCTGCTTTTTTTCCTTCAGCTATAGCGCCTATTTTGACCACTGAAAGACATGCCAGCTCTGTAGGTGAGCTCTTGCAGAGGGAATTTACTTGTTTACGACAGCTGCATTATGTGCAAAAAAAAAAAAAAATCACAATTGGGCAGAATATCAAGAAAGATTTAAAAATCTCTCTCGACTATTTAGAGAAATAGATCTTTTATTCTAGAAGTGGGGTCCTAACTACTACTACTGAAAAATTTGGTTTTGTACTATATTGTGCATCAACAGTGGTCTGGTGATCAATAATTAATAATAATACTCTTGTTACAAGAGTAATACTAATTCCAGTATTTTGGAAGCTAATGCACAAGCATGGCATGGAACAGAGACCAGTTAACTGGTTTTTAGCCAGGCACATATTAAATTTGTTTTTATGACTTCTTAATGGTGCTTATATTCTCTACTTCCTATATCTTCTAATTGCATTTAGAAAGGTGCCTGCTGTTTTGTATTCATGCAGTTGTTGTTTCTACTGATCATCTTCTTCCTTCTCTGATGTTAAAGCTTCACCTGTACTCTTAATTAGTATTTTTGGTAAATAAAATGGGAAATAGGAATACAGTAAAAGGAGTTATTGGTCTCAAAGGGTATGTCTAGACTACAGAGTTTTGTTGGAAAAACGGCCATTTTTCTGACAAAACTTGAGTTACGTCCACACTGCAATTACGTTCTTTCACAAGTAAATCGAAAGAACAGAGGGCTTTTTCCACAATTGATAATCCCCATTCTACAAGGAAGAACGCCTTTTTGCGAAAGAGCTCTTTCTCAAAAAAGCATGTGTGGATGGGGAAGAAGGAGTTTTTTCCAAAGAAAAGGGAAGAGGAAAAAGCACAGGTGTCCTGGTGGCCATACTGTCCATAGCAATCACTGCTTACATGCGAGATAGCGTCCATACAGTCTGGATGCTATCTTTCGAAAAAGCACATCGCTTTTTCGATGCGCTTTTGCAGTGTGGACACCCTCTTTTGCAAGAAGTTTTTTCAGAAGATCTCTTCCGAAAAAAGCTTCTTAAGCAAGAAGCCTGTAGTCTAGATGTAGCCAAAGACCTGGTCTACCCTAGAGAGTTATTTCAAAATAACTCCCCTTATTTCGAAATAACAAGCAGAGCATCCACACTACCAAGTCTCTTATTTTGAAATAAGGGTCTGATTATTTCAAAATAATAACTCCTGCTTTCCTTATGGAATAAGCTTATTTCAAAATAGTTATTTTGGGAGTTATTATTTCAAAATAAGTTATTTCAAAATAATTTCCTAGTGTAGACATGCCCAAGCTGTAACATTTATTCTTAAACTAAAGAAAGGAAAATGACAAATTTTACTTCTGATAGTAAAAATTATATCCCCTAGTCTTTGAGGCTACTGGCAGGTCATAAACTTCAGGTAATCTAAACAAAATCTCTACAGATGCATCTAACACAGCGATTGATAATTTTGACTAGAAAGAAATATATATTTACGTATCGGTTGTTTGCTGCTTTCTTGCAGCTAATCCTCCACCCTATTATTAAACAAGCTACTGTGGATTTTTTTTTCTGATTTTGTTTTTGTTCGAACCAAATCATTTACCTTAATTGTTTGGATGCCTTCGTTTCCTCCTCCAAACATCTCTCTATATATTAAAAAAGTTTTTCCTGCAGGATGACAGAGTGATGTCATCACGTCACTCTGTTTTCTGCCTGCCTCTTCCCTCTCCCTCCCTCCAGCTTGAGCCTGACCTTGCTGCTTCCCCTCGCCACTTGAAATTGCTATTTTAAACTAAGCCCCTACTCACCTTCCTCCACCCCCACCCCACAGGGTTTTCAATGCCAAGAAACATGGCCCAGTAGCTAGCAGACCCCACATTGCAGCAATGACAGCCTAGGGACCGGGGGGAGGGTACGGTGTTCAAGACAGCAGCCCGGGGACAGGCGTGAGGAGCGGGGCTTCCAGCCAGGCTTATGTTCCAGCAGAAGACTTTTGGGGCTTCCTGCCACCAGACTCTTGGGGATCCGGAGCAAGGTGCTCAATTGCCCGGAGTCCAGTTGCCCCTGTGTAGACTCACCCCCTCCCCAGTGGCTGCACTTACCGTGGCATCCAGAGCACCACTGAGCCGCCCAGGGGAGCTGCTGCACTGACCTGTCTACTCCTTCCCTTCTGCTCCCTGTGAGTGGACAGGCAGCCCTAGGCTCTGCGGGCAGGGCTGGGGCAGTGAGTAGCGCTGGTGGGACCATGGGGGGTGAGCAGTTGGGACAGCAGCCCCCCGTTCTGCTGCTTTCTCCACCTCAGAAAGCTGCAGTGTCCCGGTGCACTGTGTGCACACAGCACTAACTGCACCTTACTGCACCCCACACGGGGCCGGTAGGCACCCCTGCATCTCCCTGGCTGCCAGGGTTAGAGGCAGGCCTAGTGCATGCCACGGCTGGCAGGGGGAGGTAGGGGTTGGGGGTGGAAAGAAAGGGCCTGGGCTGGCAGCGGGCAGGAGGGAGAAGGGACCCATGCTGGCGTGGCTGCAGCCCAGCCCTCTCCAGTGGGCTGGGGGGGGGGGGACCTGGGATTGCCTCCCCCATGAGAGGGGGATTGGCGAGTGCAGTGAGCAGGGGACACAGCACCCTAGTAATTTTAATTCCAGGATTGTTTCAGAGCTAAATAAACATCAGACTGGCATAAATCCAAGACTAGTTAGAACTCCTATTGGCCTACCACTAGCTTGGTAAAGGACATGAAAGAAAGAAAGAAAGAAGTGACCAAAAAGTCTCATTGTCCTTCCAGGACAAATACAGCAATGTATTTTATCTTTGTTTGTTACATTGCAACCATTCAATCTATTTTCCTTTAACAGACTAGATTGATACTGACAACCTATTCCCTTTGAAGGTGCCATGACTGTGGCATTTATTTGCATTTACATTGCAGTTTTCTTCTTCAATCAGTATTCCTGATTGCTGCTAGCTGTATTGTTGCTATGTTGGTATTTCATCCTTAAATGCTACTTGCATAATGGTACAGTACATGCCCATGACCCAAGTTTAAATAAAAGTTTAATCATTACGGAAAAACAAACGTGTATCCCATTTCCACAAATGTGTATCCCTTCAGGTAAAAGTAAAGGCAGTTCTGTCAGGTCACCAATGCTAATCTTCAGTTTCTTTCTAGTCACAAACTATAAAGGGAGTCAACATCACCCATAAATGGTTTTCTGAGGCTAGATTGTATCTAAAATTATTATTTACGTCCTCTATAAAGACTGTTCTTGTGAGCCAAGGAGTCTGCCTGTTACTATGAGGTGAGTGTTACCAAAAAATGGCTTTATTGAAGGATTCAGTGGAGCGAGGAGCCAGGGTGAGGGGCAGTTCAAACAGGAATGCCTTGTCATTTGTTGAGTGTGTATAACCCTGGGAATGAAATACAGTCAGGATATCCTAGAGTTCTGCATTCCCAGACACTCCACATAAAAGGGAAAGCTTCAGCTCTCTCAATTTGATTTTTTAAGGGAAGAGGTGACCTTTTCCCATAGCCCAGTTCTCCTCATATGAAAAGCAACATACAGCAGTAAAAAGGATAGAAGAGCTGACCTAGTATGAATCAGAGAGAACACATGATTGTTTAGTCAAGTGAAGTCATATTAATGTAGAAATCCTACAGCCGACACTAAATCATTGTGGTTGTAAGGAGACTTTCACATTAACTAGCTTTCCAGCTGGCTTGGTTGAATTTTGCTTCTATGAAGTCTCTTAACTTGTTCACAATCTAGGTATGAAATTCCTAAGTGTGAAATCCACTTTCCCTTGAGATCCTGGTCTTCAGAAAATTTGCATAAAGGAGACTCAGATAATTCAAGGACTTTTATCTCTATCTGGAGCCTCTCTGAGCTTTCCCCTTTTTATAAATAAAATCACTTTGTCAGAAGTGAGTCTCTTATTATATTGTATCTACTCCTGCCACTTCTGTAACTTCATTATTGTGTGCATTTCTTCAAGCTTTCTCTTAAGAATAAGATAATATAAATATCAAATTATCACTGCCTTCTTTATAGATTATCACCAGATATATTGAGATGTTTTAGACAATTAGACATAAATGGAGACATATTGGTGATTTGAAGGGCATGTATTTATTGGAAGAAATAACATCATTAAAGTTTGAAATATGAATAGAGTGCAATAAAAATTGACAGATTTGCTAATACTGTATGCCTGTGTGTATATACAGTAATTCCTCACTTAACATTGTAGTCATGTTTCTGGAAAATGCTACTTTAAGCAAAATGATGTTAAGCAAATACAATTTCCTCACAAGAATTACTACAAATGATGGTGGGGCTAGGTTCCAGGGAAATTTGTTTTCAGCAGACAAAAGACAGTATATACATATACAGTATAAGTTTTAAATAATGCTGTACACAGCAATGATGATTGTGAAGCTTGGTTAAGGTGGTGGAGTCCGGAGAGTAGAATATTTCCCAGGGAATGTTTTGCTACTAAATGATGAGCTAGCACTCGGCTGAGCCCTCAAGGGTTAGCATGTTGTTAATGTCGCCTCACATTCTACAGTACAGCATGGAGTAAGGCAGGAGGGAGGAAACACAATAGACAGCACAGCAGTGGCTACAAACACTTCCCTGCAGAAACTGAAGATGATGATGAATTTACACTATCCTGCTGTAGTGCACCCTCTCTCCACGGAACGGCACATACACGGCTACACAGTGCCAAGAGGTATATGTGCGTGAGACAGAGGCACACATACTGTATGGGGGAGAGACAGACAGATGCACACATAGTGTGTGTGTGTTTGAGGGGGCAGAGATGTATATTGCTCCTTTAAGTACATTGCCCTTTTAAGTACTGTACTGTAGATCAGGAAGTTTAGACGCCACTCAAGACTGTAGCTGTTTGTAACCTGCTTTGTGGAGATGGGGTACAGAGTAGAGGGGCTCGATGGGAGGACATCCTGACATCAGCATCCCTCTCCTTCCTCCTCCCTCCTCTTCCACCTCCGTCCCCCACGAAAACAGGAGGCTCTCTAGAGCAGCTCCAAGGCAGAGGGCAGGAGCAACACAGTAGTGGGGGGAAGGGACACATACGCTGCTGCTGCCCAGCCCCATAACTTACAGGGAACTTAGGGGAGCTGAGGGAGTCTGCCAACTCACCCAGGTTCCAAACCCCCACAAGGACAGGCTGCTTTTCCACAAAGTCCTGCAAATAGTGGACAAGCAGGAAGCCAAATGAGTTATAAGGGAGTATTGCACATGTTTAAACAAGCATGTGCTCTAATAGATAAACAATGGAACAATGAAACGTTAACCGGGACAACCCTTAAGTGAGGAGTTAATGTACAGGGAAAAGTGGAACTATGCCATGGAAATCAGAACTGCCTTAACAGGACAGAGAAAAATCAAATGCCAATTTTTTGCAGTTTTGCTTAATAAAGGAGAGAATTTAATACTTATAAACAAATAGGTTATCCAACATAGCCAGCTGTAATATCCTGAAGCTTCACCGAGTAACAGTTTTCCCTGGTGAATATTGACTCACACTGGGCAGCTAGTTAGAGTGTATGAACTGGAATATGTGTGTGACGCAATGCTTTTAGGAGTATGCAGAGGAATACTTGCAAGTTTCTTAGTAATCAGATCCCAGCAGTGAAAGTTTGTTATTCTTTGGGAGTGGTCAGCAATTTCATTGTTTGCAAAAGAGAAAGTGACTGCAGTGAGAAAAATGGGTTATCCACAGCCCCTCCTTCTGAGCATGGTCATGGGTGTGTACAACAGGAAAAGGGGAGGGAAAGGTTCAATTTTCAGAATCAGTCTAGAAAGTAAAAGGTTTTTTTTCTGTAAGTCAAATGACCCCACAATTAATTTGCATTAATGGAGACTGCTTTGAATACTGCGCTTGTTACTCTTCTAATGCAAAGGTTTAAGGGCTATTTAAAAGAAAAATGAAAGCCTTGAATTCTCACAGCACGGGGGAAAGCCTATGTCTCTTCACATTAGTGAGATGATATGCCGATTACTCACCTCACCTGCTTGGGCTCTCTTACACCCGTGCACAATGCAAAGCGCGATGTTTCTCAGTTCAGTCATAACTGTCTTAACTATGGCTCATTTAATCATAACAAAAGTGGAAAAGTTCCTGATGTATTCATGGGATGATTGAACTTGTGTCATTCTGTCACCAGGCTCGTTGAAAAAATGAAATCAGATAAAGGTTGCAAGCACGGTTAGTTTGGGTTCCCCTCCACATTTGCTTTAGCAGCCAAAGTGCATATAAAACCCACCAAAGGACTCAGTGGCAGGAAGCTGTGCAACTGTCAGGGAAACTAAGTGGAGTGATTGGTAGTTAAACTCTTACAAACAAGACATTTGAACTTAGAAAGTCTAGCCAGAGAAAAAAATTATTATTCTGCATATGCTTCCTGGCTGCATTTTCATTTTGGAGAAGCTGCCATGAGGGGTGGGGAGGAGGGAGGGAGCAATCGCGTGTTTAAGTTTCCAAACATAGCCCTTGGTATGCCTCTCCCTTTCATTTCCAGCGGTAACTTGCATCTCTTCAGCTGTTGTACACACAAAAAGGGAGGAAATAGGCAGAACGCCGAGCATGCGCAATGTCAGTGCAACAAGTGGGCTCCAGGTCCATAGACAGAGGAAGTGGGGGGAGGGGGAAGAAGCTGGTCAGTGCTGGAAAGGGGAACTGCAGAGGGGGGAGGGGAAGAAAGGGAGGGGGAAGAGGAGAGAGAGCATGGTGGTGACGTGAGGGCTCCACCCAGGTGGCATCGGAGCCGGGAAGAGAGAAGGGGGGGGAGGAAAAGAGAGGGGGGAGTGCAGGGGGAGGAGGGGCACAGCCAGGCTTGGAACGCAGAGTAGCACACAGTGACACTCAGGATTCCAAATTCCAATTCCGAGGAGCGATCGAGGATGTGAGTGTGGAGCAGGCGGCGCCGCTCGCCATGCTGCTGCTGCCGTGAGGAGTCGTCGCCGCTGCCCTCGGGCTGCTCCCTCATTTTGTACGCTTTGCACTCGGGAAAGTCGCCAGGGCTCCCGGGACCAGACAGCTCCGTGTGGTCCCTGCTCTAATCAGCGGATCAGCAGGTAGCTGAGTTCGACCTCGTAAGGCATCAGCTACGAGTAGAGAGGGGACCCCCATCTTCTATTGTACCTCCCCCTTCTCCTGGAGGAGGAGCAGCGGAAAGGAGCAGCGGAGAACAAGACAGCATAAGGAAACAGAAACGGCTAGAAGGCGACCCCGACTCCTATCGGAGCAGTAGAAGAGATCCCCCACCGCACAGGGCAAAAGTGTCAGCACCAGGTAGAAGAAGCCGAGTCCAGCAGTCACAGTGAGTGAAAAGCTAGACAACCCCTGCCTAAAGGGGCAATAGCACCAGGACTCAGAGCCCCCCTCTTCAGTACCAGTAGGGGGTGGAAGAAGCAGCAATACCCTCTCCCACCCCCACCCCTTCCACAACAGCAGGCAGCTCCAGCAGCCAGCTTCACCATGTCCGCTGCACAGGTGTCCTCGTCTCGGAGACAGTCATGCTACCTGTGTGACCTACCCCGCATGCCCTGGGCCATGATCTGGGACTTCACTGAGCCTGTGTGCCGGGGCTGTGTGAACTATGAGGGTGCCGACCGCATCGAATTTGTGATTGAGACAGCCCGGCAGCTGAAACGGGCGCATGGCTGCTTCCAGGATGGCCGTTCCCCAGGTCCCCCACCTCCTGTTGGGGTCAAGGCTGTACCACTCTCAGCCAAAGAAGCAGCGGCCCAACAGCAGCTCAACCATGTGGATGCTTCCTCTAAAGTAGCATCTGCTGGGCTTCCCCAGTCTAGCCTGGACCGCTATGGACTCAGTGCAGCTGCAGCCGAGCAGCGCAGCCGCTTTGAATATCCACCGCCCCCAGGAAGCCTGGGCAGCAGCCACGCTGCTCGCCTGCCCAATGGATTGGGCGGCCCCAATGGTTTCCCCAAACCGCCCGAGGATGGCCCCCCGGAGTTGAACCGCCAGAGCCCCAACTCATCCTCCTCTTCCTCCTCCTCCCGCCGTGGGGCACATGGGGGGCTGGTGCCTGGCCTTCCCCCAGGGGCTGGCGGGGCCCAGATGAATGTGCCGCCCAACCTCCTTCCACAAACCTTACTCAATGGCCCCACAGCTTCTGGTGTGGCGCTGCCTCCGCCTCACGGGGGGCTGAGTGGCCGTGGCGGGGGACCCCAGGCCTCCTCTGCCTCCTCTCAAGGGGGCACATGTGGCAGCGGGGGTGGCAGCAGCTCATCCTCTGAGGCCTGCGGTAAGCGCCCTGGCTCAGTGTCCAGCAGTGATCAGGAGCGGGAGCTAAAAGAGAAGCAGCGCAATGCAGAGGCGCTGGCCGAGCTGAGCGAGAGCCTGCGGAACCGGGCTGAGGAGTGGGCCAGCAAGCCCAAGATTGTGCGGGACACACTGCTTACCCTGGCTGGCTGCACCCCCTATGAGGTCCGCTTCAAGAAGGACCATGCACTTCTCGGCCGCGTCTTTGCCTTCGATGCTGTCTCTAAGCCCGGCATGGACTATGAGCTGAAGCTCTTCATTGAGTATCCAAGCGGCTCAGGCACTGTCTTCTCCAGTGCTTCAGGGGTGGCCAAGCAGATGTATCAGGACTGTATGAAGGACTTTGGCCGCGGCCTCTCCTCCGGCTTCAAGTACCTGGAGTACGAGAAGAAACATGGCTCCGGTGACTGGCGGCTCCTTGGCGACCTGCTGCCTGAGTCTGTGCGTTTCTTCAAGGAGCTGGTGGGTGCAGACATGCTCCCCCAGCCCTATCTGGATGCCAGCTGCCCCATGCTCCCCACTGCCCTGGTGAGCCTGCCCCGGGGGGCAGCTGGAGTCGGTGGGGCGCAGGGGGCTGGAGCTGCCTCAAGAGGCCCTGGGGGAGGTGGTGGTGGTGGGGGAATGCGCAAGAGGAAGGCATCCCCAGAGCCCTCGGATTCAGCTGAGGGAGCCCTAAAGCTGAGTGACGAGCAGCAGCGGCAGCAGTGGATGGCCAGCCAGAGTGAAGCGCTTAAACTCACCATGTCGGCTGGAGGCTTCGGGGCGGTGCATGGTGGGGGACCCCCGCCCCCACCCCCACCGCCTCTGGGACCTCACTCCAACCGGACCACCCCACCTGAGTCGGCCCCTCAGAATGGACAGTCCCCTATGGCTGCACTCATGTCAGTGGCTGATACGCTAGGCAATGCCCATTCGCCTAAGGACGGCAGCTCAGTTCACTCCACCACTTCTACTCGCAGGAACAGCAGCAGCCCCGTGTCACCAGCCTCAGTGCCCGGCCAGCGTCGCTTGGCTTCCCGTAACGGGGACATGAACCTACAGGTGGCACCTCCTCCCCCTAATGCCCACCCTGGTATGGACCAAGTGCACCCCCAAAACATTCCAGACTCCCCCATGGCCAACAGCGGGCCCCTGTGCTGCACAATTTGCCATGAACGCTTGGAGGACACCCACTTTGTTCAGTGCCCATCTGTGCCCAGCCACAAGTTCTGCTTCCCTTGTTCCAGAGAGAGCATCAAGGCTCAAGGGGCAACTGGTGAGGTCTATTGCCCCAGTGGAGAAAAATGCCCCCTAGTAGGTTCCAATGTGCCTTGGGCATTTATGCAGGGTGAGATCGCTACCATTTTAGCTGGGGACGTTAAAGTGAAAAAGGAGAGAGACCCTTAAAGATAGGAAAGCAAACTCCTTCAGCCTCCTGAAGATGTAGAATTGTGAATATAACAAACTGCAAAAGTTAGTCTTATGTATAGACATTATTTTCGTCGTATGTTTCTATATTTTGAAACAAAGGTATGTACTCTTCTTCATTTGAAGGATAGAGCTGGTTTTTGTTAAACAGAATATACTATTGTTTGGTTACTACATAATATCTGTTCTTATTTCTTTGGCAGTGTGTTGGCTAGATACAAAGTTAATAGCCCTTAGCGATTACCTGCTGCTGGTGTGTATTTTTGTAAATGTATGCACTTCTTGAAAGAAGAAAAACAAAAAAATACAAAAAAATATTTTTTTTGCCAAGGCCAGTGTTGATGCCTAAAAAAATTGCTACAAAAAATGGTGACAGCTTATCTTTTATGAGCCCTGAGTGTTAGTCTTTCACTTTATTTCTTTTTTTGTTTTTTGTTTGCAAAACAGTGGGAGTGGTTTGGGGGGCGTTTTTTGTTGCAAGTTTGTAAGGAAAATGTTTCAGTTTATTTCTCTTGATCTGAACGTTTTTAATCTTCATGTGTTTTTTTGTTTTTGCTTTATTGATGCACGGATGCTTTTGAACAGTAGAGCAAAATGCTGTACATGGAAAACATGCTCTGTTTGTCCTTTATACATTTCTGTAGTTAACAGAACACTGTAATGTGCCTTGGAGCTTAGTAAATTGTAATAAATTCAATTGATATTAATATTTCCTGAGTAGCAAGTTTTATTTTTCTCAAAGCTTGGGCAAGAGATGCAAAACATGTTGCCTTTTAAAAAGTCTGTTTATCCAAAAGCTTGCAATTAATTCTGATAATAGTGGCATTTGTATACACACTCCCATATATGTATGATGATGATGATATCAAACTTATCTAGATCTTGGCTCTGTGCCTGTTTACATTTCACCTTTAATGTTGCAGTAACAGTTGCTGACTAAGCATTTTCTGTCGACTGTTTCTGCATCTCATTTCCCCCCCTAAACCTTTTCCGCTGCAAAGTATTTTTTACATAAGATGCATTCTTTGTATATGTAATTTAATGAAGACTGAAATCTTAACAAAATTCAACCCTCTTTTGTGCAAAAATCTAGCATTGTGGCTAATAACTTTAGTCAATTAAAAACATGTTCATTGAAGCTTGGCAATGAAAATGGACTCTGGCTAATACACGATTATGTAATTGAGCTCAGCACCAAAAGGAGAGGAAACAATTTTTGCAGTTGTGCTACACTTGAGTATAGCTAATGCTTCTAGTAACTGGATTTTTATTTTGTTTTGGTGAACATTTTAAGTGAAAATTAAACTGATAGGCAGTTTAGGGTTTGTAGTGTCCCTCATCCCCACACCCTTCGGTGGAGAATGATTGCTCACTGCACTCCATTAAAATCTGTTCTTACTGGCAATAGGAAAATGTGATTGTTCATCTTATTAACTTTGTAAAGTGACATTTGCATTTTCTGGAGATGAGGGGGTGGGACAGTAGAATACCTATTAGGTGGTCAACAGGCAAAGTAAATACACAGGCCTCTTACTGGCTAGAAAATACAAACAAACCTAGTGTGAACTTTGTCCTCTTTGTGAGAGAAATGGGAGGAAGGATAGAAAACCTTAAACAAAAACATCAGCGTAAGTCCCTTTGCAGTATCATTAACAGAACAGAGAAGTGTCCTTAGGGCATTGTGTCATAGGTTGTGAGCAGCAGGTTTCATTGGGGACCCTGGGGAAAAAAAACAGTATGAGGTGAAGAGTCACTTTTAAAAGTCTAGTTGGCATTTGGCCTTGTACTGTATCTGGTTGCTGCTAATAATAAACTTGATTGCTATTCCTGGTAGAAGTGAGAAATGAAATGGTGGGAGCCTTAAGTCTATGATCTTTTTGTATGCATTATACATCCTTACTCCTCTTTGTAGCTACAGTCTCCAGGTACTTGGTGGTTTCCTTTTCTACCTGTTTTGAGAGTCATCCCTATTATACTCGTGTTTTTAAGAAAATTACCTTGTGGGTTTTTTTTTAAATCTTCTGCCATGTGTTGTATTGTTGCTTATGGATCTCATAGCCTATTGTTCTGAGATAATTGACTTGGGCTAATAATGTACAATAGAAGGTTCTGAGTTCATTATTGACTACAAATTACACATTTTTTAAAAGTGCAGGTTTATACTGAGAGTATTTTAAGTGCATATTTTTTAAACGTGGAGGTACCACATAGGATTTTATTCCCCAGTCAGAGAGCAGGATTAAAATTTTGTTATATTGACTATCCAATAAGGTCTTTAACTACTGCAACTGCATGAAGTTTTATTTTAACCCAGAATAAGAATTAAGTAATATTAATGTGTGGATTGTAACCACCTTTAAAACAGAAGACATTGCTGGAAATTCAGTATTTAACCATGACATAGAAACATGAATATTCCGATTTAAATAAATGTATAAAGCAGAGTTTCATAATACTGCAATCAGTCATCAAGTATAGAAAACGCTGTTTTGATGGATTTATTAAAGGAACTATAGCTAAGTATTCCCCAAAAGCTTTTGTTATTATTTAGTATTTTTTAAAATAATAGTCAGTTTTCAGTAATTGCCATCTGATTTTAGCATGCATGGGAAAGGTGAGACATCTATGGAATATAAGCTTGAAGTGAATTGTAATATTGCAGTTAATTAAAGTTAGCCATAGCTAAAAGGCATTTGTTGCATAGAGGTTTGTTGGGGTTTTTTTGTAATCATATTACCTTTTCTTTTACTGTGACCCATTAAACAACAGTCTGGGCATATCAGCCAGTGTTTCTTTGATCTCACTCCATCAGCTTTTTTTCTTTTTCATTTGAAGATGTCCACAGCTGGCAAACAAGATGTAATCTTTTTTGGGGGAGATTCAGTTGATTTATATATTTTGTACTGTCATTTTCCCTTTAGGCTTTTGTCAGTTACTCAAGTTAAAACCTAATCTTTGCTGGAATTTGTGTTAAATATTATATACTCATTTATTTTTCAGGTGTTCATTTTTCTTCTCTCATATTTTCTTTTAGATGATGAAGTATTTAAACTTTTTTGGCAAACAGCTTTTCAAGAATAGATCATTTTAGCCATTTCTTTGAGCAACTTTGAATCTTTAGTTGCTAAGAAATGAGGCAGCATATTTGCATGACGGGTTATTTTAAAAAATCTTTGCAGATCTTTCTAAGCTGGAGATTTATATGTTTTAACAAATCTTAACACAATTGTTGCAAAGGGGATGTGTTATATATGTTGAAATGTTGCGAAGTTTGGTTAAGAGCTGTGATTTTAGTAACCTTGACAAGTCTTAATTAAAACAAAGCCTTTTATGTTTGTGGTCATTTTTTAGCAGTGTTATATCCACAAAATATGACCCTAGCTCCTCTCAGTTTTTTAGCCCCAAATTGGTCATGTGTGCCTTTGTTTTGAAATGACAGTCTCTTTAAACTCAGACTGTGTGCCAACATTCCTTTGAAAACATGCAGTAGTCACTGGACTGAGACTGTCTTTACTTCTTTAGGTGTCTTGTCAAGAAAAAAATCTGCTTAATTGCCTCAAGGAAAAGCCTTTGTTTCCTTGGAGGTCTGAAATTCACAACTGTACTACTCTGGAGTGGTTGGTTTGCAGTTCTTGCCATTTCTTTTTGCTGGGATGCAGCCATTCTCCATTTGTAGCAGAGTGGTTGACGTTGTGCCTTAGCAACCTCTCTGTGCCAAAGTGACATATCCTGTAAATTTTCAGTAGAATATTGAACTGTCAGTGTAATGCTGACTCTTATTCCTGAGGAAGAACAGCTTCCTTCTTAGCTTTCAGCCATCAGAACCCATTACAGAATTCATCTTTTACCAAAACCACCACCCATATTCCCTTATATCCATTCTCCAGAGGAGAAAGTATGACTGTACTCTACAAAATGAAAGGAAAATATGTTTTAAAATATCAGCATTGGTATAATTTGCATTAAGATATTGCGTTTGTTTTCAAGGTCTTTGGACATTTTATAATGAGATTTCATTCTATAATTCAACCGATAGACTTGGAATTGTTAATAAAAAAGAACATTTGGAAGGAATGGATTCCATGTGTATTGTAAAATATTAAAACAATTGCAGACAAGATCCTTTTTTCCATGTCTTTAAAAGGAATAAGGCATGTCTGTTGTGAGGCTGTTTCACAATTAATCTTCTCAGAGAGGAAAGTGTCTTTCTCTACACCTGTTTGCTATGACAATATTATAGTGCGGTCTAAACCCACATTCCTTACCCTCTAAGTAGGGGCTTGTAGCAATTAAACTCTCTCTTGCTATATGTTGGTTTTTACCCCATTAAAAGAATGAGAAACTGTACTGTTATTTAAAGTTTCTGATAACAAACCTACCACTCCCTCTCAGCTACTAAATTAAAAACAATAACCTGTCCATAGAGAGTGAAAAGCGAAGAGGAGCAGTTAAATAAGTGGAGGGGAAGGTGCAGAGGGAGATACAGCCTGTCCAAGATGATTTTCAGACAGGTTGAATGAGCTAGGTTACTTGGGGCTAGCTAGTTTAAAGGTAATTATATAGTACAGTCCAGCTAGCTTCCTGTCTTTGTGAAATGGAGCTTGTTTGATTTCTTTCTTTTGCTGATGGTGGCTGCTGCAGCAGCCAAAGAAATGTGTCTCATACACACATACAAGCCTGCTGACGGAGTGATATTGCATTCCTCCTGCTGCTGTGTGGATTGCCTTCCCATTGCGCCCTTCTAAGGTTATTTGAAGGAGGTGGGGGTGGGGGTAAGGGTGAGAAGGGTCAGGCTTCTTACATTTCAGCTGAGTTGGCATCAGATCAGAGCCCTTCCTCCTATCCATGCAAGCCAAATGTAGCTAAAACACAGTCTCTGTTGGTTTTATGTCCTTTCTTCAAGAAAGCTTAAAAATTGTTTGCTGCTACTCTGCATTTTAGGAGAAAAACAGTTTCTTAGAAGGAAAATAACTATTCCTTCCCTATTCTGGTCTGGTTTTCCTCATTGTTTCCCTCTTTAACACAGAGCTAGAGCAAAAGCTATGCATTCTTCCCAGCTGTGAACATTCTGTGAGTAAATACCTGGAGCTGTCAAGGGGATTGGCTGGCCTGAAATCTGGTTTATTTTCTTGCTAAAGAGAAAGGAACTTTGCTTTGTTTAGCTCTACTGTGAATAAAGGTTCAAGCTAGAAACCCCACCCTAGTTTCTCGCTGCTGCTGCAGCAGCAGCTCTGTTCTTGGCGGCTTTGCACAGGCAAAACTCTGGGAGAGGCGGCACTGGAATGCCATGGCATGTGAACACAGATGGAATTAACTCCACTTGACTGGGCCCCGGACTAGACAGTCATGTGACACTCTACTCCCTCCCTCTGCAGAAAGGATTGGAATGGGGGACACGAAACGTGTCTATCAAGCTTCAAGAGACGGAACAGAATTCCCCACTGTCATCCTCTTCCGTCTCTCCCTCCCTCCCTGCAGGCTGCCAGAGAGGAGGGCTGATTACAGTTTTGCTATTGTTCAAGTAACTTACAAGTGGATTTGCATGGAAACTGATTGGGAGGGGATAGAGGTGGGATTTATCAGTAGAGGCTAAACTCAGTCAGAATTATTGTTAGGCTGAGAGATTCTCAAATGGGACTGATCCCTGTGTGAGCTCTGGGGAGTGATAGTTTCAATCTCCTTTTTGCATGTAGGTGAAGGGATAACTGGCTTCATGAAGCAAAGGAAAGCAGGATACAGCTGGCTGGAGGAGAAGGAACTTCACCTTGGCTTAAACTGTAACTCTCCACTCAAAGCATGTAGCTCCTGGCAGCCAGGCTCATTCCAAAGCCTTGACTCAGGGTTATCTGCAGGCTGGGTAATAACCAGCATCAGTGGAGGAATGTGCAGAGAAAGCAGCCATGGTGAAAACATAAGCCAGTATACCTCCATCTTTTGGGGCAAGCAATCACTTAAGCATCCTAACTTTGCCTGTGCTAGCTGCCTTCTAATTTAGCGTGTACTGTCTCTGGCCTTGGAGTACTGAAGCCCAAATGCGATGAGGAGAATGACCCCAGTGGAGTATAGGGGCCAGTGTAGAAGTGTCTCATAATATTTTCCTCTGCTATAAGTAAGGCATTTTCATACACAGTTCTGAGTGCTTTACTAATACTAATTAAGGATCCCAACACCGACGAAGCAAGGTTATTCCCATTCTGTGTTAGTTTACTCATTTTCCAGAGGCGTAAAAATGATTTAACCAAGGTCAGATACTATGATGTTTTGATTACTGCTCTAACTACTGATCGGTCTCTTCCCTACTGGGTAGGAAGAAGGGAAGCTGTGTAATAACCACAAAAGGCTGAAGTACTTGCATTAGTGTGCATACTTACAGTTTCAGGCCATTTGCTTCTTTTCAGTGTCCTTCATACAAATGGCTTCAAGGCTAGAATGTGCTGCAGTTCTTGCTGATGCAATACACCAAGGGCTGGGGTGAAGGGTAGTGTGTGTGTGTCAGAGGATAGGAACTCCCCCTTGGCTGCAGTAAGAGTTCAGTACACTCAAATTAAAGGTAGGAGGGTTGCTTTAAATGGTTGTGATCAAAATCTGTCTAAGGCACTCTCATCTCAATACAATTAATGTTAACAAAGGGAGGAGGAATGCGAGCCAAAATAGGGAAAGAACAGGTTAAAGAATACTTGGGTAAATTAGATGTATTCAAGTGGGCAGAATCTGATGAAATTCATCCTAGCATACAAGCTGAAGCAATCGCAGAACTGTTAGCAATTATCTTTGAGAGCTCCTGGAGGACGGGTGAGGTCCCAGAAGAGTAAAGAAGGACGAACATAGAAGCTGTCTTTAAAAAAGGGGAAGAAAAAGGACATGGGGAATTATGAACCAATCAACCTAACTTCGATACCTTATAAAATACTGGATTGGTCTGCAGTGAGATGTCCTTGATTTCAAAAGGACAAACTAAAAAATTAAGGCCTCAGAGGGGTAGCCATGTTAGTCTGTAACTTAAAAATTCTAAAAAACAAGAAGTGGTCCTGTAGCACCGTAGAATGAAAAAAAATATAGATAGTATCATGAGCTTTCGTGGGCACAACCCACTTCTTCAGATGAATGGAGCAAAAGGCACAGAGACACAAATATAAAGCAGAAAAAGAGGGGAGAGAGGGAGGAGAAAAACCCTGTCAATTAAAGTGTCTGTGCTAAATGAGGCTAATAGAATGGGCTGTAAGTGTCCAATACTTAGCTTTCGATGTCATTTGGGTGTTGAGTATAACGGCCCATCCAAGAAATGTCTTTATTCAGTCCCTGGGTAAATGTGTCAAATTTGCATATGAGGGACAAGTCCACAGTCTCTCTATCAGGAACGTTATCCTTGATGATGCCAGTGCACACCTGGTGACTGAGCTTTGTGACTTTGTCCTCACCCACAATTATTTCCAGTTTGGGGACAAATTATCTTCAAGTCAGTGGCACAGCTCTGGGACCCACATGACCCCACAATATGCCAACATCTTTATGGCCAGGACTCGACAAACTGTTGAATCTACTTGCCCATGGCGAGTAGATTTCAGCCCGGTGCCCCGTTTACCTGCGGTGCGCGCATGCGCAATGCGGCTCTTGCGTATGTGCAGTGCGGGGCTGGCGAGCGGCTTTCGCCGCCGTTTGTCAAGCCCTGTTTATGGCTGACCTCAAACGTTTTCTCAGCTCTTGTTTCCTAGCACTGTTACTCTACTTACACTACACTGATGACACCTTCATCATATGGACCCATGGGAAGGAGATCCATGAAGAATTCCATAGGGATTTCAACAACTTACACCCTACCATCAACCTTAGCCTGGAGCAGTCCACACAAGAGATCCACTTCCTTGACACTACAGTACAATTAAATGATGCCCACATTTCCACCACTTTATATCAGAAACCTACCAACTGTTATGCTTCCCTACATGCTTCTAGGTTCCATCCAGGACACATCACCCAATCATTTGTTTACAGCCAGGCCCTAAGATACAACTGGATTTTCTCCATTCCCACAAACAGAGGCAAACGCCTACAGGATCTCTGTCAGGTATTCTTAAAACTTAAATACCACCCAGAGAAGTGAAAAAACAGGTTGACAGAGCATCAGCTTATTCAAGATAGGCCCAACATGAGTCGACAATGTGACACTGTTGCAAAAAAAGCAAATATGATACTGGGATTCATTAACAGGAGTGTTATGAGCAAGACATGAGAAGTCATTCTTCCACTCTACTCTGTGCCAATTAGGCCACAATTGGAGTATTGTGTCCAGTTCTGGGCACCACATTTCAGGAAAGATGTGGAAAAATTGGAGAAGGTTCAGAGAAGAACAACAAAAATGATTAAAGGTCTAGAAAACATGACCTATGAGGGAAGACTGAAAGAACTGGGCTTGTTTAGTATTGAAAAGAGAAGACTGAGAGGGGACATGATAGCAGTTTTCAAGTATCTAAAAGGGTGTTACAAGGAGGAAGGAGAAAAAATGTTCTCCTTGACCTCTGATGATAGAACAAGAAGCAGTGGGCTTAAATTGCTGCAAGGGAGGTTTAGGTTGGACATTAGGAAAAACTTCCTGTCTATCAGGGTGGTTAAACACTGGAATAAATTGTCAGGGAGGCTGTGGAATCCCCATCACTGGAGATATTTAAGAGCAGGTTAGATAGACATCTGTCATGGATGATCTAGACCAGTGTTTCCCAATTTTATTTAGCCACGGAACCCTTTTCAGCTTGAAAGAATTTCAAGGAACCCTTACAGTTGCCAGGGTTAAAAAAAAAAAAAGCCCCACTGAATCCAGCTGCAATTTGTCAAGCAAAAAAGGAATAAATAATTTAAAAAAAGATCCGCTGAGTCCTGCCGCAATTTCTGAAACAAAAAAAAAGGCTCTCTATAAGAGGGGGTGGGGGAGTGCTGAGTTCTCGAGGAACCCTTACTTTTGCTTTGCGGAACTCGGGGGTTCCTCAGAGCACCAATTGGGAAACACTGATCTAGACAGTGCTTGGTCCTACCGTGAGGGCAGGGGACTGGACTAGATGACCTATTGAGGTCCCTTCCAGTTCTATGATTCTGTGAAACAACTGTAAAAAAAGCTAATGTCATTTTTGGGTGTATTAACAGGAGTATTGTATGTAAGACACAAGAGGATATTGTCCTATTCTACTCAGTACTGATGAAGCCTCAGTGGAAGTATGTGCCCAATTTTGGGTGCAACACTTGAGAAATGTTGTGGACAAATTAGAAAGAGTCCAGCAGAGAGCAACACAAATAATAAAAGGTTTAGAAAACAAGACTTAGGAAAGGTTTTTTAAAAAGTAGACATCTTTAGTCTTGAGAAAAGCAGATTGAGATGGGACCTAATAGCAGTGTTCCTTCCTATATGTTATAAAGAGGGCCTCTATCAGTTGTTCTCCATGTCCACTGAAGGTGGGACAAGAAGTAATGGGGTTAATCTGCAGCAAAGGAGATTTTAGGTTAGCTATCAGGAAAAATTTTCTAACTGTATGGATAGGTGAGCTCTGAACTAGGCTTCCGAAGGATATTGTGGAATCCCCATCATTGGAGGTTTTAAGAACAGAACAAACACCTGTCATGGGAAGTCTTCATGTACAGGAAGCAAGACTTGATGACCTCTCAAAGTCTCTTCCAGCCCCACATTTCTATGATTCTATCTTTCCTAAGCATATTGCAGAGTAAAGGAGAAAAATCATGCCTCATCCTGGATTTTTATTAATATGTTTAGACTGGTGTATAGCTGGGGTAGGACAGCCACTTTTTGTGGAGAAAGAAGGCAGGGGCAGGAGGACAGTATCTGGCCTATCTTTGGAATTATAGATATTAGAATTTATAGACCTCTGAACTTACATTGCTTCTTCCTTTGATCTGATCACTTTGACATACCAGGCCTGGGCTCCTAGGGCAGTGTTCCCTGAAAGCTGAGTGCTTGGTCAGTCACCCAGGAGAGATTCAAATGCCACCTACCTGATTAACAGAGCACCAACAGTGCCTACAGCTATCAGCATGCATCTCTACTAGTGGTGCACAGCTGCACATACTTTGGTGCACATAACAAAATGTATTCCACACGTGGATGGAAAAAATTAGTGGGAACATTGCTCCTAATATTGGTTCTTCCTTTTACTTTTCTGTAAAGAAAAATTAAAAATAATTTTAAGGAAGTGGCAAAATCTATGGAACTAAAATTAAAGAACAAACTCTGGAATGGGCTATAGCCATGGGTGAACCATAGACTTTATTTTTACAGCAATTTATTATTTATTTAATGCTGATAATGTCATGAGTACTGTACACTATACATAAATATAATCTCTTCCCTGAAGAGCTCAGAGTATAAAGTAAAAAAAGGGCATTTTGTGTATCTACTCTATCCCACTTCCTTCAGTGAAGGATTGTTCCCTATACTACATCAGAATAAAGCATTCTTTGGCCTTGTCTACACTACGAGATAAGGTTGAATTTATTAAGGTTGATTTTTAGCACCTGATTTTGTAAAGTTGAAGGTGCATGTCCCCCACCGTATGCAAGAATTTGACACATTGCCTCCCCAGTAGGGTGGCTAGTGTTGACGTTGACAGTGATGTACTGTGGATAGCTATTCCACAGTTCCTGCTGCTGCTTTGCATTCTGGGTTAGGTTCCCAGTTCCTGATGGGACCAAAGCAGTGCAGTGGGTGGTTCTGGGTACATATCAGCGTTACATAAAGCTACATGTCCTACCTCCCCTGCTTGAAAGCAACAGCAAACAATCTTTTTTGCACATTTTTCCCTGGTTATCCATGCAGACTCCATAACAGGGCAAGCATGGACTCTGTTCAGCATCAAAGTGCTATGGAAATCATAGCAAAGGTCTCATGCCTTCTGCTGCAGTATGTCCAGAGCCTAGCCAGGAGCCTCCAGAGCAAGGAAGAATGTGAGGAGGTCATGAACAGACAAGGGATGTGAACAGAAAACTGGTTAACTGGTTATCAAGTAAGCATCACCCCCTAAGGGCTTACCTAGTATTGGTTAACCAGTATCTGGGAGCACACCCCCCCGCCACTCCCCACCTACGGCCTGTTGTGGGTGGAAGGCTGCTCTGCTCAAGCCCATGGGCGGGGGTGGGGAGGACAGGTAGCAGAAGCTTCAAGCATGAGGAAGCAGGAAGCAGAAGCCAGCCCACCCGCACTTGGGGCTGCCACCTTCTGCTGCCAGCCCCCCAGCACAGGATCCTGCTTAATTGGTTAATCGGTTAAACCTAAGGTTTAACTGGTTAACTGATTAACCAAGTGTCACACTGCAACCCTGGGGCCAGGGAAGCGGTCCCTTTTATTACTAGGAGCAACTAAACAAAATTATGGTTCCCTTTACCGACCTTCTCCCGTTCGGGTCTTTTAGGGGTGTAAATACGGTCCAATCACCCCTCACAGTTCACTGTTAAGTCCCACTACCAGTGGCCGTATGGCCTGCCCTGCCCATGTCCACAGACCAGGGCTTCTCTCTGAGCAATAATACGGCTTGTCTGGCTACAGTTCACGGTCTATGGCTTCCCTGGCCGCGGTGATGGACCTCCCCCCTATCTGTAGTTTTGGAGGAGGCCGAAGTCTACCCACTAAGAAAAGAGAGGGGGTACGGGGACCCGGACCTGCCCTCTCTCACGGGTTCTGGCCAAGGGCCCTAAGGACAGGGTCAATTAAGCTCCTGTCTGGCTGACGAGGATTCCTCCCGAAACTCGCCAGCCCGTGGGCTATGCAAACAAGCTCCACCCTGGGCCACTTCCTACCCCTGTGGTTCTCACCGCTCAAACCCGAGCATTACCACCGGTTTCTACCCATTGATTGTGGCGACCAGCGCACCTTCCCCAATCACCATCGGGCCTTCCTATTGGCACTCCTCCCCCTAGTAGGCAGGGGACAACCTCTCTCCCCTGGGGAGATTGTCCTTTCTCTGCCAGCCCCCCCCCCTTCTCTTCCCAGCGGGCTTTTAAACCCTCCCGCTGCTTGTCTCTCCCAGCTTCTGCGCCCTCCAGGGGCGTGCCCTGAGCCCCACCCTACGGCGCCGGACGCCACGCCGACCTGGCCCGAGGCTCCGTCCCCGACGCCGTGCGCCCCGCTGATGATGCTCCAGGCCCCGCCCCCAAGCACGGGCCGTGGCGCGCTGGCTCCCAGCTGTTCTGTGGCCTGGAAGCAAGCGGCACAAATTGGTCACTGCGAACCCCGCCCCCCGTACAGAGCAGGGGTCGGGGCCGTGGGAGTACCAGGATAACATCTCTACAGCAGACACATGTATGAAACACTTGAGTGGAGCAACTGGCAGATCCTGGCAGCAGTCAGTCCTATTGACACAGTGGAATGCCAGTTCTGGTGCCATGAGACAAGCATAGACTGGTGGGACTTCATAGTTATGCCACTATGAGACAATCAACAGTATCTGCAAAACTTTTGCATTCGTAAGGCCACTTTCATGGAAGTTTGCGAATTGCTTTTCCCAACCAAGAAGTGCAGCAATACCAGAATGAAACCCACTCTTACAGTTGAGAATCAAATGGTAATAGCCCTGTGGAATCCTGCAACTCCAGACAGGTACTGGTCAGCTGGTAATCAATTCAAAGTGGGGAAATCTACAGTGGGGGCTGCTGTTATCCAAGTAGCCAAGGCAATCAATACCCTTCTGCTGTGAAAGGTAGTGTGACTCTGGGAAACACGGAGGACATAGGGAATGGCTTTGCCACAATGTGCTTCCCTAACTGTGGTGGGGCAATAGATGGAACATACATCTCTATCTTGGCACCTGGCCACTTTGACAAAGAGCACAGAAATTGAGGTACTTCTTGATGGTGTTGCAGGTGCTGGTGGATCACAAGGGCTGTTTCGCCACCATCAGCGTGGGATGGTCGGGAAAGGTGCATGCCATGTTCATCTTTAGGAATTCGGATCTCTTCAGAAAGCTAGAAGCTGGAACTTTCTTCCCAGACCAGAAAATTACCATCAGAAGCATTGAAATGCCAATAGTGATCCTTGACAACCTAGCCTATCACTTGCTCCTGTGGCTCATGAAGCTGTACACAGTCAGCCTGGACTGCAGTAAAGAGAAGTTCAACTACAGGCAGAGCAAGTACAGAATGATGGGAGGATGTGCTTTTGTACATTTAAAGGGAAGGTTTTGCAGTTTATTGACTAGGTTAGACCTCAGCAAAAGCCACATTCCCATTGTTGAGGCAGCCTGCTCTGTGTTCCATAAGGGAGAAATTTTATGCCAAGCTGGAGGCCCAAAGCAGATTGCTTAGCCAATAATTATGAGCAGTCAGACACCAGGGCAATAAGGAGAGCACATTAAGGGGCATTGAAAATCTGAGAAGCTTTGAAAAACAGCTTTATGAATGGCCAGACGGTGATATGACAGTCATCTTAATAAGGTGACACCTACATTAACTGTGCTTACCTGTAAATTCTGTATCACCTCCTCTTCCAGATGCAACTCAAGCAATAAAGGTACTCTCGTTGAAAAATCATGCATTTAATTTTTTTCATTTAGGGAACACATAGAAGCAGAGACAGAAAAGGAATTCAGGGTGGGAGCTTCTGGAGTGCTGAGGGGGAGGGAGGAGGGAAAAGGGAAATCTGTATATTTCAGTCCCCTTGTTCAGCAATTGCACAGGCGTGAGAATGACAGCCTTTTGTCCCAGGAGACATTCCTGTGGGTTAAGTGTAAGGCTACCCTTGACTTCCCCTTTCAGCCCCCCTAAGGCACTCTGGGAGAGGAGGCTATGGAACTTGGTGAGGAGGGAATGTGGTTCAGCATGGGCCAGAGCAGTCAACTTGGGGCACTGTGGGACACCTCCTGGAGGCTAAAAACATCAATTTTCATAGTGCTGCGTCTGCACTACCATAAAGTTGACCATGCAAGTTCAAATTTACCATTGCTCCTTGTGAAAAGCAGGAATACTGAAATCAACTATAACAGCTCTTAAATTTGGTGGAATGGGCTTGATGGTGTGCACTCATTGTTTATAAAACGATGTAATGCGGCTAAGTTCAAGCTAAACTCCTAGTGTAGACCAGGTCTTTGCAGAAATGCACCTTGATAAATGTACATATTCTTATGCTTTTGACATAAAAATGTGAGTTGTAGTTTTGAATTTAATTTTTTCCCCATCAACTTGCCCTCTTCCCACCTCCCCAGTATACAGTTGTATCTCTTGATCATTGCTATTTGGGGGATTGGATGGAGGCACAAGAGACACTATCAAATGTATGATCTTCATATGGGCATTTGATCAAGCTGAGTTAAAAGGACCAGAAACCAAGGAGAATTGATTAATCAATCAGTGTCTTTGAAGGGCTATCTGGAAGTTACAGGTAAGTATTGGGAAATGATGCAGAAATTACCATGTACTTGTATATCTGTCTCTTTTCATGCAAAAAACTTCCACGCTATCTGAAGAAGCAGCTCCTCTTGATAACTACATGTATCTAATGAAGGAGCAGCTTGTATCAGGTCTGTCCATGATTGGTGTGACGGAGCCTCGAGGCTCCGCACTCCAGGGGCGCCAGCCCCACAGTGGGAGGAAGGGGATGAGACGCAGCCACGTGAGAGCGGCGCAGGGGTCGGCAAGCTCGTCCGGCGAGCCAGTCTGATGCCACCTCTGTCGGCAAGGCTGGGGCGCCAAGAGTGCGCAGGCGTCGGCCTGCTGGGCCGGCAAGACGGGCCTACGCCCTGCCCCCCTGCGAGAGGGGAGGGGCTGAACCGCGCCGCCAACCAAATGGGAAGGGTCACGTGGCGGTGCGGCGCCTCTTTTAAAGGAGGCTTGCCACTGAGTAAGGGGGAGGAGGTCCGGCACGGAGACACCGGGGAGAAGAGGTAATCAGCCCCTTCCCTGAGAGTGCCGGGATTGGGGAGCGTCTCGGCAGGGGTCTCCCACAGTTCCTAGCCTGTACGGAGAGGTGAGGCCGGCAGAGAGGTGTGCGGCACAAGTGGTAGGAAGGGACCCAGGGCAGGGCCTTAAGAAGCCCATGGGTCGGCGTGTTATGGGCGGCATCCCCATTGACCATATAGGGGCGGAGTGAGCGTGCTCTCTGACCCCTCAGGGCCCTGGGTCGGGACCCAGTGGTGAGGGCGGGCCCGGGTCCCCCTACCTTCTCATCCCCACCGTGGTTCTTGGAAAGGGGGCAAAGGGGAGGTGAAGGGGGAGAAGATAATTGATATATTGGAAAATTTGTGGATCTAAGTAAGGCTCAGAGGGTTCTTCCGAAGCCAAACTGTGGATTGTATAAAAAGAGACTCTGAAAAGGGGGAGGTCCATAGGAAGGAAGGGGTCTGGGGCAGGCTGCTTCCAGAGCAGGTGGCCCGCGGAGCCGAAGGGAGGGCGCCCCCTTAAGGATCCGTGACTCATTCTCTCTCTCACAATTGGGTTATAGCATCTTTTAGTTTTTATGGTTTTATTTTCATGTTAGTGAATTGCACATATTTTACAAGTTAGGGCTTGAAACCTCATCATGGTGGAAGATCCTGTCATTTAGTAGGTCTCCACCCTTTTCTTCTTCCCTGGAAATCTGCAATCCTCAGCTGTGTTGTGACATGCCTAGGGAGGCAGGTGTAAAGAATCTGGCTGGATCATTAACACTTGACACATTTCCTACAACTAAATATTGCTTAAATGAATGGGGTCATTATAAGAATTGTTATCCTCAAAGCAGTTAACTGGGACTATTGGGTGCACCTTGCTAAAAACCTTTTCTATATGGGCTTTTTCCTTCTGGGCCATAAGTCTGTATATGACATAAGGATGTTGCCATGGAAATGCATATGACATCAAAATAAGCATTGTCTTTGCTGTCCAGCTATGTAAGGCCCAATGGCAAGTGTGGCTATGCAGCATCATTGTTTGAGAGACAATATGAGTTTAAAAATCAATTAAAAATCAATTAATCTACTTCCTGGTGTTATAAATAAAGCATCCAGCAACTACTACAAACCTGGCCCCTGTAGGGCTTGTACATGCTATGAAAGTTTGAATACTCATAATTACATAATTTTATGTTATTTTTTTAAAAAACTACTTTTTAATGTTGCTTATTTATATTCTGTGAGGATAGATGTATCAGGCTAATTGTAATCCATTGCAGTAGCCCAGTGCTTGATTTGCAAATATCTCACAGGAGAGTTTACATATTGGTATAAGCACATTCTCTTCATGAAATTTTTAAAACATAATGAGCATTTGTATTAATATTGGTTTTTTTACACTCTTTTTATTTTAAAAAAAATCTTGGGTCAAAATTTTATTTTCACCATCCACTTCAAAAACTCTCCTATCTACAATATTTAGCAAACAAAAGCAGGAAATATATGAAAGCCAAGGGAATCGTGTGTAAAATGGCAACCAACATGTTTAGGGAGAGCATGAATGGAATTCAGTCTTTGCTACCCAAGACATATAGATTTACTCCACGCCATCCCACCCCTTCCCTGCAGCTGTGCTACAGCCATGGAAAGGTGGAAAATGCTGGATTCTTTAGCTGTTATTCATATAAGTTGTTCTCATATTAGTAAAAGCTACAGGATTGTGCCCAAAGATACTGTATCCTGAAGCCAATTCTCTTGATAATCTTGAGCCATATCAACAAATGACAGGCCTACCATACACTGCTTGGCTGTGGGGCAATGATTAGCTATGTAAAATCCTATTTCAAATTTGAACCAGTTAAACTATACATTTAACCAGTTAACCAGCTTGCCGCAGAGCTGTATGGTATGGCTGGTCGGGCTGGAGTGCCCCCCACTCACGATGCGGCATGGCACTACATGCAGAGTAAAACAGTGCCACTGTTGGGTCTTGAAGCAAGGTGTCCCTTCAGTCACAGATGCAAGAATGACTACCTCTGATCTGTGGTTTCTGGGAGTGGGGGCAGCATATAATCAGAGTCAAGTGTGTCACATGACAACACCTGAGTTTTGATCTCGTCAGTTATCTTGATTACTATTATTATTTATTTAGTACTAGCAGAAATACCTAGTGGCGCCTGGGGAAAATATAGTAAAAGGTGTGATGAATGAACTACGCCAATGACATTAATAGCATATTTTATTGGAAATACTTTTCTCTTATATATTATTTTGAGAAATTAACATAGCTAGTGATGTGCTTACAAAACGACAAATCCCATAGGATCTCTTTTCTCAATCCCCACAAATCAGGAAGGACCATCTTCCCTTAAAGACTCTGTGCAAACCAATGCCAGAAGCCCTGAGAAATGGAGATGTCTCCTGGGCTCTGCAGCAGCAGCAAATCACTGCTCCCCCAGTAGCCACTCCCCGAGTGCCTTCAGTGCACGCTCCATGGGGCAACCTGAATGGACTTCCTATCCGCAGCTGGACCAGTTGCATTGATCAGACAAAGCGAAACACCTTCAGACCAGGTGCAATTAGTGATATCTAGATGATCAGAACATGCAGCACCTGAACATACCTGTTCTAATGAGAATAGGCTGTTCTGAGTGTACCGTGTCCTCCTCAGGCTCCACGGTGCTCAAGACCTTGTCCTCCTACCCACCTCCTCTTTGTACTGTGAGCTGAATCCTGCAAAGTGCATAATGCCCGTGGTACTTGCTGATAACACACACAGCCCTGCCAGGAGAACGCATGCAGCCCAAAGGAGGCAAGTGGTGGGATTACTCGTTCGGATGTGGGGGGAAGGAAGCAATTTTAATTTCCAGGAGGGGTTCAGTCAGAGCCTGGCTGAGTGAAGAAGTTGAGAGGCTGTGATAGCTGTAGGCTTCTCCCAGCTACAATTAGCAAGGCTAGACCCCAGCCAGCATTAGCCACATTTGGGTCTGTCCTGGAGACCTGCTGGTGCCCTTGTATAGGGGAGGTTGCTGATTCTCTGCCCCACTGCAGCCTCTCCCCCATGGGCTGTCCCTTGATGGTGCTGCAGGTGTCCCACATGCTTTATCCTCTAGGATCTTGTAGTTGCAGTTTATGTGACATGCTTAACAGAAGAGTCCAGCAAATGCCTATGATCAGGTGCTACTAAAAGCTAATTATCAGTGGGCCCAATTGGGGCTCTGGGGGAAATGATTTCAAGATATAACCAATCCAGTGATTTAAGTTAGGAAATCAGAAGTATCCGTGTAAAATGTTGTGTTTCTAGCTCTTACCGTTTCAGAGATCTTTTGGAATTATCAGTGGGTCCAACTGGGGCTCTAGGGGGAACGGGGGGAACTGATTTCAAGATATAAACAATCCAGTTATTTAAGTTAGGAAAATAGTAGTATCCATGCAAAATTTGGTGTTTCAAGCTCTTACCGTTTCAGAGATCTTTTGGAGTTATCAGTGGACCCAATTGGGGCTCTGGGGGAACCGATTTCGAGATATAAGAAATCCAGTTATTTAAGTTCGGAAATCAGTAGTATCCATGCAAAATTTGGTGTTTGTAGCTCTTACCGTTTCAGAGACCTTCCATTTTGGAGATCTTTCAGAATTATCAGTGGGCCCAATTAGGGTTTTGGGGGAACTGGGGGAACCGATTTCGAGATATAACCAATCCAGTTATTTAAGTTAGGAAATCAGGAGTATCCATGCAAAATTTGGTGTTTCTAGCTCTTACCGTTTCTGAGATCTTTTGGGACAAACAAACAAACAAGCACACAAACAAACAAACTTTCAGAAATATTTATAAGAAGATTAGCTAAAGGTATGTTAGTTGCTTCACAAAGACTAAGACATAGTCCCTTATTTTAAAAGCTTATAATTTAAATATTATAGAAGATGCAATGAGTAGGAATGATGAAGAATAGGAAGGGGTTGTGTGAGCAAGGACAAAGCTTATAGCAGTAGTAGTGATCACACTTATAGTAGGTGAATGGGTGGCAGATTAAATTAATGATAAAAGAGAGATATGCACATTGGAGGGAATATTATGAAATATTTTCATACCATACTGAGTTCTAAATTAAAAGTATTAGCCCAGGTAAAGGACCTAGGTATCACTGTGGACTATGAAAGGTTTTCTGCACAATGTGCAGCAGTGGTCAAAAAAGCAATCAAAATACTGGGATACATAAGAATGGGATGTTGACTAATACATAAAATATTGAAATGCCATTATGTAAATCAATGGTTCATCCAAATTGGAACACACACTGCTCACCTAATCTCAAAAAGATATTTCAGAATTCTAAGGGGATCAGAGGTAGGCAACAAGAATAATTAGGGGCATGGAAAAGTTGTCATATAAAGAGTGATAGAAAAACTTAGCCTCGTTTATCTCAGAGAGGAGATGAATAAAAGGGAACATGATACAATTATATGAAATCGTGGTACAGGGAAGGCAGGTCTGGAACATCTATGCTCCCTGTTCTATAATACAAGAGCAAGGAGACATTCAGGACACATCTACGCTACGAGATAAGGTCGACTCTAACATGGTCGATTTCTGGACCCCCAATTTTAGAAAGCGAAGGTCCATGTCCTCACTACGGGCAAGAATCAAATGTAGTCCAAAGTAGTGCATCTCCATTACAGAGCCTGCTGTCGACTCAGGGTATGTCTACACCTTCACCCTCTTTCGAGAGAGGGATGCAAATGCAGCTGAGCAAAATTGCAAATGAAGTGCGGATTTGAATTTCCCACACTTCATTTGCATAATCGCAGATCGCTGCTATTTCGAAATACCCTATTTCGAAATAACAAATGCTGTGTAGATGCAGTTATTTTGGGAGAAAACCCTTCTTCTGAAATAACCCTTATTCCTCATACAACGAGGTTTACTGGTTATTTCGGAAGAAGGGTTTTCTCCTGAAATAACTGCGTCTACACAGCATTTGTTATTTCGAAATAGGGTATTTCGAAATAGCAGCAGTCTGCGATTATGCAAATGAAGCGCAGGAAATTCAAATCCACGCTTCATTTGAAATTTTGCTCAGCTGCATTTGCATCCCTCTCTCGAAAGAGGGATGCAAGTGTAGACATACCCTCAGAGAGTGAGGCACCGTGGGTAGCTCAGCAGTCTGGGCTATGCTCCAGATATCTCCGGGGTCCAAAACGCAGCAGTGGGTGATTAGAGGGGCTCATGTCAGCTGTGACCCATAAGGCACTCCTCTAGTCCCTCTTCCCTCATGCGAGATAAAGAGGAGGCAGTGTGCTCATGCCTTTTCATGCCCTGGTTGCCTGCATGGATGCCAAAGCACTGTGAGCATTGAGCCTGGTATGCTGAAAAGCATTTTCATGCTCATGTTTCTTGTGGTGCACCTCATGGTGCTCTACTTTGAGAGCTACCACATGTTGCTCCACCAGCAAGAGGAGGAGGAGAAACCTCAGCGTGGCACAAAGGAGTCGTTCAGGCAAGCTCTGGCACACGTGCTAACATAGCCACCAGTCAATCCCCTGAACACAGTGCAGTGCTGGTTCTGGTGTTGAAGACAAAGTTCAGCCTGGTAGAACTGCATCATGATGCACAGGTAGGAAAATCAGCAGTGGCTGCAGAACTTCCGTATGCACAAAGCCACATTCTTGGTACTCTGCAAATGGCTTGGCCGTGCCCTGAAGCTCCAGGATACCCACATGAGACCCACTCTCATCATGCAAAAGTGTATGGCAATTGCCCTCTGGAAGTTTGTCATGCTAGACAGCTACCGGTCAGTCAGGAATCAGTTTGGGATGGGGAAATCTACGGTCAGGGAATATTTTTATACAAGTAGCCAAAGCCATCAACTACATCCTGCTATGGAGGGTTGTTGTGACTTTGGAGAACATAGACAACATCATAGAGGGCTTTATGAGTACACCATAGACGGCAAGCACATCCCCATCTTGGCCCCCGAACACCATGCCTTGGAATACATCAAACGCAAGGGGTACTTCTTCTTTGAGTGATGTCCCCAAGGGTGCTCCACTCTGGGTACTGGTGCATCCTTCCGCTGGCAACCGGAGATTTTTGTAGCAGTGCTCCACTGCATTGCACACATGCCCTGGAGCCTCCTCGTACCATTGGTGTCTGTTAGGCGTGTGCGTGGCACGGCTCCCTCAGTTCTTTCTCTACTGTCCTCAGCGGCAGACAGAGCTCCATTCTCTCACCCCTTTTTTACAAAAAACAACAAAAACCAGTTAACTCTCCTCAGTTTTATTCTCCTTTACAAATTTTGAAGCCTTCCCTACATGCTACCCAAAAAAAAAAAAAAAGTTTGTCATCATTCATTTCTTACTGCATTTGTCTCATGACTGGGTTCCCAGGCTTCAAATGTTGCGAATCTTGCCACGAGGCTATGCCCATCTCCGACAGACATGCCTCGTGTATAAAATGCCTGGGAAAGATGCATCTGATGCAAAAGTGTGTGCACTGCTCAAACCTCACAGCTAGAGCACAATGCGACTGCTCCAGCAGGCTGAAAATATACCTCTACAAGAAGTCTCTTCAGCCTCCAAGAGATGACTCGCCTCCCAGAGCCAAGGCATCAGATAGGCCAAAAGGTATGGACAAAACCTGTCCCTCTATCTCTGCTGACAAGCCAAAGTGAAAACCTGGGTTTCGTCGAGGGTAAGCATAGGCAATAAGCCCAGCACCTCTGGCACAACACTGCCTAAATCATAGGCACCACAAAAAAGGGCACATTGTGAGGCATCGACGGCACTATCAGAACCCTCTGCACCCACCAGTCATAAATCGGTGGTGAAGACAGCACCGGAGGTGGCACCAGATGCAGCACCAAAAAGACACTGCACCGAAATACCCCCTCCCAAGGCACCGTTCTTGATAACACCAATGGCACCGATTACTACATACCCAGTCTCGGCACCAGAATGGACATGGCACCACATGCCTGCTTTAGTCTGTGGCCTGTCAGCACCACCATTCCCGTGCTTCTTGGTGTGGTACATCCACTCCCTGAGGTCACTGGTCCCATTGATCTCTCCCAGTGAGGCCGGCACCAAGCCACATATCCAGTTTTCATCACAGCATTCTAGCCCGACACAACAGTACCCGCCTTGGGAGTCCCGTCCCTCAGGACACTTTCACGCGCCTCCACCACCACCTTGGTACACACAACACTGGCCGTATCCACCCCCACCGCCCTGACCCTGGACAGTGGTATCCCTTGGAGTTCTCCTCCTCTCATAGGAACCATCACACCGCTCCTTCAAAAATATCAAAAAGTCACCTCAATCCACACCATCTGCCACGACACCAAATTCTCCGCAACCCTGTCAATCGGATTTGGAAGACTCTTTATCAGAAGGGGAAGATAGGTCCCCTCTACACAACTCCTCTTCTTCACTGAATGAGGCCATCATTCCTACAACCCCCCCCCTACCTGACGACTATGAACAATTCCAGCTCTTCAAGAGAGTAGCCCTGGTACAAGAGTGGGACTTGCAAGAGGTACAGGAAAAACATTACCGACTCTTGTGCACACTACAACCTCCTACATCCTCCTGCATTACCTTCCTGATGGACAAAGCCATTATGGACCCCACCGATAACGTCTGGCAAACTCCAGCATCTATTACTTGTACCAATAAAAGGGCCAAACTCAAATACTTTGTAATGTCCAACGGCATGGACTTGCTTTTCACACACCCTCCCCCCAATTTCTTAGTAGTGGATTCGGTTAGACACAGGTCAAACTAACCCAATATGAGATTGACTCTCCTGGACAAGGACCATAAATGACTGGATATTATGGGGTGTAAGATCTATTCCTCCACGACCTTAATCCTCAAAGCAGCAAAGTACATTGCCATGTTGGCAGATTGCAAGTGTAAGCAGGGTCTGAACCTCTGCTTCCAATGCAGCCAGCTGCCCTGCAAGGTATTCAACTGTTGATATGTAAATAAAGCCCATGCTGGAATGGAAAAGGAATCTGGGGTGTGGTCATGTAAATCCAGTTCAGTCTTCAGGCCTGATGGATGGTCAACTGTTAGAATGGAATTTTGTGTATTGTAACTAATTTGGCTGTTCTGAGGTCACAAACTATGTTAACCCTAAATGTAGGAATTGTAAAATATGACCACCAGTGCTTGCAGGAAGACACTGTTGTTCTCTTAGCTGGAGATGAAGTAGAATCAGGCTGTAATACTGAGTTCCTCTTACAATTCGAGCTAGTCTGGTCCATCTACTCTACAGTCACTGCTCCCCTAATGACAGCTCTCTGTAGCAGCCTCTCCAATCTCTGTATATAGGCCGAAACCTTCTCCCCCTGATGCTGCTTAGCACTGAGGAACTTACAATAACTGTCTTCCAGGCCCTCTATGCTCCCGAAGATGTGATCGAGGGCCTCTAGGCAGTCCTTTATGCTGACCTCAGGGTTAACGAGCTTCAGGGTGTGTTCTAACCAGGGTTCAAACTCCTCTTCCTCAAGAAATAACCTTAACTTATGATAGGAGTTTGCCATAGCATGGGATAGCACACACTTTTCCAATGTCTGCCCCAGTGCTTTTGCCCAGTCATTGGTCAAAGCTGCCGCCCCTGAGCTAGAGGCATCTCAAAGAACCCCTGTTACTGCACAAGATGAGTAACTATCTTTTCTCCATGGTGCTGCAGGCGCTCATAAATCACAAGGGCCATTTCTCGGACATCAACGTGGGATGGTCAGGAAAGGTGCATGATGCCCACAGCTTTCAGAACTCCTATCTCTTCTGAAAGATGCACACTGGAACTTTCTACCCCGCCTGGAACATCAGAGTCGGAGACGTGCTGTGTTTACACTAGCATAACTTTGACCATGCACGGTCGAGAATAATGTTACTCCTGGTGAAAAGCAGCAGTACAGAAATTGACTTTAGTGACCCTTAAGGGCAGCACAACTGCCTTGGTAGTGTGGACACATCACTTGGGAAACCAACCATGGGTGGCTAAATTCGGTGTAAAGTCCTAGTGTAGATCAGGCCTCAGTGAAATTGAAAGGTAAATAATTCAAAATTGAAAAACAATAATACTTCTCCCCATAATTAGACTGTGGAACTCATTGTCACAGGACGACATTGATTACAAAGACTTAGCTAAAATCAGAAAGGAATTGATCATTTATATGAACAACAAGAATATCCACAGTTATAATACTAGTCAATATTACAATATTGGAAGAGATCTAAAACCCCAGTATTAGGGCTTAAGGCCAGCTCTAATGATCATTATTATGATCATTATCTAATGATAATATTATAATCATGATTATAATATTAAAAGTTATAGGATTCCCACAGAGGCGCAGACTATCCTGCATCTCTCTACTGCTGATTTCTTGCACCTTCCTCTGAAGCACTTAATGTTGGGCCTTGTTTTAGAGACAGAATTTTAGACTAGATAGATATAGGAGTGATTTAGTATGTCTGTACCTATGTTCTAATGAAAGAAGTCCAGACAAAAGGCACATCTCCCTGAGGGTGACCTCAGTCCTCCCTTCCAGAAATGAGTCATCATTAACATATAACACTTTCTTGGGATGGGAAATAATCTTTTCCACTATACTGAATACATGAAACACATTCTAGCTATATTTTTAAGTAGGTCTGTTAAGTGATTAAAACATTAAATTGTGATTAATCATACTATTAATTGCGCTCTTAAAAATAATAGAAGAGCATTTATATAAATATTTGTGGATGTTTTTCACATTTTCAAATGTATTTATTTCAGTTACAGCACATAATACAATAGAAATCTTGCTTGGATACCTTCTCTGCATTTTGTCAACACTGCCATGAAAATGTTCTTGAAACAAACAACATGTGCTGGGTCATCATTCAAGACTATGATAACATTACATATATGGCAGAATGTGGGTAAAACACAGAACCAGAGACATACAATTCTCCCCAAAGTGTTCCGTCACAAATTTAATTAACACTTGTTTTTAATGAGCATCATCAGGATGGAAGCCTGTCCTCTGGAATGGGGGCCAAAGCATGAAGGGGTATATATGAATGTTTACCATATCTGGCATGTACATACCTTGCAGTGCTGGCTACAAAAGTGCCTTGTGAACATCTGTTCTCACTTTCTGGTGATAATGTAAATAAGAAGTGGGCAGCATTATTTCCTGTATGTGTAAACAAACTTTTTTGTCTTAGAGCTTGGTTGAACAAAAAGTAGGACTGAGTGGACTTGTAGGTGCTAATGCTTTACATTATTTTGGTTCTGGGTGCAATTCTATATAAAAAAACTACATGTGTAAATTGTGCTTTTACAATGAGGAAATTGCACTATGGTACAATAGGAAGCGTATTGAAAAATACTGTTATGTTTATCATTTTTACAGTGCAAATATTTCTAATAAAAATAATATAAAGTGAGCACTGTATACTTTGTATTCTATGTTGAACTGTAATCAATATATTGGAAAATGTAGAAAAACATCCAAAATATTTAATAAATTTCAATTGATATCCTATTGTTTAACAATGTTATTAAAACTGTGATTAACCATGATACATTTTTAAATACGATTAATTTTTTTAGTTAATTGCGTGAGTTAACTGTGATTAATCAACAGCCTTATTTTATAAGTCATAGCAGATCCATGTAAAAGTATTACATAAATGGAAATTTTGCTTTTGGAAAGAAGAGTATAAACAAAAAGTCAGACATTTTCTTCAGGTTTTTCCCATGCCACAGAAATACTTTGCACATTTAAACACTAGGGCTATGTCTAGACTGGCATGATTTTCCGCAAATGCTTTTAACGGAAAAGTTTTTCCGTTAAAAGTATTTGCGCAAAAGCGCGTCTAGATTGGCATGGAGTTATCGTTATAACGATGTGCTTTTGCGCAAAAGCGCGTCTACATTGGCGGCGCGCTTTTGCGCAAAAGTAGAAGCCCGGAACCATTTTGCAGAGGGCAAAAGGGCACCAGCCCTTTCCGGGGGCGGGGGCTGGAGCTCCTTTGAGACACGTGCTTAAAGGGATCTCCCTGGACAGCCGTTTCTCTCCTGCTCCGTGCTTTAGTACCTCTTGTAGGGACTGACAGCCATAGCAGTTTTGGTGGTTGCCCTCTGCCTTTTGGACACCACTGCCTTTTGCCACCTAGTGTTTTTGCCTGGTTTTTTTTTCTTTTGCCTTGTTTTGTCTGCCATGGAGCCAGGGGTGGCCGTGTGCCTGCTCTGGCCCCTGCCGTCCATTTTGGAGTGCCTGCAGCTGGTGCTCCAGGCTGGTGCCCTCCTGTTCCAGGACCAGGAGGCGCAGACCGCTTTGGACTCCCTCACCAGGGAGGCCATGGCGTCCCTGTGGCATCCCCACCCCAGGGTGGAGAGGCCACTGTGGAGACTGGACACCAGTACGGACTGGTGGGACCGGCTGGTCCTGGGGCAATGGGGCGACCAGCAATGGCTCCGGAACTTCTGCATGCGAAAGCGGACGTTCCTGGAGCTATGTGCCTGGCTCGCCCCTGCGCTCCAGACAGCCACCACCCGGCTGCGGGCACCCATCCCCATTAACAAGAGGGTCGCCATCGCACTTTGGAAGCTGGCCACCCCGGACAGCTACCGATCGGTGGCATACCAGTTCGGGGTGGGCAGATCCACCGTCGGTGTCATCGTCATGGAGGTAAGTCCCAGGGGGAGTGGGGTGGGGGGAGGGTGCTGCACTCCATGCCCAGGGGCAGCCAAGACTCCAGGCTGGGCCACCCAGGGGTTTGGGCCGTCCCTCCCTTGCACAGGCCTGCTGGTGGGGGGCGGGGGACGTGGGGCGAGGGGGCCCTGGTGTGTGTGTGTGTGTGTGTGTGTGTGTGCGCGTGAGGACAGAGGGAATCACGGGGGGGGGGCCAAGGGAGCGCACACTCACCCCTGCCTTATGTGATGTGTTCCCCTGTGTTTCTCTGCACCCTTCTGCAGGTCGTCCATGCCATCAACAATGTCCTGCTCCCAAGAGTGATCTGCCTGCACGACGTGGACGCTACGCTGGCCAGCTTCACTGTCCTCGGGTTCCCCAACTGCAAAGGAGCCCTGGATGCAACCCACATCCCCGTCCGGGCCCCGGAGCATTGAGCAGCCCATTTCATGAACAGGAAGGTACTGCTCGATTGTTCTTCAGGCCCTCGTGGACCACCGTGGCCGCTTCCTGGACGTCTATGCGGGCTGGTCCGGCAGGGCACACGACACCCACATCCTCCGCAACTCCGGACTGTTTCGCAGGCTGGAGGCGGGCACCTACTTCCCCCGGCGGGAGTTTACTGTCGGGGATGTGCCTATGCCCATCTGTATCATCGGGGATGCGGCCTACCCCCTGCTGCCCTGGCTAATGTGGCCCTACACAAGGCGGCCGGACCAGAACCGTGCCCGGTTCAACGACCACTTCAACCGGGCCCGGAATCAAGTGGAGTGCACCTTTGGCCACTTAAAAGCCCGCTTCCGTTGTTTGCTCACCCATCTCGAGATGGGTGAGCGGAATGCAATGGAGGTAGCGGCTGTGTGCTGCATGCTCCACAACATTGTGGAGTGGAGTGGGGAGGCCTTCCTCCCTGCATGGATGGCAGCCGAGGGCCAGACTTATGAACAGCCCCACACAGCTGCCATCCGCCAGGTGCACCAGGATGGGGTGCGCATCCGAGAGGCCCTGATGGACATGTTCGCACAGGCCCCATAGTAGGGGCGCCTCGGTCTCCCCATACAACTCCCTCCCATCCCCTACCGTACCCCCTCCCCTCCCCTTACCTCCCAATAAACACCAAACACAGTTTTGTTTTCAACAGAAAAACTTGTATGTTTTTATTTACAAGGGGGAGAGGGGGAGGAGACCTTGAACTGGGACGGGGAGGAGACCTTGAACTGGGAGAGGGAGGAGACCTTGAACTGGGAGGGGGAGGGGAGGAGACCTTCAACTGGGAGGGGGAGGAGCTACTCCTGGGAGGGGTGGCCCCTGCGACCGCTCCTGCGGGGGAGGACCTGCACATGGGGGGCAGGCCGCGTCGGGGCAGGCTGCACGGGGAGGTGGGCAGGAGCAGGAGCAGGAGGGGCCATTGCAGGAGGGGCGAGAGGCACTGCTAGGGGAGGGATGGCGGGGGCACGGGGCAAGGACATGCCATAGTGGACGGCATGGCCTATGTGGGCGGTGAGGGTGGCGATGGAATCCGCCATGCGGATGCACTGGGCTTGCAAGGCACCCCAGGCCGCCTGGTGCCACTGCAGGTCCGCCTCCACGCGCCGAGTGATGGCTGCCTCGACGCACTCGATGGCCTGCACGTGGCGCCGAAGGAGCTGGTCCCGGTGGCGGAGCCACTGCCTCTGTGGTTGGGCGGATGGGGGTGCTGCTGCTGCCGCTGCTGCCGTACTGGAGGGTCCCCGGCTTGTGCCTGGTCCCGCTTCAGGGAACAGAAGAAAGGATAGGTCAGTCAGGCAGCCCAGCCACTGTCCCTACACCTCATGCCCTCCACCCCACCCCTGAGCCCAGATGACACCACAGTTGTGTGGCTTGGGCCCACTCGGTTACCTCCCCTCCCCCCCCCCGTGTTGTATGTTTGCATAGAGGACCGCCCCTGGAGTAGGGTCCTCCTCCATGTATTGTAACCACTGGTCTGTGTCCTGGCCCCGTGGTGGGTGGGAGGGCGCTTGTGTTGTGTTAACCTGTGGAACTCCCTGCCGGTGGAGGCTATGAGGCTTTGGGCTAATCAATGGTGTTTGACAGGGAGCGAGATGAATCCCCACACAGTGCCTGGGAGCACATCATGTGGGATGTCTCCTGGACGGAACCAGGAGAGAGTGACTGGGGAGTGTACCATCCTTGCAGCAAAACTCAGGCGGCCCTAGGGCCAGCCCGAGCGCTTCCCCCCCTCCCCCTCCCACTAGCCCTCACACACGTAGCCCAGGGACATGTGTGGCTGCCGTGGGGACTTCCCTCGGGGGGCCAGCCAAGGCACCGGGAGCAGGCGAGGGGCTCAGTGGGGGCCACGCTCACGGGCTGTGCTGCTGAGGTTTTCCCAGAAGCAGCTGGCTGTGCCTCACAGCCAGGCATGGAACAGTGTGCCGTTCTGTGTGCTGCACCCTTGCGGAGGTGCGGGCTCTGGCCTGAGCCCCTGGGGCCCTGGCTGTTTCCAGCCAGCATCCACCCTTCCCCCCGGTCCCACCGGATGTGTCTGAGCACCACGGTCCTAGGCGTGCCCTGCAGCTGCCTGCCGTGGCCACATGCTGCTCGGTCACCAGGCTGCACGTGGTTGCACGTGCTGCTTACTGCCTAATGCTATACAGCCCATGCAGCTCACGTGGCGAGTGACGTGCTCTCCCCGTCCCCCCTCCGGGCGCCTGGCTCCCCACCCCCGCCCTTGTGAGTGCAAAGTGCAACACTCACCGGAAGATCCTTCCCCGGCCTCCGAGGATGCATGGGAGACATCAGGACTGCCGGAGGGGGCCTGCAGGGTGGCAGTGCTGGCCTTGTCCTCCGACGCACTGCTGGGGATGTCTCCTTCCCCTGTCTCGGTGGTCCTGGTGACGGGGGGGGGGGCGCTTGCTGCTGTCCATCGGGACGTCCGGGGCTTGCGGGGCTGGCTGGCCCAGGATGGCTTGGAGCCGCCGGTAGTGGGGGCAGGTGTCGGCTCCTGCCCCCTGGCCCTCGCTGGCCCGGACGTAGCCCAGGCGCAGTTCTTTCACTTTTGCCCGGACTTGTTCCAGGGTCCGGGCTGGATGGCCCTGGTGGGCAAGCGCCTGGGCCATGAGGGCAAAGATCTCCGTGTTCTGGCGCTGGGAGCGGGTGTCGTGGAGGGCCTCCTCCTCCTGCCACAGATCCAGCAGGGCCTCCAGCTCCCCCGAGGACCAGGATGGGGCCCTTCTTTTTCTGGCCCTGGGAGCCTCCTGCACTGGGGGTGCGGGTGGCTGATCCCCCCCTGGAGCTGCCATTGCGCTTGGGGGGTGTCTGCTGGACAGCAGGGGCCATGTGGCAGACCTCTGGCCAGGGGTCTGAGGAAGGCTCCTGCCGCGTGAGCTCAGCAGCCTGCGTCTGCTTTAAGGGGGCTCGGGTTACCAGGAAGTCCAGGGAGCTGACTGTGGCTACGGAGTCTCCAAGCATCCACAGGACTTTTTTCCATTTAGACTGCTTTTGCGCAAAACGTCTTAGCTGCCTGTCTACACTGGCCCTTTTGCGCAAAAACATTTGCGCAAGAGGGCTTTTTCCCGAGCGGGAGCGTCATTGTATTTGCGCAAGAACACTGACGATCATACATTAGATCGTCAGTGTTCTTGCGCAAATTCAAGCGGCCAGTGTAGACAGCTGGCAAGTTTTTGCGCAAAAGCGGTTGCTTTTGCACAAAAACTTGCCAGTCTAGACGCAGCCTAGGTGCAAAAGAACACCTGAGAAAAATGAAAACAACAATAGTGAAAACAGTTGCTCACAATACAATTTTATTTTACAAAGTGCTTTTCATACAAACTAGTCAAAATTGTGTTGCAAAGTTAGATAATTAAATTACAGGAATAAATAGTAGCTGAGGGAGAAAGAAACGATGCGATAGAAGCAAGAGACAAAACAAAAGTATTAGTTGTCATTGTTTGACAAGCTTGTTCCAGACAGCAAGAGTTACAGAAGACTCTTGTAACAACATTTCTGGAATTGGGAGGAGGGGAAGGAGACAGAGAAGGGGATGCAGAGAAACAAGGTCCATGGGAGTTAGTCTGTGCAGGATTTTACAAACAAGGAGGAACCATTTTTAATTTTATCCCAAAATGAATAGTCGAGCTGTCACAGGATGAGGCAACATGATCCTGCTTCTTTGCACTTATTAGAGAGCAGGCATTAGAATGATATACATGCTGGAGTATTGGTATCTAGGACTTGTGGAGGCCATGGAGAAGTGAGCTGCTGTAGCAGATGTGAAAGGAGATCAAGGTTTGGCTAATCACTGCAGCAGAGGTAGAATTATGTATTTATTCATTCTGCAATTAGAGCACGATAGGTGTACATGGTATTTTATACACCAGTAAGGCCACTCTATGCCTGAAACATGTATCTTCTGAACTAGACATTCCAAGCCAGACAGTGTACAAGAAACATCTTGAAACAAAGGTAGAGTGGAGGTATACATGCAGTGTAGCAAGGTGTGCTAGACCAGCGGCTGTCTTGCTGGGGGGTTGCAGCACCGGGCTGGCCGCCATTTTGTTTTCCTGGCTTGGCGCCTGACGTACTCATGGTGGGGGTAGGGGGAGTGGACTGGTGCTTTATATTAAAGGGGCCTTTTTTTTTTTTTTGCTTAACAAAATTTTTTCCCAGCCCTGGTGGTCACGAATAAAAAAAGGTTGAGCACCACTGTGCTAGACAGATCTGCAGACACAGAAGATGTAGGAGAGAAAAAAAGCTTCGAATCAAGGATGATCCCAAAGTCCTCTTTGGGTACATGCTTATCTTGCACTAAGCGAGGCAAACCCCTTGTGTCTATGTGTGAGGGAAGCTTCGAATTGATTATCCCTAAAATGTGACTAGTTTACTTTATACTGTAGTTCTTTAGCAAGTATCCATATAAACATGTGACTCACTGGTTGATGCCTCCCTCTGATGGCTGGGTTTGATGTTGTGTTTGTGTGGCAGGCTCTCATTCTTTAGTACCCGAGGGTCACCAGATAAAATTAATAGGTAGCAGATTTAAAACAAACAAAAGGAAGTTTTTCTTCATGCAGCACAGAGTCATCCTGTGGAACTCCTTGCCAGAGGATGTTGTGAAGAACACAACTTTAACAGAGTTCAAAAATGAACTAGATAAATTCATGGAGGATATTTTTCAATTTTTATTTTTAAATAAATAAATAAAATAAACAGGTTCATCAATACTTATTAGCCAGGATGGGTAGGCATGGTGTCCCTTGCCTCTCTTTGTCAGAGGCTGGAAATGGGTGACAGGGGATTGATCACTTGATGACTACCTGTTCTGTTTACTCCCTCTAGGCATCTGGCTTTGGCCACTGTTGGAAGACAGGCTATTGTGCTAGATGGACCTTTGGTCTGACCCAGTGCTGATTTTATGTTCATTCCTTGCTGATAGCTTTTCTGGTCCTATGATAGTCTGCTTCTTCTTGTGACTCAGCCCCCAGTGATAAACCAGTAGTCCAATAATTAACAGTACTGCAGATTCACATTGTGTTGGTAGGGGAACCCAGGTCCCCTTTGTCTCCACTGGGTTCTGGTCCACTGACTCTGAAGAAGGTAGCTTCCTTGGACTCTTTCCTGCATTGCCCTGTCTTAAGCCGTTGTTTCAGCCTCTTCTTGGACAGACTCCCAATGCATCATCAGCTTCCTTCTCTCTCAGTCTTCCACAGGCTCACCTCAAAGCTTTCTGGCACTATCTGCCCCCCAGCTGGTTCTGCTGCAGCACAGTTTTCTCCTTTCCCTTCACATGGCAGTTCCTGAGTCAGAAGAAGTCTTCCTGTTCCTTTCAGGTCCTTTAAACAGGCTATAGAGTGGTGGACAGACTCAGTTCCTAACACTTCTTTTTGCAACTTCCTTGGTCTGTCTCCCTGTTGTAGATATACCTTTCCTCTAGGAGATTTTATCTTCCAGCAGTCCCGCTCAGTTCCCTGACTCCAGATAGGCTTTTCTCTCAGGGTGAGAGCCAGAGATCTGTTCACCTTCCTGGTCAGGACCTAATTTAACCAGATTCAGTCCTTTTAATTCCTCCCTCCTCCTGGTTTGACATTTATGCAGGAATAGTGGGGTAAGGCTGATTGCACCCACAGGCTCTTGTTAACTCTTTTAGGCTCAGTGTGGGATTGGTATACAATTGTTGGGGTTCCCAGTACTGTGAGTCACTTTGTTACCCCCCCGCCTCCAGCATGAGGAAGTCTTGCTTGTGGTAACTGGCTATGAACTCCCTTACAGCACCAGCTTTTCAGCCACTCAAGCTCTTTCCTAGGGCTATATCAGGCCTTTGCAGGTTAACAAGATATGCACCCCTGTCCCTAAGCCACTTTGAATAATTCCCCATTAATAGCCATCCCCTGACCCTGGCTACTGACAGAAATACCAGAATCTCTGCTCCAAAGAACAGTATGCCCCAGTTTACCAATTTTACCTTCAACAACTACTCTTGTATCATGCACAGCATTTGTATTAACATAAGGCTTATTTAAGAAAGATTACTAGAACTTCAGCTAAAAACAAGAGATGGAAACAAATTATTACAATGCAAAATAATATAATCAAATATGAAGTAAAGTGTGCATGTTAATAACCACCTTGCCTATGTAATGAAGTGGGTTTCTTCCCCAAGATTCACTCTGTTGCTGAGAAGACTGATTTCACAGGAACCAGGATTCAAACAATCATGACAACACTCCCCACTCACAAGGTATTTCCTCAGTGAAGTGTACAGATTGCCTGTGTTACACTGAAACAATCCTTTGTCTCTAGTCAGAGGCATGGCAATTCCCTTTCTTTTGTTTTTGTTTTTTGCAGTTGTTTCTGGTAATTTTCCACTGACAGCCTTGAGATAGAGCAAAGCTTGCATAGCGTCACTGGCTAACCAGATGGGATGACAACTACTTCCTGTTTGAGTGGGCCAGGGCTACTGACAGAATTACTGGGCCCTGGACAAGGTGTGTGGGTGCTCTGAGCCCCTGGTGGTGGATCCTCTGGCAGAAGAGGTGGGGCTTGGAGCTAACCTCCCCCTGCCAGCCTTTCAGCACTGCCCAGCCCATGCCACCTGGAGATCTGGTGGCAATTTAAAGGTCCTGGAGCTCTTGCCACTACTACTACTGCACTAGTGGCTCCCAGGGGCCCCAGGCCCTTTTAAATCACTAGGCTCCAGGGCAGTTGCCCTTTTTGCCCCCTGTCAGCAGTCCTGGAGTGGGCCATGATTAAGAACATATTATCTCTTAGGCTACAGCTACACTGAACATTAATTTTGAAATAAGCTATTCTGGAATAGTTATTCCGAAATAGCTTATTTCAAAATAACATGTCTACATTACTAGGAAGCCTCAAAATTAGTGTGAGGTAGGCTTCCCTAATTTGGATGTGCTGTCTCGATTTAGAGCCCCAGGAGGCACTGGGGAAGAATAACTTAGAATGGCCCTGGTAAGGAGCTATTTCGAAGTAGCAGCAGTGGAGCGTCTACACACATCTTATTTCGAAATAGCTATTTTGGAATAGACGTCATTTTTGGTAGAATGAGGTTTACAGATTTTGGAATAAGTTGCTCGTTATTTTGAAATTATTTTGAAATAACAGAATAGCTTTGTAGATGCTCGCATAGTTATTTTGGAATAACTTTGCTGTGTAGACATACCCTTTGTGACTAACTTTTATTCCACAACCATAAATCACCCACTCAAATATAAACACATTATTTCTTAAATATTACCTTTGCAAACATCTCCCAATAATTATGAATAGGTTAGCATGTTTCTGCAGATACCTTACTTGTTACCCTTATAGATAAAAAATACCCTTCACAATGGGTTTGATGTAGTGAGTTTGTCAGGCTTGAGGTGAGAGCTGTTTGCAAAGAACAGGGGACCCTTTGCCAAGCAGTGTCTGTGTTACATATATCCCTCACAATCCCACAGACTCTAAAGAAAGTATTTTCAACTAGCTTCTTTTTTCCGGAATATACAGCTGCTTTTGTATGCCAACCACATATTTGTACACGCTGAATGGCAATTGGGTTGCAAGAATAATGGAGAAAAATCAATGAATATTTGAATTCAAAAGCAATTTTTGATGCAGCTGTGTTTACGACTCTTTGTTATTCTCTTTCCATGAACATTCTAATACTCAAGCTTTATTTGTGCAGATATTGACAAAATTGAATTTTAAGCTTTCGTATTCACTGACAGCGAATTTTAAATTGTAGATTTGATTGTAGAATTCAGTGTGTTCTACGTTGGTTAGTTATAGAAGGTATCCAAAGAGAAAACAGAACCAATATCACTTCATTTACATAATTAAACAGATTAACCTGAAATAGTCACAATGAACACTTCCCAAACAATGTGCAAGGCCCCAAATTCTTCATTTATGAAATAGACAAATAATTTTGAAGAAAAATTACAATTTTTAGTCAGGTAACAGGCAATTTGTAAACTTGAAGAAAATAATATTAATAGTACTACTTTTGTGTTGCACATTACTTGCTCAATTCTAACATTACATATTCAAATCACGTAATTTTGCACCTAATTACCCAATTTACATGCATAAATGCAGATTGTACACATGCACATGATTGCATTCAAATTTACTATATCCCTATAATGGAGGGTGTATGCAGTGTTGTGGTAGCTATGTTGGTCCCAGGATAGCAGAGAGACAAGGTGCAGGAGGTAATATTTTTTATTGAACCAGTTTTTGTTGGTGAGAGAGACAAGCTTTGGAGCTTACACAGAGCTCTTTTTCAGGTGAAAGAGCTCTGTGTAATCTTGGGTGCTTGTCTCTCTCACCAACAGAAGTTATTTCCTCAGTCTCTTTGTTTCTCTAAAATGGAAGGTGGCTGACAATTTGGTCTTAACTGTATTAAAAGCTTTGTTATCTGATATGTGGGGAAAATGGGGCAGGGGAGTTCCAGTTAGTTAAATATTCTGGTTAATGGAGAGTTCAGAGTGTGGGAGGAGGCTCCAGAGTGAGCCAAGGGGATGGGTGTGGGAGGGGTGAGAGCTCTGACTGAGGGTGCAGGCTCTAGGGTGGGGCCAGGAATGAGGGGTTTGAGGTACAGGAGGGGCTCCATGATGGGGTTGAGGGGTCCAGTGTGCTGGAGGGGGGTGCAGGGCATGGGCTCTCTGGGAGAGAGTTCATGTGCAGGAGGGAGCTCAGAGCAGGGGGGTTGGGCATGGGAGGGGCTTCAGGGTGCTGGATCCAGGCAGCACTCACTTGGAGTGGCTCCTCACAAGCAGCGACATGTACTGTTCCTCCTAGGCAGAAGGGCAGCTGCCGCCCTGTATGCTGCCTCTGCCTTCAGGCACCACACCTACAGCTCCCATTGCCACAGTTCCTCACCAATGGGAGCTGCAGAGCCAGTGTTTGGGGTAAAGTGGGGGCAGCATACAGAGCCCTATGTCTGTTTCTCCACCTAGGAATGATAGGGACAGGTCACTGCTTTTGCGGAGCCATGTGAAGCCAGATAGGGACTGCTTACCAGCAATGCACCAACAGGAGTATAAACTGGACTTTCAATGAAGATAAAAAATGTTGGTTTATAGAGCTTTCTAGCTGGTACAGAAGCAGATAACACATCTTCTACTGTAGGTAGATTTGAACTATTTATAGAATCATACAAATGAATGACTAAAGGGGACTTTGAGAAGTCATCAAGTCCAGCCACATACGTTGAATGTGGCAGGACCAAGTAAACCTGATACGTTTGTCCTATCTGTTCTTAAAAACTTCCAATCATGGGGATTCCACAATCTCCCTTGGAAGCCTGTTCCAAGCTTAATTACCATTATAGTTGGAAAGTTTTCCCTAATACCTATCTTAAATCTCCCTTGCTGCAGATTAAGCCCATTGCTTCTTGTCTTACCTTATCAACATGGAGGACAGTTCTCCACTATCCTCTTTATTACAGTTCTTAACATATTTGAAGACTGTTATAAAGTTCCCTCTGAGTCTTCTTTTCACAAGACTAAACATATCCATTTTTTTTAATCCTTCCCCATAGCCCAGGTTTTCTGAACTTTTATCAATTCTGTTCCTTTCTTCTGGACTTTCCAAATTATCCAAATTGATCCTAAAGTATGGTGCTCAGAATTGGGCATAGTATGCCATCTGAGGTTTCAGCAAGGCTGAGTAACGCAGGGCAGCTACCTACCATGTCTTACGTACTACACTCCTGTTAATGCTCTCAAGAATTATATTCATCTTTTTCACAATCACATATTGTTGAATCATACTGAGTGTGTGATTCCACTATAGCCCCAGACCCTTTTCAGCTGTATTTCCACCCAGCCAATTATTCCCCATTTTGTAGTTATGCATTTGATTTTTCCTTCCTCCAAAAAGTACTTTGTACATGTTCTTTCTGAATTGTATCTTGTTGATTTTCTTTTTCTAAAAAGATACAATGTAAACTCATCACCATTTCAGTAGGTCAGACTAAACTATATGTGAGCTTCTTCTGATGGTTTTGCAGAAGCAATAACCCAAGGCCTGTGCACTTTTCTGCAGATATTATCAATGATGGGAGTTCTCAGAGAGATAAGTAAATAAAAAGGGATTGTGTTGATTTCAATTCCCTTTTATATACCATTGAAGAGTCAGAGAAAAATATCAACACTTACCAAGTGGAAAAGGATAAAATCAGTCAGAAAAAAATGTGAGTTTAAAAGGCTAAGTTGGTTTTACAGACAATGAAAGTAGGAAAGTAATCCTATAAAATACAATACTGAAAACTGAATGCATTAAAAATTCTTTCAAAGAATTGCGTGCTGATGAAAGGCACTGGACTGACTGCTCTCATGACCAAAGTGCTTTATCCTTGGGAAAAAGAAAGCATAGGTAGTGGAAGTACAGACTTCACCCACACTGTCCAAAGTACTCCACCCCTCACCTGGAGATACCAAAGGAAAAACAGGAGATCAAACTCCATGGCATTCATCCTTGGCCTCTTCGTTGAGTTTCTAAGAGTGCGTCTACACAGTAGGGCTTATCTCAAAATAAGCTATGCAAATTGAGCTACGTCAGTTGCGTAGCTTATTTCAAAATAGCTTATTTTGAAATTGGGAGCATCTACGCAGCATTTATTTTGAAAGCTCTCTTCCTCTGATTTCCCTTACTCCTCATACAATGAGAGTTACAGGATTTGGAGTAAGAAGTCCTCCATCTTGACAGTATTTCAACATTATTTCAAAATAACTGTCTGCTTTGTAGACGGAGACTAAGTTATTTCAAAATAACACTATCATAGAATCATAGAACCATAGAGCTGAAAGAGACCTCAGGAGGTCATCAAGTCCAGCCCCCTGCTCTAGGCAGGACCAATCCCAATTAGATCAACCCAGTCAGGGCTTTGTCAAGCCAAGACTTAAATACCTCTAGGGATGGAGACTCCACTACTTCCCTAGGTAACCCATTCCAGTGTTTCACCACTCTCCTAGTGAAATAGTTTTCCCTAAAATCCATTCTGGACCTCTCCCACCACAACTTAAGACCATTGCTCCTTGTTCTGCCATCCGTCACTACTGAGAACAGCCTTTCTCCATCCTCTTTGGAACCTCCCTTCAGGAAGTTGAAAGCTGCTGTCAAATCCCCCCTCACTCTTCGCTTCTGCAGACTAAACAGACCCAACTCCCTCAGCCTCTCCTCATAGGTCGTATGCTCCAGCCCCCTAATCATTTTGGTTGCCCTCCGCTGGACCCTCTCCAATGCATCCACATCCTTTTTGTAGTGGGGGGCCCAGAACTGGACACAATACTCCAGATGTGGCCTCACCAGAGCCGAATAAAGGGGAATAATGACATCTCTGGATCTGCTGGCAATGCTCCTCTTAATGCAACCTAATATGCCATTAGCCTTCTTGGCTACAAGGGCACACTGTTGACTCATATCCAGCTTCTCATCCACTGTAACTCCCAGGTCCTTTTCTGCAGAACTACTACTTAGCTGGTTGGTCCCCAGCTTGTAACAATGCTTGGGATTCTTCCATCTCAAGTGCAGGACTCTGCACTTGTCCTTGTTGAACCTCATCAGATTTCTTGTGGCCCAATCCTCCAATTTGTCTAAGTCACTCTGGACTCTATCCCTGCCCTCCAGCGTATCTACCTCTCCCTCTAGCTTAGTGTCATCTGCAGACTTGCTGAGGGTGCAATCCATCCCCTCATCCAGGTCATTAATAAAGATATTGAACAAAACTGGTCCCAGAACCGAACCTTGGGGCACTCTGCTAGAAACCGACCGCCATCCTGACATCGAGCCGTTGATCACTACCCGCTGGGCCCGGCCTTCTAGCCAGCTTTCTATCCATCTCACTGTCCATTGATCCAATCCATATTCCCTTAACTTGCTGGCAAGAATATTGTGGGAGACTGTATCAAAAGCCTTGCTAAAGTCAAGGTATATCACATCCACTGACTTTCCCATATCCACAGAGCCAGTTACCTCATCATAGAAGCTAATCAGATTGGTCAGGCACGACTTGCCCTTTGTGAATCCATGCTGACTATTCCTAATCACTTTCCTCTCCTCCAAGTGCCTCAAAATGGATTCCTTAAGGATCCCTTCCATGATTTTTCCAGGAACGGAGGTAAGACTGACCAGCCTATAGTTCCCTGGATCATCCTTCTTGCCTTTTTTGAAGATGGGCACTACATTTGCCTTTTTCCAATCATCCGGGATCTCTCCCGATCTCCATGACTTTTCAAAGATAATGGCCAAAGGCTCCTCAATGACATTTGCCAACTCCCTCAGAACTCTCGGCTGCATTAAGTCCAGACCCATGGATTTGTGTACGTTTAGCTTTTCTAAATAGTTCCCAACCTGTTCTTTACCCACTAAGGGCTGTCGATCTTCATCCCATCTTGCATCACTTAGCGCATTAGTCCGGGAGCCCACCTTGTCCGTGAATACAGAGGCAAAGAAAGCATTGAGTACTTCGGCTTTCCCCACATCATCTGTCACTAGGTTACCTCCTTCATCCACTAGTTATTTTGAAATAATGTTGCTGTGTAGACATACCCTAAGAGTAGGATCAGTTGTATTGCTGCTGAAAACATCCACTCAAAGTGCAGCATCAAATTAGGAATCATTTAAAAAGGGATAGGATACGTCTACACTTGCTCCCTAGTTCGAGCTAGGGATGCAAATGTAGCCGACCGAAATTGCTAATGAAGAGGGGATTTAAACATCCTGTGCTTCATTAGCATAATCTCACCAGTGCATTTTTCCAGATGATTTGAACCAGGAAGTGCGCTCCGGGACACATCAAACCCCTTGTTTCAAACTAACGTTACTCCTCAAAAAATGAAGAGTAACGTTAGTTCAAACCAAGGGGTTTGATTCGAACTAACGCGTCCCGAAGCTCACTTCCTGGTTCAAATCAGCTGGTGAGCAGAATAACGCGTAGGTGAGATTATGCTAATGAAGCGCGGGATATTTAAATCCCCGCTTCATTCGCAATTTCGGTCAGCTACATTTGCATCCCTAGCTTGAACTAGGGAGCAAGTGTAGACGTACCCATAGAGATTAAGACTGAGAATATCTTATTGCCTCTGTTTAAATCCATGGTACACTCAGATCTTGACTACCATGTACAGATGTGGTCACCTCATCTCAAAAAAGATAATTTTGGCATTGGAAAAAGTTTAGAAAAGGACAACAAATTGATTAGGATTTGGAATGACTGCTATATGAAGAGTAATGAAAAAGACTGGGACTTTTCAGTGTAGAAAAGAGGAGACTAAGGGGCAATATGATAGAAGTCTATAAAATCATGATTGGTGTGAAGAAAATGAATAAGGAAAAGTTATTTACTTGTTCCCATAAGAACTAGGGGTTACCAAATGAAATTAATAGTTAGCAGGTTTAAAATAAACAAAAGGAAGTATTTCTTCATATAATGCACAGTCAACCTGTGGAACTCATTGGCAGAGGAAGTTGTGAAGATCAGGACTTTAACAGGGTTAAAAAAAAACTAGATACATTCATGGAGGTTAGGTCCATCAATGCTTATTAGCCAGGATGGGTAGGAATAATATCTCTAACCTCTGTTTGTCAGAGGCTGGGAATGGGTGACAGGGGAGGGATCACTTGATGATTACCTGTTCTGTTCATTCCCTCTGGAGCATATGGCACTGACAACTGTCGGAAGACAGGATACTGGGCTTGATGGACCTTTGGTCTGACCCAGTATGGCTGTTCTTATGTTCTGCTGTTGGTGTTTGCAATGACATGAACAGTTGTCCACCAGGAACTGGACTGATGCTAATCAATTCCAGATTTTTTTATGCTACTGTCACCCACTTATTCAGATTCCTTGTCATGTTTTACTTATACACTGGTCAGTATACGATAACACCAGAATAAACATTTAAAAAATTAGAGAGTTGGAGGCAGATGTACTCATCTATGTCCTAATTCTCATTTACACCAAGACCTCCTTATATTGTTTTGGCAGGTCCCTTTACACTGCCAAAATAGTAAAATGGCATTAGTGAAAATGAGAATCTGGCTCACATTCTTTTAAGCCTTCATATTACTGAGATAGGTAATACTGCTTTTTGAATATGATACTGGCTGAGTAACACAGTATACTGCTACTCTGATAAGGTGCATCCACACTCCGCCTGTAGGTCAAAATAAGTTACACAATTTGAGCTACACAAATTGTATATCTTATTTTGATCTAATTTCTACACAGCACCAAATTTTGAAATAAACCGCTATTCCAAAACATCCCTTAACCTCGTGGAATGAGGGCTATAGTCAGTGTTCCCTCTGAGCTACATGGTAGCACAGCTGCACAGGTAATTAATCAGCCCCGCCCAGTCAGTCAGCTCCAGGGTTTGGGAAAGGGGAATAGACAGTCCCCCCTGCTGGGACTCCTGGGCCAGATTATGCAAATGCTCCAGGCCCACAGGCCATGAGTTTGAGACCACTGGGTTAGAGACTGTTGCGATGTATGTTTTGTGCAGGCATCAGTCTTAAGCAACTGAATTGAAACTACAAACGCATCTGTGTTTGTACAGCACCTAACACAACGGGAATCCGATTGATGGTTTTCAGGGCACCAAGAACTAACTGTCACCTTGTTACCCCCAGTGTCCAGTGTGAGGGAGTCTTGCATGTGATAACTGGGTGTTAGGTTCTTAACACCACCAGTCTTTCACCCACTCCTCATGGCCTGTCTTTGCCATGCAGGTTAACAAGAAGTGCACCAAGTCACTGGGTCCATTTGAATCATTCCTCTGTGATATTCAGCCCCTGACATTGGCTATTCACAGAACTCCCTGATCCTCTGCCTCACAGGAGCAGTATAATCCATTTTACAAGTTTTACCTTAAAGCTGTGACTCTCAACCTTTCCAGAGTATCGTACCTCTTTTAGGAGTCTGGTTTGTCTTGCATGCCCCCAAAATTTCACCTCCCTTAAAAACTACTTGCTTACAAAATTAGATATAAAAATACAAAAGTGTAGCAGCACACTAGGGGTGCGTCTAGACTAAACTTCACCTCTGTCCACACTGCAATCACATTCTTTTGAAAGAAAATCGAAAGAACTCAGGGGTTTTCTGACATTGGTAAACATCATTCTACAAAGAAGAATGCCTTTTCTGAAAGAGCTCTTTCAGAAAAAGGCATGTGTGGACCTGGAAGAGGCAGTTCTTTCGAAAGAAGAGGCCTCCAGGAAAAAGCACAGGTGCCCTAGTGGCCACTCTATCCACAGTAATCACAGCTCGATAGTTCCTGTCTCCTGGCACCTCTTAAAGCTGCAGGTACCTGGGACAAGCCTTGTGGCAGTAAGCCAGCCTTGCTGCAGGACCTTGACCGCGTGGCTCTGACTGCCACAGGCCTGCTGACAGATGGCAGAGCCACAAGCACCCCGAGAGTCCCCTGGCCCAGGGTCCCAGGACCCACCCAGGGGCACCAAACGCTGGGCACCTTCCTGGAATGGCCCAGAGATCCTGTACCTCCTGGAGCTGTGGTGGGACAAGGAGGCCCTGAAGGATGTGACCTCCAAGCTCCGCAATGCGGACATTTATGGGCGTATGGCCGAAGTTCTGGCCCAGAGGGGACACCACCCCCGCACCCTCAACCAAGTCTGGAGCAAAGTAAAGGAGCTCTGGCAAGGGTACGCCCAGGCCAGGGAGTGCAGCTCTCACTCCGGGGCAGGACCACACTCCTGCCCATACTATAGAGAGCTCCACGAGATACTGTGTGGTGGGCAAGCCCTTTCCCCATGCATACTGGTGGACTTGGGCTTGGAGACACTGGTGGTCACCCGGCTGGAGCTCCTGGAGGAAGAGGATGATGATGACGGTAACAGACATCAGCTGCAGGAGGAGGAGGACACCAGCAGCGTTGTCACCCTCAGCCTGGAGCCAGTACTCCAGGCTCTGGACATATCCCAGGCATCATCTGACACTGGAGAGGGAACATCAGGTGAGTGCTGTCAGGTTGTCACACACACACAGGGCGGGGGAGGCGGGAGCACAGGGGATGGGGCGCGATCATCGCTGGACATGCTCGGTCTGGACAGTGTGTATCTGGCCATGCATGTGCAAGCACGTGCAGCAGCAGTGTGCAACATGTGGGCTCAGGAGCCAGTCCCAGAGCACACACGGGCTGCTGCTCACAGCCTGGGGGGAGGCCTCACACACTTTCAACCCTTGGGAGGGACGTCCTGCCCCCGTCAGGCACTGCCAGAAGCAGACTGGGCGCATGCACGACCCCACACAGACTGACGAGTGTTGCACATAGCACATGGCCATGCCTGGACAGACGAGGCACCACCCGCTCCTGCAGACAGCGCTGCCAGGTGCAGGTGTGTGTGTGTGGGCCCCAGGGAGGGGCAGGCCACTCCAGGCCCCTTTCCCGCCCATGGGAGCCCACTCTGTCCGGACATTTCCCTGGCCTGCTTGTCCTTGGGGAACGGGGGGGGGGGGGGGAGGGAAGCTGGCAGTATGGTCCCCTGGGCACCTCAGGTCCCCTGTGAGGCAGGGCCTGCTGTGCAGGCCACACGTGGCCTTGCTCTCAGGACATCACCATCCCCTGTTCCAAGGACAGTTGCTCACTGCTTACAGAGGAGGGCATGTTCTCAGGGACAGTGTCTGCATGGATGACTGACCGCCTCTCCCTCTTGTCCTCTGCAGCTGGACCAGCTGTCGCTGAGGGGTGAGCCACACCAGCCCAGGCAGCTGACCGAAGCCTGGGAAGCCGCAAGCGCTGGAGGGTCCACCACGACCTCATGTGACAGCATATCGCAGTACTGTGAAACATGCAGCAAACACTCGCCCAAAAGGTCCGCGATGATGCCGAGTGGCACAATCACATGTGGGACCAGCTTCTGCGGTAGGGCGAAAATATGTGTGTCACCGTCCAGGAGGTAATGGCGTACCCGGGTCCGGCCCCCGTTCCCGCTCTCCGCACTCCCACTCCCCCCACCCCTGCTCCCCCTGCCATCCCTGAGCCCGCTGCAGCCACCCCTCCTGCCCAGCCACCTGTTGTCCCAGGCCCCACCCAACCCCGAGTCCGTCGAGGTCCCCGGATCCAAGGCGGCACTTGCAGGTGCTCCATGCACCACTCCCAGCCCTGAGCCCCCCTCCAGGTTCTCCCAGCCCCCCTCCCTCTTCTCCCCTCCAGGTTCTCAGCCCCCCTCCGCCCCAGTTACTTTGATTATAAAGAACAAAAAACAAAGTTTATTTTGAAAGCAAAACTGGTGTCTTTATTAATTGTACAGGGAATGGGGGCAGGGAGGGGTAGTGGTGGGAAAGGTATTGGGGGCAAGGCACAAGCCCATTGGGAGGCCTTGGGGAGAGTTACTGGGTTCCTTCAGTGAACCTCTCCCTCAGGGCCTCCCAGATGCGCACCCCACCCTGATGGGCCTGTCGGATGGCAGTTGTCCATGGCTGTTCAAACAGCCTCCCCTCGCCATCAGCCTCTGTCCCCCACCCCGGGAGGAAGGCCTCCCCTTTGCTGTCCATGAAGTTGTGGAGCACGTAACATGCAGAAACCACCTCGGGGATGTTACGCTTCCTGTGACGGGCCACCAACGGCCCGCACGCCGGACAGCAAGGGGCGGCAGGAGGAGAGTGGGGCCGCGGGCGGAGCGCCCCAGCTACCCAGGGCTGCCGCAGAATGGCGGCGGGGCTGGAACCTGCCGCCGCGCCTGTGCAGCAGGGAGGCTGCGGGCCCCGCCCCCGGCGTGGCGCCGGGAGGGGCAGGGGCAGTGAGTGGCAGGTGGGACGCGGCCGGGGAAGCTGCCACGTCATGGGAGGGGTGGGGCCCTCGGGCCGCGTCAGAACCGGCGGGCCATTTCAAAAGGGCCCGCCGGCATAGAGGGAGGGGGCAACCTCCTCCACGGCAGGCAGAGGAGGACTGGGTGAAGGACAGACCAGAGCCACCCCTGAGACCGGCAGACGGCCCGCCCCCGCCCCAGGTCGTCCCGGGACAGCCCCCGCAGGCGGTGGACGGCCAGCCCGGAGCCTGGAACCGAGCGGGAGAACCCTCGCTGCCCGAGGAGGGTGAGACCCGGCCAGGATACGGCACGGGGGAGCGGATCCTCAGGAGGAGCGACCGAGGAGTGCCCCAGGCACCCAGCATCAGAATCCTGGTAGGCACATGGGGGCCGGAAGTCGGGCCCCAGGGGCCCGTGGAGGGGAGGAAGCAGCCCGGGGTAGGGTCCTTGTGGTGCCCGTGGACAGATGCATTTTGGGAGTAAATCCCCGTCTGTCGTGCAGGGGCGATGGCGAGCCCCTGCACTTAGGGCCCCGGGCTGGGACCCGGTGGAGAGGGCGGGCCCGGGTCCCCCTCCCCCTACTCCTCTTCCTCACAACCCCCGCAATCCAGGAGACTACACAAACGCGCACCTGCGCCAGCGGGCCGACCAGGCCAAAGCCGACGGGACTAGCCCCACGGAGGGGCCAAACCCTGGGCCTAGGGCCCACACACCGAGCTGAGGTATAGGCGGCGGGTCCACTGAATCCCCCCTGCTCGGCGGAGAGGGGGTGATCGCACCCAACCTACTGGCCCTGGGACCGGGAATCCCGCCGAGGGGCCAGACCGACGGACGAAGGGGTTCGCTGAACCCCCCTGCCCGGCCAGCAGCGGGGGATCGCATCCCGTGACTCGTCCACACTTCCCTACGTCGAGGCATGTCAACAGGCACCTGAACCGGGCCTTGAGGTGCCCAAAGGCACATTCCACCTGCATGCGAGCCCAGTTCAGGTGCACATTCAGTTGTTCCCTGCTTGGGTCCAGGTGGCCAGTGAAGGGCTTCATGAACCAGGGCATCAGTAGGTAGGCCGCGTCGCCCACAATGCAAATCAGCATCTGCACATCCCCAAAAGCAAAGGCCCGCTGGGGGAAGAATGTTCCATCCTGCAGCCTGCAGTGGAGGCTAGAGTTCCTAATATGCGGGCATCGTGTGCCCAGCCCGACCACCTTACAAAAATGTCTGAAAATTGTCCCCAGTGGTTGACCAGGGCCTGTAGCACCATAGAGAAGTAGCCCTTTCTGTTTATATATTGGGCACTCGGTGCTATGGTGCACGTATTGGAATGTGGGTCCCATCTATCACTCCTACACATTTCGGGAATCCAAGGGCACCAAATCTGGCCACGATGGGGTCCAGGTCTCAAGGTGGATAATCCTGCACAGCAGGATGGAGTTGATGGCCCTCACCACCTGCAGAAGGAGACATAGAAACACACAAAACAAAGAATGAGAGGGGTGCCTGAGCACTTGGGAGGTGCCTGCTCCCTCCCCTCCCCCCAAAGATGCCAGAGCCACCCCCTATGAGGGTGCCCCCTCAGCAGCAGGGCTGTGTGAGGGTGGAACGGCACAACCCGCCCCCCGGGGATGGGCCTTGCTCCCACTTCCACTCCACCGCCCACTCCCCCTCCCCTTTCCTGAGGGTCCCCCTTTTCCAGCCCCCCCTACAAGGAGTGTACCCCGAGAGTGCCTTACCTCCATAAAGACGATCCCGACAGTGGACTTCCCCACGCCAAACTGGTGTCCCACTGAGTGGTAGCTGTCGGGGGTGGCGAGCTTCCACATGACAATTGCGACCCTCTTGTTGAGGGGAATAGCGGGCTGCAGGTCGGTGTCCTGTCATTGGAGGGCAGAGGCAAGCCAGGCACATAGCTCCAAGAAGGTGGCCTTTTGCATGTGGAAGTTTTGGAGCCACTGCTGGTCGTCCCACCACTCCATCACGAGGTGGTCCCACCAGTCGGAACTGGTGTCCAGCCTCCAAAATCGGCTCTCGACCGTGAGGTATGGGCGCAAGGGCATTGCTCCCGCATCCAGGCAGAGGGTCTCAATGCTGAGCTCGGATTCGAGCTGGGGCAGGACCATCATGACAGTCTGCTGAAAGTGTTGCATAAGCTGCAGCATGGCAGTGTGGGACCATCGCCTGCCCAGGAGCAGCTCTGGCTCCATGGCAAAAAAGAAAAAAATGCCGTGGCATCCAACAAAGCTGGGCAATCAAAGCATGCACTGCAAAAGCTTTGCTGTCCCTCAGAGAGGTAGGCAAGCCCACAGCAGAACCTGAGCAACGGCTGTCCAGGGGGGTCCCTTTAGGCAAGCGTCTCAGATAGCCTTCAGCAACAGCACCCAGAAGGCTGACCTAATGCCCTGGCTGAAGTGGTTCTGGATGGCCTTTTATGTGAGAGAGCATCCAATGAGTGTGGATGCTCTCTTTCGAAAAGCAGATCACTTTTTCGATCCACTTTTGAAGTATGGATGCTCTCTTTTGAAAGAAGATTTTTCAGAAGATCTCTTCTGAAAAAGCTTCTTTCGAAAGAAGCTTGCAGTCTAGACATACCCTAGTAGTGAAAAACATCACTTTTTCATTTTTACCATATAATTATAAAATAAATTGATTATTCTATAAATATTATCATTATATTTTAGTGTATAGTACATAGAGCTGTATAAAGTCATTGTATGAAATTTTACTGATTTTGCTGGTGTTTTTTATGTAGCTTGTTGTAATATTAGGCAAATATCTAGGGGTACGTCTACACTACAGCGTTTATTCGAGTTAACTTAATTCGAAATAGTTAATTCGAATTAAGCTAATTCGAATTAATGTATCTACACACAAAACCTATTTCGAAATAGCGTTTTGCTATTTTGAAATAGCGCATCCACACTGAGTGGACCCTGAACCGAAGTTAAGGCTGGCCAGAACCAGAGCCGGCAGGGCATCAGGTTAGGACTTAGTGTGTGGGGCTGCTTCTTGAGGCTAACTGAGCTCCATGCTTAAAGGGACCCTACTCCCACCCCGGACAGACAGTTCTCAGGGTTCCCCACTTGCTTGTCTACCTTGATGAGGGACAGCAAAGCAGTCCTGTCTTGGAGTGCCCTGAGTGCCCGCACTCAGGACACCACAGCACTCAGCCACATGGAGCCAGAGACGCCCTGGGTACGCCGGTGTGTCTTGTGGGGTCATTGCCATCAGCCCGGCTGCACTTGCTGCAGGCTGCCATCCAGGGGGTCCATCGGGCGGCTGTCAGGATCCAGGAGGCCCTGCGGGAGAGCGTCCACCCCTCAGAGCCCTCAGAGCCACCCTGGTCCTCCCCACCAGGGGCTCATGCCCCATTCCTCCCTCCTGCCACTTACCCCTCCCTAGCCCCCCTTCCTGATGTCAAACAAAAGACACGTATGTTCAAAAAGAGAAACTGGGTTTATTGAACAAAACTGGGGGGGGATGAACCTCTGGGGAGACTGGGAAAAGGAGGTGGGAGAGGGGAAGAGAGAGGGTGGGAGAGGGGAGGAGAAAACCTGGGAGGAGGAAGCTGGAAGGGGGAAGCAAGGGGAAGAAGGGGGAGGAGAAGCTCAGGGCCCAGGGTTGGGGGGTCTCGCTGGACCAACTTGATTTTCATGCAAACCTGCTCCTGGGTTCGCATGTGGCCTTTGGTGGCCAGGCTGGCAGCTATCCTGCCATAGATGGCTGCGTTCCTCCGTCTAGTGTGGAGATCATGGACATTGGGGGCATCCCCCCCAAACCTGAATAAGGTCCATGATCTCCACCCTGGACCAGGAAGGTGCCTGCCTTCTCCAGCCCCTGTCAGGCTCCTGGGAGCTGGCAGACTGCTCCTGGGGAGCGGTGGAGGGCTGGCTGCCAGTGGCTTGCTGGCTCATGTTTTGGGGCCACTGGGCCAGGGGCCCTGGTGGCCACTGCTGGTTCTGGGCTGGCAGGCTTGGAGCTGACACAGGCACTGTGGCCAGGGTCTACCCCTTTAATGGCTCCGGGGCTGGGGGAGATTAGAGTAAGTTTTCCTGGTTGTGCCCAGACTGGCCACCAGGGCTCCCTGGGAAGGGCTGGAGGCCCCCTATTTTGAATTAAGTGTCTACACAGCACTTAATTCAAAATAGCTATTTCGAATTTGGTGTTACTCCTTGTAGAATGAGGTTTACCAAATTCGAATTAAGCGCTCAGCTATTTCGAATTAAATATTCGAAATAGCGGTTTGTATGTATAGACGCTATTGAAGTTAATTTGAAATAACGGCTGTTATTTCAAATTAACTTTGCAGTGTAGACATACCGTAGATGAATTGATGTACCACATGAAGAACTCTGGACAGCCCTAGGTGTACACATACCTCTGTTTGAAAACCACTGCCTTAAACCATTGCTCATGTATCACACACAACGCTTGTAATAAAACAATAGACTATTTATTTAAAAAAGAATAGAGATTCAACTAGAAATGAGAGGGAGTGATGGAAACATATGGTTACAATACAAAATAAAATCATAAAACATGAAGTAGGACATACACTTATTAATAGTTATCTTTTATAGCTAATAAAGTGCATTTCCTCCTCAAAGTTCAATGCAGAGCTGGCTGATTTCACAAGAATCAGGATACAAACATTCATGAAAACACCCCCCTCCCAAGACTCCACAAGGGTTTCCTCAGTGACTGAATACAGATTGCTTCTCCCTCCTCTGTGCTGTAACCCAAACTGTCTTTTGTTTCTGTTAACTCTGAGGGTCTACTGTGCCTGTTTCTGGTTAATGATCTTACATTTTCAAATATAATTCATTCTCTCTCTCACGGTTTTTCAGTCTGCATGGCAAAAATGTCCACTATAACCTAAAATCTCTAATCTAGGGTTGCTTATGGGTACTAGTACGGCAGGACTGTACTTGAGAACTGGAACCAAAAAGTCCAGGCTTTTCCATTATAAACCATGAGAATGCAGCTTGAATGTATTGTCATGAGTATCCCCAGATAAAACTGGATCTTCAGCCCCACTGTTTCCTCTGAGTATATCCAGCTAAGGAAGCAGATTCCCTCCTCTATAACCTAAAGTTGGCCACTCCAATGCAGTGTATCACCGGGATTAGAATCTATAGAATTTTTTAGTCATTGTCACTGGAATTAGAATCTATAGAAATTTTTAGTCAGAGGATAAGATGCAAACTGTAAAATAAAGTCTCCAAGACACTAAACATTCTAATGCTGAAACATCTCCATTTATTTTCTACATACATACAGATATGCTCATGCATTCACAATTTCTTCCATGCATTCAAAAGCTTGTGCATTCACAATCTCAAAGACATTCACAGTCTCTCACTCACACAAAATATGTTCTGTAATATAGACGGTACACAGGATATTTCTGAAGATGGAACAAGATGATTATAAACTGACACTTACACCTACTAATTAAATAGAGCCAAGAAAACCTCACTCTAGAATGAGTCTGATAATTAATGATGAAAAATTTTCATTGACAAAGCAAAAAGTAGCAAGTGGATGGTGACTTAAATGTTGAATGATTAATGCATAGAGAGGAGGATGAGGAAAGAGACAACTTCAAGGACAGCTATTGATATTTATGTATGAGATAGAATACGAGGCAGATTCTCATCTTACTAGGTTGTAAATATATTGTCTTTAATAGGTGTAAATATGGATTATTTCAAGTGGGCTAAATTCTGCTCCTACTTACGGTACAGAGTGTGTTCATGGTTGTATCTGTAGCGGAAAAGAGAGAGAGGGAGAGAGGATATGTGTGTGTGAGTGTACGCACACGCCAGAAGGATTAGATTATGAATTGATAAGACTCTTTCTGAGATTGTGTGTAAGGCAGAGGAAGAATGTGTGACTGTGTATGTGCGTGTGAGTTGTGAGTTTGTCTGAATGTGAGTGGGAAGATAAGAATGTGTTTGTTTTTGGACTCCCTGGTTCAGTGAAAATGGCTCCTGGAAATGCCATTTCAGATTAGAGAGCACAGTTGAGAGATGGAGATTTCATTACCTTCCTCTTTGTGTGATGTTTTGGAGTTGGTAATGTAAGAGCAGAGCTATAAATAATCCAGTCACAGCTGCAGCATCCTGGAGATTTATAGTGCATGCTAATGCCAGGGATCTTTGGGATGTTTAACTATGCAAAGCGAAATGAGAAATGATCACCTCACAAACAACAACAAAGCAACAGACCCCACCTGACTGTCCTGACTTTCCAGGCAGGTCTGGAGGGAAAGAAGAATTCCGTTTCTTCCCAGCTGACATCAAAAGTGTTTATTTATGTGTGTTTGTGTTTAGTGGCCCATTACCATGGTGCTCTTGCTCTTCTTTGCCTTTGGAACTGAGGTTGCTCACAACCTGCAGTTTGTGTCTGCATCAGGCAAAGGGCTGGGGGGAGGGAGAGAAAGGGGTGTGGAAGGTCATAAGCAGTCGTCTGCTGTGTGCAAGCGTTTGAGGCAGCAGGGTCTGTATTTTTAGCTACTCTAGATTCCCTCTGCTGTCATGGCCAGGATATGATGCTGAAGATTTTATTGCCATAGGGATGTGCCTAGAATACCAGGCAGTCTCAGAAATGGACTATGCGGCAGAGCCTGGACTCAGCAAGTGCATCTTTGTGACATCGGTGTGCTTCTCCCATTGCTAGAGAGAGGAAAAATAGTTTCTTTTGCATCTTGTTGCTACAGGAGGCAGAGGGATAGCTGCTCTGATTCACTGAGAGCATTGCTGCAGGGAGTTCCCATATCAATCTAAACTGCATTTTACAGAAAAAAATGATCCTTGGCATTTCTCCCAAACTTATCTACATTTTGTCTAAAGCTTTGAAATTAGTGTTTGCTATTGTTTGTCAATGCATTTCCCAAGCATTTCTATAATCCCTCAGTAAATATTATTTTTAGATATGGATACTAAGCATTTCCCAAAAGCTAGGGGCATTTCACTGGAAATGATCTATCATGACATTTCAGAGGACGATATAGAGTGACTGCCAGGAGTATAATGCTGTGAGGAGTATAGAGTATAATACTGTTAAATTGGGTGAGGTCTCAGGATAGTATCCACAGTTCCTAAAGCTAGCAGGGCTAGGGTTTTCTGAGGGCTCACAGAAAGTAAATCGCACAGAAAGTAAATGAAATTGTCAACACTCTGGTGCACTGATCAAAAACCACCTGCAGGTAGAAGTGTGTGAAGTATTGGTATCAACCCTAAATGCACTCCAGTTGTGAGGGCACTGTTTGTGAACTTTAGTCCGTGCTTGTGAAAGTCTAACCACTTTGTTAACCAAACCCTGCAGTTCACGCATAGCCCCAACTGCAAACCATAATAAATGGTGAATGAAGAAAGATTAGGAAGGCCTGTTGAGTCACATCTAAGTCCATCTGCTGGAAGCCAGAGCAGAATTCTGTACCTTCTCCTGGGCTTTGCCTATTTCAGTGTCCAATATCTCAAAAGGTGGGGTTTCTGGCACTGACCTAAGAAGATAATAAAGAGATAAGGAGTAAAAATTATATCAGTGTAGTAATATTGGCTCTTGCTTAATTCCAAATTCTAACTGAGGCTCCTTGCTGCCCCCTTGTTGCTGGAAAGAGCAGTGAAAATAACATCTCTAGACTGTAAAGAGAATATTTTCACCATTGTGATGTTGCAAGCTTGAGTGTTATTCTCACATTTTGGGGGACAGTAATGATAGCAGTAATGCTTAGCATTTATCTAATACTTCACACTATCAAAATGCTTTCTGAATGTGAATGAAATTATTATGTTCTAAAAAAAAAAAAAAAAAGATCCTAATGATAAAATGTCTCCTGCAGAATACAGACAACACACAGTCCTGGATAATTGAGACAAAATAGGAAATAGTACAGGAGGCCCCCAACTTGTGACCGCCCGAGTTCCGACCCCCCGCACTTACAACCATTTTTGTAAGTGAAGAAGGGGTTGAAAACCCCCGACTTGTGTCCTTGGCCCGCATTTACGACAGTGGACAGCACCTACCGTAAATGAGGGTTTGAGTTACAATGCCCCCGACTTGCGACGCTTCCCCAGGAACCAATCGCGTCGCAAGTGGGGGGCCTCCTGTATTTAGATCTCTTTAATTCCAGGTTACTAGTTCCATACTAGTTGTGACTCAGTAGTGCCATCTATAGTATATTCAGGGATCTGTATGAAATTATTTTGGCAGGTCACAGCCCAATTCTGGATTGGCAGGTGTCTCTATCATAGAAACTATCACAACTGATGCCAAATTGTTCCGTTGTTTGGAAAGGCCAGTGACTGAATGGACTGTAGAGAATGAACTTCACTCTGTCTCCTAAAGGGACCTAAATCAGGTCTAGTCATGTCGACAGAATTCAGTGATATGGAAAGTTTGCCTTGCCATTGTCTGTTCTGTGAATTAACCGAGCATTTTAGTTTCTTGAGATGTCAAGCCTGTACTAAATTCTTAATGAAAATTTAAACACACACACACACACACAAACAACCCAGCGGGAAGTGGGATCTTCTGTTTGTCGTCAGTACACATGAGTGAATGTAGCTGTCACACAGCAAGGGAATTGTGAAAAAATTTGTTGGAGACTTGCTAGGCAATGGGAAGAGAATCCCAACATTTTGATATTATCTCCAAAAGATACGTATTTATGCCTCAGTAGAAAACAAACAACATGCAAGAATGTCTAGAAGCAAACACAGTTTTCAGGAAAGATAGCACAGACATACCTAATGTACAGGTTACTGCAGCCAGAAGCCATTCCTGGTTGCCCCTGAGACTACTGGAGTAACCTCTCTCTTGGTTTCTCTCACACATTCTGTGTCTCTCATACACACACATACAGATCAAAAATCCATAGTTTTCTTGAGCTGGCATCATTGGGTGACCTCATGGACCCACCTGTCATCTCAGCAGTTTCAGCTTCACTATTCCTCCTTAGATTCATGAAGAAAATATTTAACATTCAAAGAAAGGAAGGGGCTGTGTGGTCTCTGAAGCTTGTCCTGCTGTTCTCTTGTCAGCAAAGCCAATAAAAACAGCCCCAAAGCACTATTCTGTAATCATATACTGAATTTCTAAGGATGATTCCAGGGCATTTCTACGCTGCAAGGAGATGAGAAAAAAGCCTCACTTTTATAGAAGACAACTAAATCCCAACCATGGTGGCCTTGAACATTCAGAACCCAACAAATGGCAATTAGAAGGATCTCTTCTCGAAGCTTGAGACTGAAATCTGCTTTATTATTGATCTTTTTCTTATCAGATTTTCATCTTGATCACATGCACACAGGTTGGATGGTTGGATAATGTAAGAATGCTCAGACTTATGCATTGGTAGATATTTTATTTATTTGATTTTTATAAAAAAATAACACTGAAGCTTTTTAGTTGGAGGAAGCTTTCTTCAGCTAAAGTATGGGAAATTTACAAACAAATTAAAACACGATAGTAAAATATTGCCTCCTTCATCCCAGTGAGGCCTGCTGAGGATGGGGGCAGGAGAGGAGAGAGGAGAGAGCTTTAAATCACTGCTGGAGTGCCAGGCCTCATGCTCTGTGTGGCTTTGAGGGCTGGGAAGGGTACCCTGTGTTCTGAGCACCATGAAGGGCTGGCTGCCCCTTTTGCCTGAGGTCCTGCCCCTTCTGGGAGTGCAGAGTCAGCCACACCTTGCCCAGGGGTCCACAGAGGCTGTTGGCTCCCCTGATCCCAGCTCTTCATGTTGGGGCATGAAAGCTTTGTGTTAACTTGCCTGCTCTCAGCCCTTTGTATTGCTGTACTTGCAGCCATCTTGGTGTTTGTAGAATTCAGACCTTACTTTCGGCAGGATCAAACAACAAATAAGCTTTTCTTCCTTAAACTTGCAGAACACACCCCAAAATGTGATCTCCTGATTTTTATGCAAACCTCTTGTTTGGTTCAGTGGGAATTTTGTGAGCAGAATTTTGACAGCATGGATGGGGCACTGAGCTGGTAGATGATAGTTCTGATAGTGTCATAGCTTCATGCATCACGTGGAGAAAACTACATTTGGGGTGTGGAATTCCACTTTTCCCCCTCAGCTGGGCTTGGATGGGCAGTTCTGTCCCCCCCCCCGAGTCTCCAAGGCAAATTACCTCAAGACGCTGCACTCTGCACCTATCCCATCAAGGGGGAAAAATCGCTAAGTGCTGAAGTAAGAGATGATACAGGCCATTGGTGTTTTGTCCTCTCCAAAAATGGGGCTGGGATGGAAGAGGGATTGCAGAGTGTGCTTGGTACTGACCTGCTGAATTATGACTTTAATGCAGTCACTTTAATAACTTGCTATAGCTCCAACCACCAGATGCAATTTATGACAAAGCAGGCGCCCAAGTGTTTTTCTTTCTCTGAAGACTAAGCAGATCTCTGATTATCACCTCCCTCCCCCAAGCCCATTACCCGCCCCTTGCTCTGCTAATGGAAAAATGCTACATGTCTGTGAGCTTTCCCCCCAAACTCTGTTTTCCGGAAATAGTGGTGAATGAGAAGCAAACACTCAGACTATTGAACAAAAGCTCTTTTTACTGTGCATTTTTCAGCCATACATAATTCCTGGTGCTTCCAGATACTCTGAATCTTTCCCCCAAAAACTTTAAAATTCCAGATGGGCAAAGGCAAGGCAAACAGAACAGCAAATTCAGTGATTTACATTTGTATGGAAAAAGTCCCCTGGAGCTAATTAGATAAAAATGAACCCAAGCCTTACTTTTCAAGGCACACTACAAACCCCATCTTGTATGAAATCCCGCTATCATGAATGCTACAGAACAAAACAAAACAAGAAGCTGAAGTAGTGTAGAGCAAGGTCCTTTAAAGAGAAACCTAATCCAAATACTAGTTTTGTATTTAGTGCCTAGATACTGTGGTGATGAGTGGATTCGATAGCTATGGTAGATAGATCTATAGATAAACTGTTCCCTTTCTCTAAAAAGTCATGATCTTCTCAAAAAGAGGATGGATTTTTCCTCCCCCCTTCTCTGCTTTCTGTGATTTGCATTATCATTTGTTAAACATGTTATGAACTATTTACCTTGGTCCACCACTTCAAAGAAATATCACAAATAAATCATGACCTGAACAATAACCTCAAGTTCTGCTTTAGTTTTCTCAGTTGTGGGAAGGAAATCACATAAGAACGTAAGAATGGCCATACTGGGTCAGGCCAAAGGTCCATCTAGCCCAATAGCCTGTCTTCCAACAGTGGTCAATGCCAGATACCCCAGAGGGAGTGAAAAGAACAGGTAATCATCACATGTTCCCTCTCCTGTCATCCATTTCCAGCCTCTGACAAACAGAGGCTAGGGACACCATTCCTATCCAGCCTGGCTAATAGCCATTGATGGACCTAACCTCCATGAATTTATCTAGTTCTTTTTTGAACCCTGTTAAATTCCTGGTCTTCACAATATCCTCTGGCAAGGAGTTCCATGGGTTGACTGTGTGCTGCATGAAGAAAAACTTCCTTTTGTTTGTTTTAAACCTGCTACCTATTAATTTAATTTGGTGACCCCTAGTTCTTATATTATGGGGTGGTCTCTGTTATGGGAACAAGTAAATAATTTTTCCTTATTCACTTTTTCCACATCAGTCATGATTTTATAGACTTCTATCATATCCCCCCTTAGTCTCTTCTTTATTAAGATGAAAAGTCCCAGTCTCTTTCATCTCTCTTCATATGGACCCGTTCCAAACCCTTAATCATTTTTGTTACCCTTCATTTATTTAATTTTTTAAACGTTACCTTTTAGTGTCAGTCTTAGTAAGACTGGAGCACACATTTCAGAGTTCCTGTAGTATGATTAGATCCTAGGATTAAACAAAAACATTTTCCATTTTATTTTTTCTGTTGCATTTCCTTTTCCCACAGAGTACAAAATTCCAACTGCAGCACTTGACAAAGGCATCTTTGAAAGGGTCTCCATAGACAGCATCACAGAATAGACCTGGATGACTCTTAAATATCTACCAGCTAACAAACCCTTCCTAGGTTACAGCAAGTACAGTTTACAACAACCTGCCTTCTGATCTCGAAACAAGCATTCCTTCACAATGCCCAGGTTCTCATTCAACAAGAACAGCATTCCTCCTGTCCCCAGCGTCTAGATTAACTGGATTAGTATGTAACATACTCTACAATTTGCTTAGTAAAGAGGTAGCAACATGTGGGGGCACAAGAGTTCGAGAGAGAAAATTGTAATTTGAGCTTTTCCATGTGAATTTAATCTCATGTGTTTATGTTTACAATGAATTGCCCTTCTAAACCTTAACTACAGGAGTATTATTGCCTTGAATGCTAATATAAAATGGGTTATAAATAAGGCTGAGAGTTTGTCACAGATGTCACATGTTCTGTGACTTTCTGGGACCTGTGATTTCTGTAGCTGCAGCAGCCAGTGCAGCTGGCCCTGGGGGCTACCCAGCAGCAACAGTCCTGGGGTTGCCCCTGAGCAGTGGTTCCAAGGCAGCAGCGGCACTCTCCCCCAGCAACAGTGGTGCTGGGCCCCCTGCCTCCCCAGCAGCAGTGTTGGCACTCTGCCCTCCCCCAGGGCAGCAGTGGCACCCCAGCAACCCTTCCAGAGTAGCAGTGCTCCCCTCCTGAGCAGCAATGACCTGCTCTCTCCACCCTCAGAGCAGCAGCGCCCTAGGAGTAGCTAAGATTTAGTCAAGGGTATTAATGGTAAAAATCATGGACTGGTCATGAGTTGTGAATTTTTGTTTATTGCCCATGACCTGTCCCTGACTTGTACTAAAAACACCCATGACTAAATCTTATACTTATGTATAAAACATTAATTTATTTATTTCCCAAATTGTGCTGTGGACATGCATGTCACTTTACAGATATGAGGCATACTCCTGACCATGAGGATTTAGAATCTGATTCAGATTAATATAAAAACCAAACATTAAAGGTATCATAGCAAATAGCAATGGGTTAGATCCAAAATGGGGTTTAGGCACCTAACTGCTAATTTAAGCACTTAAATCCAAAATGTAGAGCCCCAAAAGCTCCGCTCACTTGCTGCCCAAAGATATTCAATCCTTATTTCCCTTGGCAAAGTGCCTCTAGTGCCTGAATTTCTGACACTGGGCATATGCACTACTGCCTCAGCAGGAGCCTTACACGTTGTCCTGCCTCTCTGTGCCAGTCTGGCAGGTATGCTCAGAACACAGCTATTGCCTATATAACATTTAGCCCATAGGCTGAAGCACTCATGGAGGATAGTGGAGACACAGGTTCCCTCCCTGACTCCTAAGACTCCCACTTTTCAGGAGAATGCCCCCAATCACAGAGCTGTAGCATGTTATTGCTGGTGGGGGGGAAGGAAGGAGGCACTATCTCAAGCTCTAGTGTTGAAGTTTTTCCACTGAGTGTGTATAGCATGGAACCAAGAACTTGAATTTGAATTGTTAGTTCATAGGTAAATACTCTAATCAACTGAACAGCTGAGTCATTTTTATGCTGTATGTGGCCCCTGTGGCTGTTAAGCAGTTCCTACAATGTGGAACCTTTTTAACAAGAGAGATATAATACAATGACAATGAGGAGTTCTGTGGCACCTTAGAGACTAACAGATTTATTAGGGCTCAAATTTTCCTGGGTAAAACTTGAGCCCTAATAAAAGTCATCAGATTAATTGGAGTAGAGGTTACAGAAACAGGGGTATATGTATGAGGACAACAAAAGAAGGTGGGTATTTGTGTAAATTAGGCTAATCAAGTCAGGGTGGAAGTGGTTCATTCACAGCTGTTGATGTGGAAATGTGGATATCAAGAGAGGGGAAACTGTCTTTGTAATATATACCCATGCCTCGATAAACTCCAGTTCATCTGATGAAGTGGGTTTTACCTGCGAAAGCTTACACCCTAATAAAGCTGTCTCTAAGGTATCACAGGACTCCTCATTGTTTTTGCAGCTACCCCTTTGAGATGTAGTGCAGTGGTTAAGGTACTTAAAGGCAGAAATGAGGAGCCTTGGGTTCAAGAGCTCACTCAGCAACAGACAAAGTGGTATTTGAACATGTGCTGTAGGTAAGTGCTTGAACTACTAGGTTATCAAGTATTTGTGGGGAGCAGTGATGACATCACTGCATCTTTTTTGTGAGAAAGGGCATATACACCTACTTCAAGGGAAGGGCTTCTAGTTGTGAATCCTGAGTAGACAGGAACATATCTCTCTGGCCCAGTTATGTACCTACCTAGGTTTTGAGAGGTAGAGCTTCACCATTTCCTACTGACTAGTTTAGGCAGCTCTCTGCTCACTCGGTGTGCTGAATTCTATGGAACCCATTCTTAAGCACCTAACTGTCCCTGTACATAGAAGAGGGAGCCTGAAGGCCTGACTCACAAAGTTGCAACATGGCATCTAAGTCCCATTTATGGACATCTGGCCCCATTGCAACATGGTGTCTAAATCTCCTTTGTGAATCTAGACTGGTGTTACCAGTACATGCATATGTTACAACCTGATTTTATGTATATCTAAAGTATATATTTGCCAGGGTTTGTTTGTTTGTTTTGAGTTTTTTGGTGGATCGAGGCTCTGATCCACCAAAAGAGCACAACTTGGAAAGAAGTGGAAGCTGGTTTTGTTTTCCTTCGCTCCTAGACTACTTCTGCATCAAGGTAGTCCCTCGGGATAAACTGGAGCAGCTTGAAGGTTTCTTTAATTTGTGCCAACTGCAACCAGCTCAAAGAGGAGTGGAGTTCTGTAAGAAGCTCTATGGCCCTATCATGCTGAGTTGATCCTTCTGTGGCTAGCAATGCCTGCTTCAGGGCCACTTTGCATTAGAGGTTAGGTTATTGCAAATCCATAGCGCAGTTGAGGACAGAAATCAAAGAAGCTTGATTACATACATACGTACATACATACAGAGAGAATATATATGAATTATATATATATTTGAGAGAAGCTTGATTATATACATACATACATACATACATACATACATACAGAGAGAGAATATGTATATCTTTGTCCAGGATAGGTGCAGTTATACGTATGTATAGTGCTAGCTTAGCCCATCCTGAACTTTCTGTGATTCTGTTGTTTTTTATTCTTTTTTGAAGCAGTCTTCTGATTAAAAGTCATTTGCTTCCAACTCACAATATCTTGTAAATGGTTCTGCAAAGTCCTCTCATGGTTCCCAGCTCACATCAGGAGCTGAGAGCTGGAAGTGTTTTGCTGTAAAATAAACATATGGGCTGTAAATCCTGTGATTCAGAAGATTCGTCTGCAATATTCCCCTCTGCTGTTGCCATAGGTAACCAGGCTCTGCAAAACACCATTTACCCTGGAATGCAAGGAGAAGTGGAGCTCAGCAAGGGCATTCTAGTTAACCCCTTCCCAGCCAAAAAAAACCCAAAACTCTCTGGTGGCTCCAGCAAGAACAAAATGCACTGCTGCTTAATCATCACATGTGCCCAAATACACACACAAAAATGTATACAGCATACGAAATTTGAACAACATAAAACAATAGATCACCCATACACTTCATGACAGGGTTCCAGGATTCTCTTGTCTCCCCACCCTTTTAACAGGTGTTGAATCCTTGAGAGCCTGGCTGTTCAATTAATCCTGTCTCATTTGGCTGGTGTGACTCATTAGACTCCACCCTGAATAAAAGGGAGATGGTGGGGACAGGGACAGATACATTACCAAAAAGCAATTCTAACATAACAATACATACATTGCTGTTGTCAGCTGAAATGTAAGTGGATTTCAGAAGCGATGACTTTGACTTTGTAACCAAAATGTAGCTTTTGTTTGAAGATGACTGGGGACCACAAAAGCCTATCTAATATACATGCATACCCACACCAGGTTAGGTACGTGTTTCTTGTACACCAGAAATACGTTGCACAGCACATACCACATTGGTACCATATATGAACACTACAAAGATACGCATCTATGCCACTCAAATACATGTTGCATACACTAGCTGAACCTACATGTGTGCACAACTTCAAATTATTCTTTATATAGCACTGGAGAGAACCATGCATTTCTGCAAGCAGGTAAAAGGACAGGGTTCCTGCTCCAAAGACCTTATTATTTATATTACTTTTGCATCAAAAGTCTGGTTGAGTGTAACTTAGAAAATCTGGGAAATTCAATTAAGGATGAGATTACATCCAGAAATAATCTTGTGATGCCTAGGAACCATAGTCCATGTTTGGACAAGCTGGCACTGAAACTGTTGTGATGCCTGGTTAAAATGGGGCATGAAGGAGAGGTCAGTATTTCTGGAAAATGCCTTGACATTAGTAGGGGGGTAGGGATGGAAGAGTTATCCCTTTGGGTTATTTGAATAGTGATTAAGCATTTTTTTAGCTTCTCTTTTTGCATTACACTAGAGTAAAAAGGAAAAAAGAGGGACAAATTGTTTCAGGATTTCTTAGTAGTCGGGGAACTACTGGTCTGGGAATTGTGTAAATATGCAGTCAACTCATTTTCCTGAAGACCATTCTTCCCTGAAACAGTTTCAGCACCGCAAGGGTGCAATAGATGATGAGGGGAAGGGTTAAGCCCCAGGAGCTTTCAGGGATTCCGTCTGATTCTCTCATAAAGTGCCTCACAGTGGGCAAAGTTCTCTCCATTGCTAGTATGTCAGCTGCCACACAGCCTAAAAACCACACAGTGATACAGAGGCATTTCAAAACATGACCTGAAATCTCCAGGGCTGTGCTTGAACAGTGCTCAGTTCCTTATTTCCCTGAAGTCCCCTGGCCACTGTTCAGACCTTGCACTGGATTCTCTGTTCCCTTGGAAGATCCTGTGGGCTGCTGCCCAGCTCCAGTGCCACCTTCTGAAGAAGTGGGTTGTGCCCACGAAAGCTCATGATACCATCTACATTTTTTTGTTAGTCTCTAAGGTGCTGCAGAACTATTTGTTGTTTTTTTAAGTTTTTCCATATAACATGTGACTCTTGTGACATTGTGGATACCTGCCTGTGTGTGAGATTAATGTGTTCATGTGTAGGTCAGAAACAGCAGCTGTCTGGGAAGCAAAGCAAACTCTAGTTATCAATAACTTGACCATTCACATTTAAATTAACTACCTGAAAGCCAAAGTTCAACAGAAACCTTCTCCCCTGCCCCCCGTCCCCCCAACAGGGACTGGAGGAATGGGGGAGGGGAGTCTTGGATCTAGATCAATTGCTTCAAGATGAGGGTTTTAAATTGTCAAATTTTACATATCTTTATTTATAGAAGCTAGGTGTGTGTACACATAACATACCATATATAAATATACACACACATGTGTGCCTGTTTGTGTGTGACAAATACCACAGGTTTTATAAAGAACTTGGGTTGTTATAACATTGAGATGAAACATTCCCTTTGTTCCCTTGCTGGTGGAAATTGGTAATGTTTATTTCCTGAGGATAGGAAATCACCAAAGAAGGGAATTTTTCAGTTGTAAACTGTGCCAAAAATGTCCTTCCCCCAGTCCAGCAGTGGTTGTTCTTGTTGGCTGTGTCTGCAGAAACAGAATGAGAAAGAAGGGTTTGGAGGAAAAGCCTGACAGAATCTGGGCTGGGGCACGAAGGGGTTACTGACTGCATTGCATTCTCTGTCCGCAGCTCCAAGCAAAACCGAGAGAGACAGTGATGTCAGCACTAACTTCCATTGCCCAGGGCCCCTTGCCTGACAGTGTAGATGATCCAACACATTCCAATCTACCACAATCAGAGCGTTCATGCTGCTATTTCATGATTTCTTCAGATTAAAACATGTGGAGTTAAATATATATATACAGTCTAATGTACACACATAGATTTCAGCAGAAATAGTTCGATGGGAAACGAACTGCAGCTTTCTCTGCCTGGCATTCAGTATCTATGTTGATCTCCTCATTGAGAAAAATACATGTTCATGTAGCTAAGAGACAATTCCTCTGTGAATGTTTTAATATTGGGTTCAGCCAGCACTGTCACATAAGAGGTAGCCAGACAGAATTGGAGATAAAGTAAAAGGTGGGGATTAGGAAAATAGGAGAGAGAGAGAAAATTCAGACTTGTAAACAGAATAAATTTTTTTTTTAATTTTCTAGTGCTATTCTTTTAAAGCACTTGTGGCAAAACAAGGTCACAAGTAGGTTGTGTAGCTCCTGCAGAACAAGGTCACAAGTGGGTTGTGTTGCTTATGTCCAGCTGCCGGTAATAAAGAGAATGTTACAAGGGATCCCTTTGCATGTTGCATGTTGGAGTGGAATGAAATGCTCTGGGGAATCGCTGGCAAAGAAGCTTTTTGTTTTCCTCTGGAGTGGGAGCCAAATGTTGGAGGAAACTTGTAGCAATAACAGGATTTTATTGATAATTTTTATGTCTGCATGTTTAAATTTTTGCGTGTGTGTGTGTGCCTGTGTCTATATGTTGCTTTATCTATTTATCTGTATGTCTCCGTATTTGTCCGTCATTCTGTATCTATATTTCTCTGTATGTCTCATTTGTCTGTGTATGTGTATGCATGTATTTTCCATTATTATACAGTCAGAGAAAGGTAAACCCGATGATAGTTCTTGATTTCAGGATTCAGAAATATGGGTGAGAGAGAAATTCTGTCACCTTTTTCTTTTTCATTCTCCCTTTGTTTTTTGTTTCCAGCTTCCCTCTCTCCCCCATCAGTTATTTCTCTTTTCTTCAGCTCTTTCCATCCCCCAGCTTGTAAATGCTTGTTCCTGTAGAAAAGTCTCAAAATTAATCTATTTCTGCTTGTTCATAGAGTCTGACTCCTTTGTATGATACATCTTTGTATATTCTACTCTTTCTTTTTTTTTTTTAAACTTATTGAAGGCTTCAACCTTGCAAATTCCTATGAACAGTTCTGGTTTGTGTCTCCCCTTCATTTGGCCCCTGACTAGAAGATGCATAATTTTGGAGAGAAAGAGAGAAGCTGCTGTGGTCCCCAGTGGCTCACTGGGGTCTTGGAGGCTGGTTTGGTTGGTAAAACCCTAATCAGGTACTGGAAGGGGTGAGGCCAAAAGTTTAATGTAGGATAAAAACGCAAACCCCTTAAATCTCTTAGTGTTCAGCTTAACCTTGCTTTGACTCTGCAGAGATGACTGCAAGGGGGGATGAGCTTGTATTAGAAACAGGATTCTCTCTTTCTGTCCAGACCCTGCTATGCCAGTTCCAGTATTAATCAGCATCAGTAGTGCAAATCTTCTGTATTGATTTCTGTCAGTTGAGGGTCAGATCTGCCTTACTTCCCCATTAGTGTAATCAAGGCTGAGACCCTGACATATTGCTCTCAAGTGCTTTTTTTCCTCTATTTGCTAAGATAAATTCATGCCCTGCCCTGGTACAGTATCACTCAGCCCTCGTGAAACTTGGAAGATGGAAAAACTGTCAAGAAAACATGGGGCAGGTTTTAACAGAGATTGTATTTCACTAGTGATAGAATGGGGGAGATGCCCCTGATGTCAACCAAACATAATGAAGCATATAGACAGAATATAGTAGTAATATGCATAGTGCCTGACATCACCCCAGGATCTCAGAGTGCATAGTAAGCACTAATTAAACCATTAAAAGAACTTGAGATGGATCTGAAACTGGAGTGCTCCTAGGCTTCCCTGGGAAAGGGAGTATAGTTTAGTGATCTGAGCACAAGAAATCTTCAGTTCATTTCCAATCTTTGCAGCTGACTTGCTACTGGCATATCATTTTAGGCAACTCTCTTCACTGCTTTGTGCTTCAGTCTCTTCTCCCCCCCTCCGTATTAACATCTCCATAATTTACAATGGGGTGTGTAATATTGTTAAACTTCACTGAAGATACAAAGTGCTTCAAGTATTAATTGTATAATATATAATGAATCCTCAAAACCAGTTGGTGAGGTGGATATAATAATGAATATGTGGAGCTCTTTGTTGTCTCAGATTATCATGTCTGTTAGAGAGGTTTAGTGACTTACGTGCTCACACACAGTGAGTCAGATTTAGTCTAAGAACTTATATTGGTATCACTGTGTTGCCCAGAGGTGTGGAAAATCTACACCCCTGAGTAACTTTGTTATGCCCAACTAACTGCCACTGTAGGCTGTGCTAGGTCAATGGAGGGCTTTTCCCATCAACATAGCTACTGCCTCTTAGGGAGGTGGAGTACTAGGGCAGCAAAAGAAACTCTCCTGTTCGCATAAGTATCATCTTGCACTATTGCAGTGCGGCCTCACCTTAAGTGTACACAAGCCCACAGTAGAAAATTGGAATAGAACTTACAAGCCTTGACTCCCAGTCTCTTACAAAATTCACTGGAGCACGATCCTGGTTACAACACTTTTGTTATGTTTCAACACTTTTGTTAGTAGCATTGTTTCCATCGGGGTGTGGATAGCCCTGACCATTTTGATGGGGGGTGAAGAAATCTCTGTAGCTCAGATCCCCAATACCATCTTTCCCTTAGCCGTGAATATTCAGTCACGGCTGCCCAGAGGACATATTCTGGGAGATTTCAGAATTTTATTGAGTAAATGCTAGTTTTCATTTATGACTGAAATAAACAAAGGTGTCAGCCAAAGCAGTGCTGCTGAGGGGCTTGTCGCACTCCAGTGCTAGGCAGCTGCGGCTGCCGCTTTGGAGACAGATTTATTAAGATTATTAGTAAGTGTTATTTGGAGGTGACTAAAATCGCTTGGTGAGCTCCAGAGGATTAGCCTTCCAAAGATAGCAAAGGCAAAAAAAAAGAAACCTCAGACAAACAAGCTACCTAGTACTAGTTGTATTTATTTAATGAAGTCTCTACACAAGATTAGCTCACAAGCAATCACTTGTTTTCGTGGCAGGAGATATGGGGGAGGGAAAATGGGAAACATTTTAAGAAGCAACTTCCTCTCTTGTCTGGCTCAACAGGTAGGTGATTGCCTTTGCTGGGAGGGCCCTGGGTGAGAAGGCATCACCGTTTCTTGTGTTGCAGTATATTTAGGGAGTCAGCAAACAGCACTTGTGATACAGAAGTAACCTTTATTATGAAGGCTGTATGCAGGGAAAAGGTATCAGTTAAAATGGATACTTGTGTCTTGGGCACTGATCCAAACTGGTTTGAGACAGAGGAGTAGCTTGAAGGAGGAGTAATAATCAGGGTAATTTTCTGCCATTCTCCAACACCTTTCATCAGAGGATTTCAAAATCCCTTGCAAACCTTAATTCATTAAGCATCAGACCCCCTCTTGGGTAGGAGGCAGATCACAATTATTGTTCCCAGATGGGGAATCCAGGGTACTGAGGTACTGTACAAGATACTGTGTCCTAGATCACAGAGGGAGACAATGGCAGGTGACAATGGAAAGAGACCAAACAGACATAAATATCATGGACTGAATAGAAACACTGATTTATGGCTTATTACAACAATCTGAAACCCACTAATATCACCCTCCCTGCTGCCTTCCTACCCCTTCTTTCGCCTCTGTGAATGTAGGGCTGTTAGCAGGCCACTTCACCTTGAATGGTGCCTTGAAATGAGTGCTATTTATGCTAAACAATCTGTTCCACCTTGTCTTTAGCTGGGAAGCTCTGAGTATGTTTCCCAGACCCAAAGAAGAGCTCTGTGTAAGCTTGAAAGATTGTTTCTCTCTCACCAACAGAAGAATAAAAGATATTTCATCAACCACCTTGTCTCTCTAATGCAGAAGGAGAGAGAGAAAGGATTTCTACCATAGAGATGTTAAATATCAGTTAACTGAACAGTTGATTAACCTCATGAATTCTTACCGGTTAGTTGACTATTCTATAGTTCCCAGGTGTGGGGCTGGCAACAAGTGTGCTCCAGCTTCACTCCCGAGGAGCCCCCTGCCACTCCATGCTGCTGCCTCTGTATCAGAGCAAAAGGGCTCCCTCACCCCCAGATCAATCATGGTCTGTGGGTGGGGAAGCCCGGAAGCATCCTGGCCCCACCCCTTCCGGAGCAGCCCGGGCCCACTTCAAAAATTTATTGCCCACCCCTGGTCTAGCTCCTAATACACTTTAAATGCAGAGCCGCAGCAGGGGTAGGTCCCGAACTCATTGCAAGCCAGGACTGAGCTGGGCTGCTGGCCAGCCTGCAAAAAATTTACTGGCAAGTGGGGGGTGGGGGAGAATGCGTGTAGTCTACAGCAGTGTTTCTGAAAGTGTTCTGCAGAATCACTCTCAAAAACACATTAACTGGCCACTCCGGTTTGTTTATTTACTGGCGCCACAGCCACAGAGCCTCACGGCTCCCATTGGCTCCGTTTTATCCTTTGCAGTCAAGGGGAGCCACGGGAAGCGGTGGCCCGGCCCACGCCACTTCCTGCAGCTCCCCTTGGCTGCAAAGGATGAAACAGAGCCAATGGGAGCCACGAGGCTCCGTGGCCGTGGCATCAGTAAATAAACAAACCGGAGTGGCCAGTTAATGTGTTTCTGAGAGTGATTCCACGGAATGCTTTCAGAAACACTGGTCTATGGCATTAACCTATAAGCTTTTGCTTATTGGTTAATCATAAGAACAGCCATACTGGGTCAGACCAAAGGTCCATCTAGCCCAGTATCCTTTCTGCCAACAGTGACCAATACTAGATTCCCCAGAGGGAGGGATCGCAACACGTAATCCTCGGGTGATGCCTCCCCTGTCACCTACCTCTAGAGAAACAGAGGCTAGGGATACCATTCCTACCCATCCTGGCTAATAGCCATTGATGGACCAAACCTCCATGAATCTATCTAGCTCTTTTTTGAGCCCTGTTAAAGTTCTAACCTTCACCGCATCCTCTGGCAAGGAGTTCCTCATGTTGACTGTGCGCTGAGTGAAGAAAAACTTCCTTTTGTTTGTTTTAAACCTGCTGCCTATTAATTTCATTTGGTGACCCCTAGTTCTTATATTGTGGGAATAAGTAAATAACTTTTCCTTATTCACTTTTTCCACACCAGTCATGATTTTATAAACCTCTATCATATCCCCCCTTAGTCTCTTCTTTTCTAAGCTGAAAAGTCCAAGGCTATGGCTACACTGCCGTTTTTTGTGGAAGAGGATATGCAAATGGAGTGCTCATTTGCATATCTTTCTCTTTTTTTTGTGGAAGAGGTTTTGCCTCTAAAAAGACCTGTGTAAATGGGGCCATTTGTCCGGAAAAAACCCTTTTTCGCAAGATCCTGTAAACCTCGATTTTTGAGGAATAAGGAATCTTGTAAAAAAGGGATTTTTTTTTCCGACAAATGGCCCTGTCTACACAGGGCTTTTTAGTGGCAAAACCTTTTCTGCAAAAAGAATCAGAAGAAGATATGCAAATGAGTGCGCCTCTGGATCTATGCTTTTTTCCCTTCCTAAGTCTCCAGGGGTGCGTCTAGACTGTAGGGGTTTTTCGGGAAAATGGCTGTTTTTCTGAAAAAATTTCACTTACGTCTACACTGCTATTGCGTTCTTTCAACAGAAAATCGAAAGAATGCAGGGTTTTTTCCAACATTGGTAATCCTCATTCTACAAGGAAGAACGCCTTTTCTGAACAAGCTCTTTCGCAAAAAGGCATGTGTGGACACGGAAGAGGGCGTTTTTTCGAAAGAGGCCTCCAGGAAAAAGCACAGGTGCCCTGGTGGCCACTCATCCATAGTAATCACAGCTTAAATGCGAGATAGTGTCCACACTGAATGGATGCTTTCTTTCGATGTGCTTTGGCAGTGTGGACGCTCTCTCTTGGAAGAAGTTTTTTCGGAAGATCTCTTCTGGAAAAGCTTCTTCCGAAAGAAGCCTGAAGTCTAGACATACCGCTGGAGTTGTAGCCCCCTCTCCTTCCTTCAGAGCAGTACACAGTTCTGATCTGGGACAATAGACACTATTGCCTGTGCATTCCATAACTTTACTAAAAACCACAACAGAAGCTGAGCTCCTTAGTTTTGTAAGCCTGTTCAGACAGGAAAGGCCTTTGATTTTACTCAGACTTGAGCAGACGTGGGCCTATGAATGTAGCAACTCATTCTTCAGCCAAGGGAAGGGGGCAGGACACACAGCTCAGTTCTCTTGGGATAAGCTGTCACAACTGGAAACGGGAGGAAAAAGAAATGGAAGAATAGGATGGGAATTTGGCTGAGCAACATGACACTTGGATGGTGGTAGAACTCTGTGCTGATCTGTGTATTTATGCCTGTGCAGGGATTGGAGGGCATGCCAGAAGGGCTCAAAGAAGCAGACGTTAACTAACTGGTGAAGTTCCTGGTTCCTGACATGCAGCTCCTAGGGATATTAGTTTATGGCCTTAAATTCTTATTTAAATAAATGATTCCCAAATAATGAAAAAACTAGTAAAGTATTGGAAAGAGACCGAGAGAGAGAGAGAGAGAGAGAGAGAGAGAGAGAGAGAGAGAGAGAGACTGTGGAATTACAGGATCACCTCCTGGCCTTTTTTTGGCAGGCTCCAACATTTCTGTAGCAGTAGTTACTTCCTCAGGTGAAGCTGGTGAAAGCAGAACCCATTTTCTTTCATAAATAAAATGAAGGAACATGCATTAAGATGAGAGAAACTGGATTTTCTCCTCCTGAGAATTTCTCTCTGCATCTGAAAAATATTCTCAGGCTAAGGAAATAGAACTTAAATTTCCATGGAACACTGGGGGAATTTTTGCAGCAGGAACAAAAATATAATCAGAGGCGAGTATTTTATAACATTTGATATACTATACAGCCCAAGGAGCTTTATCTTCTCTCTTTGGAATCAGTTATCTAGAACATATGGGCCATTGCGTGGCATTTTGTTGAGCCCGGGCTTTGTCTACACTGGCAGATGTAATGCGCTGGCATTTACAGCACTGCTCACAGAGGGTATGTCTACACAGCAGCGTTATTTCGAAATAATGTTCGTTATTCCAAAATAACTATGTGAGCATCTACACAGCTAGCCCGTTATTTCGAAATAATTTCAAAATAATGGGTGGTTTATTTTGGCATTTGTAAACCTCACTCCATGAGGAATAATGCCTCTTCCGAAATAGCTATTTCAGAATAGCAGTAGTGCAGATGCTCCACTGCTGCTATTTCAAAATAGTTCCTCCCCAGGCCATTCAAAGTAATTACTCCCCAGTGTTTCCTGGGACTGTAAATCGAGGTAGTGTGCCCACATTAGGGGAGCCGCCTAGGACTAATTTGCAGGCTTCCCTGTAGTGTAGACATGCTATTTTGAAATAAGCTATTTCAGAGTATTTCTTCCAGAATAACTTATTCCTAAATAATTGTGCAGTGTAGATGTAGCTGGAGTGCTGCAGGGAAGCTGCTGTTGAGTGTCCCCAGTGTCCACCAGGGCTGTCCTTAGAGCAGTGTGGGGTCCAAGGCAACCCCTTCCCTGCCACAGGCCCCTTCCCCTGCCTCTGCTCCACTTCTAATCCATCCTTTCCCCTGCTCTGCCCCCTTCCTGCCCAAGTTCCCTTCCCCAACCGACACAAGCCATAGGATTACTGGGGGGCCTGGTGTGGGGCAGTAGGAGGGGATGTCTCTCCTGTACTCATCATGATGGCAGCAGCCGGAGAGATCCAGCAGCCTGCTCTGCTCCACCTCACCAGTCTGCTGCACTCCACTTTGCTGCTAGCACCACAAAGACCCAAGCCTGCTTTCTGCAACCCTCACCCAAAAACTCACTTCAGAGCTTCAAAAAAAATCAAAGCCACTTACTGAGGCATCCTCTGCTGTTTGCGCTTCCCCAGCCTGTGACTTCTGCAACTGTCTAGTGGCCTCTTCTGAGACAGAAAATAGCTCCTGATGGCAAGTATCTGTGGATACTGAGTCATCCTCTGTCTCTGGATCCCCGTTGGCACTTTAGTGCACGATTTCCTCCTCCTGGCTCACTCCACTCTGGAATGGCCTCTGAGGCTCTGAAGTATCCACAGGAGTCTTTGGGGTGGAGTTGGGGTCACCTCCAAATATGTCATCCAGCTCTGTTTAAAGCCAGCAGTTCATGAGCACAACACTGGAGTGGAGGTTTGCCTCCTGCACCTTTGGTAGGTGTTTCACAGCTCCTACACTTTGACCCTGCACTGCAGTGCATCCTGGTCATGGTCCCTTTCAGTCATGCATCTTGACATTAGCCCACAGGTATCATAATTCCAATGACTGGAGCACAGCTGTGATTGGACAGTCTCCTTTCCCCAAACACTGAGGAGGTCCAGCACCTCAGCATTGCTCCAAGCAGGGGATTGCCTGGTATGTGGCGCAGGCATGGTCATCTTGAAAGATGTGCTGAGAGCACTCTACGTGTCAATGAGAAACAGGAAAGGGACTTTCAAAATTCCCGAGGAATGAAAAGGGAAGGGATGACGGGGTGAGGCAACCCCGCACTGACCTGGTGCGCAGAGAGGGCTGGGATGAGAGACACCCCGGAGGGGATCCCCGCCAGGATGTGGTTGGGGAGGATACCCCAGACCCGGCTGGAGGATCGGCTGGGGTCGGGCCGAACGCCGGCGCAGGTGCAGAAAGTGCGACATGCGCCAGGGCAATGGGCGCCGGCTGATGATGTCATCCGGCGACAGGCCGGTGACGTCAGAAGAGTGTCGGGGATGCCAAGTGGGGGGGAGAAAGGCCCCGGATGGGATCGGGGAAGGATAAAAAGGGCCGAGGATTCGCCAAGAGGGAGGACGGGCCGCGGCACGCCGAGGAAGGCGCGGCCGTGACGGTTGGGGGTTTAGAAGGGAACATCCTTTGCCCTGAGGCGGGAGGGAAAAGCAAAAAGGCCCGAAACGTGGAGGTAGGAAGTAGCCCAGGGCGGGGTTGTGGAGCCCGCGGGCTGATGTGTTTAGGGGGCAACTCCCCCGTCAGCCAGGCCAGGGAGAAACTATCCCTGCCTTAGGGCCCTGGGCTGGGAGCTGGGAGAGTGGGTGGGCCCGGGTCCTCCTACCCCACCATTTGCGGTCGGATGTCTCTGATCCGGAACCTGTAGTCGCTAATAGAAACTTGATTTATTTGGTGTGTACGGTGCCGAGGGGGTACCAATGGGGACGGATAAATCACAATAAAAGGGGCATTGATAGAGCCTCCAAAAGTGGTCTGCATACAGCAGGTCTAAGGATTGGTCATCTGAGGGCAAGGCAGTAGAGTTCAAATCAATGACCAGAGAGATGAGAACAGGCATTGTGGGACAGGTACCACAGGCCAGTCGCAGGACTGTAGTACACCATGGCATCCACGCTGGTACCCCAGCGCTGTAAATACTGCATAGAAAGCTCCGTGCCTGTCATCACGTAAATGTGGAGTTAGTGCACACTAAGTGCCTTGCCAGTGATTTACCGCAGAGAACCTTGCCAAGATAGACAAGGCCTGAGACCTGCTTTAATGGATATCTGCAGGATTCTCCCTGGGCAAGGTTAGGGGAACCCTTAAATAGCATAGAACAGCTGTGGTGCTTCCTAAACTACCCACGTCCTGCCTGACAGCGCAAGGAAAAAGGAGAAGTGGCTGATGGGTTTCCTTATGCTTGGCCAATTCCCAACACTTCAAAAGGAAACCTGGGGGCCACTGACAGCAATCATCCTTCTGGCCTAATTTACACCAGGGATCAGGACTTGGGAACTTGAAGGTATTTTAAAGCCATCTTTGTCCTCTGTGCATGAGCAGCATGTGAACTGCCAGCTGGGGGGAGGCTAGTCCCCAGCTTTGCCCCTTCCACCTGTGCTCCCCACTCTTTCCATACTCCCCACCAGAGGACCCCCAGCTGCCAGCCCCAGTTCTGCATTGCCCCCAGACACTCCCCATGAGCAATGGGAGAGTGGGCAGCACAGCAGCAGCCTTTCCAGTCCCATAGCGCCATGAAGGCAGGTGGTGCAGCCCACGTCAGGGCCGCCCCACAGAAGCCTCAATGAATGGGAAGCAGGTGGGAAATGGGCTGGTGGTGGACCATAGGTGGGGATATACCTGGCTATTTGTGGAGGCATAGCCTCCTTCAGCCTTTGATACCTGCTGCCCATATCCCTGTCCCCTTCAGCTGTACATTGAGGCTACATCTAGACTGGCATGATTTTGTGCAAATACTTTTAACGGAAAAGTTTTTCCGTTAAAAGTATTTGCGCAAAAGCGCATCTAGATTGGCACTCATGCTTTTGCGCAAAAGCATCCCTGGCCAATCTAGACACGGTTTTGCGCAAGAAAGCCCCGATCGCCATTTTAGCCATCAGGACTTTTTTGAGCAAAACAAATCTGAGCTGTCTACACTGGCCCTTTTGCGCAAAAGCTTTTGTGCAAAAGGACTTTTGCCCGAACGGGAGCATCAAAGTATTTGCGCAAGAAGCACTGATTTCTTACATTAGAACATCAGTGCTCTTGCGCAAATTCAAGCGGCCAGTGTAGACAGCTGGCAAGTTTTTGCGCAAAAGCGGCCGCTTTGGCGCAAAATCTTGCCAGTCTTGATGCAGCCTGAGAGTATGTCTACACTACGGGGTAAGGTTGAATTAAAATACACAACTTCCGCTATGTTAATTGCATAGCTGAAGTCGAAGTACCTTAACTCAAGTTTTGGCGCTGTCCACACTGCAGAAAGTCTGAAGAAGAACACTCCCCCTTTGACTGCCCTTACTCCTCATGGAAGCAGGACTACTAACATCGACAGGCGTGCCCCTCTCAGTTCAAATTAACGTGTCTTCACTAGACTCGCTAATTGGAACCCAGGAAAATTGACAGCAGCAGCTTCGATCTTCTTTGTACTGTAGACCTACCTGAGTGATTATCAGCTGTCCTAAGAATAAGGATGTCTCATATATACAAAGAAGCATGGCAATGATCATAGTTCCCTCTAAGGTGCGTGCCTGTGTGGCTGTGCACAACAAATTCTGGGCCCACCCACCTCATTTGCAGAGCCACGTAGCAGCACTCACCACTCGCTTTCCTGCTGGAAGGTGAGTGGTGAGTTCCGGCTCAGCAGAATGCCACACAGCCTGGTTGCCCCATGTGCAGTAGCAAGAGCCAGGCCATAGTGAGGCTGTCCCTGCTGGGGAAGTCTCACTACTGTCCCAGTTCCTACTCTGTGGCAGCCATGTGGCTTGGTCAGCGGGGCCGCATGGTGGAGCTGGGCTGATCTGGGGACTGGACTGCTCAGGGGGAGAGTGTGAGCCACATGGTGGAGTGGGGTTGCTCGGGGGGTAAGTCACGTGGCGGAGCAAGGCTATTCTGGGCCTGAGGCTGCTGGGGCGAGCTGCCTGTGGGGTGGCTTGGGCCCTGTCAGGTCCAGAGTTGGAGTTGCGTGTCAAGCGGTGGTGGCCCCGGCCAGCTCCAAGTCCAGCGAAGGTGTTGTGTCAGCTGTAGCAGGGCAAGCTGCACTCCCAGGGCTGGGAAGGCACCAGCCTGCAGGTCTGGCTCAGGAGCGGAATGGTGTGAGGGGTGCAGGGCAGCCCGCGGGCTGAGAAAGGCGGGCACTGACCCACTGTGCCAGGGGCTCACAGGGAACTTTCTTTCATGAATATTACTGATGTTAAATGAAAGAAATCCCACATTCAGATTTAGATCACAGACCTGCTTTGCTGGTGATTGTTTTTAATAAGACTTACATTTTTACAAACAGCAAAGTTTTAAAAGCAGAATAGTATCAAGCCTATTTATTACTCAAGACACCTAAAAGCAATCTTTAAATTGTATAGAAAGAATGGCCATTCAAAAGTGCATTGTTTCAAGGAGAAACAGAGAGGGTATGGTTTAGTGGTTAGAACAAGATACTGGAAATCAAGGCTATTATTTTTTAAGTCTGCTCTTTGTATTCCTCTCTCTCTCTCTCTCTCTCTCTCTCTCTCTCTCTCTCTGTATATATATGATATTTGTTAGTAACTGGTGGGTGCAACGGTGGTACACATCCGAACAAGCACGTGACCTCAATATTGGTGCACAAGACGAAACTCACTCCACTTGTGGATGGAAAATCTTAGAGGGAACACTGGAAATGATTCCATATTTAACACTGTAAATAGTTTTCTATGATATGTTTGATTTTGACACCACTAGCTCCAACTTCCACAAAATATATCCTTTCTACCTGACATTTTTCATGTGTGGTGTCCTGCCAAAGGTTAATTCATTTGGAGAGACTAAGATGAATTGGACCAGACTCTTATACAGGAGTTTGAAAAATGAGAGGGTTTTAACTTTTGGAGTAGTCTTCTAATAGTTGGAACATCAAAAAACGCTATGACTTAGAAACACCACATTTGTTTAATTCATTCTTCTTCAGTAAGAATTAGTGTCTGAGTATTTTAGGGAGTTTCAATTATTGTTTTTGAGAAATTGATTGTGGAGTTTTGAACTATATAAAGTCTATGTAAAACTATACATAAAATTATATAAAGTTGGTAGGCTCACTGGCATAGTTTAGAAATTCCCAGGGACTGAGAGAGCCACAAAGGCTCAGAGCTAAACTGGGATGGATAGGTAGAAAGAAGTCCACAATTACTCCGCTCTATAAATTTCTCAAAGTCTCTAGCCAAAGCAGACCTCTTGACAGGCTAATTATACTATAAACTCCTGATAGTTAGAGATAAAACTGGCTGAATTTGAAGAAGTTCAGAAGTGTATGGGACAAGTCTGCACATTTCTTTAAATCTGGAGCTGAACATACGGGGTTGAAAGACTTTAACATCAAAACAACTTGAAAGAATCTTTGGTTTTTAGGGTTCCCACAAAACAATAACCCTGAGATAAAATGCCTGCTATATTCTGATGTCCCATTCATTTTATTATCCCCACAAGACAGCCTTCAAAAAAAAATCTTCATTTGTAAGAAACATTCAGCAACTGATGAGCCATACAAGTCAGTCTGCAAGAGACCAAAATCATAATATTGAAGAAAAAGCTGTTAAACTCTATTAGAGACAGAAATTGAACACATCCAAATTATCCACTTCTGCGTCTTTCACACATTAGAAAGTTTCGGACTGTCTAGAAAAACATGGTGAGGAAGAGCTCTGCAGATTCTCCGTGTTAAAAAGAGACAACTATACAAATGCAATCTACTGATGATATAGATGGCTAAAACTTAATGAAATCCATGTAACACATGGAATCCGGCTAATTTTACTCTGTGAGAGTGAAGTCTGATTTAACTGCAAATTAAATTGAATGGAACAAGTCAAAGCTTGCCAAATAATGCAAAAGTGTATTTGTGATATTTATGCCACTAACAAAAGTCCAAAATTCACAATAAGCACTACTTGCAATGAATCATTCAACTGGCTTCAGACAAACTTTCAAGAAAATCCCTGTGCATACAGTTCTGCAAACAGGTGTTATGCACACACCTGCACTCCCCCAACAATGCTATAGGCAGGGGAGCTGACAGCCTGCGCAGGCCCCTGGGCAAGGCGCCGTTGGGGGGGAGAGGGGCAGCTATGTGTTCCCAGAAGGGGCAAGGCCTCGGGTGAAAGGGATGGGGTCAGGGCAGACAGTCCTCCATGCCGCCTGTAGCACAACACCCCTCCTCCCCCCATAGCTCTCAGAGCCACCGAAACACAGCAGGCACACTCCTCCTTCCCAGCCCTCAGAGCTTTCTGGAATGTGGTGTGTGCCCCTCCAGCCCTCAGCATCACCCAGAGTGTGCCATGTAGCACTCCAGCAGCAATTTAAAGAGCCTGGGGCTCCAGCTGCCACCATTACCACAGTAGGAGCAGTGGCGGCTGGGAGCCCCACTGCAGCCCCAGGCCCCTTTGAATTGCCAGGCCGGGCCCGGCACAACTGCCCCTTTGTCTTCCCCCATCATCCTGTCAGTGGGCTTGGCTATAGGGCAGATGTTTCAGTCTGCCACTCAATATACAGGAAATGATTCTGCATTTCTGGTACACATGCAGTAGAAGTTAAACATGCTTTCTTCTTCACAAAGCATTAGGACACCAAAAACTTAAATGCAGTAAGAACACACTTCACTCTTACATAGTTTCACACTCATACCACAGCTAACAAATCTGCAGTTTTTACTTGGGCAATATAAACCTCAGGACTTTGCCAGCTGATATTAATTAACTACTCAGACCCATGATAAAAACAGTCCAACTGTTTTTATGAGAAATTAATAATGAGCAAAGCCATAGACCAAACCCCAAACAAAGTATCCAGCATTGTGGAAAGGAGTGATCATAAAAAAACCCCAAGAAGCTAAACTGCTAGAATAGAGCCCTTCACTCTAGCACAAACTACTTTTCGACAGTTCAATTCACAGAGCACATGCAGACCCACACAAAATACAGAATCAGCAAACTCATGTAGTAGGGATGTATGTGTGTGTGGTATGTGTGTGACATGCCTGTGCATAGGTTCATACATGTGTGTGATGATAGCCTTCTTGAGTATGTAAGTGGCACAAGTATTTATGAGTGAATGTGTTAGTACTATATGTGGCATAGGAACATGAGCATGCATATGTTGGTGACATGAGCGTGCATATATATGAATGTGATGTGGGTTCAATGAGTGTGCATATTTGTGTCTGATTTTGGTGCATGAGTGTGCTTTCATTTGAATGTGGCTTGAGACCTATGTATATGTGGCACGCCTTTACATCTGCATTGTAAACATGGGTATGTATTTATATGTCTGTGGAATGGTTGTCTGCATACACACGGATCTTTGGAGTGGTTCCATGGGTTTGTATTTCTGTATATGGAACATGCGTGCATGGATGTGCCTATGGGCATGTGTGTATTTTTCCATATCACCTGCAGTTCTTCAGCAAGATTTCCTGCCCTTGGCTAGGAGTTGTGCTTGGGCACAGACCCAGGGTTCCTGTTTAAGCAGCAAGCATTAGCAAAACGAAGTGAAGGAGTGCTGCATTATTTCAGGTAGGATATGCTCGTTGGTGTCTTTAGTCTTCCACATAGCACCTATAATTCAGGTCAGTGCTTGTCTTCCTGATGCTGCCTGATGGTGCATACGCTCTGTTTCCCAATCCAAGTCACACATTCCTTCTCCTTTCTACACTCTGGAGCCTGCTCATTCCATTAAGACTTAATGAGATGCCCTCACAGCGTAGCAGGCAGGGCCTCTGTGTCACTGCTGAAGCCAAGGACAGACCTTGGACAGGAATTGTCTTGAAGTGCAGACACCAGTGTGAAGGGAGGGAAAGAACAAAAAGAGTTTTTTCCTTCCAATCACACTTAGTGCTTCAGAGAAACTGTCCCCAGAAATACTGAGTCAGCAGTGTCTGACAAATTAGTCAACAGGATGGCTGGGCCTTGGCGTCTGGCAATTAGCATTGACAAAGCTCTGTGTGTCTGCTTGTGTGTGCGCGTGCGTGAGCACACCCAAGGAGAGAGGACAGATTGTGGAAGGAAATTACTGGCTTTGACTTCACAAAGGGAATTTGCATTACCAAGGTCATGTAGCAGTCACCTGACTCTCTGTTTCAGAGGCTTGCAGTCTGTAGCCATTAGGAATATAATATGCTAAGCCTCTTAGAATGGAGGTGTATCAGTAGAGCTGAAGGACATGGGAGCCCAGGACTGGAATAGTAGGGGGCACTACAAGTCAGGAAAAATGTGTATTGAAAAAGCTCTAGGAGTAGCTCAAGACTGGAAGAATAGGGAATGTTGTATGTCAGGGTTGAGAGTATTTATTGACAGTGATCGGGGGAGTTGGGGGTTGGGGAGAGAAGCTCAGGATTCAAATAATAAGGATGCTGCAGATCAGTACTGAGAAGCATTGGCAGAATTTAGGAGGGGGCAGGGAGTGTGTACAAGGGGAGCCCAGGACTGGAATAGAAGAGGGTGTTTCAGATCAGGATTAAAGTGCATTAGCAAAGCTGTTTGGGAAGCCCTGGGCTAGAATAGCTGGTGGGGCTGTAAATCCAGATTATGCTGAACATGCTGAGCTGCGTTTTATTCCAGTATGACTGAGGTCTGCCTCCAAAGCTTCTTGGCAACGTCATGACTCCTGCAGTGCACAATGTCATTTCCTGGTTTCAGGTTTTTTTGAAACTACACCTAAGTTTTTTGTTGTTATAATCCTGTGAATCTCTTCCTGTTTTCCTAATCTTGAATGCTAAGTCACCATCAATGGTCACATGGGGGTTGAGAGTACTACAAAGGACCCAGAGAGAAAGGTCAAGTGCTCCTGTTTGTTTTTTCAGTCTCTCCCTTTTCCACTCTATATTCGCCTCCCTGAAAAGTCAAACCTTATGATTATCCTTTTTCCTAGTGTTCCAGACACACTTGCTGATTGTGCCCTGAAATTCAACTATTCTAACCCCAAGAACTGAACAGCCTAGTTTTAACCTATGAAGATTTAGTGGGTTTTGTTCTACATATCTCTGAGACCTGCTTACCTGCTAATATGGTTTCACAAATCAAATCACAAATCCAGTTCATGTGATGAAGTGAGTTTTATCCACAGAAGCTCATGATTCTATATACTGTTGTTAGTCTCATAGACTCATAGACTCATAGACTTTAAGGTCAGAAGGGACCATTATGATCATCTAGTCTGACCCCCCGCACAATGCAGGCCGCAGAATTTCACCCACCCACTCCTAGAATAATCCTCACCCCTATCTCTCAGATATTGAAGCCTTCAAATAGTTTGAAGACCCCTAAGGTGCCACAGGACTACTCATTTTTAAAGTTACAGACTAACGTTGTGACTTTTTCACAAATGGGTATCAGTGAACTTGAGCTGAATATTTTCAGGTTTAAATGGATGGAGGCTGTGGGGAGGACTAAATGAGGGCTCCTCAACTCTAGAAATCACTTTCCAACTTGGTGAGAGAGAACCAGAATCTTTTAGAGTCTAGGTCACACTGTCTAGAGCCTGACTTCAACTTATTCATTCACGTAGACTTTTGATAAAGGGGTGGGTTGAAAAGGGTGTATGGGAGTTAAATTGCTGACCCTGATTTATTAGGAGGCTAAGTTTATTGGCTTTCTTTGTATGTGTTGCTTTTTTTTTTAAATGTTCAGGTGTCTAGAGACTAGGTACAGACACATTGTACTAGCCTAATTAACATATTAATTAATAACCCGTGTTAGTGTTTACCTATTATAAAAAGAATGGTCTAGTGGTTAAGGAGATGTGAGCTGAAGTCTCTGCCCTTTCCCAGACTTCCTGTATGACCTTGAGCAGGTCCGTTAGCACCAGACTTTTAAAAATTACTTATGCGCCTGAAGATGCAGATAGGGAACTGGATGTTTTTGAAAATACCACTATACACCAAGAAGCTGCTGGAGCATGGCAACATATCTAGTGGGTGGAGCAGTGGTAGGTAGGAGTAGTAGTGGACACAGATCCAAGAATCAGGTATTGGGCTGAGGATGAAGTTGGAATCATGGTCAAGGAGTCAAGCTAAAGCACAACCAGAATCAGGATCAGGGTACAAAGCCAACAAGCAATCTGAAGTGAGTTTCAAAAAACCAAACTAAAGATCAAAACCGGAGTAAAAAATGGGCAGCAGGGTAAGGAAGCAAGTCTAGATGGAACCAGACGAGAGTCAAGGCTGGAATGGGACTGGAGGAAGGGCTGGAGGCAGGTCAGAATAGGGATGGAACATGACTGGAGCAAAGACTAGAAGCAGATGGGAGCAGGGCTGGAACAAGAGCTGGAAACAGAAGCAGGGCAAATGCAGCTGTGGGCATGGTATGCATTGAGTAGCTGCTGGGTTGCTGCCACTGCAAGGTTCAAATAGCAGTCTGAAGACTTCCTTGCTCAATCAAGAAGCATGAACATTTGGAGAAACCTCTCTGGACCCAGCCGAGCTTCCTACATTGCCTAATGACCAGGCTGCAAGTCAGCTGTGCTCCTGATGATAGATGCCCCTCCCCAAGGTCATAGTTTGTCAGGGTATCATTGGTTAAATTCCTGTAACAAAGCTGAGATGTGAATGTTTTTATGGGCTCTTGTGTTTGCTCTGATGGCCCATACCCTTTCCACTCAACTAGGTATTGGAGTTTATCTCAACCCATTGGGAATCGAGGATTTGATGGACCTTATACTCTTCCTGCCCCTGGATCATTATGGGTGGCTGAAAAGAGCCTGTGCGTCTGCCCCCATCTTAACCCACTGAGGCCTTCATCATTGCAATCCCAGGCATCAGTTTCAAAGTCCTTTCCCAAATCATGTGTTCCTGCCAGGTATTTCATTCCTGTGCCTTTTTCTCCAAGAAACTGATCTCTCTGCAGAAAAAAAAAAAGACAATACCTATCTATTTTAAAAATATCTATCCAATCGGGGAAGGGGTTGTTGATGAATGGTTTGAAAAGGGAGACAGATTGGCAAATTGGTGCCACAAACAGGTTGCTGGGGAGTAGAAAGATGATGGTTATCAAATGGCCCTCACCCATCCTTCTGATGAAGTGGAAGTGTTGGATAATTGTGGCAAGAGCTTCCCCTACTTTGTGGTGCTCATCCGAGCTGGTTAGGTTCTCTGTCTTGTGCCTTCCCAGTCTTAGTCCTTGGTTGGTAGATGATTATAAATTTGAACTTAGATAGAAAAAGTGCCCAGTGAATCTGGCATTGGTTTAACCATTGGAATGTCTATAGGTGCTCAAGGTTTTTGTGATTGGGCCTACCTTGGACAGGGCATGCCCCCCTATATAGGGAGGTGTGATCACTCCTTGAGGTTGGCTCTTAGGGCCCACAGTTCCTTATGCCATATGCCATATTTTGTTTTCTGCAGGGAGATCAGTTTCTTGGAGAAAAAGCCATAGGAATGAAGTAGCTGGCAGGAACCTATGATTTGGGGAAGGACTTTTCACACTGAACCTGATGCTTGGGATTGCAATGATGAAGGCCTGAATGAGGTCTGGGTGGGGAGTGGAATGGGGGCAGATGCAAAGGCTCTTTTTGGGTGATCAAAGGCAGTCTGTGCATCAGTGGACCAGGCAAAGTTGGCCCCATTTTTTAGGAGGAATGTTAAGAGAACTATCAGGTTGGAGACTCCCTAATGCAGGGGTGGGGAACCTTTTTTGGGCCGGGGGCCACTGACCCACAGAAAAATCAGTTGGGGGGCTACACACAAGTAAAAAACCTTTACTGTGGCCCGTGACTGAGAAGGAGACCAACACGCCTCACAATCCCCTCACATACCAGAGTCTAGGGGGGCCTAGACTACTAGACTGTGTGCTCCAGCCCCGCAGGGGGGCTGGAGTACCAGCATGGGCTCCCCAATGCTGAGGAAATTCCCCAACCCTGCCTTAATGTTAAAAGCCAGTCAGAGTTTGCAAAATCCAGCAACTTCAGAACCCCATGTACACTTGATAGTGCCCTCCAGTCTGTTATTGTCACTACCTTGCAGGGCTTCATGGCAAGCCCTGCAGGGGAGATAACATAACCTAAGAACTCCAGTATGTCCTAGTCAAATTCATACTTTTCAGGCTTGGCATAGAGTTGATTCTTGTGAAGCCAATTGAGAATGATACATATGTGGTAGCCATGGAGCTCTTGATTCTTCTGAGTGCTTGCTCAGGGAAATGTGTTTCGGTTATGATGGACACCACAGCAATGTTTTATATTAACAGATGGGGGTGCACACTCCTCTCCGCGGTGCCAGGAAGCACTCATGCTGTTGGACTTTTATGTAACTCAGTCAACACATGCACACATCATACCTTCCTGGAGTGCAGAACAAGTTGGCAGATTATCTTTGCAGGTCGTTCCAGTGGTGCCTGTAGCTGGATGTCATAAACTCCATCTTTCAGCTGTGGGGGCTTCCCTGATAGACATATTCACCATGTAATGCAGCAGGAAATGTCAGCAGTTTTGCTCCTTCCTGAACCACAGCCTGGGCTCCATTGTGGACACTTTCCTCCTTTCCTGGGGAGGCCACATCCTCTATATGTTTCTGCCCATTTTTCTTCATTACTTGATGCTCCTCAAAGTGTGGATGGACAACTCATTGATGATACTGGTTGCTCCAGCCTGGCCCTATCAACACTGGTACACATCTCTCCTTGAAATGTCCAGGAAGCTCCAATCATCCTTCCACTCTCCCGGGAATTGTTAACTCAGGTTCACAGTTGTCTTCAATACCCGAAGCTCAAGGTGTTGCACCTCATAGCAAGGAAGCTCTATGATTAAAAGCTCACTGGGTCAGACAAATCTTCTTTGACAGCAGAAAGTCCTCTACCAGGCTACCTACCTAGCCAAATGAAAGAGATTTTAAATCTGGTCTGTGCAACACCATCAGTCTTTGACACTTGTGTCCATACCCCTTATAATGGGCTTCCTTTTCCACCTCTGTCATGACCATGAGGGTTGGACAGCAGCCTGTGGACTAAGGGGTTAACTATGTCCCTGTACCTAGCCAGGTATCTGCTCAGACAATAGAAATGCAGATAGGGATTTCAAACTGAGACTAAAGAATTTTTGGGTTTTCCCTTCTTTGTCTCTGAGCCAGTTTTGCTCTCTGGATACCAAGGGGGACAGAAGAGATGTCTCTCTCCAAGAAAAAGACTCTTCATAATGTGTAAGTAGGGTAAAGTCAAGATAAATCCATCAGGTTTTATTGTTTTCTGGTTTGGGAATTTGGATCTGATGTCTGTGCTGTTAGAAATGGGTTTTCCTCTCTTTTGCAACTAAGTTTTTGGCCCATGGAGGAATCCTCCATGGGTATATTAATTGGTGGCTCTTACCATCTAGCCATTCCAACTATGCTTGTGACTGGGGTATTGTTTTAATAATGAAAATTCTTTCGTTTTTTTAATTAACCTGGTATTGATTCATTTCTGTGTCCTGGAAAATCTGTCTGTGGGATCTGCATGCCTCTGACGAAGGGACAGCAATCACAGACTACAACTTGTATTTTCTCTTTTCTTTTCAAGCTCTTTGGAGAAAAGAGCTTGGGGTGCCCTGGGGTTGGTTTCAAATGTCCACTCCTGTTTGTGGGTTCAAAAGCACTTGATGGTAGCAGCAGAGTCCCCAAAATCTGGGTATTAGGATTTTGTGGGGAGTTTTTGTACCAAAGCCTGTCGAGATCAAGTTTTGGGGTTGCTTTTGTGGGCCCTCACTTCTGCATTCATTGTGCCAGAGTGTGGAATCAGCCATGACAACCTCAAACAGCAGAGGCTGTCCATATTGTCAGTAAAAGTTTATTTGGCCACCAACTCTGCTTTCCATTTAGGCACAGAGAGTTGGTCAGTCTTTGCCAACCCTATGGTCAGCTGTTTCCCAAAAGGTCTTGGCAGGTTATATCTGCATGTCTGATAGCCGGTCCCAGCACGGGACCTCAGTCTGGTCCCTTCCAGACTACTGGGGCCACCCTTTGAACTGCTGCTGACATGCTCTGTGCTCTACATCTCGTGCAAGGTGGTGTTCCTGGCAGCTATAATCTCTGCCAAGAAAGTGTCTGAACTCAAGACCCTAACAAAGGGTGTGGTATGCCTGAGTTGACCAACACCTCCAAACAGAGGTTGGGCACTGTGGGGTGCCAGAGGTGGAGGGCATGATGAAGTGAAATGGTGCAACAGCAGAGTGGCTCGCTGTGGGTTGAAACAAAATACAGACACAGACTTGGCCCCACTATTGGCAGAGTCCAAGAGCTAGTACAGGAAGAGTCCAAGAGCCAATCATCAGTGGAAAGGTGGATCAAACTTAGTTGAACTGCATCTGTTTAGGGCCTGGTAGATGAGCTGGAGTTCCATAGGATGGATGGGTCTGATTTGGTGAGGATTTTGATGCTCTCTTTTCTTGTCCTTGTTATTGATCAGTCCTAAGGCAGATAAATCAGGACCCCAGGCTAGGCAGGGGTTCCAGCCAGCCGAACTAAATTCATCTTTAATAGGGACATAAGTCCTTGCTGGAAGTGATGTCCTTGCATAGTCTTACTTGAGCACACCTCATCTGCCAGGTATCAGAAACTGGCTGAGTATCTGGTGCTGGACCAAGACTCCTGCTGGAGGGCTTGGAGAGCATCTTCTGCAGTACACACTGGTAGGGTTCTCAGAAATACCTGCCATTTCCTGGCCAAACTCCTTGAAGTTTTGAGAGGAGAGTTAGGCTTTTTCAATAGTGGGGAAGTCTGTGCCCAGACCTCTCCAGTAAGCAAGCTAATCACAAGTCCTACTCAAGACTGGTCCATGCATGGGATGTGATAGTGGCCACAGTATGAATGAACAGCAGGCAATGTTGATTCTGACAGCCACTGAATTTAGCATGGTTCTTATTGAACTAATCAGGTAGGGGACCTCCAAGATGCAGACAGCAGGTCTGAGGGTTGGATCTCCACCTGGCTTACATCTGGGCTGCATTCTGATCTCAGACTACAGCAACCTGGGCTTGCAGTTCCTGTAAGGACCTGAGTCCTGACTAAGTCTGCAAGGATGAGCTGACATCCTACAATGGTCATTATATGTCACTAAGGCCATGACCTCTCTGTCTGGTCCTGCTCAAACTATAAGCTGCTGGAGCAGGGCTGACGATGGGGGAGGCAAGGGGACGCACGACCCCCAAATGCCATGGGCAAGAGGGGCAAGGGACCAGCAGACAATGGGCCAAGAGCCTCTGAGTGGCCCAGGGTATTAGCCAGGGGTCCTGGTGCCTGCAGCAGGGATCGGGCCCCCCACATTCACTGGTAGCACTGGGGCAAAGTGGAGTGATGTGGTCCTACCTCTGCTCCTCCCTGCATCACTTGAGGGAGGAGATGGGACCTCCTCCGCACTCACTGTTTCACTATTTCAGTACCATCCCTACAGGTCTATTTTATTTCAAATAGGAGATGTTGTTCTGTGAAATATGGGGGGAAACATTGTCTGGTAAGGTTGGGGTTTTGTCATGGTAATTTCCCTGCCCCTCTCTCCTGCCTGATTATCCATTCTGAAAAACAGCATCTTGTTTCTTTCAAGAGGTTTTGCTAACTCTGAAAGCAGCATCCTCCCCTGCTGGGTGATGTGTCAATATGTCTGTCTAATTTCTCTTCAGTATTAGTGTTTTGCTGGTATCAGGTATCAGGTGAACAATTCTGGAGGCTGAAGAGACATAGCAAGGTCAGGGCCAGTTTCTCTTACACTGTCTTGACAATGTGCCTCTTGCCCTTCTGGTGGGCCTATCTCTAGGGATAAAAAAGGAATTCCATTCTTCTCAGACCTGTCTGTGCATTGCCTCTCTCCTGAGCCTGCCAACTAATGCCAGTTGTAATGAGGGAATTTGTAATGGTGATACTTGTCTCAGTGGGAATTGGACTGAGATCCATCCATCTCTCCCTTGCACAATTCATTTTACGCACAGCACCAAAAAGATGTCAAATGGGAATGTCTTTGTCAATGGCAATCTGGACTGGACTTGAGCTGGCAAGCTAGAGGTAAAAAGCTCAATAGTTAATTCCACAGCCCTAATAAGCCACCCAATCTCTGCTCTTTGAGTGTGTGTCCATTTAGGGAGTTAGTTCTGACAATGTTAATATGTGCTGCCACTTATTCAGTACCTATAGTTCCTGCCAGAAATCAATGAAAAGTGAAACTGAGAGAGAAAATGGGGTGCCACTGCTCTACTGCCCATCCATTCCTGGAAAGATGGTCTCACCAATTCCCCAGGAGGTTATACGATTCCCAAGCTCTTCCTCCTTATATCACATGCAGTGCAGGTCCACCTCAAAGAGAATATGAAGGCTATAGTGTCTCAGAAAGGATCTGTTAAAAGAACATAATAATAATCAATAGCATTAATAATTAATTCTTTGAACTTCTCTCGTGCCTTCCATTTTAGGGTCTAAAAGCATTTTACAAACATAAGTTAATTAAGCCTCATCTCCCCACGAGGTAAGTGTCACAATTCCCATTGTGTAGATCAGGGGTTCCCAAACTTTTTGACACGGGGAACAGTAAAGCCATTCACAAGCTTTGGGAGGACTGGTAACATTCATTTGCATATTTGCATATTCATTAAGCAAATGATGAATATTCAAATAAGTTGTTTCTGGTCCTCCCAAAGCCCCCAGTGCCAGCTTTAGCAAAGCTTTTGATAAGGTCACCCACAATATTTTTGCCAGCAAGTTAAGGGAATATGGATTGGATAAATGGACTGTAAGATGGATAGAAAGCTGGCTAGACCAGGGTTTCCCAAACGTTTTACTTTAGTTGGAACCCGTTTTTTTTCAGTACTGTTTTTTGCAGCCCAAAAATATAAATGCATATAGAAAAAAAGAATTTAAAATGAATACATTTTCAGTGTTTCACCCAGCTGCATCCTCCACCCAGCCTGGGCCAGGGCTTGGGGGATCCAGTGCTGCATGGGCACTCCAGGAGGCGGGAGCAGGAGCATATTGGGGGTAGGGTATCTGGCTAGGAGGGAGGGTGCAAGGAAGGGTAGGGTTGCCAGGTGTCCAGTTTTGTACCGGACAGTCTGGTATTTGGGGGTTCTGTCCGGGAAACAAATAGAGAAAATACCAGACATATAAAATGTCCGGTATTTTCTAATTAGGTACGTTTTATTATTATTAGGTGTATCAGTCCGTAGCTGCGAACTGCCTGGCTGGTAGATGTGCTCATGCTGCGTGAGTGTGTCTACCAGACAGGCAGTTCACAACTACTCGAGGGAGGCTATGGGGGGGGAGGGGGAATGGAATCCCTGGGGCCAGACTCACTCATGTGCCTGGGTCAGTCCCGCTTCCCGCCGGCTGATTCGCTGCCCCTCCCTCCCGCTTCTCCTCCCGATCTCCCCCATCAAGCCCTGCTGCCCCTGTCCAGCCCTGCTTCCGGCAGCTGGTTCTCCCATCCTCCTGCTCACGATCTCCCCCGTCCAGCCCCCCTGCCCCCCATCCAGCCCTGCTTCCGCCGCCTGCCTCCCCCGATCTCTGCCGGACAGCCCCGCTGCCCCCAACCCTGCTTCCCGGCGGCCAGTTTCCCCCCGACACACACCTCCTTCCAGCCCGCCCCGCCCACTTCCCTCCCGGCAGCCACACTGAGGCCCGGTATTTTTTTCCTGCGGCCCAGTACTGGGCCGCGGCCCATAATTTGGGAAACGCTGGTATAGATGAAAAATAGGGAGGGGAATCCTACAGGGCATAGAAATGTCAGAGTGGCTCCTATGCTACTGCTCGTCATGGACCCAGTGCAGAGGGAGTGAGTAGGGACCAAAGAGGTGTGGTCAAGGCATCCCTGTGCCAGAGCCATTCCATCCATAAGAGAGACTCTGCATTTTGGAGGCCCCACACTTCAGGAGGGTGCAGGGTCCAGGATGATATGGGAAGTTAGCAGGGGACCTGGCACCAGCAGCAGCAAGTGACCCGACCCCAGCCTGGCCTGCTTCATTTAACCCCGATCCCGCCAGCTGCCAGCATTGTTTGGGGGAGGGGGTGGAAGCTGGAAAGAGGCAGGACAGAAGCTTGGAGGAAGTAATGCAATGGAGGCAGGGAGGAAAAGAGCAGGTGGCGGAAGAGGCAGGACAGGGGTGGGGCGTGGGGGAAAGGATGGAGTTGGTGTAGGTCTGGGGGGGCAGAGCTGGGGGGTAGTTCTGGGCCTTGCACCCCCAGGGATGTCCCTGCCCTGTGCCATAGTGATCCCTGGCTTTGAGAGTTAACCAAGATTAAGAACATAAGAACATCCATACCGGGTCAGACCAAAGGTCCATCCAGCCCGGTACCTTGTCTGCCGACAGAGGCCAATGCAGGTGTCCCAGAGGGAGTGAATTGAACAGGTAATGATCAAGCGATCTCTCTCCTGCCATCCATCTCCAGCCTTTGACAAACAGAGGCTAGGGACATCATTCCTTACCCATACTGACTAATAGCCATCTATGGACTTAACCTCCATGAATTTATCTATTTCTCTTTTAAACCCTGTTATAGTCCTAGCCTTCACAACCTCCTCAGGCAAGGAGTTCCACAGATTGACAATGCACCGTGTGAAGAAGAACTTCCTTTTATTTGTTTTAAACCTTCTGCCCATTAGTTTCATTTGGTGGCCCCTAGTTTTTATATTATGGGAACAAGTAAATAACTTTTCCTTATTCACTTTCTCCACACCACTCATGATTTTATATACCTCTATCATACCCCCCTTAGTCTCCTCTTTTCCAAGCTGAAAAGTCCCAGTCTCTTTAATCTCTCCTCATATGGGACCCGTTCCAAACCCCTAATCATTTTAGTTGCCCTTCTCTGAACCTTTTCTAATGCCGGTATATCTTTTTTGAGATGAGGAGACCACATCTGTATGCAGTATTCCAGATGTGGGCATACCATGGATTTATATAAGGGGAATGAGATATTCTCCATCTTATTCTCTATCCCTTTTTTAATGATTCCTAACATCATGATTATGTAATGAATGAGGCTGTTGTTTGTAGGATCCCCGCCTCGTTTGTTTTAAACATTGTAGGGGTAGAAGGCATGTAGTGAATGAAGCAAGGAAGTGTAAAAAGGATGGTCTCATGGTTAAGACAGTTGAAAGCCACCCCGGAGGAACTGCCTCTAGCACAGAATGTTAGGCTGTGTCTAAACTACATCCCTTTTCTCGAAAAAGGGATGTAAATTAGACACTTCAAAATTGCAAATGAAGCCGGGATTTAAATTTCACGTGCTTCATTTGCATAATGGCAGCCATGTTTTTTTCGAAATGGGGCTTTTTAAAAGAAAAACTGCTGTTTAGACGGGGATCAATCGAAAATAAAACCCTTTTTCGAAAGATCCTGTACTCATTTTTTCAGGGGAATGGGCGGCGAGTTACATGGACCAGTGGTGCCTGTGCTCCAGCAATATTTAGAGCATGGGACTCCAAATCCAGTGTTCGGGTCTGGATCTCTCCCTGAGCCCCAAGTGTCCCTCCACCATGGGCAATGGATGGCTGCCCCCCTGCTGCTCCCTCTGAGCCCCAGCCCGCTCAGCTCTGCTCTGCTTGGCATATCAACTGCCATCACAGGTTCCTAGCACCCCCCAATCACCAGTGATAGTGGAGACTGACCTACACTGTCCCTGCCCCTGCCCTTCTGCCTCAGACAGACAGACCCTTCTCTTTTCTGGCGGGACCCTCGACAAGCACAGGTGAGTGCCAGCCAGTAGTCTGGACCTGAGCAGCAGCCTGCAAGTACTTATCAGGGGTACATTTCAGTGCATAGTGCAGTGCACCCTGGGTAGGTATCCCCAGTGCTTTTTTTGTGACAGTACTGCCTGGTATGCAGTACCGGCACCTCCAGACAGAGCCCAACAACTTTTCCCCTGGAGTACCGGCACCTTTTTTTTTTTTTTTTTAAACAAAAAAAAAACCCACTGGGTATCCCCATGTTAAACTTGCCACCATCTAGTGCACTGTCTTTTGGGAACTTTTGATAATGCAGGACAGGACAGAAATTAATCCTACTGAGGTGATTAGGACTGTGAGGTCAAGTTTCCATTACGCTGCTTTCTCCACCCAATAATGCCATGGCTATCCCATAATTTTTACACTTCTTTTGCATAATTTTTGCACAAACTCTCATGGGATGGTATCTTTGACAGAAGCATGGAGCTTCCATAGCTCTGGACTTATTATCATGAGTGTTGCAAGCACAAAATGCACGATCCTCTGGTATTTGGAAAGCTGTAAGAAGAGCCATGGGAAACATTGTGATTTACTTGGAGGGCAGATTTCTATGGGACATAGTGAGAACCAATTTCAGATTGTTGATGGCCTTCACAGAACAGCTGCAAATAGTAGAGTGCCACTTCAGAGCCCAACAAATGAACACAGATGGTTGGGATTGCATCGTAATGCAGGCTTCGGATGACAAGCAGTGGCTACCAAACTTTCAGATGTGGAAGGCCACATTCCTGAATCTCTGTGTGTGCCATCCTGGCCCTAAACTTCCATCACAGGGACACCAGAATTAGAACCATACTGACAGGGAAGTGAATGATGATCATACTATGGCAACCTGCAATGCCAGATTGCTATTGGTCAGTAAGAGCACATTTACACATCAGGGCTAAAGCCAAAATAGTTATTCAACTTGAGCTATGTCAATTGCGTAGCTTAAGTCGAAATAGCTTATTTCAGCTTTTGGAGCTGTCTATGCAGCAGGAAGTCCGAGGAAGAGCACTCTTTCTCTAACTTCCCTTAATCCTCGTAAAATGAGGGTTACAGGAGTTGGAGTAAGAAGTCCTCCAGCTCGACATTATTTTGACATCATGTTGAAATAACTGCTGGTAGTGTAGATGCGGACTATGTTCTTTTGGAATAACGTTAGTTATTCTGAGATAATGCTGCTGTGTAGACATAGTCTAAGAGATCACTTTAGAGTTGGCATATCCACCTTGGGAACCTTTGTCATAGAATCATAGAACACTAGAACTGGAAGGGATCTCAAGAGGTCATTGAGTCCAGTCCTCTGCCCTCATAGCAGGACCCAGTACTGTCTAGACCAGGATTCCTCAAATTTGGAAGCCCTGGGGGCCACAATAATACTCACAGGACATGCTGCAACTTAAGTGTGGTTGCAAATATATATGCAAATATATGCAAATAGCTTTTCACACTGATGGGCATGAATACGAAGATTAAGGCAAGACTATACAACATGCAGGCTGCATTTAAGTCAGTTCTGCTGATATTAATAAAATGCAATATTTACCAGATTTCCACCCATATGACAATACTTTTAATGAGCAATGTCAGTCCAGGTATTTAACTATTAAAACTCATAGCAACAGAAGACCATTATATTGACTCACCGTTATGGAGTGTGTTCCCAGTGGAAGCCATGTTCAAAGGATCCACCTGTGGGCCGCGTGTTGAGCCCTGCGTAAACCCAAACTGCACCGCGGGCCGCTTGTTGAGTAGCCCTGGTCTAGACCATCCTGATAGATGTCTATCTAACCTGCTCTTAAATATCTCCAGAGATGGTGATTCCACAGACTCTCTAGGTAACTTATTCCAGTGTTTGACCACCCTGACAGTTAGGAAGTTTTTTCTAATGTCCAACCTAAACCTCCCTTGCTGCTCTTTAAGCCCACTGCTTCTTGTTCTATCCTCAGAGGCTAAGGAGAACAATTTTTCTCCCTCCTTCTAGTGACATCCTTTTAGATACCTGAAAACCACTATCATGTCCCCTCTCAGTCTTCTCCTTTCCAAATTAAACAAGCCCAATTATTTCAGTCTTCCTTCACAAGTCATGTTCTCTAGACCTTTAATCATTCTTTTTACTCTTCTCTGGACCTTCTCCAGTTTCTCTACATCTTTCTTGAAATGTGGTGCCCAGAACTGGACGCAATACTCAAATTGAGGCTTAATCAGCACAGAATAGAGTGGAAGAATGACTTCTCCTGTCTTGCTCACAACACTCCTGTTAATGCATCCCAGAATCATGTTTGCTTTTTTTGCAACAGCGTCACTCTGTTGACTCTCATTTAGCTTGTAGTCCACTATGACCCCTATATCATTTTCTGCAGTACTCCCTCCTAGACAGTCGCTTCTCATTCTGTATGTGTGAAACTGATTGTTCCTTCCTAAGTGGAGTACTTTGCATTTGTCTTTATTAAACTTCATCCTATTTACCTCAGACAAATTCTGCCGTTTGTCCAAATCATTTTGAATTATGACCCTATCCTCCAAAGCAGTTGCAACTCCTCCCAGCTTCATATCCTCTTCAAACTTAATAAGTGTACTTTCTATGCTAATATCTAAATCGTTGATGAAGCGTGCAAGTGTGCAGGGCTATTGTCTCTTGCTATGCAGGACTGTGACTCTTGGCAATGTGCAGGATGGACTTGCAGCACTGGGGTTCTCAAACTGTAGTGGAGCAATAGACAGCCTACATATCCCTATTTAGATACCCGTCAACTTTACTGTAAAGTATATCATTAGAAAGGGCTAATTTTCAATGATTATGTAAGCACTGATGAATCACTGGGGATGCCACTGGTAAGGGAAGATTCAGGACACATCTTTAAAACACAGGACTGTTCAGAAAGCTACAGGCAGAGACTTTCTTTCCTGGCTGGTGGATTACTATTGGCGATGTTTAAATGATAATAGTGTTCTTGGGGAACACAGCCCTCCCCTGGCTCCTGACAGCGTACATCAGCCATCTCAACAGTACCAAGAGGATTGTTAGGTTTGAGATTGATAATGCAGTGTCTGCGTTAATGCTTTGTTGACTTTAGTGCATCAGTCATGGCCCAATGCAACTCAGGGAGGTGATCCTATGTCCGCATAATAACTTACAGTGGTGGGAGACATATTTAAATGTAGATACATGCACAATTAGGACAATGCAAAGCATCTTATATTGACAGAATATTTTAGACCAGGCCTAGGTCTTTGATTTCTTGGAACAGCTAATCTGTGGGTGATGTGGTGACAGCAGGCAACAAGCCATTTTGGGGAAGGTTCTTTTTCATTCACTTTGTTTCCCTCTTTCTGTAGCAATTGCAGCCACTGGCAGCAAGGAAACTATGGGGGATGGAGCAGTAGCTATTATTGGAGACAGAGGATTCATCATGACTGTTAGTCCTCTCCATGACTTCAGCACCAGCTGGGCGGGGGCAAGGGGGAGGATCCAGGAGGAGTGGAGCCTCAGGCTCATTCACAGCTGACCCAGGGTTATTTTTAGCTCTGGAATGCTTCTCCCAATACCCTTCGGGTTTATTTCTCTTCTCTTGGCAAATGACACTTTGTGAGCTCCTCAGCAGAGGCACTGGAGGGCACTGGAAAAAGTCAAAGGGCAGCCAACTAAGATACTCCCCAGAGCGAGGGGCATTATTTGGAGTATTAGTGCATGCCTGGGATAAGGGCACCTCACATGAGCTCTACTCACTCATCAATTGAGGCTATCCAGCTCACTATGATAAAGTAGTAGGATCTAATCTGAAGGAGAGAGGAAAGGATGGAAATGCAAAGAAGAAAGGAGGAGAGAGAGAGAGAGAGAGAGGGAGGGAGGGAGGAGTGAAGCAAGAGGAGGAGAAGGAGAAGAGAAAGGAAAGGAAGGGACATGGAAGAGATGTATGAGGAAAGAAGATAGGGTGAAGGAAGATGTGGAGAAGGGTGGGATGAGTGTGACTGAGAAAAAGGAGAACTAGGAATGGCAGTTTGTTCTCCAAATCATCAGGATGGATTATCTCGGACTGACATTGCTTATGAGGCTGTTCCTCAGCTGGTGAGCTCCTGAATCACCCAAGTCAATCCCATGAAATAGAAGCATTACAAGAGGAGGCTTTGGGCCTGTCTGCTATAAGAATTGGCCTTTTTCCTTATCCCCAGGATAGGAGTCAGCCCTAGTGGATGTGGGTAGCTGGCCCAGATTCAGCGAGGTGAGAGTACTCACCTGAGATGGGGATAATACTTCCCTGGGAAAGGAACCAGGCTGTGCTTAGTTTTTAGGAAGAGAATCCACTCCAGCCAACCCCTCTAGAAAGACTTTCCCTGCCCCTAGTGGAGAACTCCCTGTGATCCCATCCCAGCACCTCCCTGGCAAAACCCCACGTGAGGCCTGGGGTTGAAGAACCAGATTCTGGAGTCCTAATAAATATCAAAAGCCAGATTCCTAGAGCTTTCTGACAATATTAATGTCAAATCTAAAACACAAGCAGCCTCTGGCGCCTGTGCATGGTGAAGCAGTTACTGTGTAGGAAAGGAAAGATAGTAATAAACGCTCAGGTGCTCAACTGCAGAATCCTCAAATGTGTGGGAGCTCCAAGTGCTTGAGCTGACCTCGCCTGCATGTTCCAATGTCGCTTTCTTTCTGCCTGTTTACTTCTCTCACAACTAGTTGTATAGTACTTGAGCCACAGTAACATTAACGAATGTAGCCTCACAGTCCCTGTGTGAGGTAGAGATGTATGATTATCCTTAGTAGACACCTGGGGATGGTTCTTGGGAAATGCATTAATAACCTTTCCCCGTGTGTTGTACGTTTGAAGATAAAGTATGCTCTGATTTCCCTTCTCTCATCAGGGACCTGGCCAGCAGCTTCCCTGTGCCAGCACTTGGGCTGCTGCACTGGTGATTGGATCAGGGCTGAATGTCACGCCGATGTGAAGGCAGAAATAAGCTACTCAAAATAACATGGTCTCCCCCCCCTCCTCCTGCTTTCTGCCCCCCCTCTCTTTTTACAGTAGCTTCTCCTTAGCTTTCAAAACTCCCAGCTGTTTCTACTTGTCTAAGGCAAGGGAGGCTTGTTGCCTGGATACCAGGCTCTTTGATGAGCAGCTCAGTCCCCCTGGAACTCACACTGCAGCCTGCAGCCAACACCCTCCCCCCTCAATCACGCAGCATTGTTGCTGAGTGTGAAAGACGGAAGCCAAGCACATTTTGGTCCTTGTAAGGCTTTACAATGCAAAAAAGGAAAGCATAGATGATAAAATGCCTTGAATGGCAATATTCTCCTTTGCCTCTCAAAAGCCTACCCATCTGCAGTGACTGTAGAGACAGAAGTGGCCAGCAGACCTCTTGGCCCTTTGCTGGGGGCGGGGGGACAAAGCGGGATACAATTCCTAAAAATATCATTGATAAAAACTGATCCTGTACTTGAGCTGAGCCAAGAGGCCAATTCAGAAATCTGCATTCCAGGAAGCAGAGATGCAAACTGATTGGCATGTCCTGGCAGGGAGAACCGTGAATGTGTTTATTCCACTACAGATAGAGCCTCTGCTCTCAGAGTACAACTTCACATGGAGGGGCAGTACTGAGAGGGAACAAGATGATGATTCCTTTTCATCCAAGCTAGGCTTTCTGTGTTCCTTCACCCTTAAATGGCTGCTTGGCTCCAGTGCAGTTAACTCTGGCTGCTGATGCTAGAACTATCAGCTAATTTGGCACTGTTGCAAAGAGGAACAGATCTGAGAGGGCCTACCAATGTCTGAGGGTGTAAACGCCAATGAGGAAGATCAGGTTGTTCAACGGGAGTTTACCTAGTAAGGCAGATATGAAAAGAAACAATGGTGTACTTAGGTGGGTGAATATGGGAAAAAGTGCCCTGATCATGAGCTTTCTTTTGATTTAAATACAAAAGATCACACAAAGCCCTGTTCAAAACACCTAGTGGTTACTTAAAACAAAAATTTGTACAAAGAATATTGCTCCTCAGCATGGCTGACACAATTTGCTGTTAAATTAACCAGTCAATAACTCCTAACAACCCAATATACTTTAACTTCCCCTCCTCCCCCCAAAAAAGCCCCATCACATCCTACTCTCTGTCCTCTTCCAGGTTTCTTGCATCTTGTTCTGAAGCATCTGATTCTGGTCACTGTCAGAAACAGGGTAATACACTGATCTGATTCAGTGGCAATTCCTAAGTTCCAAAAGGCTAGCAAATAGATACTGTTTGCAGCATGCATGCCCTAAAGTTCAAGAGAATAAAGCTATTCAGAACAAAAAGGGAGCAAATTCCTAACACTGGGGCGGGCAACAGTGTTCCCTCTAAGCTGAGCATTTGGGAAGCCACCCAGCAGAGATTCAAATGCTGCCCAGCTGATTAGCAAAGTGCCCACAGCTGGCAGCATATGTCGCTACTGGTGGTGCACAGCTGCACATGCCTCATGCACACAACAAAATTTATTCCACACAAGGGTGGGGAAAAAAAGAGGGAACGTTAGTGGGCAATATGTGGCCGATGGGCTGGTTGCCCAGCGGGCTGCAAAATGCTTTATTTACCTTTGCATCTGCAGGTACAGCTGCTTGCAGCTCATGTTGGCTGCAGATCACCGTTCCCAGCCACTGGGAGCTGCAGGAAGTGGTGTCCCAGTCTGCGCCACTTCCCACAGCTCCTGGTAGCTGGGAATGGCAATCTGTGGCCAACGGGAGCTGCAAACAGCCGTACCTGCAGATGCATAGGTAAATAAATCATCTGGCAGCCCAGTAGGGACTAACCCTGGTGAACCATATCCAGACTGCAGGTCACATATTGCCCATTCCTGCCTAACAGAGGTTGCCCACATTCTCCTTTTCTGACTAGGCTTCAGCTCTTGTGCCTCTGCTGATCACAGCTGTGCAATACCTCACTGAGAGAGGAGGTATTTCTCAGTTACACATATCCCAGACCATTCATGACTCTGTAGGTCAGAACAGTGTAACTCCACCAAGAAACCAATAGGAACTCATTGCAGATCCCCAAGTTCTGGTGTCTCATGATGAGAGATCGCACTTAACAGGAAGGTTATTGCATTCTGCTCTACCTTCAGTTTCAAAATAGATTTAAAATAGATCCCCTCAAGGAATACATCACAGTGGTTTTAAAGAGACAAAATGCACAAATGACAATAGTAAGACACTCATCTGAGAGAAGAGGTTGTGAGCTCCTGATTGTGTACAGGGGAGAAAATGCAGCACTGGTGACTGCTGTACTGTGATCATCTAAAAGCAATTGAGACTAATCTAAAAGCAACCCTGTGATGCAAACTTAGGCTATGCCTAGACCAGCAGTTCTCAAACTTTTTGGGCTCTGGAGCCCTTTACATGCATAAGCCCCAGCGGTCCACTGATTGTATGTGTTGTACCTACCGATGTTTCCAGTTTGTCAACCTCGCGGAGTCCCTGGAGACGTCTCATGGAGCCCTGGGACTCTGCAGAGCACAGTTTGAGGAAAAACTGGTCTAGACTACAGGCTTCTTGCACAAGAAGCTTTTTGAGGAAGAGATCTTCTGCAAAAACTTCTTGCGCGAGAGAGTGTCCACACTGCATGGACGCTCTCTTGAAAGAAAGCTCTGATAGATATCCACAGAATGGCCACTAGGGCACCTGTGCTTTTCCTTCTTTCCTGTTTTTGTGCAAAAAAACCCTGTTGTCCTTCCACATACACCTTTTTGCACAAGAACTTGTAGAAAGAGGAATAACTGTTGCACAAAAACCCCCTCTGTCTTTTCAATTTTTTTGTGCAAAAATGTGCTTGAGGTGTGGACGCTCAGCGAGTTTTTGCGCAAAAACTCTATAGTGTAGACATAGCCCTAGATAACTGCAGTCAAAAGGGCTGATAATTACCTTTGCCATCTTCTTCGGCTGCTTCCCTGAACCTGCCATCAACACCTCAGTCTGAAATGAGCTTTGATCAGTTAACAATTATGCATACCTGAATCTCAACCAGATATTGGCCAAGGCATTCAATTGCATCATTCAGACTGTACAAAAAAAGAGGCAGAATAATTACCTACAACTACCCTTCATGATGTCTCTTCGATGTGACTGAGAAGTTTCAAAAAGAAAAGGGGAATGCTCACAGAATCATAAAATCATAGGGCTGGAAGAGACCTCAGGAGGTCATCAAGTCCAGCCCCCTGCCCAAAACAGGACCAACCCCAACTAAATCACCCCGGCCAGGACTTTGTCAAGCCAGGACTTAAAAACCTCCAAGGATGGAGATTCTACCACCTCCCTAGATAACCCATTTCAGTACTTCACCACCCTTCTAGTTAAATAGTTTTTCCAAATATCCAATCTAGACCTCCCCCTCTGCAATTTGAGATCATTGCTCCTTGTTCTGCCATCTGTCACTACTGAGAACAGCCTCTCTCCATCCTCTTTGGAACCTCCCTTCAAGTAGTTAAAGGCTGTTATCAAATCCCCCTTCACTCTTCTCTAAAGCAGACTAAACAAGCCCAAATCCCTGAGCCTCTCCTTATAGGTCATGTGGTCCAGCCCCCTAATCATTTTTGTTGCCCTCCGCTGGACCCTTTCCAATGCGTCCACATTCTTTCTGTAGTGGGGGCCCCACAGTTAGATGCATACTCAAGATGTGGTCTCACCAGTGCTGAATAAAGGGGAATAATCACTTCTCTACATCTGCTGGAAATGCTCCTTCTAATACACCCTAATATGCCATTGCTTGGATTAAAAAAGGGTGTTTAAAACAATCCCCCTAAAACTGAATTGGATGAAGAACTGCAATGTATGAAGAAGGAAGCTATTCTGCAAAGGTCTCTGGGCTGGGGACACCTTACCATAATTAGGATTTTCCCTCTCTAGGCGTTATGAGATTTGGATCAATGAATGAAGGTAACAGGGACAGGTTTTGCTGGGGATTTTCCCAGTCATTCTCCTTCTAACTCCCCTTCACTCTGTGCTGGACATTTATTTAAATCAAGATACCAGACACATATCTTATTTAGAATGGTGATGTGAGAGGGAAGGAGAGAAGAAAGGAAAAGTTTGATCACAGGTCCTTTAAAAATAATTCTCCCATTCCCATTTCAAAGAGAGAGGGAACAAGAGAGAGAGAGAGAGTGTGAATCATTTAACATATATTTTAGCTGCATGAGGACTGATATAAGTGTGCAAAATAGGAAGGAAACACATGAATAATGCAGAGCAGGGCTCTTTGCAGCAGGAAGATTGTTAGTGTGTCCTCTGCTTCCAGCTTCCCAGTGCAAAATGAAGTGGAGATGGAGGGAACATGAAAGGTCTGTGTGGTCATTTCATGAAGATAAAGTATTAAGAATCCATCCCATATTTCAAATCATCACTTTCCTGTCTCTATGCAAGATTAATTTCTATGCTAGTGCTGAGATGAGCACAGAGATAAAAGGAACATGGAATGTGCTTTGTTGATTCTGAGGCCTGTGGGTGCATGTGAAGAGCTGTCCTAAGTTTTGCCTCAGCTGCAGTGGCCCTTCTAAGATACTGGGCATAAGGCCTGCTCTGGCTACCCCTGGATATGCACCCAGGAAATTCTGTGGGAAGCCATGAACAAACAGGATTGATGATCCAGAAGAGGGTCTTTTTCATTAAAATTATTTCTTGAAGGACTTATATCTACCCTACACTGCTCCACTGGTGCAAAGAAACCATAGGTCACAGATGAATTCTCCTTGCCTCCCTATTCATCTAGTGCAGGATTGGGCAAGATACGGCCCACAGGCCGGATCTGGCCCATCGAGCCTTTTAATCCAGCCCACCTGCCCCTGTGGCAGGGAACAGCACTGCTCAAAGTAGCTAGCTGTTCCCTGTGGCTCTCTATGCTGTGAGGGAGAGGCTTCATGTGTTGCCCTTACCCCTAGTAAAATCTCTCAGCTTCTATTGACTGCCTTCCACACCCCCAGCACCTGCCTGAGGGTATGTCTACACTACAGAGTTTTGTCGGAAAAATGGCTGTTTTTCCGACGAAACTTGAGGAATATCTATACTGCAATTGCGTTCTTCCGCAAGAAAATCGAAAGAACAGAGGGGTTTTTCTTGCATTGGTAATCCTCATGTTACGAGGAAGAAACCTTTTTGTGAAAGAGCTCTTTTGCAAAAAGGCGTGTGTGGATGGGGAAGAGGGAGTTCTTTCAGAAGAAGAGGAAAGAGGAAAAAGCACAGGTGCCCTGGTGGCCACTCCATCCATAGCAATCACAGCTTACATGTGAGAGAGCCTCCATTCAGTCTGGACGCTCTCTTTCAAAAAACAGATTGCTTTTTCAATGCACTTTTGCAGTGTGGACACTCTCTTTCGAAAGATCTCTTCCAAAAAAAAGCTTCTTCCAAAAGAAGCCAGTAGTCTAGACGTAGCCTGAGAGTGCTGCTGGCCAGGAGCTGCTTTGATAAGTGCCTCCCGGCCAGAGTTTACCTGTGGCACCCCACTCCCTCCCAGACTCTGCACCCCCTCCTACACCATTCCCCCATGCCAGAATCCTCTCCTGCATCCATATCCCCTCCCAGATCCTGAACCTCAATCCCCTGCCCCAGGTCACAACCCCTTCCTTCACCCAAACTCCCTCTCAGACCCCACCCCCTCTCCTGCACCCCAGTCTCCTACCCTTAGCTCCTTTCTGTACCCAACCTACGTCCCAAACCCTGAACTTCCTCCATAGAAAAGTGTGGCCCTTGACCATTTACCAAAATCTTGGAGTGGCCCCCCATCAAAATTATTGCCTTCCCCTGATCTAGAGATCAAATCATGGATGCATGGCCTGGAAGAGACCTCCACAAGTCATAAGTCCAGCCATGTGCACTGAATCAGGATCAAGTAAACCTAGATCATCCATGACAGAAATTTGTCCAGACTGTTCTGAAAAACCTCCAGGGATGGGGGTGCTACAACCTCCCTTGGAAGATTATTCCAAAGTGTAACTATCCTTACAGTTAGAAAGTTTTTTGTAATATCTAACTTTATTCTTCCTTGCTGAAGATTAAGCCTATTCTTGTCCAACCTTCAGTGCACATGGAGAACAATTCATCACTGTCTTTTATATAACAGTTCTTAATATATTTGGAGGCTGTTATCAGGTCTTTCCTAGTTTTCTTTTCTCCAGGCCAAACATACCCAATTGTTTAACCTTTCCTCATAGGTCAGATTTTCTAAACCTTTTATTATTTTTGTTGCTTTCCTCTGGACTCCCTCCAATTTGTCTACAACATTCCTACTGTATGGAGCCCAGAATTAGACAGTACTTCAGCTGAAATTTCACCAATGCTGAGAAGAGTGGGACAGTTACCTTCTGGGTCTTATATACTACACTCCTGTTAATACATCACAAGAATATTAAGAGCCTTTTTCACAGCTGCATCACATTGTTGACTAATGTTCAGTTGGTGATCTACTGTAACGCCCAGATCCTTTTCAGCAGTGCTACCACCTTTGCAGTTGTTCCCCATTTTGTTTTTATGCATTTAATGTTTTCTTCCTAAGTGAAGTACTTTGCACTTATCTTTATTGAATTTCATATTTTTTATTTCAAACCAAATCTCCAGTTTGTCAAGAATTCTTTTGAATTCTGATCCTGTTCTCCAAAATGCTTGCAACTCCACCCAGCATCATGCACATTTTATAAGCATACTCTCCCTGCCATTATCCAAATCATTAGTGAAAATATTGAATGGTACCAGAACCAGGACTGATCCCTGCTTGACCCCCTCAGTTTGATGTCTATTCTTTGAGTACCATCTTTCAACCAGTTAGCATATAGTAAATTCATCTAGACACATTTCCTTAGTTTGCATATGGGTTTGCCATTTGGGGCACTATTAAAAGCCTTACAAAAATCAAGACATATCATGTTTGGAGCTTTGCCCTGCCAAAGAAGGAAATTAGGCTGGCTCAGCACTATTTGTTCTTGACAAATCCATGCTGGGTATTCCTTGTAATCCTATTGTCATGTAGGTGCTTACAAACTGATTGTTTAATAATTTGTTCCAGAATCTTTCCAGTCACAGAAGTTAGACTGACTATAATTCCTGGGACCCTTTTTGTTCCCCCGTTTAAAGATGGGTACAACAAGCTTTACCAATATCTTGCTGGCTGACCTCAGGCAGTTTACATCATTACCTCATGCCTCAGTTTCTTCACTGTAATGCACTTTGAGATTTACCGATGCAACGTGCTGCATAAGAACGAGATAGGGTATTACTATTTTATGCAAGAATTGAAAGAATTGGGTTTGTTTAGTTTAGAAAAGAGAAGTCTGAGGGGGGACATGATAGCAGTTTTCAGCTATCTAAAAGGGTGTCATAAGGAGGAGGGAGAAAACTTGTTCATCTTGGCCTCTGAGGATAGAACAAGAAACAATGGGCTTAAACTGCAGCAAGGGAGGTTTAGGTTGGACATTAGGAAAAAATTCCTAACTGTCAGGGTAGTCAAACACTGGAATAAATTGCCCAGGGAGGTTGTGGAATCCCCATCTCTGGAGATATTTAAGAGTAGGTTAGATAAATGTCTCTATCAGGGATGGTCTAGACAGTATTTGGTCCTGCCATGAGGTCAGGGGACTGGACTCGATGACCTCTCGAGGTCTCTTCCAGTCCTAGTATTCTATGATTCTATTTTTTGCTTGAGAGTGCCCATCACCATAGTAGATGGCAGTTTTGTCCTGAAGATACTCTTCTTATTTTCTCCCTTGTTTTGCACTCTTCATGGATTGGCATTTTGGATCAGCAATGTGTGCTATGCATTTACTTTCCTGAATTGTATTACCCCAGTTCTCCAGTGCAGTGATGGGAGACCCTGAACATATTTTATCTCTGAGGCATTCAGTAGCAGCAGAGTTCATACAGTCATCCAGAAGTGCTGAAAATTTCTCAGTCATTTGAGGAAAGATATTGATTACCTAATGACATTCTCTCTCTCTCTCTCTTTCTCTCTCTAGTTTAATTATTGCATGTGCATAGTCATATAGCCTAGCAATGCCATCTTCAGTGGTGTGATGCAGTTTGTCTAGACAACCACTGAACTAGTCAGCAGGTGTTTGTCAACAATGGGCATCATTGTCTGTGTTGCATCACAAAGGGCTGTCATGAAGGCCCCAGCGATACTCGGTTGGCTGCAGAGATAGCTTACCCAGTCTGAAACCTGTTCAACAGGGACCATTGATGATGGGGCAGGTCAAAATCAAGTGGGCAGATTGTGGGGTTGGTAGCAAGGGACTAGTTGGAAATTTTAACAGACATCTAATGCTCTCACTAGAGTGTTTCTTCCCTAATATCCTGACATAGCAGCTCAAACCCTAATGGGAGATGTGATATCAAGCATGTAGTTGGTGATTTAAAAAGGTCTTTGTGCAGCAGCAGGATTTGGCACATACTTTCTCCAGTAGCTTGCCAGATACTCTTGTCAGATATGAGGAGGAGCAATATTGCTGTGAATTGGGGCCATGGGAGTGGAGTCTGACACAGGGTGCCAAAGATGATGCATGTGGTGTCATGTAACTATATATCCACGAGTGGTGTGTGACAATTGACTTCATACTGGTGCACAGTACTCCACCACCAAATATGAGGTGAATAATTTACTGTTATATTAGGACAATGAAAGATATGATCCATCATTTAGCAGGTTTACAAAGGTGACTGAGATTGGAGGATGAGTACTAGGATGTGAAGGCTTCCAAAAAAAGAGGAGCTTGCCTGTTGATCCATGACAGAAGGGAAAGAATGGAGCTAACCTTTGGCTCTGGAAGGAGGACGAGAAATGGAAAGAGACTGGTGCTCTGAGGAGACGAATGTGGAAGACCCAAGAGGACTCTCAACAGAAAGGAATTTATTGGAATGATGATAGCCATGGTAGAATAGCCCCTCCTGCACAAATAGACATTCTTGTACTCATCCTGCCTGTCCAGCCAACCTGACAGTATATAAAAAGGCAGACTGTGAAAAGTCCAGTTTCATGTAGAGACACGTACATTTTTAAATACAACATTAAAAACAGCCGCTATGGAGAAGCAATGCTGCTGCTGCAGTGTGGTGATGGAAATAAACCTGCCTACTGCTGTGAGGAATGAAAAGGCACAGTGGCTGCATTCCACCTTGTAAATCTCCTACCTATCAACAATGTTCACTGTAACCCTTCTCCAACCAATAAAGGCATCAAACCTGGGCCTAAAACAGCATTCCTGTTTTCCCCATGTTCTTACTCCATGTTCCTATAGTGTGCAGCAAAAGGCAAGGAACAGGTGGCCAGTAGGGACTGTAAAGATTTTAATTACTGCATTTTCTGTTGCATTAGTAAAGTGCCCTGCATTTACTTTTATCTAATATCTTTTCACCTTGAAATGGCAGTTGCAGATATGGGGATGGTTAGGTCTGCCTGGTGAAGGTGAGCCTACAGCCTGAGCAGGCCCCTGCACAAGGTTGGGGGGCATTGTCTCTGTGCTCCTGGAAGGGAAGGGGACTTGGGTGAAAGGGGCAGGACTAAGGGCAGCCAGCCCTCGGAGCGACCCGGGGTACGGCACCCTTCCCAGCCCTCTGGGCCATCCGGAGTACGTGGCGTGGTGCTCCAGTAGGTGATTTAAAAGGCTCTGGAACTCCAGCTGCTGCCACTGCCACAGTAGCAGCAGTGACAGCCAGGAGCCCTGGGCCTCTTTGAATTGCCAGGCCCTGAGGCAACTGAACCCCACTAGTGGGCCTGCTCTAGTGTCATTGCAAACCTTTCCGTATGTGCTGCTAAAATATTGCCAGGGACTTCCCACAGTAACATCCCTTCATGATTCTCAGTGGCAATCCCTTCACTTGTTACAACAACAGAATATAGAGAAACTATTTGCCTTCCTCTAGTGTTACGAGGACGACAATAGAGTATCGGGTTCTGTATCCAGTTCCTTGTGTACCCCTCTGAAATGTACTCCATGAGTTATTGGTTCCCATATCATACATCCACTAATTATAATACTTTCTCTAGTATAATACTTCTCTAGTTATAATGTTCTTACCAATATAGTACCCTCTTAAGGTGATGCAGTTGTTCACTGGTGAGGCAGTTGTTAGTGGACAGAGAAGAAGTTTTTAGAGTCAGGGCTTCTGGACCCTATTCCTGACTGTGGCATTTTCTTTCTGGGTGACTATGAGCATGTCATGCTTTAACCTCTCTGTACTTCACTTACCCCATCAGTAAAATGGGAATAATAATGACCTACATCTCAGAGGGCTTCTGAGCCTTTTTTAGGGAATGTTTATAAAATGCTAAGTATTCACAGGAATGCTAGGAGAGTTCAGGCTCTGCGCTCCTTTCAAACCTGCATCTTTCTGCGACAAGATGGGTAAATATGTTCGTATTTTTTTTATGATCTGTTCTGATGTATGTGCTCGAGGAATTGCACTGAGACCCACTATCTCATGTCACACAGACTTATGTATGGCCATCAAATAAATGTCACTCTCAGTCACGGTTAACCTTATAGTTAAACCTGTAAACTAAATGTGAAAGACTCCATATCCCGTTCTCCACTGCACCCAAACCAACCAGTTACAGGATGCCTGACTTTCAGTACATGATTACAGAAAAGGTCTCATGTTTCCCTGTTGGACTTTCACCTCTCTTACGGGAGGAATCTTTTGGGAGTGTGTGTGTGTGTGTGTGTGTGTGTGTGTGTGTGTGTGTGTGTGTGTGTGTGTGTGTGTATATATATATATATATATATATATATAAAATAAATTATTAGTGTCCTTTTGATAAAAAAGAATAACAAGCTTCGTGTCAGGAACAGTAGCTCAGAAATGGAGAAGGATCAACCAATGGAGAAGGGTGCTGTGATGAAAGAATTATAGCAGCTGTAGGTCTCCTGGGGAAGCTGCTCAGGAACCTTTTGCCCTTCTCTCACATGCCTTATTACAATAGGCCTAATGTCTCTGCCTGAATCCTGGGGAGCAATAAAGAAGTCTTTTCCCCTCTTGCACACTTAAATATACTGCTATAATGGGGTGGATCCATTATACCAGGGGTGGGCAAAATATGGCCCACAGGCCAGATTTGGCTTGGCAAGTCACCAGATATGTCCCATGATCCAATGGAACTCTCAGGCATACTCCTTCCCTGCCCCATTCTCCACACACCGCTGAAAGCAGCTGGCTGTGAGGTCTGTATGCTCTCTGTGTGCTGTGAGCCCCTGGGGTCAGAGGCTTCATGTACTGCCCTGACCCCCAGCACAATCTCGCAGCTCCAGTTGGCCAGAAACCAGTCAATGGGAGCTGCCTGGGCCACGTTTGTGGTTCAGGCAGTGCACAAACTACTCCCCAGGCTCAAAGAGCTCAGAGAAGCACATGGGCCTTGCAGCCAGTTGCTTTCAGCGGCGTGTGGGGGCAGGGCAGGCAAGAAGCCTACTTGAGGGTCCTGCTAGGCTGCTGACAGAGGGCCTCATAAGTAAGCTCCTCCCAGCCAAAGCCTGCTCCTAGCACCTCACCCCCTCATACCCACCAACCCTCTGCTCCCTTCCAATACCCCTGCCCCAAGTCACAACTCAAACCCTCTGCACCCCCGAACCTGCACCCATACCCCCTCCCAGACCTTGCACTCCAATCCCCTGCCTCCAATCACAACCCCCTTCTGCCCTACGTCACAACCAAAACCCCTGCACCCTCTCCTGTACCTTTCCCCCAGGTCACAACCCCCTCCTTCACCCAAACTCCCAGACCTCACACCCCCTCTTGCACACCAGTACCTTACCACGTGCTCCCTAGTGTACCCAATTTTTTGCACCCAGACCTTGCACCTCCTCCATTAATATCATGGCAAAGTGCGGCTGTTGAACACTTACCAAATTCTTGGAATGGCCCCCCCCATCAAAAATTATTGCTCACCCTTGCATTATGCGCATTTCTCCACTTGCACAACTGATTCACGAGTCATAACAACACCCTATAAATGAAAGCAAGCCACATTGAATCCAATATTTGTAAATAAACAAGAGTAATATTAAGTCTACCCCCACATAAATGAAGGGCTGTGTTGATTCCATCCCACTATTCCCACTCAGGAAGATGAGCCATATTGAAATTCAGCCTCCCACACACATTAAAGGAAACACCTTGCATTGGGTTTAACTTCAACATAAGTGACGGTGAGCTGTACTAGTTTCTTCCCCTAAATGAAGGCAGGCCTTACTGAGCCAGCACCCAGACATGAAGGGTAGTCCATGTCTAGCCCCACCAGTACTGAAAGCAAACTTTACTGACTCCATCCCATATATTAAGGGAGCTTTCTGAGTCCTTTTCTCCCACACATGAAGGTGAGATGTACCAAGTGTGTCAGCTCATACCTGAAGCCTACCTGTATTGAGTCCATCCCTCCTAAACATGAAGGCAAGCTGAGCCATACTGAGTTCTTTTCCTCCTCCCCTCCCCCCCCCCACATAAACATGAACTGTATTAAGTCCATCCTCCCATACATGAAGGTGAGCTCTGTTTAGTTCACCTCTCAGATAAAGGAAGGCAAGCTGTACTGGGGCCTCTCCACATAAAGGGAGAGTCATGTTGAATCCAGCCTTTCTAAAGGAAAATGGGCAATGTCAAGTCCAACCCAACATCCCCATGAAGCTGCTCCATAATGATTCCCCACTAGTAAAGGAAAGCACACTGCACTGAGTTCACCTCTAGAAATAAGGGTGGGCCATATTGAGCTGGCTTCTATCCACATAAAGAGAGAGGTGAGGTCCATTGATTCCACCTCCCATAACTAAAGGAGAGTCTGTGTTACATTTCCCCTCCCAAGATACATGATGGCAGGGCATATTGATTCCACCCGCCATAAGTGAAGGGTGAGTTTTATCCAAAATAAATGAAGTTCAGTCATATTGAATTGAGTTTTCTCTCCAGAAATCATCTTTTTGTTTATTATTGAACCACCAAGACCTTTAATGCATTCATATTGCAAATAGGTTCAGTTGACTAAAGCCTGGTGCGTAAAGTGGAGCCATGTGAGCCAAGTTACCTAAAAGGGGCAACATGGTCTAGAGTCGAGCTGTCCAACCAGTTCTGAACTAGCCACACTCAACTGGCAAATATCTACATTGTTCAAGCCAACTAGCCACACTCAGCTGGCCAAATAGCCACATATGGCTAGTGGCTTGCGTGCTGGACACCACAGATCTAGAGCACTCAGATAAGGGCCAGGACCCTTGAGGTCTAATCCTGGCTTATCTGTAGACTCACTGTGCACCCTTGAGCAAATGTCTTTCCTTCTATGTGCCTCAGTTTCTCTGTCTGTATAATAAAGATAATAACCCTTGCACAGCTGGTAGATTTTGGTGTTGATTCATTCACAGATGCCTACAGTGTACTGTCTTGATATTAACTGTTGTTATGATGAGGTCCCATAGTCCTAGGAATGCCAGTGGAAGTGGATAGAGGGCTAATGCTTATTGCCTAGTTTAGGCCAGGACAGTTTCAGAAATGAGACTAATTATATGATCTGTGCTTTAGACAGTCTGGGCCTATGCACTTCCAAGAAACCATCTGCCAGAAGCTTCCTGGGAGCCCATCATGATCCCTTCCCCTCACTCATTTCTCCAGCTCCCTCCCACTCCCCCCACATTGGGTTTAAGAGAAGGGAAAGCTGCCCAAGAAGTCCCATCTCAAAGTCATGCACTAGTGCAGAATTGGATGTTTGGAGTGTGACTGCTATAGCTTCATTTTAAACAACTGGGAAACAAGTGTATGTCTGCAAAGGGAACTGCTGAAGGCCTGTTGCCCAGCTTTGTATGGAGTTGTTGATTGCAGTCCTCCGGAGCCCAGAAAGTTAGTGAATGAGCAAGATGGGGCTCCTGTAAGATGGAGCTGCACCAGCTATACCATGTGATGTGCTTCTGTTGGCAGCACCTGCCAGAGGGCAGAAGGGGAATCAAGTAACTAGAATAGAGAACATACCAAATTTAGCACACTCTGACCTCATGCTGCCTTGGGTGCTCCCTGCCATAACCCTTGCCCCTTTTGAGAGAAGCAGAGGAGCTAAAGGCCACTCCCAAAAAAGGAACCTGAGTGGGAGTGGGGAACAAAGGCGGCAGGACAGATGTGAGTCTCAGGGTTGACTGATCATGTCAAATTTTCAGAAGCCCTACCTGAGTTCCCATGTACAGAAACATATGCTGCTTATCTAGTCCTGGCATGAGTAGGACTAACTCAGCAGGTGAAATCTGAGTTGCTTTTGACTATCCCCTTGACCCTTGTTCAGGGCTTGTCCAGGATCATGAGGCAGATCATGTGTAGTCTTGGCTTAATCCTCTGGGTCACAAATCCCATTCCCCAAGCAGTCACATAAGGTGAAACATTCTTAAAAGCATATATTTTATTTATTTCTTTTTACAAAAACATCAGTGGGACCAACAGAATTTCCTCTGCCAAAATGAAAATTAAGGAAAAGTTACAGAATGTACAGTTTAAAATACACCATTTCTCTTTTAAAATTCCTTTTGTTCTGGGTTGCTGGGAGGTCTGCATCCTTCCAGAGGAATGTGTACAGCCTCCAGAGTGTTGAAAAATATAGGACAGAAAAGGGACATCAGCAAGGAAACAAACATAGGTTTGCCACTTTTAGTTCCCCATCCGAAATATCCTCAAGGATCCATATTGACTTCCCCATAGTACTGCATCACTGAGTAGCCATTCCCTCTTACCCCGAAGAATAGCATAATCTCTGGTGAATCCACTGGAAAAGGTAGAAAAGGGTGAAAATTGGCTGAGCCTGATTGAGGGTCCTAGTGGTCTGTCATTCTGTCAAAGATGATAGTCACCACTCCAAATGATGACTCCTAGAGAGAAAAACAAAGAGCAAAGAAACATTAAGGCAAGACACATACAGGTTACACACAAGTAAAAAAAAATATAGACCATCAAAATAAGAACTTCAATAAACACTGAACAAATAATACAGTCATAGACAAACCTTCATCTCAATAAGCACTTCCACTCAAAAGTAATATATCACGGGGCACCGTGCCAGTGGTAGTCAGGCAAGGATCTGGGGGATACTCCCGGCTTGTTGCCATACTGTCCTCCTGCATGAGGGTATTGCAAGGGTCTTTGGCATTACATAACTAAAGCAAGGAAGAGAACATCCTACTTTGGGCCAAGACCCATGGTCATGCAATCTTTTGTCTTGTCCTCACTAAGGAAAAGGTTTGTTTAATATGTGCTAGCCAACATGCTACTGTATTAAATCCCAAGGCCAGGCATAGTTTTAAATGATCGCTAGTTGAGGTTAACACTAGCCTCTCCCTAGATGGCCAGATTGATTTGATATTTCTAAATAAATTTGCGTGCCCAGAGCACACTGAAAAATTCCTGTACCACCTTGAGCAGCCAAACCTGAGTGTTCAATTTCTCTACTGTGCACCCATTTCACCAGCTTTCAAAATCCCTCTGAGGGAGGGTTTAGTTTGGGTTTTGTATTGAATTTATACAGTGTGCCTCATGTCCTCCCCGGGAGAATCAGACAAGGTTTGCTCCACAGAGCACCAGAGATGCAAAACTCATTCTTGATTCAGGGCAGCCTTTCAAAGGGGCACTAGAACAGTTTCCATGGCAACTGCACATATGACTCAGCTGCAGTTGCCATGGAAACAGGAGGAAATGACTGGGAACCAGGAGAACTAGTCCCAGAGGAAAAAAAACCATGCTAACTAACTAATTAAATAAATAAATACAATAAAACATCCTGCTCTGAAATTGTGAGATCTCAGAAACAAAAGAGCAAAATAGAGGTGGGTGTAATCATTCTCCCAACATACTGTTTGTTTTGTTTTTTACTTTCTTTTGAAATAGGAGCAAAGCATCAGGAACTATCCCAATGATTACTATGAGGCAAGCTTCCTGAAGTCCTTGGCCTGGTCAGCGGATCCTTTTGGGATGATCTTCACTAATTAACTTCAAGTATGGAGCCACAGACCAACACTGTCAGTTCAGAACTCTCTCCCCTCCACATTGTCTCTGCCTTAGAGTTGGGCCTGCTCCCCAGTTTTGAAACTTGTCTTTGGAGAACCAAAGCTCCATCAAGAGGTATAATGTCCACTGTTAAATAGGAGGCAGCATGCACTGGCTGGAACAGTCAAGGTAAGGTCTTAGTCAGGGGAAATCACGTTATTGCTGAAAACGTTCCAGAATCATAGATGTTAAAGATAAAAAAAATCCTACTAGACTACCTAGGAGCCAGGGCAGGATTATTTTCTGCAGTCTTTTCTCTAAGGGTGTGTCCAGCCATTTTTGAAATGCACGAAGGATTTCACAGCTTCATACATCTCATTGTCATGGCATTTTGCTAGAATATATTGCTAACTCACATTCTTCTTTGAATGCCTGCACATGTCCATTCCAGTATAGGTGTGTGCTTGCCCCAAGCACAACCAATGAAAAATTGTCCTTCTGTGGTATCTGTCTGATCAGTTCTGATGCCCCCTGGTATCACACGCTCATAGTGCTGGTATAAAGGTTCCTGCCGACCTGCAGCCCCCTTTGTTCTTTTTTTGTCACCCAACTCCAACAGAAGGGTAGGAGAAAGGGTCTTAAAATGGAAAAGTGCAACACATCTCCAAGAACAGTAGTTACAATAAGGTCAGTAACCATTTTTTCTTCTTCAGATCCTTGTACATGTCCAGGGGCGGCCTGTCCATATAGGCAAACTAGGTGGTCGCCTAGGGCACCAAATGGTGGTGCAATATCATTGAGCGGTTTGGAGGTGGGGGCGCCGATTGCATGGTTCGCCTAGGGCACCAGTTGCTGGCAGCTAGTCTAGAGCCACCCCTGCACATGTCCACTCCAATGTAGGTGATTCCCAAACAGTTGTGCAAGTGGAGGGTTCATAGTTTATTGACATGCTGTTTGCAACACGGCTCAGCCAAATCCAGACCTGACCTGACAGATACCACTGAGAGAAAACTTTCCAGGGGCTTGCTCAAGGCGAGCAAACACCTACATTGGAATGGAGATGTGCAACATATCTCGAAGAACACCAGTTATGGAAAGGTTAGTAACGGGTTTTTTGTGTTAAAATTTATTATTAATCAGAAAAAGATAATAATTAAAATAGAAAAAGGAAGGATGCTGGAGGGTGGGATGAGGGAAGGTAAATCCAGCTTCCATCCAGTAAAAGTTTTCTTTAGATTGAGAATGAAATAGGGGAGAGCACAGGGTGTGGGGTGGAGAGAGACTGCTGAGGGAGGAACAGATGAATGGAGACCAAGGATAGGAACTGAGGTTGCAGAGGTATGGAAGACGACATGGAAACATGGACAGAACTAAGGGGATGGGGAGAGTGCCAACAGAGAAGATGAAAGGTGAGGCAGAGAGAGTGGGATTAAATGAAATGTGATGGGAGAGGAGAAAGGAGATGGAAGTGGGAGAGCAGAGCACATGTGTTAAAGTTGGGAATAACTGGTGAAGGTAATTGAGAGGGAGGCTAGATCAGTGTTGGCACCAGTGTGTGAAATGACAGGAAGGCAGAGAAGAGGGGTGATAGAGGCTGAGACAATATTATGGGAGCAAGGTGGGAAGAAGAAAGAGAAGATGAAGCTGGGGAGAGCAGTGGGTAGGGGCTACATTTGATTTTCTTGAATATTTACTATTTTACTAGAGTTCCATGACTTTTCTAAAATCATTGGGTGATGTATGTTTGTTAGCTAATTCCCTTAACACCCTAAATAACAAATCATCCAGCCCCAGTGTAGTTATATTTTCCAAGTATTTCTCTCCCTGTTCTTTATCAATTGTTGACAATGTAAAATCTTCCTTATGTTTTAATTGTCCACCATTTTCATTGTTTTTTATTGACCAATTTAGAAAATTAACTCCGTATCTCAGGTGTTTTTGAGTCATCATTAATTTCATCCATCTTCTCATTTTGTGATCTCAGGTCCTATCTTTCTGTTTCAGGCTCCCTCTCATTCTGACTGTAAATAAAGGATCTGATCCTTTAGTTTTTACATACAAGTAATTCCTACTGTAGTCTATGGGGGTGTATGTGCAAAAGGATTGCAAGATTGGACAGGATTCCCATTTAAGGGGATAATAAACTAATTACATTTACTGAGGAAGAGAGAGAATTTTTTTTAATTCAAAATATAAATCCCTTCCTGCTAAGGAGCGAACCCAAAAGTCAGCCTTCAGGATATGAATATTTATGCCTTTTGCATGAACAGCAAATGTAACATTTCCAATTAATTGTCAATGTTTCCATTTCTCAGGTTGCTGCAGCTTCTACTCCCAATATAGAAAAGAAATATGGATCGGGGTCCACTTGATTTACCTAAGCTCAGATCTCTATTCATATTCTCACAGTAAGTAAGATGAAATCATTCGTGAAAATGTTTATTTATTAGTGTTTAACTTATTTTTCCCTGTCTTTTTATTTCCTCTATTTTATGTGAAGTGAATCTGGTGAAAGATGTCAAACAAATGCCCAAATACAGAAAATCTCATAGGACAGGTGCAGTCCAGGCAAAGGCAGTACACATTTTCCCACCTATACATAGACCCTGCCCTGACAATACTATCTCAACTCTGTCCTAGAAGGACACCCCTCTGGAGATGAGAAAATAGTTCAGTCTCTAATTCATTTGACCTTTGACCTCCCTGCTGGGGCTGCAAACAAGGGGGCAAGTTAGTGCCAAATACGATGGGGTTTATGACATAGACACCAGTCATATAGAAACTAGATTGAGACCCACCAAACTTATTTTATGTGACCCAGTGAACAGCTCACTATGAGTATGTCTACACAGCAAAGTTATTTCAAAATAACAGCAGTTATTTCAAAATAACTTTCCTAGTGTCTGCACAGCCATTCCGTTATTTCGTAATTAATTCAAAATAGCGGAGGGCTTATTTCGAAATTGGTAAACCTCATTCCACAAGGAATAGGGACAATTTCGAAATAGCTACTTCGAAATAAGTGTTGTGTAGACGCTTATTTTGAAATAGGGGGCCTCCAGTCCTTCCCAGGGTGCCCTGCTGGCCGCCCTGGCCACAAGGCAACTTCTGACCTGATGCCCTGCTGGAACTGGTTACAACCAGCCTTAAATGCGATTCAATGTCCACTCCGTGTGGACGCGCTATTTCAAAATAGAAAAACGCTATTTCGAAATGCATTGTGTGTGTAGAGGCATTATTTCGAAATAAGCTATTTCGAATTAACTATTTTGAAATTAGACATTTTGAAATAACGCTGTAGTGTAGACATACCCTGTGAGATTAAAGACAGCAGCCATCCTATATCCATTTAGATATCAGAGCCTTTTTTTAACCACACAAATGAATGCCAGCAAGGACACTAGGATTAACACTGATTCTTTTTGAAAAGTACTGCGTGAGGGAGCATCGTATACTGGTTAAAGCAAGGGTCTGCTTGCCAGAAGACCTGTGTTCTCTTCCCAAATCTGCCACTGACTCACTGGATGACCTTGGTTTTGGAGGTCTATGTTTAAAATGGGGATGACACATATCTACTTTTGTAAAAGGATTTTAAGTCTTCACATGACCAGTCCTATGAGTGCAAAGCATTTTTATTTTTATTTCATCTGAGCAGCCATCAGAGCTTTGCAGAACAGACCTCTAAAGGTCTCCTCTGAATGATACTTGTCCAGTAGAAAAGCACATCAACTGTGCTCTGGCTGTACTGCATTATCAGTATTGGGAAGAAGCCCAGTCCAGTTCTGGTACTTGAGCCCTATGACCTCAGAATTTTGCAATATTTTAAATCAATTGTAAAACAAAATCTGGACTGAGATTGATCCATAGAGATATATGGTTAGGAATAGCAGTGAAGGGGGACTGACATAGGATTCTAAGCAGAGCTGGTAAGAATTTTTTGACAAAATTGTTTTTCTGTCAGAAAATGCAGAATTATTGGATCCCAAATTATTTGTGGGAAAGGGTCAGTTTTGATTAGCTTCTCATTTAAAAAAAATGGAAAAAGAAGTTTTGAAATTGTCAAAAGGCCCCATTTGAAAAGTTTTGTATTTTGATGATTAAGTTTTGATTCTGAAATGTAAGTTCATTATATTATTTTTTCTTAAACAAAAAGGCCATCATTGAAACAAAGTGATTTCATTAACACAAAATGAATTTTTTTGGCTTATTGGTAAATTAGCATTTTTGAGAGTGACATTTTCCAGATTCAGGATGGGAAAACATTTCAAATTCTTCCAAGTTTCCTTGGGAGAGGAAGATCATTTCCAGTCCTGGTTTAATTTTGAGTAATCTCTGTAGTATCTGTTGACTTTTTTTTTTACTTTTTTTCTCCATTTCTTTTCTACAACCTTGGTTTTTTCTGGTGTCTCTCATTTAACCCTAGTAATGATAAACTCCCATTTCTACAGCTCCTTTCCTAAAGGCAATAGGTGTAGAGCTGGGTAAGCAGGAAAATAAAACTTACTAGAGTTGTCAATTTAACTTTGAAATTGGCTTCATGCAGATAAAACCAAAGCACTTTACTGGAACCTGATGGGAGGATGAAATCAGAAAATGGGCAGGGGAGAAGCAGCAGTTAATGGGAGACAGGGGAAAGCAGGTGTGCAGGAGGCAGATGTTGAAAGGTAACTGTTCCCATACTCCCTTTCCCATGGGATACTTTCTGCTTAGCCTCCCATCCTCCTATCCTGGCCGGCACGCACAGTGAGTTTGGCTCAACTTCTCATCTTTTCCTTATATCTTGTGGGAACCCAGAAACTGGATGCCAGTTGGGGATTGAATCAAGCCTAGAAATTCTCTCTCATATAATCCTGTGTTCACAAATGGTTTTGGCAGAGTGCCACTTACCTGTCTCCGAGACTGTCTACACTACTAGCTTGGTGTATGATTCCTACCTCACATACACATACTCATCCTCGCTTGGTAAGAGGTAGCGCAAGTATAAACAGTGTAGTTGTAGTAGCTTAGGCAGCACAGCTGTGGCATGGCTTAGCTGTGTACATACAAACCCACCTGAACCCCACTGGTATTTACTTGGCGTGGCTAAGCCATGTGTCTGCTGCTGCTGTCCATGACACTACCACTACACTACTGCTTTGAATCACGCTAGTTCACATCAAGCAAGCACAAATATAAACACATGAGCTGGGAATTCAGACCCCTAGATCATAGAGTAAAAGTAGCCTAAGGAGATAGGACTGGCCTGAGAGCTGCACTGGGTGAGTTTGTGAGGTCAGCCTTGCTTTTCACCTTCTCAAAGAGTTAAATTGCTCTCCAAAGGAAGCTCTCACTTGTGCTGTTACTATGGAAACAGGGTCTGCTCTAAAACCATCTCTGTTGCAGTGCAGAGACTGAGGTGTCTGTGATACCACAAACTTGTTGGGTGTGCATCCCACATAGACCTCTGTCTGATGCCTTGCTTATCTGGGTTTCTGCTTGCCCACATTCAGGTTATGTCTAGATAGTGGTGCTATTTCGGGATACCTCCGGAATCCCAAAACAGCATTTTCTGTGTCTTAACAGCACACCCGTTATTTCAAAATGCAATTGAAATAATGGGCTTGCTATTCCGACGTCCCAATAAACCTCATTCTACGAAGATTAAGGGATTTGTCGGAATAGTTGTCTATTTTGAAATTTAGCACTGTGTGAACAGCACCAAATTTTGAAATACACTCGAAGCTATTTTGAAATACACTCGAAATAAGCTACGCAATTTGCTTAGCTCAAATTGCGTAGCTTATTTCGAGCTACAGGTGTAGTGCAGACACACCCTCACTGTGCTGTTACTATCTCTCCTGGATTCCTCACCTGGATACCTTCTCCCCACCCCTCTGCCATACTAACTAGGATAAAAATCTCAACTTGCCTACAGAGTATTAAAGGTAAACCTTATTATGTAACCCAGAAACATATGAAGCAAGAGACTATCTTTGTTCCACTGGATGGAGCACAGCATGGAAATGGGAACTGTGGAAGGATACAAAGAGAATCATGAGACTATAGGTTGAACCTCTCTGGTTGACCTGATCAGTCCCGAATGAGGGAAGCTGACCAGAGGAGGTCCCCTGCTACCAGCTCCCCAGACCAACTTCCCTCCCTGCTGCTGGTCCCAGCCACTCCCCTCCCTCCACTGGGCTGCTGTGCTGCAGTGGCCCCAGCAGCCCAGACTGCCCTGGCCCCAGTCCAGCTATTGGGGCTGCCGCGGCTGCCGCATCTCCAGCCCTGGCTCCACTACCACAGCTGCTATGTCTCCAGTTCTGGCCCCGCTACCGCAGCTGCCACGTCTCCAGTTCTGGCCCCGCTACCGCAGCTGCCACGTCTCCAGGTCTGGCCCCGCTACCGCAGCTGCCATGTCTCCAGGTCTGGCCCCGCTACCGCAGCTGCCATGTCTCCAGGTCTGGCCCCACTACCGCAGCTGTCATGTCTCCAGGTCTGGCCCCACTACCGCAGCTGCCATGTCTCCAGTTCTGGCCCCGCTACTGCAGCTGCCGCATCTCTGGCCCCAGCTCCGCTACCGCAGCTGCCGCAACTGCCACATCCCTGGCCCTATTACTGGGGATGCTGCAGCTCCTGCTGCGCTACCAGGGCTCTGGCTCCGGGCTCCAAGCTGCCAATCCTCTTGCCCTTGAGGCCCCCAGCCAGAACTTCCTGGTTCTGGACCACAGATGTTGCCAGATGAGGGAGTCCCGGTTTTGGGAGGTCCAACCTGTACTATAATTGGTAGAGGGAAGAGGATGGTGGTAAGAAACAGAGATGCAGGTCACAGTGGAGTTGTGAGCAAATGGAGAGATGTAAATATGCAGTGCATGGTGTTTAAAGGTAAAAGGAACTCAGACACTGAATATAAAGGCAGTAGATACTAGACATGGTGTGTAGCTGTGGTATTAAAATCTTCATTGCCTGTGTCTTGCATAGTGACATCAGCTGGCTGCTTTACCTCTGTGATTGCCTTGATTCTGCAGTGAGACCATGAAGATGGGTCCCACCTGTTTGCCTCTCCCATAGGATAAATAATTACATTGTGAAATTGCACTAATAGATCATGCTGATACTGTCCCTGACTCAGGTGCTCTCCACTATTTGTGGCCCCTTAGGGGCAAGGGCAGCTGCACAGATGAAGCCAGCTCTGTGCTGCTATGGCTTTGGCCTGGTTAGTGAGGGTGGGGTAAGCTATTTCCCAGGTGAAGAGTGAGAGAGTAGCAAGGGAAGGAGGGAGGACAGAGAGAAAGTTCATATGAAGATGGAGAGAAGAGGAAGAAGTAACAAGAATGAAAAAGTGAAAAGAGACAGGGAAAGAATGATCTAGATAACAATATAGAAAATATCAGAATAGTGCTATATAAATCCATGGTACACCCACACCTTCAATACTGCATACAGTTCTGGAAACTCCAACTCAAAAGAGAGATATTAGAAAGGAAAAGGTACAGAGAAGGACAACAAAATGAGTAGGGATAGGGGACAGCTTCCATATGAGGAAAGACTTGGACTGTTCCGCCTGGAAAAGAAATTACTAAGGAATATATGATAGAAGTCACTACAGTCATGAATAATATGGAGAAAATGAATAAGGATATGTTATTTATTCCTTCACATAACTCAAGAACCAAGGGTTAGCCAATGAAATTAATAGGCAGCAGGTTTTGGACAAAAGGAAGTACTGTATTTCTTCACACAAGGCATATTCAGCATGTGGAACTCTTTGCCAGGGTATGTTATAAAGGCCAAAAGTATAATTGGGTTCAAAAAAGTATTAAATAAATTAGTAGAGATCAGGTCCATCAATGACTATTAGCCAAAACAATCAGGGAAGAAACCTCATACACTGGATTCCCCAAGCGTCTGATTGCCAAAAGCTGGGACTGGACAATAGAAGATGGATCACTCAATAAATTGTCCTATTCTATTAATTTCCTCTAAAGCATCTGGCACTGGCTGTTGTCAGAAGACAGGATACTGGGCTAGATGGACCAGCATTGTAGTTTTATGGTGATGGATAAGAATTATTGGAACAGATTCTGAGCTCGGTTTCCAGAGCATTGAAACTCAGGAGTCACTGTGTGGGGTGGGTCAAGATGGCTTTGCACTGCCTTTGTACTTGTCAGATTCTTAGCTTATCTGAGTACCGATGTAGTTTCCCACAGACTTCTCTGATTTAAATCACTTGTAACTGCTCCTAATGGAATTGTGTCCCAGCCTACTAAGGCTGAAGCATAGTTTCATTTTCATCCATATGCCTGTTAGCTGCTTTGTCTAGGAAAATATACTTTTTTTACACTCTTTGTTGCTTTTTCTGTGGAGTAGCTGTTTTGGTTTGATTCGTGCTCAGAGTCATATTAGACAGTTGGTATCCATACCTGCTTGTGATTGTATGTATTATAGAACTGGAGAATAGATGTCTTTCCTCCAGCTTGGAACTGTGCACACGTTTCTCAAATCCTTGGAGATGGGCTCATTTGTGTTATCCCATCATCTTTTCCCCAGTAACTGAGGTTGGCCACTCACTAGATGTATACTTTCCTTACTTTGTGTGGAAGAGGAACTATTTCTTTATCAGTGATGCTCCTGGGCAAATTCATAGAAAGTGGCATTTTAATAAATGACAGCAATTTTGAACGGATATTGTCTTCAAGGCCGCTGTGTGGTCAGGTGTGAATGTGTGCTAAAGGATATTTTAGGTGGGCTGCGCTGCTCCATTTTTGGCTCAAATTTGATCCTGGAAATTTCTTCTGGGGCTCTTCTAAGAAAGATATAGGCTACTGGTGTATCATGTCACATCCCTTGCAGATATGTTATGATGAATTTGGATTACTTCCTTCCAAGTAATGAGACTATGTTTCAGAAGACAGTGGAGTGTCCCTTTCAATTTTCACATTAACTGACTAGATACACTGTGGACACCTCTCTGGAGTGATTCTGAAATTTCATTTCTCAAGATTAGCATGTGGCCTGTTATACTACCTGTAGCTGGTGTCAGACAGGTACAGTGACTCAGCAATAAACTATCCTTCTTGACATCAGCAGCAGTGCATCACTTGACTTGAAGCTATATTGGAGGAATACATGTACTTTATTTGGTTGCAGTGCAGGCCATATATTGTTGCCCTCGTCTAGGGGACCATCCCCTATCCTACCTCTGACTGTTCATCAAACACAATATTTTGCCTGACTTTTTATGTCCACCAGCATCGTGGGCACCTTTTTTGTCCCTTCACAATTGATAGAAATTATTTTATTCCCATAATGTTTTAGTCTGATTGAATTCCTTCTTGCCTACCTGTCTGCCTTCCCTGAAACAAAAGGAAAAACTATGTAGCAAGTGAACATTTTGAATAATTTATTTTATGATCATTCTATTATACTTCTATTTATTTCTGACATGTTTTACGCCAAGAGGTTAAGAAGTTCTTCATTTCCCATTCATTCAGAAAATGAAGGAAAATGTTTTGGAGGGCACAGGGGCACCAGCTGTTAGTTTGTAAATATGACACACCTGATGGTGTCTCAATGGGTTAAAACAAAAACAACTTGAAAGCTGGGGATTTGATCTTGTCTCACTAAAGGGCATGACCCAACTCTCATTGATATAGAAAAGGCTGTGACAGACTTCAATGGGAGTTGAATCAGACTGTAGAAGTACAAGATTCACGAATCTAGCAATATAATTTAAAAGAAGCAGGGCGAGTTTTCGTTATTAACTCATGAGCCAAGCCAAATTGGACTGAGCAGCATTTAGCTGGGAAATCTCCAAGAAAAGTCCACAGATCTGAAGGAAGTGATGGTGGTGATTCAGTAAGTGGAGTTCTTCCCTCTTCTTTAGTCTTAAGGGGGCATGTGCTACCAGAAGTGGTGGCAGTTACTCTGTGGAGGACACAGTGAACCATACCGTTCATTACCCATAATTCAGTATTTTCAGATATTTCATTAAGTGTTAATTATTTTGTTTTATTTTTGGTGGTTTCTCTGCTTCTTGGTTCCAGCCAGGACAGGAAATGCTGAGCTTCCACAAGAGAAACTGCTTTTATGAAATCTCAGAGGCAGGTGAAAGCAGAAAGCACAAGGAATCCTACGAAAATGCACTTTTTGTCTCCAGTCTCCCCAACTAAAATCTCAGGGTCAATGTGGGGTAAAGACACTCTGAACAAAGAAGAGATGGGTGGGAGAAAATGACTCAGTAACTTCAGGATGACTCAGGTCCTGCAGCCAATGCACCTCTTTGACAGATGCAGCAAGAAATGAGGTTGAAGAGGAGCTGTCAAGCAAACAAACGAATCAACTAGCCAAACAAACTGGTTGATAAAATAGAGCTGGAAATCTGCAGCTAACAAACACGTCTCTGTCCCTGCATCTCCTGGGCAGAATGAGAGTCAATTACCCACCTTCCAACAATCTATTGATCGAGATGCTGCCAGGTATTGAATCTCAGGCCCTGTCTGCCCTGTGTGTGGCTCTTTGATTTTCTCTCTTTCTGTAGCAGCACGTGGATAGAAGCCAGATGAGCTGGCACAGTACTATAGATCAATATGCTTCCCTCCTCCTGCTCCTCCACCTCCTTTCCCTCTCTGGTCACCATGGAAACTACTGCTACTGCAGCACTGTTTACCTGGCCCCATTTGTTCTCTTTTCCAATATCTTTCCCTTCCCCCAGTTTCTGGCACCTTGGCATGCAATTGGCAAAGCGCTCAGTGGTTGTGAGAGATGAGTTTTCATGTCTCTTAGGGACAATGCAGTGTTTTTTAACAAATCCTTGGCAAATAAGCATGTTGGTCACCAGCTAAATCACACACACAATGCTGTGAAGAACCGAGATACTGCCAATGAAAAAACACAGGCCTCTGCCACTTGACCTAATGAGGACTTTAAGCTATTGCAGTATTCAGGTTTGTTTATATATATATCCCTAACGATTACAATAGTTCCATACAATGAAGAAATTCTGAATTTCCATCCAGCACAAGTCCTATGTGATACATTCATATTACAGCAGTCCCATTTCCTAGATTCCTCAAATTCCAGACACATTTTTCACTTTCCCATCTCATCTCTCCACAACAGGAAGTAAATCCACCTGCCATCACCTTCCTTATGCTGCTTCCACCTCTCTAAAAACAGCCACTCTGCCCCTAAATAGAGCAACCATCTATGTTTCAAGAAAACAAAAGATGTTTTATTCATGGTGCAAAAGCATACATCTGCTGCCTCACATTGTAGGGTACACTGCTGAAATACACGACAAAATGCCTTTTATATGGACACAGGATATGTGATATTGGGAACTAAGTAAAGGACATGTCCTAAAATACAGGTGTTCACCTTCCTCCTAAACAACTCCCTGACTCTTTTAATCCTAATTATTCACCACACTCTCATATTCCTGACTCTCTTTATAGTAAAGCTACCAAAACACATTCCCTGAGGCTCCTCATTTCCAGTGATTCATAAAAGATCACTTGTAGTAGTCAGGCAAAGATTCTCTCCCCTTGAAGCAGAAAGCTGTGGGATAAACTGTGGAATTTGTTACTATACTATATTATGGAGGCAAATATTAAGTTTAATAGCAGAAAGTCATTTACATGAAAGAGAATAGCATCTGCAATTATGATAGATATAAAAAAGTTTCAGTCCACAAGTTTCAGAGCAGAAGCTAATAGGGGGCCAGGAAAAATCATGGCCTTTCCCCTTATCCTCCCCATCACTGAATATTGCTCATGAGGTTGTGTTATAAAGTTCATATACCTTCCTTTGAAGAATTTGGCATGGAGCACTGTTGGAAACAAGTTACCAGACTAGGTGGGCCACTGATCTATTTTTGTACAGCAGATGCAATACTACACTGGATGAACCAAAGGACTGCTTTGGAAAGAGAAATTATTTGTACCCATTATGCATAAATTGGACAAATGAATAAAAGGGGATGGGAGGATGGTCACCTGTCTTTGAAGCATCCAGTACTGACTGCTACCAGAGATACTGGACTATTTAGTAGTGATGGTCCATCAAGATAGATGGAACAATGGTCAGACCTGGTATGGCAGGAGTCATGATACTATTTTTATGTATTAAGTAGAACCTTTACCTGGCCTTGCTGGGGTCCTTCACTGAAATAATTCTTGTTTTTCTTCATTTAAATCATCACTCTGGGGTCAGGCTGGGGATGAAGGATTCAGTATGCAGGCTGCCCCAGGGAGAGAGGACAACCCCATCCCTCTCTCACCGCAGCAGGATGGAGCCAGATGAGAAGCACCTCTCCATGGCCACTGCAGCTCCAGAAGGGCAGGGGTGAATGTCCCCCAGCTGGGGCAATTCCATGTTCATCTGCACCCTGCGCTCCTCAGCCAGAGTGAGGAATGCAGCAAACTGTGTGCTTTCTTCTTGCTCCCTGACAAAGGAGAACAGCCAGCAATATTCCTGTATGAATGGGAGCAGGAGGTTCAGCTGGGCATCTGGGAGTGGGGGTGGAAGGCTTAGTGCTGGGGCAACCCTGGATGGGGAGGGCACACCCCCAGCAAGCCCTTTCACCTGCCTAGTGATTCTGTGTCTTTTCTGTATGGTTTTATGAGAAGCAATCCATTCCAAGCACTTCCCATTTCCCTGGCACAACCAAACCTTTACCTTGCTTTAAGTTATAAGAGGAAGATGCATACTGAATTTGGTGGTCCTAGATCTTACTCTTTAGGAGGAATTCTTGAACAAACAGACAGACAGACAAACTCTCAGAAATACATGGTAGATTATATGACTTTTGATGAGCACAATGTGCTCCACACTTTCCAGACAGAGAAAAGCACAGTCCCTGCCCTTGAAAGCATAAAGTCTGAAAAGACGAAGTCAAAGAAAGGGTCACGGAAAGGAATACAAGTAAAGGGATCAGGGTGAGATGAAACACATGGCTTAGAACCATGGTCACCAACCCATCAATCGCAATTGACTGGTTGATCCTGGGGGCCAAACCAGTCAATTACGAGGCTTTCGGGGGCCTCCCCTCGATGTTCCGCCCCCAAAATAAATGCCGCACTCATGCTACCTCTGGGAACAACGGAGGTAGCACGGGCTTCCTGCGGGGTGGGTGGGGGTGGGGAGGGGAGTTCTGCAGCTGCGCGCCAGGTCCCGGAAGTGCGCGGGCTGCTATTCCTCCCCCCAACAGCCAGCACAGCACCTAAAATGCCAGTCTGTCGCATGCTGGGGACTTTGTTCCCCTGCTGCCTTCCTGTGCATGGGGGAGGGGGTGAGGGTATGGGACTGCGCCTGCTCCGGCAGTGCACGCTGCCATGAGGAGTGGAGGAGCAAGGCGCACGCTGCCCGAGTGGTTGGGGCTGGCATGGTCCGGGACTCCCCCTATCCCCCCCCATGCAGGAAGGCAGCAGGGAAATAAAGTCCCCAGTGCACCGGCTCCAGCTGCTCGGGCAGCACACGCTGCTGTGGGGAGTGGAGGAGCAAGGCAGACGCTGCCCGAGATGTTGGGGCTGGTGTGGTCTGGGACTTCCCCTCCCCCTGCTCCCTCCCCACATATGTAGGCATCAGGTGCGTGACGGACCAGCGTTTCAGGTACCGCACCACTGTTTGGGGGAAGGAGGAGCGGCCTGTGCATTTCCTGGGCCTTGGCAAGCAGCTGCAGGATCCCCAGGTACTGGTCCCTGTCCCCTCCCCCCCGCCCAGACCATTTCAAGTACCCTGCCCCAGCACCCACCAGCACCCTGCCCCAGCACCCATCGGCACCCTGTCCACTGTCCCAGGCCCCTGCCCTGGCACCCACTGGCACCCTGCCCCCATCTTTATTAGTGTAACATCCCTTTCTTTGTCCCGATACCCATCTCTCCTGCTGCACTATATGCAAAATGCAACTTTTATGATTATCTTTCTTCTCCATCATTTTATGCCACTCCTCTCTTAGAAGTCATCCTCTAGGTCTACCTTCTCCACCATATAACATCTAAGGTTCTTGTGATCATCTTCAAAGTCATCTGCATAATTCTGCTTCCCCTTTTCTCATATTGTGTTTCCTCTCTGTCCCCTTTGCTCTGGCAACATCAGACTCATTACCCCAACAGTCAGCTTCTCCCATAAAAGTCTCTACACTTTCTTTTATGCTGCCTCCTATGCATGGAACTGGTTCACAAGGCAAACACTTTTTCATCAAGTCTTGCACTTTTCTTCAGCATCTTTGCAAAATTAGCTGACTGAATTATCTTCTTATGTATTTAGTTTATTGGATTTCATGGAGGGAAGGGATGAAATGGTGGGTGAGGCCTTTAGCAACAGTGGAACTGAAGCTGAGAATTGGCGTGGCAGAAAGACAAGAAGGCTGAATTATGACAAGAGATGGTAAAACGTGATCTTTAAAAATGCAACTTCTAAGCCAGTGGTCTCCAACCTTTTTACACCCAAGATCACTTTTTAAATGTCATGACAAGCCAAGATCTACCCCATCCCTTTCCTAAGTCCCCACCCCTTCCCTGAGGCCCCGCCCTCTCTGTTGCCCTTCTCTCCGTCACTTGCTATCCCTGGCCCTTATACACTCTCAGGGTACGGCTACACTGCTGCTTTTTTTTGATCCTTCTGTTGGAAGAAATTTTTACGACATTTGGCCCACCTACACTGGGCCAAATGTTGGAAAAAACCCTTCTTTTGGAAGCCCCCTCATTCCTCGTGGAACAAGGAATACAGGGGCTGCCAAAAGAGTGTGTTTGCCAGATAAACTCCTGCAGTCTAGCCTCACTGGGTTGAGGAGGTGGTGCAGGCTCTGGGGTGGGAATGCGGGATTTAGGTGTGGGAAAAGGTGAGAGGTGCAAGCTCTGGGAGGGAATTTGGATGCTGGAGGATGTGGAGAAGGGGATGCTGGCTCAGGGAGGGGGCTCCAGGCTGGGGAGTGTTGCGCTCAGGTGGAGGGTTGGGGTGCTGAGCAAGCCACAGGCTTGTGGATATGAGGGTGCAGGAGTTTGGGATGGGATGTGTAAGGGACTCAGGGCAGGGAGGTTGGGAGTATGATGGGCTCAGGACACAGATTTGCAGTGTGTGAAAGGTGCAAGAGTGTTGTGGCATAAGACTGAGGATGGGGGTGCAGGAGTTTGGGGATGTGAGAGGCTCAGGATGGAGTTCCAGTATATGATAGGCTCAGATTTGGGGTTGGGGTGGGAGGTACAGGATTGTTATGATGCTGTGGCCAGATGAGGGCCTGGCCCCAATTGAGGGCTTGTTGGCCAGGCTTCATTTTTAAATAAAATATTGTGTCAAACACAAAAGGTTTCAGCATTGTCTTTATTTATGAGAGGGGCGGGGAACCTGTTTTGAGTCAGGGGTCACTGACCCACAGAAAAGTCATTCAGGGCCATACAAGTGAGATACAATCCCTCCAAACCCTTCAAGCCTCATTAATGTGGCCCCAACTGTGCTGGATGGAGAAGAAAGATAATCATAAAAGCTGCATTTTGCATATAATGCAGCAGGAGAGACAGGTATCAGGCCAAAGAAAGGGATGTTAAACTAATAAAGATGGGAAATATTGATGGTCTGGGTGAGATATCTAGAGAAAAAAGGTCAGATCTTAGTAATATTGAGTAGGACAAAATGGCAATATTTGCTTTCTGCCTGGATGTGTGGCGTAAGAAAGAGGAAAAAGTTGATGGTTATAGGTCAGTGTGACAGAGAAGATGATGGAGGAATCAACTGTAATAAGAATGAATGGGCCAAGTGCGGTGGGTTTGTAAAGAAAGATTAGGAACTTCGTTATGTTAAATTTTCTCTCATGTCGAGATATCCAAAAGGAAGTATTTGATATTCTAAATTAGACAGAGCAATAGTCTGATCTGGCAAATCCTACTTATTTCATGAACCACACGTGCTGTTTCAATTATTACCCATTTTTTTGTACCAAATTGCATGGTACCCATTCATTCAGGTCTAGCGCATTCAGGTTAGATTATAATTGGGGAAGAGTCTAGAGTATTTTGGTATGAACAATGATAGAATCATATTATGTGGTGTAATGTTCCTTCCTTTTGAAGCCTGAGGCTTTTCAGGTGTTGATCCTATGTCACATACAGATACTCCTGTGTTTTTGCATGACTATATACTTTCCTGTGCACTTTCACCCTTGCACATGCAGACATATTCCTGTGTCCCCTATGCATGTACAAACTCTCTTGTGCACACACATTTATGCATTGCAAGTACACCCCTGTATACAGAGTCTGTGCAGATCTGCCCAAACCATTAATCCTCCTGTCCTGCACTTCTCGGGATTTCCTCAGTCACAGATTTGTGGCTTTTAACAAAGCTTATTTCCTTGACCCCCTCCAACTTCCCTCAGGCTATAGGCCAAAGTAGTGCCATCATGCTGAATCTGCAACATCATGGTAATTTCCATGGTAACATGCCCTGATGATATCACAGAAACTGCACTATCAGCTCAGCCTGATCTCCCCCCAGAATTTCACACAATGCTGGGCTCCTGTTAGAGGTGTTATGGAGCCAATACCCTGATTTTAGGTTTTTTTTTTTAAAAGAGTGAGAGAGTGTTTGTGTGTGTCCCTCCCCCCAAAGGGATTCGTGTCTCCATCTGGGCATTCATTTCCTCAGCTTGGTTCCTTGCCCAGTTATCTCTTCTCACCGTAGCCTGTGCTGTACCATGTCAATAAAACACAGCCTTTCCTGGAACACTAGGGAACACTGCCAGGCTGCCTGCCCCCTGGGAGGAAAGCTGAATCCAGACCCAGCTCGCTCAGGCATCCAGCTACAACACGTGCAGCATCCCGCTCCAGAGCCTTGCACTGCACCTCCGGCCCATAGGCAACACTGGGTACATTTTGTATAAATTATTTTCCTATCAGTGTTTACCCCAGCGCCAATTTATTAGCTGAGTTTTGTCAGGACAGAGCCTGTCATTCCACCTCAGGGGTGGGGTGCATGTGGGGGGAGAATGGCTCCCCCTGGGCTCCCCAGACAGGGAAATGCGCGTCTCTCCGCACACAACATGAGCTGTAATTTCCGGCAGACATTTGAGGTCCCTGACATCTGCATAATGTGTGTTAGTCTCCTAGCAACCGGCAACAGCTGTCTGGCATTTCCAAGATTAAACTGTAACTATACACGGTCGTTGCCAGGGAGCGCGGGAGAGAAACGGCCCCTCCTGGCTCTTTTAAAGTCATTTATGTTTTACTCATTTCCTGCTCCGAGTAATGAGGCCAGAGATGGGGGTGGGGGAGGCCGCTGCTGAGAAGGCAGATTGCTACACACCCGTATGTTATTGTTTCTGGGTGATTTGTTCGTGCTCATGAAAGGGAGGAGATAATAGAGGAGGGACCCAAACTTCCTGGCAAAGCTCTGCTAAACAACGTCACTCCAGCTTGGCAGTACCCACTGCTATTCCAGTCCTGGCCTTCTCCTCCCCCAGCTCTGGCAATGTGTGTCAGTGCTTAGCTGCCCCACCTTCTGCTATTCTTGTAATGCTCCTCCCCACCCGTCCAAATCTGCAGTTACACCTCAATGCTGAACTGCAGATTCCTTTGCTACTTCAGTGCTAGGTTCCCAATGCAGTTCTGTGATTAACAACCCTGACCTGACACTAGGTACCTCCCAATCGGGGGAGGGGGTGGGGGGCATAGGTTGGCAGAAATGGTGGTGGTGCCAAGAAAGCCCCAGAGCCCATACCTCTCCCCTCCTTAAAGTCCTTCTGCCCCCACTTGCCTAAGGCTCTGGAAGGGAATTTGGGCGGGGAGGGATGCAGGCTCTGGGAGGGAGTTTAGGTGCTGGGTGCAGACTCTGGGCTGGCACAGAGGATTGGGGTTCGGGGGGGTGCAGGCTCTAGATAGGAGTTTGGCTGTAGGAGGGGTGAGGGGTCAGGCTCAGGGAGGGAATGTGGGTGTAGGAAGGGATCTGGGGTACAGGCTGTAGGATGGAGTTTGGGTGCTAGGTGCAAGCTCTGGGTTGGGGCAGGAGGTGGGAGTGCAGAAGGGAGTTTGGGGGCTATAGGGGGAGCAGGGGGATGTGGGAGGGATTTTGAGGGTGGGGATGCAGGCTCTGGGAGGGGATCAGGAGGAGATGGGGTGCTTACCTGTGGCACCAACTCTGTCAGTGATTCCTAGGTGGGGGGGACCTAGGGGTCTCTGCACACTGCTGCCCACAGGCACCCCCAAGCTCCCCATTGGCTGCAGCACATGAAGACACCCCCAATGGGGAGACACTGGGACTCCTGTGCCAGTGGCCATGCAGAGCAAGCAACCAGAAACCACTCTAGCTCCACTGTGCTATGAGTGGGGGGGGGGGGAAAGAGGGCTCAGGTGTTTTAAATCACATGGGGGTGGCTGGGGAAGAAACCTGGTCCCAAACTCAAGAATTATACTTAATAGGGTGATAAGCATGTGCTATATACACATTTCCCTCGGGACAAATCAACTTGAGACCATCCAGACTCATTGCATTAGTTACCTAAATCTGGTAAAATGTGAATGCAGTCACCCAAGACCACATTTCCACACCCTTGTTTCTCTTGTTGATCAGTAGCCAGCCCTAGCCTGCCAGCCAGCTGATCAGCAGCTATCCTTGGGGATGTGGAACCACTACCTATTTGTTTCCTTTGGGTGTTTGAGCCCCAGAGCATCCATAGAGTCAGTGTCTATGATCTGGATCCTTCATTATAATTTACTAACAGGCTTCTGTGTTTCTTTTAGTTTGTTTTCAAACCAAAAGGGACGGGGAACAACTGTTTGGCTACAACCAGTTCCTTTCGGTCTCTCACTAATGCCAAGGTCAGCTGGATTCAGAAATTCCTCTACTGTGCCAGCAAGAAAGCATTGACCCAAACAAGGAAGCCAGAGCTTGGGCTAGAGTCCTTGCCAGGGATCAGCAAGCGGCCAGAGACCATGCTGCTGAGTCATCACTGCTTCAGTTGCTACAAGCCTTTTCTGGGGACGCGGCTGTTGCTAAGGTTCCTGGGAGTTGACTGATTGCTCCTTCTATAGTCATGTATCACACTCACAAATCAGAGGAGTAAGAAACATCATCCACTGGGCCCAGCTCAGACCAAGAACACAGCCTGCTGGACACGAGCAGTCAGTCTTTTTGACTGCATTGATCCACAGGAAAGGCAGTCATTTAAGCCCATTGTATGTATTTCAGGACGCAGTTTGCAAATCTTAGGTTGTCTCTCCCCTGTATCTGGCTTTTCTTGGCATCGACTCATGAAGATGTTTCAAAAGGTTAATGATCCAACCAGTGGCTCTTTAGAAAGTTTTTTCCTTAAGATTTTTTCCCTTTTATTCTCACAAATTCATTCCTTTATTTTCAGGATCACTGGAAATCACAGTGTCAGAGACATTAAGAGATGGGAAAGTCCTTAGGTCTTATCTAGTCCATTCCCAGGGGGATAGGAGGCAGGCAGGATTATTCCCTACATTTCTGGGTGCCACAGTCAAGAAAAGATGTGGACAAATTGGAGAAGGTTGAGAGAAGAGCAACAAAAATGATTAAAGGGAAGATTGAGAGAATCTTTGTTTGTTTAGTCTGGAAAAGAGAAGACTGGGAGGAGACGTAACAGCTTTCAAGAACCTAAAAATAGGAGAGAGAAAAATTATTGTCCTTAATCTCTGATGATAGGATAAAAAGCAATGGGCTTAAATTGCAGCAAGTGAGGTTGGACATTAGGAAAAACTTCCTGTCAGAGTGGTTAAGCACTGGAATAAGTTGCTTAGGGAAATTGTGGAATCTCCATCATTGGAGATATTTAAGAACAGGTTAGACAAACACCTGTCAGGGATGGTCTAGATCTGGAGTGGGAAGGATATGGCCCATGAGCTGGATCCAGCCTACCACACCTTTTAATCCAACCCACCTGCTCTTGTGGCAGGGAACAGCACTGCTCAAAGGAGCTAGCTGCTCCCTGTGACTTTGCGGGGGGGGGGAGGGGGCTTCATGTGTTGCCCCCACCCCCAGCAAATTTCTCGCTCCTATTGGCTAGAAACTGGCCAATAGAAGCTGACAGATTTTGTTGGGGATGGGGGCAGTGCAGCACAATTTCTCAGCTCCCATTGCCCAGTTTCTGGCCATTAGGGGGCTTAGATATTTTGCTAGGAGCAGGTAAAGTGCACGAATCCTCCCTCCCAGCACAGATAGCCACATGAAACAAAGCAGTGTGAGGCAGGCAGGGGAGCCTGCCTGAGAGTGCTGCTGGCTGAGAACTGCTTAGATAAGAGCCTCCCAGCCAGAGCCTGCCTCTGGCACCACTTCCTCCTGCACCCCAACTCCTATCCAGACCCTGCACCCCATCGTACACTCCTCCTTCAGGCCAGAATCCTCTCCTGCATCCATACCCCTTCTCAGACCTGCACCCCATTCCAGCTACTAATATTTTTGTTCCTCTTCTCTGATTTCCTTGTAGGCACAGAGTTCAGAATCAGACACTGCAAAATGAAATTTAGGGTGTTTATCACTTTCCTGTGGATGTGAGATGGGTCTGCCAAAATTGGAGTTCTTTCAGTCTGGAGATTTAGGTCACAAGGTAGAGAAACTCTGGGTTTGGCCTTTTTGCTCCTTAGAAAAAGAGTCTTGAATCTGAATAGTTCCTTTTTTCACTACAGAACAGACATGGTGGCTGCATTTCCCCAAAGGTCTTCTAAGTGTCTGATATGGACAACACCACCCACACATCCAATCAAGTTCTAATCAACAGTAGAGTAATTATCTTTGTCCATGAGGTCTGATGGATCAGTTTCCTGAAAAAAGAAAAAAGTGATATAAACCACATTGTATAAAGCTCTGAAGAATATACATTAGGAGACCATCCAACACTCGCCCCCAGGGGGATGAACTAACTAGAGCTTTTTCATTTTAAACATCTAAAATTCCCTGTGAATTGTGGGAAATGGAGAACAATGCATTACAGACACAGAGGTTTTTCCTAATTACTTATCTGTGCAAGCTTAGAAGCTACATTTGATTCCTAATTAAACTCTAAATTACATTGACAATGTGCCTACATGTACAGTTATGGCCTTGCCTACCCAGCGCTCACATGCAGGAGCAAATGAATGCTCTCTGAAACATAAATTTTTCCTAAAACCTCTGCTTTGACAGTGGTTAAACCCTAGTCTCTGTCAGGTAAGAGTGCCTCTATATCACCCCAGAAATTTGCTCTTTCTTCTGTGAGGGTCTGGTAATGTACGTTAAGAGGTAGGGATATCAATGTGTAGTCAACTACACAATTAACCAATAATCCTGGGTTTATCGATTAATCCTATTGACTATACACACTCCCCCCACCTTGCTGCCTCTGAAAAAGAGGCAGCAAGGTGGTGGGGAGGCGTAAGCCAGCTTTTAAGCCAGCTCCCCATGAGCACCAGATCCTCAGAGCCACCTGCCTCCTCCCACCCTCGCTGCCTCCCACAGTGGCAGTGGGCCAGAGGGGAAGCAGGAGCCAGGTGCTCAGGGGGAACTGGCTTAAAAGCCAGCTCCCCCCATGCACTGGCTCTGCGGAGCTGCCTCCCCACCCCTGCACTGCTGCCTATCAGAGACAGCAGCATGGGGGTGGGGAGCAGGGGAGACTGCCACGGAGCAGCTTCTGTCCGCGGCAGGCCCAGGCTCGCCGTGGAAAGAGGCTGCTCCATGGAATAAGGCAGCACAGGTGACCAGTTCCAATGAAACCTCCAAGAAGAAATTAAAGACAGACTAGGTTGGATAGATACTCTCATGAGCCTATATACTCTCATGAATCTTGCTATCTGCATAGACAATTGTTTACAGCCTACAGGAATGAAGAGAGTTAAAAATGATGTCTGGGATGTGGGCCATCAGTGGTTCACTCCATAGAACAGGAGCACCAATGCCAGCATCATGTCTGCTTCTATTGCAGTGAGTCAGATCACGCCATCTCTGCCTGCCCTGTATGAACTCCAAGAAATCTGGAAAAAGAGCCCACACACTTTGGTCTTGGTGGAACACATTCAGAGCCCTGGCACATTCAGAGCCATTTGCAGGTGCTGGGCCATTTGCACATTTCTGGAGTATCACTGGAAAATCGCATCCTACCAGCCCTCATTGACCTTTTTGCAGGTGACATCTTCATAGGTTCATCAGCAACCCAAATCCTGCAGGTACCTTTGCAATGCAAGGTCATTCCTGACATTGTAGAGATTATTGGCTCCTTTATCTTTTGGTTCACTGAGAAGTGTTACATTTTGGTATGATCTATTCTTCACACTTGTCCCAATTCTTGATATCCCTTGACTGACCCTCCACAATCTAGTCATTTGGTGGCAAGCACAGGAATTTAAATCTGCCATGCTGTAGTTAGAACCCATTGCCTCTTGTCCTGTCCACTGTGGCAAGAGAAAACACCTTTACACCATCTTTTTTATGAAAGCTTTTTAAGTATTTAAAAATGAAACATATCCATTTCCTTCAGTCTTTGCATTCCATCCCTTTGATCATCTTTGTCACTCGCCTAGGGCTCCTTTCCAGTTTCTCTACATCTTTTTTATATATTAGTGACAAAAATTGGACTCCAGCTGAGGCCTAACCAGTGCCAAGTAGAGCAGTACTATCACCTTCCATGACTTGCATGCTATGCCTTTGTTAATGCAACCTAAAACTGCATTTGCTTTTTTTTGCCACTGCATCTCAGTTGACTCATGTTATGGTTTTGATACACCACTGCTGCCAAGCCAGTTATATATATTTTCATGTTTGGTTATTTTCCCCTAAGTGTAGCATCTTATATTTGTTTTGGATGTTTTGTTGAATTTCATTTTATTGTCTATAACCCAACTTTCCAATTTATCAAGATCCCTTTGAATTGTAGCTCTGTCTTCCAAAGTGTTTGCAACCACCTCAGCTTTGTGTCATCTGCTAATCTATCAGTATGCTCTCTATTCCTACAGCCAGGTCATTCATAAAATAAGATGAGACCCAAAATAGAGTGTCACGGAACTTCACCTGAGGCACCTGTCTAAGCTGACATTTTTTCACTAATAACTACTCTTTGGTTGTGGTTGTTTAGCCAATTATGTATCCATTTAATGGTAATTCTGCTGAGCCAGCATTTCTCCAGCATACTTATCAGAATATCATATTGGACTCTGTCAAAAGCTTTTCTAATATCCAGGTATGTTATATCTACAGCATACCCCCTATCCACCAAACCAGTTACCCTGTCAAAGAGGGAAATCAAGCTGGTTTGATATGATTTGTTCTTAATCAGCTAGTAATTACGCATCATCCTCCACATATTCACAAATTGAATGTTTTATACATTGCTTTACTAGCTTCACAGATATTGAGGTCAAGCTGACTGATATGTAGTTTCCTGCCTTCTCCTTTTTCATAAGAATTGGGTCCCAATTCAGCAAAGCATCGCTAATCATCAAAGCACGTAGAGCCAGATTTTGAAAGATATTTAGGTGTCTAAGTCCTATTGATTTCAGTGGGAGTTAGATACCTTTATACTTTTAAAATTTTGGTCTTTAACCATGTTTAATTTTAGCCAAGGAATTTAATAGTTTTAAATGCCTGAAGTTAAGCATGTGCTTAAGTGTTATGGGGAATTGCTGACTTAGAAAGGTACTTCTACTCTAAGTTCTTAGTAAGTAACTATGACTTGATGTAGTGTCCTTTTAAATAGTCCTGGCCAGCATTATTAGTATTTATTACTTCTATTACACAGGTTTCCAGAGACCCAAGTTGGAATTGGGGTGCATTGTACTAGGCACTGTACAAATGTATATGAAGATAGTCCTAACCACAAAGAGGTTACAACCTTAGAAACAGAGAAACCAATTAGGCCGTGTGCCCTCTAAGGTGCGTGGCAACACAGCTTCACAGGTGATTAATCAGCCCTGCCCAGTCAGAGACTGAGGGCTCAGTGCAGGGAGCTGACTGACTGGGTTGGGCTGATTAATCACATGTGAAGCTGGGCTGCGAGGCAACTTAGAGGGAACACTACCTAGAGAATGTAATTAGTCAATCTAATTTAGAATACCATGAGTTTAGGGCAGGGGACACGTCTTCATCTATAACTTGTATAGCACCAAGTGCAATATGACACTAAATACAGAAGTAATAGTTCTGCAGAGGCAGATGAAGGCTAGAGAGGAAGATAGTAGGGCATACCTGCACCTGCTATTGGCAAGTTTCTTATCCAGCCCATCTGGGAGGCAGAGATGTGATGCTTGCCCTTCATGTGTGCCTTCCAGATTCTTGTCATCTAAAGTTGCAGTCATTAGCCATCACTTTGAGTGGCATGTGTCACAGGAACAGTGGAGATAAAATGGAAGTGTGTGCACTGAAGCATGCAGTAACACAGCAACAGCAAAGACATCTGAAAAAATTCTGCTTCCCAGAATCAAAAGAATATGGAGATGAATAAATTTCAAATTGGCCACTCTGTGTCTGACTGAGAGTCATTCCAAATCAACAGTCACAACTGCCATAATCAGGTACAACAAAATATAAAAGAAGCCAAAGAAATTCCCCTTGCTTGCTTTCTGTCTCTCTTGCACACACACAGATAATCATCTCTCACACACAGAGAAACAGATTATATAGATACAGGGATATAGTGTATCTGTATACAGAAACACACGCACAGAAATATTTATCCATAGTTGCGGATGAACAGAGAAATACTAATACAGACATGCACTGGTGAAGGACTCATTCATGTATAGACACACATAAACACATACATAAACAGACTCAAATTCACACACCTATAGTCTGTTTCTCAGCACTGACACCTACATAAACACACGGACCCTTACAGACACAAGCTCATCAATGCTGACACCCATAAGCACGCACAGAGATACACATACAGTTACTTTGAAGCTTCTTGTGAATTTCCAACTTAGTGTTCTGTTTTTCTTTCCTTGTTTCCTAATAACCCAGCTGCAACTTTATGGCTGCTGTTGTCACTAACTCATATTCCCAGGGAGTCAGAGGCACAAGTCCTGGATGTCAAGGAGCAGCAAGCCTAGCTGTTTTGGCAACCTCTTTCCAATTCAGACTATGCACAGTCACTGGGACTTTCAAGGCTTTTACTCCAGGGTGGAGGTTTTGGGCTGATGGAAGTTGTGCTTCCTACAGTAAAGAAGTAGATAGTGGAATTAAAGTGTGAAAACTCTGAATCCAAATAACTTGGGTGCCTAAAGTGAGGCTCCAAAATTCATATTTATGCCTCTAAATAGAAATAACCTCACTTTTAAAGTGCTGAACACCCACAGCTACCATTGGCTTAGAGAGGACTACAAAAGATTACTATATCTGTACATGATGGGGGTCAGTATTCGCTGAGTCCAGTGGCTACTATAAAAATGGTTAAAATATTGACTTTGTAAAAATGCTCATATGCTCACAGTTAACCAGTGCCCAGGAGCAACCCACTTCAGGCAGAGGTGGCCACAGTGGGAGGCAGCTGCTCCGCACCAGGTCAGGAGGCAGCAGTCTCATGGGCTGGGGGGCTGCTCCAGCCGGCTACAGTGGTCCCCTGCTTGGGATCCCACTTAATCAGTTAACCGGTTAACCAATTAAATGGGATTTTACATCCCTGAAAGTCCCCATGATAAATAAACATTTGTACTCAAATGATTAGGTCATGTTGATTCCAAATACCGCTATATATGCTTCTCATGATTTGCATCCCAGCACATTCTGATTTTATCCCATAAATTATCTCAGACACATCACAAATTATCCTATCGTAGCTATTGCCAGAAACCTTAGGGTACATCTACATTACAAAGGAGAACCCCCGGCATCAGATCTCAGAGCACTGGTCAATTGACTTGGTCTCAGATTGCATGGCTAAAAATAGCAGTGTAGATGTTCCTACTTGGGCTGGAGCCTGGGCTGTGAGATCCACACTCCTCACTGGCTTTCAGAGCCTGGGCTCCACCTCAAGTGGAAGTGTCTACACTGCTATTTTTGGTTGTGTTTTTCGAGCTCTACAAGCCCAAGTCAGTTGAATCAGGCTCTGAAATTTAGCACCCTAGGTTTTTCTTTTGCATTGTAAACATAGTTTTAGTGACTAACTGAGTGTGGTTTATTTAGAGCCAGATTCTGTAGGTCTTACCCATGTGAATGCTGCAGCTCCTGACTTCATTGGGACTATTAATATGAATAAGGGCTGCAGACTCTTTGTCAGCATTCACCGTATATACCCACATCACTCTGGTTCTCACACCATTACCCCTACAATAGATTGGTACATTAAAGGGGACACTGAAATAATTAGTTCAAATTTCAGTTCTAATTAAAAAGGACAGGGCCACGAACAAGAATGGGGAAGGATTACAAAAGATAAAGGTTTACATGATTATACATTTATCTTGGATTTAAACTTCTGTCTGGTATATTAGAAACCCAAAGCCAGTAGTCATAGACTAGTGCTTAGAAACACAAAGGGAAACTGACCACTATGGTTCTGCTGTCATAAGATGAGTGAAATGCAAAGGGTTATCAAAGAACATACATTGTAAAAAGGAAATTAGATTTGAAATGTTCTTTCAGTTTTAATACATTTGAGTATTGGAGTCATGGAAGGATTTTTCTTAATGAGATTATTAGGTTGATAGCATAGTTAGATAGAAACTCACAATTTTGGCAGTAAGAAAATATAAACAAAAGACAGAAGCTACTGTTTTTGTGACTTCTCAATAGCATAGCCAACTCTCTTTTCACTCCCTCATAGTTTTGGAGAAACAAATAACTAACAAATATACTGCCCCAATTCTTGCTGACATTATTGAAGAGATGCCCACAACAAGGAAATAAACAAAAAGAAAGTCATGCTGACATCTTATGCATCAGAATAGCTCCTATCAGTGGAATTAGAGTGAGAAGGCCCATGTTCCCTGGAGGGACTGTAAGGGTATGTCTATACTATGGGACAAGGTTGAATTAAGATACACAACTTCAGCTACGTTAATTGCGTAGCTGAAGTCAAAGTACTTTAAGTCGACTTTTGGCACTGTCCACGCTGCTGGAAGTCGGAGTAAGAACACTCTCCCTTTGACTTCCCTTACTCCTCATGGAAGCAGGACAACCGGCATTAAGCAGAGTACCCCTCTCAGTTCAAATTAGCTATCCTAACTAGACCTGCTGATTTGAACCCTGGAAGATCGACAGCAGCAGCTTCAATCTTCTCTGTAGTATAGACATATCCTGAATGAGAAATCACCAGGGGCTCAGGGAACAATGGGAGTCAAGCTAGAAGCAACTAGTCATATGGCTGTAACTATCCATAGGGTTTAATAAAGTTCCACTGGTTAACCTGCATTCAGCATCACTTCTTAAATGGAATACTTTCCTGCTGCAGCTGTTGTTGCCATTTCAAGCTCCATGGCTGCCACAATATGTCTTCTCATAGCAGTATCCTATCATATGGAAGGAGACAAGCACAATGGGTGGCCAGGCTATCCAACTGAACTTTATCCTCAGTTTCCTCCCCTTGTAGGTAAAAAATCGGAAGGGATGCAAACATAATAATAATTAATTACTATTATAATTAATAATGTTGCTTTGTTCTTTTACCTCTAGGCTTTCCTGAGAGCCAAGCAGTCAGGCCTTGGTCAGATTGTTCCATTTGTTCCCTACTCATCGATCACCCCCAAACTGTGTAGGCAAGCTGTTTTCAGGCTAAAAAACAATAAATGGTCTAGTTAAGTAGCACTTTATAGACTAACAAAATATGTAGATGGTATCATGAGCTTTCGTGGGCACAGCCCACTTCTTCAGATGACCGGAGTTATGAGTTTGGGATGTGTACACCCAAAATAAATAGGAGAGGGGAAGGGGAGGGGGGAGAGAAGAAAAAGGGAGGGGGTGGGAGACAGAGCATCAGTAAGTATCTGAAGATTGGATAGTGAAACCGAAGCAGATAAAAATCAAAGTCAATAGATAGACTCCCATGTCAGGAAGGAGGCTGTCTGCTGGTTTGGTCTCTCTGCACTATGATTCCTGAACGTGCCTTCAGACTTGTAGTCTAGATGTTCATTGGAGCTATTGCTAGGGCATTTGGTCAGCTGCTTTTGGCCAGCTTCATCCTCTAGATATTAATACTCTGCTTTTTCTGTCCTGGGTGCTCTGTTCTTAGCCACAGCCTTTTCAGCAGTCTTCACAATTATGTTCTTAATAGTATTAATTCTATTAGGGTGTGTCTATACTTGCACCCTGGTTGGAACTAGGGATGCAAATGCAGGCATTCGAAATAGTCAATGAAGCGGGGATATAAATATCCCACGCTTCATTAGCATGATCTCGCTGGCGTGTTACTCTGAATGCCAGCTGTTTCGAAAGTGAAAGTGCGCGCCGGGACGCGTTAGTTCGAAACAAACCCCTTGGTTCGAACTAACGTTACTCCTCTGACTATGGATAGTTACTCTAACTATTTCGAATGCCTGCATTTGCATCCTTAGTTTGAACTAGGGTTCAAGTGTAGACATACTCTCACTGTCTTGCTGCACTAGGACCTGTTTCCAAGTCTGATCCATATATATATATTTCCCAATATGATTGTTCTGAGGTTATTTGTTCCTCTCAGTTCCTTCTCCTTACACTCTCATGAAGCTGAGATGGATTGGGGATATCAAGGGGACTGACTAGAGACCTGGAACATCTCTGTAGAGTCAACCAGAACTTTTCAGGATGTTTAAGTGTGACACTGTTGCAAAAAAAGCAAACATGATCCTGGGATGCATTAACAGGAGTGTTGTGAGCAAGACACAAGAAGTCATTCTTCTGCTCTACTCTGTGCTGATTAGCCTCAATTGGAGTAGTGTGTCCAGTTCTGGGCCCCATATTTCAAGAAAGATATGGAGAAATTGGAGAAGGTCCAGAGAAGAGCAACAAAAATGATTAAAGGTCGAGAAAACATCACCTATGAAGGAAGACTGAATGAATTGGGCTTGTTTAGTTTAGAAAAGAGAAGACTGAGAGGGAACACGATAACGGTTTTCAAGTATCTAAAAGGGTGTTACAAGGAGGATGGAGAAAAATTGTTCTCCTTGGCCTCTGATGATAGGACAAGAAGCAATTGGCTTAGATTGCAGCAAGGGAGGTTTAGGTCAGACATTAGGAAAAACTTCCTAACTGTCAGAGGGTACGTCTAGACTGGCGTGTTTTTCCGAGATACCAGAGGTGCAATTTGCATAGCTTTTTCCAACAAAGGACTGTAGTCTAGACCTAGGCACAGTGGTTAAACATTGGAATAAACTGCCTAGAGGGGTTGAGGAATCTCTATTTCTGGCGATATTTAAGAGCAGATTAGACAGACACCTGTCAGGGATGATCTAGATAGTGGTTGGTCCTGCTGTAAGGGCAGGGGATTAGACTCAATGATCTCTTGAGGTCCCTTCCAGTTCTATGATTCTGTGATTTTAGAAAGGATATGGTACAAAAGCTGCAAGATGCCTGAAATGCCAGTACAGGAACAAGATAAAAAGAAGCACTGATCTGAGAGGTCAGAGCACTCCTGTTGCTCTAGGATGAGACAGGGCCGGTGTATCAAGTACCTGCATAGGATATTTTTCATGCAGAGATATGACATCATGCCTGGCAGCCTCCCAAGACACCATATCCAATTACCCGAGTCATCAGCAAAGAGAAATTGCCAAGGGATTGTCTATGAATTCACACCCCAGTAAACACAAAAGCAGAAAAGGCCAAGAAAAATGGCTGACAGCAGAGGGATGCACACATACACACAGAGAGAACACAAAAATTAGAAAGGACGCAGGAAACTGAGATGAATGCCACCAATGAGAGAAACTCTGATTTGCTCACTTTCACACATACATGCTTGTGCCCACACAGTCTTACCCATGTATGTTCGCACTCTTATATGTGTATGCTCACAGATGCCTGTTTTCCATAGCACATGTAAAATATATACCCTGTTTTATGTACATACAAACACACTATAGTGGCCATGCACAAACATACACACACAGACATGCAAACTGAAATCACACACTTGGAAGTGTACAACCCAGCACACACACATAAACATATGTGACAATATCGGTATAACATTAGCTCCTTAATCACATAGTAACTGTTCTTGTTTACAACATGAGGAACCAAAAACATTGGTCCAAATTATTCCCTTTGCCTCAGCATCAGAAGAGACAAGACCCTATGGAATTTAGGGTCCACTTAGCCACAGAGTAGCCCTTCTCTGGGCCTGGGGATCTCTGTGTAAGGAGGAGAGAATAAGTATGGGAGGAGGTGGGCTGCAGGGAATAATTAAGCATGAAGGCCTTACCAGCTCCCTGTGGTTTTTATAGCAGATATTACCTATTGAATTACTATGAACTTTACTGCACAACTCTCATCCTATGGAATCTCTCAGGGGGGGAGTCCAGGGGTATCAGCTAATGGGAGAGTGGAGAGGCAGTGCTGAGGCACAACTCCACAAAGTATCCCGGGTCTTTGGCAGATCCCCAAAAATTATGATTGGCAGGGGGCGGGGAGAGGGGGACTCTTCTATTTGGGAAACTGTCAGGGAAATTTAGAGGCCTCAGTCCTCCACATAAAGGTTGATCTTGGCTGTTGGAGAGTGACAGGTCTTTTGCTTTTTTTGTATGCAGTGTAAACAAATCTTCATTGGAGACCAGACCTTTTTCTCTTATGACTCAGCATGGATTTTATCCGGAGTCTCTAATGTATTTACTTTGTCTTCCTGCCTTCAGCCTTTGCAGCATCAATTTTCAAAGGCTGAAAAACAGACATTCTTAGCCCTATCCATTCCCTGGCCTGGATTATGCTACCTTTGCAGCTGCAATGTGTTCCTTGCCTGAAAGAGCTTGCAAGGAGCACAGGGTTCTTCTGAAGCTGCATGTGCAGTGTTGTTTTAAAAGCCAGGCCTCTGGAGGGTTCCCATAATTACTTCACCAGAATTCATTTATTTATCTGAAACTCCCCCAGCACATTGGAGAAATAAAGGCTTGTACTGCCTCATCTGCCAGCCACTGAAGTGACAGCTATAAATAATGCTATGATATAAAGGCCATCATTGGCATAAACACCTGCACACAAAGTCCCTCTCTCTTACATACACACATACATACTACAATTTCACATGCACACATAGAATACTCAAGCAGATATGTGCACAATCACCACAAATACACAGAACTCCTTCCCTGGCCTCAAATCACCTTCCCCTCTTCCGCACATTTAGTTGAATGTATATTCAGACTCACACTCCCAGAATTACATTCACAGGTCAATACAGAGAGACAGAATCACACACACAATTTATAGAGATAGAAACTCTGCCTCTATAGACAATTGAAATACATACCCAAAGATTTAAAAAAATGAGTAGTCCTGTAGCATGTTAGAGACTAACAAAAATATACATATAGCATCATGAACTTTCATGGGCAAAACCCACTTGACTCTCATCTGAGGAAGTGGGTTTTGCCCACAAAAGCTCATGATACTATATAGATATATATTTGTTAGTCTCTAAGGCACTACAGAAATACTCGTTGCTTTTTTAAAGTTACAGACTAACATGGCTACCCCTCAGATACCCAAACATAAGCACTGTGTTCACACAAAAGCTAGTACAATGTAGAGGTGGCTTCATTAATCTTTGCTGTTGTACAGATCTTATTCCCTAGCTTTCCTGGGGTATTTAGATGACAAATGGTGCCATGTTGGAACCTGGCAAAATGCCAAGTTCCTCAGCTTGTGCTACAGAATGAAATTATGAATTTCTTATATAATATGTAGAACATTTGAGGTGAAAGGCAGAGTGACATGTGTCTGTGTGTGTATAAATGTTAGCTGTGTGCATTAGTCCCTGAGATCATCTGGGATGCTTGAATTGATTTATCTATTAGAAGGTAAGGGACAGAACACTTGATTTCAGAACTCACTTCCTAGTCTGACAAATCCTGAAACTGATGACCTTCAGGGTCTAATATGAAGCTTATGTGGGTAAGTCAATTTTCTAGCAGTAAAGATATGCAGTCAGTATGCATGTCTTTTACTTTATGTTTGTGAATGTAAGCGCCATAGACATTTAGGAGAAATACGTTATCACAGCTACCTACATATGTGATGGTGCTATCCCAGAGATGATGCGTAGAGTCACATGATGAATTCTTTAACATGTATCCACAGAGGACACACATTTGTTATAGCCCCACCCACGGAGGTTGGTTAGTCCAACTATTTAGGTTCATGCGTTTAGCTTTGGAAGTCCATGACTCAACCCCTTGTGTTGGCCATAATGGTGGCTGTTGCATAAGCAAAGCTTTGTGTGGGATTCAGAGGGCCTCAAATACTTGGGGAAGAACTTACTTTGTCCAGAGGAAACATGTAACTTATTGGTCAATATGCACAAGCCACCATGGATACAAGCTTCATTATTTTTCACCAACTGCTTCTTTTGTTCAAGCTATCTAGACTTATGTTTTTTATTTGGGAGATCACCAGTTCAAGCTCCAGTGTGGATCAAAATTTGGCTGCTACATGTATGCAGAGGTTTAGGCCTGGGGTACAGTTATAACCTGTGTGTACATATGCAGAGCCTGCTTTAATCTTCAGTGGATAGACCAGCATGTAAATTGCCTTAATTTTTTTACAAGTAATGTTCTTTCCTGGGGTTCTAACTGTATCCAACTCTAACACATTCCAGTAAGGAGTGCTATTTCACGGCTGAAAGCCCTGAACATGAAGTAGGTGGGACTATTCTTCTGTTACTTCAGAATAGGGTTTGGACTGTCTAACTGGGACTTTAACTATGAAGTTAGTGGGACAGGGGAAACAATAATGGAGCTGTGATTCCCCAGGAACTGGACCAGCAATAACCCAAACGAGAAGTGTGTCTGCCTGGGCTCCTCTTCCCCCACTTTTTGGAAGAAGGCTCAGCTAGTAGGGGAGGCTTTTTGTAGGAGGGTTTGGGACTCCTCCCATGACTAGAATTCTAGTAATCTGTATGCAGTATACTTCTATTAGTTAGGTAATATAAAAACATTTGCCCGTGTATGGATTTACTGCATTACCAGAAAGGTGGGTCATGAAACTATGTTGATTGTGGAGCTGGAGCAGAAAATGGATAAGAGTTTCCTTTCTGCTTTGCTTTTCTGTTATATACAACCATCCCTTCTCCTTGCCTATGCTTCCCCATCTCCCTTATTTTTGGAAGGTCTTCAGCTGTGCAGAATTTCAGACATGTGGAGCTCCCAGATGAAAGCATCATTTTTGTGTTAAAGATGCATATTGAATTTGACAAACAATGATTTACGACATGACAACCCACACAGGGTGCAATAAGGAATCTCAGCTCTTAGTCACAGCCTGGGGATCTGTTGCATTCCTGCCTCATCTCCTCAGTTCCTCTCACTCTCATTGGAGCTCTGAGTAGATCAGACTTGACAGATGCAGAAAATTTATCTCTTAGCAGAGAGAGAGAAATGGCAAGTCAGACACACTGGGGGAGTTTCTCACAAATAATTTCTCTCTCTGACCCTTAACTGAGGATCACTCTTAATATATTAAACTAACTTTAACTAAGCAGAAGACCGGGTGCCACAAAGCAGGGTTTCTTGCCAGGATTCACTGCCATAACCACCATCTCTTTTAGGCAGTTTTATTTCTCAGACATAGGCAAAACAAAGTTCTTCCGCTCACCCTGGGCTATTGTCCTCAGGGAAATTTCCCTTTTACCTCTCAGGCTCTCACTTTCCCTGCCTTCCATAGGGGATTCTGGCCATCCTGCTGCAACCCGTATTTCCTGCATCTCCTCAGCTCTGACTCACTTAAGGTTCTCTCTATCACTGGGTCTCTTTCTTTTTTGTGCAGCTGATCCAGATCTTGGTTGGCTGATGCAGCACAGGTGCACTAGCCAATGTACACTAAGCCCAGGTTCTGATTCAGGTTTGAGATCAAGTCCCCCTTCTGTCTACACACAGACCAGTCTGAGTCATGTCAGCAAGCACATGGGACATAGTCCTAGGGCTCTGCTAGGGGATTGGATCAGAATCTACATCTCACCATGAATCAGGCCCAAGCCTGGGCCTTTTGCAGTATGGATGTAGCTCAAACTGCAGGCTTGAGTCAGAAGGTGTACAGTGTGTGTATGTGTTAGCATGTCTGTGAGTTCCAGATCCAGCAATTGTTAGCCTAGCTTTATAATGCAGCATGGGTGCAAGTGCTGGCTTGGAAACATTGAGTCTACAAGCCTGGGTCCCATGGACCTGGCTTTATAAAGCTACGTAGTCATACCCTTAAAAAGTTATTATCATCATATGACACTTCAGTTTCAATCCAGGTCCTTGCATGTTCTGCATTACCTCTAGGATGATCTGGGTTCAGCTCTCAGGCCTTGTTTCCTGTCCTCTGGGCCAGTAGGCCCATGGCTATGTGACGTGAATTCACCTGAAAATCTTGTGATTAATATGTTGTACTTCCATGTATGAGTTCAGTTTCCCAGTCCAGTTTTCCCCCAGACTGGCAGGGGCCAGGTACACTGTGAAGGCAGCACACTCAGGCCCTGGAATAGGGAGTATTTGCTGACTAACCTTGGTAGGTTCCTAAAAGATACTGTTTGGCTCTCGTTATTGGCAGGAAGGGTTGGCACAACCAAGAGACTGAGTCAGAAAGGTTTGAAACAGGGAGTGAAATTTCTAGCATATTTATTTCCTTGGCACAAGGACACGCCACTCTCTTCTTGAGGTGATAAGGGAGTATTTTGTATTTTCATAATTTGCTGGAGACATAATTCAAAGTTAATCAAGAATGAAGATTAGGAGACTAAGAGCTTGTCTATACAAACACTAGTTTGTGGCAAGCTGGGATGTAAATGTACTTCTCACTAGCCTTCTGTGCATTAACTATCTGTTTGGACTAGGGATGTTAAATTGCGAGTAATTTACTAATCGAATAGTCGAGCATTTTGCATCAACTATTTGATTAGTTGATAGGGTGCCTCCACCTTTGAAGTGTAGCAACAGCCTTAGGGTCCCCTGCTGATCCCAGGCTCCCTGCGGCGCTGCTGTTTTGAAACGCCACGGGGAGCCCGGCAACAGGCTCTTCGCGGTATTTCAAAGTGGCAGTGCCGCGTGGAGCCCAGGATTAGCTGGGGACTTCCCCACTGACCCTGGGTTCCATGCGGCGCTGCCACTTTGAAATGCTGCGGGGAGCCTCAGGCAGTTTCAAAGTGGCAGTGCCGCACGGAGCCCAGGTTCAGCGGGGGAGTACCCTGCTGATCCCGGCTCCATGCAGTGCTGCCACTTTGAAACGCTGTGTGCAGCCTTGGGACACCTCAGCTGGCCCCAGGCTGCATGTGGCATTTCAAAGTGGCAGTGCTGTGTGGAGCGTGGGGTCTGGCCCCAGGCTCCATGCGGCGCTGCTGCTTTGAAGTACCCCCTTCTCTCCCCCCCCCTTGCTGCCTCTTTCTGATAAAGGCACGGGGGGGAATGGAGCGACAAGGACTGTCCGATAAGCATATGCTTATCAGATAGTCGACTAGTCCTTCACATCCCTAGTTTGTACCCAGCTGCCATGCACAAAATGGTACATAGAGCACTTTGACCTAACCTTGGTTTGAAATGGTAATAGGTTAACTTTGTGTAGACAGCGCCAAATAAGGAAATAAGCTATTTCAAAATAGCATAGAAATAAGATATGCGATTTATGTGGCTCAAATTGTGTATCTTACTCGAGTTACAGTGCAGTGTAGGTGCACCCCATGTTTCCAACAAGGCATGGGAGACAAAAAAAAACCAAACCAGCAGCAGTGTGGACTAATGATTGGAGCAGAGAACTGAGATTCAAGATTTGTAAGTTCTACTCTTAGCTCTGCTAGGCTACGTCTAAACTACACCCCTCTGTTGGCAGAGGGATGTAAATGAAGCACTTTGAAAGTGCAAATGAAGCGGGGATTTAAAGAGCCCGTGCTTCATTTGCATAATCGTGTCGTGGCACCATTTCGAAACTGAAACCGCAGTTTAGACACGTTTTTTTCGACAAAGCACCCCGTTGTCGAAAAAAACGTGTCTAAATCGCAGTTTCAGTTTTGAAATGGCGCTTGTTCGAAACAGTGCCATGACATGATTATGCAGATGAAGCACGTGATATTTAAATCCCCGCTTCATTTGCACTTTCAAGTGCTTCATTTACACCCCTCTGCCAACAGAGGGGTGTAGTTTAGACAGAGCCCTAGTGACTTGCTGTGTAGACTTAGTCAAGTCATTTTCCCTCTCTTTGCCTCAGTTTTGTCCTTTATAAAAGAGTATAATGACATTCATTTTCTAAAAGGTTTTCTTAATGTGACTTAAATAAAATGAATCCTGTGTTGGAAGAAGCTAAAAAGGACAACGGATTCTTATTATAAACGGCAGCTGATGCATAGACTTGGCCATCCACATGTCATGCCTTCATACATGGCAGCGTGCAACCAAAGATGTGATGTATGGCTTTCAGAATGGGTGGCCTAGCTGGGATTAGGCGAGGAAGGGAGTCTGCTAAGTGTGTCACACCTTTTGATCCAAATGGCTAGCCAATATTTGGAGTCTTGCATGTTGTTTCCATAGGAGGAGAAATTGATAATAGAATCAGTATTTCTTTAATGTAATTCTGTTTATTTACAAAAAGCCAACCCATAAAGCCCCATTTCCCAGAACACAATAGACATTAAAGAGTGGGACAGAGTTTCTTTGCTCACTGTTCCAAACCTCTTTCTGGCCAGCACTCTTTCCCAAATCTCTCTCAGTTTTTTCTCAGGGTCAGGCTGGAACCTGATCTCTCATTGTCTCTGGGATTTTCTGGCTGCCCTCAGTGGACACATCTACACAGATGGGCAAAAGTTGAATTAAGCTACGCAAAATCAGCTACATCAATTGCATAGTTGAAATCAAAATGGCTTAATTCAGCTTTTGGCATTGTTTACACAGCAGGAAGTCAAAGAAAGAACACTCTTCCTTTGGCTTCTCTTACTCCTCGTGAAATGAGAGTTACAGGAGTCAGAGTAAGAAGTCCTCCATCTCAACATTATTTCAAAATAATGTCAGTTATTCCGAAATAACGCTACTGTGTACATGTACCCTCTGTGTGCTCGTGTGGCCTTTTGGTTTCTTCCTTTTATGCACACAGCTTCCACAAACGATGTTCAGCTCGCTGCTTTTACATTCAGCCCCCAGTCAAATCCTATCACACACATTGTTCAGATTCCTAAGTCGTCTTGATAATGCCTATGTTTTTGGTGGTAGCTTCTGTTGTTTCAGCTACCTGTTTTATAAAGAAGTCAGTTACCCTTAGAAGGTGTTTATTATACCCAATAGCTGTTTCTATGAGGTTTCACGCAACCCCAATACAACAAGTGTAAATGTCTCCCCAACTAATTCATCTCACTCCAACTACTGGATTGTGGGAAAGGAAGACTCCTGAAATGCTTGTGGTTTTTGGCCATGGGCTGCTCTGAGCAATAGCAGAAAAAAAAAGTATTTATTGGCATAGTGAGGTGTCCTCAAGGATTTCTGCCAGCTTAATTGCACTCCATTGAGGCTTCTTCTGAAGTATCTACTCTGAGCTTCAGGGGTGAGCAGGTCTTATTTCCATTGTTTATCCCATATCATATACAACAGTTAGAACATAAGAATGGCCATACTGGTTTAAACAAAAGGTCCAACTAGCCCAGTGTCCTGTCTTCCAACAGTGGCCAGTGCCAGGTGCCCTGGAAGGAATGAACAGGATGTGATCCATTCCCTTTTTGTTCATTCCAAGCTTCTGTCAAACAGAGACTAGGGGCACCATCCCTGCCCATTCTGGCTAATAGCTATTGATGAGCCTATCCTCCATGAATGTATTTAATTCTTTTGTGAACCCTGTTATAATTTTGGCCTTCACAACATCCTCCGGCAAGGAGTTCCACTGGTTGACTAATCATTGCATGAAGAAATATTTCCTATTATTTGTTTTAAACCTGCTGCTTTTTAATTTCATTTGGTGATTCCCTAGTTCTTGTGTTATGAGGAGTAAATAGCACTTCCTTATCTATTTTCCAGTCATGATTTTATTGACCTCTATCATATCCCCCCTTAGTCATCTATTTTCCATGCTGAAAAGTTCCAGTCTTATTAATCTCTCCTCAAATGGCTGCTGTTCCATATCCCTAATCATTTTTGCTGCACTTTTCTGAATGCTTTCCGATTCCAATATATCTTTTTGAGATGAGACAACCACATCTGCACACAGAATTCAAGATGTGGGTGTACCATAGATTTATATAGAGACAATACGATATTTTCTGCCTTATTATCTCTCTCTTTCTTAATAATTGCCAATATTCTGTTTGCTTTTTTGACTGCCACTGCTCATTGAATGAATGTTTTCAGAGGACTATCCACAATGACTCCAAAATGTCTTTCTTGAGTGGTAACAGCTAATTTAGACCTCATAATTTTATATGGATAGTTGGGTTTATATTTTCCAATGTGCATTACTTTGCATTTATCAACATTAAATTTCATCTTCCATTTTGTTGCCCAGTCACCGAGTTTTGAGAAATGCTTTTCTAGCTTTTCACTGTCTGCCTGGGACGTAACTGTCATGAGTAGTTTTGTATCATCTGCAAATATTGCCACCTCGCTGTTTACCCCTTTTTCCACATCATTTAGGAATGTGTTGAATAGGACTGGTCCCAGAACAGTGAGGTGGAAAAATGGTATTGGTGCAAATATATTCAGCCATGGGAAGTTGCACCAGATTGAACAGGACATATATAGGTATAAGTCTTACCTCTAGATTCTGGACTGTGTTGAGAAATGGCAGCCATAAGTAATAACAAAGTAAACTGGGACAACATGAGAAATCATGTCAATTCTTTTCAGGAAAACATAGTGACCATGTGGGGAACTCCATTAGAGTTACAGAATCAAAGTGCTTTTGAGGTAATTCCTATGGTACAGACAGTCCTTTCAGCCCCAAGGTTGGAGTTAGCTCTGCTTGGAGTTGTTGAGAAAGTGTACATGCAAGGTAATATGTTCTCTCTTGTACTCCACTCACAAACTTTCATTCCAAATACCACTCACATATGGGACAGCAACCACAGGTCACTTGGGAGGACTCATTCCACAGAACAGCTCATAGCCAGCATTGAGGGATTGTTAGGCTGTGGTCCAGATGCAGCCAAGATGAAGGGATAGTGTAGGATTTGTAGAATTAGGAGACTGGCTTCTCTGGCAAGGGAACTGAAGGAGACAGGTCTGGAATACTGCCTATGAGCAACACTTGGTCACTATGCTCACTTTCCAGAGGCCTCCATTCCCCACATATAGCCCTACCTCCTAGGTCTTCAGGAAGTTTTTAGCTGCCTTAGGCTCTCTCTTCCCTGGGGTTTGTTTGTGCATTTTTGGTCAGTTTCATGGACATTAATGTTTAAAAAGGAGCAACTCAATCCTGCCCTTCAATTTCACCCTGCTCTTCCAGTCTTGCCACACACACATCCTTATTTTTCGCTCTACTCCAGTTGCGAGAGCGCACCTCACTCCTGCCTGCAACACTCCCATTAGTGCTGCACTGGGACACATACGCAGCCCTGCCAGTATACCTCAGTCCTGCCCTGTGGCCTCTGGCTATTTCAGTACTGGGCCACGCTCATCTCAGTTAGTGCTATTTGGGCCCTGTAGTTCCTGCCATTCCAGTTTTGCCTCCCTAAAACCCCCTATCAATGCACCTCAGTCCCACTTTGCAGCAACTGCAAGTAGGCCTTCTTCTTCTGTAAGCACTGCAAGACTAATAAGCTAGACATACTGTATTGGTTGGTTCATCCAGAAAAATGGAGCTCTACAACTGATTGTGATGCATGGGCATTTTTAGAGTAAATATTGTGGAGTCCATCTTAGCTCTGTGAGGCATGGATGGAGAACAAGTGAGCCTGGGGGAGGTTCTTTCAGGCAACAGACCCAACATGTACTACACCCTTGCTGTGGGGAAAGCACATAACATGCAAAGGGTAGGATGGGTCTGGAAGGAGACACTCCTCTGCTGGCAGGAAAGCCAGCATGAAATTGGGCTTCTGCAGATGGAACGCATTAGCCTGGAATGTCTGTGAAGTGGTCTGAAGCAGTGTACAAAAGAACCATGAGTTATCCAGCATTCAAGAAGGGCTGGAGAGGATTCCCTGCCTTCTGCGTGCTCTTTTCCTATCTCCCTCCCTCTTTTTACCTCCTATTGTTCCCCTCCCTTGATTCCCCCATATTATTAAAGCAATTTCTTTATTTCACATATTAGTAAGTGAAACTGTTTCTCTCAGCTCCCCGCTCCCCCCCCCCCCCACACACACAGTGTAATCTATGGAGCAGGAAAATGGCTGGGAACAGAGAGGGGCCTTGGTCTAAGCTCACATATTTCTCTGAGCTAAATTTAGCCCTGGGGTAAATAGATATAAATCTCATCTGCTCCATAAGTATAGCAGTCTGCACAGGCCCCAATGTCAGCAGCTTTTCCCTTCTAAGTGGCCTTGCCAGGAGTTGCAACCATAAGTTATCATCTTTATGAGCTGTTGGGGGGGGAGAGGGTGCTCCACCCCTGCTCTGCCACCACTTTCTGCAGCTCCCATTGGCCAGGAATGGCAAACCACGACCAATGGGACTGTGAGCAGCTGTACCCTCTGGATGCTTAGGTAAATAAAGTGTCTGGTGGACCACCAAAGGCTAACCCTGGGGAAGCTGGTGGTGGCTACCCAGTTTCTCCTGGGGGGAACTCAAACCCACAACCCCAGAGGCTGATGCCTTATCCATTAGGCCACTGCATGACCCACCCCACTTCTCTGCCTCCAGTAGTTGCCTTAGTCTCTTTACCTTCAGCTGATGCCAGCTGCAGCCCTGGGCTTATTATCTACTGCTGGAGTAGTGGGAGGTTCTTCAACAGGTAGTATTTTGAGATAGAAATCTCTACCTACCTGGTCTCCACAGTGTAGCCTCACTGACAACACTGTACGTTACTCCCTGTTAGCCACCTCCATTTCCAGAAAACAAATCAAAATACATGTTTGTATAAAGTTTTCATCCCAGTGACCCCAAATCACTTTACAGACTATATATACAGAAATCCCTTCAGCCATTACTGAAATGCTGCTATTTCTGCAAAGGAAAAGGGAAGCTATTTAACAGTGCACAGCAAACACCATGCAGCAGTTTAATTCCGGAAATGAAGGTGAGCACTGTGTCCAACTGAAACTACACAAGCAATTAAGGTAGGCAGAAAGTAAATGATGGAGCTGGAATTTGGATTGCACATTCAAAAAGGCTCTTTAAGGATGAGAAGAGGACCATGACTTAAGTTCTTATTAAAAAGATGGTACATCCAGCAGTACAGCGCTCCCTAACACAGATGTATTGGGTTCAGTATTCATTTCTCCTCTTCCTGCAGAACCTAGGCCTGCAAGTTCCAGTACAAGTATCTTCCTGGCCCGCCCCTGCTTAGCTGTGAGCTCTGATGTGATCACAGTCCAAGGCAAGTTGGCTGCAGAGCAGAAGGCCTAAGCATATAATTTCCACTTCTTCAATATATTAAACGGTTTCTAAATTATTCCACTTCAGTCAACAAGGACTATTTCTTTCCTTTCTCCACAGGGGAAAAGAGCTCTAGTGCTCTGCATCAAGGGCTTGTGCTCTGTTGTAGGGATGGATGTCACTTCTGCAGGACAGTGGATGGCGTAAGTGCCTGCAGCAACACATGTAGCAGGACGCTGCACAGCTGGGTGGCAAAATGGTTTTTGACAGAATCTAATATGAACGACAATACCTCAGAAAGCAGATGTCAGGAGGAATAAGCACTGACTAGTAGGATTGGCACATGGTTTAGACAGCGGCCTAATGTCTCTTCCTAAGCACCTCCATGAGGGTGTCTCTGCTAATAGGGCTTCTTCCTGTCAACAGCCCTTCTCAGTTTCTTAAGCAGTAATGAAACAAAGCTGCTTTGGGGAGGAAATGCATAGATAGGAATGGGCAGCACTCCAGAGGAGGATGACCTATCCCAAGAGAAGAGAGGAAGTTTGGGACCAAGCAGTCCATATGGTAAGCCAGAAACTTAGCTCTTCTAGAAAAAACAGAACCTAGTCTTTGCTGAGGGCAGTTTGGTCTGTTTGTTTGTAAATCTCTGGACTATTGCAGAGACAAGGGGCCAAAATAGCCTTGTGTAATTCCAGTTCACTCTACTGATGTCAATTAATGTGCTCCTTAAACATCAGGGACGAATTTGGGTCACACATGGGAACTGGGTTTTAAAAGGGTCTGGATAACTTTCTGATCAGTAACAATATTTGTAGTTCTACCTGGGAACATTGTGGCAATACAGTGTGGATGTTCAGAAACTTTTGTGATAAGCACCATATAAAAACTTATACAGAAAGACATTTCATGTTTTAGGGTCTTTTCCCAGCTCACCAGTCAAGAAGTAATCCCCCCCCCCCCCCCCCGCCATGCAGCAGTGCATAATTGGCCAAGCAGATTATTAATTTTTCTCACCATTCTCTGAGGCATCGGAAGTGCAGCAGTTGGTGGATCAGTATTCTGAACCTGTCTGGTAAATACTGTGTTCATATATTCATAGATATTAAAGCCAGAAGGGAACATTATGATCATTTACTTTGACCTTCTGCATAATATAGGCCATGTTCTTAGTTTACCTAGGATAGGCCCAATTCATCTTCATTTTCAGAAGTAATGGTACAACACATTTCCACAGAATCCTAGACCACAGCTATGGAAAGCCCTGATAGGGTATCTCATGGGGAACTGTGCATTTTTTAGTATATTTTTAAATCCTGCTTTCAGTTACTCATGCGGTGGAGTTTTTCTTGATATTTAGTCTTAATTTTCCTTTCCTTAGCTTGATTATTTCTGGTTCTGCCTCTTTTTATTATATGCAGTGTGCTTGTAGCCAGGTCAATCCCAAGATATTAGAGATACAAATGTGTGAGGTCATATCTTTTATTAGACCAAATTCTGTTTGAAAGCTTCTCTCTTTCATCCACAAAAGTTGGTCCAATCAAAATATTACCTCACACACCTTGTCTCTAATGAAGTGAACACAAATATTATAACCCTTTAAAGATATTGCCATCTTAGGTGAATCAAAGCTGTCATTTCAGATTTCATTCTGGGATGCAGATTCCAGAGCCCTTCTAGGCACAGAGGTTTTTGTGCACTAATATTTTGGGCTTTGTAGGGGATGTTTATAAAACTACAAGAGGGGAGTCTTGTAGGTCAGGTTCATGGATTCTCACTAACAGGGCCTGGGCTAGTGCATTAAAAATGCCTGGGTAGATGTTGCTTTGACTAAGACTCTGACACCCAACCTCTTTCATCCACACTGCTATTTTTACTACACTAGCATAAACTCTGCTAGTCTGTCAGCCCGGCTATGACTCACTTTTAGCAGCTGTGTAGACATACACTTACTGTTTCCCAATTCTCTATGTCTCATTTAAGTATTTCTTCATGAATAAACTCATTAATACTCTGTGTCCACGATGTTCTTCTTCCCTGGACTTGGTAAATCAATGCCTGCTAGTTAAGTTCAATCCTCTGCCTTTAAAATCTGTTCAGAAGCATCCATCACACTCAGGCATTAGGCCTTAGGCCATTTCCACAGCTAGGAAGCTGCTGCCGCCCACTGGGTACATCAGTGCAAGAGATACTGTCTCCATAGCAACACAGGGTTTTTGTTTTTCAGAGGAACAGTTAAAAGGATAGAAATAGCACATCTGGAGTTGAAGTATCAATCCCCCACTCCCTCCCGCAGCCTGGAGGAACCAACCAGGCACAATACCATGGCTCTGGCAGACTTAAGACTGAATATATCAAAGACAGACAGCAAATAATATATATACAGTATACTGCTGGGCTAGGAAGGGTTTATTTATGAGCATGTAGTTGGGACAGCCATATTACTCACAAGTGTCTTTCCATGTAAAATCTTTAGATGCTTTCAGCTTATTATCTACATGCCACTTTTGGTACAGAACATTTTATTAGGACTAAGTGCTTTACCCCTCCAACTGTAAATCTTGACAGACAGATACTCTTAGTATCGTGAGTTCAGCTGTACAGGCTTTTGAGAGAGAATGAAATGTATCTAATGCATTTTCTTAAGTTCTTTTTAAAAGGTCAGTAAATGTGGTTTTTTTGTTCTACTGGAAAGTGGGAATCTCTCCTTCCCAGAGATGTCAACCTCCTGTTCCAGGGCCATGAAATGTCAGACATTAAAGCTGTTATTGATATAGGACTGAACATTGCAAACTATGGACACTAGATACTCCAGCCCTCAGCTTCTTTTCCTTCTCTGGCTCATTCATGGCATCCCCTTCAGCAACATTCTTACTTGTCTTCTCAGAAAGCAGGAGAGATTTTAAGGGTCCATATCCTTCTGATTCCAGCTTTCCCAAGCAGCCATTTTAGCAGACGAGGGGCATTCAGCTGCTGGTTGGCTGTCTCACTCACAAGAGGAGACAGAGGAATCAGGCTCCCTGCCACCAATCTCTAACTTCAGCTGATGGAATGTGGGAAAAAGCAAACGCCAGCGCCAGCCAAGTTAAACTGGCCTGCAAAAGACCTTCATTCTTGAGGAATTTTTGAATTAAATACTAGATAGAGCCGGCCAGATTCCATTGAAAGTGACTATGTCAATTGGTTTTAAATAACAACAGTCTTTCAAGCACATGTTTTTATGTTACTTTCCATTGTTTGTTGATTTCCCCTTAGACATGGGGAAATTAAATACTTTGCTCAATACATTTTTCTTCTTTTTTCTTTGGCAAACAAACTATGTTTAGTGAACTGCTGCTACAGCGTGCTCACACCTTGGCCTTCTGCATGCCTGATCTTAAAGGAATCAGTGCATTTTTTTATCCTGTTCACATCTGACCTTCACTGCTCCTGCTGTATTACTGTTTTGTTAATGTATTGAATAGGCCAGTCCTATTTGCACAGAGTCCCTTTGTGTGGTTATATATTGATCTTGACGTCTTCCTGAACCACCTTGTAAAAGTGCAACTTCAGAGTAATTCTTGTAATTTCTACCCATGTCCTTTGGTGGGCTAGGAATGAAGGTTAGCCCCTTACGAGCACTCCTACGTACCTTACCTCTTTTTACATGCTGTCAGAAGAATTCTGCATTTTTGGTAATAATGGAGCAATTCAAGCCACCTGAGTTCCTCACCCTGCAAGAGAACTGGAGAAGGTGGCTGTAGCACTTCCAGATTTTCTTAGAAGTGATATTGGAGAAAAACTGGAGAGGCTGGAATCTTCCACTCTGCTGCATGTGACAGCCAAATAAAAGATGCTTCTCTTATACCCAGCATATCTATGCACCACAACTCTGGTACACTGTTGGTTCACTTTCAGTTATTCCCAGAATTGTAGTAAACCAAGTCAGTAGTTCCAGTCCTTTAGCTGTATCTTTAAATAAGATGAAAAAGGCTGCATAGTCTCAGAACAGGCTGAACCCATTGCCTTTTATATCACCCATGCAATTAATGTCCTTCCTGCACTCATAGTGGATTTCTTTGAATTAGTGGCACACTAAGGGTATGTCTAGACTACATGGCTCCGTCGATGGAGCCATGTAGATTAGGTTTCTAGACATAGGAAAATGAAGTGGCGATTTAAATAATCGCCGCTTCATTTACATCAAAATGGCTGCCGCGCTGTGCCAATCAGCTGTTTGGCGGCACAGCGCGATAGTCTGGACGGTCCGCGGTCGACAAGGAAAGCCCTTGTCAACCGCCCCATTATGCCTCGTGGAATGAGGTTTACCGGGGCGGTCGACAAGGACTTCCCTTGTCGACCGCGGAGCATCCAGACTACCGCGCTGTGCCGCCAAACAGCTGATTGGCACAGCGCAGCAGCCATTTTGATGTAAATGAAGCGGCGATTATTTAAATCACCGCTTCAGTTTCCTATGTCTAGTAAACTAATCTACATGGCTCCGTCGACGGAGCCATGTAGTCTAGACATACCCTAGGGTATAGCTGAAACATCTTGCAGTATTATATCTTTTGGACATAAGGCAACATGGCCTTTGAGTTACATCAGAGGACTGAGATTCAGGCCTTCTGGGTTATTTTCCATGCTCTGCCACTGATATATGTATCCTTGGGTGAGTCACTTTCCCTCCTTGCTCCTCAGGTTCCCCCAAGTGCTTTTGGATTCCTGGGAGGTACTAGTGAAGGACAAAAGTCTCATCATCATCACAATTGTGTAATGGGGCTGGTGATAATTCTTAACCAGGAAGCAACTGATATCCAAGCATCATGTATAGTTTTGTTTTCTTATGCTATGAGGTTTCTAAAATAAAGTAATAGGCTTCACTTTACCTGGCCAAACTCTCAACTGAATGGCATTTCTGTTTGTCTGTAACACAGTAACCTTTGAAGTCCACATCTAACAATTCCAAAATTTCATGGAGTATTCTAGGTATCAGAGGGAAGACGTCTATTAATTTTTGGTGACAAAAGTCTAATTGGCTGATTTGCCTCTGATGTCCCAATCCCACTGGGGAGTTAAAGCAAACGAGGATGGGGGATGATTGGCTGATTTACCTCTGATACCACTGAGGAGTTTCTGGGAATTGAGGAAGGGGAAATGGGGAATGCACAGAGGTCTGGGAATAGGAGGAGGAGAGGGCACAAAAGTCTCCTGGCATGGGAAGGGAAGAATGAGGAATTCTGGTATGTAGGATGGGGGAAATGGGGTATACAGAGCCCTATCATGGAGGATTAGGGAAAACACTGGGTTAGGGGGATGGGAAGGTGGGACACAACATTAGGTGTAGGAGCAGAGCTGCTTGGAGATTTTCCACAATATTTTTTCTGTCAGAAAATGCTGACCTATTGAAATGGAAACATGCTGCGGGAAGTGTCATTTTTGACAAAATATTTGCTGGAAATGAGGCCAGCTGCCTGGCCTGCCAGCCCACCAACCAGCCAGGAGTCCTTGGTGTGTAAAATGAGGTCGGCCTGTAGAAGCAATAAAATGTTCAACTCTCTAGTAATATTTGTCACTTATACCTTTTTTCATTCAGCACTTTTCAGAGTCCAGTGTTGCTAGCGCTCATGATTTAGTGCAAGTCTCATAATATTTGATGTTACTTGAGACTTTCAGCTTTTATTTAAAAAACTGAGTAAGTTTCTAGCCTTCATGATAGCAGAGAAAAGTTCAAAAATGTGACACCTCCTCCAATGGCTCAAAAACCCAAAGGCACATTAAAAAACAAAAATATATTACTTAAAAAGAAATCTCATGATTTTAAAGGTCCTGAAATTTGAAAGATTACATTGACAAGACTGAAGACCTATCCCTACCATTTCACAAATGAGGAGACTGAGGCACAGAAGTGAAACCATAGAATCATAGACGATTAGGGTCAGAAAAGCTATCAGGAGGTTATCTAGTTCAGCTTCCTGCTCAAAGAAGTACAAACCTCAACTAAGTCATCCCAGCTAGGGCTTTGTCAAGGAAGTGCAGCTTGCTCAGAGAAGAATCTACCCGTTAACACCAGGATGTTTGGGGAAGTACCACACAACATTTAAAGAGCCCAGAGCAAGGTGAGACTAAAGCCCCATGAAACATTTTGAAGGACATTGCTTCCCAAAACTGCAAGCTTTGGGCAGACACACAATTTGCTCCTCCCTTCCCCGGCAGCAGGTTGGGCTGTGCTGTGTCTGGTAGCGGTGAGAGGAGGTGATGCTGGGACTGAGGACCCTGCACATGTAGGAGGCAGGTGGGGGTTTGGGGCTCTTTGGTGCTTTGCACCCACAGGGACTTGGTCTGGGGGAAGGGGCTGAGCAACAGCTTGGCCCCCGCAGGCACCATGGACTAGATCCCTGTGGGACCCCATCCCCTGCAGGGCTGGACACCCTGGGGTCACCTACCCGCCCACTCCCACCTTGCTGCACCACACCTAGCCTCCCTGCCCCTCCATTTCCCTGAACACTCCCCCAAGCCACCTTGATCCCTGCCCTATTCCCAAGGGCACCCTGCCTCCCATCTTCCTGAACCCCTTCAGCCACTCTGCCCCCCAGCTTTAGCCCCAGGTACTTCCTGCCCCATCTCCCTGGCCAGGCCAGACACCCTATCCCAAGTCTGCTCCTGCACACTCCCTCTTGGCTAGACACCCTACCCCCAGTCTGCTCCTGCAGCCTCCCTGCTGGCCAGACTCTGCACCCTCTCTCCTGGCCAGACACCCAACTCCCAGCCTTGCACCCTCCCTTGCTCCGCACCCTCCCTCCTGGCCAGACACTCTACTCCCAGCCTGCCTGTGCACCCTGCCTCCCACCCAGACCTTGCACCCTGACCCCCCTTCTGCACTTCACCTCCCTCCCAGATCCTGCACCTCATCCCTGTCCCATTCACTGGCAGCCCTGTCCCGCACACTGAACCCCTCATTTTTGTCTCCATTTCAGAGCCTAAGGTGTTCCATAAAATCCACTAACTCTGGAACCCCAGAAAAGTAAATCTGGCCTATGGGAAACCCTGAACATCAGTCCTCCCTATCCCTTCCCTCCCCCTTGCCCTGTGAGGGCCACATCAGCGAGGGTTGGGGGGATTTGGAGGAGTTTTTTTGCTTCTCACTTGTGTGGTCCCCAACTGATTTTTCTGTGGGTCAGTGGCCCCTGACACAAAAAAGGTTCCCCACACCTGCCATAAATAAAGAAAACATTGAAACTTATGTGTTAGACATAAATTAATATTTTATTTTATTTAAAATGAAGTTTGATAAACTAACATGAGAAAGTTAAAAAGATTAATAATTTAATAATAATAAAGCTAATAATAAAGCACTTTGTTTAATAATTTAAATTAAACCAGTCTCCCTAGCTGCAGCACTAGCAAAATGGCTTGGGCATAATTATGTAATTAATGGTGGGTTTCCATTAGCAACTGGTGGTCCACAGAAAGATTTACATTGAGCCAGATGGTCCCTGGGCCAAAAAGTTTGAAAACTGCTGCTCTAGACAAAGTTTGAGAACCACTGTTCTAGAAAAATGTTTTGAAGGTCAAGTCTAGGGTACAATAACCCACATACCTTCTACCTTCAACAATCATCTAACACTAACTGGAGTTCTATCACTTTGGACAGATGGGTACTGGACGTTATCAAGAATGGTTTTTGTCTCCCCTTTTTATTTATTCCTCCAACCCACACCCCCTCTCCATCCCTCTTCAGGGACCATCTCACGAGAACCTCCTCAACCACCTACTCCAAATGGGAGCAATAGAACCCATACTCCAATGTCACGGGGGAAAGGGATTTTACTCCCATTATTTCCTTACAACAAAGAAAGCAGGAGGATGAAGGCTGATTCTTGATTTAAGAAGGCTCAATCATTACATTTGTCCTCAACGGTTCAAGTTGGTCACCCTCTCGACAATAAATCCTGCCTTAGAAAAAGGTGATTGGTTATCAACCCTCGATCTGCAAGATGGGTGCTTCCATGCGTCGATTCACCCAGCACACAGAAAATACTTTCACTTTGCAGTGAAAAATGAACATTTTCAATATAAGGTGCTCCCCTTTGGAAGCTCCAAGGGTCTTTTCCAAAGTGTTGGCCGTGGTGGCAGCATACTACGCAGGTGGGGATTCACCATCTTTCCGTATCTCGATGATTGCCTGTTAAAAGAACAGACATATCAAGGGGCAGAAGAGGCAGTTAGTCTTACTATGTCAATGTTTCAGAGTCTAGATTTGCAGATAAATCTACAGAAATGCAAATTCACACCAACACAAAAATTAGAGTTCATAGGAGCTCATCTGGACTGCACTGTGGCAGAGGCCTCCACTACAGCTACATGCTCATTCCACAAGAGCAATGGTGATTTCTGCAGCACACCTTAATAATATTCCTCTGACTGACATTTGTAGGGCTGCCACATGGTCCTCCACTCATACGTTTACCAAGCAGTACACAGTTGACACTTACCTGTCTCAAGACACTCACTTTGGCCAGACAGTTTTAGCTGCTGTGAATAAAAGCCATCAACTGTAGCTCCCTCCTCCGAGCACGAGTATTGCTTCATAGTCACCTAAGGTGGAGCACCCACAGGACACTCCTTGAAGAAGAAGAAGAGAGGGTTACTCACCTTGTGCAGTAACTGAGGTTCTTCGAGATGGTTGTCTCTGTGGGTGCTCCACCACCCACCCTTCTTCCCCTCTGCTTTGGAACCATCTATCTGTAGGGCAGAGAAGGAACTGAAGGGATGGTTGGCTACGCATGCAGAGTAGCCACACCAGCGCGTGCCAGATGCCCCACATGCACAGCCTACCGAGGGCACTGCTACCAAAATTCTCTGACTAGAGGCGCAGCAGTGCCCCAGACACCTAATGTAGAGCACCCACAGGAACAGCCATCTCGAAGAACCTCCGTTACTGCATGAGGTGAGTGACCCTCCTTTCTCTAAAGCTTGACATGTCTGATTGTAAGCATGAACTGTTCAAATCCAGAATTACAATTTTCCAGCCTGTGTGAACACATTTTACTGTGTGCTCTAGAGATTTGCTGAGCTTTTGTGTGTTTGAAGCGTTGTGAAGTAAATTGGAACTCTAGTTAAAAATGTGAAGTGACCAATAAATTGCTGTTCTTTTTGAGAATGCAGAGGAGACCCTGTCGGCTTTGCATCCCAAACCTTTTCCTCTGATGAAAACCAAATCGTTCTTTTCTTCAGTTAATGTAGCTCAAGAGAATGATGCCACACTGAGAACCCTGGAGTCTGCAACCCGTCTGCATATCTAATCACTGTGGAACAAGGACAGTGCAAGGAGCAGTAAGACATATTTCCCATATGTGTTTCTCTCAGCCAGTGCACTGTTGTGCTTGTTCATGCAGTTCACGGTTACTAAGAATACAACAGACACTCGTGTACTGGTAACCAGATGGAGATTCTCTAACTCATTCCATGTAAACCGATAATCAGCCATCAAATTTCAGTAACTTCTGCACAAGGCATATCTGATTGGTGACAAATATAAATGGTTCCAGCTCCATCCTGCCCCTCCCCATGGAACCATTATTGAGCTCTGACTAAACTCTGCCATTTTTTCCTCCCAAAGTCATAATCTCTGGACTTTTATGTTCCAGCTGCGACCATATGGGAAATTATCAAAATACTATGAGGAAAGCTTTTTTCCATGGCATTTCTGACCTGCAGGATACAGCAAAGAATCAGAAATCTCAGGAGAAAACCCAGTCTGATGAGGGGTCCTATTTCCGCATAAAAGAGACTTGGAGGTGTAACTACTAAATTTTAGATACTTTCCTAGCCTCTGAATCTCTGAATCACCTGGTACTTGGGCCATCACTAGTTTGATCTAATCACATCTAATTTGTCTGTGGATTTCTAATACATTGTAATATCTAGATGACAGATTACAAAAATTGCAGTTCCATATGTACCATATTCTCTGCACTGCAAGGCACTTTCGGGCTGGATTCTCTCGTCTCTGTCTGCCAAGTTCATTTTGTGTTACTTATGCAACATAAGGTGAACTTAAACTGGCTGTAGATACTCACAGGAAAATTCCTCCTATGGAGCGGGAATCTCTGTCAATCTGGCTCAGGTGACGTCACTGCCTCCTCTATGGTAGCTGTCCCCCATCCTCAGCATACTGAGAAAATCAGAAAAGGGGTTGGACAGGAGAACCTGAGAGTTATACCTGAACCTCCAATATAACTGAACCTCCACTGCCATAATCTTTCTTACAGAGCTTAAGCTAGTGTAAAGTAATAGGCCCTTTAGGGTATGTCTACAATACAGAGAAGATCGAAGCTGCCGCTGTCAATCTTCTAAGGTTTGAATTCGTGGATCTAGTGAAGACAGTAATTTGAACTGAGAGGGGCACTCCGGTTGATGTGGTAGTCCTGCTTCCACAAGGAGTAAGGGCAGTCAAAGGGAGACTGTTCTTCCTTCGACTTCCTGCAGTGTGGACAGCACCAAAAGCTGAGTTAAGGTACTTCAACTTCAGCTACGCAATTAACATAGCTGAAGTTGTGTATCTTAATTCAACCTAATCCCATAGGGTAGACATACCCTTAGAGCTTAAGATAGTAGTGTAAAGTAATAGGCCCCTTTTTACACTAATTTTCATCAAGGGTAAGGTGGTCAAGGATCAGAGAGCCACCCCTAGCTCCCTGCAGCCACTGCTCTTCACTATGTTCAGAAGCAGGGTGTTTGTCTTTCTGATTAATCATTTTATAGGATGATCACTGGGGAGATGTCTCCAGGTCATTGAGCAAATGACTTTGTAGAGTGGATGCCTGTGTAGAGAGACATCTCTGAAAGCAGTCAGATACAAGAACTCAAGAACTTCCCAGCTGAAATCCTCCACTAAGAACATTCTGCCCTGGCACCTGAAGGTTTTTAACTTTGTGGATAGTGAAGAGAGGCTACTGGTTTCCCAGCCTGAACTTTCTGCTCAAATGTAAATTCTGTTCTCTTTTTTCCCCTTACAAAGTATGTCTTCCCTGCAGAGTTAGCCCATGCTCCTACTGAGGAGTTGTCTTTAATCACTGTCCTGTCCACACACATAAATATCTCAGCTGAGTTTAGCAGTGCTTTTAAACTGCACCAGCTGGCATGCCTGGGGAATGGGTTAGAGCAGGGGTTCTCAAACTTTGTGATACCACAACCCCCTAAAATGCTAAATGAATTCATGTGACCCCACCCACACTGCTCCATGAGTAAAGCTAATCATTTTATTGGGATTAGGATTGGACAAGAAATAAATATGCCAATAACTTTTGATAACTTAATTTTTATTGGAAATAGACAAAAATATCAAATTTGGAATCATATTGTTTAATGTGAAGGATGAGCTTGTTTATTGTTGCATAATTTTTTAAATCTGGGTTTCATTGTTGAGATAGCCATGCTCATTTCTCGTTCCACATTTACTTTTGATCAATATTTGCTTTTTATAGCAGCAATTGCAGAAAACTCTGACACACACAAATAAGATGTTGCAAACAGGATCAGTATGTTCATAGCCTTCTCGCTTAATTCTTTGTACTCATTTTGCAAACTGATCCAAAATTCAGAGAGAGACATTGTTGAGAATTTTATTTTTAAAGCAGTGTCAGAAGAGATATCAATGATTTGCTCCTCCTCGGTAGTAGTGAGTGTACCAGCTATTAGTTTAGCGTCAAATGGGTTCCTTGTCCAATCAAATTTTTCAATATCCATATCTGAGAAATAGTTCTTAAAGTGAAATTTTAAAGAAGAAAGGTGATTTAAAATACAAAATTTCACATCTTCACTAATGTGTGTGTTATTGCTTTCAATAAATTGTTTTAAAGTAGGAAACGTCTAAATTTGAATTTTCCATTTTGCTCCAGATGTCGTTTTAGTTTGCTTGGCTTCATACTTTCAGCAGATAGCGTTTTCTGACAAATAACACATTGAGGCTGTTCTATTCCAGTAACAAAAACACTTGTGAAACCAAAAGATATGTAATTTTCATCATACTTTCTTGATTTAGGCCTATTTTTATCAGCAATATAGGTAGATTTGCCATCAGCTTTTCGCTTACCACCCAACAAAAAACTTTCCATGTTGTAAGGCTAAAAATTTAAAATAACACATAAACGTTTTTATAAATTTATAATAATTGATAAAAGAATGGAACTTCACATACACTCCAAGGACTACTAAAGACGTTGTACTAGTAAACACTACGCCACATCGGCAGACACCGGAGACACATGAATATTTTCAAAAGAAACCAAACCCTACCATCTGAGATCACGGGATTGGCGTTTAGTTTGTCAGTGGAGACATCGGAGACACGCGAAGATTTGCGAGAGAAGCCGAGCCCGACTATCGGTAATCACGTGATCAGTGTCAATGGATTGCCAGTTGAGATGCCGGAGACACACAAATTTTTGCAAGAGAAAAACTGAATCCGGTTGCGATCCCCCTCTAAGTTACTCGCGACCCCCCAGGGGGTCGGGACTCACAGTTTGAGAAACGCGGGTTTAGAGTCTGAATGCTGCTTTACAGTGAGGATGCAGAATAAACCACTTGAGTTCTGCTAGTCCTCCAGTGCCTTTTCACAATTCTCCCAATGTGTCCAGAAAGACGAACACATTCTCCCACAGTTCACTTTGCGTTTACTGCATCACAAAGGATGTGCCTACAGAAGCACTGGCAACAACGTGCAAGATGAGGATAACACTCGGGAGGGAACAATAACTTGAGTGTGGCTTTCCTGTGGGGCTATATAAACCCAAGTTAGGCTAACATGGGCATTCAGACCTCTGAGCTCACTTTGCGGATAGGACTTACCTTTTAGTTAATTCAGCAGGGGCGAATGATGTCAGACTGAGCACCAAGGGGTGCTCAAACTTGGCATTAGCAATTTGTCAAGAGCTGAGAAGCAACACCTAATTTTTATAACTGGGATCAATTTCAGTCATTCTTATCTTCAATGTAAAGTTTTTCAGCTCAAGTTGAAATACCGCAGGCTGGGATTTGTAGACTCTTCACAAGCCACACCTCCATTTTTAAGCTGCGGGTCTCATGCACTTTGATGCACTTTAACCACCACTGCTTTCTGTATCAAAACAATTGTGCGGTAAGTAATACATTAATCACGCCAGGGGCTCATGTTTAAATTACAGCAAAAAGTTAGAAAATGTGAGCTCCTTTTCACACTTGATTAAGAAATATATCATAGGCAAGTATCCTGTGTTGGCCCTGGAAAATGGACTGGAGAAATTAATGGGGCTTTTCCATCTCTAACTTTTATGGTAGGCATAGTTAATCCTTTATATAGCACCATAAATTACATAGCATTTTGTAGACAGGGCCCTGCCCCTATTTGCATTGAATTCCACAGCAAGACTCTCAGGATCAGGCCCACAGCTAAAGCATATTCACTGTTCAGAAGAACTTATGATCTAAATTCTTTGACTTTATGAGTCTGTGATAAAACTGACTCCTATGTTGTGTTTGTAGAGGAAGGTGGCAGACGGGAGGAGGGCTGAGATGCGGTTTCCCAACTCCCTCATATCACAGCTGGACTTCTCATCTGTCTCTCCATGGCCTGCTTCTGTATTGCCTGGATGGAGGGTAGGTTTCTTGGGGTTTTGACGCAGTCTGGCTCCACTCCAGCCATCTCCACAGCACTCCCTCCCCTCCATATGCTCTCCATTAACATAATTCCATCTGCTGAATAAAGAAAGAATAACTCTCCCAGCAACCCCAGCCTAGAGCCCCTGAGCCAAGGGAGTTCATCAGTCAGACTGGTTTCTCCTGAACTCAGAATAGGCCTCATTAATGGGCCAAGAGGGGGGTTTATTTTGCCTTTCAGCTAGTGGCTGCTCTGAGCCAGGAGTGGAATCAAGTTACAGTGTCTGGGAATCTAGGCTATTCTGAGTGAGCTGCTGACTCAGGAGGTTTCCTCGGATTTTCAAGCAGAGCCCAGTCCTGTAAAAGCAAATTCAACCATGGACTTGTTTAGTTTTCTCCTGGCCCCATGACTGCTATGAAAAAAGATCTGAGGACTACTGGAATATGCTGGCAATAGTATTGGGGTGAGATTCTTCATCAGGCACCTTCTTTTTCACAGACACTTTTGCCTTTTCAAAATGTCATATCAGCCCTTTGCCTGTTCCTACCCCCTTTCCCTAGAGCATCTCAAAGCTCTGTACATTCATAAGTTCCCTTTCACAATTTACATCAGTGTCATTCATCCCATTTTACTGAGGGGAAAACTAAAAATCAGAGAGCAAGAAAGGTCACACAGCAAGTTGGTGACAAAGAAATTGGGCATTCTTGACTCCTAGGGCTTTACCTTAACCACAAGACATCCTTCTTCTCTGTTGTATAGGGATGAGGGAGGATTCCTGTATGGAATACTCTTTGGGATTCAGGAACCTGGAAACTGTGCACATTGTCATGGGATATGACTAGATGCCAACCTGCTTATGGTGATGACATCCTGGTTATTGCTGTCATCATCTACTATCCTGATTACTTCAACCTCCACCTTCTCAGCTCCTGCCTCACATCCCTCCAGTCCATTCAAAGTATAACTACTATGATCACCTCCTTTGCCCAATGTTCTATGTTACCTTCATCTTTAAATCCCTTCACTGTCTGTCCCCCCACCCTTTCCCATCGCATTAAGTTCAAGCTGCTTATCCTCACTTTAAGGTCATTCCTAGCCCTGCCTCTCCTTATTTATGTGCTATTGTCTCCTGTGACATTGCTCTCCACCCCATCTATGGTGCCAATTTAGCCACTTTTGACCACCTCATTGTTTTATTTTCCCCTTTCTGCTTTAACTTCTCCTGTATGGTCTCCATGCTTTCCCTGAACTGATCCAGAAACCTACTATCCTCTCCTCCTTCAAGTTCTTTCCCAAGATTCACTTCTACAAGGTAATAACCAACATATGTGGAGAGGCAGCTGGGATAGCTGATAGCTATATAATAAAAACTGTCTACCTATAGATACTGGCTCAGCTCTTTGGACCCATCCAAACTCCATTCAGCATAGGACCCAAGGCTAAGGACAAATGAGGCTTATAGCTTTAACTTATGCCATCTGAAGGGCTGTTAATACTGGACAGTGATCACTAGTACTCTGGCCCTGCCCTCTCACATCCTTCACACAAGTAGCACCAGTAATTGCTAATGCACCTGGTTTCCTATGTAAATTTTAAACTTGTCTCTGTGCCTGCCACAGAATGAAAATTCCCTCAGCAGCTTGATTTGTTCCTGAGCAATAGCAACCAGAAACCCAGGTCTGAATTCACCCTTTCTCCAGAAACTCTTGAATCAGCAGAGACAAAACAATTTTACTTTGGTGATTTAGCTGGTGTTTGGGGGATGGGTTAAAAGCAGATGTGAGTGTGGGGAGCAAAGCTCCCCGTCTGCTAAAAACAGAGACACAGACCCCACGCCTCTCTGACTTGTGTGGCTGCTTCTCCCTCAGAATTCCCCCTTCTCTCTCTGTCTACGTCTAGACTGCAGGCTTCTTTCGGAAGAAGCTTTTCCAGAAGATTTCTTCCAAAAGAGAGCGTCCACACTGCAAAAGCACATTGAAAAAGCAATCTGCTTTTCTGACAGATAGCATCCACACTGAATGGACATTATCTTGCATGTAAGCTGTGATTACTATGGGCAGAATGGCCACCAGGGCACCTGTGCTTTTTCCTCTTTCCTCTTCTTCCAAAAGAACTCTCTCTTCCCCATCCACACACGCCTTTTTGCAAAAGAGCTCTTTCGGAAAAAGGCTTCTTCCTTGTAGAAAGAGGTTTACCAATGTCGGAAAAAACCCTCAGTTTTTTCTATTTTTTTCTGAAATAATGCAATTGCAGTGTGTATGTAATTGAAGTTTTTTTGGAAAAAATGCTGTTTTTCCGAAAAAAAAAAAAAAAAACCTCTGTAGTGTAGACATACCCTCTTTGATGAAATGAGGGCTTCTGGCAGGGGTCTGTGAAGTGGGAACAGCAGGAGGAGTTTGTGTCTGAATGGGGACTTTGGGGGACTTCATGTGAGCTCAGCACAGGTAAAGAAGAAGCTTCTTTTAGCTGGGATTCCCCTATCCACTGCCTCCTTTTCACAAGAAGATCTCTTCCTCAGCTGCTCCCCCACCCCTTTAGAGAGGCAAAGAAGGAAAAAAGGCAAGCCCACCACCTCTGTCTCCCTGCCAGGGAAAATGGGAGACCCTACTGTGGCTCTCTTTCCTTTAGCCAAACACCAGATGAAATGCAATGGCCCTGTTAATTCCCTCTCCCATCCTGGCAGTCCACAGTATGTGTGTGGGTGGGCGAGTGGGAGGGGCAATGGGAATGGTATATGGCACACAAGGGATGGTTCTCCTGCACAGCTCCATACCCTGTCCCCTCCAACTCATAGCTCTCTTTAGGAACACACACAGTTCCCCTACCTTGTACATACTGATATTGTCCCCTCGTAACACATTAATGCAGTTGCCTCCAGTAATACACACACGCACTTATCTCCTTTCTGGGACTCTTCACAGCTTCCCTGAGACATGCACATACTCACAAACACATCCATTAGCAGATGTCATCAAGACCCAAGACAGTTGCTACCAGCATTGGAACTCCCCCTCCCATACATGTTTTTCTGGCTTGGAGGGATCTATAGTAAGGATGGCTGAGGCCTCTTGACAATTCTAAAGAGCCTGACTGGCTCCACGTATATGTGATATCCCCTCAAAAACATGATGGAGGCAGTTCTGGGGAGCAAGCAGCTAGGATTCCCCCTTCTAAACCCTAACAACTTACCTCCATTGCAGTGCAAACACAATGCCTCTCCCCTGCACAGTGCTTTTCTGAATTATGCTCAGGGAGGGGTTGCAGCAATGCCCATTTCACGGGCCAGATGATGGAATAGAGACAATGGGGAAGTGAACGAGGCCATTGCTATCAGGTTGTCCAGCTCCATGGTGGGCCAGATCTGCTCAGAAGAGCCTCAGGATTCTAAGTTCAGAGTATTCCTCTTGCTTTCTGAATCAACTGCACCACCAATTTTCATCAATGTATCCATTCAGCATAGTTGTAAGGCTTACCATAAACAAGCAGGCACTCCCCGCAACACATTCTAATGCAGCAGTTAACTCAGACTAATCCCAGAGTTGATGACTGGGGTTATACTGGTAGAGGTAAAGATGAGAAAGTTATATTGGCTTCAGTTCCTTGGGAAACATAGGAGACCTGGGGGCGAGTTGAAGGGGGTAGAAAATGAATGGGTGACAGTAGGGGGAAGAATATTTATTCAAGAGAAGAGACCAGAAGATGTGTAAGGGCAAACAAGCCGTTTTATTTCAAGTGGGTGCCCCAAGCTCTGTAAGTGCCTCCTAGAGCTGTTTTTGATTCCTTCCTCTCTGAACAGCACAAGCATGGTACAAAGCAAAAAGAGGTGCTTTTCTTTTGCTGATGAGACTTTTTTTTTTATCTTGGCTCAGGCAAAAGTGTTCAAAACCTGTGACTCCAGCAGCCACAACCCTGAGGGAAGGGAAATCTGGTTCCTCTGAGCAGTTGTGTCAGAGATGGATGGGGAGGGCTGCACACTCAAATTTCCCTGGTTTGCTCTGGAGCCTCCGATAAGCAGCAGGACTTTTTTTTTTTAAATCCATTTCTACAGCCTGAAGGAAGGAATTAAATAAATAGGTTCTGGAAGGGGGACAAGTATGTTCCAAATTATGGAAAAGGAAGTTAAAGGTTCAAGTACTTGAGATCTGGCTCCGCCTGCGTCTGTCTCCACCCCCCAGAGAGAAACTTGCGTTGTGGCTTTTCCACTGCACAGCAAAACAATGTGGCATTTGGACAAGACAGCCCAGTGATCCATGGGAGCACAGGGGTGGTCCCTCTGCAAAGGAACAACCCTGCAAAGTTCAAACTTATCTGGTCAGCCTGGCAGTCCTGGGGCCTCACGCGCCCTCTTTGGCTCACAAGCCTGTCACCTGACTGGATTTTAAGGGGTTTACAAAACCTCTTCTCAGTGCAGAGAGAGAGAGAGAGAGAGAGAAGTGTATGAGAGAGAGAGAGAGAGAGAGAGCTGCCAGGGACCTACACATACGGGTATGTACACATACATAGAGTGCCCTCTGCCAGCTGGAAATGGAATAACAGCCAAAAATCCCTTCCACAGCTGCTATGTGAAACTCAGGGTTGAACAGTGCAGCTCCTCCTGCACACTCCTGGAGAAAGACAGAGTTAGACACTTAGGCTATGTCTACACTGCAGGCTTTTTGCGCAAGAATGGCTGTTCTTGTGCAAAAACTTGCAGAGCGTCTACAATGCACACATGTTCTTGTGCAAGTAAATTTACAGTACAGCGTCGGAAAAGAGGGCTTCTTGCGGAAGTGTTATTCCTCTCCTCACAAGGAATAAGCCTTTTTGCACAAGAGCTCTTACGCAAGAAGGCAGTGTGGACAGGCAACATGGATTTCTTGCACAAGAAACCCCTATGGCTAAAATGGCCATCAGAGCTTTCTTGCGCGAGAGAGCCTCCACGCTGCCATGGACACTCTTGCGCAAAAGTACATCTCTTACGCAAAAGCACATGGCAGTGTGGACGCACTCTTGTGCAAGAACTTTTGGGTGGAGGCTACATCTACACTGCTGTTTTTTTTTTTGCAGAAGATATGCAAATTGTGATCTCATTTGCATATCTTCTGCTGAGCCCTTTTGTGGACGACGCTTTGCCACTAAAAAGTCCTGTGTAGATGGAGCCATTTGTTGGAAAAAAAAACTTTTTCCTCAGAAAATGAGGTTTACAGGATCTTGTGAAAAAGGGTTTTTTTTCCGACAAATGGCCCCATCTACACAGGGCTTTTTAGCAGCAAAACCTCTTCCACAAAAGGATCGGCAGAAGATATGCAAATGAGAGTATGATTTGCATATCTTCTGCCAAAACACCTCCAGCAATGTAGATATAGCCACAGACACACCATGTAGTAGGTGTAAACTTTGTAAACTGCATTCAAAGGGGACATATGACAAAACTCAGTGGACAAGTATAAAAAAAATGACCTTAACAGAGAGTTGGTGTAGGGAGAAAAGGAAAATTACAATAGGGTCACTAAGAGCAACAAGTGGACCAAAAGTGTGTGGTGGTAGGAATTAGGTCAGCATCCTACATATACAGTATATAAGGATTATGGGGAATAAAGAGGAAGAATTAGAAGTATTAGTACATAAGCTATATTATGACTTGATTTACATCACAGGGATGTCATAGGATGAAGCTCATGACTGGAATACTGATATAGAGGGCTATACTTTGTTCAGGCAAGACAAGAAGGGTATATCTACACTAGCCACCCTAGTTCGAACTAGGGTGGCTAATGTAGTCATTCGAACTTGCAAATGAAGCCCGGGATTAAAATATCCCTGGCTTTATTTGCATGTTCCCGGTCGCCGCCATTTTTAAATGCCCGGTAGTTTCAACTCCCTGCCCGCGGCTACACGCGGCACGGGCTAGGCAGTTCGAACTAAAGCCCCTAATTCGGACTACTGTTACTCCTCCTGCAATGAGGAGTAAAGGTAGTCTGAATTAGGGGCTTTAGTTCGAACTGCCTAGCCCGTGCTGCGTGTAGCCGCGGGCAGGGAGTTCGAACTACCGGGCACTTAAAAATGGCGGCGCCCGGGAACATGCAAATAAAGCCCGGGATATTTTAATCCCGGGCTTCATTTGCAAGTTCGAATGACTACATTAGCCACCCTAGTTCAAACTAGGGTGGCAGTGTAGACATACCCGAAGAGAAAAAAGGGAGGAGGTGTTGCATTATGCATCAAGAATATATACTCTTATTCTGAGATCCAGAAGTATTTAAACCAGTTGGAAGTCTCAGGATGAAGATAAAAGGGGAGAAAATGCTTCATCCTCAGGAATGAGGTCATGGTAGGGATTTACTGTGGAGCATCAAATCAGGAAGAAACAGACGAGGCATTTCTAGAATGAATAATAGAAATACCCAAAACACAAGACCTGATAGTAACTGCTCAAACATCTCTTGGAATGGTAATAACTCAAACTACAAAATGTCTAATAAATTCTTGGAATGTATTGGAGATAATTTTGTTTCAGAAGGTGGAGGAAGTAACCAGGTGGGCAGCCATTTTAGACTTGATTCTGACCAAGGAGGAGGAATTGGTAGCCAATCTGAAGGTGGAAGGCAATTTGTGTGAAAGTGATCATGCAATGGTAGATTTCATGATTATAAGGAGAGGAAGGAGCGAGAGAAGCAGAATAAGGACAATGAATTTAAAAAGACGTATCAAACTCAGAACTGCTAGGTAAGCTCCCATGGAAAGAAAATCTAAGAGAAAAAGGAGTTCTGGAGAGCTGGCAGTTTCCCAAAGAGACAGTATTAAAGGGGCAAGATCAAACTATCCTGATGTGAATTAAAAATGGGAAAAGGTCAATATATTTCCATCAAGAACTCTTTAATGAAATGGAAATAAAAATGAATCCTATGAAAAGTGGAAACATGGAAAGATTGCTAAGAATGAATACAACAGACTAGCACAAGCATGTATGGATAAAATCAGAAAGGTAAAGGCACAAAATCAGTTATGTTTAACAAGGGACACAGATGGCACTAAAAAGATTCTATAAACACATTAGGATCAAAAGAAAGATGAAGGAATATATAGTTCCTCTACTTAAAAGGGAAGGAGAGCTAATAATGGATAATATCAAGGCTGAAGTATTTAATGTTTGCTTTGCCTCAGTCTTCATAAAAAGATTGATTGTGACCAAACACTTAACAAAATACTAACAATATGGGAGAACGCAAGTCAAAATAGGGAAAGATATATTCAAGTTGGCAGGGGCATATAAAATTCATCCTAGGGCACTCAGGGTGTGTCCACACAGCAAACAGCCATTATTCCGAAATAACTATGAGAGCATCTACACAACAAAACCGCTATTGCAAAATAATTTTGAAATAGTGAACAGTTTATTCCGACTTCTGTAAACCTCATTCTACGAGGAATAGCGCCTGTTTTGAAACAGATATTTCAGAATAGGGGCTGTGTAGACAAGGAATAGCTACTATTTTGAAATAGGGGGCCTCCAGCCCTTCCTAGGGTGCTCTGCTGGCCACTCTGTCTACACTCAGCAAGACTCTATCTCCCCCCCACCCCCCCTTGGAGCCCTTAAAGCTGCAGCCTCTGCAGAAAGAGTTTGTGGCTTGCAGCAGGCCTGATAGCTCTGAGCCACCCTGCAGCTGCACCTGACTCGATTTTCTCCAGAAATGAGCCAGTCTGATGCTCCCACCCAGCCCTCCACTGCTCCCAGGGAGCAGTCAGACAGTTCCCAGGAACCTGCCAGGGGCCAGAGAAGACATGCGCCTTCCTGGTTTGGTGCGGAGATCCTGGACTTTATTGAGGTTTGGGAGGCTGAGAGCAATCTCCAGGATCTCCGCACCAGATGCAGGAATGCGGATGTCTATGGCCAGATGGTCAACAGCTTGGTGACTAAAGGCCACATCCGCACCCAAGAACAGGTGCAGATGAAGGTCAAAGAGCTCCGCCAGGCTTATACTAGGGCCGGGGAGGGCACCTCCCAATCTGGGACAGAGCCCCAAACCTGCCCTTATTTTAAGGAGCTGGACTGCATCCTGGTTGTAGACTCCAGGCTCGAGACGCCCGTCATTGTCCACATGGGGGGGAAGAGACGAGGAGGAGGAGGAGCAGGACCCAGGCGAGGCCAGTATCAGCACACAGCTGACCCAGGAGCCCGAAAGATTCCCTGTAGATGTGTCCCAGGCATTGTCCGAGGCCAGGGAAGGTACATCATGTGACTGCCATCATTTTCCCTTCATACAGGGGGTAGAGAAGATGGCCAGGGTGAGGGGGAGCTGGGCGCTCCACGCTTGGCCCTTGCTGGCTGCGGATCATGCAGCAGCCTGTGCACATGGGAGCATATGCTGTGTCACTCCTGGGCACACGGCCCCAGGAGGCTGCCACAGAGGACCCTTGTGCTATTGGCCACAGGGTGTTTGGAGAGGCCTGCCATGCTCCTCACACAGGGTGGGACGCCCTCCCTCCACAATTCACCTCAAGAAAGAGACAGGGGACATTAACACACACACACACACACACACACACACACTCTCTTTCTCTCTCTCTCTCTCTCTCTCTCTCTCTCTCTCAGCAGTCCTGCACACAGCACATGGGCATGCCCACAGTCCTGGGGTAGCATCTACTTCTGGGGACATGTGGGCCCACTGGCCATAGTGCACATGGCCTTGCTCCAAGCACATAGCCTGCGACAGAGAAGAGAACTGTCACTCTCAGCTCGCAGATGGGGGCTAGGCTTCAGGCACTGCGTCCCCTGGGATGACTGACCATCTCTCTTTCTTCTCCACAGCCAGCCCAGCTGCAAGAGGAGCAACCCCCTCCAATCACCTCAACTCCTGGCAGGGCTTTGTGAGGGCAGGACTGAACAAACCCTCCCAGGGAGGAGGCTTGCACCACCTCCACCACCACTTTCCCTAGGGAAGCCCATTCCATCCTTCCACCCCCCTCCTGGAACAATAGCCCGAGAATGCCATACCTGCATGACCAGGGCCCTGACGGTCGATCTCCCCACACCGAATTGGTTCCCCACGAATCGGTAGCTAGCGAGCGTGGAGAGCTTCCAAAGGGCGATGGTGACACACTTCTGGAGGGGGATAGCAGGCCTCATGTGCGTGTCCCGTTGCCTCAGGGCAGGGGTGAGCCTTTCACAGAGTTCCAAGAAGGTGTCCTTTTTCATTCTAAAGTTCTGGAGCCATTGTTGGTCTCCTCAGCACTACAGAACTATGTGGTCCCACCAGCCTGCATTGGTGTCCAGATGCGGTGGGGCACGGCATCCAGGACAGGGCAGGCAGCATCCTGCTACAGGAGCCAGGCCCGCACATACCCAAGGAGGGTCTGCCACAAGGGCTGGGGGTTGGGTTCCTGCAGAGCCTGGGAAGCTACATGCAGAAACTGCTGCATGACTTGTAGCAAAAGCTGCAAGAGCTAAAGACTGCCTCAGAGGCAGCTCCAGCTCCATAGTGGAGAGTGCTGTGGTGTCCTGAAGCAGGGCAACCAGAGCAAGAAGAGAAAATGCCTTGCTGTCCCTCAGAAAGGTAGGCAAGTAAGCAGGGAAACCTGAGAACTGGCTGTCCAGGGGGGGTCCTTTAAGCACAAACCTCAGATAGCCTCAAGCAGCAGCCACACAAAGTAACTACTGACCTGATGCTCTGCCTGAACTGGTTCTGGGTGGCCTTAAATGTGATTCAGCATCCAATCAGTGTGGATGCTCTATTTCAAAATAGCTAAGCGCTATTTCAAAATGCATTTTGTGTGTAGACGTGCTATTTTGAAATAAACTATTCTGGAAAATCTCTTCTGGAATAGCTTATTTCAAAATAACTGCGCGGTGTAGACGTAGCCTCAGAGAACTAGCTGAATCAAACTTGGAGCCGTTAGAACTCATGGAGGACAGCCGAGGTCCCAGAGGACTGAAGAAGGGCAAATGTAGCAACTGTCATTAAAAGGGGAAACAAAGAGGACCAGGGAATTATAAACCAGTCAGACTAATTTCAGTATCTGAAAAAACACTGGAACAAATGATTAACAAATTAGTTTGTAAGCACCTTAAGGATAATAGGATTAAAAAGGAACACCCGGCATGGATTTGTCAAGAACAAAAATCATGCCAAAAGAACCTAATTTTCTTCTTTGACAGAGTTACTGGTCTAGTGGATAGAAGGCAAGCTGTAGAGATGATGTATCTTGATTTTGGTAAGGATTTTGATGCAGGCCCACATGATATTCTCATAAGCAAACTATTGAAATGCTGTCTTGGTGACTTTACTATAAGGTGGGTGCACAACTGGTTGAAAGACTGTACTCAAAGAATAGGTATCAGCGGTTCACTGTCAGACTGGAAGAATGTACTAGTGGGCTCTCACAGGTTTGTTCTTGGACTAGTACAATTCAATATTTTCATTAATGTCTTGAATAATGCATTGGAGAGTGCTGATAAAAGTTGTGGATGACACCAGGCTCGGTGGGGTTGTAAGCTCTTTGAAGGACAGGATTGGAATTCAAAACAACCTTGACAAATTGGAGAAGTGGTTTAAAATCAACAACATGAAAGTCAATAAGACAAGCACAAAGTACTACATTGAGGAAGGAAAATAAAATGCACAACTACAAAATTGTAAATAACAAGTGAGGCAGTAGTACTGCAGAAAAGGAGATGGGGGTTATAGAGAATCATAAATTGAATAAGAGGCAACAATGTAAGACAGTTGCAAAAAAGTCTAATCTAATTTTAAATTGTGTTAACAAGATTTTCATATGTTAGACATGGAAGGTGATTGTCCTACTCTACTTGGCACTGGTAAGGCCTTAACTGATTGTCCATTTCACAAGACAAAGAATGTTTTTGTTGTATTCTGAGATGATACTTGAAGGCCATTGGAGTTCTCTTGTGGATAATGATGGACACACAGCCACATTTCTTCTGCTCATAGTCACACTGCTATGTAGTCTATCTTTTATCTTTTCTACTTTTGCTTTTGTTCCTGCACCAATAGGCTGTTTAATGCTGCATACCTTTTGGTAATGCTGTTTGAACAGCTGATGTGGCTCAGTGCAAAGGGACTGATAAAAAGGACTTAGAATAGGCTGGTCGCTGCTCCCTGATTTCAGGCCACCTTGTGAGTCAAGCTTGGGCACTCACACTTAAGATCGCAAGATCAGCCATGGCATGACTGACACCTAAAAAGTGTTGGTGCCACTGCTAGCGCTCCTTAGAGCAGGGGTGGGCAAAAAGGCCTCTGCGGGCCAGGTTGATCCAGCCCGCAGAGGCCCTGCTGCTCCCCGCCACCAGGACAATTAGGGCCTGGGGGCAGGGGAGCACGAAGCTTCCTCCCACCCTGCCAGGAGCACACAGTGCTTTGAAGCGCCATGCACTCCTTGCAGGGTGGGAGGAGACGTCACACGCTCCTCCGCCCCCAAGTCCTGATTGGCCTGGGGCACGCGGCACTTCAAAGTCCTGCGCTAGCACAGGGCGGGGGCAGGGTGAAAGAAGCTTCGCGCAGTTCCTTCGCCCCCCCAGGCCCTGACTGGCCTGGGGGCGGGGGAGCACGCAAAGACTTCTCCTACCCTGTGAAGAGCATGTGGCACTTTGAAGTGCCACGTGCTCCTCACAGGGCGGGATAGGGTGGGAGGAGGCTTTGCACGCTTCCCCCACCCCCAGGCCAATCAGGGCTTGGGGAGCGGAGGAACTGCACAAAACTTCCTTCACCCTGCTCCGGCCCTGTGAGGAGCACATGGTACTTCAAAGTGCCATGCACTGCTCATAGGGCAGGAGGAGGCTTTGCATGCTCCCCCGCCCCCAGGCCCTGATTGGCCTGGGGGTGGGGGAGCGTGCGAAGTCTCTTCCCACCCTGCCAGGGGCATGGGTGCCTAGTGGGAAGGGGGGGCAAAGGGGCTCCTCCTGCCCTGTGAGCAGTGCATGGCAAATCATGATCTGTGGGTGGGGAAGCCCAGAAGCATCCTGGCCCTGCCCCTTCTGGTTTAGGCCCTGCCCCTTCCAGGGAGGCCTGGGGGCCACTTCAAAAATTTTTAAGTCTCCCCCAGCGAAAAATTATTGCCCACCCCTGCCTTAGAGGAAAGGTGAGGTCACGGTGGCAATGCTTTTCAGGAAGGAAAGAGCAAAGGAGATCCACAAGGGTATCTGAGGACTGGTCCTGGGCAGGAGATTGTCTGAGAAGGATCTAGTTGCCAAAAAGAGCCCAAGCTACATGCATATAGTTTTTGGTGCTAATATTATGGCAATTGCTGCTAACATCAACACATCTCTCCCAAGGCATGAGACAGCCCATGGCATCTTCCGACTTTTGATACAGACATGACACCTAGTGGCTAAGATAGAAAACTGTCCTTATATGTGACAAAAATTCCTGCAAAACAGGATTCCTCAGTTTCAATAACAAGTCTGTGCCTATGTCTAAATTACAGAGTTTTTTCGGAAAAACGGCCATTTTTCCAAAAAAAGTCACTTATGTCCTCACTGCAATCTCGTTCTTCTGAAAAAAAAAAAACAAAAGAACAGAGGGTTTTTTCTGACATTGGTAAACTTCTTTCTACGAGGAAGAAGCCTTTTTCCAAGAGCTCTTTTGGAAAAAGGTGAGTGAGGTGGATGAGGTAGATGAGGCTTTCTTCGGACAACTGAGAGAAGCTTCCAGATTGCAGGCCCTGGTTCTCGTGGGGGACTTTAATCACCCTGACATCTGTTGGGAGACCAATACAGCAGTACACAGGCAATCCAGGAAGTTTTTGGAGAATGTTGGGGATAACTTCTTGGTACAAGTGCTGAAGGATCTGACCAGGAGCCGTGCGCAGCTTGACCTTCTGCTCAGAAACTGGGAGGAACTAATAGGGGAATTAGAGGTGGGTGACAACCTCAGAAGCAGTGATCATGAGATGGTAGATTTCAGGATCCTGACCAAAGGAAGAAAAGAGAGTAGTAAAATACACACCTTGGACTTCAGAAAAGCAGACTTTGACTCCCTCAGAGACCTGATGGGCAGAATCCCCTGGGATGCTAACATGAAGGGGAAAGGAGTCCAGGAGAGCTGGCAGTATTTTAAAGAAGCCTTATTGAAGGCACAGAAAGAAACCATCCTGATTCGAGCAAGAGAAGCAAACATGGTAGGAGACCGGATTGGCTTACAGGGGAAATCCTTGGTGAACTTAAGCACAAAAAGGGAGCTTACAAAAAGTGGAAACTTGGACAAATGACCAGGGAGAGCTATAAATGTATAGCTTGAGAATGCCGGGGGGTTATCAGGAAGGCGAAAGCGCAATTGGAATTGCGACTGGCAAAGGATGTGAAAGATAACAAGAAAGGTTTCTACAGGCATGTTAGCAAGAAGAAGGTGATCAGAGAGGGTGTGGGGCCCCTACTGGATGAAGGAGGTAACCTAGTGACAGATGATGTGGGGAAAGCTGAAGTACTCGATGCTTTCTTTGCCTCCGTCTTCACGGACAAGGTCAGCTCCCAGACTAATGCGCTAAGTGACACAAGATGGGATGAAGATGGACAGCCCTTGGTGGGTAAAGGTTAGGAACGATTTAGAAAAGCTAAATGTACACAAATCCATGGGTCCGGACTTAATGCATCCGAGGGTACTAAGGGAGTTGGCAAATGTCATTGAGGAGCCTTTGGCCATTATCTCTGAAAAGTCGTGGAGATCGGGAGAGATCCCAGATGATTGGAAAAAGGCAAATGTAGTGCCCATCTTCAAAAAAGGGAAGAAGGACGATCCAGGGAACTATAGGCTGGTCAGTCTTACCTCGGTCCCTGGAAAAATCATGGAAGGGATCGTTAAGGAATCCATTTTGAGGCACTTGGAAGAAGGGAAAGTGATCAAGAATAGTCAGCATGAATTCACAAAGAGCAAGTCATGCCTGACCAATTTGATTAGCTTCTATGATGAGGTAACTGGCTTTGTAGACATGGGAAAGTCAGTGGACGTGATATACCTTGACTTTAGCAAGACTTTTGATACAGTCTCCCACAATATTCTTGCCAGCAAGTTAAGGGAATGTGGATTGGATAAATGGATGGTAAGATGGATAGAAAACTGGCTAGCAGGTCAGGCCCAGCAGGTAGCCCAACGGCTCGATGTCAGGATGGCGGTCGATTTCGAGCAGAGTGCCCCAAGGTTTGGTTCTGGGACCTGTTTTGTTCAATATCTTTATTAATGACCTGGATGAGGGGATGGATTGCACCCTCAGCAAGTTTGCAGATGACACTAAGCTAGGGGGAGAGGTAGATACACTCGAGGGCAGAGATAGTGTCCAGAGTGACTTAGACAAATTGGAGGATTGGGCCACAAGAAATCTGATGAGGTTCAACAAGGACAAGTGCAGAGTCCTGCACTTAGGACGGAAGAATCCCAAGCATTGTTACAGGCTGGGGACCAACCAGCTAAGTAGTAGTTCTGCAGAAAAGGACCTGGGGATTGCAGTGGATGAGAAGCTGGATATGAGTCAACAGTGTGCCCTTGTAGCCAAGAAGGCTAATGGCATATTAGGGTGCATTAGGAGGAGCATTGCCAGCAGATCCAGAGATGTGATTATTCCCCTTTATTCGGCTCTTGTGAGGCCACATCTGGAGTACTGTGTCCAGTTCTGGGCCCCCTACTACAAAAAGGATGTGGGCACATTGGAGAGGGTCCAGCGGAGGGCAACCAAAATGATTAGGGGGCTGGAGCATATGACCTACCAGGAGAGACAGAGGGATTTGGGTTTGTTTAGTCTGCAGAAGCGAAGAGTGAGGGGGGATTTGATAGCAGCCTTCAACTTCCTGAAGGGAGGTTCCAAAGAGGCTGGAGAAAGGCTGTTCTCAGTAGTGACAGATGGCAGAACAAGGAACAATGGTCTCAAGTTGCAGTGGGAGAGGTCCAGGTTGGATATTAGGAAAAACTATTTCACGAGGAGAGTGGTGAAGCACTGGAATGGGTTACCTTGGAAAGTACAGTAGAGTCCCGATTATCCGACCTAAACGAGACCGACAGGTGGTTGGATTACTGAAAATGTCAGATAATTGGGACTCTACTGTAGCCGGGCCGCTTGGTCCCCACCCCTGCCTGGCCCTGGCCCTGGTCCCTTCCCTCCGTGCAGCTCCTGGGCGTGGGCCGGGAGAATGGCCCTGCTCGCTGCCCCGTTGCTCTCCTGGAGCCACTGATGCCTGCAGCTCCCGGGGAGGAAGCGGCGCCAGCAGGAGCAACATCAGCGGCTCCAGGGCGTGGGCCGGGAGAATTGCCCCGCTCGCTGCCCTGTCGCTCTCCTGGAGCCGCTGATGCTGCTCCTGCCGGCACCGCTTTGTCCCCGGGAGCTGCAGGGTCGGATAAAGCAGAATGTCGGATCACTGAAGGTCAGATAATCCGGACTCTACTGTAGTGGAGTCTCCATCCCTAGAGATTTTTAAGTCTCGGCTTGACAAGGCCTTGGCTGGGTTGATTTAGTTGGGATTGGTCCTGCCTAGGGCAGGGGGCTGGACTTGATGACTTTCTGAGGTCTCTTCCAGCTCTATGGTTCTATGATTCTATGAGTGTGGACGGGGAAAAGGGAGTTCTTTCGAAAGAAGAGGAGAGAGGAAAAAGCTCAGGTGCCATAGTAATCACAGCTTAAATAGCTTCCATTCAGTGTGGACGAAATAGCATCCATTCAGTGTGGACGCTATCTTTTGAAAAAGCAGATCGCTTTTTCTATGTGCTTTGGCAGCGTGGACACTCTCTTTCGGAAGAAGTTTTTTCAGACGATCTCTTCCGGAAAAGCTTCTTCCAAAAGAAGCCTGCAGTCTAGACGAAGCCTGTGTGTCTCAAGGCATATACATTGGACCCCATTCTCTTCTCAGCTAGACAGATATAAATTACAAAAAACTCCATTAAAGTCGGTGCATATACAGAGGAATAAAATGGGTTTAAGAAAGAGGAGAATTGGTCCCATTGTGTATTTACACAGAGAGTGAGGGAGTGGGGAGGGCAAGAGGCCTCGCTACGTAACATATATAGCTCTCATAATTTCATTGTATCTGCAGAAATGAAGCACAAGACATCAGGCCCCTGAATAGCATCATCAGTTCTTTTTACATATTTGTTAAACATCACAAGATAATAAGAAATATTTTTCACTAACATAAACAAAAATGTCTTTCTCCCAGAGCTCCTGCTTCTGCCACTTCCTCCCTTTGAAATGTATCATAGCATCAGAGATGAAGATTACCTAATCGGTCCCATCTTTCCAGTACCTCAATCCTCTACCACCACCCACTCCCTGATTGGGTAAGAGCAGGAATGTTCCTTACATCCTATTCTCCAAGCGGTGTCTAATCCATCTTTTAAAATTCCAGATTCTGAGACTTCTGTCATTTCCCTTGAGGAGACAATTCTACAAACCAATACAAGGTTTCTCAACTATTTCACACTTTTGGTCTCCAAACCATTTTTTGTATTTTGTCTCATGTGAGCCCATATTCCAGAATCTATATGATCAGGTGGTCCCTTCTTGCCTTAAACTCTATTATTCTAAGCCTTTGTACTGTTTCAGTCCAAAAGACCAATACATGCTGTGTTACTAAGTTCACTGTAGCATAACCTGTGGGCAAAAAAAAAGAGATCTGTGCAAAGTCAAAAGAGGTGTACAAATTCACACAGAAATAAGTACGATCATTTTAAGCTTGTTTCATATTTGAACATAAGTTTGGTGTTTTTACAAATAGTACATAGTAAGGCCTGGATTTTGCAGATTTACACACATGAAGACTATGGGAAGAGCCATTGACTTAAGGGCACATTCCCAATGCAACTGAAATCAAATAGGAGTTTTGCCACAAGGGCAGGACCAGACCCTAAATTAACAGAGCTTGTATGTACATATATATATATTTAAGTTTAATTATTTTATTATAAATATTTTCTCTCTACGTATTTGTGTGGGAAAAAGCTGCATATTCAATAAACCCAACTTATGCAATGATTTCCATTCAAATGATGGAGCACAGTTCCAACAATTACTATTGGCCAAGATTGCTCTGGGGGTCCTAAGCCTCTAATCATTACCTTATTGCGGTGGAGAGGCTAGTGTATCTCAGTGATCCTCAGAACTACGTCTTCCAGAGTCTTGTACTTCTAGTAGGTCCTCCCTGGGCCTACCAGACCACCACAGGGCTGAGGTGAGGTTCCAGGTGAAGTACAGTCCAGACTTTTCAAGACAAGACCGTAAGTAACAATAAATGGTACCACCTATCGCTGTTGACCAGAGTGGAGAGCTACATCTGGCTTCTTCCGGAAAATTTGTTCTGGTGGACCAGGCAGCTAAGTAGATATGTTCATCTCCCTGGTTGTGAAGATGGATGTCAAGAACTGTGTAGACAGCCTAGGGCATCAGTTCAGATGCAGTAGGATCTGATGGCCACCCACTGCATCCAGACTTGTCTCCGGAAATCTCAATGTTGTCATGCCTCTGGATTGTGACAGACCTGGATGAGAGAGTGGGGGTGACTCTATGCAATTTTCCCTCACTTAAATCCAGTTCGCATGCTAATCATGATATCAACTACTCACCTTTTCCTCATGTTCTGTGGTGATAAGTGATTAGCAAAGCAGCAGATGCGGATATACTAGGAGCTGTAGTTACAGACCTGCATATAGATGGCTCAGGACATAGGGTCACTTTTCACTGGACTGATGTAGGAGTGGAATATGGCAGCCCCTTGGGTGACTGAGCAGTCCTATTTAGTATCACAGTGCTCTTCTCTGTGGTGTGAAAAGGCACCTTAAACACTGTCTAATTCACCTTCACCTTGGTTAGTATACCATAACCTATGGGGACTCTACTATAGCGGTCAAAATCACACAAAAAGACAAAAAAGACAATGATGACACCACTTACTATGGATGCTTGGGAAGTGTGCATGTTAATGGACTGCACAATAGCAGACAAATTACCGATGAGATGGGCAGGCCATGCCACCAGAGTGTCAGATGAGCAACTGACAAAGATCTTTAATGGTGAGTAAGGAATGGAAAGTGGTCTCAGGGAGGTCCAAAGAAACATTTCAAGGACTCCCTCAAGTTACACTTAGGTCAGTTCAGTGCTGACCCAGAGTTTTGGGAAGATCTTGCTACCTGACAAAGCCTCAGCCATACTAGAGCTAATGCCTATAAGCAGAGGAGGATTGCTGAGGCAGAGCAGAAGCACCAGCAGCATAAATCTCGCAACAGCAGCATGTTCACTGCTAATCAAACCACCCATAGCAGCATCTGTTGTTTAATTTGCCACAGACAGTTCAAAGCTCAAATTGGCCTGATCAGCCAACTGCGAACTTACATATTCACAGAAAGCAAACCAATCAGTGATGTAATGGTCATCTTCGAACGCTAAGGATAAACAACAAGAACAACAAGCCTCTAACTGCCAGAATCTTGGACTGGACAACAAGGGGGAGGGATAGCTCAGTGGTTTGAGCACTAGCCTGCTAAACCCAGGGTTGTGAGCCCAATCCTTGAAGGGGCCACTTAGGGATCTGGGGCAAATCTGTCAGAGATGGTACTTGGGCCTGCTGTGAAGGCAGGGGACTGGACTTGATGACCTCTCAAGGTCTCTTTCATAGCTCTATGAGATAGTATATCTCCATATATTATAAGGGATGGTGGATCATTCAATAATTGCCTTGTTCTGTTTATTCCCTCTGAAGCATCTGGCACAAACTACTGCTGGAAGACAGGATACTGGGCTAGATGGACCATTGGTCTGACTTGGCATGGCTGTTATGTTCTTTGCAAGGGCTACAGACCAGTTTTCTAATGCCACTTCATATTTTAGAGACAGTTTTGCAACTCCCCTCACAATGAAAACATCTTTGGGCCCCAGCTTTGAGTCTGAAGTCCCAATGTTGAGAACCATTAATGCATTTGATGATCAGGAATTTTGTCCTGCTGTATAACTTACATTTTCTTTTTTCATGACTTCATCCCATTACTCGTTACATCCAGTAGGAGTGTTCTGAATAATCCCTCTTCCTAATTGGAGTGCAAGGAGACTACATCCAAGGTACCCTCATTCCCACAAAAATGGGCAACAATCACATCCACTTGAGGAACCCCAAATCACTTAGCATGCAGGGGAGCACATCCAGTACACTCCTATCCAAATACCACTCTAACCCAGAGAGTATTGTAACACAAGGCACTGTCAGCTACAGCACCCTAACTAGTGGAGGAAATTGAAGGTACTAATACCTTACCTAGCACTTGAGATAATGAAGCAAGCTTACTTATTCCATCTAACTTGTTCATCAATCCACTTACACTGTGCTCATCACTTTGGTATCTGATTGCCTGCACACCATATCACTGACAGTTCCAGCTGAGTGTAAGCAAGAATGTGGAGTCCCACTATCTCTTCTAGTGCTGGGTATTATTTCCCCTCATGTGAGTGTGTGAGAGGTGTGAATTTTAGTAGTTTGCATTTGGCCAGGTAGGGTATTTCTGCAGCACAGATCAACTGCACTGAAAAGGGGATAGAAGAAAGGGAATGAGTTTGTTACCAGGAAATCACACACATCCCTATCTACTATAACCCTCCAAGACCCACATCACCACTTCCCTTATCCCTTCTTGAGCTGGTCATTTCCCATTGTCTCAGTCCTGTCATTTGGGCAACTTAGCACTATATCCATGCTTCTGTGGTGGTGAGGCAGCATGGCAGTTCCTGGCCAAGTAGTGGGACTTATGAGCAGAATTTATAGTTCCTGGTGGCATCCTTGTAAGAAGTGGCCATGTCACTAGACCGGGCCTTGGAATATGTTTCGAGGTCAGAGGTTGCTATGCTGTACTGATAGTGGGTTTGGGCTTCTGAGATGCTGAGGTTGGGCTCGAAGTAGTATATCACGTGCTCTGTGAGACAGAATGTGGTTTGCTCTGGGATAGCTGATTTTTGGTGGGGCCCTTTTGCTCTCTGAATGCAGGCTCAGCAGAGTTCTGGCTGTTTGTGGATTTCCTGGTGGTGGCTGGTTGGTGCTGTGAGCTGAGAGAAGTGGTTGAGAAGTGGGCTAAATCAGACTTGGGCAGTGCCAGTGGCTAATGGCCAGAGGACATCACCAGGGAACTGCGTGGTGTAATCATTTCCATAGCATTCTTGAAAGTCTGCAGCACTCGCTCACTCTTGTGTTTCTCCTTCTTCTGCCGTGACTCTTCTCTCCTCAGCTGCCAGCGTTGGTCTCGTATCATCTGCTTCTGTGTGTCCACCAGGCCTCTATGCAGCCAGAGATAGTGAAGAAGGGGGGACAGAGAAAAGGGGAAGTAAACAGGAGGCTACTGTGGTTGTAGGCCCTTGCCCTATTCTCTCAGGAAGCAGGGCTCTACAGTTAATCAGGACAACTTGCTGCTCCTTATTGCTTGGGTCCATTCTCTTTTCTGGCCACAGGCAGGAGGCTCTAGATACTGATGATCTCAAAACACTTTCTTGGATTCATCTTCTCACACTTTGTCTCCCTTTGAATCATTCACCGTTGAGATCTATTTGTAGTTCCTTGGGACCTGGTTCTCGGCTGCCCTGTATCTATGTAATTATTTATATCTCTTCAAACTGAATGTGAAGTGGGTATAACATAGTACAAAATCATAATGCTATCTTTCTGACACCTCCTCCACCCCCACTTTGCATTCAGTTTGTGTTGGTGTAAATGATTACATAGAATGTAAGTGCTTTAGGGCAGGGAATGTCTTTTTGTTCTGTATGTATACAGCGCCTGACATAGTGGGATCCTGATTCATGACTGGGACTTTCTGGCACGATGAATAATAATAATCAGGGGAGCCGACAACCTCTGCAGGCTCCTGGGCAAGGTGAGGGGGCCCTGGTTCCACATTCTTGGAAGAGGTGAGGCCTTGGACTGAAAGGAGCTGAGCCAGGGCAGCCAATCGTCAGCGCCACTCAGACCACAGTAGGTACCTTTTTATCATATTTACAAGGTCTCCATTATTTCTTAGTTATTGTTAAACCTCTTTATTTTTTCTTGTTAAAGACAGATTTTTAAAAAACAATTCAGTATCTCAGCAATTTTCAGTCTGTCATGGATTTCATCTAATTCCCGTCTTTTTAGTATATCTTTCCCCCAGATATATTTGTTAAAACTCTTATTCCTCTTAATCCTTTTGGCAGCATTAAGAGCATGTCTACACAGCAGGGCTAAAATTGAAATAAGCTACGCAATTTAGCTATGTCCATTGCGTAGCTTAAGTCAAAATAGCTTATTTCGGCTTTTGGCGCTGTCTACACAGCAGGAAGTCTGAGTTAGAGCATTCTTCCTCCAACTTCCCTTACTCCTAGTAAAATGAGGGTTACAGGAGTCAGAGTAAGAAGTTCTCCAGCTCGACGTTATTTTGACATTATGTCGAAATAACTGCTTGCTGTGTAGACGCGGACTATGTTATTTTGGAATAACATCAGTTATTCCAAAATAACGCTGCTGCATAGACATAGCCTAAGTGTGGCTGCTCCCCTCTTTAATTCTCCTTCTTTCTTCAGGGTCCCTGTATGATACTGATATTGCTAAGATCTGTTTCGTGGTGTCTGCACAGGACTTCATTTAGACCTTGAACACACTACTCCAGAAAGAGGACAATAGTAGCATATATCTCCAACTGACTTCCACATTACACTCCTCCTTCTGCTTCTCCCTCTGCAAATAAGTGCAGCACTTCCAGATTGTGGAAGAAGATGCACTGCTACCTGGACTCTCATAGAGCTATCTTCTTTCCCCCAAGCCAGTAGGACTATACTACAATGTTCACAAATTTGTCCCAAACGTGTAGGGGAATGTAAGCTTTATTTTCTAGATTCAGTAGCTTTGACTATCCCCCACTCCTCTACTTTCCCAAGCCTAGGTCACTTTGTTTTAGCGTCTTTCCAGCACTTAACCTTCCACTTTTCACCAGCTGACCTCCCTCCTGGCTTCTCTGCTAAGGTTCCTCCTCCTCTTCTTTAGGCTTCTCTGTTGGCTGCTTCTCTTTTAAATAACTGATTTAAAAGGTGAAAGAAGAGAAATCAGGATTTAAAACCAGTATAATGAACCTTGTCCATCCTCCCATATTTACTGGGAAGAAGGCCATGAAAAAATTGTCTGAGGTGTGAGTGACCTGGACATCAAAGTTAGACCAGTTCTGTCTCTTTGATACATGTGTGACAGTAACAATATGGCACACACTATAGCAGTGAAATAGACCCAGCTGGATAGGAATAGATTAACATTTGCAAAACTGGCCCATATGCTTCAGACCTTAAATCTAGGCTACAATGTGAAATATTTAAAATCTGTGGAGGCGTTTGAATGGTGAGGATAGAGAGACAAAATTACCAGAGCTTTGAGATCATCAGTCACATCTGAGCCTGGCTGCAAATCAAAGGGCAATTTCCATTCCCAGGACAAGTGGCTTGGCCTGCAGCTCCTAACAACCTTGGAATGTCCAACCACTCAGATTCTCAGAACTTCCACCCTGCTGCATAGGCTGATATTTATTAAAAATTATGGAAGGCACTGTGATTTGAAAGCAGATTTGTGTGGAAGACCAGGACCTTTAAGAAGGACCATAGAAGGAAGGAAAGAAATGGAGGTGTGTCAAGATGAAATGGAGAGTCTGAAAAAAGAAATTTGCTATCTTGAGTTTCAGAGTGGAGGGTGATGCTGAAATGATATCTGGAGGGTCCATAGCAGTCACACAACATGTGCAGCAGTGAAAATGCCATTCAGCTGTAAGATACATGCCATTTCACAGCAGGCTCAGGAAACAAGGGATTTTGTGGTATATGAGAAGAATGCAGAAAAATATAGACTCTCGGGCCTGAATCAAAAAGGTTGCTATGCATACAGCTGGTATTCTCACCTCTAAGCTATTCAAAAGACTTTCTGTAATCGAGTCACAGAGTGAAATGGATACCTGAATGACCAATACCGTGTGCCCCAGCTGTGTCCCCTCCTCTAGTGTGAACTAGCATAGGTTCACTTAGGGGACGTCTACACTGTGGGGGTTTTCCGGGATACCAGAGGTATCTCAGAAAAACTCCACCTTGTCCAAGGAACGCGTTTGCTCTTCCACTTTTTTTTTTGAGGAAGAGCAAACGCGCTCTTTTGGGGAACCCTATATACCTCAACTACAAGTCTAGACAGGGCCAAATGGCGGAAAAGCCTCTTCCGGAAAAGCAATCAGAAAAAGCTAGTGTAGACCTAGCCTTAGTGTCAATCAGAACTGATACAAATAAAGAAAAGAAGAAAATGAGAGAGAAACCAAGTGTAGGAGATGCTTCGCTCACCTGTAATCCACCATCCCTGTCCGGTGCTGGTCCAATTTGTGTACCAGTTCCACAATCTGTGCTCGATCCAGTGGAATTCTTGATTGCTGGTAGGAGAAGGGAGACAGAAGAGTTGTTATTATCTACCCTCTTCTGGCTCCCAGTGGCTAAAATACAAGTGGTGCCACGCATCTTGGCTTCTTTGCACAAAGAACTCTTTTTATTAGAATGGGAAGCACTTATTAGTTAATAACTAGGTAAGTAGCCTAGAGCAATTAGAAAGGGATAGTGGCCTAGTCCACTCTACTAAGGATTCAAGAAAAAAATGCTGTTGTTTTTTTATACCCCTTGTTCATCAGGTGTAAATAGGATCATATGTTGAACTTTAGACACTTTCTTACAGACACAGTGTTGCACCGATCACCATAGTTGAGGCCAGGGTGGGATTTTTTTTCCTCAGGCTGTGTGGGCAGGGACTAAAATGGTTTTGCTTTTCCTCATATCACTGAGCAGAGATCATCCATAAAGATCCAATAGACATATTCCACAAAGTCTCCTTTCATCATCTGTTTCTCTTAAGTACCCTGAAGGAACCAGAATAGATGGGAGATGAAATGCTGGGATTTTACATGGTTAATGTGATTCCAGAATGGATCCATAGTTATTTTGCCATCCATATCAGATATTAGGTCTCATGGCATTTCCTTTAGCCCTCATTCAGGAATAAGTGTTTCGCAAAGCACATGTGGAATTAACCTAGTGGTGTGAGCTTCCTTACAACAGGGCACAACCAGCGCCAGCTGAGAGCTTCAGCAATGTGAACTTCCTCATAACAATACCTGCTCCAAGAAAATTAGAGCACCATATTTCTGAATCACACCTGCATCATAGCTTTACGGAACTCTGCCACAGGGATCTTCATACTTCCATCTTTGTCCATGTTCCTAAAGAAATCCCAGAGTCTCAACTTGTGTTCATCCAAGTAATTCTAGGTAAAGCAGACAAACAAAGATGAAACTGAAATAATATTCAGTAATGCCTCTATCACTTCCCTAGGGAGACTATTCTGCAGTCGAGTATCTTTCTAGGTATTTATATTGTGCTCATTATTGTGATATTGGAGCATCTCATGGAGCCCATTGTCCTGATTTTCATGCTAAATTTTTCTTTGCACAAGTTCATTCCATTCTTCCTACTTAGATCCCATGGGAACAACCCTAAATAATTTTTCGGTCTCCTTGCTCTTTATCCTTCATATATTTATATATAATTCTCAAGTCCCCACCCTACAAGTCATTGTTCAATCAAGTGATATTTAGTTCTTTGCATCTATCCTCCTAAGTCAGTCCCTGCCTTCAGGTGCCTGATTATTTTTATTGCCCTTCTCTGAACTTCTGCCACTCTGACAATGTCTTAGTAATCTCAAGGGGTCCAGACATGAATGTAATATTCCAGAAGAAATGAGCTAGAGTGCCATTGAGAAGTGAAGTCAAGGAAGTAATTGAAATATTTCTCTGATGGATTGTATTTACTGAGGGACAACCTATACTAGATTCTCAATTACTGTGGGACAATCTACACTCCTTACTATATTTGCTTTCTACAAGCTGCTTTTAGTATAACTTTTTATAAGTGATGTACTCAAATGTTTGGATACTAATATTTAAACTGTATTGTTAAACTTATCAGCCTTAATTTTAGGTATTGCAAATTATATATCATATGTATTTTATGACTTTTTAAACCAAACTTTTTATGTTTGGGTAATTTAAACATTATACCCAGATGTATATAAACACTTTCTTTAACCTATTAGATAATTTTAACATTAGCTTTATTAAAAATGTTTATTCCTGATGCCATGTAAAAAGGCACTAGCATTTTCTTGTTGAAAATTACAGTGCTTCTGCACCTGCAACCCAAAACCAGCTTTATCTACTTTAGATACCATATTTTGTTGCAAACACATGTTGTCTTTGCTGTTAATTTTCATCACAAGTGTCTGTCAGCTGCCAAGATCTGTACATGCAGTGAACAATTCTCTGTGGCTCTCACCCCCTTTCCCACCTACAGTGCAAACAGCTGTTCCAAGTGTACTCAGGCTGTACACTTAGAGCTCCTAGTAGTTTGTATAGATCCCAACACCTCTATTCAAAGCCACATATACAGTGTTGCAGAGGCTAATTGGCTAACATTCTGCTTAGGCACTAAGGAATGCAGCCATGTTAGTAAGGGTGCTGACAGCCTCCATGGGCCCCTGGGCAAGGTATGGGGGGGCCTGGCTCCCACTCCAGGAAGGGATGGGGCCTCAGGTGGTAGGGGCAGGGCTGGGCCAAACCAGCACTGAGCACTGCTCTCAGCACTGCCAGGAGCATGGCATACTGCCCCGCCCCCAGCCTTTAGAGCCATGCAGAGCATGCTGCATGGTGTTCCTGTGGTGATTAAAAGGGTCCAGGGCTCCAGCTGCCACATTAATAATGGCACCCTGGACATGAAAAAAATGTTATGCAGCTCACCAGGTCTGATTTTGGACATCTCTTGTCCCAGCAAAGGGAGAGATCGCCACCTGCTGTCATTTGTACAAATTACAGGCCTTTGAAAATACCCCATGGCAGTAGTTTGTGGTAAAATTTGTTAATAATATAATAACTTGTCTTTATATAGCTTAATCTTTTAGGCTTCAAAAATGCTTTTATATATATAGATCCTGACTGATGGGGTAGAGGGTTTTGTGATGATGTGAACTGAGATCCACCAGCATGTTTCACACAGCGCTTCTGACACCCTTCAGCTGGACAAGGGAGTAGTACTTGTTAGGTGATTATAGAACCGGACTGGGAATCAGATGAGCTAGGTTATATTCTCAACTCTGTCACTGACTTGCTTTGTGAGACTGGGCAAATCATTTAACTGCCTTGTGCCTCAGTTTCCTCATCTGTAAAGCAGAGGTAATACTGATTCATTTCTGTAAAGTGCTTTGAAATCTCTGGATTAAACTGTGATACAAAGTAACTGAATTATTATTAGTAATGGTGTTAATCATTACTAACATGAATAAGAGTCAAGTCATCAGACTAGGGATTACATATTTTTTTTATCCTATTCAGACCCCAGTTGAGCCATCCAATCCCCAGCCATTTATTTCCTCTAAAAATCAGAAAGATTTGTTAAATAATTCTACATGGAATGAGATGTGCGACTATGGAATGTTCCATTTCACAATAGAAGAGGAGATTGCGTAGCCTTTTCTGGAAGATCCTCATTGGCTGAATGTTGTGCTGAGAAGAAAGCTCATCCCTCTCTGCAGTAGCTCAGAATTTGTGCACTGGGTATTGCACAGACTATGGTACCAATCTGGACTGCTCACCTGAATCACCTTCATGGGGTCTGGACGCTGTTCAGGTTTCTTGGAGATGAAGCCTTGAACATCACCATAGATGACATCTAATTCCGGGTGCACCTGACACACAGCATCTAGCAGTTTGAGGAAGCTTCCATTCACAATCACATTCTATTGAAGGTGAAAAAGGACACTACACTCAGCCCAGGCATCCCAGCCTTCCTGTCCAGCCTGCCTGGCAGTTTATTGAAAGCAAGAAACCACCAATATTAATGAATCCCATCTTGTGTCAATATTAACTATTTTCTTCACGCTTCATACTTTCTCTCTTCCTCACAGTTCACTTCACTTTAGTGGCTCCCCATTGGGAGCCTAAGACTCCTCAGTGCTTCAGCCTCTGTGCATATGTTCCCTTTCTTTATCCTCACCACCCTTCGCCACTTCTGAGATACACCATTTACTTCTGTTTGACAGACAACACATGCCTATCAAGTTGAAACACACCTGCCACCTTGCTACACTAGCTGGTCAGCAGACGATTACTAGGAGATGGTCCCTTTCCCGCTTGGTCAACATATGCCCTGCTCATTATTGCTTTCTTTCTGCAGAAAAGAAAAAAACCTGTGATCTAAACTCAAACGGGTTAGTTTCTCCAATGATGTCTCTTTACAATCCATCCTACAGGGGCAGGTGAATCTGGAAGGGGGTGAGTTTCACTTAACACCTAGAATTTTCAGTGCTTTTTGTAAAACCCTGTTTCAATATGTAGTGCTGGTGAAAGGTTACAAATCAGTAATATCTGAAGACTAAGAGTTTGCTTTTCAGAGATGCTGAGCATCTGCAGCTCATTGATTTTGATGGCATAGTTGGGGCTCAGCATTTCTGAAAATCAAACCTAAATCAACTATCCCCAGAGCAGGTACAGGAAGGACAGCAGTATTCTATCTTAAGGTTTTATAGTTAGCTGTCATTGGTAAACCTCAATATTGATGCAAAAATAGCTATTAATGAAATCATTATAGTTGATTTTTATTATGTTAGGTTATTCCAAATTTGTCTTTGCCTTTACTTGAAAATTTTAAGAGGCATTTAAAATTCTGATCTATTAATAATGCTTGGAGAACATGGTTGCTCAAAGGCTTATTAGTGGCTTGTTTGATTATATAAAACATCAAACTAGTTACGGAGATTCCTTGAGGTCTCTGCTCTCTGTCAGTATGACAGGCTTCCAAAGCTCCAGGAAAATAACCACATTTATTACCCCCAAGTGAAGTTCCCAAAATTCTGAAATTCATCTTGATACCTTTTATTTTGCTTTAGTATTTTATGCTCTTTTCTTTTATCATATTTTATAGTATTATTTGTATTAGTTATTTTCATTCATGCTTAATATAGAATATTTGATAGGAGTCTTTACTTGCAAGTTGTAAATTCTATAAGTGGTAGACTGTGTAAAAGAATGTATGGAGTACCAATACTTAGAATATGTTATCCAGGGTATGTCTACACTAGCTCATTAGTTCGAGCTAGGTAGGCAAATCAGGGAACCGGGGTCGCAAATGAAGCCCGGGATTTAAATATCCCGGGCTTTATTTGCATGTTCCCGTCTGGCCGCCATTTTTAAATCCCGCTTAGTCCGAACTAACTGCCCACGGCTACACGTGGCAGTTTAAAGTTTATCCGAACTAAGTCTTTAGTTCGGATTAACTGTTACTCCTCATTCCACGAGGAGCAACAGTTAGTCCAAACTAAGAACTCAGTTCGGATTAACTTTAAACTGCCACGTGTAGCCGTGGACAGTTAGTTCGGACTAAGGGGGATTTCAAAATGGCGGCCGGACGGGAACATGCAAATAAAGCCCGAGATATTTAAATCCCGGGCTTCATTTGCAACCCCAGTTCCCTGATTTGCCTACCTAGCTCGAATTAACGAGCTAGTGTAGACATATCCCCAGTGATAAGCTAAGGGGATGTCTTGACTATGAGCTGGATCAATGGGCAGCAATTGATCTAGCCGGGATCAATTATCGTGTCTAGTATAGATGTGATAAGTCAACCACTGAACACTCTCCCATCGACTCTAGTACTCTACCTAAACAAAAAGAGTAGGCAGAATCAACAGGAGAGTGTCAGCTGTCAACTTACCGCAGTAAAGATAGCACAATAAGAAGACCTAAGTACATCGACTTCAGCTACGTTATTCACATAGCTGAAGTTGCGTAACTTAGATTGACAACCTGCGTCAGTATAGACAAGGCCTAAAACACCATAAAAATGGGCCTTTTCACTGCTTTCCTCTGCAAAGAAAACAACCTCTTGGTTTCAATCCCACTCAAAGGATTCTAGAAAAAAATCTTATTGGAATTCTTTCTTGAAAGTCTTCTTTCTTCAAGTGATAGTGAGAATATTTATGATTGGGAAATGTGGGGTAGAAGACTTTTGGTTACATCTCACTCCATGTTTCCATTTAAAGGTGAAAACTTTCATTTATTTCTTGAATACTTAAGATGGCATAAGATTTCTTGGTAGATGTATATATACAAATATATTTATCAAAATGCAAACTTCATATAACAACTTTCTGATGTCATTGCAATATGAATAATTAAATGTTTTGTGTACAAATATAGTGAGGTCATTTGATGCTGTAACTGGTCACTAATGTAGGAAGACATTAAAGTATAAAACCAGTTGGGGGATTAATTAGTCAAAAAGAAGACACAATGTCTTCTTTGATGACTACTTGAATTTAAAGACTTTCTTTGAGAAGTTTAAAAAAACTGTTTGGAAAATTGAAAGACCCTTCTATAGGAAACAGGGGTGTTTGTACTCATTTAATAGGGGATGAAATTCTCTTTATACTCTTTTTTTTCTCCACTCAAGCTCATCTGAGGAAGTGGGTTTTGACTGCCCACAAAAGCTTATAATACTATATATATATATATATATATATTTGTTAGTCTCTAGGTGCCACAGGACTACTTGTTGTCTTTAGACTCTTGTCAGATTGAATTGACTGAATAAAGGAAAGAGCTAAAACTCTAAAATGTAAATATGCTCTGAGAAGTTCCCCCCTCAAGGACAAAGCTATTTACCATGTGCTGCATGTGCATTCACAGATTGCATATTCATAAGCTGAAGATGCTACTAAGATTTTTTATTAAGGTGTTAAGCCAATGAAAAGGTGATAGCAGCTGGTATTTGAGCCCAGCCAAGCATCGAATGAGGTACGCCTTCCTTCTTTAGTGATACTACAGAAGGAGAATTTAAAACTCTCCAAACTGAGTAAGCAATTAACAATCCTCTATTTCCATCTCTCAGCTTCAACAGCTCACTCATCACAGCACCTTCATCTAAACTCAGCTGTGCATCTCACCGCTGTAAGAAAGCAGCAGCTGTAATAGACAGCTGAGAAAAAGAAAAACTAAAACTGAACATTAAGAAGAAGAATCCTTCCAATTCAGCACTATTTCTGCATCATGACACAACAGTGTCTAGAGCAGTGGCTCTCAGCCTTTCCAGACTACTGTAACTCCTTTCAGGACTCTGATTTGTCTTGTGTACCCCCAAGTTTCACCTCACTTAAAAACTACTTGCTTACAAAGTCAGATATAAAAATTCAAAAGTGTCACAGTGCACCAATACTGAAAACTGCTTATTTTTTCATAGAGCAGTGTAAACAAGTCATTGTCTGTATGAAACGTCTGTACTGACTTTGCTCTGGGGATGGCAGAGTTTTACATGTACTCCTGGTTGAGAACCACTAATCTAGAGCATCATTGGTGAGATGAAGTTTGCCAACGCTGTCAAGTGATTAGATTTACATTTTTCTTGTAATGGTTTTAATGAGATATGGAAAACTATTGTAATTTAAGGTATTAAGTTCTTCTCTTAGGCAGCATTCTTGGAGAGGAGATATCAGCTAACTCTGGTAAATAAAGAGAAAATATGTGATTTAATTTGGATTTAAGATTCTTAATATTCATTAATTGCTCATCTAAAGACCTCTCATTGAATGACTTCTTTTAAGCAACTGGATTTAAATGACTTTGGTTTCATAGACTTAGTTAAGATTACTCACTGTTGTCCATTTTTGTGTTTATATTATCAAATGATAAGCCAAATAGGAGTCACCTATATTTGAATGAAATTCTTTTATCCATCTATAAAATGTTTTAGTTACCTGTGATATACTTAGACGGGACTCATTACTGATTTTGGGAATAATATTATTTGGTCTTAGTTTACCTAAAGAAGAATAGCTCCACTGGAAGAGGACCTACCTTTGAAATAAAAATGCTCTCCACAGAGAGGCATACAGAAGAGATTGTAACTGAAGTAACCACTGTTTATTGCTTGTGTTCTGATTTATTTTTAATTTTTCTCTTTTTTAACAATAAAATACTCATAGTGAGTATTTTGCTTCTCTTTAATTGTGGGGTGTTCTAAGACCTGGCAAAGAACCATAAGTAACTAAAATAGTGAGCACCATGTCCCTGAATGGGCATTGAAAGAGGCAATGGTTAAGATTGGTCCTACCATTTTTTGGTCTGGCTACAATAACTTAGTAATATTTGGAATAAAAAAGTTACTCCGAAACTTGAAACACCCTTTTCTACACAGCAGTCATCATAGTATCTGAGCACATACTCTACTACACTGCCCTAGAAGGTCATATTGTATCATGGGAAGGGCATTCAGCTTCCCTGGCAAACTCATGTTTTGTTCTCTCTTCTGCAACTGCAGTCAAGATGGCCGATTACCGCTAATCGTGATGGTGATAGGGATAACTATCTACCAGGAACTAGAATGAGACTTCACAACTTCCACTTATGCCACTGAAGAGCTATTAAATAATAACTTTTTGTCATTAGTGGCTGCAGCAGAACTGATACTGGTAGCCTCAAAGACAGACCTCAAAAAGTTTTGAAAGAGTCTAAAATTCAGGCGGCTCCAAAAGGTTCTAAAGTATATATTTTGGGACTCTACCAGCCCTAACATCATCTTACTGAGATGTTGAGCTCTTCCATCTTGGATTTTGGATTCTTCCTGAGGGATGTGACAAGTGCAATGGCACCCTCTACAGTTAGGGGATTCTGAGTCATCTGTGATGAAAGATAAATGGAAACAGATTAGAAGGAGAATTTTACTTCCTGGCAATGAGCATGGGTGTATCTCTTATCCCTCCCTGCCTCCGGTCTAGACTTTAGGGGGGTCAAGGCCCAACTGTGCCCTTTCAACAAATTTATTTTCATTATCTGTCATCTTGTCATCTTCCCATTAAACTCTGCAAAGCCAACTGCAGGAATACATTCTGGATGCTTCTTTCTTCTCCTCCTTTGCCTGCCTGTCACTTAGCACAAAACCGATTGCTTTCCACTTAATCTTAGGCAGATCAGATCAGAGTTTTCCATACCCCTCCCCCCGTCCCCTTTCTCCGCCGCTCAGGGTTTTCCATTCTAGCCCAATTCTGGCTCCATCTTTACCTTCAGGATTTTGAGGTTTCCATTTTCCTCTAGCCCCTTTGCCAGCTTTCCTGCCCCTTCATTGTTGATATGATTGCTGCTGATGTCCAGTAGGACCAGAGTGTTGTTCTGTTTCAGAGCTTCTCCTAGGGCCAGAGCCCCCTCATTCCCAAAACCATTCCATGAGAGGTCAAGTATCTTCAGTGTTCCATTGGCCTCCAGAGAGAGAGAGAGAGAGAAGAGAGATCACCACTGGCATCACAGCCATTACAAATCCAGATGATACATCAATCTATTCCTCCTTTCTGCCTGTGTCTTCACTGTTGTCTTTGCCGGACAGAATTCTACCCACATCAGTGGTCTCACAGCACTACCTAGCTAATGCCAGCTGGAGCTTCCATACTGTGAGTTTCTTTACAGATGTGACCTAAGAGTGCCAGTCCTGAGCAAAGTGATGAAGAACTCTCCCCAGCAGTGCTAACTGGGACTGCAGCAATGTGAGCTAACCAGTGCCAACCCACCGATGTGAACTTTCTCCTAGCACTGTTAGTGCTCTCTAAGGGCATGTTTACACTGCAGGGCAAAAGTCCAATTAAGATATGTAACTTCAGCTACGTCAATTGCATAGCTAAAGTTGAAATAGCTTAACTCAGCTTTTAGAGCTGTCTACACAACAGGAAGTCAAGGGAAGAACACTCTTCCTTCGACTTCCCTTACCCCTCGTGAAATGAGGGTTACAGGACTCAGAGTAAGAAGTCCCCCATCTCGATATTATTTTGAAATAACGGCTTGCTGTGTAGACATGCACTATGTTATTTCAAAATAACATCAGTTATTCCAAAATAACGCTGCTCGGGAGATGTAACCTAGGACTACATTTGTGAGAGCTACCAAATCCAGCCCAAACCTCAGTGATGTGAACTTCTTCTCAGCACTGCCCTATTACTACCAGCTGACACTCCCTACTATGAAAATAGGTGATTATGAAAAAGCCAAGCAACACTCATGAAACAGTGCATTTGAGAGAGAGGTGCTGTGCCTGAACACTCATTCATGAATTGTGTTAGTCGCTACCTCAGTGGTGGGCAACCTGTATACAGCTCATCAAGGTAAGCCCCTGGCAGGATGCCAGACAAGTTGTTTTACCTTGTGTCCGCAGGTATAGCAACCCCAGCTCTCATTGGCCACTGTTCACTGTTCCTGGCCAATGGGAGCTGCTGGCAGCAGTATCCATGGATGCAATGTGAACAACTTGGCTGGCAGCCTGCCAGCGGCTTCCCCTGATGAGCCAAGGGCCACAGGTTTCCCACCACTGCACTATGTCATATCAGCCAGACTTTGGCTTAGTGGCGGGAGATGTTCAAGAGTATGGGTAGGGAGGGGAATCTGTGCCTCTCCGCAGAGAAGAGGGATCTCTGAAGCAGATTAATTTAAAATGAACTGAAGCTTGATAGGTAAGAAGCTTAGATGAGGGGTCACTAAGAGTATGTGTCATGGGAGAAGACCCCTTTGTCAGAGGAGGACATGAATGGGAGTATCTGTTTTTTCTCTCTTCCTTGGCTTTAAGTGTTGCCTAAACTTGCCCGTTTGTAAAATTAGAGGGGTGTAGGTTATTGGCAAACACAGGAAGTTGAATGGCAAGTGGTGATATAAAATCAACGTTAGCAGAGCAAGAGCAAGCCAGTGCTTCATACAGAGTATGCTAACCTCCCAAGGTCAGCTAACAGTCACAGTCGGACTTATTCCAGAGGGATGCTTACCCTGAGACCTGCACCCAATGCCACAGCCCCCTTCATCCGCAAGTGGTTCCAGCTCAGGTTCAGAAATTCCAGTACTTCATTGTTGGCTGAGGAAGAGGAAAAGAGATGTTAGTGAAGAAGAGGGAGAATGAACAGAAATGCATTTTAAAAGGCACAAGAGGTTCATGTTATTGAAGGAGTAGGGAGACATGAGGTAATCCCAGGCATATACCATAAAATACATGCTACAAATGAACACATATAAATATGTCACTGGATCAATGAGTAGTGATCAGTCCAGCAGGGGTTGATTTATAGTGTCTAGTATAGACAAGATAAATCAACTGCTGAGCTCTCTCCCATTGACTCCAGTAATCCACCAGAAAGAGAAGCACATGGGGAGTTGATAGGAGAGCATCTGCTTTTGCCACACCTCAGTGAAGATACCACAATAAGAACAAGGCCATCCCTACCAATATGCAAAATTTGCAGCTGTGTAGGATACCACAAAATTTGGGGCACCAGATTGCCCCAAATTTCATGGTGCCATAGGCATCTGAGTGCTGCAGTATGCAGCGTTGCAAACTCCAGAAGCCAGCCCCATTGCCTGGCTGGCTCCCCCATGGGCTGCACTCAGGAGAGCCTTCTTTAGTGGGGTGCAGTGCCTAGGACAACATCTCCTTCTTTGCCCCGCCCCCACTCTGCCCTTGCTCTGCCCACATGTCACCCTGTCCCCTAAGCCTCCAGCCATGCTCCACTTCACCCTGATTCTTCCTGCCTTCTGCCACAAGCCCCCTTCCCCCAAGTGACACATCATGGGGAATTAGTGGGGGCCCTGGCACTGGCAGCAGGGGAGCTGACAAACTTTCCAGGCCTCTGGGCAAGGTGGGAAAACCGGTTTTCCCAAAAGGGTTGGAACCTAGGGTGGAAGGGGCGGGGCTGGGGGCAGCCAGCCTTCAGCGCCATCTGAAATGGGCCGTGCTCTAGCCGCTGCCTCTGCTGCAGCAGTGGCAGTGACTGCCAGGAGCCTGAGGCCCTTTTGAATCACCGGGCCCTTTTGAATCACCCTTTTGAATCACTGGGAACCATTCACTGGCAGTAGCAGGAAGCAGAGCAACCTGGCCCCAGCCTGCTCTACTCCACAGGCTCCTAGCCATGTCGCTCCACTTCCCACTGCCGGTGAGTGCAGGGGGCAGTTATACCTCTTCCCTCAAGCCCCTTCCTCTGAGCATTGCATCTGGGAGCCAGGGGAGTGGAGCAGGCTGTGGCCTGGTGCTGGTGAGTGCAGGGGTGGCCCTGACCCCTGCTGTTGCAATCTCCCTGCTCTGCTCCTGCCTCCCCTTTCCCCCCGCAGTTCTGGGCCTGCCCTCCACAGCTCTTGACCATGCAGCCCACAGGCACTGAGTGCAGCCCTCCCACAGGGGCCCCTTCCCCGCTGAGTGCAGCTCACCATTGGAGAGCTGCATAGGGCACCAGAACTGCTAGGGACAGCTCTGGGTAAGTAGACTGAATATGTCATTATTCAGGTAGCTGAAGTTGCATAACTTAGATCATTGAAGTTGCATAACTTAGATCAATCCCTTGCAGTGGTGTAGATCAATCCACAGATAAATAATATAGCTAGACATACATGGTAAGTATGCTCACAGACAGACCCACACAGTCTCTCTCTCTCTCACTCACTCACCCATCCAAGCACTCACACACTTGCAGTTACTACACGCAGCGCTGCATAGACCCATGAACACATATGTACACATGCAACCATACAAATGACCCTCCATTTCCCAACCTCCCAAGACACTAGACACAGACTGCAGATACAGGCCATGGACATTATTAGGAATCTTAAATGAATAATAATACATCCAGTTTTAGAGAAACAATATACAGCTGCTATTCTCAAGGTTGATTCCACACTCTCCACTATTGCTGCCATCCCTACTAATAACAACTCCTCCACTGATACATGATAGTGATACCAGTGGCCCTTCCTCCAGTGAGAATCTGATAGTAGCTAAGCACCAAATACTCCTCTGGTAAGGCGTGTGTGACAGCCCGACAACTTCCTGCAATGTCATGAATGAACTCTATTGATTTAAATGAAATCTTATAAATTAGGCTCAATATCTTTGTAGTCTATTGTGTTAAATATGCAGTTGTGTATATGTTAGTGAGGAATTGTCTGTAGCTTCTCTAATAAACTGACTAATGCTCTTGCTGGAAGGGATTAGGACTTTCAAAGGGCTTTTTGGAATAATATGGGTAGAGTGGATTTCCCAGGAAGCATCTGGGGTTAAGGAGAATGCAAATGATCTACTGGTAAACCGTCCTTTTGATCTCTGTTTGGGGAGGAAAACCCATTGTCTACTAAATACCTGCTCCTGGAAATTTCAGCTGCAAGACCCCTGAATTGTAGAAAGGCTGGACTAAGCATGTTATCAGTGTGCATGTTCTGAGCTAAACCTGTGATGAATTTGAAACCACAAGGAAATCACTGGTTGGGATTGAAGGATTGCTAGAGCACATGTAAGGGTTGGGCATAGGTGCAGGAAGTAGGAGCATGGGGGGGGGGTGCTATAGCACCCACAGGTTTTCCACCCAGCTTCCCCATGCCCAGGGGCTGTCCCCACTAGTGGCTCCATCACTCCCCTGACCCAGCCTCTGGGCAGCCCTGACACCTCCCAGGTCCTGCAGCCCACCGTCCCCGGGATCTGGGCCACCAGCCTGGAGGCTACACTGTTGTTCTGGGTCCCGCCACTGGCCCGGGGCTCCGCAACCACTTCCAGTTGCAGCTAAGTCACCATCTCCTGTGGATTGGATGGACCAGACACCATTGCAGCAAATGGAATCCGGTCCATCTAGTTCAGGAGAGTCAGCAACATTTGTGGGCAGAACAGATTTGGGGGGATGGAGCTCAGCACACTCACCCTAAAAATTGTTCAGGCTCCACTGTGGTTGGGGTGATCTGTGATAACATTATTAACATGCATATGCAGGTTCTTTTATTGTTTTTAATATGTTTTCTTAGTAATGCTTTGACCTTAAGAATCAAATAGGTTTGCTCAGAAAGAACTATGTGGTAACTTACAGTTGTGGGCAGTCACACCCTTAACCATCTCTGAAGAGAAAGCAAGCAAGTGTGCTTGGACAGCCTGGCTCTGCCTGGAGTACCTCAGTCAGAATGGTGAGAAGAAGGAAAGGCAACAGCTGGGGAGCTGGAAGCCTGAGAGAGGGCGCCTTTATTGGACCCGAGGGGAAATACAGGCTCAGTTGACCTGAACTGTAACTGTGGCTACGTCTATGCTGCACCTCTCTTGCGCAAAAGCCTATGCAAATGAAACGCAGATTAGTATATTGCCACGGTTCATTTGCATAATTAGGGGCCATTTTTGCACAAGAGGCTTTTGCGCAAAAAGGAGCTGTGTGGATGGCTCCTTTTGGCGCAAAAACCTCCTCTTGCACAAGAGCCATTCTTCCTAAAAAAATGAGGAAGGACGGCTCTTGCACAAAAGGGTTTTTTTGCACAGCTTCTTTTTGTGCAAAAGCCTCTTGCGCAAAAATGGCCCCTAATTAGTTATGCAAATGAAGCACAGCAAGATGATAATCCATGTTCATTTGCATAGGCTTTTGCGCAAGAGAGGTGCAGTGTAGATGTAGCCTGTGCAGTGGAGTTCTCTGAGTTGGTGCTGGTCTGTGAGGCCCAAGGGTGCTCTGTACAAAGGGAGAGCTTGAAATAGCCTATCCTGCAGATACTTCTTGGAGCAGAGCAGCCCCTGTGAAATTCTGAGGGCTATCAATCAACAAAGGGTTGATACAGATCCATGAACAACATGAGCTGACTTGCAGCAGGTAAATCCTGCCTCTGTTTTAACTCTAGTCAGAGTCTCCTTATTCCCCAGAGCATTTGAAGGGCGGAGGAGAATATGTTGGTGATGCAGGGTATGTCTCCACATGAAGCCGGAGGTTAATTTTCAGCTTAAGGAGGCAGTAGAACAGTTTCTTTGGCTTATACAAAGAGCATAACACGCTGGAGGGTTAGGGAAGGGAGACAGTTAATATAGTGGACACTCATTTTCTAAGCAGATGGGTGGGACGGTCCCTCCCCCACACACAAAAAAGCAAGACTCACTCTGCCTGCAGCTGATTAGCAAGCAGATAGAAATCCAAGCCTTTGTGCCATATGTACGCAGCTGTATACGAGCCTTTGCCAGTCCAGCTGCACAGCATGGCACATAGTGGCAATTTTACTCAAAGGAGGAATGTATATGAATTCATCAGTGCAGCATGTGAATCCATTAGTGAGAGAGGAGGCCTTTTACTGTGCTGGAAAATGACCTCTGACTGGGGTGAGAGGCTGGCTGCCAACATGTTCCTATCTGATTTTATGACAATTCCCAGGGATAGCAGTTTGGATCCCAGCAGCTGGCATGTTTGTCCCATTTTAAAAAAAAATCTATTAAAAATGGTTTTGCAAATATCTCTTCATTTTGTGCTTCAGTGGAGCTGGAAGAAATTGAATCTATCATGGCATAGGTTGGTCTAAACAGTAAATCCATGATGGTAGAAACCCTGAATCAGGGAAATGAAAGTGTTATTTTGACTAAAGAAAGGATTTCAGTAGCACTGTGTGATTATAGTGCATACATCTGCTGCCAAGGGGCCACTGTGATGGGGGGCCAGAAATGTTAAGAGAGAGATTTGTAAAGGTCTTTTCTGGGACTCTGTTAGCAAGTGAGATTTGGGTTTTGGCAGACTGAGAAGTCTCAGCTCACGGGAGGCAGGTAATGTAGGCAAGGGAAGGAATGGCCTTCTCAAAACTGCCTACACTCCATGACCTTCGCAAAAGGCTGGCACTGCAGAGCAGGCTTGGGGTGGATGGGGCTTGGCCCCAACAGGGGAAGAAAGTGTGCTGAAGGGGCAGGGCTGGAGCTTGCCTTCCCCCAGCTGGGCCTTCACCTGCTGCCCATGTTTCAGCCTCAAGAAAGATGAGAGAGTCACCTAAAATGACATGGAGTTAAGGGTGAGTTGTTGGCCCAGGCAGAAGGGTTAAAGAAAGCCCTGGCTCCTAGTCCTTTACAACAGCCATCAGGCCCCACAACTTTCTTGCTGTAAAATGTGAGAAGAGTGGTGGATTCACTCCTCAATCAGGATTGGGCCCCAGAGGTCTTTAAGGGAAAAGGTGCCTGTACTGGCTGCCCAGCTGGTTCCATGGAAGTAATGAATGGAGTTACCCAACAGCTGTCCTAGATGCTCTCCTCCCTTCTCAGAGAACTCATTGTGGCTGAGGTCCAGCTCTTTCACTCGGTAATTGCCCTATGGAGAGAAATCGTGCAGAGAGATTCAGATCTTCTACCCAGCTGCAGCCAGCTGCCATTCCAAGACCCCAGAAGAGAATGAAACAAAGGCTATCAGATACATTAGTGTACAGCAGTTTGTCAGGATGGAGATAGGGAATTGTGATTCCCAGAACAAAGCAAGTTTATCAGTCTTTTAACACTGTATTTTTTCCTTGGGAAATGGCAAAGTACAGACAAATGCTGTCCCAAAATCACTCTCACAGCTCTGTTCATGGACTTAGTCCCAGGCCTGCTGATAAGGGGGTCAACAGGGGCAGTTGCCCCAGGGCTTGGCAATTTAAAAGGGCTCGGGCTCCCAGCAGCTGCTGCCACTACCACAGCATGGTTTATCCATGACATTTACTAATAATATCTCCAACTAAATCTTAGGTGCTGAGGGTGGGTGGGTACTCTCACAGACCCTGGGGGGAAGCTCTAGGACGTGCCCCCCTGGAGGGGCGTGAAGAAATTCCAGGAGGGGCGCAAGGTGACCCAGCCCGCCCCCACGTCAAGTTTTGCTGCTATTTTTGTTTTTCGGCCCCGGTCAGTTCCTTTTTCTTTTTTTTTGCTCAAGTTTTGCGGCTATTTTGGGGAGGGGAGCATGAGGGTTTCTCAAAAATCAAAAAGGGGGCGTGATGCCGAAAAGTTTGGGAACCACTGCTCTAAGGAATGCTATTGTGTCCAAGGCCCCACTGCTGGGGAGGGGTTGGCCTGGGGTCCCGCTGTCATTATTGCTGGAGGCAACCCTGGGTCCCTTACAATTGCTACTCTTTTTTTGGGGGGGGTGGCCCTCAGCCTCACCACTGCTCTGGGTGGGGGACAGCACCCTGGGGCCCTACCACCACTTCTGTTGGGGAGGTGACCTGAGATACAATCAGCACTGCTTCTTCAGGAAGGGCTAATTCAGGGCCCTTTCACTACTCTTGAAGGGGTGGCCTAGGGCACTACTGCTGCTCCCAGACAGCTGCTCCATGGCAGCACCCAACTACTCGGACAGCCCTACGCTAGCTGATGGAGAAGTCATAGAAGTCTGGAAAGTCAGAGAATCCATGACTTCAGTGACCTCCATGAAAGACTCACAGCTTTATCCTTAATACATATCAGAATGACTAAGAATGGCTCTGTGCAAAAACCTGCTCCCTGCCAGGTCCACTCTCCCCTCCACCTCCTCCCTGCCTGGCACGTTACTCACCAGTAGTGCCTCAGCGAAGAATTGTGCAGTTTCCTCCCTAAAGTTGTTTCCTGCAGAGGGGAAGTGTGTATTAACAGAGTCCAAAGGCCTTCTTTGTGACATTACACTGTGTCTGGGAGAATCTCTTGGGCTGACTGAAATGTCATTCCATAAGACTGAAGAACAAATAGAGTTAAAGGTTACTTCCCCACTTTCTCTTCTTTTGATCTCCTTAGTAGTTTTGTCTTAGAATGCACAGAGTGCTCAGACATTGCCTCGCTGAGGGCCATACTTAAATTGCTCAGAGGTGGCTATATCTTGGTATATAAGTATAAATCAAGACTTCAGTGCAGTTACTATCAATTTACATGGGAGCAGAATCTGACCCATAGTCTATAAAGATGAGAAGAGCTATAGAAGTGTAAAATGTTATCACATCATACTCCTCCCCCTCTTTCCCAGAATGCATGGACCCACCTGAGAGCTGAACAGCCCGGAGACTAGAAATATTGTCCAGGAATATCCTGGAGATGGCTTCTGCTCCTTCTGTGTCTAGGTGGTTATTGGAAATGTTCTGAAAGGCAAGTATCAAGCAGATGAAAGGAACCTCCCTCCAGCATGGAGCTGCTTTTAGTGTTGTTTGTGGCTGAATGTGAAAGAAAGGCCAAGAGAATACAAGACCAGCAGGACAGAAGCACTGGTCAGGCAGGGTCACTCCTAGACAGTAATTAAAACCAGAGGTTTCCTTCTTTTTTTATACTTGTATGTGCAACCCCAGCTCCTTCAAAGTAGGGGCAAAATTCCAGAGCCAACAACTTCACTGAGGTCTTGGTCTTCAAGGAACCAGCAGTTACTATGTCAAGAGATCTTCTTTGACTCAACACAAAGCCGAAGGCATTACAAAATCCATTCCCTATGCCCCCAGTTTTGGATACAGGAAACATTACTCAGGACATATATAAAAAGTATTTTTTTATTCATCTCTTAATCTGTTCAGAAGGATTTCCACACACCATGTCAGAGCATGAAGTCTCCAACACAGACCATTTTCTCCATTGGCTAACCATACTATAGAAGGATTTGTTTATGAGAAGGAAGATAATCATTTTGTTGGTTTTGGTAAATTAAATAACTTCATACTTCTGGGGACTATCATGCTCTCACTATTTTGCTTTTCAGCAGCTTATACTTTTTAAAGTAGAGGGGCACAAAAATTATGATATTCAGAATGTGAATTTTTTTGTGGAGAGACAGTAAGACCTTGGAAACCAATTAATTGATTTTTGTGAAATTCAAAATTTCCTCAGATATTTTGTGCAGAAAATTGAAGGCAGATACTCTGCATTTTCAACATAAAATAATGGTATGATTTAATATAGCAGATGGTGGGGATATGAGACCTGAAAAATCTATGGCCTGACTCAGTAAGGAAAGATACTGGATGAGATGCCCAATGTGGGAGCTTGAATGTCACATCCTATGCTGCCATGTTCCAGTGTGTTAGAACTAAGAAGAAAATTGGATACCAGCTCTTGAATGTAGCAGTTCTCTCGTAGCATCTGCACCAGACACATGACTCCTTCAGCCAGAATCCAGTTGTCTTCCAGCTCCAGATGAATGATAGTGGTGTTGGACTAAAACAGCTCAAACAAGACAGAGAAAGACAAAGAATTGCTGGAATGTTAGTGAAATGGGAAATGTCCAAGGTGTAATTTAACAGTCCCTGTGTACCTTCCATATAAGGCAGTGCAGGAACTGTGCCTAACATAACTATGATCAGTGAAAAAGGGCCTAATGGTGTTTGGACATGAAAGAGACATGGTTAAGTGATGTAGCTTCCAAGTGACTAATGCTCTGCATTGCTTTATGGGAGAACCAGGTTCAATTCCCAGTCTCAATCTTAGGCTCTTTGGGCCTACCGAGTGGTTAGCAGAGAGCCAAGGTTGGGGTACCAAATTTGTTCTCTTATTCTTTGGGCCCAAGGGGACCTGTAGAACCCTTCTACAGTCAGAAAAGAGGTTCCTTTTTTTTTCAGTTGGAAGATTAATGGCTGCAACAGCTTTGATAAATTAAATTGATAAATTAAATAGTAATAAGTCATCATGGCCAGCTGGTATTCACCCAAAAGTTCTGAGGGAACTCTGGGTATGTCTACACTTGCACCCTCTTTTGAGAGAGGGATGCAAATGAAGACATTCGAAATCGCAAATGAAGCCGGGATTTAAATATCCTGTACTTCATTTGCATAATTGCGATATGGCGCTATTTTGAAATAGCACTATTTCGAAATAACAGACGCTGTTAAGACGTGGTTATTTCAAGAGAAAACCCTTCTCTTGAAATAACCCTTATTCCTCATACAATGAGGTTTACCAGTTATTTCGAGAGAAGGGTTTTCTCTTGAAATAACCATGTCTTAACAGCGTCCGTTATTTCAAAATAGCGCTATTTCAAAATACCACCATAATGCAATTATGCAAATGAAGCGCAGGATATTTAAATCCCGGCTTCATTTGCAATTTCGAATGTCTTCATTTGCATCCCTCTCTTGAAAGAGGGTGCAAGTGTAGACATACCCTCAGATATGAAATTGCAGAACTACTGACTGTAATATGTTCTGTACCAAATGACTGGATGATAGCTAATGTGACACCAAGTTTTTTAAAAAGGTTCCAGACGTGATCTCAGCAATTATAGGCCAATAAGCCTAACTTCAGTAGTAGGTAAACTGGTTGAAACTATAGTAAAGAACAGAATGATCAGAAACCACTAGCTTCATCCTTAACCATGTACTCACCACTAGTGCAATGGCAATGGCTTTGGCACCCTTGGGTCCTAGACCATGATGGTTCAGGTTCATATAAGGCTCCTCCATGTTCCTAATGAAGTAAGACACAGGCACCACCCCTACAAGTTTGCAAGCCTCCAGATATAGCTCCTCACCCTTCATGGTTGCAAAGGACCTCTCATTATCTACAGAAACAAAGGGGGCGTGTGAGCAATATATTGAGTGTCCCATGTCTCTGCCCCCTCCCTGCAGCTATTTCGTCACTTTCAGGAGGAACTGGTTGTTTCCTTACTGGGGTGCATAGGTTACCTGAGGAGGAAGGACTAGAAGATATGAGCCTAACAACCCCTCAGAAAAGTCAAGTTAATAAGAATCTCTATACATTTCTCCCTTTTGCTCAGTCCTAGTCCTGTAGTTTGATGGAAGGAGATATTAGGATCATGTGGGAAGTTCTCTTCCCCTCAACTGTGAAGATGGGCAAGACTGGGACAGCCCAAAAGTTGCCACCCATGTAGAGCTTTTTGTGTTCATGAGAACACTCTTCACACATTTTCAGATTCATGAGTCATTTTCAACTTTCCAGTCAACAGGCCATGGGCAGGGCTTTTTGTGACTGGCTTATGTCTAATTTTGCCTTGTTGAGCTAAGCTGAGAGCAAATGGAATTCCACAGGATAAGAAAAAGGCCTCTATTCTTAAAGACACCTGCTTTCTGGGAAAACTTATGCTGTACCTATTCCTTCTATGTTCCAGTGTCAAAAACATGCATTGGTTTCTCATATTTAATTTCAGAAACCTGGAGTGTGACTGAATCATTCTGGGTCTAAATGAACACTTCTGACATCAAACAAGGAAGCCCTGTTTTATTTATCTTAGCTGAAACCTGGCCGATGATCCCAGAAGAAAGCTAGTCAGCCTATAGCAGGCATGTCAAACTCGAAGCCTATCAAGGGCCACACAAACAAAAACTGATAGCTTTCAGGGTCACCTAGGGTTCCCAGATGGTTTGTCGAGCAAAAAAAACCCAACCAACCAAACAAAAAAAGGCAGAAGGCACCAATACCGGTCACAAGGCAACCCTAGGGCCATCAGAGAAAATGTACTTTGTCGGAAAGTCATAGTTATTTATTATTATAGATTATGTTTTAGGTATATTTTACACTATTACAATAATTTGATGTGTAAAATTATTTGCTCATATTAAATAATTTTTAAATTAATTTTACATAATTTTTAATTTAAATATAAATTTAAGGTACTTTTAAATTTTGTATATGATACATAACTTGTTTTGTTGAAATAAAACAAGTATAGACCATGGTTAATCAAATAGTACAGGCTTCTGTGAAAATTTCAGATACTTTGTAAGTTTGAGATTTTGCATAAAGATATAATTATTCATGCAATTGCAAAAAATTGACATATTTATTGATATAAAATTAATATATTTTGTGATTTTATTTGGGAATAAATAAATAAATAACAAAATATTAACAAAATAACCCCTTCCTCTCCCCCAGAGTCAGGCACTCCCATACCCCCATTCTAACCCAATCCTCCTCCACTCCCCCCAAAGCCAGCCTCCCCCCAACCTAATGCCTCCCCCCCCCCAAGAGCCAGGCACTCCCAGCCCCCCAACCTAATGCCTCCTCCTTCCCCCAGAGCCAGGCACTCCCAGGCCCCCCCACACCTAATGCCTCCCTCCTCCCCCAAAGCCAGCCCCACCCCAACCTAATGCCTCCCCCCTTCCCCAGAGCCAGGCTCTCCCAGCCCCCTCAACCTAATACCTGGGTCCCGGAGTTGACGTTGCCGCCTGAGGCGCTGGGGTGGCATGTGCACAGTGGCCAGCTTTGAGTGGCTACTGGAGCGCCCAGTGCAGAGCGCCCAGCTGGCCGTGAGTGTGTGTGCAGAGCAGCTTGGCTGGCCTGTGAGCAGGCACTCGGCCACGTGTTCCGAGCGGCTAGCGGGCCGCACTTCATTCTTTTATAAAAATGTTCTGGGGGCCGCAAAAAATTTAGATTGGGCCACATGCGGCCCTCCAAACGCCAGTGTGACATGCCTGGCCTATAGCATTTTGGCTTGGAAATGGCAGAAAGAAACTCTGCTCATCATCATGTCCCCTGGAAATGACTGACACAGCTGAAGTAGAATAGACAAGGACAGCTGATGGCTGTATTTCTATAAAAAGCTGTCATTTGGACTTTCTTCATCAAACCCAGTATTTAGAGCAGGGGTCTCAAACTCCTGGCCCATGGGCCAGTCCCATCTAGAGCTATTGCACAATCCAGCCCAAGACTCTTGGTAAAACAGTGGGGGCCTGTCCATTATTGGCCCCCAAAGCCCACCCCTTCCTGCCATCGCCCCACCCTCTCCCCCCCATGGCACCCAGACCTCAAGCACATGGCTTTGGGGATTACCCGGCATGAGTCTGGCACCACATGGCAGAAGCAGTCCTGCTCCCGCACACTCCCCTTAATGGCAGGACAGGGAGTTTGAGACCCCTGATTTACAGGTTGCATTCTCCATATTGCTACATTCATGCAATGGTTTAACCTCAGCACAAACTCCACTCTAATTAAAGTACTTTTGCCAGTTATATTTGAGGCCTCTCCCAAACATCTCTTTTAACTTACATTCTTCTGGTTTTTGATTTTCTTCTTTTAATTTATAGTACATTAACAAAGTGCTGATCCTAGGCACCAGATACCTTTACCATGTATAAAAATGGGTGCAGGGCTTGATTAATCAGATCTTTACTAGCTTGAGGACTAAACCCACTAGCTAAAGAATGATGCTCCATATAGGAGGGGCTCCACCAGCATGGTCTAGAGATAGATCCCTTGGTGAGAAGTCCTCCCTTTTCCTACCCATACTGCTGGAAATCAGGAAGAGGGCTGGGATTCCTGAAAGCACAGTGTCCTTAGTCCCTGCTGAAGGACTCCACTTCCTATATTAATCTCTTATTAATAGATTAGTTGAAAGCATGTCCAGCAAATGCTCACCTTCAATCTCTAGGTCTGTGTCAGAGCTATCTGCTATCATCTTTTCTTCTGCTGGACTGTTGGATTGGTCAGCAAGCAACAGGGATTCCACAGACAGGCTGCTTTCAGACATTTTCTCATTCTTGTCTGGAATGAAACTGAACATCTTCATTTAGTGAATGCAGACTTAAAGCATTTGCAATACCCCACAACACACTGCAGACTACCATTTCCTCTAGTCACTGAATCCCAGAGCCTCCTTCAAAATGTTTCAGATACTTTCTTTCCCAGTCTCAACTCTATGTGCATCCCTCCCCTGCACTATACTCACTTGGAAGCTGTCATTGTTATATAGATGTTCTCACTTGAGCAGCTGGAGGTACCTGGACACCCAATGGCTTGGCATCTTTTGGAGCAAACTTTCCAGTAAGCCAGCAGCCCAAGTTTATGGAGGGCTATTGTTCTCTCACACTAGTCGTTAAATGATTCTGGTGAACTGCTTCTTCCCTCTCCCTGATTTTTGAAATAACCAGTCACTGGCAATCAGATCCTCCCAGCCCTTCTGTTAACTCTCAAGACAAAACTATGTCAGTTACTTTAAACTTTTCCTTCCCGAGTGGCTTTCTCTCATCTTGCATGCTACCTTTGCTGTCAGTCTGAGAATGCTTTGTTGTGTACTTCAAGTAAGGCAGAGGAGAAATGGTTTGAATGCTACTGTACACCAGCATTGAGCTGTTACTCAGGAGCAAGACTTGTAACCAGATCCCAGTGGATGTGATACAGACTCTCTCACCTTCAATTCATAATTTATTTTACAATTAGGGAGAAAGAGAGATTGGAAAACTACCCTATAGGGGGAATAAAATGTTACAAGAATCAAGAAGACTAATGCCACCACACCCCATCCTGGCTGACAAGTGGCACTAAAAGTAGTTACTATTTATCTGTCACTGTTTTCACTTTGCTGCTTTTTTCATTGACTTCTTACTTTCCTTTACTGGCTGGGTTATTGACCTGTAATTTTGTCCCCTTCGCCAGTGTTATTTAATATTAAAGTCTGACATGGAGTCCACAGTTTAGCTGTCCAGCCATAGATGTACGTAAGAGGATGACTGCCAGCTAGGCCAGGTGACAGGGTATCTCACTCACTTCACTCAGTCTCCAGCCCTGGTCAAGATCCAGGCCCTTTTGCCAGACTTTGCTTGTTCAAATGAGTTGTTTCCTAACTTTGTTTTCTAGCCCTAAACCTGAGGGGGCAAAGAAAGAAAAAAAGTATCTCTAAACTCTGCATAAACAGTTCAAAAGACATACCAAACAGAAGTGACTAGGTGAAGACATACTACTATAGGTTCTCTTGTGATCTTTCATTGTTATTGTTTATTTGCATTGTGGCAGTGCCCAAAGGCCTTCTTAAGATCATAAGTCCATTGTGCTGGACATGATGATAAAAATGAAGCCCCTGCTCTCAGGAATGTATCATCTCTTTTTGTAACACTGATTCTTGCAGACTCCCACCACCCTGTGACATCCCTTGCTGTTGTGTGTCTAACAGAACACCCAATCCAGTGCCACCTGAGTAATTCCTGTGAAGGAAGAGATCTAGATTTGAACTCCTGGGGGCAAAGACCTGTCTTTTTTTCTGTGAAAAGTCACGCACGCCGGTGGTGCTGTAGATGTTAGTACTATATCTACAGTGCTGTTCAAAAAAAGGAAAGGCAAGGATTTTAAATAGTGCAACATTTTATAAAATTAAATTTTTATGCACTAAATATATTAATATCTTCATTATTAAAGAGACAAAGTGGGTGAGGTAGTATCTTCTACTGGACCAACTTCTAATGGTGAAAGAGACAAGCTTTCAAGTATGCAGAGCTCTTCTTCAGGTCTGGAAAAGGTACTCAGAGTGTCATAACTAAATACAAGGTAGTACAGATTGTTTAGCATAACTATATTATATTATTATTATTTATTTATAAATTTACTGAAAGATGCCAGATTGACGGTTCTGGGGAATCATGTCCTTTACTTATCCAGACTACTGGTATTGCCAGAGTAGCATTATGACAAATATCCCCTTGATACACACTCACCTTACCAGTTTACTTCAGTCATGCTGGTGAGAGGAGTTTTCAGTCTCAGTGGCTTGGAGTAAGATAGGATTAGGAGTGCCAATTTCCTAATTTCAGAAAACCAAACACCTTGCCCCATCCATTGCCCCATCCTGGCCCTGCCCCCCACTCACACTGTCACTCTCACCTTTGCTTATGAGCTCATTTTCACTGCAAGGATCAAATAAGCATGCTTATTGTTTGGACAGATGTATTATGCTACATTCAGGTTTTATTTGTTATGGGACAGTAGAGTTGGCAGCAAAATAGTCAAAAAGAGTAATTTAAAAAACCGAAATGTCACAAAGGTTTTCATGATTCTTTCCCTCCCTTCCCATTTTTGTAACCAACTCCTCACTAAAGTTATTGTATTTTTATGTGTTGAAATTAGGACCAAACATTATAACAGCTGCAATGGGTCCATTAAAGGCCCACTCCTGAAGCCCAAATACAAATCTAGAGAGGAGAACCATAGAAATGCACCTGTCCAGATACCTAATTAAATTTGTACAGACTCCCACACCTACATGCAGATACACACATGTATTCATATGCACACCTCTAGCATGCACTAACACATATACTTGCACATTGTTTGTTATTACAATTGTTGTTTAGTGCCTACAGACCCCAGCAAAGATCAGGGCTCCAGGGTGATAGGTGCTGGACATACACATAAAAAGAAAGATTCTGCAACAAAGAGTTTATAATATAACTAGACACAGGTGGTGAGAATGAATGATACATTGGCTCTTCTGCAATTACTGATCAACAACATTCACCTTTTAAAAATAGTACTCTTCTTTTAGAGTTCCTTTCTCTTTTAAAAAACTTATGAAATGATTTTATGTCATCAATTTTTGGTGTACAAGCCAGCAAAAGGAATAAAAGAATTTTTAAAGTTATAAAACCAAAATTTCATTGTGCTATGGCCAAAAATCTTCCAAGTGTGAGTCTTATTGGAGAAATTAAATAGGAGTAGCTATATTCTGCTAGAATTTTAGGTCATAATACTACAAAGGAATACAGACCTTTGTGCTTCAGAGTATAAGCATGATGGCCAACTAGGGGCTCAGAAAATGCCACATTCAGTGACAGCACCTGCACAACTAGGACCTAATCCTGCAAGGTGCTAAGCATCCCACATAAGAATATAAGTTATTGAGGTTAATGGTAGTTGAGGGTGCTTCAGTAGCTTTTCCCCGGAACTATTATAGAGATTTTTATTTCCACCTGACAGAGATCCCATATTAGATGGGTCATCAATTTGCTCCAATATGGTAGGTCCTATAGTTCTACCTGAGTATATAGGCACTATACATCCAAATTTACTTCAGGTTCCAGATTTTTCATCAGTGGCTACCTAATTGCCCAATTTGAATGGGGAATGATAGTCATACATGTACATAGAGCCCTGTTTTGGCAGTGGTAATACTTGTGGTGATTCAGATGGTTTTCTGTAAGATTATTTTTAAAACAATTTATTAGTAACTAAATATCCTACCTTCATCCTCCTCAGAGTCAGAAAACTCATGCTCCATGGTGTGTGTCCTTGTCACCACACTGAGAGTGCTGCTTGTTACTTTGCTTTTTGTCCTCTGCAAGTTAGTGGTTTACAGTCATCTCTGTCTGACACCCTATGACCTCCTCACACAAAACTCCTGCTTTAGCCTCCTGAGTCTAATTATCAATTTCTGAAAACCTCCAGGAGCAAGGGTATCATCTATAAGTTTTGTAGTCTTGATATATACTGTTTCTGAATAGGAAGGTCACATTTCCCAGTCACTGGAGCTGCCTGGGTCTTGTGGGAAGTTTTTGCAAGGTTCCTCTTTCATTTCTTCCCAAGCATTCCATGACCTCATCTAGACATTGTGACTCAAAATAGATGAAACTTATGACAAAATATCCTGCAGTCATATAATATCAGTCTTTGCATGCATCAGATCTCACTAAGTAGGATCAGGACTGGTCAGCGTTTGGGTAAGTGTTTCAAAAAAGTGGTGCTAGTAATCTGGCAAAGGGTGCTCACAGATCAGAGTCACTAGTGAATCAATGTCCCAACCTAGTACATTTTCATAAGAAAAATCCAGTCCTGATCATTTGTAGTCTTTAAAGAACTCCCAGGACTTTTTGCAAAAGTTGGTTTATTAGTCCCCATGTCCTGAACAGATTCCAACTTGCCTACTAAATATAGATGTGCTCTGTAAAGATATAAGCATCTAAAAGTGCCCCAAAGCTAGGTATTTATTATTTATCCAAGCAAACCTTAATTGATGCCAAAGCTGAGGCTCCATTGAATTGTCAAAAGAATTGGATCAGTGTTTTTTTATGTATTTATGTACAGTGTTAGGTAACTACTCAAAAGGCTGGCAAATATATTTTCTTAACAGAGGAGACTTTTTTATAAAGATGTAGGAAAACTATACTCAGTACATTCAGGTGCAGTCTTCCATGACAAGAGGAAGTCTGATAAGATACAGAGGGGTAGCCAAATCTGTAACTGGAAAAAACTTTAAAAAACAACAAATAGCCTTGCAGCACCTTAGAGACTAACAAAACATGTAGATGGTATCATGAGCTTTCATGGGCACAACCCACTTCTTCTGATGAAAGAAGATGCTTTATCTTCTTTCCCAATAAGTTTTTCTCATAGAGGTTTCAGAATTTATATATATTGCACTGATTGCTAACTTCTGTATAAAGTCCTTGTCCCCAAAGAACTAGGTATCTTAGACACATTGGTGATTTTGTTTACCCATATTTTACATAAATCTCTCAAACATTCCAGTTATCAGAGTTCAAAAAGTGTTTTATTTTGGTGTAGAAGACTGAAGTGTTGCATAAGCCAATGGAAGTTTTGACCTTAAATTGCAGGCTCATTGTTTTGATTTTGTTTGTGAATACTTTTTCTAGAGCAGGCATTATAATTTTGATAGCTCTGACATTTGGTTGCTTGTGGTGCTAGTTAACATTCCTCACATTTCAGCGTGATTGTCCTAATGTTGTTATGTTCTTGGATTCTATACTTCTCTCAAAGATCTACTTTTGTTTAAAAAATACCCAAGTAATTATCATTTGCTGTTTAAATAGCCTGCTGCCTCTGAGCTATTAGTATTATCACCTTCCATTTCTATAGCTCAACAAAGAGGAAGAATAATGCAGTGGTTAGGAAAACTGAGTTAAATTACCTGCTCTGCCACAAAGGTCTTGTATGACCTTAAACAAGTCACTTTGTCTGTGCCTCAGCTGTAAAATGGGCAGAAAGTAATGTCCCTTCCTCACAGCCATGCTGAGATAAATACAGTAAAAATTGTGAGGTGCTGAGATGGCAATGGGGGCCATATAAGTATCTTAGGCACAGTCATACCTGTACAGAGATTGGTCTGTGGCTTTAAAACAAAATTGTTATTTTGAAAACACTTTATGGCTCACCAGTGATTTTTGTGTCATGCACTGTCTTGAAGCAGTGAGTACAGGTTCTGTTAACAATGTATCAGCAATGTCCTCTATGGTTAGAGGTTTCAGAGTTGTTTTGATGACAATCTGATTAATGTACTAATCAGCAAGTGATGGGGTTGTTTTTAAGGGATGTCTGGAGATAGTCATCAGCTTTAGTCTTTCCAGCTCCTTGTATTACCGTAAAACACCAAGTGTATACTTGCAGTAACAGGGCATATTGGTACTCAATTTTGTATGAGTTTGGTTTCAGATTTTTAATATGGTCAGAATGATGAATGCAGCAAAATATTGAAACCCTTCTCTTTCCAGGTGAAAACTATCTGGTTTCAATATGTGACAGGCTTCAACTTTCATAGGCTACAATATGATTATGACCAGCTGGGTCTGTTTGAGCTTGACTGAAGTCTTCTAGCCTTCTATTAAAGGAAGGATTGAAGGACAAATAGGACAACATGTTTGTATGGTCATCAAGGTTACATATGATGACATACCCTGCTTCAGGCTAGGGATGTGAATGGACAAGCAGTTAACCAGTGGAGCCAGTCCCCTACTGAGATCCTGCTTAATTGGTTAACTGGTTAAACCGAATGTTTAACCAGCTAACTGATCAACTGGGATTTTACATCCCTACTTCATGCTGTGCTTTAGTGCACACAAATTTAGTGTAATATTTCATAAGATGCTGAAGAGTAACAATTACATTTGTGATGTTAGGAAGGCATCAGGCTCAATAGCTGATCATGCCTAAAATGACTTATCTGCAAAATTGTTCAGATAGACTATTTTCTTTGTATTCAATTTCAATTGATATGTGATGACTGGTTTGAAAATACATGTCCAAAGACTTTTATGTGGGTTTTAAAAAATTTTGTCCATGTGTAATATGGGACATTCAACGATGTTTTTCAGTGCATCATCATGTTCTTGTTCTGCACATACCTTACACAATAGATTAGATGATATTATGGAATGCAGTCAGACATTACAGAATTTTGTGAATCACTGGCCAATGTGAGGCCGTGTCTACACTGGCGTGATCTCACGCAAAAGCAGCCTCTCTTGCGCAAAAACTTGCTGCCTGTCTACACTGGCCGCGTGTTCTTGTGCAAGTAAACTGACGTTCTAATGGATGAAATCAGGGCTTCTTGCGCCAGAACTCTGACGCTCCCGCTCAGGAATAAGCCCTTTTGCGCAACTGTTCTTGCGCAAGAGGCCAGTGTAGATAGGCAACATGAATTTCTTGCGCAAGAAAGCCCAATGGTTAAAATGGCCATCAGAGCTTTCTTGCGCAAGAGAGCGTCTACACTGGCATGGATGCTCTTGCGCAAAAGCACATGCCAGTGTAGATGCTCTCTTCTGGAAAAGTTTTTGCAGAAGAACTCTTCTGCAAAAGAGTTTTTGCGCAAGATCACGCCAGTGTAGACGTAGCCACAATGTGTGAAAAAGATGGTTAGGTTTGTGAATTCAGGGCGCATTTGAAGTTGTTTATGCCCAACATTAAGGCAACGTTCAAACTAGCCCAGTAAGTGTACTATATGCTGCTCCTGCCTGATTTCCTCCACCAGACACCTCACACAGTTCTGAGCAGAAATGAGTCACAGGGTTACCAGACATCTAGGTTTTCCCAGACATGCCCTCTTTTCTGGAACCCTCATCTCTGCCCAGGGAGATTTTTTCAAATAAGAGGAAAAGTCCCTGATTTTTTCTGTGCAGATCAGATGTTGCAGCTCAGAAAGAGCCATCTCCATCCCGATTGTTTCCTCCTCTGCGTCCTCAGCTGCCAGATCCCACCAGCCATGGTCTGACTTGCTAAATAAACAGAGCTGCAATGCACTTCAATGCTGGGCCTTTCTGCCCTGCTGTGGGGCCTCAGAGCCTGGCCAGGAGCCAGGGCAGGACCAAGAGCCTGGCTCCCTCCCTGGTCTAGAAAGGGAGATAGGCCTGAGTGTCAATTGACAGGCTGGTTCTGTGTCCTGGGCCTGCACCAATCGCCCTACCACTGTGACGGGGGGGAACACGACACTGCCCGCTGTCTCCAGAGTGAGGGTGCAGGCACCCCCAAATATCCTCCCTAGACAAACCTCTTCCAGAACCTCCCAAATACCTCCTCAAGAGCCCCCAAGTACCCCTCCCAATATACACACATTGATTCAGACCCCCAGTGCCCCTACCGCACCCCCAACCTTCCCCTCCCCTCCCCTCCCCCCTCCCGCTGGTGCAGTGTCCTCTATTTAGTAACGTGACTGTAACGCCGTGTGAGTCCCCAACAGGCTGGGACACAGCCCAGCTCCACAACGCAGACTCCTGCACTCCGGGGTGGAGACACAGGCCTGCGGGCATCAAGGGCGGGGCTGGAGATCAGAGCCCGGGTACCACAGGCCTTCTCTCGTCCCCCCGCTCGGCCTCCGGGACCGCTCTCCCTCCTGCCCCGGGACGGGCGGGCTGAGTCCATGCCGGGGCCGCGGGGCACGGGCTAGGCCAGGCCGTCCGCGGCTCCCAATAAAGTTGTTGTTGAGGCGGAGCCGGGCTGGCTCATAGCAGAGGCCGGGAGAGGATCGAGCTGGGCGGCATGATCGGCACCGTGCTCTGCTACCTGCTGCTGCCCGCGGTGCGGCTCCTCAGTGCCCTGCGAGGTAACAACCCCCGGGACTGGAGCCGCCCGCTGGCCGGCGGGCAGCCCCCGCCATGGGCCCCTCCCACGGGCCGCGCGGCACCGCCCCCGGCCCCACAGTGCGGAGTCACCGCGGCAGCCTCCTGCCCGCGCCCGCGCCCGCGCCCAGCGGGGTGTAGCCCGGAGCACAGGCCCTGCGGACGCTCCTGTAGGTCGCCCTGATATCCCCTCAGCTCCCGGCGCAGGGTCACAGGTTTCCCGGTAGCCCCTTAGCGCCCGGCCTTCTCAGGGGACACTCAGCTTTCACCGATGTGTCCCGGAGAGACCAGCTCTCCCAGGACCTCTCGGGTACCTTCCCCAGCTCTCACCGAACAACCCTGGGGAGACCAACTGCCCCCAGGCCTGCTTGTTCATATAGCAAAATGTTGGCCCGGGGCGGAGGGCGGGGGGGGACTAGAGTGGCCCTGAATATCCGGTATCGTGCTTTAATTTAAACAGTAGTGAGAATGAAGGGGTCATTAAATAGAAGCGAGGTGGCCCCTAAAACTAGCAAGGGGACCAGTCCTCCCTCCCAGTCCCTCTGTAATTAGCTCACTGCTAACCAGTGCTTAAAGTGCTTTCACCTCATTAGACAAGGTCCCTGACCGGAGGAACCTGGGTTTTGAGAAGATGGAGGCAGATCTGAGCGGCATCTTGAACTGTGTCTGGAGCTGGCTGAAGTAACAGTTACTCTCTTGGTCTCTCTTTTAAAGGAGTTAAGATTCTTAATTGTCTAATTTAATAATTAATCAGAGGAGGGTTTAAAAGAGAGAGTGGAGGAGTGCTCAAGTGAGAGACCATCTCCTCCAGCTTCTTCTCCTTACCCTGCCCATTGTATACAGGAGAGAGTAGTTCCTCCAGATTTTCTCAGGAAACTCCAATTCTGATCAATTAAAAAAAGAAAAAAAAATAGGCATCAGCATGTCTACTAAGGAGACGGGTTCCTCTAGGCTAGTGCTGACTACTAGCAGTAGAGCAGAGATCTCCAATTTGTGGGGCATGCTCCCAGCGGGTGTGGAGGAACATTTGGGCAACAATGGCAGGGGCTTGGGCCACCCCTCACAGGGGGAGAGCATCACTCAGCTTTGTTGCTGGCCCGGTGCCTGGAGATCTGTTCTTATCCCCTATGCCTAAGGACCCACTCTCAGTTGAGCAGCTGATTAAGGTTCCACTTCTGCCCCCAAGTGTGGCCTCAGCCCCCTAATCCCTGTCTGTGTCGTCCCCGCCCCCAGTTCCTGGAGCCATAGCCCTACTCCTGGGGAGTAAAGGGAGGGGCATGAGATAAAAAGTTTGGGGACCACTGCAGTAGAACATTCTTTTTGGGGGAATATACTTAAAGCAAATACTTTTGAGAGGAATGTCTTTAGAAAATTATTATATTTTAATTAATTTTTTCTTCCACTTTATACATCCTTCTCCAAAAAAATAAAATAGGGTGCATCTAAAGAGAAGTGCCTTGACACTACTTAAACATTTTATATTTGCTTTTCACACATGCAATTATTCTGAAATATCTAATATCTAAATTCACAGTCTACTTTATTTTGCAATAGTATTTATGTGTAGACAAACTCTAATTTGTAGTTCCATTAATTTCTCTTAACTATTCCTATTCCTGAGTCTCCAGTGAGCAATATTCAGGTTAAAGATAAACTAATAGGCTACATCTACATTGTTTGTTTTTTGCGGAAGAGGAAATGCAAATGAAGCGCTCATTAGCAAATCTCACGCTCTCATTTACATATTCTCTTCCGATCCTTTTTGTGATTTTCTTTTTTTTACGAAAAAAACCGCAGTGTAGACGGGGCCATTTTTCAGAAAAAAACCCTTTTGCACAAGATCCTGTAAACCTCTTTTTTTGAGGAATAAGAAATCTTGCACAAAAGGGTTTTTTTTTCTGAAAAACGGCCCCGTCTACACTCCGGACTTTTTCACAAAAACCTCTTCCGCAAAAAGGATTGGAAAAGAATATGCAAATGAGAGCATGAGATTTGCTAATGAGTGCTTCATTTGCATTTCCTCTTCCCCAAAAAACAAACCGTGTAGATCAAGAGTCAAACTTTCAAAAGAAGGGTGGGTGGGGAGCAAGTTCTAAATACCCTGCTAATGTCTGTGTAATATGGAGGCTTCAGTGACTCCGATGAACACAGTTGCAGCAGTATGGCATAGGATAACGGTGGTCTTTTGGGTTGGAGACTGTTAGCCATTATGGTTTTATAGGAAACAAATAAGCAGGGCAGATCAGAGCACCTGATTAATAATCTTTTGTTGGTATGCTTACTAATCAAATGACTGCCAAGTTCTTTTGATGAGTAAGTGCTCATTGTGCCCTCAATCCCTTGTTTTTGCATCTTAAAATGGGATTTCAAGGTTTATCCTATTTACAGATCATGTAGAGGCTCCCAGTGTAGTTCTGAACTAGATTGAGGAATCTATATCATTAGATTAAAAAACCCCTATTTCTATAGCATCTTTTATCCCAAAGAATCCCTAACTGATTCACAGATAGATTTTACTGTAGATACATAAAGTTCTCCCTGCAGCCTTCTGGGTGCCGCCAGTACTTCAGTGCTCTAGCGATACACCAGTATGCAATCATAGTGGCATCTGAGGGTATTCTCTGATTGTGGGGGGAAGGGAAGGATCTTTTTGGCCCCATTTTCTCTGTGTAATAACTTCTCTGGCCATCGCAATTACATGGTGCATACACGGTGAGAGCTCCATTCAACCCTCCATAGCAAGAGGAACAAGATGTGGGGATGGGATACTGCTGAAAGCACTAACAAATATTGGGGTTCCTCACAGCTCTGCTATTGCTTGGTATAAACTAATTGGTTTGTACACAGATTCAGGGAGAGATGGATGCCTTTTCTTTACCATCTCCGATAATACATATATCACTAGGTTTCTAAATAGGATTGCAGAATATATCCTAAGAGAGAGAGGCTCTTCTAAATCATTACAGTATGAATTAATGTTCATAATGATCACTATGACCTGCCTAATGGTGACTGTAATGATCTTTCTGTACTCAAACTTGCACACTTGTGTGCATTATTATAATACTTAAAAAAAAAAGAGAGCAGTCCTGTGTCATTTTAGAGGCTAACTAATATATTATGTCATGAGCTTTTGTGGATAAAACCCACTTCCATCAGATGAGTTGGAGTTCTGTTTATTAGTTCTAAGCTGCTACAGGACTGCTTGTTTTTAAAGTTATACACGGCTACCCCCAAGACATAACAATACTCAGTTCTTACTAGGGATGTTAAATTTAGATTAATTAACTAATCGAATAGTTGATGGGATTTCCATTGACTATTGGATTAGTTTATAAGGGCACCTCCGCCTTTGAACTGTAGCAAGAGCCCTGACAGCCTTTTGCTACAGTTCAAAAGAGGAAGCCCCACAGGGAGCACAGGGCTTCTTTTTTGAAATGTACAAGAGCCCCATTAGGGATCTTGTACATTTCAGAGAAAGCCCTGCAGGGAGCATGGGGCCACTGGGGGAGCCCTGCTGGGGCTCTTGTACATTTCAAAAGCAGAATCGCAGCAGAAGCAGCGCAAACCGAGACTGCTTCAGTCCCCGCTCATGCCGTTTCTGCTGTGCCTCTACCTCCACTGGCCCCCATGGAGATGGTATTGGAGGGAACCAGCTTTTAAGCTGGCTCCCCCCAGCACTCGCTCCTGTCCCCACCCCCGCCTCTCTGATAAAGACAGTGGGGAGGAAGCGACTAGTCGCATCACTAGTCGACGGATAGTCGACTGGTCTCTTACAGTCCTAGTTTTTACTGTTACTAGCCATTTTAATGGTGTGCCTAGATACTACATTGTTGAACATATTAGAAATAATGAAAATGTCTCTGTGTCAGGGCTTAACTTCTAATATTTTTACTTAGAAAATGCCAATAAAGACTTGTAGTGATATTGCTAACTTGCATGCTATTATCTAGGGTGACCCTTCATCACAGGGTATACAGTGTGAGCAAAGTATAGGAGAAGGAAATGAAGGATTTGCAGAGAACTCAGTCTGCTAATCGGTGATGGGGATATGAATGCACAGAGATACTAGGAAAAATGCAAATGATTTCATCATCTTGAAGTGTATAAAGGGGAGATACGTATATTTTTGTGTTGAGTGTGCACTGAAGTATTTTGGTCCATTACCGTTGTCAGTCACTCCCATTCAGTGGTGAATATTTATCATGATCTGTCTACTCTGAGACCATGGTTTCTTTCATGGTAGCATTTTCCCTCATGGGGCTTTTCCATCTTTAACTTCTATGTTTGTGCTTCTTGTGTTGGTCTCTCCACTCCTTTTCTTATATGCATTTGAAAAGACAATTCAGTGTAGAATGATTCTTCTATATTGGGTCTCTGCACTTAAGAAATTCCTGATACCTAAAAATGCTGTCATCTGAGGACCTCTAGTTCATTTCCTGAAAATTCACCCATTCCAAAGGTCAGCTGCTAGAACTTCCTTCCTGATGTCTCCGCCCCATGTGGCTAAATGTATCTGCATTTGGATGGAAGATGCCAAAGAAGAGCTAGCATTATAACTTAGATGCTGCTCAGCTGACCACTTATTGCATTATATAAATAATATTACAAAACTAGCCTAAATTTTTAGTCAGTTAAACCAGCATCACCTTACTGAAGTCCAAGGAATTGTATTGGCATAACTAAAGTCAGAGTATGGTCCAAGAGGCAGTTTTAGTTACTCAGAACTCTAACTATGCACCTTTTTTTGAGAAGTCACTCAGTGCTGTTGATGAATTCAAATGATTCTGTTGCACCAAATAGTAACTGATTTCTCTAGACTAAATGAGCCAGTAAGTGAAGAGAGCTGTGGATTTTAATTTACTTGTATTGACTTTTTGACAGATGCTTTCTTTACGTGTCGAAAGAATGTGCTTCTGGCGAAGAGCCCGGCCACCCAGGTAGGGGACCTCTCTTCTGTTCCCAGCAGGAGGCGGATCCCAGAAGAGCAGGAAGCCCTGCTGCAGCAGCCGCTGGAGGAGGAAGCTGGTGGGCTACAGAGCAGTGAGAGTGTGCCAGCAGTAAGGAAGGTGTCAGTAACATTGACTAGTGACTGGCCAGAAGGCTCAGAGTTACTGATGACCAGCCTCAGCAATCTCAATATGGCTTCAGAGGTCACATGGTGCAGTGATCATCAGCTTGATGAGCTACATACCTTAATGTCTCTAGGATCAACAGAAAATGCTGTAATCACACTGGCAAAATTACCAGAAGAGGAAAGTGTGGTTGTGGTTGACAGTGCAGCCTGGGCAGCTGTAAGGACACAGACTGATCATCAGATTAGTGGCTGCACCCTTTCAGCCATGGAAAGGGAAGATGAAGATACTTCTATGTTAGGCTGGAGTTTAGCACATGACACAGCAATAGTGCCAGTGGAGGCCACAGCCTGGCCCCTTTATGACACAGGACAATTTCAGCCTTTTCCATCAGAGAGACCTTATCATGGTCAGTAATAGTACAGACCTGTTTGATTCTGCCTTGCTAGAGTGGGACTATGTAATGTAACAAAACTTTTTGATCTCCCTGCATATGAATGCTAAATGTTGGGTGAGCTGAGTATATCTGCTCTTGCCATTTGTTAGGCATAGATTGCCTCTTTTCATACCAGGCTGATTGCATCTCTTGATGAAAATGGTAAAAGTAATCTTTCCTAATGGAAAAGTCAGAGCTTCTGACATTATTGGGTTGGATAGTGCTGCTATTCACAATTCCTTTACAATTAACATACGTGTCCACCTCATACTGGAGGTGGCCTCCAAAGAATGGTTGAGCTTTTCCTCCCCATTAGGACCCTACCATCCCTATTGACAGCTATTCAGATTAATCAAAGAAAAAATAATCCAAGGGCCCATTTAGAATTCAAAATGCCCAGATTCAGGGAACAAGAGAACAGCCAATACCATGTCTCCCAACTAGAAGGGGCATCCCAGGAAATGGGACAGGAAGGATACCCAGCATAGATCTGACCTGACAACTTCTCTCTTATATATAGATATTTTATGGAGGGACTGGGACGATCTCTCTGCACAGATGGCTGATCCAGATCTGGGCTCAGAGAATGGGCCTCTGTTTGAATTCCGAATCATGTCTTACAACATTCTGGCCCAGGACCTGGTGGAGCAAAGCCCTGATCTCTACCTGCATTGCCAACCAGATATCCTGGACTGGAGTTACCGTTTTCCAAACCTCTTGCAGGAGATCCAGCACTGGGACCCCGATGTGAGTACTATCCAGGCCCTTCTGTGTCATCTATCATCAGAATTTTTGGAGTGGAAAGCCAGAGCCTCTGAGGTTATTAGGGTCCTTGGTTACATGCCCACTGACTCATATAGCCTTACTAGGATCTATTCTTTGATTGAAGGGACTCAACTTTTACCTAGTAGAAGTGGGAGCAGGGCAGCCTGCTGCAGTCCTTGGGGAGGAGGCAGAATCTGTAGGGCAATTTGGAAGAAGCCTAGATATAAGGCCTATATGGGGGTAGATTTCCTGCTCCTTGCTGCTTCAGGCTACCTTAGCATGCTGAGGAAGAAGTGTGCTCACCACTCAGGATGAGACCTGAATTTTGTTTCATTCTTGCTTGCCCACTGGGTAACTGAAGGGGAAGTATGTGCTACAGAAATTGCCCATCATGCACTAGCTCAGTTCTCAACCAAGTATATGTGTACCCCTTCGGATAACCAAGCTTTTCCAGGAGGTACATCAGCTCATTTAGATATTTGCCTAGTTTTACAACAGACTACCTAAAAAGCACAAGCAAAGTCAGTACAAACTAAAATGTTATATAGACAGTAACTTGTTTATACTGTTGCATATATTATACATTGAAATGTTAAGTACAATAGTTATATTCCAGGTTGATTTATGATTATATAACAGAAATGAGAAAGCAAGCATTCTTCCAGTAATAGTGTGCTGTGACACTTTTTTGCATTTTTATGACTGATTTTATAAGCAAGTAGTTTTTAAGTCTGGTGAAACTTGGGAGCACGCAAGACAAATCAGACTGCTGAAAGAGGTATAGCACAGTATTCTGGAAAGGTTGAAAGGCACTGCTGTAGCTGGAGGGGAGGTTAGTTATATAGTCTTTCTTGGTGAAGGGGTTATGTGGGGGAAACAGTTTTTCTTTCTCTTCCTCTACTGTCTTAACTCCTCCCCCCAAAAAACAACCTCAAAGGAATTGCCAAACAGTTGTGCTGTGAGCTATGTCTCTGCCTTTCTTCCAGGTTCTGTGTCTCCAGGAAGTGCAGGAGAATCACTACTGGGAGCAGCTGGAGCCAACATTCAGAATGATGGGTATTTCCCTTTCTTATCTACAGGTTTGGTTGCAACTTGCTGAGAACACTCCATGTTAGTTTCCAGAGCTCTGCTGTGTGTTCACAGAAGTATTCCTCACCCCAGATGCCCACATTTGTGAAGCTATCTGCGCTGTTTTAATTGCCCTGTTTCTGTTGTGTCTGATTTTTCCTCAGATTTGCTAATCAGGGCAACACAATTTATCAGGGGCTTGATTTATACAAAGAGAACAAAAGGCACTTGATGGTAAATGATGGCTAACAGGATAGTACTGCCTACAAAGGTATACGTGTGAGACAGACGGAGAGAGATGGATGAGAGCATCCCTGGGGGCATAACTAGAAGTATGGGCTGAAAATTCAAACTGGGTGTCAGGGAAGTCTTCCTGCCAGTGAGGTTTGCTGGGCTGTAGGACAGTCCCCTGAGGGGAGTAATAGGAGCGCCATTGGTTGTGCTATTTAAACCCTGCAAAACAGATTTTCTATACTTTGTTACATCTAACTAAAGAGGAGTCCATGCTCCTGGTCCAGCCATTTGGGCCCTCCTGATGAGTGGTGGTTTCTTTTCAGGCTTTGTATGTGTATACAAACGGAGAACAGGAAAAAAGACAGATGGCTGCGCAATTTGCTACAAGCACAGTAGGTTCCAGCTGATCAGTGCCAGCCCTGTAGAGTACTTTCGGCCTGGCTTGGATATCCTAAACAGAGACAATGTGGGTCTGGTGTTGCTGCTGCAGCCTCTACTCCCAGAGGGTATAGAACAGAAGGCAACAAGCCCCCTATGTGTGGCTAATACTCATGTGCTATATAATCCCCGACGAGGAGATATCAAGCTTGCACAGATGGCCTTGCTCCTAGCAGAGATTGACAAGGTTGCAAAAACCGTTGAGGGTAGTTACTGTCCTGTCATCTTGTGTGGAGACCTGAATGCTGTGCCTGACTCCCCATTGTACAAGTTCATCCGGAATGGTCAACTCTTCTACCATGGGATGCCAGCCTGGAAGGTAGGTGTAGCTAGTGAATGGCATGAAATAGCTTTTTGGATTGCAGAGAGTGGAGTATTTATGTAATTGTGTCTCTGATCACTATTATAAGGCTACTTCCTCCTTATAAAGAATGAGTCCTGCTCAGCATCAAATTCATAGACATACAGTAAATCACATTCTGTGTTCCTAGCAAGAATGGAGGTTACCAAACCAGAGAGAATTTTTAAAATCTTGTTTCTTTTTCACGACTGATGTTTCTTGTTTGTGGTGTTAGTTCAGATGGCGAAACTGGACTGGTCGGTATTCTCCTTCACTCATCCATCACTGTTGTACTTGGGTGATAGTTACTGTAGGGGGAGGCAGAAATTCATATTCATGGAAATATTATCTAAATGTTTGGCCTAAAGCTAGTTCTGTTCTTGAAATATACATCCATGTGAGTACTGCTCCTTTACATGTACTCTCTGTGGCTGTGCACATATACCCAGCTTGCTCTCAGGCATTGGCTCTCAAAAGGGTTTGAGCAAAATATTTCAGAGATTTGTTTTCTCTTTTCTCCCCCCTTTCCTTTTCACCACATGTTCCCTAGCTAGTAGGTGCATCACAGATTTATGTGATACTTTTTCTGTGCAAGAGTGCAGGGGTTTGCTCTTTGTGGGTGCTGTGTATTCTCTTTTGAGTGTGCTGTGCCTGTCTCATGAAGTTTCTGCTTTGTGATGTTGCTGGCCTTGCTTTAGCCACTTCTTCCTGGTGTTTTGTTCCCCTCACCTATACCCTGCTGCCTTTTTGCAGGTTTCGGGACAGGAAGACTTGTCCCAACAGCAGCACCAGAGGAAGCTGCAGACCCCACTCTGGCATAGCTGTCTGGGTATAACGGACAACTGTCAATATGTCACACTTTGTCAGCCAAAGAAATCAGGTGAGCTGTGGTGTGAACAGGAGCTCAACAAATACAATCATTTGGTGGGTCTTGCACCCACTCATTGATCTGCAGGACATTGGCACAACCTCCAGGGCTGGGAATTATGCTGCACCAAGCGGTCTCCTTGACAAGGATTCTGTCATTTCAGAGTACCTGATTTGAACTGTATCACTTGTATGCCCTACAATTCAGGTTGGTTTTCTACCATCTTCTTGCACACGCTGGAAGCTGAATGTCCCACAGTACTTCACATACCATAGTTATATTTAGAGTAAGCTTGAAAGTGCTCATCTTTTTCTTCAAAGCACTATGTGGTGTAAAATCCACGTAGCCTTTCACTCAGCACTTGGAGTCCAGGTCAAGATGTTGCTGGTAGAAGCTGGGTGGTTATGAACACCCTAGAAATCAGGCTGAACCTATATCTTTCTTTTTTTCCCCCTTGAGGCAGGAGTTTCCTCAAACATCTGTGCCATTAACACCCCAAATGCCTTGCTTGGAATTTGACTGGTAAACAATTTTTTGAGAAGGGGAAGCTCTTAATTTGTGAAGCCCCCAGATATCACAGTGGTGGGTGCATCAGCAATAGGTGTTAGAGTAACTAGGCTGCAGTCTAGACCAGTGTTCCCTCTAACTTTTTCCATATGTGTGTGGAATAAATTTTGTTATGTGCATCAGGGCACATGCAGATGTGTGCCACCAATGGAAACACCTGCTGCCAGCTGTGGGCTCTCTGCTAATCAGCTGAGAGGCACCTGGATCTCTCCTGGGTGGGTTACAGGGAAAACTGGTCTAGACTGTCTTTTCCTCTTCTATCTTCATGTCTATTCTATATTCAGTTTTTTCTGTTATGCCTATCACTGTGGCATTCATGTATTCTGGTAGTGGTTTTGGCATGGAAACCTAAAAAGATAGCTGACTTCTTGGTTGTTTTCTTCCTTGAACTGACTCCACTCTGCAGACAGACACAAGTACAGCCGGGACTTCCTGCTGCAGTTCCGTTTCTGTGATGCTGCCTGTGAACGACCTGCACATCTGATTCTGCTGGAGGGTGTGACAGATGTTAAACCAGGTATTGGAGCAAGTTTTCTCCCACTTCAGCATCTTTTCAGTGGACATAAGCTGCCTTTGGCAAGACTTGAAACCAATAAGTGGAGACCAGTTTTGGCTGCTTGTTGGCTGGATGAGTCCCTGAAAAGGCAAGGGCTAGGGAAGGTGGGAGCCCACCATTCCATCATACTCCCAGGTCACAAGTAGATTACATAAGGGCTGAGCAGCAGCTCTCAGCTGCCGGCCTGCTCCTTGTATTACAAGTCTTGATTTGCTGATTTATGTGCTTTACCCTCTGTGTGGAGGAATGGCAGAAAGGGTTCCATCTAGTTTCTGTCCTCTAGTTTTGGAGACATGCAAGTATTTTTTCATTCCTTCTGTGTTTCCAGCTCCACTGGAAGCAATTCGTACTGGCACCTGAGCTGCTTCCATGTTAATGTACATTGGCATCAGAAGGGGACCACAAGCTGGCATTATATCTGCTACTAAAGAAGCAGAACCTCTCCTCATCTCTGGACCTTTTGACATGTTTGATTCTGTTCTCCTCATTCTCCACCTTCTTGTGCCTTGCAACCAATTTCATGATCCCAATTCTGTAACTCAGTTTGTCTGACAGCAGCGGTTGTAATTTAGGCCCACAGGGATAAGTCTCTGAGCAATGGTAATGTCCACAGTGCTAAGCACAGGAGCTGTTCGACCTAAGTAAGTTGGTTGCACTAATTTATTGTCAGGAACTGCCCATTGACCTTCAGGGGTGTAGGATTTTGGCTTGGTTTTTGGCCTTGTATCAACTTGTTATTCTTTCAGCGCCACTGTACTTAGAGGCCTCTTGTCTGAGACCAGGACAGTTTGCATTCAGCTTTGGAACCTTGCCTTGATTTCCCTGCATGTACTAACACTCCTGAGGGTGTCTTTCCTGGAGGCCATGTTTAGGATAAGATGGGACTGTTGAGGCAGGAATAAGAGGCCTTTTGGGCCCTGGGAAGAGCTGTCAAACTCAAAATGAGCAAACTGCTCCAGGCCCAGTGGCATGTTCAATTGGAATCTCTCTGCTCCTTTTCAGACTGTCCTGCACACTGGCCCAAGCATCTCACCATGGTGAATGATCCTAATCCAGAGCTGTTCTTCCCAAGGTAACCTGGAGGGAGGGAGGTTCAGCTCGTTCCTGTGAAGCTAGTGGCACCTCTCCTTGGAGTAGCCGTAGTGGGGTGCTTGGAAAATGGGCACAGGAAGCTAAATTTATGTAAAGGTTAAAATAATTCCATGGTCCCTTCTCCCAAGCTAGAAAAAGAACATGTCAGGAATGGGAAAGAATCTGAAAAATCTGTCTACAGCTAGCCAGATCCATTTTAGACTACACTGGCAGCTGGGAGCTGCCATGTCAACCCTGGGTTGGTGCTGCAAGTCAGGAATGCAGTGCCTTGGCAGGGCTGTATCTTGGTGATGAGGAAACCCCTGTACACTCTGTTTTAGGAGAATTGGCATTAATAGTCCTTCACTGATATGAGCATTATAGTGTATTGAAAAATATGTGTAGAAATAGTCTATAAATAGCTGCATCAGGAAGGTGGCTTAGTTTGCTTAGATTCCTGAATTGAGCTTTGCATCCCCTTTCCCATGTGAGGGAATGGGGGATCTGTTTCTTCTCTGCAGGTCTCCAGGTGTTATCCGGCATGGCCTCAATCTGACTTCTGCCTATAGCCACTTCTTGCTCCAGAAAGGTCGCTCTGAGGTCACAACCATGCCCATGGGCCTTGGAGCTACAGTTGATTATATCTTCTACTCGGCAGAACCTATTGAGAATGGGAACAAAGGGGGTGAGTGTGGCGACATGGCACCTCCTGAGAGCTTATCTGAAGCATGGTAGGAGGGAGCTGTGTGGCATAGGAAATGGAGCTGACCATGGCTGGCAGTGTGTCTCCAGCATGACAGGAGTGGGCTACTGGGTTTGGCAGCATGTAGTTTCCAGGGATCTGCGCATAACAGAGGCTGAGTGAGGAGATGCTCTCTTCCCCAGCTGATGTGACAAAGGGAATAGAAGGGATAAAGTAGTTCTGCCTGTCCTGGCCATAGTCTTTAAGGGGAAGTCAAAGTAGAACACTCTGCTTTGAGATCACTAAAGATGTTAAAGTCTAACTATTTAACTGATAAGCTGATGCTAATCGGTTACTTAAATGGTTAAACTCACCAGTCGACCCCACCGGTGGCCGAGAGCCCTCTGGCAGTGGGGCCAGCTGCCAGACCTGGGAGACGGGTGGAGCCCACAGTGAGGGGCGGCGACTCTTCCCTCACTATTGCTACATTGCCTAAAATGTTTAACTGTGTAACTGTGACGTAGTGGGGGTACTGTCTGCTCTGTAACCCGGTGTCCCCCTGCACTGTGCTGTGTGATTCCCACTGACTCACCCACGCTACATCACAGTAACCAATCACATTTTGATCAGTTATATGGTTAATGTTTTTCTATATTTTTACATCCCTGGAGTTCACTAGCATCCAGCCACCTGTGGGGCTGGTCCAGGGTTAGCTTGGAGATCTGAGCTCTCCTAGTAATTTGTGCCCTTCAATGCTGCATAGTGCCACCTGTAGGAGGCACCTCACTTCACCTCCTACTGATACCCCTAGAGGCATCACACTGTCTGACTTGAGTTGATGAGGCTCTGCAACTAACTACATCCAACTCCCATTCCCTCAGCTCAATGTGGGCTTTATGGAGGTGGAGTGGGAATAAAGCGTGAAGAGTCTTCTCAAATCAAATTTTGTTTTTTCTGAGCCAATGGTTCATTGGACTGGCATGGTTAAGGCACGTGTCATAGCCTGTGGTACACAAGTCTCTTCAAGTAGAGACCTAAATTCACCTCTTGGAACTTGAGTGCAACTAGCAAGAGCTTCCCTGTGATCAGCTGTGTGATGACAGCAGTGTGTGCTGCATCTCCTGTGTGGGCTGGCTCATGAATTCATATATCAGAAGCAGTCTAAGGTGCCTGTTGCTATAGTACCAGACATGAAGAGGGACATGCTGTTTTGTATGGCTGTCTGTGGGGACATGTCCTTGCTTCCCTGACAGTGCAGCATATGCTCACTGTCCTGTGTCTGCGCAAGGAATTTGAGCATGAAGCTCCAGTCTCCATCTGACATATCCTTCCTGTTCCCTTGTCAGGTCGCAGGCTATATCGAGATAGAGCCCTGAAGCTGCTTGGTCGCCTCTCCCTGCTCTCTGAAGATGTCCTGTGGTTGGCAAATGGCTTACCCAATCCCTTTTGCTCATCTGATCACCTCTGTCTGCTGGCTAGCTTTGGCTTGGAGATCTCCAGTGCCTGAGAGAGAGGGATTGTGTGGGTCTCCTCAGATAAGCTGGACTGAATGCAGAATACAGAAATTGTGCATTCAGAGCCTCGATTGGCTCACAGGAAACTTCCTTTCCACTCCCCCACCTCTGCAACCTCATGTCACAGGAGCATGAGGGGGCCAGAAAGGCTGAGCCCTTCCCTGCATTGCTTCTCCATGGGACTCCATTGTTGGCTGATGATCAGCTCTTCTCTAACTGTACTATTTCTTAAAGGGTCTCTGGCAATTAACGTCCTTGCCTGTTTGATCCTGCTACATCTGTCCGATGTTCTAGCTGTGATGTTCTTATGCTGCAGGAGTCAACATGACTTGCACTCGTTTACTTGTCTTTATGTGCTGCACCTGGGAAAGATCAGGTGCAGTTTTGAGACTCATATTGGCTTTTTTTTTTAGTTGGCTACTTACTGCCAAGCAGCAGGGGCTGCTCCCAGTCATCTTCTGCCACACCAAAATGGTGATTGTTTTTTATTTCCCTGCAACCATATGTGGAATTCATTCCCCTTGGATTCATTCAAACATCCCATGTGCCACCTGTAACAGACAGGACTAGGCTTGATGATGACTTGGTAACAGAATTGAAGCAGCCTATGCCTAGAGATATCTAACGAAAGTTTCCACCAGGTTCACCAGGGTCTACACCCAGCACATACATCAGCAGAGTGAGAGTTTGAGTTTCAATAATTTTTTGTGGGGAGTTTTCTATTGTTAGTAAGGTCTGACAAAAGGATTGGCGTGATATGGAAATGCTGGTTCTCCAGAATCATCATAAAAGCCCTAGAATTGCAACAGCAGAAATTGGAGATCCTTTGATAGGCTTCCTCCCTGACCATCTCAGAACTGTTCCTAGTACCTCTCTTGGCACCTATAAGTCATAGAGAAGGATTTGCCAAGGCCCTTCCCAGAGGTTTCATGGAGGAGGAACAGTGGACTGATAAGAATGTGAATACTGAAGGGCTGTGGTCATAGGTACTCCCAGAACAATGCTAAAGAGAGAAAATGTGCAAGAGGAAGTGGAGCCAGAGGAAAGAATAGCTGCTTCCTCTTCCTTTTAGTAGGCACCTCAACTTGTCTGTCCTGAGCCTTGACAACTACATTTTGCAGACCTGGTCAATAATCAGTACTGCAGTGTCTTGGCCAAATACTTTTGTGTGAATATCATTGCCCTGTTCTGGAGTCTGCACTGTAAAGGGAGGTGAGCTGATAAGGGGCAGCTCTTTTGTATGAGATTTGGAGCCCTATCAATTGGGAGCCAGAGTTTCAATATTTGCATCCCACTGTAGCCTTATTGTCCTGTGTTGAAATAATCACTAGGCAGCAGTGGCTTGTTGCTAGTTACTTTGCGAAGGTTTTGATGCTAGACCCTTCAGGTCAGATTCTTCAGCAAGGCTTGACTGTTGGTGTCCAGTATTTATCAATGAGTTATGAGAAGAATGTTAGTAGAAGAGTCCTCCACCCTTAAACTCCATTTCTGGGGCTGAGAAATCTCCTGACCCCATTGTAGCAGGGTTTGCTTGGGTTTTTTTTGCGGCGGGGGGGAGAGGGAGAGGATGGATGAGAAGTTTGCAATAACTTTAACTGGGTTGTATTGAATAACGATTGAAAAGATTTCAGAGTTTTAAGTGTTACTTTCTTCAACATCTTATTTGAAAAATAAAATTTTATAATTTCAGAGAAAATGCACAGTAAAAGTGGCTGCTGGGGCTCCTAAGGGCAGAGCCTCCTCCTTTTAGGGGCCATGTTACACTTTGGTTGGACCATCAGCTATTGTTAGCTAGCTGTGTAAAAGAGGAGTGGGGTGGATGTTAGCTGTGTAATGGTTGTGGCAAGAAGAGGGGAGAGGTTGGGCTTAGCTCATATTCTGTGTAAACTAGGCATTCGCATCATCAGGCCACCAAAAGCTCCAACCCCTTGTGCCACTCTGGTATAGCTCATTTGGGCTGTTCTGTAAAGCTTCTAAACTAAAGTGAGCTCAATCCACTAACGTTTCTTCTATAAGTAGGAGAAGCTATTGCTGATTCCTAGAGCTTATGTTCAACCTTCAGTTTGTCTAAGCAGTTCAGCCAGGCCTTTGTTATTGGGCTCCCAGGTTATCTTTACTGTGGGGTAAAGGAGACCTGTACTTGTGTGTCCTTTTCCTCTCACACTTTTCCTCTACTAACATGTTGTTGGGGGTGATGTCTGCCTGCCTGTAGGTGCCTGATGTGGAAAGTGGGTGACTAAGATTCTTTTGTCCATTTATGTACATGCTGTCCAAAAATGTATTGTGGTGAAGGGGGTAGGGGCAGGTCTACCAAAGGACTTAGAAGCATGAGTCCCAGTTATAGGCACACTGCAGTCCATAATGCCCCCTCAGCTTTCCCCAGCGCTCGGTGCTTAAACTTCCATTGAAGAAGTTCCCCAGCTGCGTGTTTCTGTTACTGGGCCTGTTGGTGTGCTGCTCTGGGGAAAAGGAGCTGGCCAACTGAGGTACTCGGCTGCAAGAGGAGGGGTGGTACGCTCCCAGACTGGCTCCTGGGGCTCTATTGCAGGCCGCCACACTAAGCAGCAGGCAGATCAAAGGGGCTGGCTGGGGACATGCTCCCTGCCCTTTCAGGACTGCCCCAACCCAGAGCCCCTGACAACATCATTTAGGGACTGGGGGGAAGACCCCCAAGATTCATACCAGGACATCAGGGAGTGAGAGGAAAGTTCACAGCCTGCCTGCATTCCTCTCCCTCTTAGCTGGAGAGGGGCAGGGGCAGAGGAGTGAGTGACCTATGACTGTGAACTTTCCTCTGGCTCCCTGAGATTGATGAAGGGGAACAGCAAGCAGCATCCTGGTATGAATCTCAGGGGTGAAGGGCTTTAGCCCTCCCTGCCCCCCTAAATAGTGCCCTTGCCCCCCATATTCCTCCCTATCCACACATACCTCAACTCCCTGCCCCGAGTCCCTCCTCACACCCAAAGCCTGATTCCTCCCACATTCTAACCCTCTGCCCTGAGCACCTTCTCACATCCCAGTCTTGATTCCTGCATCCCCCATGCACACCTCAACCCTCTGTCCTGAGCCCCTCATCACATACCCCCAACCATCACTTCACCCCCTCATACCCAGTCCCTTGCCCTGAATCCCCACACCTCCAGGTTTGTGCTCGAGTCCCCCTACACCCACCACAGCCTCCTGCCCTGAGTCCTCCACACTTCACCCCACACTTAAATTTCTTACTGGTACTATCCTATGTAACCCCCATGTCCTGAGCTCCCTCTCTGCTCCCCCCCATACAATAATACCTGTAAGAAATTTAAGTTACCCGTCTTTTAGCAAATATACCCCGCACCCGAGAATAACCCGCACCCAAATATACCTCGCGGTTTTTGCAGTTTGAGTGAAAAAAATCTTGTATACCCCGTGCACGAGTATAACCCGCCGGGTATACAAGACTTTTTTTCAATCTGTGTGGGGGAGGGAGGGCTTCTATGAGTGCGGGGGGGGGGGGGGGAATTAGCCACCCTCCGGGCGGGGGAGCACTCACCCCCCTGGGTCCCACGCGGCCACACAACCTCCAGGCGGGGGAATGAGAGTGCTCCCCCGCCCCTTCCTGCGGCTGCGCAGCCTCTAGCCTCCGGGCAGGAGAGCGCTCATCTCCCGGTTCCTGCGCAGCCGCAGGAAGGGACGGGGGAGCGCTCCTGCGCAGGAACCGGGAGATGAGCGCTCCCCCGCCCGGCGGCTGGCGACTGTGCAGCGGGGGAAGGGGAGGGGGAGCGCTCACCATCAGGTGAGTAAAAAAATTTTTGTATACCCCACGGGGAGGTGCGGGGTTTGTAAAAACGAATATAACCCGCGGGTTATATTCGCTAAAATACGGTACTTTCACCTCCGCTAAATCCAGTGCAACCCATATTGAAGAAGTGTGTCCTAACCACTGAACTATGAGAACAACTCACATAAGAATATTCTGATGTCGCCAGTTGAAGCTGGTCCACTTTAAATATTAATTAGGCCAGAAAGTGAGAATCACTCCATAGTCTAGAGCAGGGGTGGGGAACCTCAGGCCCAGGGACCGTTGGGGCCTCTGGGTTGCCTGGATCTGGCCTCTGAGGCTCAGCATTGGGGAGCCCATGCTGGCACTCCAGCCCCCACCTGCCACCCACCTGTAGGGCTGGAGCACACACAATCTACTAGCCTGGGCCCCTATAGGCTCTGGTATGCAAGGGGAATATCTTTCTTCTGAATCAGAGGCTTTTCACTTTGCTTCTCACTTGTGTGCAGCCCCCAATTGATTTTTCTGTGGGTGAGCAGCCCCAGACCAAAAAAGGTTCCCCACCCCTGGTTTACAGGTTATGGCACTTACTTGAGAGGTGGAAGATCTCTGTTCAGATCCCTTCTTATAAGACAGGAGGAAATTGAATCAGGGTCTGCCACATCATGGGTCAGTACCTTGGCCACTGGGCTAAAAATTACAAGGGAGGCTAGGGCTGCCAACCCCTCCTCATCCCCTTTCCCTGGTACAGGATGAACCTCTTTGGGCTGGCAACATACATGGTCAGGCTGTTAGCTGGATGTTCACTTATAATGGGCATGGCCAAGTTTCCCGTGGTCCCATAAAGTTTGTTTACAGCCACCAGTCCTAGCTCTCAGTCCTGTTCTGTGCTGTTATTTAGCTCTAATTTACCCCTAAATGTATTCTAAGAGCCCAACAAGCAGTGGAAGTGTTGGTAATGCTGCTAGACAATATTGACTTCCCTGGTCTGGCATTTTCTCTGGTTCAGCACCAGTTAGTTCCTGAGGGTGCCGGACTAGAGAGGTTCAACCTGTACTCACTTAATTCATTCTCACAAGAAACAGCTCAGGCATGTAAGCTGCCTGACTTCAGGAGAGGGGTTCCCAGCTGTGGATCACAGGCAGAGCTAGGTGCCTCCTGGCAGCCTGGACTTAAGTGCCAAACTTTTCGATGGGGAAATGCTTAGGATACACCCTGCTCATCAGCATTTCTCATTGGCTCAGTTAGGCAGCTCTTTGCAGTAGTCTGCTGGCTTTTGTGGATCAATTCTTAGCAATCTGTCATTCCCTATTCATTATATTTGGGGGTTGTGGATCCTATTGTTGTTCCTGTTATTTTCTAGGTGCCTAAAAGTGGTGAGGCAACAGTCAGTCCCTTTGTGGGTCTAGCAATAGTTGCAGTCATTCTTGTGTGTTTATAAAATAGCTCTTTCCCCAGCTTGTATTGGTTTTGGGGTGGCATTGATTGGTGGGGTAAATGCAGTTATGCACAAGTTCTCATAACTGGTTGATCTAACAACTGTGTTAATGGTTGTAACACTTTTATTTTCACTTCATTACAATGAGAGTTTCTGTATTCACAAACAAATCCATCAAGAAGTCCGGTGGTACCTTCAACACTAAGGCTCCGTCTACACTGCCCTCTCTTGTGCAAGAAAATATGCAAATGAAGCAAAGCAGTGAATATCGCCATGCCTTATTTGCATACTTAGTGAGCCGCCATTTTGCACAAGAGGCTTTTGTGCAAAAAGGAGCCGTCTACATGGCTCCTTTTTGCGCAAAATCCCCCTCTTGTGCAAGAGCTGTTTTTCCTGAAAAAAAGCAGCAGAACGGCTCTTGCACAAGAGGGGGTTTTTGTGCAAAAAGGAACAGTGTAGGCGGCTCCTTTTTGTGCAAAAGCCCCTTGCGCAAAAATGGCGGCACATTAAGTATGCAAATGAGGTGCAGCGATATTCACCACTTCGCTTCGTTTGCATATTTTCTTGCGCACGAGAGGGCAGTGTAGACATAGCCTAACAGTTTTTTTATGGAGCAAACTTTTACGAGTTGCAGCTCACTTCATCGGATGCATAAAGGGAAAAAAAAAGAAACAGATGGGATACAGAGATGGGAGTGTTACTTCAGAGCTAATTCAATCAGGGTGGATGTGGATACGAAGATGAGCATACCTAAAGTGGAAAATTGCTTATGGTAATGAGCGAGCCATTCCCAGTTCCTATCCAACCCATTCTGATGGTGTCAAATTTACATATGAATTTCAGCTCAGCAGTTTCATTTTTGCATCCTGTTTTTCATAGGATGGAAACAAAAGGGGAAAGACTGAAGGGTGGTACTTAGAGAGAAACCCACTAGAAAACTTAATGGCATTCAAAGCTAATGCAACAAAGTGCACTGTATTGGTTAATAAAGTATTGGGTAATCACAGCTAAAGCTAAGGTTGCAGAGCTTAACTTCAAAGACACTGGCTTAGATTCTAATAGATAGGTTACACAAGTATACATCTGAAGTAATTCCACTGACTTCAATGAACTGTGGAAATCCAGATTTTTACCAGTGTAACGGATACAAGAATCTGACCTATTTAAATAGCTTATTTTTTTTAAGACAAAAATTAGTCACATGGAAATATGTCTAAAACTGGCCACAACCCAAGGGGCACTTCTAAAATTTTGAGGCAGAAAGGTTTGTGTTCTTGTTAGGGATGTTAAATTTAGATTAATTGGCTAATTGAACGGTTGATGCAATTTGTATTGACTGTTTGATTGATAAGGGTGCCTCCGCCTTTGAAGTACAGCAACAGCCCTGGGCTGTTACTACACTTCATAGGTGAAAATGCTGCGGGAACACGGGGCCAGTGGGGGACTCAAACAGTCCCCCACCGCCCTGTGCTCCCCGCGGCGTTTCAAAGCAGCAGTGCTGCATGGATCCCAGGCAGGAGAATCCCCCGCTAACCCTGGGCTCCACGCGGTGCTGCCGCTTTGAAGCACCACCTTATCTCCTCTCCCCCCTCGCTGGCTCTTTCTGAAAGAGGCAGCAGGAGTGGGGGGAGCGACTAGTTAACTAGTGTGTCGATTATCCCATAAGCAAATGCTTATCAGATAGTCAACTAGTCCTTGTGCAGCCTTCTTTGGATAACTCTAATATTGAAATGACTAGAAGTAGAAAGTTTAAAATCTGGTGTAGAAATAGCCCTCCTTGAGAAGTGATTTTGTGTGTTCTGTGGAAAATATCACTTAGTTTGGCTGCAGTGCAAATGAACTTTTTTTTTTTTTTTTTTTAAATACACCAAGGTTTCCCTAAGGTACACAGGGAAAGATGACTTTGTAGGAGCCTCACTGAGTGAACACCATAGGTGGGACAGTATTCTGTTGGTGTCCCAGCCAAATTGTAGCAGATTCTGGATGACTTTTATTTTTTGCCACCCTCATAGGGGCAAGGGGAAATGTAGGAAATTCACTTTAAAAAATGGAAGTTGCACAACTATGTGCTCAAATCAGAAAAGACCAAGCAGAGAAAGCAGGTGCAGCCTCAACTCTGGTGTCTGAGCATTTCCATGCATAGATTTAAATGGCATAATCCTGTACTGTTACTGAAATAACACCAGACAATTTATCTTCGACAGCCTTTCATATAAATGATGTAGAGATTCTGGATGCATATAAAACATACATATATTAAATTATATACCATGTCACTAGAAGACAAAACAGCTATACAGATGTAGGTGGGTGGGGGAATAGCATAATACAGTATTTGAGAATAGCATGTGGGGAGATAATTAAAGAGTGTATCATAATGAGTAGTTTTCAGTAACACACAGTTAAGGTTGCATATATAGCCTTAACTAAAGCACTTGCTGACCCAAATGCTTAACCAGGCGCCATTAACCATTTGCTGGATTATGAGTGAGGCTGGAATCCAAATTATGGAATCAAAATTATGGGAGGAAGTAGAAGGGCAAGAATATCTTTCACTTGGTGAATATGAGAGGGAGAGAGTAAGGGGGAGGGATCAAGAGAGTTCTGCTTTCACCCTTTGATGCGCTGTAGTGCTGAAGAGTCTCAGGGCCCTTTTCTCTCCGAGGACCAGAGTTCTGGGTGAGTGTGCATGTTGTTTATGAGCTAGTTTGGCTGCAAGAAGACCTGTTCAACCAGGATGGGGTGTTTATGGTGGCTGCCTGCATTTGCTAGATGACAGTACTGTGGCTTTTAGCATACTCTATGGCTATGTCTACGCTGTGGGCTTCTTGCACAAGAACTGTTTTGCGCAAAAGTACTTGCGCAAGAGCGCGTCCACATTGCCATGTGCTTTTGCGCAAGAGCATCCATGGTAGTGTGGACACTCTCTTGCGCAAGAAAGCTCTGATGGCCATTTTAGCCATAGGGCTTTCTTGCGCAAGAAACCCCTGTTGCCCGTCCACACTGCCTTCTTGCGCAAGAGGGCTTATTCCTCGTGGGGAGAGAAATAACTCTTGCGCAAGAAACCCTCTTTTCCGACGCTTTACTGTAAATTTACTTGCACAAGAACACGCGTGCAGTGTAGGTGCGCCACAAGTTTTTGCGCATGAACAGCCGTTCTTGTGCAAAAAGCCTGCAGTGTAGACGTAGCCTATATGTCCCATTTTGATGGTCAGAGGTGGATTGTTTTACTTATCCCAAACCCCAGATCTCTTCACCAGGTAATGCGATACTCCTTCCAAGGAGCTGCCACAATCACATTACTTTTGGAAGAAAGATAAACAATATAAAAGTGAAAGGAGAAAATGAGCTTTGGCTCTTTTTTGGGATGTTTGGTTCTCTACTCTTTTTAGGCATTTGGACTGCCACGACCAGTCAGGCCAGCGGTGTGTTTCTGCAGCAGCTGGGTTTAAGCTGTGAGAAATTATGGGAGGGTTCTTGGGTTCATAAAGTTCTTAAGAGTTGTCTCTTAAGGTAGAGTCTCTTAAGGCACTCCATTAGGTCTATTAGGGCTATAGCTACAGGCAAATACTGTAATAACTCTAAACCCCATGCCCGATTTCTTTGCCAAGAGAAGAGGAAAGTGAAGTGGTGAGCAAATGGGAAGGAACACTGGATGCAAAAGGAAATGTTACATACACACTGTAAAAATATTGGGACAGGTAATACAGGTTGTACCTCCCTAAACCAGGACTCTCTGGTCTGGCTGCCAGACCAGGGAGGCCAGGGAGCCTTTGAGCAGGTGCTCTGACAGCATGGGAAGCCCCAGCAGCAAAGCTGGGAGCCCCATGGCAGGAAGTTCAGGTGGTGCAGGGAGCTCCTGCAATGAAGCCAGGAACCCCACAGCAGGGAGCTCAGGTGATGCAGCCAGGAGTCCCATGGCAGGGAGCTCAGGTGGCACAGGAAGTCTTGCAGCAAGGGGGGGGTTAGGCAGTGCAGCCAGGTGTCCTGGGTTAGAGGGGTCTGGCTGCATGGCTGGGAGCCCAGGGGTGAGTGATCTGGCCAGGAGGCAGGGGGTGGAGAGCAGCTGGGACTGGAAGCAGAGCTGGTGGGAGGCTGGGAATCCGGTGGCAGGGGGCCATCCTGGGCCAGCAAATTCCCTTGTTTGGGCCCAGTCAGGTCCTGAGGGTGCTGGACCACGAACTCCAACCTGTACTTTCCACAATAGGCACTTACTGCTGCAAGAGCATGTTCTCCACAGTCTTTTACAGTGGAGGCAACACAGATTTCTCCCAGTTCCCACCATCTTTCTCTGTATTTCCACTATGGCTGACTAGTTTTACACTAGGAAAGGCTTTTTAAAAAATACTTTAACTTAGAGAACAGCCAGGTGCTGCATCTCCAGCCAGCCCCACCAGTCCCCTTTCCAGGGTGTGGCCTAGTTTCCCAAAGCACTCACAATGCATTGAGACTGCAAAGATTCCTTTACTTAGGGTACAAAAACAAGTTTCCAGGGAAAGATAATGCAGATAAAAAGCACGGTGGGACTTGTATCAAGTCAGTTTTGTTTCTTTGGGGTTATTTGCTCCTGCAGAGTGGGAAGGGCCTACAAGATCAGAACCCAGCCTGGATGTCTTACAGCTTGATTGGCTAATTAACAGCACCCTCAGCTGCTGGCAAAGCTGATCATGCAGTATCTGCTGCAGAGCCAGCAGCAGATGCTTGCACCATGGGTTTTCACAAGCAGCTATTATTCAGAGGTACCCTCTCTCCCCAGTAGATATAGTGGGACAGAATAATGATTTCAAAAAAATAGAAGCTGGTGCAGAAAATTCCTTTACCAAGCTGAAATCATTTTAAAGAAGTTCAGAAGTGACTGACTGCTGGGGGAGGGGTTTATAGATCTCTAGGGTTGCACGAGAGGGTTGGCAACTGGCATCTTATCTGAGGTAGGACATACTGCTCTTTTTGGTCTTGATTTTATCAGCTCTTACTTTTACTAGCTTAATTTTTTCTTTTGCTGTGACCCAAAAGAACTGTGCAAAGCCTTTCCTCCATACAAAAAAAGGCTTTTCCTTCATGGTCAAGTGCTTTGGTATGAAATTGAGTGGGAACTCTAGAATTGCAGAAATGAAGCTAGTAGTGGCAGCTTGTGAGCTGGGAGATCAGAAGCTGAAGGAGAGTATAATTTTTATGGAGTGGGACCTCCCAGCTGTGTGTGTAGCTATGGACAAGCTGCTTCTTTTTCTTCCTCTCTAAACTAACATTCATCCTGGCCTATCCTGCTTAGGATGGTTGGAACGGTAACTGATGTCCAAGTATCATTAGTAATAGCTGCAAAGAGATGGGGGAGGGGGCTTCATAACAAGAGGAATGAGAATTGGGCATGTGAGGTGAAATGGTGCTATAGCTGGCATTTATAGCAGCTTCCAGTTCTGCATTTGAAAGGTCTTTTCTCCTAATATCTTGTGAATCTTAAACTTAGTTGATGGGGGAGGGAAATGTTGTAGTTTTACTTGGCACAAAGAGAGAGTGAATTTGCCATAAGCACAGCAATGCAAATCCACAGATGTGGATATCCACGGACCATGGTTGCAGATAAAAATTGTGTTTCCATGCAGGGCTTTAGCTATTAACCTCTTGCCTGCTAAAAACATGGGCTTGAAGATTTACAGTGAGATCACCTTAGGGATGAGGGGGACAGCCATTGCTTAGTAGGGGGCTTGTTACTGTTTAATATTGTAGTAAGACTTCCTTTTGATGCAGACCTTATTGCTGCTCAAAGGGACTGTTTCAAGTTCCATCTTGCTCGTCTCATCACAAGACAGGAAGGCCTCATACGGCATTGCTCCCTTTCACATGTGTGCCAGCTCTAAGCCTTAACATCTCCATGTGCTGCTGTTATTCAGCACTCTACAGTTAAGCAATATGCTTTGTAGGAGACTTATTAAATAAAGATGAATCTTTCCTCACAGAGAGGGGACAGTTCTACAGCTGCCTTTCCTTATTAGGCTACTTTGTGCTCTAAGAAAGAATCACCAGAGGGACTGAGCTGGTGAGGACATATGCTTTGGAGAGCCTTGGACTGAGTTAACTCTTAGTTTGGTTAGGACCTGTTGCTCTTGTGAGGACAGCTGGATCATCTACTGAAGGCAGGCCTGTCTGACTAACAGGAGGAGAGTTCTGCTTCCAGACCACAACACTTCTTGGACCACCACATCATCATGAAGTTTGCCTCAGCTTGATTGATTAGCAGTATGAAGGGAGCCTGGCTGCTCAGCTCCATTCTGCTAGAGGCAGGAAGCCATATATTTCATTCCTGCTCTCTGAATGGCTTTGGCTAGCATGGGCATATTGACCAACCCAGATAGTGAATGAGAGGGATGGTCTAGGACGCTTTCACCTTCCCTATGAAAGTCACCTCTACTTTATTCCCTTTTAGTAATAATAAAAAGGGATAGAGAATAAAACCGTGAATATCTTATTGCCTCTATATAAATCCATGGTATGCCTACATATTGAATACTATGTACGGATGTGGTTGGCTCATCTCAAAAAAGGTACATTGGCCTTGGGAAAGATTCAGAAAAGGCTAACATGATTAGGGGGTTTGGAACAGGTACTATATGAAGAGAGATTAAAAAGAGTGGGACCCACTCCCCTTAGAAAAGTGGAGACTAAGGGGGGGGAGGGGAGGAGAATATGATAGAGGTCTATAAAATGACAGCTATGGAGAAAATGAATAAGGGAAAATTATTTACTTGTTCCCCTAAGAAGAACTAGGGGGTCACCAAATGAAATTAAATAGGTAGCAGGTTTAAAAACAAAAGGAAGTTTTTCTTCACACAGTGCAGTCAACCTGCGGAACTCCTTGCCAGAGGATGTTGTGAAGATCAGGGTTTGAAAAAGAGCTAGATAAATTCATGGAGGTTAGGTCCATAAATACTTATTAGAATGGGTAGGAATGGTGTCCCTAGCCTCTGTCAGGGGCTGGAAATGGATGACAGGAGAGGGATCACTTGATTGCCCCAGAGGAAGTGAACAGGTATCTGGCATTGGCCACTGTTGGATGACAGGATACTGGGTTAGATGGACATTTGGTCTGACCCAATATGGCCGTTTTTATGTTGCATCCTAATCTAGCACATGTTAAACAGCACCTGGGCAGTGGTTTTACTGATCAGCAACAATGAAACACAGAAGCTGGGTTTTTTTTTTCTTCTCTGCACAAGGCAAGAGCTGTGCAGACCAGAACTTTATTTCCTAATGTGAAAGGAGGAAATACTGATGATACACAGGTGCAGTAAGAACTAAATCTAGAGACAGTTTGTGTTTACAGAAAAACAGACCCACAACTAGTTAATTACAAAAACACTTAAAACAGTCCATAATGAAAGAAACCATTCATTTCTTGGTTAGTATCAGTGATAAAATGTAAATGGGTCTGCTGCACCATATAGTAACAGAAACAGGATAAATACTGATGTGCATGGAAGGGACTAAGCAAGTCCCACTAGCACCATCTCAGCCCTGACCTGGAGGCTGGAGGGAAAACTCTGCTCTGCAGAGGTTTAGGAGATTCAATTGCCTTCTTGGCCTAAGCTGGTTTGCTCCTGAGCAGACAGTGTCTAGGTACCACCCCAAGGGAGAGTGGTTGTGATATGAATAAACATCTGTTGAGGAGACCAGCAAGTATTTTAAACTCCCTGAGGAGCACAGCTTGGCTGCATACAGACAGACTCCACCTTGTTTTGGCAGAACAGGAGCCAAGCAAGAACTGCTGACTTGAGTTGGATCACAGGTTCCCTCCTATGCAGATTCTATACATTAGAGATGCCAACAGTGCGAAGACAATTAGAGCACATGGTGGTGTTTCAACCAAGCAGACTCACTAGTAAGACACAGGGAGGAAAAGCATTCTTGGTTTACAATTATCCATTGGGTACTTCAATCACAGGAACAATGCCTAAAGCAGCTGGCCCATGTCAGTAGCAAGAGCCTCTGCAGTTGGTTCAGGCCTACTACTGCCTATCTAGTCCAAACTTTTGCTCACTAGCAGTGTAGATTCTTTTCTACCCTGTGGTTTCTTGGCCTTTGTAAGTGACTATTTTTGGAACACTTTCTAGTTTATACCATACCATGTGTGAACTTGGCTTCTAGGTCACTCAGGAGGTCAGAGCCTGGATTTTACCTGCAATACCATGGCAACACTTCACAAAAAGCAGCTCTGGTAACAGCAGCACAGCAAATAACTCCTTTTTCTGCTACTGTGAAATAACTTACCTCTCCTTCTCCACAAACTACATCCCAGACAAGGCTCTGAAGACATCTACTCTAACTGGCAAGTTATAGAGTACACTATAGAGATGTGCAGTACATACAAAATGAGCATTACAAGGGGTAGGATAATTGCACCAGAATACAAAGTATGACATCCCCTAGCTGTGGCATATCATGAAATACAGTAAGCCACAGCAGAGTGGTTTCAGAGCAACAATGGAGTCTAGACTATTGCACAGATCTTAATGGAGACCCAAACCTACTTTTCAGCTGTCAGCCTGGTATATCTGTACCATGCCAGGGTACCCTAGAGAAGGCATCCCTTGGTCTTGACTCACTGCTTCATTCATTTTAAGACAGTTGTAGAATTAAGTTGCTGAAGAGTGTGGAACAAGAGGCCCGGTCTACACCAGCACCACAGAAGTTTCAGAGCTGTATTTTGAACCTAGTATTCATATTCAAAAGTGGTCTGGCTAATAGGAGTTCACTAAAGGCGCTCTCTCTGAAGCCCTGGTTGACCACATATCAGGGATGACCAAGCTTAGTGACCTGCATAAGATGGTCTGGAAACAAGGAATTTGGGTAGAGTTTCCAAAGACTCACACCCCCAGCCACAACACTTACCGCCCGCCCCCTGTGCCCCCAACACTCTGCCCCACATAACTTCCACACTGGTGCACAGAGCAAAATTCATTCCATGCACTGATGTAAAAAATTAGAGGGAACATTGCCTACTGGTGATGTTTTTATAAGATCTTATTAAAAGGACTCTAAACTAGTGCTGGACAAACCCCTCTGCCCTGCACTTTTTACATGGTACATATTTTGCTCTGGAAACAAGTATTATGGATTGGCCCAGGCCCACTGCCTTTATTCATTCCTAATAGCTTTGAACTCATGTTCTTAGAGAGGTTTGGGATACAGTGAGAGGACCAGCATCAGCCTTAAGCTACAACATGGTTCCATCTGTGTGTCTAACAGTCAGACTAGGAAACAGACTACAGTGAGTAGCATGGGCAGAGGAACAAGATAGCCAGCACTGCTACTTAACTAGTGAATTAAGGGAATGAATCTATGTTCCCATGGTGTCTCATGGCAGTGGCTGGACTCCACCAATGCTTTTTGCTCTGGGGCACCAATCTCCTGCCCTCTGCTACAGTGGCCACTCAGGTGGCAGGGAAGGTGGGATTTATACTGAACTAGCTTGTTTGACTATATTCACCATTATAGAGCAAAGAGCAAAAAGTGGAGAAAAAATTATTTCCAATCTCCCTGCACTGCCCTAGAAGAGAGATACAGGAGCTCTAAATTGGTGGTCCCAAATCCAGGATGTAGGCTGCAAGAGAACAATGCAAGAGCCCTCAGGTAGTCCTCAACTAGGGTTACTTCACTGAAGGAGCTTGTGGAAGATACAGCCAGTCTTATGAGTTCATTCACCCTTTGCCAACGGAGGAACTTGACCACTGCTGTAATCAGCTGTGATCATGATGATCTGCAGTACGATTCCAGCTTTTGTGGCTTGGACCATCCATTGGACCACCACACATTTTTACACTGCTGCATCCATAAAAGGCATCTCTGTCCTGGAAAACAGTCCCTTGGGGGAACGCATGTAGATAGTATTCTCTCTAGTCTCCAGTCACTGTTCCCAGGAGAGGACTTGGGTGCGGAATCTGTCACAATTTCTGTAACTGGTATAGGAGGTCTTTCCCTTCAGCCTGGGGGTTTATCTCCCAGGGCCTGCCTAAGAACAGCAGCCGTTACAAATGCGTGAAGCTGCTGATGGGGCCTATCATTTATGAGAGGAATAAGGAAGGCAGGCAGACAATTACTGTTGAGATACAAGCAGCACATCTGTGAAAGTATGTAGACCACACGCACTGTGGATTTGCATAGGAACAAACCAATACATCTACTTCTTTGCCAGTCTTGAAAAGTGGTCAGCAACAAATGCTTCAGAAGAATTTAAACGCTCCTAATGCATCTAATCATGCAGCTACACTTTGAAAGAGGATATTCATGTCTGGCCCCAGCTAGTGAATGCACTGAAAGATGAGTTCTAAGAGACCTTGAAAAACATCTAGCTGTCATTCATTCAGAATTCTATACTATGGTCTCAATTGCACTCTGTATAAACAAGCCATACAGCTTGAATTACAGGGTGGGACAAAGTATTTACTTCATCTATTCTATACCAATGATCTTTTAGAGTCACTGAGCTTGTCCTTCCCTGTTCCGCAGAAGAATCATCATTAAATGCTGACTCTTCTCAATTGCACTCTTCTGTACATCTACAGAGAATGAAGGGTGCAATCCACGAAGGGACATCCTACTCAGAGTCACAGTAACCAACTTTTAGGTATCTAGAAAAAAAAATCCAAGGCATACCACAGTGATGCATAAAGCCAAGTTAGGCACCTAGACTCTGATAAAATGAATGGGGAGAAACAGGGGCCTTAGGATGCAATCCACAAGAGTCAATGTGCGAGGCTGGAAGCCACTTCAGCTTGAGGTATGTGGTAAACCTCACTTCTCTCAGAAATAGCCAAGCTCCACTTAGTGATCCACAAATGGGAATTAGCTTCCTGGAGTCACTCAGCCCCTAAGGCATTTAAGGAAATTAGTTAAGCACTTGCCTTGTTCCACACAAAATAGCAGGAGCTGGAGTCGAGATGCGAGAGATCCAGGTTCAATTCCACCTCCTGCTCCAAAACCTCTCTCCCATCCGCTAGTGTGAACAGAGGCTGCCTCTTCTCAGAGGTATGCTCTAATCATTGCACTCAGACATGTTCTGATTTGGGCCTCTTTTCTTCTTCTCTTGAAAGTGATTAAATACTTAAAAACAGTCACTGGAACAAAGTGAGGGGGAATGACTCAGGACTTCAGTGATTAGGGAACACAGGCGGGAGACTCCAGTTCCAGTCCTCCTATTCCAATCACGATTTATGTTCTGGAGACTGGTACCTGTGTCACTTGTTAAATTCTTTAGGATTACTCTGCAGTTCTGAGTAGCCAGTAATTTATGCGACCTCCCTATACAATCTTTTTTCCTGGTTACATACCGTACTGCAGAAAGAGGCACAGTATAACTGGTAATGAAACACTGTGATTAGATACCTATAAGGGGCCAGTGAGAGCCTTCTGGAACAGCACTTCTGGAACAGGGTCAATACTGCTTTAACTGACATAAGAGCAGTGCATGCTATTACTTGATATAAGGCCCCATTTAACACTACCAAAATAGCTGCAGTCCACCCATAGTATGCCAGAATGCCACTTATCTACCATAGTTATAGTCTGAACCATGCTTCCAACATGTACTCAGGCAGGAAAGAATACAGAATGTTCCAACACAATTTGGATACTGCCAGAGTCCATATATGTTTAGACACTTTTTGTAGTGAAACTGGACATAATGTTAAACATTTCAACAGCCTCTAGCTATCTCAGCATACCTCAGGCTTGATCCCCTAACCCTCTTACTTCCCATATCCTGCTCTGAATCAATTCTGCTATGAGCTGCAGCACCCCTGGCATGCCAGGTCCTGGGCCCCAAACACACACACCTGCCAATGGCTCCTCAGTTCTGAACTGTTTAGCTGTCTCTCTCAGTTGAATGGAAATGTTGTGAGCTGCCAAGGCTTTAGTTAAGTGTAAGGGCCAGCCCCTCTTGCTGGAGAATGGTAATCATTAACAGTGCTCTAAAATACCCTGTCAGGGAAAAACAAAACAGAGGAGGACAAGCACACAGTTGTGCTCCCTGCTCCTAGGACTAAGATAGACTGCTGCAGTCAAAATAGGCTAGACTGAAGAGTTAAGAGAAATGGAATACCTGGGAGCAAGATTCTCCAAAGACATTTCAATCTTGATTGGGTTGGTAGGTGTTGTTATTCTACAGCAACAGCGCAGCACCCCATCTGATATCACCCTGAGAAACATTTCCCCACCTTATCACGCACTAGCATTTGTCACCTGAAAGCATCCTGACAGAATACCTCAGAGAATTTGCTGTGACAGTGCCCTGTGTGTTCCTAGAGGCAGTATGCCTCAATTTTAGGGGCACTCCAACAGGCATTGGCCAGCTGTGGATGTAGAAAAGGAGTGGGGTGAACAGGCCGACAACAGGACCACAACTTGCCATCTTATTTTGTTTAAGGTTTCATCAGCACACTGGCCCTTTGAGCAGAGCAGTGTACTGGAGCCTGCACGAATCCGAGCATCCAGGAAAGGGAGCTCTTCCTTAAAAGAGGAGCTCAGTTCTGTAAGGGGCAAGTGCAAGGTGTCACAACAGTAGTTTCATAAGCACAAGACCTAAAGGGAATTTGAAACGATAGTGCCTCGAATATTCCAGAGTTAAGCAGGATAGGAAGGAAGAGGCCCCCCAGGAGACTAAATGCTATAATTCAAAAAGGACAAAGTGAAGCTTTTTTCTTTTCTGCACAGAAAGATGCTCATGTGTATCAGAATCACTTGCTTCCTAGTGGATCTTGCACCTCAGTGGCCAAAGCTTTCCCTGCAACTTCCAGTGACCACTGCTGAGAAGGGAGTGGGGAAGGCACAATTTCCAACCATCCTACTGGCTTAACATCCATCACCACAGAGAGCTGTCCAGCAGCCTATTTCCTGATCAGACGGTCATGAAGGGAAACATCCACAGCAACTCACAGGAACAGAGAAACACTCACCCCCCTCAGCATCAATGAGATACCGGGGGATATACTGCAGACCAGATGAAACGTTACAGTGGTAAATTAACCACACATGAGAACCGCAACACCACTGGCAGGCTGCATTGTCATTAGCAATGCAAGTGTTAATTATTCCAGGCCTTATTCCTCTTCCCTATGGGCACAGGGGATGGGGAAGGTGATCGTGCATTTCACTCACTCCCTCCCCAACAAGAATGACAGTAGAAAAATACACAAGTTACAAAACCAGAAATCCTTCCTCCACCAGAGGCAGGGGGCTTCCCATTCCAATATCCTCCCCTCCTTCAAGCCCAGGGGCTTTGTGGTGGCTTGAGACCTTCATCACAGAAGAGGAAGAGGCACTGTCGAGAAAATACCCCACTTGTCTTTTGTCAGCCCAAAGGATTCCACGCAAAGCCTGAGCTCTGCTGGCCTCACTAGCTCCATCTCTCGCCATGTTGCAATAGGAGCCTTCTCAAGCACCTTGCAGGACCTTTCCATCAACTGACAGATCTGTTCTCTTAAAAACTTGTTTTGTTGAATTAAAAAGTGCTGTTCTGGAGAAGACAGGCAGGCAACTCATCTGATGCCCAGGAGACAGCTCTGGGGTAGGCCTGATAGAAGTACCTTGGAAGACCAGCCCTCCACTCCTACTTCCCCATATCAAGCTTGCTACAGGTGGATCCTGGTCTCAAGTGTGGCCAGCAGGGTCCATGGCACCAGGCACACAAGGCGCACCTCTTCACACCCGGATTTGATACCCATTGAGGTCTGGCATGGCTTTGGATTCAGCAGGCTTCTTCTCACCTGACAGCCTGTGAAGAAAGAGGGAAGCAGTTATTCAGAGGTGGTCTCAACTTCTCCTCTGACAGGGTAGCCACACAGAGTGAGAGGTGCCAGCATGAGAAGAGGCGTTTCATCCCCTACTGCTTGCATGACAGGGGGAGGAGCTGAGCTCTTCACCTGGCCAACATCCTCAAGTGGATGGAATACAGAGTGGGAGTCCTGGCACCTCCACTTGAGATACTTTCCTGGGAAGATAGATTTGGGGTAAGCCTGAAAGCAGGCTCAAAGGCACATCATTTCTCACTTACCAATGATAAAGGTTCAGACGTCTCTTTGGGCATCATTTGTGACCCAACCCACATTAGATGGGCAACTCTCCTCTACCTGCAGCCAACCCCAAATTCCAACTATAGTTTGAAAGTGGGAAGGCAGCAACTCATTTAGGAGAAAGCAGTGACAGAGCTGACAGGCAGAGAGACAGGACAGGAGAGCTCCAACGCAGCTGAGACACATATCCCCTTATGGACCACACCAAGAGAGTTCTCAGAAATCTACTTTATCCAAGAGTGGGAAGGTATGGAAGGAAATCCTATCACATGATTGAGAAGATCCTCCAAAAAGCCATCCACCAACCCCACTCACCGTCTCTCCCCACGGCTGTTGCGGCGATGTGGACTAGACTGGCTCCGCTGTGGAGAGGACACATCTTTCCTCCTATCCTTGGTGGGAGATGGTGGCCCTGTTCCTTTGCCAATCTGCAGGAGGAAAACAACAGGTGAGATGGGAGAGGAACCAGGACCAGCAGTGGCTGGAGAACACAAGGCCCAAGGTACTTCATTCTCTAGGAACGGGTGAAAGTGAGATGAAAAAAATTACAGGCAGCAATAGGCATTAAGTAGCTCTCCTGTACTGTACTCTGCCTTCAGAGAGAATCTCAAGCACATCTCTCCACCCAAATCTTCTGAGCAAGTGTGTACCTTGGCTATCAGTCCCATGCCCAGCAGGCATACCTGAAGGCATAGATTCAGATTCCCAGCTCCTGGGCAAGAGCTGCACCCTGATACGCAGCATGTACACCCGCCAAATGGAGAGAGGTCTACACCCCTTTGGGACCAAGGTCTGCAGAAAGAAGAGAAGAATCCTTCCCCTCCTTATTCCACCTCCCTGCCTCTCTTCCCCTGCCCCTCAGCAGGATCTGTTACCTCTGGCATACTTGTGTCAGGATCTAGTTAGAGCTTGGGCACCAAGAACAAAATTCACACCTGCAGCCTCCCAGAGCAGCAGCAGGCGGATCTCCCCAGCACTTCCCACCTTCTCACCTTTAACCTCATGTCTCGGGCATGTCTCTCGAGCTCTTTACGGAAGTCCTCACGGCCCAGCTTCTCCACATCCAGGATGGAATGCTTCCACTCAATCTGCTCCACGCTGTGTGGGTCATGAGACACACAATGACCCAGCTTCACTTTTTTGAGGACGTGCCAGCAGCGGTGGTACGCCTCCTCATAGTCGAAGATCAGCTCGCTCAGTGTGCGGAAGGTGGGTGCCTTGTACATGAGCTCCTCACGCCGGCTGATGCCCAGTGCCCCATAGCGGCCCCCAAAGTTCACTCCCAGCACAATGTGGCGGAAGTAGTTCCCTGAGAAGTGAGTTTTGAAGCTGATTGGGAAACGCTCCAGTGTGGGCATGTTGTTGGTGAGGTAACTGGCAACGCCGCCCCGTTCAGGAAACAACTGGTGATGCCAAGAAAAGGAGTAAGATTCTTACTCCCCATCCCCCCCCAAACATCTCAGCCAGCCTAGACTGGAAAGCAGATTTACTGCTGGTGATAAGGACCTAATTGACAGCCCTGGAGACCAAATCCTGTCTATCCCCAGAGCAGATACAGCTCCTGCCCACCACAAGATACCTCTTGTATGTTCTAGGATCAGAGGGATTTCTCACTCCTCACTTTCCAAAACAGAACTGCCCACAAAAGGCAGCCAGTTATAATGGCAGTTTTGTGGTGTGTACATCTGTCCTGCTAGGAGCTGGGGGGAAGCAGGCCACCATTTAATTTCACACAGAGGCCACCGGACAAGTTAGTTAAATTGACCATCACTGTCAACCTAGGAGGAATTGGACCTGGTGCCCTACAAGTAAAATGCAACCCATTCTCCTGAGCCACTGAGGTCCTCAGACTGGCATTTCAGACCAGCACTGCATCTGAAGACAACTAACTTTCCAAAACTCACAGGCCAGTTAACTTAGCTTTCTAATGTTTCCTCATCACTGAGGCAACTCTAAAAAAAAAAAAAAAAAGAGAGATGTGGCCCCAGTTGGACTTAGCCTGGTAGGTCCCAGAGGAGGTGTGCTTCCCAGGACTTGTGTGTATGGAGGGACTGGCACAAGTCCAGGACTGAAAGCAAGCATTACCCAAGGGAGAGTCTGACAGGTTCCCTTCTATGTCTGCCTGCACTGCAAAGAAAATGCAAGGTGATGTATAGTGAGTGAAACATCCCCACCAGGCAACAGCGTTTGACCTGATGCTATTTCCTTCCTGTTTAATCACCACATTCTCCTCCTCTCTCTTCCCCAGTTACGTCCAAAAGGAATAAACACTCAATTCTAAGGTGTGGGGGAGAAGTGGCTCTGAAAAACTAGCTCCAATACTCAGGTTCTCTGATTAGCCCCTTGCAATGCACTAGCAGCATGAGAGGGGCCTAAGGGAACAGAGGGAGTAGAGCCCTGCATGGGTACAACATTTATAACCACATCCAATCCATGTTCCGCAAACATGGTCCATAGATATCCGCATCTGATATAAAGTGGATATCCCCAGATTTGCAGGGCTCTACAGAGGGAGAATGCATTAGGGTGGGCACACATGCATGTTTTTAAGAGGAAAGGATACATTCCTAGGATCACAGCTTCCAGGCATTTGATTGGCAGGGCCTCTTTGGTCATTTCTTTGGCCAGGTCCATCAGCCTGTTAGATAGCACAAGACGGACAGACAGAGGAGGAGAATTAAAGGGGTTTGCATTGAACAGGGCTGGTGAATTCAGTCACCGGATGGCGTGTATGCAGGGCAGGTTGCAAGGAGAGATGAAGACTATTAAGGCAGATAGGAGCGGAGAAAGCCTTTTAGGAATAAATTCAGATTTAGTCTTTTGCCATTCCCTTCCCACACTGCTGCTGTGACGTTTCCTCTCATTAAGCCAAACAGGATCCACTCTGTCAGACTCTACTCTCAGCAAGTCTGGAAACATTCCCTTTCATCTCAACGCAGTTCCTCTAGATTATATTCATCCAACCAAGATAAGCTGCCTGAGGCAGGAGGCCAAGTTCCAGAGACACTTTCTTTCCCAGATCTGGGGGCAGGGAAGAGGCTTGCAGAAGCACCAATCAGTCCTAGTCTCCCTGCATTGGTCACAGGCTGCAGAGAATATTCTGCCCTGATCATATCATAAGGTGTGTAGAAAGCCCAAATATTCACTCATGCCTGATGGCTTGGGCCAGCAGCATTAATGTGGGCACAAGGGTTTGGTTGGCAGACTAAGAGGTCCCTACTTGTGCATGTGGAACCTAGTTACACAAAGATGATTGATTTCTTCCTGTGTGTGTGTTATGGGGCTCACAAGGCACAGTAGTGTGGCATGTCCACCACCACTAGCTTCTTGTCCTTCCCCACACATTGTTTCTCTTTATGAAGTGTCAGTCACAAAAACACACACACACACACACACACACAAGCAAATCCACATTCTGCACCAAATACACTCCAGGACACCAGACAGCAAGAATTGCAGAGATGTTTGGCCTCTGAGAACTTAAAGCTTTACTTTACACACAGGCCCTCAAAGTCCATGATCTAGAGCCTGTCTGGATCCGGCCTGTCAAGCTACTGGATCTGGCCTGCAGCCCAGCGTGAACCTCAGGTAGACTTCCTGCCTCCGCATGCCACTCAAAGTGGCCAGCTGCAGAGACCGCATGCTTGGTGTGCTGCGAGCCCCTGGGTGGGTCGGGGGAGGGAGGGAGAAGGGAGGCTTCACATGCTGCCCCCACCCCCAGCACAATCTTGCAGCTCTCACTGGCCAGCAATGGGAGCTTCGTAGGCTATGTCTGCAGCACAGGCAGTATGCAAAGTGCCCTCCGGGAACATGGAACTCAGAGAAGCACATGGTCCCCGCAGTCAGTCACTTTGAACAGTGTGCAGGGATTGGCAGGCGGGGAGCAAGCCTGAGGGACCTCCTGGGCTACTGGCCAGAAGCCATCTAGGTAAGCACCTCCTGGTCAGAGCCTACCCCTGGCACCCTACCCATCATATCATACCCCAATCCTCTTCTTCCCCTCCTGCACTCTTGTCCAGGTCACAATCCTAACCCTCTGCACTAAGGATGTAAAAGACTAGTCGACTATCTGATAAGCATTTGCTTATTGGATAGTATTTTGACTAGTTGATAGCCCTCCCCTTTGCTGCCTCTATAAAATATTTTATAGAGGCAGCAAAGGAGGGGGGAGGGGTACTTCAAAGTGGCACCGCTGCACAGTGGCACTGCCACTTTGAAACTTCCTGGGCGGCTTTTCAAAGGGGCAGCCACTGCACAGCCGATCTGCAAATCAGCTGTGCGGTGGTTGTGCCTTTGAAATGCTGCCTGTGCGCCTTTCAAAGGGGCAGCCATGGAGCCTGGGGTCAGCTGGGACTCCTCAGCTATTCCCAGGCTCCACTGCCCCTTTAAAATGGGCGGAGGCTTCCCCTTTGAAATTGCCACCTCTGCCCATTTTAAAGGGGCAGTGGAACCTGGGGCCAGCTGGCAAGTCCCAGCTAATGCTGGGTTCCCCGCAGCAGCAGAAACGGGGTCAGCTGGGGACTCCAGGAAAGTGCCATGTGGAACCCAGGGTCAGCTGGGCACTCCCCAGCTGACCCCGGGCTCCATGGCTTTGAAATGCACAAGAGCCCCCGCTGGGGACTCTTGTGCATTTCAAAGCAGGCACCCACGTGCAGTCTGGAGTCAGCAGGACTTCCCACTGGCCCCAGGCTGTACGCGGAGTTCCACATTCCTCCTTTAAAATGTACAAGAGGGGCTCTTGTACATTGCAAAGGAGGAATGCGGAAGTGCCTATCAACTAGTTGACGGAAATTCCATCGACTAGTTGACTAGTCAATTAACTGCATTTTAACATCCTTACTCTGCACTCCTGCTTCCATACCCCCACCCAGGACTCTGCACCCAATCCTCTGCCCCAGATCACAACCCAAACCCCTGCACTTCCTCCTGCACCCCTGCCCCAGGTCACAACCCCCTCCCAGACCCTGCGCTCCCTCCAACGTCCCTCCTCCAGGATCCTCTCCTACACCTATACCGATACCTGGACCCTGCATCCCCTCCTGCACCCTAATCCCCTGCCCCAGGTCCCAATCCCTTGCCTCACCTCAACTCCCTCCCACACACCATACCCTCTCCTACACTCCAATCTTACCCTGAGCTCCCTTCTACATCCAAACACCGTACCTCCTTCATTAATATCATGGAAGAGTCTGGTCCTTGACCACTTACCAAGCTTTTGGAGTGCCCCCCCCCCCCACATCAAAAATTATTGCCCACTCCTAATCTAGATTACAAATTAGATGTTCTCAGAGACAGGATGTCTCTGGCTAACAGGTAGTTTACTAACTCTTGGCAACCAATCCAGTCCTCATGCTTGAATAAGGCTTAGTTATGGCTCTGATCAGCTGTAGCTTAAGCAGCATCCAACCTGAGGTAGCACAGAACTGTGACACTGAACAAAATTCCGAGAGTCCAGCCAGTACTCTTGGCCACACTCAGGTTTACTCGGTATTAGAGGTGGCATGTTCCCGAAACAGGAAGGCAGGAACGTGGGAAAGGCTGACAGCACTTACCCGGTCAGAGGTCTGCTCTTCTTAATTTCAAAGAACTGTGTCCCAGTGTGATTGTACCTGGAGGAAAAAAGTTAAGGGGCCATGCAGACTAGAACAGAGCTGAGAAGCCAGAGTTGCCCACATACTGCAATCTGCCTGGAGGAATCTTTTTGTGCCATCAAGGTATCAATTAGGCTACGTCTACACTACACATTTTTGCTGCAGAAAATATGCTAGAGACACTCATTAGCATAAATTGAGATCTCATTAGCATATTTTCTGCCATTTCTTTTTGCGCAAGGGGTTTTAGCACAAAAAGAAAGAGTGTAGCTGCTTCCATTTTGTGCAAAGCTCCCGTTTTGCGCAAGATCCTTATGCCTCAGAGGGTTTTTGCGCAAAACAGAAGCAGCTACACTGCTTCTGTTTTGCGCAAAAACCCCTTGTACAAAAAGAAACAGAAAATATGCTAATGAGTCCCTCATTAGCATATTTTCTGCAGCAAAAATGTGTAGTGTAGACTTAGCCTTTACTGTTCTCCCAGGGACCTCAGGATCCAGCAAGCAAAATACCCACAAAGAGAAAGTGAGTATTTCCATTCGGCTGTGCCTCCCATTTGCATTCTTTGGTTTGGGGGAGGAAGGAAACAGAGTGACAATATATTTCCCTCCCTAGTTCCAAGTGTACCTATTGACAGCACATTTTTGGGTCAGCCTCCTCTCCAGCAGCACAAGTTTTGAGAATGCAACAGGGTTGAAACAAACCCTCTCTTGCTGCTGCCTGCAGGGGATTATGACCAGTCTAATAATGCCAAGGCTACCTTGCTTTGATGCTGGCTGTGACATATTCCAAAAGCAGCCCAACCCCAAGATTAGCAAAAAGGTGCTGACATACTCCCTTCCCTCCTTGAGTCAACTCCATATCCCATCAGCAAGGTAAAAATGCACTTGTGTTGCACATGGCCTCATCCTCACATCATCCCAGCACACAGAGCACGAGGGCATGTAGGAGTATTGTTCCCAGGCCATAAGCATACATGCTTGGATGCTAATCATCCACCTGACAATCAAAAGCAGGAGTGACTATCATGTTCTGGCCACTTACAGAGCAGAGCGCACCCAGTAAAATGATTCAGCATGAAGCTCATGTTCCCCAACCCCAGTACACCCAATCTTTGCAGAAGAGATTAGCATCTTCTAATCCTCAGCTTTAATTTGCCCCAGGCCCTCCCTGCAGGGTTAGGCAGGCACAGCAACTACTAGGGCCTTCAATTAGCTATTCCTTTCAAAATATCCTACAGTATTTGAATTCACTGTGTGTGGCTGAAGGAGAATCTACTACCGATTAGTTTGGCCCTGCCACTATTCTGTTGCTGGGGCAAAGGCATTAACCACAGGAAACACAATTGGGTAGGATTAAAACGAAACAGCAAAACCACTCACTCTCACAACTTCAGTTTCTTGCGTTTAGGAAACAAGTTTCATTTCCCCTTCTGGCTGAAGCAGAGTCAGCTGTTCTCTTATGGTCAGCTAGGAGAAGGTCTCCTTGCTTCCCCTTCTTGGATCATCATTCCCTGGTGTTTGTGGTAACAGTGAAGGATACTGAAGCTCCTTGATGTAACGCTGTATGGCTTCCAGGCGCTCAGGAATGGGGGTGGACGGCTGGAGCGCAGGCACACTCGGTATAGGAATCTGAACAGGGGAAAGCAGAGCGAGTCACAGAGCAGATGTTTCCTGAACCTGCCAGTCCTTTTGCCGATAGCTTTGGCACATCACCAAAGGAATGCATTCCTTTGTCACCCAACAAACTAATCCCCTTTAGCTGTCCACCCGAGACATTCCTCGAGTTGACAGCCACTTTTTCTTCCGTCCTCAGGTTGACATGCTGGAGGGAATTCAGAGAAGAGCAACACAAAGTTGTCAGGAATATGGAAGGACTGTTTTTTTTAAAATGAAAAACTTAAAAAAAAAATGTCTGCAGAACTTAAGTGACAACCACAGAGGGACACAAAATAGTCTACAAACATCTAAAGAGCATACATACAAAGGAGGAAGAGGCACTCAGGATGGTACATGGGTATAAGACAGGGGCATGGATTGAAAGTGTAGACAAGCTCAGTAAATTCTGAAACAGAAAACAGTATAAGGGCATGAAACAGACTTCTAAGGGAAGAGGTGAAAACCCCAACTCTTGGTACTGTGAACGCTAGAAAAGAATTGGGAATGAACTGACATTGGCAGGGCGTGGACTGGATAAGGCAATACGGTTTTTCCATCTTTAGACTTCTATGATTTTTAGTTACACAACTGGAATTTGCAAATATATTACCCAGACTATTGCCTTCATTCTGCAGTCTTGGCCTCTTGGGTCCAGCCAAGCTTTCCTTTCTGTTTATTTGGAAGTCAACATTTACAGCTTTGACAGCTGATAAGAGTTATCCTAAGAAAGGAGAAGGGTCCTGTCTGCCCAGCAAAAACAGAAGATAGAGCTGGACTCACAAACAGGGACAAGAAAACACTTGGTCAATGAAAGACAATGAAAAAATAGATTCGGTGTGACTATAACAGAGAAATCTGTGCCACAACTAGGGATGTAATAGTATAGTCAATTAACCAATAAGCAAAAGCTGCTCAGCTAATTCTATAGACTACACCCCTACCCCAGTAAATTTTTTAGCAGGCTAGCCAGCAGCCCGGTTCAGTCCTGGCTTGTGCCGGGTCCGGGACCTACCCCTGCTGCGGCTCTGTATTTAAAGTGTATTAGGGGCCAGGTAGGCAGGCAGCCCGGCTCAGTTCTGGCTCATGCTGGGTCCAGGAGCGTAGACCCCTTCCTTGCCCAGACAGGGGCTGCTGCCACCCCACACTGCTGCCTCTGTATTAGAGGCAGCAGTGTGGGGCAACAGGCAGCCAGTCTGTGATGGGAGGTGGTTTTTAAACTCCCCTCATGGACCAGCTCCCACCTGGCACCCCATGCTGCTGCCTGATACAGAGGCAGCAGCGCAGAGTGGTCCTCGGGAGTGGAGCTGGAGCACACTAGCCGCCAGCCCCACCCTCAGGGACTATAGAATAGTCGAGTAACCAATAAGAATTCATGAGGTTCATCCACTATTCAAATAACTGATATTTAACATTCCTAGCCACAACCTCCCCAAGTCTACTCAGCAAAGTTAATGCCTTTTGCTCATGGATCCAATATCAAAGCCCCAAATTCTGTGTCAGGATGATTGGGTCAATTTGATTCTTCAGAGAACACATTGTTGTCACTCACCCTAGAAAGTCAATCAGAGACTGAGCCCTCCCTTTGTCTTTTCATTGTATTTCATATTGTCTGCCCATTTAGTCTGCAAGTGTGTGAGGGGAGAGACTGGCTTTGTCTACAGTTAAAAGTTTAAAGCACAGCTGCAGTAGTGCTTTAAACCAAAAGCATGGCCATGCCATGAGCGCTGGAAGAGAGCTCTCCCAGTACTCCATGTAAACCACCTCCACGAGGGGAGTAGCTAACAGTGCCAGGAGCATGGCTCCCACCGCTGTAGCCTGGTTCACATTGGTGCTTTACACCCTTGAGCCAAAAAGTTACAGTTCTGTAAAATGCCAGTGTAGACTTAGATGCAGTTTGTTGTGTGGAGCTCCAAGCACAGACAGTATTTGCACAACAGCAGGCAGCTGTAAGATATTCTAGGTCTTTATATTCTCTCTCTATTGTTTGATAAAGATGCCATTTTGTGACTGGTGCCCATTTCCCAGCACCTCTAAGGGAGAGGAGCTGTGACCAGACATAAGAACCAACGAAGTGTGCCATCTGTTGTCTTCAGTGCCTTTTGTGAGTAAATACCTCACCTCAGGCCCCTGCTGGGAATGCGCAGAAACCTGATTTCCTTCCATGCAACCTGTCCCTGCAGGAAGCATTGCAAGGGAGGGGAAGGAGAGATGCAAGATCCCCAGCAGTTTGTGCTCCTAGCCCTCTTGAGCATGATGTAGGAATTTGGCTGTCTCTGAAACTAATGTACACTAAATTGGTTTAGAAGCTATGAGTTAACATACTGAGTCACAGGAAATTATGCCCGAGCAGAACCAATGAAAGTCGCAAAACCAGGGCAAGCTCAGCATTTAGACTTCTCATTTCTTCAGTGGGTGATTTCTGTCGGGTGTTTTTTTCAAATACAAGCAGCTAAAATTTACTTCTTGGATTCCTGTCAGATACATATTAACAGCACAAGTTACTGGCTCCTTTTAGTTACTTTTCTCTCTGCTACTGGAAACTGTTGCTCACCCTCATATCCCCTTTCCTTGTGAGGAACATGCAATCCCTGAGACAGTATAATGGAACACACTCCTCTGGGGAACTAATTAATGTAGAAGCAGCACTTTAAGTAATGAAGCTATACTCTAGCTCTCAGATCTGACCATGCTGCCCAAACTGGTCCCCCTCATCTCTGTGCTGAACGGAGGAGTGATGACAATACTGAGATCTGTGGATGGAGGATGCTGGAGAAGGCCAAAGAGTGCAAACAAGTATCTTTGTGGGCCTCAAGGAGGAGGATGCAAATGTACTGTAAACATGAAAGGGAACATAGAAGTGGATTACCTTACCCCTGGTCACCAGCAATTTGGTGGGATAGCAACACGTTTCCTGGGGCCTGCCGCTCCAGTTACTAGAACACATGCTCCTGCAAGGTTGGGCACCTTACCCATTCTGGTCTCCTCTTATGTGCAGGTCTGAGTTGCATCCCAGCACTCCCAGACTCATACACACTGGGATTTTGCACTGGACTCCTGCCCGACACAGCTGAGTCCCAATCCCATCAGTACAGCCTGTCCTGGGAAGGGAGCCTGGTGAAGAGCTGAGATTTTTATGCCACACACAATGAAAATAAACCAGACAGAAGAGAGGCACAGAGCTCCCTCAGAGAGGTGGTGTTTTGAAGACTTAAAAAAAGAGTTTATCTTTTCATCTTACTGAGGCATTAACTCAGATATATGATCTACACAAATGTTGTACACCAATGGATGCTTACCCAGGTAAGTGTCACTATTAACTCACTCAGAGGAACAGCCATGTTAATCTGTAACTTAACAAAAAAAGTAGTCCTGTAGTACCTTTCGGTATGCCTACACTTGGCACCTTCTTTTAAGAGAGGGATGCAAATGAAGACATTCGAAATTGCAAACGAAGCCAGGATTTAAATATCTCACGCTTCATTTGCATATTCACATTATGGCGCTATTTCAAAATAACAAACGCTGTTAAGACGCGGTTATTTCAAGATAAAACCCTTCTCAAAATAACCCTTATTGCTCATACAATGAGGTTTACCAGTTATTTCGAGAGAAGGTTTTTTCTCAAAGTAACTGCGTCTTAACAGCATCTGTTATTTTGAAATAGCGCCATAACGTGAATATGCAAATGAAGCACAGGATATTTAAATCCCGGCTTCATTTGCAATTTCGAATGTCTTCATTTGCATCCCTCTCTCGAAAGAGGGTGCAAGTGTAGACATACAATTAGAGACTTTGACACATTAATCATGAGCTTTCATGGGCAAAACCCACTTCCTTTTATTTCCTGTTCTAAATTGTGAGCGTCCCCCTTTTTCTCTCCACATCTGAGAGGGGGGGCAAGGAAGTACCTGTTAATTGTAGTGCTAGTGCTTAACAAGGCTAATTGAGCAGGCTGGAAGTGTCCCATACTTAGCTTTTGATGTCAATTGGGTGTTGAATGTAAGGAAAGCAGGTTTTATAATGGCCCATCCAGTTCACATCTTTCTTCAAGCCATGAGAGAGTGTCAAATTTGCATATGATGGACAATTCTGCACTCTCTGTAGTTGGTTTATGAAATTCCCTGTAGAAGAATGGCTACTTTTAAATCCATCAATGAGTACCTAAGTAGGTTAAAGTGTACTCCTACAGGTTTCTGCGTATTACCATTCTGATATTGGACTTGTGTCCATTTATCCTTTGCCAGAAACTGTCCAGTTTGACCAATATACATGGCACAGGGGCATTGCTGGCACTTGATGGAATATATCACATTAGAGGATATGCAGTTGTATGAGCCTCTGATGTTGTGGCTTATGTGGTTAGGTCCTGTGATAGTGCTGCTTGTATAGATGTGTGGACAAATTGGCAACAGGGTTTATTGCAGGGGTAGGTTCCTGGGTGAGTATGTCTGTTAACTATGTCACTACTGATCAAGTCATGTTAGTTAAAGGGGAATGGTATTTTGAAAATCTACACCAGCCTGTGGTGAGATCTCTTTCACTGGAGTAACACCATTTTCTCACTCCCTCCAATCAGGCTAACAAGACTCTCAGAACGCAGCATGTAGGAGAAAGAAGCCCCAGCAGATCACCAGTAGTGCAACATACTACAGTGAGATGTACTTGCAGTGTCTCAAGGTATGGAGCTTATTTTGTTGGCAGAGCTTGGAACAATACCACTGTTTTCACCACTTTACTGATACTCATCCAAGACTGGATTTTGGATTAGGTAGGCCACTGGGCTGAGCAGTTACAGCAACTCCTGTATCCCTCTGGAGGCCCATTCAGCCTCAGGAATGAAAGGACATCAGCTTTTCACAGGAGCCAGCCCTGCAGAGTAAGTACAACATACACTTTCCTCTGCAATATTATTGCCAGGATTCCAATCTGTTGCATCAGTTCTTCAAAGAAACTACACCCGTTTCTGTGCATCCCAATATAAGTGGTGGTCTGAGACATGGGAACATCACCACAGGCAAAGGTGGGCTCTTTCCATTCCTTATCCCAATCCTTCCTACCACATTCTCTCCCCTGCATTCCCTGTAAAACGCTGAGAGACTGAAGCAGAGAGTCCAGAGGACAGAATGTGTTTTGAACACAGTGCACAAACTGTACTACTATGCAATAGTGCTGCAGGAATCAGAAACAGAGGCTTGACCCATGCCACTTGACTCCACTGGCTGAAGACCCTTGGCACTGATGGTGCAGAATACAGCTGCTTCTAACAATGGAAACTAGCAGGAATACTTTGAAATATGATTGCAATGGAGGCTACACACAGTCTGTTCTGTTATGCGTCCCTCTTTCCCCCTGCTCAAATCAGTTGATTTTGCTTTGTGCAGAGGACAATAAAATTTCAGTCTGAGACATCCCCAGTTCTGATCCAGACCATGCTTAGGAGACAGAAGAGAAACAAGGTTTGGAGTATGTCTCATGATTTAAAAAAAAAAAAAAAAAAAGGGGGGGGGGGGGGGGAAACTGGACCCCTGAACTCTGTGAAGTTTCCTTACTGGCTCTGCCACAGACTTCCTGGACGAGCCTAGGAAAGTCACAATCTTTTTTGACTCAGTCTATATTTGTAAAATTGGAAATAAAGATATCTATTTCAAAGGATAGTTATGAGAATGAATATTTAAGAAGCACTTTCAATCTGAGGATCTAAATATACCCTAGATTTTTTGCCAGAAGCCATACATATACAAACATAGCAGTATCTACAAAAACTTTCAAAGCCTACACACAAAGGACTCAGCATCAAGATTAAGTTGCATGATCTTGGGTTCCCCTTTTCTGTCCCTACTGTTCAGAATTCTATGAAAAGCCATGAGATCATCTAGTGTGACTTCACATAGCAAGAATTCCCCTTGTTGTGGAGAAGACTGTTCCTCATGTTAACACAAAAGACAGGACTATGCAGCACTTTAAAGACTAACAAGATGGTTTATTAGGTGATGAGCTTTCATGGGCCAGACCCACTTATGACCCACAAAAGCTCATCACCTAATAAACCATCTTGTTAGTCTTTAAAGTGCTGCATAGTCCTGTCTTTTGTTTCAGCAAGACCAGACTAACACGGCTACATCTCTATTACTATTCCTCATGTTAAACTTCACATTGCCTTTTATAGCCTATAGCTTGTTCATTATAATTACGACTTAACTGCCACATCTCAAGTATTTCCCCATCAAGTATTTAATCAGTCATAAATCCCTGCTTTACTCTCCTTTTCTCCAAGATACACTCACTGAGTTTCTTTATCCACCTAACATAGGTCATGTCACCTTGTACTCTTAGCAGGCTGCCCTTCTGGATGATTTTTAATGGCAAACTTTTAAGAGCGGAGTGTTTAGGCCCATGCACAATGTTTGCAATGCAGCTGGAGCACTGTCACCCTCCTCTTTTAAGCAAGGCAGGCTGCCTCACAAACTAAATCTCAGATGGGTATTCTGTCTCAGAATCCTGGCTTTCCCCCCTTTACTCTCAGCTTACCCTATACCTTGGTTTTTGCTTCACCACAAATATCACCACAGTAGTTAAATGGGAAAATTCTATTAAATCTGAGCCCAAATCCCAAACGGGCAGGAGAGTGTGTCTTCTCCTGATGCGAAATCCCAATAGTTTACACCCTTATGAATGTATTTCAGTGAATGAAACCCCCCACTCCAGGATTATTGATCTGAATTTCCATGTTATATAACAAATCCCAGTTTCTGGCTGAAGCCATGCCATTTATTAGTATCAGTTCTTTCAGGAATTCTCACCTTGGGTAGGTCTGTGGCTCCTCGAATTCTTTGTGCCACCATTTCTCCCTCAGGGTGGATCTTGGCCACGTGTTTCCACATTCTCTCCCAGGTGGGCTCATCAATGGGTAGCCCTCCTCGGTTCACAAAGAAAGGCACTCCACCGTCTCGCAGATCTTCATCGCCATCATCTTCCTGCTCCTCCTCTCTCTGCGTTGCCTCTTCATTGGCCTCAGGGCATCTGGTGGCAGCAGCGCCACTGCCTCCTATTTTGCCTCCCGGCATCCCAGCCTGCACCTTGGAACTCGGTGGTCTACAGCACAATGCCCACCGCGCCCCTCAGTCTGCCAGAGACAGAGCAGCACATGGCAGCATGAGTGCAGAGGCCCTTTAAGGAAAAAAGGGTGTGGCTCATTCACATAAGTACAGTGCAATATCGAGGTGTATTTTACCCAGCAGTAGGCAGTTTCCTCAGGTCAAAGCAGGGCCCAGATGAAGCAAACGCAGTGGCACTGAAGACATAGCATAGACGAGGTGTTTTAAAATATACGGTCACCCTCGGTCAAGCAGGCAGACCCCGACAGGCTCAGAACATCGACACGGTCCAGTTACAAAAGTCAGCAAGGACAGTAGGGGGCTGTATATTCAGATCAGGCCGCCCAAACAGGACAGGCTTCACTGACCTCGTTAGAGATTGCCAGTTACCCTCAGTGGGAGCAGATCGATGAAGTGCTACACCCAGGTGGAGCGAAGAGACAGAGGGCAAAGCGCAGCTGATTGTTCATAGGCTCCTACCACTCTCAGCGTCTTGGTGGAGGAAAATTAACCCGTTAGAGATGCTGAGCGGGGAAACCGCAGCCACCCTTAGACAATAAGACCATTAAACCCAGCAGAAGCGAATGGCCAGGGAATAAGGCAATGAGGCTCTAGCCTTTGTTTTCTCCTCGGGCGGAGCGAGCCATCCTGGGGCAACTCTGGATGCTCAGATGCCAACTCCTGCCTGCTCCGGCTGGGGCTGCTGAGCTCAGGAGGGGTCACAATGCAACAGGGGCCGGCGGCCAGGGCCAGCGAGGCCGCGGCCCCCTGCGTGGGGACGAGGAAGCTGCTGCCGGAGAGTGGAGGAGGCGCACGCTGTCCCGCGAGTGGCTCCTGTTGAGATTGCCGGGCAGAGGCCGGGGTGCAGGAGACAAAGGCCCCTGGCTGCCGCAGCGAGGAGAGCCGGCTGGGCAGGGGGCTCCGGCAGCTGCTGCATGCGGAGGAACGAAGCCCCCGCGCCGGGGCTGGCTGCTGGCCGGAGCCGTCCCGGGACCGCAGATGCCACGCGGGAGCCCCAGCGGCACCTCCACTACTGCTGCCCCGGGATCACACCCCCGCGGGCTGCACCGAGCGCTGCCGCCGCCGGCTCCGCTCCATGCCCGGAGCCAGAGCGACGCTCCCTGCGCATGCGCCCCTCCCCTGGGCCGCCCCACCCGGTTAAAGGGACAAGAGAGCCCCGGTTGGCCAGCCTGAGCCTCCCGGGTGAGGAAGGAGGGAGGGAGCGAGCAAGTAGAGGACCTAGGCGGTAGGAAAAGGGAGGCTTGCCAGAGCGGGGCTGGGGCGGACCCAAGAGGCTGGGCAGACAGGGGCAGTTAGGGAGGATAAGCGTGATCCGGAACTGCTGCGTTGCTTCACAGCCCTGGAGAGGCAGTTGGGATTAGCCCCTGGGCCCAGGGCTGTACAGGAGAGGGGTTGCTGGGTTCAGGCCTGGGGCTGAGCAGAGGAACAGAGAAGTCATTCTTCTGCTCTACTCTGCATTGATTAGGCTTCAGCTGGAGTATTGTGTCCAGGTCTGGGCACCACATTTCAAGAAAGATGTGGAAAATTGGAGAAGGTCCAGAGAAGAGCAACAAGAATGATTAAAGGTCTAGAGAACATGCCCTATGAGGGAAGACTGAAAGAATTGGGCTTGTTTAGTTTAGAAAAGAGAAGACTGAGAGGGGACATGACAGTAGTTTTCAAGTATCTGAAAGGGTGTTACAAGGAGGAGGGAGAAAAATTGTTCTCCTTGGCCTTTGAGGACAGGACAAGAAACAGTGGGCTTAAATTGCAGCAAGAGAAGTTTAGGTTGGACATTCGGAAAAACTTCCTGTCAGGGTGGTTAAACACTGGAATAAATTGCCAGGGGGGGTTGTAGAATTTCTATCACTGGAGACATTTAAGAGCAGATTAGTCAGACAACTGTCAGGGATGATCTAGATCAGTGGTCTCCAACCTTTTTACACCCAAGATCACTTTTTAAATGACAGAACAAGCCAAGATCTACTGTCCCACCCCTTCCTTGAAGCCCTGCCCCTTCCTTGAAGCCCTGCCCCCTCTATTCTCCTCCTCTCCATCATTTGCTATCCCCAACCCTTATACTGCTGCTTTTTTTCCCAATTCTTCTGTAGGAAGAGGTTTTGCTAACATTTGGCCTGTCTAGACTGGACCAAATGTCAGAAAAAACCCTTCTTTTGGAAGCCCCCTTATTCCTCGTGGAAAGAGAAATATAGGGGTGACCGAAAGATCATGTTTGCTCTTCCACTAAAAGAAGCGGAAGAACAAATGCATCCCTGGATGCAGAAGTGTTTTTCTGGGATATTTCCGGAATCCTGAAAAACTCCTGCAGTCTAGCCATACCCTCGCTGGGTTGAGACAGGATGTGTAGGCTCTGGGGTGGGAATGAGGGATTTGGGTATGGGAAAGGGTGAGAGGTGCAAGCTCTGAGAGGAAACCTGGATGCAGGAGAAGGTGGATAAGGGGATGTTGGCTTGGAGAGGGGGCGCCAGGCTGGGCAGTGTTGGGGTCAGATGTAGGGTTCGGGTACTAAGCAAGCCACAGACTTCTGGATGTGAGGGTTCAGGAATTTGGGTTGGGGTATGTGAGGGGCTCAGGGCAGCGGGTTCCAGTGTGTGACAGGCTCAGATGCAGGGTCTGGGGGAAAGGGGGAGTGCAGGAGTGTTATGATGCTGTGGCCAGATGGGGGCTTGGCCCTAATTTGCGGTTTGTTGGCCACGCTTCATTTTTAAATAAAATACTATGTCAAACAAAAAGTTTCTGCATTGTCTTTATTTCTCAGAAGGGCAGGGAACCTGTTTTGAGTCAGGGGTCACTGACCCAAGAAAAGTCAGTTGGGGCCACACAAGTGAGATGCAAAAAAACCCTCCTTCAACCCCCCCCCCAAAAAGCTTCACTAATGTGGCCCCAACTGTGTTGGTGGGAACAGGGGACATAGTACTGGGGAAGGGTGCTAGTAGGTGCTTTGGCAGGGGGTAGGGGGCCAGTGGGGATAGAGTTCTGTGGCTGGAGGCAGGAGAGAGGGAACAGGGTGCTGGGAGGGCAGAGGACAGAGTTCTGCAGCAGGGGACAGAGTGCCAGTGGGGACAGGTTTCTGTAGCTGGGGACAGGGTGCCAGTGGGGACAGAGTTCTGTGGCTCGGGACAGGGGAGTGGGGACAGAGTTCTGTGGCTGGGGAGAGGGAACTGGGCAATGGGGAGTGGGAACAGGAGGCAGGGGAGTGGGGACAGGGGGCAGGGTGCCAGTGGAGGCAGAGAGTCCCCTGCATCTGCCTCCTCCCAGGATTCCCCCCCCGCGGCGCAGGGAAACCCTGGGTGTGCTTGCCCCGGGGCCGACCCCCCCCCCCCCCCGCGGCGCAGGAAAACCCTGTGCGCACCTGCCCCAGGGCCGACTCACCCCTCCTGCGCCGGTGCAGGGAAGTCGCCGTGCTCCTCCTCCAGGGCCAACGCCCCCTCCCGCAGCGTGCCCGGCAGAGCAGCCAGCTCACTTCCGGAACCCCTGGAAGTGGCGCTAAGCTGCAGGACTTCCATCCACCCACAGGAAACCGGCACTACCTCCATTTTCGCTGGAGGTAGGTAGTGGGGCTTCTTGGGGGTGGGGGGAAATGGGGGGGGGGCTGGACACCTCGTGATCGACTGGTCGAGGCCTCATGATCAACCAGATGATCGCGATCGACCTGTTGGTGACCACAGATCTAGATGGTGATTGGTCCTGCTAGGAGGGCTGAGGATTGGACTTGATGACTTCTTGAGGTCCCTTCTGGTTCTGTGATTCTGTGAACTGCTGCAGATCACTGATAGGTGAAGGTTAGTAGGCATCCACCCCCAACCAGAAAGGAGAGTTGGAAAACCCTGTGGGGAAGGTGGAAAGAACTGGGTAGGTTTAGTCTGGGGCAGAGAAAGCTGTGGGGGGGCCTGCTAACAGTCTGCAAATGTGTTCAGGGCTGGTACAAAGAGGACTGTGATCCATTGTTCTGCCAGTTCCACTACTAGTGCAAGACGTCCTCATCTGCCTAGTCTGCAGTGAGGGAGATCTAGGTTAGACATGAACTTTTTAACTATGAGGCTAGATAAGACTAGCCACAGGCAGGGCTAGCCTTAACTCTTTCGCCAACCAGGGTAAAAAATGTTTTTGTTCACCCCGCAGAGCAAAAATGAAACAAACACCAGCCAGTGGGAGGGGGCAAACAAGAAGGAACCTTCTAGCTGAGCAAAAAAAAGGAGGAAAAAACCCCCAAGTACCACCGATACCCAGCATTCCCTGGAAGTTGGCACCCCAGGCAATCGTTCCATCACTTTCTCACCTAGTTCTAAAACCAGCCTTGGAAACAGGCTGCTGAGGGAGGTTGTGGAATCCTCATCTTTGGAGGTCTTTAGGAATAAGTTAAACAAACAACTGCCAGGAATGTCTTGGTTTACTTAATTCTGCCTCTTCATGGGGGGATGGACTAAATGATCTCTTGACGTCTTTCCCAGCATTACATTTCTATGATTCTATATGCTGCTGCTAACAAAAATACATGTTCTCATTTAAAGCAGGTGCTTTGCTGGAGGCCTGGAGAGTAGCAAATGGGGTAAGCCCACTCCTCTTTATTCCCCCCAAAGTGTAAGAGGTGATTCTGGCAATCGTGGAGCAGTTACCCTTTGTTCAGTCCCTGGTAAATTAGTCACAATAATAATTAAAATAGAATTATGAAAAAGTGAAATTATCATGCAGTGATACTCAGAAAACCACATACTTCATCTAAAGGAAAATTGTACCTCTCATCTACAATAATCTTCATGTGAGTAAGCAAAATAATGCATAAAGGAGAACTGGTGGATGTAATTTGTTTGTCTTTGATAAATTGTCTCACAAGAGGCTATTAAGGAAGCTAAGCAGTCACAACGTGAGAGATAAAATTCCATCATGGATTAAAAACTGGCTACAATACAGAAAACAAAAGGTAAATGTTTAATTATCATCAGGGCACAAGGTTAACAGTGAAGTGCTACAAGACTCATACTGTGTTGCTTAATATTCTGACATGGTGATGTGGCTAAAGTGCAGACACATGACATCTATTTCAGTAATTCAAAGCTAGAGTGTTAGTAGTTTAACAAAGCTGAGTAAATAAGTAGCTTGATAGCAGATGAAATTCTGTGTTGAGAAATACAAGATAAACAAAGAAACCTGAAAAAACAAAATGAGCTATTGACACCCATTGCTAAGTTCTGAGTTAACTGCAACTAGAGGAAAATACTTGGGCATTATTGTGAACAAATTAATGAAAGCCTCTGCTCAGAAAAAAGTTTTAAATTAGGCTGTAGGAGGAATGGGATTAAAAATACCACTGAAAATTATTATTTACTGGATGAACTCATGAATAACTGAGGGGGCCTCAGTTATGTAGGAGGTCAAACCATGTGATCACAATGGTCCCATCTTGACTAGGAATCTATACAAATAGGAAATAATAGAGTTAGAGAAAACAATAAATTGGACAGAGAAGGTAAATGGGATGCTCCAATTTATTGTCTTTTACAATGTAGCCAGAAGGTGCTAATAAAATAATGCATGGAGGTGCTCCTACAAAGAGGTGCAGTTATGTTCTCCTACTGTTGAGTCTCCCTGGTTTATCTTTTAAGTACTGGTGATTCTTGGCAAGCACTAATAGCCTGATCTTTTGTTTCTCCTGGACTTCTATGGAAAGGCAGGAGTTCTACCAATGTTAGAACACACACACAAACTCCAGGATGCCACCATAGGACGAGCACAAGGGTCACATTTGTTGCCCTGAAAGAGTCCCCATCAGCACAAGGGCATTAGAGTATTTGAATATTAGCTATGGGGCTGTCTTTATACAAAATTGAATGGATGTGGTTGCTAGTTCCTGGTGTCTCACAGCTCTGTCATGGCACCTCTGTTTTCTGATCTGCAATTTCCATGTTATTTCTGCCCTCGGCAGTGACTGTTGCTTGTGTTTCTTCCTTGCCCATTTTTTATTGACCCTTTTTGAAGCATCCAGTATGAAGAAAAGGTGGTTTGTAATTAAATCACGGAGAAAAAGAAATGACGCAACAAGTTGTTGATGAACCTCCCAAAGGGCATCTTTAAATTCTTACATTATAGAACCTTTTACAAAGGGCCCTTGTTTGGCCTTATTGGGAAAAATGGGGGACTGAGGGAAATGAGTCATGGAGCTGATTGCAGTGGGTTAAAAGAAGGAATGTGATGTGCCACTGGAAAAGTGTCTGTTCCATGTGCAAAGCAGAATGGCCTTCAACCAGATTTAGGGCAAGGCTGACATTTCAGTCTGTAAAGCTATTTGTTTGAGATCATGCCACAATCAACACTTAGGGCCAAATGTTCATAAACAGCATCTATCTCATCTCATTAATCTGTCTCACCAAAACTTTTGAACACAGAATTTCCTTCAAGAAAATCAAACCATTCATGTTCCTCTCCTTCATTCATCCCTACCAGGTGGTGTAAAGGCCATCCCATCTTAACTGAGACATTTTCTGTGCCTCCTCCCTGCTGGCTGGTCCTTGGAAGGGGGAAGCCCCACACTTTGCAAAACTATCACCTACACTGCCTCTGAATTTGCACCTGTCCTTTTGTGCATCTGAGACAAAACTTGGTAACCTGTTGCATATCCAAATGATGCTTACACAAACAGATTCTGTCTCCAGCAAGTACAAATGGCAGAAGCCGATTTTGTGTCAGGGCTGGGGCTTCCTTTGGAAATAGGACCCTAAATGTGCATTTTGATTTCCCACTGAAAACCCTGGAATGGGAGGTCCTGTGAGCTTGAATTGTAGCAAAATGATTTTTATTCAAATATTTTAAATTAATTTTGAGCCTTTGATGGACTGATGGTCCTGGACACTATTTAATACATTCTAGGTTGACTGGAACTTTAATATTTTGCCAAAAAAAGCCTTGAGCTGTCTCATTGAAATGATACTAAAGCCTAGATTGATGAGGTGTAAAGGAAAATTCATATAACAGCAACAGATGCTGGCTAGAGGTGCAGAATGACTATCTTTCTAGCATCCCAGTGAATCAACAACTTTAAACCATCTCAACCGAGCACTGATATTGGTCTGGTCTAAAATGAATGTTGAATGTGAAACTTTTTATTCTTTCTATTACAACAATGCAAGAGGCATATGTAGGTTGTAACACTAGATTCCAAACAATAGCGACTGAAGTGTCAGGGTCTCGTTCAGGTTCATTCAGTCCATCCAGAAAGAGCATCCCTGCTCCTGATGTATTGTCTGTTTTGGCTAAAGTATTAAAACCTTGGGCTGGAAAATGGAAATCATAAATCCTGCTTCTGATCACTATTAGCTCTGTGATGTTAACTGAAAAATATGGTACTCACAGCTGGCTATGTAGCCATCTAGTGGCTATTGGGAAAACATTTAACAGATGCAAAAAAAAAAAAAAAAAAGGCTTTGATTCTGCAGCATGGCCAAGCTGAATTTAGCATGGACTTGGGGAGGCAAGATGGCTTTATTCTGTCTTTGCAGCTTCCAGCTTCTGGAGGGCTATGTCTACACTGCAGGCTTCTTGCGCAAGAACAACCATTCTTGTACAAAAACTTGTGGAGTGTCTACACTGCACGTGCGTTCTTGCACAAGTAACTTTACAGTAAGGCGTCAGAACTGAGGGCTTCTTGTGCAAGAGCTCTGACGCTTCGTACAAGGAAGAAGCCTTCGCTCTGTATCCACACTCACAGCTACCTACTACCTGCTTGCTGGACCCCCCCCAAAGGGCCAGGCACCCTGCAGATGTCGCGCAGCAGCAGCACAGACGGCAGCTCCCCCCCACAGCTCTGCATTCCAGCTCTGCAGGCATGTCTGCCCCTCAGCCACCCCGTGAGCCTGCACCCCCATCCCAGGAGCCACCCCTGGGTTCCCAGCAGCCACGGAGGGGCACCAAGTGGCACGCCCCATGCTGGGCCAGGGCTGAGGTGGAGGCCCTTCTGGACCTGTGGGCACCAGGGGAAGCTCTCCATGACCCCCGATCCCATTGCTGACATCTTCGGCCGCATGGCCTGGGTGCTGGCTGACCAGGGACATCTGGCCCGGACCCTTGAACAAGTCCGGGCCAAGGTCAAGGAGCTGCGCCTGGGCTATGTGAGGGCCACTGAGGGTGGGGGGGTGGGCGGGGGTCAGGAGCCGACACCTGCCCCCACTACAAGCGCCTGCACACCATCCTGGGGGAGACGGCTGTCCAAGGGCCCTCGCCAACGGTGGACACCGGACTGCGCACCCCAGTGGTCAGGCCACCTGACCTGGAGGAGGAGAGCGACCTGACCATCGAGGACAAGGGAGAGGACCGCCCGGCCACCATCACCCTCCACCTGGAGCCAGTGCCCAGCAGCCGAGATGTCTCCCGGGCCTTGTCTGAGGCCGGCAACTGATCCTTCGGTGAGTGTTGCGCTTCTCACTCCCAAGGGCGGGGCAGGAGCATCACTCAGGCAGTTCAAGCTGCACACTGTGCAGCAGTACGCAACACGTAAACCTCGTGCAGCCTGACTGTGTAGCACGTGGGCATGGCAGGCAGCTCCAGGGCACGCCTGGGACCCTGCTGCTCACACACATCCTGCCCGGGGGAGGGAAGGGGGATGCCGGCTGGAAGCAGTCAAGCCCCAAGGTTGCAGGCCACATATCCCAAAGGGTGCCGCACACAGACAGCATGCAGCCATGTCTGCCCATGTGACACAACAGCTGCTCCTGGGAAAAGCGCAGCAAGCCACCCCTCTGAGCGCGGCCCCCACAGAGACCCCATGCTGCTCCCAGCCCCTCTGCTGCTCCCGAGGGAATCCCCGCACTGCGGCCACACACTTCCCTGGGCTACGTGTTCGAGGGCTGGGGGGAAGGGGAGTGGGGAAGCGGGCAGCCTGGGCCTCTGGCCCAATGAGTCTTACTGGAGGGACGGTACACTCCCCAGTAGCTCTGGCTCCAATCCATGGAGGATCACTTCACTCCCAGGATTTTGAGCTAGTCCTTACGTGAACACACACACAAGGGACTGATTGGGCCGAAGCCAACAGTGTGTGGTGTCACGTGAGGCTCAGGGAGGAGGGCACAGGGCTCAGAGACACTGTGGCCAGCGCTGACTAACCACCTCGCCGTTTTCTGTGTTCTCTGCAGCGGGACCAGACGGGAGTGAGGGACCCTCCAGCCCCGCGCCAACGGCACCGAAACCCAGGGACCAGTCAGGTGGGCCAGGCAGCACGACCAGCTCCTCCAGCGGCACGTGCAGGCCATGGAGCAGATGGAGGAGGCGGTCAGCACCAAGACCTGGACCGATCTGGAGTGGCGGCAGCAGGCATGGGGCCAGTTCCTCCAGCGGTGCGACCTCGTGTGTGACAGCATCTCCACCTTCACGTCGCACATCGGCTATGCTGTGCATTATGGCATGGCCTTGCCCCACCCTGCTGCCCTCCCTGCTGTGCCCATGCCCCCTCCTGCTGTGCCCATGGCCCGCCCTCCCCCACGCTGCCCCCAGTCCTACCAACTCCCCGTGCTGCCTGCCCCAACCCGGGCTGAAGGGCACTGAGGCCTTGGCACCCGCAGATGCGCTCCTCCCAGCAATAACTCCCCCTCCCCCTCCCACTTCAGAGCCCCCTCCCACTGCCCACCCTTCATCCCTTTGTAAATAATACAGTTTATTGTTGGTTAAATAAAACAGTTGTGTTTATTGAGAGGTGAGGGAGGGATTGGGTATGGGAGGGAGATGTGGGCACCAGACAAAAGCGACCTAGTGTGGGGCCAGGGAGAACATCTCCTTGAGGGCCTCTCGGATGCGCACTCCATTGTGGTGTGCCTGCCAGATGGTGGCTGTCCAGGTCTGCTTGAACGCCTGGCTCTCGCCTGCCATCCATCCCGGGAGGAAGGCCTCTCCCTTCCGCTCCACTATGTTGTGCAGCACACAACATGCTGCGACAACCTCCACAATGTTCTGCTCGCCCATGTCGAGACAGGTGAGCAGACAACGGAATCTCGCCTTCAGCCGGCCAAAGGCACGCTCCACCTGGTTGCGGGCCTGATTCAGGTTCAGGTTGAATGTTGTATGGCCACATCAGCCTCGGCAAGAGGGGGTAGGCTGCATTCCCCACGATGCACAGTGGCATGTGGACGTCCCCAACCATCAATTCCCGCTGGGGGAAGAAAGTGCCCGCCTCCATCCTGCGAAACAGGTTGGAGTTTCGCAGGATGCAGGTGTCATGTGCCCTGCCCGACTACCCCACATTTATGTCCGTGAAGTGGCCTCGGTTGTCCACGAGGGCCTGGAACACCATCGAGAAGTACCCCTTCCGGTTGACGAAGTGGGCCGCTCGATGGTCTGGTGCCCAGATGGGGATGTGGGTCTCATGAACGACTCCCCCGCAGTTGGGGAACCCCAGGGCAGCGAAGCCAGCTGTGCTTGCATCCACATCCTGCAGGCGGATGACCCTCTTGAACAGGATGTCGTTGATGGATTGGACAGTCTGCAGAAGGGCACACAGAAACACAGGGAACACACAGAATGAGGCAGGGCAGGTGCATGAGCCCTTGGGAGGTGCCCGCTCCCCTGTCCCCTCAAACACACCTGGGCCCCCTCACCTCGGAGCCCCCCCCCACCAGCAGGGCTATGTGAGGGAGGGACGGCACCAGCCCCTGGGTGACGGGGCTCCCCCCTGCCCCGTCTCCCTCCAGCCTGGAGTCTTCCCTTCTACCGGGCAGGGACTGCAGCCCTCCTCCTCCCCCCCGCCAAGGGCCTTACCTGCATCAAGATGGCACCCACTGTGGACCTGCCCACCCTTAACTGGTTTGCCACCGAGCGGTAGCTATTTGGGGTGGCCAGCTTCCACAGGACCAGCTTCCACCCTCTTGTTGATGGGGATGGTGGGTCACAGCTGGGTGTTGCGTCTGAGGAGCACAGGGGCGAGCCAGCCACACAGCTCCAGGAACGTCTGCTTCTGCATCCTAAAGTTCTGGAGCCACTGCTGGTCATCCCATTGCTCCAGGACCAGCCGATCCCACCAGTCAGAACTGGTGTCGAGTCTCCAGTATCGCCTCTCCACGGTCGGGTAGGGATGCCACAGTGAAGCCTCTGCATCCAGGGAGAGGGACTCCAGATTGAGCTTGGCATCGAACTTGTGCAGGAGTAGTGAGGCAGCATAGCGTAGCAGCTGCACGCACTCCAAAATGGCCTTGTGGGGCCAGAGCAGGCACAGGGCCATTCCTGGCTCCATGGCACAGCAAGTAGAAGGCAAAAGTCCCCAAAGGCACCAAGGCACAAGCTGTGGTGTCCAAAGAGGCTCAGGGCAACCACAACAGGCACTGCTACAGCTTTCAGTCACTACCAGAGGTCCCAAAGCATGCAGCAGCACAGAAATGGCTGTCCAGGGAGATCCTTTTAAGCACGTGTCTCAGAGGGTCTCGAGCCCCTACCCCCGGAAGGTACTGGTGTCCTTTTGCCCTGTCCAAAGTGGTTCCGGGGGGAGGTCTTTGCGCAAGAGCGTCTTGCCAGTGTGGATGCTCTCTTGCGCAAAAGCACATCACTTTTGCAATGCGCTTTAAGCAGTGTGGATGTGCTCTTGTGCAAGAACTCTTGCACAAAACAGTTCTTGTGCAAGAAGCCTGCAGTGTAGATGTAGCCGAGGTGAATGGGGATTTTTATGGCCCTTAGAACACTTCAGGGGACAATAATGGGGGCTTGCAACTCTCCTGTATGGGCTATGGCAGTGGAGAGCTGAAGAGCATGCAATGCATACTCGCTTCACTCTCCCTCCTTTCGCCATTCCCCTACACTGATGGCTGCATGGAGATGAACAGTGTAGGAACATTTTGCCAGCTCCATGGCACTCAGGAGTCAGGGGTTAGCCATATGGCCAATTCCGCTAAATTTTTGGTCCTGACATGGGAAGTGTATTGTCTCCACACATAACTTGGAATAGGAACCCTTTCCTTTAATTATGTCATGAATGGCCAAAGTGCAGGCCAAAGGCTAAATGTGGCATGTGGAGATTAGGGTGGCCAGAGGTCTAGTTTTCAAATCTATTGACTAGGCACCCAAAGTCCAGTTACTGCAGATTGGGAAGGCGGGGGAGGTTCTGAGTCAATAACTACAGCAGCCCCTACTCAGTCAGGGCTCTTATCTGCATTGAGTAGCTGCAACTCCTAGGCCCAGTTCTGCAAGCCAGACCCTCCTTATCCATCTATGCAGGGAGCTATGGAGGGAGGGGGGATGGGACAATGCAGGAGCAGGGCCTGGGAAGGAAGAGGCAGGACAGGGTGAGGCTTGCGGGGAGGAAAGGGGATTCGAGCACTCCTGATGACTTGTTCCATTTTTAAATGTTACAAAGTTGGCAACTCTAATGGAGATCTATATTGTGGGCCCCCAGCCTCCCTCAAGTTTAGTGCAGCCTGCAGGTCTCAGGTACAATATACTGGGCTTGATTTTCCAATCTGCTTGAATAGACACTATGGGCTGCGTCTAGACTGGCATGATTTTCCGCAAATGCTTTTAACAGAAAAGTTTTTCTGTTAAAAGCATTTGCGGAAAAGAGCGTCTAGATTGGCACGGATGGTTTTGCGCAAAAGCATCCATGGCCAATCTAGACGTGGTTTTACGCAAAAAAGCCCCGATCGCCATTTTCACCATCGGGGCTTTTTTGTGCAAAACGGTTCTCAGTTGTCTACACTGGCCCTCTTGCGCAAAAGCATTTGCGCAAGAGGGCTTTTTCCCGAGCGGGAGAGTCATTGTATTTGCTCAAGAACACTGACGATCATACATTAGATCGTCAGTGTTCTTGCGCAAATTCAAGCGGCCAGTGTAGACAGCTGGCAAGTTTTTGCGCAAAAGCAGCTGCTTTTGCACAAAAACTTGCCAGTCTAGACGCAGCCTATGCTGTCTATATCTGTGTTTGACTCCACGAAGACTTAAGCATGTGCTTAGGATTGTTTGTTTATTACTGTAAACCACAGTCAGAAGCCAATTTCTTACATATCGTCATTAAACAGAAGCAGTGTGGTCTAAATGGTTGAATACAAATCTGGAAGTCAGGATTTGTTTCTAATTCCAGCTCTGTCACTGATCCCCTTTGTAGCCTTAAGTATTCAGTTTACCTTTTGAGCCTCAGTTTCTCCATCTGTATAATGGAGATGATGATTATTATAATGCTGACCTGCAGACAGGAGTATTGTGAGGCTTAATTAATGTTTGTGAATGGTTAAGAATGATTATTTAATTAACATCAGGATAGTGTGTTAGCATAAACATGAAATGCAAACCCTGAATTTTTAGTGCTTTCAAAAAGACAAAGTAAATAAACTGGAGTATCACTAGAAAGCATCAGGACAGGATCGGGGGTCGGGGTGGGAGGGGGCGGGGAGGAAGACTTTTTGCCCCACTTAGTACTAGTTAACAGCTGCCTAGTGCCCCTCCTTTATTCCCATTACTTCTTCATTTTGCAACAGTAAGGATTTAGTGTTTTAAGGTGATACTGTTAGCATGGCACTGTACATGGTGTTAGGGAGTGAAGCATATTGCACTGAGTCTGCAAGTCACCTGCAGCAGCATGGACTGAAGAATGGTGCAATAACAAAGGATCATGATTTATACTGCTGCTTAATGTGCACTACATGAGATACGGAAAGAGCATTCTGTTTAGTGCAATGATTGAAAAATAATGCCTTGCATTTACCTAGTGCCATCCCTCAAACAAATGGAGAGTGCTTGGAAGTAGGGTGAAAGTCACACTTGTGCAGTCCTTAAAGTAATACTTAAGTGGAACTTAAGTGATGCAAAGGCTTGTGCTGGCCCACTGAATGAGGGCATATTTCATCCACTAATGAATTAAAGAGTGAGGAGGAAGAGTATTGTTCAGTTACAATTAAGGTTATTAAGCCATTAATCAAAGAATACAAGTAGTAAAAATAATAAAAAGGTGATCAAAAGCAACCAAACAAAATTAATTAAAATAAGGAATATGGGTTAAGATACAAAACAAAATTCCTTATCTGAATTAAAATTCCATGAAAATAATTCAAAAGAAAATGAAAACTCTTGACTCTGGCATTCTGGGTGAAATCCTAGCCCCGTTGAAGTGAATAGGAATTTTGCCATTGATTTAAACAGAGACAGGATTTCATTCTGTATCTTTTTAAATGTTTGCAACAGTAAATAATGGACTCATGGGAATGTCTTAATTTCATTTACATCTTGATGAATGTTGGTTCTTTTAATTTCTACACACTGTTTATAACAGTTACTACATGAACTAATACCGTGAATAAATTAGTTAAAAAACTAAAGCTATTGTTCTTTTTTAATCCCCATAAGAGTTAACAATTGAAACAAGTACCAGAGGTTTATACTTCTGTATGTCAGTTATATATCAACAATGTTACCTTGTTTATTTTGTATATATTCATATAAACCATGCTGTCAGACATGGTTTAAAGAATGAACAAGGCTGCTATCCTGGGCTGCTTTTTGCATACTCTCTCTCCCCAGATCTCCACAGGATTGATGGATGTGAATGCCTTCTCTTCATTGTTAATCCCTATAAATTCTCCCATCTTGAAAATGCAAGGATTCTTTCAGTCATTCATCCCCTTTTAAGTATTTCTTCAGCTGCCCAATGACACTCAGTGCAGGGCAGACACTCTGGCTTCATTTCTAATATATTCCAGATATTTCCATCTTCTTTTTGCATAACTTTGGAGATGAGGAATAAATGAACTCTTGACAAATTTTGGCATTTGTTTTACAATTCATTTAATTTAATACTTAGTATTTTTCCTGAGACATTTGCTTTTGAAAGTATTCAGACAGCTGTCTGTACCTTTGATGGATTTATGTTAAGGTGGAAATAACATTTTAACTAAAGAATTGTTTGTTTTATAAATTGTAGGTTTCTTACCAGTATTTTTGTTACATAAATTGTTAATTCGGGAGCATAAAATGCAGTGTTTACATGTGCATACACATGAATTCAACCTTGTTTTTAACATTAAAGGCCCGATCTATTGCTAACTGAAGTCAATGTGAGTCTTTCCATTGACTTCAGTGGGTGCTGGATCAGTCCCTAAATGTCCCAATATGCTAACCTCTCACTCTCTCATGAGTAATCCATTCTCACACAAGCAGTCCCACTGAAACCAGTTACAGTACTTGCATGAAATATCAGTTGTGTGAGTCAGGTTCACAGGACAAGGGCCTGTGGAGTAGACTAATGGCCATCTCTTTTGTAGCACTGGGATTTTTTTAATACATTGGCAGAGTTAAGCCTCCCCTCTCACCTTTTGATTGATTTTATATGTGCTTTTTAGTTAATGTCAGCAGGATTTTGAGTCATTTTAACAGCTTTTGAATAGCAAGCACTTGTTAAAACAGTTTATTTGTCCGTGGAGGAGAATGATTACATTTGACAAATACAAATGTAAGAAATTATTCACCCAGCTCCAGGAGCCACAAAAGAAGATACTAGGCCTTCTCTCTGCAGTGTAATTCAGGAGTTTCTCAATTAACAAAAATGAAGTTATACCAGTGTAAAATTGGTGTAAGACAAGAAACAGACCATGGGATTTTAAAGTAAAGATCTTCTCCATTACACCTGAGACTCTGTCTGATTCTGGGAAGTTGACCACTCTTTTATTAGAACAATACAGTTGTTTTTGGAGGCATGCTGGACTCAGCCCCTATTCCTCCATTTCAGTGATGAGCTGGCAACATCAGCTGTATGTAATGGGGCTTCATGAGAAAGTCTGAGCCCAGCTGTTATAGAGCTGGGAGCTAAGTAGAGAGGAAGAGAGGAGTTAGGGAGAAATTGCTCTTTCTCTAGGAAGAGCCAATAGTTTGGAGCTGGCTGTTGACTGGAGAGCAGTGCTACAGAAGTGGGGTGAACTTTGGGGGGGGCATAAAATGGAGAGGAGCCCTGAGCTGGGACCCAGAAAGTGAGATAGAGGCCTATGGGGTGAAAGGCCAGTTTAAGTGTATTTGAACTCTTAGCAGGGAAAAGCCTGGGGAGTTGGTACCCTACCAGGGGAAAGAATTGAAACTGAGCCCATGAAGGGCAAAGGACCTTTTCTTTGTGAAGCTGAGCCCAAGCAGTGGGGTGAACTGTTGTGAGACTTGCCCAGAGTGCTGGGCTATGGAAGACTAGGAGAGGGAATCTGGAAAAGGCACCAGCTAGGAGTGGTCACTGGCTGGGAGAATGGCTGCCAGTATGGGTGCAAGAGACAAAGTCCTCTCTGGTGCTGTTCAAGTACAAGAGGGCAATCTAAAGGTAAGGCTGTAGCCCAACATGGTGTTTAAGCTATTGAGGTATTTTGTGGTCCCCACCAGTCCTGGAGACCTACAGCAGGTGGGCTGAGGTGCCCTGTTTTCCTGAAGGGTTGGCAGATCCCTGAAAGGTTAGCGTGTGGAAATGTACCAGAGGGCTAAGGAAGGAAACAGTGCAGTTGCCTGCTAAAGTCTAGGGATGCTTATAACATCCATGGACCCAGGATATGGGTTTTCTCACAGCAGGCTAACTGGGGGGCTCAACTGGGATCTGTGACATGTTTCCAGCAGTCGTCCAATTCTTAGTACAGAACTCCTTAATGCTTCTGTAAAGCTCTCACATGTTCTCATGCACACAGATCTGAGTCCACCACCAGATAAATGTGTCATGTACTTAATCTGTTCTCTGCCACAAGCTTGAGTGGTCTCAGTGACTAAAGTAGCCACACCAGTCTCAAAAGAGTTACACTCGAGCACTGCCCACTTGACTGGGGTTTTTGTTTTGTTTGTTCAAGTTGTAGCAAACAAATCCCTAGAATGTTTGTTGCACCTGAGGTATTATGGCAGTTTGTGTTGTGGGAAGCTTTGAACACTCACAAGGATCCTCTAGGCATCTAGCTTATGCCCTGGCATGAAACTGAACTCGGTAGAAGACCAGGCAGTTGTTGTTTTGTATAAAGTGTCTGGTCAGTCAGTTGTAGTATAGATCATATGCACAGACTGCTTTTCATGTGGGATGCTGATGTCTCACACTGCTTGCCTGGAGCTGCATGAGAAAAATATTCTTCCTCTTTAGTAGTTAGTGTCCTTCCTGTGTGTAATGTGTTGCATATCACAAGATTGCTGGCCATTGGGCAAAATGGGTTTCTCTGCCACATGCTGGATGGCTAATTTTTTTCCAGTGGCCTAAATAACCTAGAGGCCTCCTTCATCCACAGAGAAGCTGAAATCTTGATTGTGGGCAGAACTGTGTATGGTTGTCATAGGGGGCATTTGTCACCTCACTGGTTTTGTATATAGCTGGCTCTGTTCAGGTGACACCTGTTCTTGCTATTTTTGTAGCTGTAGTACAGCTGGTTCTCAAACTCTGGTACTGACCATCATCATAACTGTTACATGGCAAGTTTGCTGTTGATTGGGCAAATGTGATTAAATCTAGTCAGCTATCCCCTGTAACTGGACATTTGGAAACTGTTTCCTAGCAAAGTGATCCAGTACTACTTGTTACATCGATCAGGGTAAGGGTCCTTGCCCCAAGCTCCCTTGGTGTAACTCAGTGGTCTCAGACATCAAGACCCATTGACCATCTGTGGCCTGAGCAGTTCTACAATCCAGCCTGCACATGGCTGCTGGTACATGAGTCTCTGCGGCCCTAGGGGGAAGGGTGTCTGTACCTTTTCCCCCCCAAGTCTAGCTCTTGATCTTCCCCACTCTGCCTTTTCCTGCCCCTTCTCTGCCCTCTCCCCCAATGCACCCCTTCCTTCAAGTCCTCTCCTCTGAGGGACATTACCTTGGATTAGCAGGGGGCCTGGTGTGGGGTAGCAGCAGGGGGTCAGGTTTCCACTCCCTCCTCCACACTCACCACAGCAGCAGGAACTGTGTGGAAAAGGAGCAGTGCAGCAGCCTCTGATCTGCTCTGCTTCACTGCCATTTCCCAGGCCAGCCCAATTGCTCCACTTCACTGCGGTGATGGGAAACAGGGTGCCTCAGCCCCAGCATAGGCTGGCTTGGGAGATGGCAGCAAAGTGGAATGGGCTGCTGTGTAGCTTTGCTTCCCCACAGCTCTTGCCGCCATGGTGACCGGGGAGGGGAGAGGGGGTTGAGCCCTGTCCACTCAGGGCCTTGTAGGTCAACCTAAGTATGGGGGACCATCCTATCCATAGGGCCCCCCAAAGCATGTGGCCTGGGGCAGCTATGCTGAACCATTCTATGGATGGGATGGCTCTGCACACACCTCTCCTGGGCCACAGAGCATGCTAGCAGCAGTGTGAAGCTAGCAGATAGAAGCCCCCCTAGTCCCCCTGCACTACTGGTGGTGGTGGCGGCAGGAGGACCCCGAGGGGTTAAATCACCCCAGGGTGGCAGACAGGGCTGAAGATGCATGGGGGGAGAGGGGGGAAGAGTGCAGAGCAGCAAGTGAGGCTGGGATGATGTGCAGAGATCTTGTCCCCTCTTCTGGAACCCTGCCAGGCAGGAGTGGCCAGCTAACAGGAATTTTAGGAGTGGCACTAGTCCGAAGGTAAACTCAGTTTGAGACTCCTGTTGTAACTGGTCTGTTTTTTCTATACAGTGAAAGGCTGTTGGAGATTTGGAATTTCATGATGTTTTCAGGACCATAATCATTTCTCTCTTGCTCCCCAAATAAATACAAAACACCCCCTTTCTGTTCAAATAAGTTAAGGCATAGAGTGGATTTAATAAAAAAAAAAAAAAGTCTAGTGAACACCCAAAGCTGATCCTGCCTTCTGTTTGCAAATATTCCAGGCCTTTTTTATAAAAACAATCCACAATGTTAGAATGTCTGGGAATACGGACAAGGAGTCCAGCCAGCTCCTTCATCTCTGTGCCAGCTCACTTCACTTGCATTGCCTATCCACTTTTAACTTTGTCCTCTTTGTTTCTGTAATGGATGTGCTGAGTATATACTGACGCTGTCATTAGTATACCCTCAGCATATTCATACTTGTGTAATAAAGCTTTTGAAATGAATATAGTTCAAGGCCATTGTTACAGCTGAACCCTGTATGGTCTCAGGGATGTGTTGATGAAGTGGAATGTTTTTCTGAGTAGCCTTGTAATCACTGATCCATTTGGTGTTCTGGGTGTCTTCTGTGAAATATGGATTGTAGTTGCAAGCTCCCTAGTAGGCTTTATGGTGTTCCTGACCCTTCTCTCTCTCTTCAGGGTAAAATTTCTAGTTCAGATAGGGGTTTTTGTTTGACTCCTCTTGTTTTGCTTAGGCTAATCTGTTTCAGGGTTTATTTGTGTGTGTAGTTGGTGCATTTTGAGTAGGAGATGCCAGCGTTTGTGTCCAGGCCCACCAATGGGGTGAGGGGCACAAAAGGGGCAACTGCCCCAGAGCCCGGAGCTACTTGCCATTACTGCTACTGTGGCAGCAGCCAGCACCTTGGGCCCTTTAAATTGCTGCTGGAGCATGGGGGAAGTGCAGCATGCTCCAGGCAGCAGTGAGGGCTGCCTAGTCCCAGCACCCACCACTTCCAGGGGCATGGAGCAGGGTATGTCCATCTTGCCCAGGGACCACCAGGTGAGGCTGTCAGCCCTGCTGGTTGTGGCCTTCCTATGGCAGAAGGACCTCTGCCAAAGAAGGTTTTTCAGTATTTTCTGAAGATGGTCAGACACTGTTCACTTGGTCTCCTCTGGAAGCTTGTTCCATAGCCAGATCCTGTCAGCTGAGTTTTGTCCCCAGCTCTTATATTCTTTGCCCTGCGGATTGTGAACTGTGTAGTTCCTAAGGAGCCCACCTGTCATAGTTATCCATAGGTTGAAACTTGGTTCTCAGCCCCAGCTATCTTGAGCCATGAATTGCTTTGATGTTTAGGAGCAAAGCTCTATACTGGCATCAAAAGCTACCAGCCAGTGGAGGAACTTGAGCACAGGCTTGATTTGCTCCTAGCAGCCTAAACCATGGAGAAGGACAGAAGCTGCATGCTGGGCCTTAGGGAAAATGACACCCTGAGCAAACTTGTACTTAAGCACCCAGGGCCTCTGTGGATGCCCCCATTGCCCTGGTCCCTGTGGACTTTCCAGTATCTTCATACCCCTGTGCCCCAAACCTCTGCAGCCTCTTTTGTGCCCACACTTGGAAACTGACCTGGATGCATGGAGCAGCTGGCATTGCTGCTCACTCCCCCTACTGAATGTCAAACTTCTGCTCACTTGTATGAGGCTGGGGGTAGGGAGCAAGGAGCAATGTCAGGGTTCCCTGCATCCACATTACTTTCTGCACCTGGGCTGTGAGGCAGTGACCTGGTTGCATGAGGTGCTTTGTGTTCTACTTGCCTTAGGGGGCATGGAGGAGTATTGATTGGGGCGGGGGGAGGTGAGCAATATCTCTGCATCACCACTTACCCCCTCTCATGTTCCTCCAGTGGGAAGAAACAAGCAAAAATCTGGGCAACCCTCATGTGGTGCTCCCCTGCCAGGCAGAAGCAGTTTCTGTCATTACCCCAACAATGCACACCTCTGCACTGCTGAATGGCACCCCCTCGACCTCTGGCACTCTTGGTGGTCACATGGATGACCCATCCCCAGTACTGGCCCTTGCTGCATGATGTCCTCCTAGCCACTTGCTATTTCTATCTTTGAATATTTTTGCTGGTTTGAAGGGGTAGATTTAAGGCGGTGCCATGTGTGGGATGAAGCGATAGTCCACAATCGGGGATTTTTGTGTCTTAATATGGGGTGGAAAAGTCAATGGGATCCTTTAACCATCCATGTCTAGACATTCTACTACTTGGATTTTGTGGTGTTGGATATTTTTTGAGTTTAAAGTGCAGTTTTGTTTTGGATATTAGTTAGACTCAAACTCAGTTTCAACCTGTGACTTTCCAGGGCACAATCCAACCTGAGTAGCTGTCTCACCCCTGCCTGGTAACTTGGGGTAAACTTCACAATGCTTTGCCATAAACAGCCTCCAACAGGTAAGTCACTCTCAGCAGCCCAGCTGCGTGTGTACACACCAGCCACATGTTGGCTCTTACTCTGCAGCATAACCAAGGCCGGTAACTCCCAACAAGCTCCTAGTCCCAGATCTTTCCCTGTATTGCCCAGCCCTCTCCTGCACAGTACAGACATATCAAGTGTATTGTTCCTCCCCCCTGCCTTAAAGGAATCTTTTTTTTTGGTTAGAGGCTGCTGACCCAATGGAAAAATCATTTGGGAGCCACACACAGGAAGAACACTTCCCCTTCCCTCCATCTTTCACCCCCTTCCCCCCCAAAAAGCCTTAATCACTCACACTCAACTTGGGGCACTGGGACTCCTTTCACTCCAGCCCCAGGGTTTTTGTGGGAGGGAAGAGCTGAGACTTGAAGTAGGGCTGGAGCATGAACTTCACTGTGTGGGGGGGGGAAACCTCAAGTCTTGTGACAACCAGTAAGCATCCTGCCTCCAGCCTAACATCATGACATTAAGTTCAAAGCATAATTTTCTCACCACGTGCTTCTTATTAGTTTTACAGACCACACTCGCTTGGTCAAGGCCCTGCCCCCGGAGTCCAATGGCTGCCTCCTTTCTCTTCAGTCAATGTGAAGGGCAGGAAGAGAAGGATTCATTGGGGTGTGTGGTGTTTCTTTTTAGCCCATTCCTCATTTTGAGAGGCATATTCATCTGGGAGCAGTCTGTGTGGGAGAGAACTCTACACTGTTTCTTTGCTAAGATGTATATTTTTTGCTCCTTTCCTGCCAAAGAATGGCCATTTACAGGTAGCAATCCTTCAGCCTTTTTTATACTGGGTTGAGATCTCAGCTTGCTCTTTGTCGCTGGGGAACTGGTTTGGTTGCTCTGTTATGCTTAAACTTAGCACACGAGATCTTTTATAGGGGAAAAGGCGGTATGCTGCATTTATTGAGAATACAACAGTTGCATATGCTTTTCAATCTCTCTCTGTCTCTGTCTCTGTCTCACTCCCCCCCGCCAGATGATGTTATAGTTACCAGTCCAGAGTCTGGATCAATCTAGTGGCCAGCCAGATTGATCACAAAAGGGGAGCCGGGCTCTGTCGGTTGATTGATCCGATGCTCCTGGAGTTAGTGGCAAGATGAACCCAAAGTTCCATACAAAGGCACCCTACTTTTATAATCCTTTCCTCTATGGATTTCACTGTGTCAGTCTGTGACCGGTTACTGTTATCTTTTGATGTTGACATTCATTCCCAAAACCTCTCAAAAGGCTCATCCTGTCCTGGATTTAATCAGTTGTTTTTAGGGGGTGTCCACTCTTTACCTTTAGAGCCGTCAATTCTGCCAGTCTGATCAATTCTTGACCGTGGGTACGCACTGATGGGTTTTTTGACACCGATATGTTTCTTTGCAGTCTCTTACAGTTTGTCTTCACCCCACATTCTCCCCCTTCTCTCTTGACCATCTGGCTCTCACGATGACCTTCACACTGTATCTCATTCGTACAAACAGTCTTTCTCACAGAATCCTTCAAAGGTAAACAGCAGTGTTTTATTTTAAGCAAAATGAAAACAATTCGCATCAAAGGCCCAGGCCTTCAGTATTTCTAATCTCATTAACGTAGACACAATATGATATCCTGTCTCTTTACTCACTACACTTTAGAACAAGGAAATATAGGAGTTATATACTTAACTAAAGAATTTAACTCGCTACAATATTAAATATGATTATATATTACCTTACATTACTAAACCTAAAATACAAATATAAAAAAGAATAAAACTTTCAGTTCCAACAGCTCTCCAGACATATCTGGAAAGCCTAAAGTTAGTCCTGATTTCAGCTTATGTTTATAATGGCACACACAATGTGAGGTGCAGTTTGCGATGACATTACTGATCAGCAAGCTGAGTTTTTAAATGATTTGTACAAAAATTGACATTGAGGTGTGAACACACTGGTATATTCATGTCATATAACCTTAATTCTTAACCAAAACACTTTGAAGATTTCCTAAGCTTTAAATGAGGCTGACATCAAGAATACACATTTTAGAACAGAACGTCCTCATCACAATCTTCCTCAAATCCCCCAGTTTGGGGTCTCTTGGCAGTGTGGTTTCCAGCTACCTCAGGACTTGTTTGGTCTGAGTGGCGTTCTGCTGCAGGCTGGAGACATTTCCCACTGGAAGATGAGCACGTTCATGTTGTAAGCCAATTGCAGCACTATCACCACCATTGTGGATATGGAATGTAGGAGGGGAAGTTTGTTTTCCACTGATATTCACAAATAAAATCTGCCCATCCCTTGTACTAAGTACCTATAAAATCACTCCATGTAAAAATATCTCTACCTGCATCTCTTTACCCACAAATAAGAATTAATTATCTTGTTTTAAAAAAACCTAAATGTAGGGCTGCTAAGGGATCTCAGTGTCATCTGATTTCATCTTCCTCCCCTGCCCTATGATGAAGCAGCATTAATGAAATGTAAACTCCACTCTATCTTCCATGTTCCTTTTCCCCCCAAATTCCCACCAAATAAGTGGATTTGCAGTGTACCTTAAAGGTCAGTAGATTCAAGCTGCTTTAAACCAAAATGGGGGAGGGAAGAGTGAGTTTCAGGAGAGGAAACCCCCCTGCTCCTTTTGAAATCACCCAGACTGGAGGCATCTTATCTCCACTGTCTACAGCTGCAGCAGTATCCCATAGAGAAGCAGCATGTCCAGTGTTGGCTTAATAGGTCTAAACCAGCATCTTAAACTGCACTCAGAAATGAAATGGGGAGCTCATGCCAACCAGGATGTGCTGGTGTTATATAATTAGCACTGCTGTGGGGCAATGGTCTAAGGGAGACTTGTCATCTGAAGAAGTAGGTCGTGTCCACGAAAGTTCATGATACTACTTGTATATTTTTGTTAGTCTCTTAAGGTGCTACAGGACCACTGTTTTGTTGTTGTTTTTTTAAGTCCAAGGGAGAGGCATCCCTGGCTGCAACAGGCTTATAGAATACTTCAGGTCCAGTTGTGTTCCGGCTGAGGTGGATGTGAAGTTTGTCATTGGCTGTAACGGAACAGTAATTAGTGCAGTGGTCAGCAACCAGTGGATCAGGATCTGCTGGTAGATCTTGGAGCTTCTGACGTGATCTTGACCGGTTTGGCCAAGAAGGTATCAACTGTAGCACTTCAGTTGCCCCTCCCACTACTGCTGTGCAACTCCTGCCCTTTGCCTTAGAGCTGTTCCCCTCTCCCACCCTGTATTCTATCTTCACAGAATGGGGGTGAGGAGAACAGCAGGGTTTGGGGTGGACCGAGTTAGCTGGCTGCTTTTGAGAGTGGTGCAGGGCCAGGGTAGGGGTGAGCCTGCCTTAGCCCCATTGCGCCACTACACAGGAGCCACCTGTGGTAAGCAGTGCTGAACTGGAGCCTGAATCCCTGTCCCAGTCATGTACCCCTTCCTGCACCCCAAGCCCCTGCCCTAGTCTTGAGCCCCCCTAGACCCAAACTCCCTTACAGAGCCTGTATCCTGAACCCCCTGCCCCAGGCTCAGCTCAGAGCCCTTCTCACATCCAAAATCCCTTAGCCCAAGGCCAAAGCCTGTGCCCCAACCCTCTGCCTGATGAAAGGGAGGAAGGATGGCTGGAGTGAGCAGGGGTGGGGCCTTGGAGAAGGGGCATGAAGGAGGTAGGGCAAAGATATTTGGGGTTTGGGTAAATCCTGGCTTGCACTTAAATTCAAAAAGTGATCTCATACTTTTAAAGGTTGGAGACCACTGCACTAGTGTTTACAAAGATCTGAATCCCCACATCATTTCAGGTTCCCTCATCTTGCTGTTGACTTTTGATTGCGCATCTCATTTTGACCCCCAGCTTCTGGGCTATAGGTGGCCTGATAGTTGCCAAACCCCAATTCAGAGATGTCTTGGGCTCCTGAGGGTAACAGTGGAGGTTTCATAATAGTCACTTAAAACTGAAAGTACAAAGCTTTTGAGAAATTGATAGGGCCAGGACCATAGGGAGAAGTGGTGATTTAAACGGACCAAACAAGATTTCTTTGTGTCTAGTTTCTATAAGCGTGATTCTGCTTTCCCAGACACTGGTGTGAATCCAATATAACTGCACCATAGATATCAGGGTAATGAAGACCAGGATCAGGTCCTAGAAATGTCTAATGCCTTTCCCAACAATGGGATGTGAATGAGCTTTTTCTCTTAACAGCTGGTGTTGAATAGGTGCAGCTGTGAAAGTACCTTACAATAGGACAGTACTGGTAAGAAATTTTAACCCAGGTCCCAGCACTTTAAATGGCTCCTTGCTGGTTTTTGCACCTGCTTACTTTCACCTCTGAATAGATGCCTGCGCATCCCCTCTTAGAGCTCCTTATCAATCTGTTTCACTTCAGTCCATAGCCATTCAAAGTCTAGCTCTGAACTTCTGTGGCTTCAACTGACCTCACCACACATCTGGTAATGCTGGCAATTTGCTTTCTGTACAGAGTGATTATTTATAGTAACATCTTCAGCTATTTCAGGAATTCCTAGAAGTGAAGCAACCATTCAGGCAAATTAACCCCACTCCCTTGTCTCCAGTGCCTCTGAAAGGAGCTGCCTCCCATAGCGCAGCCTTAGGTCTTCATTCAAATGACCCTGCCTTTCTTGGAGTCTGTAGGGAGACTTCCACTGCTGAGTGGAGAAACTCTACTTCCTAATAACCACATGCTGGCACCAGAGAGCACTGGTGTCTTGTCTTGCCCTTATACAGCTCCTTGGCTCATGAGATTTAATGGAAATTGTTTGCAGGCTGGATGAGCTGTAGTTGCTGAAGGGATGTTTGGGTTGGTGAGTGAGGGAGCTGTTTGTGAGAGATTCCTCTAAATTGTGGTATATGCTATGAAGAGGCTCTGGGATCCCTTTGTCTAAGCATTGACTGAGCTCCTATGACTGCAACTTTGCTGACACTTGTCACTCATGCCAATGGCACTTCATTTGATGCCAGTTAGTTCCACTGGCACCCAAACTGGACCCTGCCACCCACCCAGGAGGAAGCTCCAGAGCCCTTTTTAAAGGGATTAGAAAGTTTGTTCTCAGATTACCTTAGAACTCTCCACCTCCACTCTGTGAGGGGTTTGGATGTATTCTGTGACTTCCTCCTAGATGACCATCCCAGCAGACTAAGAGCAGAGTTACACACTGCCCAATTTCATTCTTCTGCCCAGTGACATTGCTAGAGTGCCAATTGTCTATGGACTGAAAAAGGATGCAGATTGAATGGATGAGACACTTGGAAATGACCCGCAAAGGCAGACAACATGGCAGTCATCTTCCCTGATGCCAGCTTCTTCCCCTGTAGAGGGAAAGGGCTCCAGCAATGGGGAGCTGCCAGTGTCTTTCCACTACCACCCCCCGCTGGAGCATCTTTCTGCCATTGAGAGACTTTAGTAATATACAGCTAAAATTGTCAGTGTTGACAGGAAGGCACAGCTTGAGCACGTAGAGAACTGTGTAATGTAGCCTAGTACGTACCCACATCCTTCAGATGCACTTGTATTCTACTCCCCTAAGCCATGCCTCTCTGTCAACACAGGTTTTTCAACCTCTGCTAAGTAGATTGAGTACAGACTCTCTCTGCTGCCAAAGTAAGAGGATATGTCACACTGCACAGTGTGGCTAAGAAAGTTGTTAGAGATAACAGGGTATCTGGCTCACTCTGCTTCACTTTTTCATGTTGCTCTAATGTTGAGGATGCTGGCAAAAGTGGAAAAAACAGCTTAGTTAAAGGCATACTGTCCCCCTCCTCCTGCATCTTCAGCTTGCTGAGGTCCCCTTTTTTATTTTAAAGTCCACTTTCAACAAGTATCAAAGTGTAGCAATAGCAAGATTACAAGAGTAAGGACATTAAAATAATCAAGGAATAGTTTTGTAGGCTAGGGAGAGCTGAACACTTGGCTGTTTAACTTTGGGGTTTTTACTTACTGTAAACAAGAAAAAGCATTCTGTGGGTGTATGAGATGTTGTTTGTATCCCTTCAACTTCCTTTCTCTGCACCAAAATATTCCAAACTTGAAGTTTCAAACACAAACTGGTTCTGAGGCTTTATTTGGTTAGTTCATAATGTCTTCATAACTAGTAAAATAAATTATTCATTATATTCCTGGGAAACTAAAAATGCCTGGATGGATTTTATTGCAACTTCAAGACAATAAATTTAGCCTGTTTTCTATATTCCTACATATATAATCTCCTGCCCGAGTAGGCTTTTGGAAGATATGCTGCATAGCTGAAGGCTTCTGTTTATGCGCAATTATCTTGGAAAAAACACAAAAATGTACTAAGATACACTTGAATGGATGTTTGGAACAACGTGTTAGTACCTGCCTTTCATTGCTACTCTCCTATCCATCTGCACACAGACAGTAGCTTCTATTAAGAACAATAGAACTCTACCTTGGAGTTGTAAGTCTACAGTTTTGTAGTTCAGCCACCTGGTGCACAGATTTTTACAGAGAAACAAGTCAGAGCTGATTGCTTGTTCTTACAGCTATAGTTCATCCAATACGTTAATTGATCTAAGTATTTCAATTTAATTAGATGGAGTTTCAATTTACAACGCAATCCTGTCACTGCTCTGCTTGTTCTGGTTAAGCTGTTTAATTCGCTCAAGAAAGAGCCTTCATAATGTAAAATGTGTGTCTTGTCCTCAGCAGATTGAACAATATTCACCAAACCATTGATTCAGTGAACATGAGTGTGTGCTTGGTCCATATATTAATTGATTCACGTTTCACATAGCCGCAGCAGCTCCCACAGCCATATGAACAATACCAATTAAATCACTTTGGAAGGTGTGTGCACTTCAGCTGTCTGACTAAATTCCTGAACAACTTAGTAGTATTATTCACCTGGATCTGTCGCTTTACTGCATCTTAATGAGATCTGAGAGTTTTGCATGGGGTCTCCAGCTTCCTTGTCTCAGTGTTGTTTGTCCTGTATGAACTGGGGAGATCCCAGATACCTGAGCAAATTGACTTTTTAAGAGTCTAATCTTCAGTGTAGGAAGATGAGAGAGGGAAAAGGAGCTGGTTTTCTTTTATCTTTCATGTGAATGAGCAGCAATTGGAAATCAATGGTAGGGTCCTATAAGTGCTCAGCATGGATTCAGTCTGAGTGGAATCATTCAGGCTGGTGTAGGCAACATACTTTCTAGAGATAAGATCAATGAAGCTGAGGATTTGTCTCTCCAGGCAAACCCTGTCAAATTAGATATTTATCACCGATTGGTCAGAGCAGCAGAATAAGCTTCCTTGGCCAGGTCCCTGCTTTTGTATTAATTCTAATACTAAAACCTCTTTTGTCTAGGTGATAGATAGTTCCTGGCACAAAGGAGGCCACCCTTGCTGTCTGACTTCACTGTCCTAACTTTATTTTATATTGAGGGGGAGACAGGGAGTTAGTTTCAGGAGCTCCTAGAAAAGTTATCACCCCATGCATTCATCCTTCCCCTTTAGGCAGGTGGCAGACTACTAATTTTTCATTGACTTAATGTACCCCTCTCTACACACACTCATGCTATGCATTGTTTGAAAGATTGTCTACTTTAAGAGGTATGATGTGGTGCTATTACCACAGGAACAAAGACACATCACGTTAAAATGACCACCTTGAATATTTGTTTGTTTTTTGTTTAACGATTCTAAGCATTACTTCAAAACCAAAAATTGGATTTTTTTTCCTGTGACCTCAAAGCCCCACAGCAGCAATGTAAAGGGTAAAACAAAATCTAATGATAAACTTGTGCAGGTATCATTGCATCTTAATAGCACTGGTGACATTTCTAATCAACATCCTCCTCAAATTCATCATTGTGGTAACCCACACACTAGTGATAAAGGTCACAGTCCTCTTTGCCTTGACATGTGTACATAGTTCAGTGCAGGAAAGGTTCTGACTGGACACAACACCACTTACCAAAGCCCCAAGGCACTGTGGCCCCCTAAGCACATGGGGGGAGGGAGGATCCACACACTGCCCTTACACCTGCAGGCAACACCCCCAACAGCTCCAACTGGTCATCGTTCCTGGCTGGTGGGAGCTGTGGAGCCAGCACTTGGAGAAGAGCTGTGCACAGAGCCTCCTTGACCTTTCTCTGCCTTGGGGCTGCAGGGACCTGGTGGCTACTCCCAGGAGTCACCTGGAGCTAGGGATTTAGCCTTAGGCCCCCATTGTGCCACTCACCGGATGTTCAATGGCCTGGTTGCAAGGCTGATGACCAGAGCAACCAGGGTCCCTTTTCAACTGGGTGTTCCACTCAAACTGTTTGGCAACCCTAGTAGCTGTACTGCCTGTTAAGAACATAAGAATGGCCATACTGGGTTAGACTGAAGGTCTATCTAGCTCCGTATCCTGTCTTTTGAGGTGCTCCAGCGCCAGGTGCCCCAGAAGGAATGAACAGCACAGGAAATCAAGTGATCCGTTCTCTGTTGCTCATTCCTAGCTTCTGGCAAACAGAGGCTAGGGACACTATCCCTGCCCATCTTGGATAATAGCCGCTGATGGACCTACCTTTCATGAACTCTCATCTAGTTCTTTTTGTTCCCCTGTTATAGTCTTGGCCTTCACAATAGCCTCTGGCAATGAGTTCCACAGATTGACTGTGTATTGTGTGAAGAAATACTTCCTTTTTTTGGTTTTATGCTTGTTGCCTATTAACTTTATTTGGTGACTCCCTGGTTCTTGTGTTATGAAAAGGAGTAAATAGCACTACTTTTTTTTTTCTCTACATCAGTCATGATTTCATAGACTTCTATCATATCCCTCCTTAGTTGTCTCTTTTTTTTCCAAACTGAAAATCCCAGTTTTATTAATCTCTCCTCATACAGAAGCCATTCCATACCCTTAATTATTTTGTTACCCTTTTCTTAACCTTTTCCAATATCTCTTTTCTGAGATGGGGCAACCAAATGTGCACACAGTACCTAAGACAGAAAAATCAGTTGCCCCATGTAAATCCATCTTGCCTGTCCCTTAATGATTTCCAACATTATTTGTGCTTTTTTTTTTTTTTTTCTGATAGCCACTGTACGTTGAGTGGATGTTCTCAGAGAACTATCCACAGTGAATCCAAGAACTTGAGTGGTAACTGCTTAAGCTAAATTGCATCATTTTATATGTATAGTTGGGATTGTTCTCTGATGTGCATTACTTTGCATTTCTCAACATTACATTTCATCTGCCACTTTGTTACCCAGTTACCCTGTTTTGAGATCCTTTGTAGCACTTCGTGGTCTGTTTGAAACTTAACTATAGTCAGTAGTTTTTGTATCATCTGCAAATGTTGCCATCTCACTATTTACCCCTTTTTCCAGATCACTTATGAATATGTTGAATAGCACTGGTCCCAGAACAGACCCCTGAGGGACACCATGATTTATCTCTCTCAATTCTGAAAATTGACTGTTTCCTATCTTTTAACCAGTTACCAATCCAGGAAAGGACTTTCCTTATCCCATGGCCGCTTACTAGGCTTAAGAGCCTTTGGTAAGAGAGCTCATCAAAGGCTTTCTGAAAATCTACACTGTATCCACTGTATCCCCCTTGTCCATGTGCTTATTTACCCTCCCCTCCCCCCCCAAAAGAATTCTAGTAGATTGCCAAGGCACAATTTCCCTTTACAAAACTCACACTGACTCTTCTCCAACTGTTACCAGCCTGTAACTGCCAGAATCACCTCTGGAGCCTTTTTTACAAAATTGGCATCACACTTGCTATCCATCTTCCAGACACTTTGGAACAGAAGCTGATTTAAATGATAGGTTGCAGACTACGGTTAGTAGTTTTGCATTTTCACACTTTAAGTTCCTTCAGACCTCTTCAGTGAATATCATTTGGTCCTGGTGACTTATTACTGTTTAGTTTTTTTCAATTTGTTCCAAAACTACCTCTAATGACAGTCAATCTGAGACGGTTCCTCAAATTTGTCACCTAAAAAAGGGCAATTCCCAAACCTGAGCCATAACCTCCTCAGCCATGAAGATTGATGCAAAGAATCAATTTAGTTTCTCCATACTGGTGTTATCGTCCTTCAGTGCTCATTTAGCATTTTAATCATCCAATGGCCCACTGGATATTTAGCAGACTTCCTGCTTCTGATGTACTACACTTTTTTTTGCTGCTGCTATTACTTTTTGAATCTTTGCCTAGCTTGTATTCAAATTCTTTTGGCTTTCCTAATTATATTTTTACACTTTGCCAGAGTTATACTTTCTTCACTAGGCTCTTACTTCCATTTTCTAAACAATGCCTTTTTGCCTTCACTACTTAGTTTACTTTGTTTAGCCACAAAGGCACTTTTTTTTAAATTTAGGGTATATGTTTGAGCCTCCATTGTGGTGTGTTTAAAATTTCCATGCAACTTGCAGAGATTTCACTTCTGGCACTGTACCTCTTAATTTCTTAATGTTTAATCTTGTCACTTGTGTCGTTCCCCTTTCTAAATCCTACAGTGTTGGGCTGCTGTAGTGGTACACGGATGTTAAATTTAATTGTATTATGGTCACTATTACCAAGCAATACAGCTGTATTCACCTCTTGAACCAGCTCCTGCACTCCACGTAGTATTTAGGATTGCCTCTCCTTTTCTGGGTTCCAGGATTAGCTGCTCCAAGAAGCAGTCCTTTAAAGTGTCAAGAAACTTTATCTCTGTTTCCCATCCTGAGGTGATGTGTACCCAGTCAACATGGGGATAGATGAAATCCCCAATTATTGAATTTTTTTTAACATTAATCATTGTTTTAGTCTCCCTGAGCACTTGACAGTCACTATTACCATCCTGGAATTGAAACTCTGCTTATAAAAGCTGGGAAGTGTTGCATTCACTTTGAAGGACAGGATTAGAATTCAAAACTATCTTGACTGGTTGGAGAATTGGTCTGAAATAAAAAAAAGGATGAAATTCTGTAAGGACAAGTACCAAGTATTACAGTTAGAAGAAAAATCAAATTAATAATGTTAAAAGGAGGAAATTTAACTGTCTGAAAAGGATCTGGGGATTATGGGGATCACAGATCGAATGAGTTAGCCTTATTCCCAATGGCATCATATTGCTAATACTACACTGGGATATATTAACAGGAGTTCTGTGCAAGACATGGGCAATAATTGTCCCACTCCACTTGTAATGGGTGATGCCTCAGCTGGAGTAATGTGTTTAGTTTCCTAAAAAATAGAAGTAGACAAATTGGAGAGAGTCCAGAGCAACAATAAAGTTTAAAAAAAAAAAACTTGACCTATAAAGAAAAGTTTAAAAAAACAAAAAAAAAAACCTGAGCATGTTTAGTCTTGAGCAAACAGAACTTAAAGGGTCTCCCCTCAGTCTTCAAGAGGATAATGTCATGTCTGCTGATCACACAGGAAGTAAGGGGCTTAATTTGCAGCAAGAGGGAGTTAGGTTAGATTAGGGGAAAAAATTAAAATCTAAGGATAGCTAAGTCTGGAACCAGTGGAGTGGAAGGCAGTGATCCATAGTCTCTAGAACTAGGTAGCTTAATGTTTGTGGTCAGTAGAGAGAGGGGAGAGCACTCATGCTCGCTCGCTCTCTCTGTCTCATGGCTTGTTGTGTTTTACTGGAACCGCTATTTTAAGCAGAAAATAGTTCTGTAAGTCTGGATTATGTATTTAGGTTGGGTTTAGTCCTGTATATGCATCCAGTGTGGGAGAAGACACAGCCTCTTACACCCTGTGCACAGACCAGGTATAATTTTGGTGTTCGTGCTTCCAAGGCACTAAAATCCCCAAATGAACATGAACACACACCTCTACTAGCTCCACCTAGCCAGTGGAACTGGGCTTTTTCCAGGTGGCTGTATACTGCTGTGACGGCACGTTGGGGTTTTCCCGTCTCCTGCACCCCTGTAATGGCACGGACAGACTCCACCAGCCAGTAGAATAGAGGGAGTTTATTGCTTCTCCAGGATACAGCACAGATGTCATCTGGTTACAGGAACCGGGCCTAGGATGCCTCAGCCCCCCTTGAGATGGGGGAGACTGGGCCCCTAAATTCCAGCCCCTTTCCCTAGGCTGTCTCCTCCATGATCCCAGACAGAAACTAACTCACTCACTTCCAGCCCTGCCCCCCAGCCAGGGCTCCACTCCCCTTCTTCCCATTGTTCCGCTCCATGGGAGATACCTGTCTGACGAGTTTCGAAGCCCCCTTGCATAATGACTCATCCCCTGCCCTGCTGGGCCATGCTGCAGACAGCAGCCAGTGGAGGTCACTCACAACCCACTGCCCAGCATAGCAACCAGCAAGGTACCCCCCACTACATCACAACTGCATCCTATTACAAGTGGAAGTGTGGCACTGCAGTGTCTACACCTGCCTGCCTCAAGCAGGGCTTAAAGCCACAATTCTGCCCTAGAAGAGCTGCAAATTGTGGTGATACTTTGGATTTTGAGCTGGATTTCCTATGTTTGCATCTCTAAACAATCAGGGGCATTTAGATCTGAGTGTTACTGCAGATCCATCTCTCCAAGTGCATGTGTAAAACTATACTGGCTAAATAAACCTTAAAATTACCAGTATATTAAAAAAAACAAAACAAAACCCTCAAACCCAGCAAATAGTCCAGCAGCACCTTAGAGACTAACAAAATGTAGGTGGTGATATGAGCATTCATGGGCACAGCCCACTTCAGATAAATGGAATAAAAGGGTCCAGGCTGCAAATAAATACCAGAGAAAGAGAGGGGATAGGGAGGGGAAAAGAAGGGAGAAATGGAGGAAAAAATGTAGTCATTAGTGTCTCATGTTAAATGTGGCTAATAGTGGGCTATAAGTATTCTAAATACCTGGTGCTTAGCATTTTGTCATTCGGGTGTGGAAAGTAGCGGCCTATCCAGGACCTGTCTTTGCTTAAACCTCTATTCAAAGGTGTCAGACTTGTAAATGAAACCCAGTTCTGTAGCTTCTCTCTTCAGACTTTTGAAATTACTTTGAAATAATACAGACACTTTTAGATCCATTCTTTCTGTGGCTTCTGCCCTCTTGGTGATGGTGAAGCTTGAGCCTGGCCTGCTATCCCCCTCCTGGTGTAATCTGAAGAGGGTCATGGGCAGAACCTTCCCAGTGAAGAGCCCTGCCTCAGGGACACTTACACCTTCAATATGCAGCAGCCTGACTGGGGGCTATTGAAACGTGCTGACCCCTGATTATTCTGCAGCTACTAGGTCAATGTTAAAGAAAGGGACTCATTCTGCCATCTAGCGGCAATTTGTGTCACTGCTGTTGGAGTTTAGCTAACCTAGGCTAAACTAAAAATAAAAAACAACAAATAGTTTAGTAGCACTTGAAAGACTAACAAAACATGTAGATGGTGTCAAGCTTTCGTGGGCACAGCCCACTTCTTCAGATGACTGGAGTGTTGCCCACGAAAGCTCATGATACCATCTACATGTGTTAGTCTTTAAAGTGCTACCAGACTCTTTGTGTGTGTGTGTGTGTGTGTGAAGTTTTTCCTGTTACAGACCAACTCAGCTGCTCCTCTGAAGCTTCTAAACTAAATTGTTCATCCTGTCTTGTTTCTCCTTTAAATCATTTTTTACAAAGAATTTGCGCACAAATCTGGGGAAATACTGAAATGACTATTCAGGAAGTCTTTAAATGAAGCAAATCTGTTTATCCATCCTTTGTTTGCTTTCCAGGCATACACTAGAGCACCGTCCCCAAACTTTTTCATACCTTTCCTCTTAATCCTATGCATGCCTCCCACCTCAGTACCAGGCCAAGAGTATAGCCCTGGCTTGGGAGGGAGGGGGTATGACCAGTGTAATGGGGCACAAGGCTGGGGCCAGAAGCCAAGCTGCATAGTGCTCCTCCCCACCTCTCATTGGGGTGGCCTGTGCTCCAGGCACACACCCTGAATGTTGTTTGCTAGAGGATGAATTTGTTGGCAGCAGTCACAAGAAGTAAACTCGAGGCATAGAATATTCACAGAAAGTGAACTTCTGAATGTGAATAAACCTGCTTGTACACTGGGCTCATTCGGGGGGGGGGGGGTTATAAATTGTTTCCATGTCCAATCAATCTACCCCAAATGTCACCTATAAAGTACATTTAATTAATTGTGCAGTCTACAGATCAGGAAGTATTCATGCTAATTATTCAGTGAATGGTTCTGATTATATAAAGTTGAGAATTGTACAGTGTTTGCAGACAACTTGCAAATAAGTTAAATTTGTCTGATTATTTGCTTGGTCTTTGCATAGTTTCTCTTTTGTGAGTTTATAGATGACATGCAAATGGGATGTGTGTTTTCTTCTCAATTTCCTCACTTATAAACTGGGCATAATGATGTTGACCTAACTTCATAAAGTGCTTAGAGAGCTACAATTGTAAGTAAAGATACTCTTCTTTCTGCATACATATTGAACCTCTGTTGATGCTGGGAGTTGAGCAATTTCCTGTCTGAGTTGTGGTTGGACCTTCGAACTTTATGAAAGTAACAAATCACAATTTATATAAGTTTTGTGAGACCTGTTATCTATTCTGTATTTTTGCACCCTTGATTTCTCATTGCCCATGAAAATATCATAAAATGGCCTTTGCCCCACCAAATCTACAGAAAAACGAGCCTGTATTTACTAACCCTATGAAACAGAAGAACTTTCATACCAATGGGGGCTGTTTACAAATAGGTTCATAGAACAGTAGGTTGAGTAGGATTAGCATTTTAAATCAGCAAACAGGAAACCTCTATTTAAGTAATGGACTTTAATGTTTTCCGTTTGTCCTTTTCAGTTGTTTCCCCAAAGAGTTTTTTTTCAGTAGTAGTGGTTAGTATAATCATTTAAAACATGTTTATTGACAACCAAGTAGTGCCTTGACATTAAATTTGGTACCACTTCTTGGTAAGAGGATACACTATCTGTACTCTTAAAGTTAAACAACTTAGCCCTATTATTCATTGATGCATTTTTATTAGATTTTGTTTTGTAAAAAATATGGCTTGTGTCAAGATGTGTTTGGATGGAAATTGTGCATTTTAATAGCATTTCAAAGACAGGCAAAAGTAAGTTTTTAAGCAAAATGTTTGGCATTTAAAATTCCTTTATTAAAGAATGGACATATTAACCATAGCGAATCAGTGAACTATTCTTGGTCACCACAGGTTAGATTTTTTTCCAAAGTATTGGAGGGCCTAAAAGGCAAATAGGTGTCAGTGGAATTTTCAAAAGTGAAATTAATAGTTCTGCAATTCTCATTAGTCACCTGTCTGCATCTTTAGGGGCTGAGAATGTGGCCCAATGTCCTTCAAGTTATTAGTATTAGTAGGTGGCTGCTTAGTTCTGAATCATTTTCTCAACTTTGAATTAACTAGTCCAAGTGAAGAAAATGTTCTCTTGGCACCTGTTCACTCAATTGAAAGGGAGTAAGGCAAAAGCTTTTATCCACAGCAAAAATTGAATACACTTGCTCCATTGCAAAGACTGAAAATAATATGGTTATTTAATGCAGTCAGTGATGGATTAGCCACTGGATCAATGGGCCTGTGTCCAAGGACACCGCAAAAATGGGCTTCCCACTCTGGCACTCCTGCTGGAGAGTGGGGTTGGGATGCAGGGACTTGTCCGTTCTGCTTGCCTGGCACTTCTGCTTTTTGAGCAGGGGAATCTCCCACAACCTGGTAGGAGTGCCAGGTGTAGGCAGAGTGCGGCAAATCCTAACATCCCAACCTTAGTTTCCCAGCAGGAGTGGGGGAGGACGGCAGGCAGAAAAGGTAGGGGGCCCCACACAAACCTAATCTACCTCTGATATGCAGTATGTGACATCCAGGTTAATTTAAGACTTGTGAGAGATTTATGATGAGAGAGGTGGGTTTTTTCCCTCTGATTCTGTAGGTAACTAAAAATACAGCATCCTTCTAACTTGCAGGGGGCTCATTGATGCATCATATTTATCATTTATTTAATGATAATAGGATTATAGTGAATTTAGGCCTTAATAGTGTCATAATTTCAGATTTAATTTTAAACAGCTTTATTTTTGAAATACAGTAGAACCTCACTTATGAATACCTCAGGAACGGAGGTTGTAATTGTAATTAAATAAAGTGAACACTCTACACTTCAAATTGAGTTGCAATTGAAATTAACATATTTGAAAATGTAGAAGAAAATCCAAAAATATTCTTAATGTTTAACAGTACAATTAAAACTGCAACTTTTAAAATCCTTTGATAGTCTCAAAGTAGGGCTATCATGAAACCCAAATAACTGAATAGTTGAGAACATAAGAATATCGATACTGGATCAGACCAAAGGTCGGTCTAGCTCATCATCCTGTCTGCCAACTGTGATCCCTCTCCTGTCATTCATTTCAACTTCAGCTAGTGGGGAAGTTGGTGCCTACACACCCCAGCATGATATTGTCAGACGCCATCCTGCTGGAAGTGCCTTCATTCAGATTAGGCATCGCTCATGTCACAAGTTACTTGTGCTAACTCAGCGGTTCTCAAACTTTTTGGGCTCCGGAGCCCTTTACATGCGTAAAAATTTATGCAGCGCCCCAGCGGTCCACTGATTGTATGTGTTGTACCTATCGATGTTTCCAGTTTGCCAACCTTGCGGAGCCCCTGGAGATGTCTCTCAGAGCCCTGGGGCTCTGCGGAGCACAGTTTGAGAAACACTGTGCTAACTAAAGGTCTGTGGCTGTTTTCACAATTGTTAACATCTGTGTCCTGGCCAAAGGCTAACTTTGGTAATTCTGTTTTGTGTCTTTCTAACTTTTTCCCTGTAGTTCTAACTGGCTATGGGATTTTTTTCTTCTTGGGTTCCACTCCAGAAATGGCTGCATTTCACTGATGTATGAAGTGATCACTTTATAAAATGTTGTACAGCATTGAAAGTAACTTAATTTCTTACAGCACGGTCCTATTTTAATAGCTCCCTACTGACTTCTGCTGTAGCTCTGCCAACTCCTGCCGGAGTTGCACACCAGGGTGCACCTGCTTACTTTCACCTCTAATGTTGTGGGCAGTTCTTGGAAGGAAGATGTTATAGAGATGGAAGATTACTACAAAAATTCATATCTAGGATCCTCACTTAGAGTAACTACAGGTTAGGCTGGTAGTAGGAAAAGCTTTTGCATAATAAACTGTTATGCTAACTGCTAATTAGTGTTAATAAACCCTTGAGACTGGGTTATAGGGACGACTTTGTGCTTCTTAACTACAAAGGCAGCTAGCTCAGATTGACAGCTTAGCCTTTGGAGACATCCACTTCACACAGGGTATATTCTGAAGTCTAACCCAGTAATTTTCAAACTATGGGTCGTGGCACAGTTCTGGGTCATGGCATGTCAGGCACTGGTCTCATTGCTTCAGGGCAATCAGGTGACCAGTGGGGATGCTAAGGCAGGCTACCTGTCTGTCCTGGCACCACAGGCTGTGCTACTACACTCCGGAAGTGGCCGGCAGCAGGCTGGCTCCCAGGTGGGGTGGGAGACCGCACACAGGGCTCTGCATACTGCCCCAGCCCTGAGCACTAGCTCTGCACCTCAATTGGCTGGGAACCTGCTGCTGGCTGCTTCTGGGGCACAGCATGGTCTGTGGTGCCAGGAGCACCCCACTGCACTGTTGATTGGGAGCCACTCCAAGTAAGCCTCTTCCGCCCTAGCCCTGAGCGTGCCCCTGCCCCCCCCCCCAGCTCTCCTCATCAGCCCCACCCCAGAGCCTGCACTCTAATCAATTTATGTTGGGGTCAGAGGCATCAATTTTCTTCAATTGGGTCATGGTGGGGGGCAGGGGGAAGTTGGAAAATCACTGGTCTAACCCATGCTTTTGCACATGTTAAGTGTAAATAACTGAGACCTAGTTTTACAAATGCCTTGAAAAATGTGCAAATCTGGGCAAAATATAAAATAAGGAACAATCTTGCTTTGGACTGGATGAGACACTATAGGGATCACAGCAGATCCTTATCAGTCAATCATTGAATCTCTTGATGAGGCTATTACTTTCAGTGCCAAGACTTCCACTGATTTCACTGGAGTCAAGATTTTGCCCCAAGAAGATAACTGATAACTAATCTCTATAGTTATTTCTTTGTATCATGCCTAGAGGTGTTCTAACCGTGTGTGTGCTACATTAATCTACCATGGAAGATATTACTTACTAAATAAGTAACACTGATTTATTTGATCACAGTAGAATTTTAATCAATCTACACTGGGTGTATCTTTTTATTGTGCAGTCTTCAGCCACATATGGGGGTGGGGGGACTCCAGAAAGATGCAGGCTACAGAAAAATATCTACACTGAAAATGTCAGCAACACTAAGGGTCTCTACCCTCTCTGCAGACCAGAGGGACGTGATTTCCAAAAATGAGGACCAACAATGAGGACACCCTTCCCCTGATGCATGATTCTGTTGGTCTCTAGTTCAAGCACATCAGTTGTTAAGCTGAAGTGTGAGGAGAGATGGTTTCTAAGGGGGCCGGGCACCAATTTATAGGTTAAAAGTAGAATCAATGGATGTCTCTTGCTTTTTCCTTTGGACTTCTATTTTATCCCCCCCTATCTTTGGAGCTAACTATGGTGTAAAGTCAGTTCATATGCAGGAGGGTGGGTTATATATTTTGTGTGTGTGGTTTTTTTTTTTTTTTTTTTTTTTTACATGGCTTATTAACTTAATAAAATACTTAGAGGGATTATCTAAGATAGGAGTACAAAATACTGCATCTATTGGAAGCAGGTTCCATGTCTGGATTCAGCTACAAGTCTTGATGGGTGGGAATCAAACTCTATTTCCCAGCTTGTAATTTGGTAGAAAGAGTCATTGTAGGAAAATGGGGAGAGGGAATCAAAAGCAAGTTGGAACAAAAATCCAAACATGAACTCCCTGTTGTTCCTGTTGCTTATCACAGGCAGCACACAATATACAAAGCTTGACCAGTAGGACCAAGTGTATCCTGCAAGCTTCTCTTCTGTGGAAGACTTATTTCCATGACGTATTTGGAGGTACTAGACCTTGGACTTCATGTCTTTTTTTTTTTTTTTTTTTTAAGTCAAGCTGTATGTCTGGGGTACCCAGGTCTAATGGTAATACAATTTTATTTGGGGCTTTTCTCATCTTTCCTACCAGAGGGGGAATGGCAGCAATGTTGTACTTGGTGAATGGAGATGACTCCATGCTAAGCTGTGGAGGATGAGATATTCTTCAAAATCCCATAGCCCAGAATTTTTTCTCTAGCTGCTTGAGTTTTGGTATCCCCTAGGAAAGCTGGAGAAATGGATGCCGTACTGGTGAGCAGCAAGGAGAAGTTTGGGTAGCCTAGTAGGGGCCCTCAAAGTTCTACAGTACCTGCCTCTGAGTTAAATGACACCTAACCTTGGTCAGCCCTGGAAGGACACTTTTTGTTCAAAAAAAAAAAGAAAAAATGTACATGCTGATAAGACCATTTCCTTTCTCACAGCGTCTCCTTTAATGTCAGGCCTGAAATATGAAGTCATTAGGGGATATTAAAACAGTGCTGACAAACTAATTAACAAAAGACATTACGCCGGATGGGCTCAATTTATCCTTTTTAATGGTTCTTATAAATGGGTGCCGCCAATTAAAATTAATAAAGATTTACCAGCGATTGCCCAGCATACACTGCTAAGGAGCTCCACTGAAGGTCGCCTTAAAGTCAGCCTTGTCAGTGCTGCAAGTTCAGCTCACAACACCAAGCCCTGCTCAGTTGCTCACGGTTATGTTTTCTGAGGCATTTTCTCTGTGTATTTGGTTTAAGTTTACTCACTTCAGTCTCCATCTGGTTACAAATCCATCTATCTGTGTTGACTCTGTTTAAAAAATACCCCCTTCCCGCACACTACTGGATTTATCACAGGTTACTAAGCATGATCTCATCTATCAATCCGTATGAGAACATGCTGCTTCCTATAACTCTGTTTTGAGGAGCTCAGAGCATCTGGAAACTCAGCTTCCTTTTTTTAAATGTCTGTTTTCTTCCAGTCTGACTAATGTGAAGTTATTACTTCCGACTGCCTGGGAGCACACTACAGACAAGTGGGACCATATTGGGTGGCTGTAGGCTTGTTTGATTTAACCAGTCCATTTAGAGCTGGATGACTGTGTTATAAACATTGATCAAACAGTTGGATCAGATTCTAAGTAACTTATCTTCCATCATGTTCATAGCCCGTTTTATTCACAAACTGCTGATAGGAGAATGGCTGCTTGAATTAAATCCTGTATCTATAGATCCTGAAGGCATTTGCTAGTCTCATGTGGGAAAAGTTTCAGTAAATCATTCAGGGAGCAAAAATACCATGTGACCAGTCCATGCACCAAACATAATCAATACCAAATAGTTAAATGAACAGTTCATGAGCAACCTAGTGGCAGAGAATTGCCCTCAGCTGTTCAAACAATGGCAAATTAGAGAATCTTTATTAAAAAAAAAAAAAAAGTTTGCAGAGATGTAATGAACAGGAAAATGGCTACATTTGTTGGATATTTTATGCAGTTAAAACCTGAGTAACTCAACTCCCAGTTTTTCCTCCTCTGATCCTGTCCTACAAGGTGATGAGACAGGCTGTACATTCTTCTCCTTTCCGCTCCTCAAAATAAACACTGGCATGAAGGTTGTGTGGTAAGTGGATAGGTAGATTGCATCCTGTTTTGGAATAGGAGTTTCTGTGTGTGGCTCTTTTTGATGATCCATATAGATCTCTGTGCAATGGATACTTCGTATAGGAGTTTGCTATGAAGAGGCAGATTCTACACTAAAAGGTAAGAAGTACCTGTTCACAAGGTACAGTTACTTGGCATAGTCTAACCCTCATGCTACTATTATTTATGATGCTCCCAACTAGTGCCAATCTAATCTTCTGGTGGCAGCATTGAGTGATATGTGGCTGTATTCTGGATTTTATGTGCATACTGAAGAGCCATCATTGTGTTGATGTCTCAAGGTGAATACTGTTGAAGAGCAATAAGCAGTACCAGATCTATTCTCTAAAGTCCTCTTCTGAGGCTTTCCTCTGGGTGGAAGAGACAAGAGTCCAGCACGAGGTTCTCCATTGTCCCCTATTTCTTAGTTCCCAAAAGAAGATCCCTGGAAGAATAAACATCTGTGACTGGGCTTTCCTGGAGGCAGCTAATCATTTTTAGTTGCAAAACAAAGGGCAAGACACTCCATGCAAAAGGTGACATAGGCACATGGAAGATGTTCAGTAAATTCTAATTGTGAGTATAGCCCCTTCTGGTCAGCTTGAGGCACAAGCTCCAGTGGCAATTGTCATTCCAATTGCATAGTTGCTTGAAAACTTGGTTCTGGTAATGTGCAGACTTTTGACTCTTCCTTTTTCCAGTTGGCTTCAATTATTCCATAAGAGCAGAAAATGTTCCTGCAGTAAGCTTTTGGTTGAAGTTCCTCCTCATATGCTTTATCCCATTACTTTTAAGTTCAGAGGGACTTAACTCTGATACCTCCCATGGTGTAGTTTTGAGACAGCACAGATCGGTTAAGGGCCTGAAGGCTTGGAATTCTCCTTTCGTTTGTCCTTGCTAATGTTGTTCAAGTTGGGGACCCCTTGTTTCTGTATTTCCTGGCTATTCCATCTGTACAACGTAGGGATATGCTGGAGGAGAACTACCTTTATTCCTTTTTATTTATTTATTTATTTATTTATTTATTCCAGACTCATTGCCTGGTTGAGCATATTGCATGGCATGGTGGCTTTCTGTAATGTTAAAATACTCAGTCATTGTAGTGCCATGATATTAATTAATAAAGCAAACATTATTTCTCCTCCCAGTTTTTTTTTTTTTTTTTTTTTTAAGTCTGTTCATTTTCTCTCTGGCACTGGTAATTCAGATTAATAAAGTGAGTGGTCACACAAGACCACAGGCCATGTTATTTGTGAATGTCAGCACTTGTTTACCATTGTTGGGGATGAAATATTGTGCTTTCTTACTCTGCCAATGTGTGAATTCTCTGATGTGCTTGGGAGATGAGGCTGCAGGATGTGAGGCTTACTCTCTGCAAGGGGAATATTTTTGGATGAATAAGTAATGGCAAGAGGCCTGGGGTTCTATATGGTTTGAGTTTGGCAGGTTCCTCAAAGAACCCGGAAGAGTGGGATCACCAGGTTTCAACTCCACTCTCAATGTGCAGTACATTAATCGTGCCCTCCCTAATTCCTGCTTCAAGATAAATCTCTTGCACTCCTATTATTCGGCTAATTGCTGTGGATTATATGGCAGTCGGGTGCTCTTGGGCAGGGAGAGATTAATGGGGGATGATTCCTTTGTTTTTATTTCATTTGCTAATTGGTGTGTGGAAAGATGGGTTTATTAATTCATTCCCTCACCCTATTGGTAGCAGGGGTTGAATCCTTTGTGATGGGAAAAGATCAGGCTGCAGAGCTATCTAGGATTTCTGGCACCTTTATTGTACTCTTTGGATTGGGAGATTCTTGCAAAGCAGTATGCTTGTTTTTATCAAGCAGTGTGTTGAGTGCTTCTGTGCATATGCATTTATGTGTGCACACAGGCAGGATTAGCCAGTGGTGCACAAAATGAGGAGTGGAGGAGCAACATATCATCTGGCTTTTAACCTACATCTGAGTCACCAGGTTTTTGAGTCACTCGATCTTCTCTATTTCTGTCAACTCTCTGGGATAAGAGCAGGAACCTCATCGGAAGAAGTGGGTTTTGCCCATGGAAGCTCATGATACCATATGTATTTTTTGTTAGTCCTGTGGCACTTTAGAGACTGAGTCAGCATGTTACTGAACATCCATGTGTGTGCAACCCTCATTCTAGCCACTGGACTACACCAAAACACCTCCTGCGAGATGCTAAGTGTCCTCACTTCTGCTGAAGCTGAGGGGAATTGAAGGTGTGTGGCACCTCATGGAATCTAACCTTAGACCAATTCTTTTGCTAGCTCTACTTCTATTAAGCAGCTTATAAAACAAATATGCAACTTATTCAGATTTGAAAAGCCACAAGAATCTGAGAGGACTGTCTGGCTTGGAAATGGGCTATTGGAATCTTTCAGACTTGTGCTCTAGAAGGAAATATAAGCCAGGGCTCCCGGGACTGAAATGTGTTACCATCTGTTTGCTGTACTTTGGCTTCTTGGAAAAGACTTGAATGTCACTGTTGTTCCTGCTGAGACCAGATGTCAGCATTCCACAGACTCCCACCAGGATTGGCAGTAATTGCCCGTTTTGGCTGGCGGCTTCAGCAGTAGTCATGAAGAACAACTCTCATCCCAGCACAGGTCCCTTGAGAACAAGGATTGGCACAATCGCAGGAAGTTGTGTATGTGAAGAAGCTCCACCGCTCCTGCTGGGATGTATTTTTCTGTGGATAAATGTTGACACTTCACTCTCCAGTGATACTCTTCACCAGAACTAAATTCATATGGGTGTGTAGCTGTTAATGTGTACAGTGGGGTTGTATGCCCTTTACTGGTAGAGTTAATGGGAGCCAGGGAGCAGTTAGGGCACTCAATTGGGCCTAGAGAGTGGACCAGCTCCAATTTAGGATGGGCCTTAACTGAGAGGAATGAGTATCTAATAAAGGAAGGACTTCAGGGCTAGGGATGTGAACGACTAGTTGCTCCCTGCCCCCTTGCTGCCTCTATCAGAGGCAGCAAGGGGAATGGGGGAAGGAGGCAGCACTTCATGCAGCACTACAGCTTTGGAGACCAGGGACAGACCCCAGCCTCTATGCGGTGCTGCCACTTTGAAATGCTGCGTTCAGCTCGGGCCAGCTAAGGACTCCCAGCTGGCCCCACACTGCATGCAGCATTTCCAAGTGGCAGCACCGCATGGAGCTCGGGGTTAACTTGGGATCTCCCCAGCTGACCCTGGGCTTCATGCTGCACTGCCTCTTTGAAATGCCATGGGGAGCACAGGGCCTGCGGGGGACTCCCCCCAGCACTTTTGCCTTTGAAATGTAGTGACAGCTCTTGGGCTGTTGCTACACTTCAAAGGCCGAGGCATCCTTATCAACTAACTGAATAGACGATGCAATTTGCATCGACCTACTTAATTACCAATTAATAGAAATTTAACATCCCCGTTCAGGGCAGTAGGAGGATGAGGGAACAAACCCCAAGAAGGGAGGTCTGGCAAAGTGCTAGGAAAGACTATGGAAAGCCACAGGTAGAATGAGCCTTGACAAGAAGGCTGGAGTCCAGGGAGACAGCCATGCAGAGCCTTAGAGGCAGACAGGCCTCCAGAGAGCCCTTGAAGTTACTGCTCAGGACTCTGTAAATTCAGGGAATGGGCAAAGAGCTGAATTAGTGAGCCCAGGAAGGGCCTGGTGCAAAAGGCCTAGAGACAGGCTGAGGTAGGAAGGAGGGCAGGTACGAGTTTGACGAAGCAGACCTTAGCTACCTGCTCTAGGGTCCCTGGCCTCTAACCTAATGTAGAAGGAGCACCTGAGAATGGTCTGCTGGTCCCCAGTGGAGGTGGTATGAAAGCCCCTTGCTATATAGGATGTAAGCTCCCACTGAGACCAGAGTCGAGCCAAAGACCTGGTCTAAAGTCATTGGATTACTGTTTTGTTGACCCTGTGATCCTGGATGGGGTGGGACTGAATGAGACTTGGCTGGAGGCCCAAGTCACAAGAAGGAGCCAAGCACTGGAGCAGCTGTCAGCAGAGGAGGAGCGCTTGCAGTGCCAAGCCAGAGGAGGTGTGCTGGCCAGTGAACCACCCTCCAACAAGCTTGAGTAACTGGCTTTCACATGTAGTACCCACCACTTGGAATGGACTTAGCCTTTTACTATGTTGGCGTACTTCCCATATCACCTCTGAAGCTCAAATTGGAACCCTGATTGTCCTGCAGGCAGCTGCTCTGTCTGCAGTAGGAGGAGTCAAGCTTTACTTTTGGAAGCTACTCTTGTGCACCACCTGTCATCGGAAGGCAGTGTTTTATGGGACATCATTAGCAGTTGGTCCTGAGGAAGATCGGTTATGTGTCATAACGTCCTTGAATTGTAGATGAAGTGCAGGGCGTGTGTATGTGACTATAGGATTGGAATGGTGGAAGAGGACACTTAGTCACATGTTTTCTATCAATTTACCAACCATTGTGATTGCTGGTAATAATCTATTCCTTTAGGTGACCTTCCAGATTTCCTAATCAAATCCTGCTAATTAAAAGATAACAGGCAAGTGACCTCAACAATGAGGGCAGGGGCAATGATACTAATTCCTGCATAGAGATGATAGATCTTAGACAACAGCATGAAACTTTTAAAATATTGTAGCAGCTTTTCCATACTCCAACTTGTTGTGGGGTGAAGTTTTCTTTTTCCTTTTTAAAGCCAATTGAATGCAGAGAAGAGATGCCAGAATAAACTAGCTGGAAATCTGTCCACTCTAGTTATTGCCAAACTAGCTCAGCATGGGGAATGGCAGGGAATGTTACCCCGCACCACCTACGCAGTGTTTTTAAAGGCTGAGCAGGAGTGGTCCCATTGACTGGTGATGGGGGGGAATTGAGACACCATGGCCCATTCAGTCTCTTGACATGTCACCTGGATGAGGGCTGTCAGACCTCTGTCCTTAAAACTACAGGGCTGAGACTTGACATCTCATTTAAGATAGGGGCTAACAAGTATATACTGTATCAGGCCTCTACCATTCAGATTTTACCACCTTGGGCTAAACTGGAAACAGTCACTTAAAAGTGGCAGACACCAAATCCTCCTCCTAATCTTCTGAACTGCTCAGTCTCCTACCCTGAGTCAGAAAGCAACCAGTTCTCTAGGAGGGAAAGGCTCTAGCTTCTTCTAGGTCCTTTGAGTTTTCAGTTGCATTTTTTTTAGAAGAGATTCAGACGTTCCTTGCAGAACTTTCTCTTTAGACATTTTAGAGCAGTCAGAACGCATACACTTATTTTAAGCCATTTACTGTGCTGCTACTTAGAGGTGACAGTTTGTTCACATCTGTGCCTGGAAAAAAATCTGAGTTTGCCTTCCCTTGGGTTACTTGCAATATTAATCTAGTAACAGCACTGCTATGATGAGATCCTTTACGGGAAAGACTCTTGAAACTTCCGCACTCTGTACCAAAGAGACTAGAAAGGTTGGTTTCTGCTCCCTAACATTGCACCCAATGCAGTAGACTTTAGAAAATGGGTAAATGTGTGGGTGCATGCTACTGTTCCCTGGGCTGCGAAGAGTAGAGGCTCTCATCACTACACAACACTGCCACTGCATATCAAGCTAATGCCTGGGCTTAATATCTGAGAATATAATGAAACCTAATTGGGGCGGGGGAGAGTTTGTTTTAGTGCTTCCGTCTCTGACCCTCTTCTCCAAGAACAATCTGGGCAGTAAATTCCAGAATAGAAACACTTCACAGGTTACAACTTGTAACAATTTAACAGCATGAAAGCCTACTGCCCTATCTTTTGGATGGACCAATGTGGGAGAGAGTTGGGGATAGATTTTCAGTCTGGCTAATTGCATTCTGCCTCATTATTCCTCTTGCAGGTTCAGTTGGAAACAGGATTCTTCCCCTTTTTACTGACCTACTTTGTATGGTTGCTATACAGCTGTTAGACAACTGCCATGTTCTGCTGCAGAAGTCACTCCTCTTACGGGGTGGGCTAATCGTGAACTTGGCTGGTATCCATGCTTCATAGGGTCAGAAGCAGCCAGAACACACACACACACGTCTCCTCTGTGGATTTATGGTACTGTGACTCTTCAAAGGAGAGCTGATCTGGTGGGAATGGGAGGAGGACCTCTCTTCATGGCATCATCCTCCACATACCCTTTGAGCTTGCCAGCACTCTGCATGGAATCCCCTGGGTGCTGTGTAGTGTTCCTGAGCTGGGGATTGGAGACCAGGACCATGACATCAGCATGTGAAGAAAACTGTGCAGTTATGGGACAGTGGCATCTGAGGACCTATTCTCACTTGCTTCCCTGTCGTCCTACACACACACAAAGACCCTTTAGGTTGCTTGTGCTTGTTCTAAGATGGGAAGGTAATCCTTCTCCAGTCTCAACAGGATACTCGCACTCAGGGAGGTGGAAGCTGTTTGTAAGGCCATCTTGGAACAAGGACCCTCTTGGGCCGGGTGCTGTACAAATACAGAAAAGATAGTCTCTGCCCCCAAAGAGTGGGACTGATTGCAGCCCCTCAGGGAATTACTTCCATGGGAGAATGGTTTCCCCATTGTTTATGGAGCATTATGTCTCTATAGAAATATAAGGTATTATCAAGGAGAAATAAGGTCTTTTAGCTGGCTGGTGCTTGATGTGACTACTCAGTCACGCTTAATATTAATGATGAAAAATGTGGCAGCCAAACTTGGGCTGTCCCGGGAAAACTAACGAAAGCAAACCCATCCCCTAATGGTCATTCTTTTTCATCTAGAATTTGAAAAAACTTTACTATAAATGAAATTTAAAACGCAGCATGCAAATAAATGTCCTCAGCAGAGGTCACAGGTCACAACTATTGGTTTTCTCCCTCCCCCTCCCCTTCCCTCTGTGGGATGTGGTGTTTTGGGAATACTAACTGCCCTGTTCTGGGCTATATTCAAGAAGAGGGATCTCACAGCTGCATTTAATCAGTAATTATTTGACTGTTTCAGGGGTGTGGGGGGAGAAATAAATACTGGACAGTTACAGGACTGGGCTAGATGGACTTTCCCTGTTCCTCAGAAGGCCAAGGGAAATCAAGACTCTGCCACCACAGGGAAGTGGACAGAGTCTGTCCCAAGCAGGTTTTCTGGAGTGATCAACTCTCCCACCTCCTTGCACTAGGGTAAGGAACAAGAGTGATGCCCTCCTCTCTTGTTGAAGCCGGTGTTGGGTATTTGCATCTGGGAGAGGGCTCTTCCAGTATAGCAACTCTCCAAAATGAAGGAAGGCCCAGAGGACTGTACAATGGGAGCCTCTGCTCATATGGGAGCTAGCTAATGCACATCAATCAGGGTAGGAGGAGGAGAATCACACAGCAGCCTGTAAAGTATTAACAAACTTGTCCATAGTTAGCCTTTCCACAAGCAGGAACCCATAACTATGCCTGGCAATTTCTGTTCCCAAGTTGCAAGCAGTTGCATGGCTAATACCTCTCAAATATTATGAACAAAACCTTTTGGGTGGATTCCCTCTAGTTTCTACAACAGGAAAAACTGTGAGTCTTACAAATCCGCCAAAGATGTTCTTGTTGCACCCCAGCGTATGTATGTTTCACTTGAAAAATGGGTGATTACTAGCACCGAAGAAGTTAGTGGTTTCTAGGAAGCACAGTATGGGGGACTGAGAGAACTTAGGGTGGAAGCACTCACATTTGCTTGTGTAGAATCCTGAAGGACAACAAAATTAAGATTCAAGAGACCAGATTTTCACACACAAATCTGAATGCAGGGAACACAAAGTATTTGTATTACAAGTTACAGGCAGAACTGAAGTCTGCTTATAAAGTTAAAATTAAAAAAGGGTTGAAGATAGAGATGGGCATATGCAGAGGCCAAATCCATGTAAAATCAAGACTGCTAGTGAAATGGTAAACTTGCATAATGAGGTAGGATAATTGTAGTGGAAAGGGTTAAGGGGAATAAGGGCTCTCACAGTATAGCAGGAGCAAGTGGGAAACTTAAAAGAAAGGGGTGGAATCAGTTGAGAACTGTAAAACTGCTGAGCTTCTGACCTGCTCTATAAAATCCATCTTGAACAAGGAACCAAAAAAGTGTGGATAAAAAGTGAGGATGACTTTATAAAAATAGCTAGTGAGTACGGTCTTCCAACGGACAGAGGAGGGGTCCTGAAAACTATCTTAAATGCTTAAACTACTAGTAAAATTAGAAGTAAATATGTTTTTTATTTTCCCTATTGAGCATAATCCGTATATACCTAATAGGGACCACTTTGCTCCAATTTATCCTATCTGAAGGAGTGTGTGATTCACATTGGAGATAAAGGATGTTTTAGAGAGCATAATGGAACCACAAGCCATTAATATAGACATTTTAATAATAGCTCGTGCCAAACAAGATATGTGGATACACAAGCTGGTCCATGAGGATTGCTGAGCAGGATTGGAACTTGAGACTGCAAGCTTCACAGTCTAGAGGAATGTATGATGTGTCTGAACAGGGCTGAGCACATACTTGAGTACTTGACTCAAAATTTTCAAATTTGGGTCCCTAAAGACAGGCATTAAGTTCATTAAGATTCCTAAATAAGTAGCCTGATTTTTCAGAGATGCATTGCGCCCAGGTTTCTAGTTATTGATTTTAGTGGAAGTGAATTCTGTAAGTGGAAACTGCCCATTAACACCATTATGTCTAGCATAAACCAGTGCTGTTAAATGTTTTGCTTTCAAGAGCTAGTATAAAGAAGGCGTTAAATTCAACATTTACAGACAATAGCTACTCTTTATGTATTGTCCTTCCCACATACTTGTGCTCTCTGAGACAATAAAACATGTTAATTATTACTGTCTTGAGCCAACAACACACTTGGCTCTGCATGAGACATGGAATAGGCAATCCCTGTCATTGGCATGAAATCTTGGCTCCACTGAAGACAATGTCACATTTCATATTCACTTCACTGGGGTCAAGCTTTCTCCCTTGGTATCTAAACTGATAGCCAGAGAAGAATGACACACAAACTCCAACAAACATTCTTAGTCCTTTGATAGCATAATTTTAATTGCTATTCACGTTCCTCTCTCCTTAAATATCATAAGAAAAGCAAAACTCTTTTCATTGCCAATCCTTTGAGCATGTGAGGGAAAGAAGCTGTTTCTGCCAACAGAAAACTGTCAGTTGGCCATAAAAGTGGTAATGTTTCTCTGCAAAGCAACATTTCCACCTAAGTCAAATGGGAGATTTAATGTGTGTGTAGCGAGGGTGTTATGCACTGGGAGGGAGGGGGGAGAGGCAAAATTTGTGCTCCTCCCGTCTCTCCCGCTGCTGGCACACGGCTGAGCCCAACCCTGGGAGGAAGGGGGGAGCTTGTACCGTGTCTTTCCCCGCCCTTCTAGTTTGGGGCCAGGCCTCAGCACGCACGAATCCACCGGCAGAGATGGAGGAGGGTCAGGCTGGGGGTAGAGAGGTGGGGAGGAGGAGCAGGGGAGTGGAGGAATGACGGGGGAGCAGAGGGGGACTAAACTGGTGCCCCCCTAGCGTGGCACCTGGGGGCAACTGCCCCCCCCACCCTCCCCTTGCTATGCCCCTGAGATGCAGGTGTCTATGAAGGTCTGACAGTTGGAACTTCAATATCTTGTCAACTTCCAAGGCTAGCAATAAATGCCAAGATATTTACCAGTTAGAACACTTAGCTTTTATGTGAATGACTTAAATATTCTTGATGCGCTTTGGTGTGTGACACTCTGCAAAATATATCTTGTTTTTAAAGTAAATTTCTAATTACCTTATTTTTCTTTGTGAATTCTGATGGGATTCTTAGTGAGCAGCATTAACACTGAGAAGCCATTTTTATACTAGAATACCAGCTTTGAAATGACAGAAAACAATAATCTTGAATTCTAGAAAGCTGAAAGATTGGTGCTAAAATCTAGTGGCAGAAATGTATAAGGTAATTACAGTAGTGCAACTAAGAAACCATGAAACCTCTCTTCTGATCAATGGCTGAGCATAATCAGTGCCTGATCAGATTTGTGGTTTTGCCTAGGAAGAATGATAACCTTTATTATGATGATGATGATGATCATCATCCTCATTATTTTTTAAAACTATGCAGAACTTGGGTTTGCTTGTGGATTTATCTCTGGCTCAAATTCATGCCTGAAAATCAGTGTTGATTTCTCATCACTCTGAAGAGTGTAAACTCTCCCAGGATTTAACCAATGCTCACCCTTCACATTCTGGGTGGGGCTCTTTAATTATCTCTGTCCACTTTACTTCCATACCAGGAAGGTCTGACTATGACTGGATAGTGTAGGGATTGTTTGCAAATATTGGTTTCCTGCACTTTTTGCCATTCTGAAAAGCTTTCTAACCACTATTTCTGGGTCAAGCCATCAAGAGCAAAACTGTTTGATGAAAATTTTCCTGCAGTGCTCAGTCAAGGATTGACTCAGGAAAATGCGAATGTTAGTGACCCAACAGTTGTCTCCCTTAGCCAATCAGTGTTGGCACAGATTTGGCTCCTTTCTGTTCTGAATAGCAGGTGTGCCATACTTATGGTTAAAAACATTACTTGGCATCAAACGTTATTAAGAGGGAGATACTGTTCAGGACAGTTGCATCACAGAAACCCTAGATAGAACAAATTTCCTTCACACCTTCTCATTTTGGTCCCAGATCAGAGACCTACCTTTTAAATGGGCTTTTTGCTCTCCTCCGATCTGCTCTGCTAATCTACATTACACTAAGCAGTAATCGATGTCCTCCTGTCTAGCTCACTAATTTTATGCTAATTTATGGATCTTGCTAATACTTGTCGTCTTGCTGAGTGGTAACATTTTATAATTTGCTCGAGGATCTGCACCTCCAGCTGGGCTGCAGGGCTTCCAGCAATAGCCAGCTAGAGCTGAATTCTCCTCTTACCCAAGCTCCCTAGAAAAGATGAAACTGTTGTCTGACTTACCTTGGTTGAAGTGTCATTGTGGTTTGGCACAGGAAGTGGATTGTGGGGAAATTCTGTTGTTGAAGGGATGACTCCCATAGAGAGAGGTTAGCTGCTAGCTCAGGAGGTTGGTAGCAGGGTATGTAGCCTTTCAACAGAAGGTCCCTGATTCAAATCCCAGGCCACTAGTACCTAAATTGTTCCTATCTGAGTGTGCAGTGACCTGTGTGAAACTGGTCGGGGTGGGTTTCAGTTCACGTCTTAATGGAAAAGCGTCTTCATGCTTACCACAACTGGCACTAGCCGTTCTTGTTGGCAGATATGGCCAACCATTGAATTAACATGAGACTAACGTTCTCTCTTTCTGGAGTGGCTCCTTTCAGGGCAGGTTGGTGAGGGGAAGCTGGCACCATCATTGCTTTGAATGTACCAGGTATGGTGACAGGATTTTATTCTTCGGTGATGTTAGTCTAACCATATAGGAGGTTGGTGTAGGAGAGAGGAAGTTGCATGACCACTGCCGTTCTGTAGTTCTTCTCTGGGCATGGCTATTTAGCTTGTGTACGGTGGTATGTAGTAACCTGGAGCACCTGCTGGTGGTCTTCAGAGAGCTGACTAGTCATATAGAGACACCTACTAAACACATTCTTTTAAAAGAAGCTTGAAATACTCTTTCTTCCTAATGTGAGCCTTGTGTGTGGGGAGTTACTGTAGTTCCTGCAGGGATGTTTAGTGATGAAGAATAGGACAATGATACATGGGAAGGAGGGTGTCAAAAGGTAATTGCTGTAAAATGTGTCTGTACAGTGGGAGCTGTATACATGCACGCGTGTGCACACACGCACTGGTGTAATATAAAGCTCGTCTCAGGTTGTGGGTTGAAGGGACTAGTGGGAGAGGAAGATGTTGGATATTCCAGCTATCATGTGCACTGGGCCTGTAGGTTCTGTGAGGCTTAAGTTTGTGCATCAAATTTAAAACAACCAGACATTTAAACATAATATCGCTAGAAGTTAGAAGCTTCTCCAGCTCTTTTGCTGTATCTGTTCTGTTTCCCCATGAAGTGTGAGATTTAGGCTCACGAAACTTGTACAGAATTCTGGGTGTATCTCTGGGGTTCCTGATCTAGGACTGGGATTCAGGAACTCCAGTACCCAGTAGCACATGTGCTGTGAACACCAAGGGAGAGGAGCTACACCTAAATACAGCTGCTTTCCACTTCAAAGGCAATTGCCCAGATGTGCCTTTATCTCCATGTTTCTGGTGCACTGATCATTATAATACCTAGCGACCAAACATTAGACTGAAATGCATCAGAAGTGTCCTGGAAAGGGTATTTTATCTGCATTTCCCTTGACAGGCTCTTGCCTCTTCCTCCTTCAGGAATCTCCTTCTGAGGAAGGAGTATCATCAGCTGAACTGACTTGTAGGGAAGGGCTATGCAAAGTGGTACATCTTATTTAGACCCCTTTGGAGCCCAGGGCATGAACTCCCAATCTCATGCAGTCACTCCAACAGTTAACTCCCTCTGTACTCATCCTCCTATTCTAAAGGAGGCAGGAACAGGATTGGATTATCTTGCAGATTCAGCCCACCCCTACGGAAACTGTTTGTCCTTGGGCTCTTTCATTCTCGTTTCTGAGGACTGCAAAAGCTCAGCCCCCAATTTCTGCTAGGAGGGAGGTGGAGTGCACAAAAGAATCTAGATGCCTGCCTTTGGATGTTGTGTTGTATGTATGTCTGTTGGACTGAGCACCACACGGTGTCTTGCTCTGTAATGGTGTCCAAGAGCTGGAAGAGAGATTAGGTCAGTGGTTCTCAAACTTTTGTATTGGTGACCCTTTTTATATCACAAGCATCTGACTGACCTCCCCTTACAATTAAAAAAAATAATAATTTAACACTATAATAAATGCTGGCGGCAAAGGGGATTTGATAGTGGAGCTATCAATCCTATGTAATAATCTCATAACCCCCGAGAGGTCACAGCCCAGTTTGAGAACCCATAGATTAGATTTTAGGTACTTTTGAAAAACATACCCAAGTACCTAAATCACATTGACTTGCAGTGAGATTTAGGCCATGTCTACACCACTGGCTCTATAGCAGCATAGCTGTAGCACCATAGAGATGTCAGATGTGGTGTGATTGTTGGAAAAACCCCTTCCATGTAGGAACATACCTGCTCAAGCAATGGTACTTCATTCTATGACCACATTCTTCTATCAGCCTAGATGTGTCCGCATTGGGAGGTAAGGTTGGCATGATGATTCTCAGAGGTGTGGATTTTTTCACTTGCCTGAGCTCCATAGCTATGTTGACCTAACTTTTAAGGCTAGTCCAGGCCTGGGGCTCCTTTGGGCCTAAATACCAGATTTTCTGAAGTCATTTAGGGATAGTTAAACTCTACTAGGTGCTTACCTCCATCTTTATATGCATAGCTACCCTTGTAAATATGGCTCCAAGTCACTCTGAAAAAGGAATTGGGCTCCTAAGTCACTTAGGCAGTCTTGTAAACTTTATCCCACAGCTAGACCATCCAATAACCCAACTCAAGGGTCAGCACAGAATTGTTCCCATAGGTTTTTTTTGTGTGTGTCTGTTGCTTTTCTCAGTCTTCATGTGCTGTCTGTCACCTTGGTGAAACTATTTCACATCCTAGAGCTCACTGCTAAGAAGTTTTTTCTTAATATGCAGTATAAGTTTGCTGTTGCTTAATTTCATCTCATTCCCCCTAACTTTTCCTGCTCCCCTCTTGACTACTATACTTACCATATTCCCTATTAATCCAGATTTAGGCCCTTTCAAACTTTTATTGTAAATTAGTCTCCCCAAGCTCATAACCATTTTTGTAGCTTTTCCCTCAGTTCCAGCCAGCTGGAAATTCCCAACTTCCATACTTTTTTTGTTGTATGGCAAACTTGAATCTAATTTCACGTCTTGGTCCACTCTGGCCCAGAAGTGTCTAAGTATTGATTACAGGTTTCTTTCTCGCATTCAACATTGGTTGCTGATTTTTTTCCCCCTTGCTTTATTTTCTGCCCATGGCTCATACTCTAAGTTCCTTTGGATCATCTAAGTTTTAGTCTTCAGTTGTTTACGTTTAGTGCCTTTTTTGTGAATTTTACTAATGTACCTTTTCCTGCTTTAGGGGGTAGCGAAGTTAGTCTGTATAAATAAACCTAAAAAACAACAAATAGTCAACCAGACTATTTGTTTTTTAAGTTTGCACTTTTTCCTGTACAGCTTTTTTTCAGATCCAAGTTTAAAGGTGGGTTTGAAGGAAATTAGGCTTGCATTTTTAAATGATGTATAAATGTCTGAATTGGTTTCTCCTCTCACCCAGAAAAATGCCTTCTATCTTTTCCTACCACTTGTTTGCCATGGCTTTTGCAGAAGGTTTCCTTGGAACATTCTTAGTGTATGTGCAACATCCCTCCTGTGGCTCATGTCCAGGATTCATCACCAAAGTTGGTTCATCACTAGTTTCCACTGCATGAGCCATATACTGATGGGGGGAGGGGGGCGGTGCAATCATGAAGAACAATGTCTATTTCCATTGTCACTCTCACTGCCTCTTTGGAAGTGTAGAGCAAGTTTTCAGTTGTGTACTGCTCCTTTGGAAAAACAAGTAGACCAGGATCAGTAAAGAAAGTGAGATTTTCCCAGCTGGGGCAGTAAATAAGTTGTTAATAGTATGCCAGGTGAGGGGCCAAAAGGGTCAGTTATATTAGGCCTAGAGAGCAGAACCCGCTGTTTAAGCCTTTAACCACATGGGGGCACCAAAGCACCATATTTCCAGTCATAGCATTCCATTATGCTTCACTCAAGAGGTCACTTAAGAGAAAGAGGGTTGGGTTCTCAGCCTCCGGAGGTGTGATGGAAGAGGATATTGGCTGATGCTACACTATCCACATTGTCAATAGACATTTTACTGCTTATTATTCCATGAGGGGAGTGTAATTAGATTCCACATAGGAGGGCTGTGTAAAATGTGCATCTCCTCTGTCACTAATTACTCCCTGTTAATGATAGGGATGTAAAATCCTAGTTAAAAAGCTAACTCCCAGCCTCCTGCCTGCAATGCAGTGGGCCCAGCCGGGTTGCCGGTTAACTGGTAGGCATCACGCCAGCAGGGGTGATGCTTACAGGGGAACAGGTTATCATCCCTAATTGGTGGTTAGAGTTCTTGGTGATGGGCACGTTAAAGATAGATGCTGGCTATAGATCACAGTGGCTCTGTAAACCAGCAGCATCTATAAGGGCCCAGGCATGGGTTCTTGGTAGGGTTGCCAGGTATCCGGTATTCACCTGGACAGTCTGGTATTTGTGGGCTCTGTCTGGTTTAAAAAAAAAAAACAGGAAATACCGAACATATGAAATGTCCAGTATTTCCTATTTCCCTCGGACGGAAGCCTGATGGGGACAATTTTCCCCTGCCGCATCTGGCGGGGGAGTGAGGAGCATGGCAGAATCGCAGTGAAGGGGGGCAGGAGGAGGCACTTGCCGGGGCCACGCTAGGGGAATGCCTGGCTGGGGTGGGAACGGAGCGCACGCTGCTCTGGCCCACGTAACCAGCAGAGACCCGGGGGCTGGCCACGTGATGCCTCGCTCAACACCAGCTGTGGCCAACCCGCGGCTCTTGCCCCCCAAAAATGCGGCTTGCAAAGCTGCTCCTGCACCACCCCCCAAATGGCCTCTGCCCCCTGCCGGCTTCCCTGTGCTTACCGGGTGGAGCTGTGGGGTTTTAAAAATGGTGCCCAAGATGGCAGCCATCTTAAAGGGGCAGCCTCCTTTAAAAAAAATTTTTTTTTTTTGCTTAACAACTTTGGTCTCTCCCCCCCCCCCGTTTCTTTTTTCCTCGACAGATTTTGTGTGTGTGTGTGTGTGTGTTTGGGGTGGGAGAAGTGTTCGGTTTTCAGTATTTTTCTTAAACCATCTGGCAACCCTAGTTCTTGGCACTCACCTAATACAGCTGCCCTTCTGAGACTTTCTACCACTACGTGGTTATTCTGTACCCAGTTATTGCTTATTCTGTGTTCGGTGCAGCTTTGCCTTGGTATAATACAGCCTTCCTTTTACTTGAAGGTATGATGTCTGGCTTTGCTAACTTACCCCACAGGTGAGAAATTAGATTATCTCCATCAAACCCATGAGCACAGTGCTTCTATTGATTAGTAGTGTCTGTATCCCAGTTCACTGTGTCCTTTCAGGAGACTCTGGGCTCCTGCCCTGTGGTGAGTCCTTGTGCCCCGTCACTCTACATTGTCATGATTAAAAATCATTAGTCAGAAATTGGGAGGAGGAAAACCAAAACCCCAGGAGTAGCTAAGAGCAACCCAAGCTCTCCATGGAGTAAAAAAGCCACTCCATGCACATCATTTGTATAGGGTCCTTCATTCATAAACACAATGTAGTGCAGAGAGTGGGGCAAGTTCATCTTGGGAGAAATCTGTTGGTGACCATGCTACCAACTCTGAGCACACACCGCAAGGCAGGAGTCCAGAGTCTCCTGAAAGGACACAGTGCACGGGGATACAGACACTACTAATCAATAGCAGCACTGTGCTCATGGGTTTGAGGGAGATGTGGCCCAACACATCTTTCCCTATGTTATGTGCAGACAGTTTATACAGCACTTCCTGTCTTAAAATCAGGGTTTTCTAGCCCTTTTTCTAGCCCTGATTGAATGTTTTCTGGGGAGTAAATGTCTGTACCCTCCCAACACACGATATTACAAATTCAATAAAGAAGTTTTGAAAATAGCATATTTAAATAAGTCATGTACCAGTTAAATACTAATAAAGGCTATTGTATCACCAAGGAGGGAGCTCTTATTCTGCCTGGTGGGAAGAGCTAAGCCCACAACAGCTGGTGAGGCAGAATAAATTGCTAAGCAGCAGTAGCTATTGAGCAAGCTGCAGGCAGGAGTTGGAATAGGGGAGGGTTGGATTGGAGTCTTTACCCTTTAACCTTGTGAATGAAGTAGGTACCCAGAAAACAGTGCAGATTTCATCTCCCAAAGTAGGAGAGGCTACAAGAGGCTGGCATAATAGGACAGGTCTTGCAGAATCTGCTCCCATAACACTGCAGAATACGTAACAGCAATTCCTTAATTCTGCTGCAACATTAACTTATTGTGTTGCTGTGAATGCTTTTGTTCCCATCTCTGCATGTGCAACTGTATTTCAGAGTTGAAAATACTCCTTGTTATAACATTTATTACTGATTATCAAAGATGAATGTGTGTTAGGATGGAGGGTGTGTGTTTTTACACCCTATTCTACATCCCCTTTTTTGGCTCCTATTATGTTGTCCAGACAACCTAGCTTAAAACCTCCTCCTTGCAAAGGGATGTAGTATGTATCAGGCAAAGGGAAAAGTTCACATTTCTAAGCCAAGGATGCTGGATCTTTTTACTAGTCCGTGCTGGGGCTGAAGTGAATGAGGAGTGGCCTGGCCCCTGCTGCTAAGTGCTATGTACTCTTGAGCCCTTGTACAAATTAATTTGCAAGGGAACAAGGAAGATGATGGGACAGTGTCTGCTGGGAGCCTCCCCCTAAGGCTTTTCTCAAATTCCTATTGTTTGGCCCGCAGGGGATGTGTAGATGGCTCTGGTTGTTGGTAATAAGATTCCTGGCTAAGCAGGTGAGAGTGTGGATAGAGATAATTAGATACTCATCTGCTGAGCACCAACACACTCATCACAGCTGTGTAGCCCTAGGTTTTCCTAAATTCCTGAAGGTCATCTTGGGGCCAACCAGAGCTGCCACAGGGAAGGTTTTACTTGGGGACCTTGCTGTGAGTGGGGTGGTTTGTGTTAACTGTGCTCTGTAATGAATCCTAAAGCTTGCCTGACCAGAGTGTGTGTCATCTTTTTTCACCCATTTCTTTCATGTGGGGTGAATGATGAAAACTGCCTGTTTTTCATGGTACGTGATTTCATATGCAGAAGCAAAATTCAGGACTGTGCCTTTAAGGTAGCAAGTCCTCCTATTGTATTTTCTAGCTTGTCTAGGTTCTTTCACTGCACTCATCAGGGTCGTGTCTGGGCACCCGGGGATTTTTACTTTCAATATAAAGACAACTCTCCTGAGCAGGTTCAGCTGGTGAGGGCTGCCAACCGATGCAGACCAAAAGGGTCTCTCTCTGTTACTTGCTGCATTCTATTTCATAGGATTACTTTTTTCCTTTGTGTTTTAAATATATTGCTGGGGCAGGGAGCTGTTCCTTGCAGACACTTGGCTTCCCCTCATAGGGATAAAAAGCCTTTAACTTCTAAGATGCTGGTGTACATGCAGCCCTGTTACAGCTTGGAAATTGCCCTGTGGTGGCTGTTTGGCTGCTCTGAAATGCATTTGATGGGCCTCAGTCCTCTCCTAGTACATAGTACCAATTGTGACTGCATTTTTTTTTTTTTTTTTTTGCTTAAGATGCTAACGGACCCCCTCGAAAGCAGTCTTGGCAAAGAGGACCGGGGCTGAGTGCATCATTTGGTAATTGGATGCTTCAGCTGTGATTTGCAGTCTGAAAGATAGATAGAGACTAAACTCCTGTCAGCCCAGAGGTGGCCCTTCTAGAGCAGCAAATGTCACTCTCTGAACTGAATCTTTTTCTTACATCAGGGTAACTTCTCCCGACATTGCAGACTAAAAACAGACTTTTTACTCCAGTTGCTTTTTATTCCTCTGAGCCTCACAGAACCAGCATAGCTACAGGAATAAACTTGGATTCTATTCTGACTCGCACATCAGCAGAATTGTTAACTGTGTTTTGACTGCAGAATCTTTGTTACCAGACAGGTCTGCCAACAGGGTGGGCAAAGGGGGCAACTTCCCCAGGGCCTGATGATTCAAAGGGTCCAGGGCTCCCAGCTGCCATGGCAGCTACCGCAGCAGCAGCCAGAGCCTTGGGTCCTTTAAATCACCTCCGGAGTGGCACGAATTGGGTAGTGCTGAGGGCTGGCCACCCCTAGACTCCCACTTATACCCAAGGTCCTACCCCTTCCGGGAGTACAGAGCTGGCCTCCTCTCACCTTGCCCAGGGGCCTGGCTTAGTCTGTTGGCCCCCTTGCCAGTGGGTGAGATGGACAGAAGCCAGCTTGATGCTTGGACTCTAGACAAGCTTGTAGGGCTGGCACTTAGATAAAGCATCTTTACTCAAACTAGGAACATTGAATATGGACTAACAGATCCAATAAACATAGACCAACTCCCTTTTCAGAATTTGAAGGACTGTTCCAACAAGCTCAAAGAACATGACTAGTAAACGGAAGCTAATCTCACCTTTTGATCCCTTACTACTCTGGATCAGACATCTTTGAATTCTAAGCTATTATGATGGCTCGTGAAAGTAACCTGGAGAACAGAAGTTGAAAAGTGACTTTTTTTTTAAAAAGTTCTGATTTGTCATAGTCTAAAAATATTTGAAATCATTTGCAGGATACACAGCGAATCTGCTCTGTAGTTGAATCTATGCATCGAAGTAGTGAACAATGAAGATTTGTGGCGTCCTCATTTCTTGTTCCCCATATGTGAAAATTAACCAGATCTGCAGCAATGCTTTCTGTGCCAATCCATAAACTGCTTACAGTATTTTCATAGCAACAGCTCATGAATGGAGTGAAGCAGAATTTCTCCCTAAAAATCTTATTTACAAAATGGTGAAAGACCTCTATTTCCTAAGGATTTATGGATTTGAGTGCTTCACTAGCACTTGATCTGGCCAATGGTGTAAAACAATGAAGGTATTGGCTACCATCATCGTTAGTCCAAAGGGCCCAGTATCTTCAGATAGTGAGAGTCTCAAGCCTACTTCATAGAAATCCTGACCTTTCTTAACACTTTTCAAGCTCTCTTGCTTTGGTATTCCAGATCTATATAAAAAAACCAGCAAACAAAAACAAAGGCTGTATCAGAGAAGCTGAATACGTTCTTTGCATCAGTCTTCACTGCAGAGAATGTGGGGAAGATCCCCACACCTGAGTCTTTTTAGGTGACAGATCTGAGGAACTGTCCTAAATTGAGCTGTTAATTGTGCATGTTTTGGAACAATGATAAATTTAACAGGAATAAGTCACTGAGGCCAGGTGGTTTTCAGTCAGAGTTCTAAAGGAGATTAGATATGAAATACCACAATTGTTAATTCTTGTAATGTGTCCTGTCCCTTAAATCAGCCTCTGTATTGATGATGGGAGAGTAGCAAATGTAACATCTTTGAAAAAGCTCCTGAGGTGATCCTGACAATCACAGGCAAGTAAGCATTATTTCAGTATCGGGCAAATTGGTTGACACTGCAGTAAAGAGCAGAATTATCAGACTTACAGTTAAAAACAGCGTGCCAGAGAAAGTTAGTTAGAACTTTTGTAAAGGGAAATCATGTAGACTCTCAAATTTGTTAGAATTCTTTGAATACCAACAAGCACGTGGACAAGGGTGATCCAATGGGTGTAGTACAACTGGACTTTCAGAAAGTCTTTGACTCACAAAAGACCCCTAAGCAAAGTAGGTTGTCATGGGATAAGAGAGAAAGTCTTTGCATCGATTAATGTCTGTTTAAAAGATAGGAAACAAAAGGCTGGAATAATCTTGGTTTTTTACCACGGAGAGAGAGAAACAGTGGGGGCTTCAAAGATCTGTACTGGAACCAATGCTGTTCAAAGTATTTATATATGAAATGGAAAAAGAGATGAACAATGAAATGGCAAAATTTGCAGACAATTCAAAATTATTCAAGACCATTACATCCAAAGCTGAGTGCAAAGAATTAAAAAGGGATCTCACTAAACTGGGTATCAGGGCAACAAAATGGCAGATGAAATTCTATGTTGCTAAATGCAAAGTAACGCATATTGGAAAACATAAATCCCAACCGCACATACAAAATGATGGGGTCAAGATTATCCGTTACCACTCAAGAAATGGTTTGTGGATAGTTCTCCAAAAACATTTCTTCAATGTGCAGTGATAGTCAAAAAAAGCTAACAATGTTCAGAAACATTAGGAAAGGGGAAGATAATAAACAAAAACAAAGCAAAATGCTGCTATATTAAATCTGTAGTATGCCCCAACCTCAAATAGCCCATGCAGTTCTACTCCTCCCTTACCTCCAAAAAAAGATACAGAGAAGGGAAATAGAAATTATTAGGGAGTATGGAATAGCTTCCATACAAGTAGAGATTAAAGACTGGGACTGTTCATCTTAAAGAAGAGACAAACTATGGGGGATTTAAGAATGATGAATAGCATGAAAAGTCACTAAGGAAGAATTATTTATCTCATTGCATATCACAAGAACTAGGGGTCATCTGATGACATGAATAGGCAACCAGTTTAAAGCTAACGTAAGTACTTCTTCACACAACATACACTCAACTTGCTGAACTCATTGCCAGGGGATGTGGTCTTTGTGCAAAACGGGCCTGTTTATACTGCCTTTTTTTGTGCAAAAACCTCTTCCACAAAAAGCATCAGAAGAGAATATGCAAATGAAGTGCAAGAAGTTGCTAATGAGCGCTTCATTTGCATTGATTCTTCTGCAAAAAAGAGTCAGTGTAGACGAGCCCCTCATTGTCTCTGAAGCACCTGGCACTGGCAACTGTCAGGCAGCAGGCTACTGTGTTAGCTGGAGCATTGCTCTGACCCACTATGACTATTCTTATGTTCTAGAACCCAGGGATTTCTTTGTACTGAAGTAGCACCCAGAGGCCCTACCCCAGACTGAGACCAAGCTCTCGGGGATTCTGAGGAGGACTGGACGTTTCTATAACGAGACTATCCAAACGAATAAGTGTAACTATCTTTTACATCAAGAGTTTTGGAAACACTCATGCTTCAAGGTACACAGTGATCACTAAGTATTTGAGGTTCAAAGAAAAAAATCTTCTGGGGACCAGTTATCTCATCTCACTGCCTCCTGCAAGATATCTTGCACCTTGCTCCAGTGCTGGCAGGCAGGTGGGCCACTGATCTGATTGTGTGTGATGAGGCCTATGCTCATACAAAGGGTACACATACAAAGGACCCTGTCCCTGCCCCCAAACTGTTGTTCTGAGAGAATGGTGCAGAGGCAGCACTTGAGTTTGAGCCCCACGCCTCCTGTTTACTTTGGCTCCAATATTTACCTTTGCTAGCTAACCCTGAATAAAAGCACTCCCTCATTAATACAAATCATTTTTCACAGGGAAACAGTAAAATAACAGATTTAAATGCCTGCGGCACTGTCTTCCTAGAGAGACTGTTTTATTTTTCAAGAGAAACTCATCACTTTCCTTGATATATAATCCTCCTCCTGGAAATAGGGTTAGAACCTGGGTCTCCTGACTCTCTTTGATGTCCCTACAATGTGGCTTCTCTATAGGAACTGCAGGACTCGGGTATTACACTGATGGAGTGTTGTATAAGCACCTTGACAGAGAAAGCTCTGCAAGTCTGTGGTTCTAAGTTGTATATTTGTGATGAGGGAAAAACCCCAGAATACAGATAATGTAAACAAAAATCCTTCACCTCTTCTGCCCTCCCCTTACGCTATCATAGTAGGGGGCTGCCTGACTCAAGTGGCTTGCTCTTTACCTGATTTTTTGGTAGAAGAGAGGTTCCTTATGGATGTGGTAGACAGTGGAGTCTGCAGGTGTTTCAGATGTGGCTGAAGGAAACTTGTCATATAGGGGGGATGCAGCAGTGAATTGAAGCTCTTTTCCATCACTGATGTCATACTGTCTACAGCACTTGACTGCTGACCCATAGAGTCATATCAAGCATATGAAAATGGAGCAACACCTTGTGGCTATGACTGAGCTGACATCCAAAGGGAATAGGAAGGGCACATGAGCCATGCAGTGGACTGCAACTCAAGTATCAGATCAGCTCAATAGGGGGAGGGTTGATGGTGAAGGAGACAGGTAAGTAGCTGCATCTAATTGAAAAAACATCTTGTACTAGATTTATACCAGCTGTGGAATGGTTTTTGGTGGCTCCTGATCATTCCTTCAAGGACTGACCTGTATATTGTGCAATAACTCTATTCCAGGCCCTATACTTCTAACCTGACTTCCACTCAGACTTCCCTTGCTCTCTCTCCTCCACAAATGGCACCCAGCTCCATACTCCTGTCATGTCTTCTCTTCCTCACAGGAATCTTCATGCATCTTTCCAGACTCTCCTGTGTGCTTGGAATGCCCTCTCCAAACTTGTTTACCAACCTGAGTCTCTTAACTCATTCCTGTCCCTCCTAAACACTCATTTCTTCTGTGAAACCAGTGAGATATGAAGGAGTTGAACAAAAAACTTTAAATGCTGCTGGACTAAGTCACTGGGATCTTACCATAGTCCCCCTCTTGCCTCAATACCTCTTTTTGCATGTACATGGCCCTCACTTGAGAGTGCATGATTTCTTCTGGCTAGAGATTGACCCTTGGCTTTTTTTCTGTGAAGCTCCTACAGTACTTGTATGTGTTTTTGCATTAATAAATATTTTTCAAACTCTCTTCTGTTTGGTCTTTGACTATTCTGGTAGCAGCCCCTGTTCTGGTTAGTCTTTGGTCTGTGGCAGACTTGTTTCCTTTGACAATTATCTTGGCTGAAATAAAATGAATGACTCATGTGAATTCATTCTTCATATAGGAGGCTTCACACCCAACATCACTTGGTGTAAATGCATGTAGCTTTTGTTAATTGTTAGACTGACCTTTGGGGGCCTATGATAAAAAAGTCTCAATTTTTTTTCTCTAATCAGTGATCCATAAAAAAATGAATCAACCAAATTTCAGGAGTGTAGCTCAAAAGGGCATTTGAGCCATTGAAATCCAATATTAAAGTCTGACCTTTGGGTGACCTCTGATGGAAAGGTCAATACAGGGATAATTTTCCCTCTACTCAATGGTCCATAATAAATGAGCACACCAAATGCTGAGATTCTGCTCAGTAAGAACATGGAATTGATCTAGTCCCATTCTGCATGATAGAAGATGAGCCCCATTTTGTAAAGGCAGAAAGGTTTAAGAGATTTGCCTGAGGTCACTGAGAGAGCTTGTGTAAGGAGTGAGATGAGGACTTAGACAGAAGACTTGCTCAGGCCATACATCTCTCTAGTATGCATCAAGATGGAGCATCATAAGATGGGATTTATACTCTTCCCTAGGCTGCACGTTTTGTGCAGCTGGATAGGCCTCTGGGGTTCCCGCAAATCCCTATGACGGCCTCCAAGTTGGGCAGTGTTTGAACAGCCTAGTCTTATGGATGGTAAGTGGGAGCTGTTGTGGTGGTCGTGTCCTTACATACGTACCTCCTAGCATGAAAATGATTAAAATATTATTCTAACATCTGATCCTATAAAATAGTAATGGGTATATTTAAACCATGTCACAGCGTGTGCATGTAAAATGTTACTTTCATGTAGACCAGCTGCTTTCCCCCCAGCATGGATTCTATCAGTCTGATTGTCACACATCATTTTAAGAGCTAACCCCGTCTCCATCCGCAGCTATTTGTTATCGGCCCCTTTGCCTGTACCACTTCCATTTGTAATTTAAACACCCTAATTTAATAGGTTTGTCTCATTATTTTGATTAATCATATTAACTCATACTAATTAAGAGATGGATTTAGGTAATGACAGAGGTTAATGGAATCAGTTTTCACTTTCCCCTGTTTTTCCAGAGGTAGAGGGAAGAGTCAGGATAGAAGAGGGAAAATAGAGAGAGAGGCTGGAAAGAATGAAAAAGAGAAACTATTGGCGGGGGAGAATCACAGTTAGCAATCAGAAATTTCCTGCTAATTGAATGTCTGATTTTATTAATGATGAAATTTATAAAGGTCCTTAAGAAAAGAAAAGAATTTAGCCAGTTCAGCAGTTGTGTGAAAATTAACTAACTCTCAGATAAAAGTTAAAAATATCCATTTTCTTTTCTCTTTGAAAAAAGAGCCTTGTTTGATAATTCATCCCATTAAAGCTTTAGTTTCCTTTGCCTCACACTGCCAAATGGCTGGGGGCTGTGCAAAGAATAAAATGACTGTAGAGGGCAGGAAGGTAATGCAGGGTCACCAAGTTCAGTCATAATGCTGAGTCCCCTGGACGCTTTGGGAAGGTTTACACAACAATGACACCTACTCCCTGGTTTTGCCTAACACGCCTGTCCCTCTTAGACCCACACTAGTGCTGTGAACTGCAGTTCCAGATGAACAAAATTATCAAAGTTGTATCCTGTACATATTGGAATCCTTCCAACACCAGGCTCTTGTCATTGTTACTCCTGGAAGTCCAACAGCACATTGATCTTATTCATCTCTACTCTGTACCTGTGCTGTCTTCTATGCCTGTACAATGTAAAAGCAAATATTGCCATTCTCACTGGGGAATTCTGTGCACCCATTCTGCCCAAGTGTAAATAACATAAGGAGCAAGTCAGGGGAGAACTCCCATAACTTGTGCTCTATGCCACTTCAGTTAGCCCAATCACTTGGATACACATTTGAGTAAAAAGCACACTTGGGGTGTGTCTACACAGCATCCTTACCTTGAAATAAGCTGCATAAATTGTGTAGCTTATTTCAAGGTTATTTTGAAGTTTGAAATTTGGCACTGTCTACACAGCTCCGAATTTTGAAATAAAGCGCTATTTCGACAAATCCCTTAACCCTTGTGGAATAGTGTGCCCATTATTTCGAAATATATTTTGAAATAACAGATGTGTTTAAAGACACGGAATAGCAATTTCGGGATACCAGAGGTATCCCAAAATAGCTCTGTTGTGTAGATGTAGCCTTGGAGTTCTAACTGGGATTCCTTTTCTGTGAATATAAAAATGGTTTCAGGTTACTAGTCTTTCCAGACCCAGATTTCCTCATTTGCAATACAGCCCTCACTGTGCCATTATTCTATTAGTGCATGAAACAAGCAGTGCAAAGCTCCACAGATCCATTGTCTCAGTAGTAATCTTTACATCCCAGTAGGAAATTCACCATGTGGCCTGTTGGTAACTCTCAGTAAATGTAATGAATTTGCAAGACACCTTACCCGCCCCAGACTGGGGTTGGAGCATTCAATGCATAGATTAGTATTCAATACATAAGTTAGTCAGTGGGCTGGCTTTACCACCCTGTGTTTAAAAAAAAAAAAAAAAAAAAAAAAAAAATGGAGAATACATCTTTTTTTCCCCCAAAAAGTGCCCCAAACTCCAAAGTGAGAGTTTAACTCCTCTTGGTGTGTGAGAGAGAGGAGTGTTTCTATAGAAAGTAATAACTGCCCTTTCAGTTCCAGTTATGTAGAAAATGAAAACAAAGTTAAAATGCTGAAAAAGCAGCCAGGAATTTCAATTAATAAGAATGGCCAGATTGCATCAGACCAAAGGTCCATCTAGCCCAGTATCCTGTCTTCCAGCAGTGGCCAGTGCCAGGTGCTTCAGAGGGAATGGACAAAACAGGTAATCATTAAGTGATCCATCCTCTATTGTCCATTCCCAGCTTCAGGCAAACAGAGATTAGGGATTCCGCCCCTGCCCATCCTGGCTAATAGCTATTGATTAATCTATCCTCCAAGAACTTTAGTTCTTTTTTGTGCCTTGTTACTGTCTTGGCCTTCACAACATCTGCTGGCAAACAGCTCCACAAATTGATTGTGCACTGTGGTAAGGATGTGAATGACTAGTCAACTATCTGATAAGGAAATGCTTATTGGATAGTTGACACACTAGTCATCTAGTTGCTTCCCCCCCCCCCCTTGCTCCTCTATCAGAAAGAGGCAGCAAGGGGGGGTGGGGTGGGAAGAGGTGGTCATTCAAAGTGGCAGCTCTGCGTAGAGCCCGGGGTCTGCCACTTTGAAACTCCAGGTGGAGCCCAGGGTCAGCAGGGGACTCCATAGCTGACCCCGGGCTCCATGCTTTGAAATGCTGCAGGGAGCATGGGGGACCTCTTGAGTCCCCCGCTGGCCCTGTGCACCATGCAGCGCTTTCGACTTTAAAGTGTAGCAACAGTTCTGGGGCTATTGCTACACTTTGAAGGCAGAGGCGCCCTTATTGACTAATCTATTCTATTAGCCAATTAATCTAAATTTAACATCCCTATGCTGTGTGAAGAAATACTTCCTTTTGATTGTTTTAATGAACCCTGATATCCAAAATAAAATGTTCATAAAACTTTAACATCCAAATTACAATGTTGCTTTAACAAATACATAATATATCTTAAAGTGCTTTGCAAATCTTTCCTAAGGATTTTGCCCATCTATGAAATTTATTTTTATGATTTCTTATTGATTTATAGTGTCATAATGCCTAAGAGCACCAGCAATGAGCAAGAAACCCATTGCGCTTCTTTACAAATATTGAACAAAATGTAAGGGAAGGAAGGCATGTGGCATAACTGCTGTGTGTGGTGGTAGCAGGGGCTAAAAGGTGACTTTCTGTGTTGGAATGCGGGGCTCTGGGACTACAGCAGCTGGACTTTGAAACTTGCTTCAAATAGTCATTGGGGTGCATGGTGAACATTTATGATGAAATATTTGTAAAAGTTTTTCATGAAGAATATTCAGTTAAATTTACCAGCTGTGGTGGTTGTATTGGGGTTTGACATAATAAAATAGAATTACAAGTTGACAGACAAGTGCACCTTTTGGTTATTGTGGCTATCGGCCTTGGTTCCTGAAATGCATTCACACACCTTCAACAATTTTCTTTAGCTGAAAACTTTTACAGGGAGGGCCTTAAATTAGTTTAATATTTCCAGACGGGAAACCTCATACCTTATTTGACTGCCACACAAGACATTTTAATATAATTTTTGTAAATTTTTTGACTGTCTTATGAGTTATGATTGAAATATTGAACTTTGAATTTGAGGTATTTCTGTCATCAGCAATTCAGAATGAATGAGTGAACTAAATTTCAATACTTAGTTCAGAGGCACCAGAGCAGGTGAAATCTGATAAAGACTAATGACCTTTCTGTGATCCCTGGTGAAAAGGTTAAAGGCCAACTTTCTCCACATTTCAAGATTCTAGTTCAATGGCAACCTGGAAATTAATTGTCAGACAATTCCCTTGTAACAAGTACCTGTGTTATATTAGATGTTAATTAAAATCACTGTGGTTCTTTTCAGGTGTCTTGTATTAAAAAAAGTGCATAACTTAAACATAAGTGAACTTGGGCTCAGTTCCTGTGTAAACGTTAGTCAGCTTGAACAGAGAATGAAGACCTGAAAGAACCAATTGATATCACCATCCCTTTGTTTACATATACAGATCTAAGGCCTACATAGATTGCAGTTGAGAAGAATGTCCAAATTTGGAAAATTCTAGGATTGTAAGATTCATTAATATGAGGAATAGACAAATGGGTAGAGTCTAGACATAGACTGAGGCTGTAGAGGGAGTGGTTGAAACTCCTTGGGATATACTCTGGTTTGGCTTAAGAAAACGAAGGTCCCAGTCCTGCCAGGAGAAGTACCCATGCAGGCCCCCGTGCCAACATGGAGTTGCATGTCAGCGTTGCCAACCTTCATGACTTTATAACAAATGTCATTGTATTTGGTCTTTTCCTTAAAGCACTAGCCCTTGGAGTCATAAGAATTTCAAGTAATAACTTTTTAAAATGTAAGTTTCTAGCCACCACAGTTGAGAAAAGCTTGACAATGCAAACCATCAGGGCTAAGAAACTAGAAAGCAAATGAAGTTCCAAAATTTATTTTAAAAAAACCCTTATGATTTTGAATCTGATTTCCTTATTATTTGGACCTTGACTTGTGAATTTTGAAACTCTCACGTTTGCAATACCGCCACTGTCTCCAGCTGGAGCTCTTGTGGACAGATGGGACCACCCCACACAGTTCTCCTTGAAGTATTGAGAACTAAGACTTGATCCTTTCCTGAGATTCGGAGACTGGACTGTTGGAACAATCAGTGTCACTTGTGGGTGCTTGACAACTGCACAAGTCCTAGTGTTTTCAAAAGTAAAGGAACTTCATCTGGATTCGTGGCTCATCATTTTCACTTTTCATGCCAGATACTAGAATTCAATTCTGAGGTGCAGTATTCCATGTGGTCATTGGCTTTTGCTAGCAAAAGATTTGTATGTACAATCCAAGATGTGTAATGTCAGGAAATTCTAAGTGGGAGAGAAATCGGTTATCATTCTAATCACTAACTGAAAATTGGTAGGAAAAAAGCAATGATAAAATAACAAACTTGTGTGTACTGCTATTTTCCCCAGTTGATTCCAATTTCATTTTTCCTGATTTTTTTTATACCAGTGTAAAATCAGTGAATCTACTCCTGGGATTTACAAGTGTGAGATTAGAATTTGGCTTGATGTGTGTATTTTCTAACGTGTGTGTGTGTGTGTGTGTGTGTGTGTGTGTGTGTGTGTGTTCACATATCTGTGTGGGCACACTGTATATCTTTGTCTGTGCATATGCATATTTATATCTTTCCCAGCAGCAGACTGCATCATTCACTTCCAAAACCAGCATGCATTCATTTTCATAACTTTTTGTTCCATTACAATATTAATGGGACTATCAATGGAAAGAGGACAAGGGAAGCATTTTTAATGTTTATCTGACAGTTGCAAATTTCACTTGAGGTTGTTTACTGGGATCTGATTGTTGACAAAGAAGAGTAGGAGAGGCAGCAAGATGAATGGTATCACAGGAAGAAAAGATGTATTTGTGGGCCTTCCCCATGCCATCTAAGAGTAATAAAAAGTCTTGTCTTACCCCTCCTCTAGCAAGTCTTAAAAAGTTGTAAATGGTGAGAAATGAGGCATTGTTTTAATTAATTTCCATCTAATCCAGGTGGCCTGTTCAAAGTATATTGTGTTGTATTTATATCTCTGTCAATTACAATTAGAGGGGGACCTACTCTGGACATGTTCACTCCCTCCTTTTCTTTTCCCTCTTTTACTTTGTGCAGAAGAAAAGCGAAGGATAAAATATGTCCTCTTCTGAATGGTCCTGCCACCATATAATGACAACGTGGGTAGTCCTTTACTGTCATGACTACCACTTCTCTGCCTCTAACTAGAGGAGTGGGGTGGGTGTTATTTGGAGCAGAAGAGGGTGAAATATTTGGCAATATTGTGAACCTCAAGCATTCTGAAATGAGTCAGGGCTGAAAAAAATCAGTAATTTTAAAATTCATGACATTTTAAAAACAAATTTGGGGCTCTGTTGGTTTGCCTTCTGGTTTTTTGAGCTTTGGTGCATCATGTTTTCAAACTTTTCTCTGCAAGTCGGAAGACTAATTTTTTTTTTTTTTTAATGGAAGCTGAGGTTCTCAAGTTATCCCATGATTCTAGCATCTGGGGCTTTAAAAAGCACCACATATTGAGAAATTCATGATCAAATGGAAGAAGATGACAACCCAGCATTTGCCTAATTTTGAACATCCAGTTCAAAAACTCCATTTGAATATAACTGTTTTTGGGCTTGTGTTCCACAGAGGAAATGCTATGAAAATAGGGAGAGTGAGAAGGTTCCAATGGCAGTCTATTTGCTGTCTACTTCTATCTGACACATTTGGTAGGGTTATCTCTCTCATGCCTAATTCAGGCTGTACTGTAGTCAGCAAAACTGGTTTTACAAAAAGAGTCATCCTTTAAAATATGGTTTTAAATAAGAGTGTGTGAGGGGAAAGGTTTGGAAACTTGACTTAGGTGCTACAGGACTAACACAGCTATGCCTTGGAGACTTCCATAAAGTGTGTGGGGGAGAGGCTGGAATGTTGGAAGTCCCCACAGTGGAACATGATGATGAGGGGTTTTGACAATCAACCAGGGAACCATATATTAATCTTAGACCCAGAGGTGACCCTTGTGGACTACCAGTATGTGGATATGACTTTTTTAGTGGGAACTCCCCACTCCAGAACAGCGTCTTTCCTTTTTAGATCCCCTCCTTCTGACTACTTTGAGTTGGGCAGAGATGCACAGAGGGAGTGTATATTGGTGCACACCTAGTCTAACTGTTACAAAAAGAGATTCTATTTCATTATTCCTGGCGAAGAGGACCCGGGAGAGACAGAGACATCGGTAGATTCAACGCATCACTGCCTGGTAACTCCACTTCACCGCTTGTCAATTACCAGGACTAATTTCTATTCAGTGTTAGGTTTATGTTAATTACAGTCAGGTTCCTTTCCATACTTAGGTTAATCACAGTTGGATGTTCCCTGTGGGTCACCCACCAACCCCACCTTCTCTTGGGGTGGGGGGATGTTCATTTCAGGCCTTGTTTGCTGCTTGTATCCTCTGACTTCAGGCTGGGACTGAGGCAAGATGGGTCATTGCTTTATTAAAAAGCAGAGGGAGCAGTTCTATATATTTTCATCATCTAAGCTTTCACTAAAGCTTTTAACCAAAGAATGAGACCTCAGGTGCCTGAACCCCAGGGGGTTGCTGTGCCCGTTTTAAAGCTTATAACACAGGCTTGGATGTTCTCATATACCCAGGCTCTTTATGGAACTATTCTCATGCAAACTTAATTTTGGAGGGGCCTGTGAAGCCCAAAGCTTTTGACTGAGGAGACCTATGCATTCAAAGACCAATCTCTGCTTTCAGTTAGAATGTATGCTTCCAGCCTTTCATGTTATGGGGATAACCTCAAATTTAAACTGATTGCCAGGGTTGAGGATTTAACTAATTTATCCTCAAGAGCCCAGGTAATTCACTGTCCTTACAGGCCTCTCCATTGCTGGCCTGTGGAGGTTTTGTATCGTACAGCCATGAGTCTCTCAATTTTGGGGGGGTGGGGAGTATAGTTGCCGAAAACAAGTTACAACTGTGAGGTTGCTGCTTCTCAGGCTAGCTCTGGCCCACTATGTTCTGTATCTTAGGCAGTTGCCTGTTGCTGAGCTGGTTCCTCAGCTAAGTACAGCCTCTGGTCACAAAAAACGTGTAATTCAAAAGTGTGAGAAGCAGTGTGGTGTATAGGGTGAGGTCTGAGACTGAAAATAAGGGACTCCTGTGTTCTAATCACTCTGCCTGTGGCATGGCCAAGTTACTTTATTCTCTGTCTTAGCTTCTCTGCCCATCTCCTATGGGGATCACACGGACTACTTCATTAAGAGGTCGTGCTAACTGATTAGCTTATATTTGAAAGGTGTTACTATATCTGAGCTAAAATTCACCAGAATTCACCTAAAATCTTCTGGTGGATGGAGCTTGGCAGCCCCCAGCTGTCCCTTGGAAATCTGCCACCACGTTGTTGCTGCCTGGAGCACAGGAAGTTTCAGGCAAACTGAAGATTTTCCTCCCCCTGCCTCCTGAAAGCAAGGTTGTTTAGGTAGGATGGGCAAAGAATTGCCTTTCTGAGCCTCCCCACAGTTGTAAATCTGCTCCCATGTATAGTGGGATGTTCACAGGACAGCAGCTGGTTACGTTGCATATTGCCCTGGAAGCTTGTTTCAGAGGATAAGCCCTAAATCAAAGAGCAGCTCTGTTATCATGGGCAAGGGAATTTGCCAAACCACCAAGATATGAAATTCCAGCACTGGTCACTGATGCTGAAAATACGCTGTGAGCCAAAATGGTACCATCCAAGTTACAAGCTAGAGTTGTAAAGGGGATAGGCATCGTCTGCATGCAACAGGGTTGGGAGGAGATACCTCCTCTTTTACCAGCTTTATCACCTCTCTTCCAAAGAGATCCTTTGTGACAGCATGCATCATGGCAATCTAGTAAGAAGCATAGTGATAATTAGCATATTTATGGCAGTCTTAATCGTAGGTGGTGGGGAAGCAAACTTGGTAGATCCCTGCGCAGTGAGGGTGCTGGCCCGGGGCAGGCAGAAGGGGCAGGGCTGGGAGCAGCCAGACCTCGGTACTGCCTGAAGCGTGCTGCAATGTGCCCCTTTCCCCCACCTCCAGCCAGCCCTGTGAGCCATCCGGAATGTGCCATGCAGGGCTTGGGGCTCTGGCCGCTGCTGCAAGTACCAGGGATTGGGAGCCCTGGGCACTTTTGAATTGCTGGGCCCTGGGGCATTTGCCCCCTTTACACCCTTGCCCCCATCAGTGGGCCAGATCAGATGTTCATAAAGCACTTTGTCAACATTTATAATGTAATTTCACATCATATTCTGGAAATAGGTAGGCGTTCTACCCAATTTACAAGCAGGGAAATCAGGGCATTTAAGAGTAAGTGACTGGCCTACCATTACAGATAGGGTAGAACCTGAGCTAGCACCTCGAGTGGTGACTGCTAATCCTGTACTCTGACCACTAGACCACATTGCCTATAAATCAGAATGTGTGTGTGGGGGGGGGGGGGAGTGCTGAACAGTAGCTTGATAAAGCTACTTCATGACCAAAAAAAAAAAAAAGTTGGAGCCATGCCCATTGAATTGGAGCGCTGATCTGGGATGGATTCATCACTATCCTTGTGCTCCCATCTCTCTCTTGCAATCATTGCAGGTAGGGCTTTAGTCGTAGGCATGGGAAATAAGGGTGTGGGGGGGTGCTGCAGCACCTACACGTTTTGCATGGATCCCAGCTGTTGCCCCAGCCTCAGCTCTCTTTCCCCCACCCAGGTCCCTCCCTCCCAGAGGCATGGCCTTGCTCCTAGTCCCAGCGTGGGGGGTGGGGTGGTAATTAGGTTGGCTTTCAGCACTTGCACTACTAAAAATGTTCCAGCATCAAGGTTCTAATCCTGTTAGATGTCCCAAGTTAAGCAAGGTCAGAACTTGTTTACACTTAGATGGCTACCCCCTGAAGAAAACCCAGGCTCCTATAGCAGTGGTGCTGGTGTTTTTTTGTTGCGTCCATACTGACCAAATGTCCTGTCACGGTGCTTCACAGTGCTGTTCTGCTGGGAGTGCCACTTTTCAGGGGGTGATTATAAAACCAAGGCCCAATTTAAGTGTGGCTATTTCAAACCTCATGAACAGGTCTGCTGACAGGGGTGAGAAGGCAAAGGGGGCAGTTGCCCCAGGGCCCAGTGATTCAAAAGAGCCCAGCTCCTGGCAGCCACCACCACTATTGCTACTGCAGGAACGATGGCAGCTGGAATCCCAGGCCCTTTAAATTTCCTCCAGAGCTCCACACGGTGTGACTTGTGTTGCTCTGAGGTCTGGCTGCCCCCGCCCTCCCTCTTCCACCTGAAGCCCTATCCCTTCTGAGAGGACAGAGCTGCCCCAACCCTGCCCTAGAGCCTACAAAATTTGTCAGCCCATCACCCACACTCATGAGATGTTTATGTAAGCGTTGACATTAATCCGTTTGTCCTTGTCTGATTCTAACCGTGTTAATAATATTCTACTTCTATGAATTATCTTTGCATTTTTAGTTAGATACAATACTATTAGTCACTTCCTGTTCTCAACTGTTAGGTGAATTGTTAAACGGATGCCAAATTCCACCCCAGAAGTGGCTGCATTTCATTGTTAGTGATTTTTTTCTGCATGCATTTTTGTGATTTGTTGAGATTAAAGGCACTAATGTGTAATAGATAATACAGACGCATTCTTTTAAACTGATTAATGAGGCTGAGGTCTAGAAGCACTAGATATCACATTCAGTTGTCGGACATAGCGAACAATCGGATTATACCCAAGCAGATTTCTTTGGGTATAATCCGTATAATCAATGGTATAATCAATGCCTATGGCCCTTTCTCAGGGGGTGTCTGTGTGAGAGGGAGAGGGGAAGGGGGAGAGGGAGAGGGAGAGGGGGGGGAGGATGAAAGAATACAAACTGTGAAGAAAATAGAGAAAATGTCCCACTCCATCTCTAAAAATCTCAGTTATGTTAAACTTGCCTAGTCTGGTGTTTTGTGATTGTCCTGATGAGCGAGGTTGATGGGATTCAGATTCACTCTGAAGATGTGAATGGGGTGGGGAAATAAAAGAAGAAATAATTTTGGAGCGCATTGAAGTTTTGACATAAATCACAGCCTCCTACCCATCTGTTTGGACAGAATGTAAATGCAAGTGTGTTTCCTGGTGATCGTCCAGGTGATAGCCTCTTTGGAATTCCATGGAACGGCCATCTGTCTGCGTGTAATAAATGATGGCTATAAAGGAAAGTGATCCCAGCCCCGATACAGCAAGAGGCATTTGTTTATATTCTTATAATATGTATCAGATTGAATAGAAATGATCACTTAAAATTGACAAATGGGAGAGCAGAGGGATTTGGTGGGGATGCCAAAGCTCAGCCAGGCTGAGCTGGCTACAAACTTTCTTCAGCAAAGATTCTCCATGGAATCCATGCACCATGCCAGATGGGTTTGAAGTCATGGCTGGGGGCATGGGGGCTTATACATAATAGTGATCAACATGTCTCCTGAGAATTGCATGATGGCAGGAAGGTTTTGTGGCTTATCAGAAAACAGGTTGTGGAACTTGTCAGCACCTGCACAGAGAGGGTGTTTTGGGGGGAGTGGTATAATTCCTTGTAGCTTTATTTCCACTGGAGAGTGGTGCTCCTGTCATGGAAATTTTAGCTCTTGTTTTGAAATGGGCTTTCAGTAATTAAATCCCATCTCTGCCACTACTTCCTGGGCTTCTTTTAGGATTACCGAAATAACAAGAGGCATATTGTCTCCTAAAGGCTTGCAGAGCTTCAGATGTTTCTGCCTGCTCGGCCATGTGCTCAAGTGAGTAACTGAGCAGGTGGGTTGTGCTTCTTGACTGCCTGTTATGCAAACAGGCAGCTCCCACTGGCCAGTTTCTGTCCAGAATCAGGCCAATGGGATTGTGCTGGGGGTGGGAGCAGTGTCTGAATCTTTCCCCTCCCCGCCCCTCTCCTCCAGACTTATAAAGAGAAAGTGCCCTGCAGCCGTATTTCTGAGTGGTGTGAGGGGTTGTGGGGCAAGCAGGGGAGCCTGTCTGGGGCTCCCTGCTGCCTCTGCAGGCTGGGTCTGGTGGCTTGGTAGGCTGGATTCAGCCCACAGGCCATATTTTGCCCAGCCTGCCTTAGGCTAAGGACGGTAGTAACCATTAGAGGTCACTTCCTCAGCTCTGGGATGTAGTGATTGGGGTACAATACTCTTCTGTTTACAGCAAACCTTCCACACCCTATGGCTTTGTCTACACTATGGCTTTTGCCAAAAGAGGCAATGCAAATGAAGCGCTGATTAGCATTTTGTCACGCTTCATTTGCATAATCTATCCTGAGCCATTTTTCCGCAAGGGGTTTTTGTGCAAAAACATGCACTGTGGCCGTGGCCATTTTACACATAAACCCCTTTTTGCGCAAGATCTTTATGCCTCTATGTATAATTCATTGTACCCTTGAGAGTATGCATGGCACCCCTCACTGGAGAGTACTTGTGTGTTGTGACACTGGCTCCACTAACCCATTGAGCTTCCACAGTTACAGCAGCAACTGGATTAGAGACAATAATTATTTAATAATAATAATGTCACTGTTTAATAAGTATCCCACAAAAGGCACAGGGCTCTACAAAACACAGAAACTACATCATCCCTGCCCTGTGTTGTCTACAATCTAATATAGATAAGACAAAGCACAGCACAACCGTTCAGGTAAGGGTAAGTATGAAGAGCAGAGATAAAGGTGGGTGTTCAGATACAGCAGAAACGTGTAGCATAAACTATTCACAGATTTTATTAAATAGAAATCAGCAGTAAATAAGGCAGGAAAGGATTTCTGGCAGACACTGTGTCCTTCAGAACTTGCAAATTGTCTTCTATGGTTGGGTATATCTAGTCTGTTCATTTAAAGAAAAAGACTCCTAGTCTACATAGCTGTGAGATCCATTTGTGGATAGAATCCCAGAGAGTTTGTAAACAAGGAATAAAGGAACAGGACACAATTCTTTGTCCTTAAATGCACACACAGCACGTTTCTGCCTTGATGCAGAGATGTTAATACTCCTGGGCCTCTTTCTGAAAAGGCTGTGTCAGTTTGTGCCAACCTTCATCTACAAAACGTTGCCTTGCCTTTAAAATTACTGGTTTACTGCTCCCCTGATGCCTGTGAGAGCACAAGAGTCTAAAACTGCTGCAAGCACTGGAAAAGTAGCCACATTTTTATTCTAGATCGGTGTCATCTGTATGCCGTGAGCAATGGGGGTATTCTTAGGCTCTTGAGATGAACAGGAAAATAGGGATACCTGGGACTATTTTGTTTTCTGGTACTATGCTAAGTTCAGCTAGAAGTTTAGAAATTCCTCCCCCTCTGCAAATGGACTCCATGTAGCATCAGTTTTGGTCTTTGGTTGGCAATAGCAGTCCTCTTGCAGGTCAGAAAGGTGCATGTGTCAAAATGAAGAGAGTTAGCCGAACTGACCAGGAGGGTGGAGACATGGACTTAGGAGAAAAGATTTAAAGAGCCAAATATGTTTAGCTTGACCAGGGATGGCATAAAGATGAAGGAACAGAGGAAATATTTTTGGAGTGGTCCCTGGGAGTTATAATTAAGAGTAATGGAAACATTTTGTTGAATATCAGAAAAGCCTTAGTAATAGATCTCCAGTTCTGGGCACCACATTTCAAGAAAGATGTGGAGAAATTGGAGAAGGTCCAGAGAAGAGCAACAAGAATGATTAAAGGTCTAGAGAACATGACCTATGAAGGAAGACTGAAAGAACTGGGCTTGTTTAGTTTGGAAAGGAGAAGACTGAGGGGGAACATGATAGCAGTTTTCAGGTATCTAAAAGCGTGTCACAAGGAGGAGGGAAAAACTTGTTCTCCTTAGCTTCTGAGGATAAAACAAGAAGCAATGGGCTTAAACTGCAGCAAGGGAGGTTTAGGCTGGACATTAGGAAAAACTTCCTAACTGTCAGGGTGGTTAAACACTGGAATAAATTGCCTAGGGAGGTTGTGGAATCTCCATTTCTGGAGCAGGTTAGATAGACATCTATCGGGGATGGTCTAGACAGTACTGCGTCCTGCCATGAGGGCAGGGGACTGGACTCGATGACCTCTCGGTCCCTTCCAGTTCTAGTATTCTATGATTCTACTAGCTAGGGAATAGTCTCCCAAGACAGTGGTGAGAGCTGAATTCCTTGGGACATTGTAAAACGAGACTAGACAAAGCACTAGCAAATGTATGGTAGTGAACAATCCAGCACTGGATGGCAGGGAGGGACTGGAATTACCTCTCTCCCAATTGATCTTTTTCACATGCAGATGTGAAAACCTACTATACCTGAACTAGGGATGTCAATGAGTAGTCAACTATACGATTAACTGATAAGCCTAGGCTTATCTGTTAATTTTATCTATTACTCACATTCTCCCCCTTGCTGCCTCTGTATCAGAGGCAGTAAGAGGCAGGGGGAAGCAGGAGCCAGTGCTGGGGGGAGCTGGCTTAAAAGCCAGTCACACCCTGAGCACCGGCTCCATGGTGATGTCTGCCTCCCCCACACCGCTGCTGCCTCTATCCCAATGGGAGGCTGCTACAAGGCAGCCTCTATGTTCGGGGGGGGTCCAAGCTCCCTGAAGACAACAGCTGCTTAAAGGTAGCAGCCCGTTTCTACAGGGGGTCCAAGCTCTGTGGGGAGCTCAGACCCCCCGTGGACAGGGGCTGCTACCACCCCGTGTGCTGCCTCTGTATCAGTGGCAGCAGTGCAGGGCAGCAAGCAGCTGGCCCATGAGGGGAGCTGGTTTTTAAACCGGCTCCCCTCGTGGATCGGCACCCCTTGCTGGCTCCCCTTGAAGACTGGCTCCGATACAGAGGCAGCAGCACAGGGTGGCAGGGGGCTCTCTGGGAGTGGAGCTGGGAGCACACTGGCTGCCAGCCCCACTCCTGGGGACTATAGAATAGTTGTGTAGCCAATAAGATTTTGTGTGTTTACATGACTATTCAAGTACCTGATATCTAACACCCCTAATATGGAGCAGCCTCTGTCCATGGGGAGTTCAGGACCACCACAGACAAGAGGCTGCTTCATGGCAGTCCCTCCATCCCCTCCCCCTGCACAACTGCCCCTGATAGTGACAGCAGCGTGGGGGGTGGGGGGGGGGGGTGAGGCGGCACCACAGAAGCAGTGCTGAGGGGAACCAGCTTTTAAGCTGGCTCCCCCCAGCATTGGCTCCTGCTCCCCCCTCTCTTTGTTGTTTCTGTATCAGAGGCAGCAACCGAGGGCGGGGGGAGAGGTTGACAAGTGGTTGACAGGATTAACCGATAAGCCTAGGCTTATCAGTTAATCGTATAGTCGACTACTCATTGACATCCCTAGTCCAGGTATAATAGGTTTTCACATCTGCATGTGAAAAAGATCAACTAGGAGAGAGGTAATTCCAGTCCCTCCCTGCCATCCAGTGCTGGATTGTTCACTACCATACATTTGCTAGTGCTTTGTCTAGTCTTGTTTTACAATGTCCCAAGGAATTCAGCTCTCACCAATGTCTTGGGAGATTATTCCCCAGCTGGGGTGGGGGTGGGGGGAGAGTGTCCGAGCTTCCCAAGGACAGAGGCTGATCCGCATCCCCTAAGAGCCATGTGGAATATGCATAAAATGCTACAGATAGTATTGCCCTTCTCTTTCATACCAAAGTGTGGTCCCTCGTGGTTACAGGCCCTGGCCTGGCTGCTTGTTCAAGATAGAGTGTTTCATGTTAAGATCTGTAGGTCACACATCTACTTTAGAGATGAGGCAACCACCGTGCTGCATTGCAGAAGCTTGTGGGCTGTGTTTGGATTGTGGACCATGGTTTGGCTACCAAGCCCAAGACTATAATTAGTTGAGGGCCTCTCCACCAGCTCTCAGTGGATCTAGCCTCAGTTTTCTTATGAGTTGCTGTCCAGAAAGGCATCTACTTAAAAGGACTCTAGCTGGCATCTACTTAAAACAGCTGACAACTACTAAAAAATGACCCCAGATTTCTTGATTCTCTCCCTTTCTGTATTTCCTACCTCTTTCCCTTTTGGAGTTTTCTTATTTTAACTTTTTTGGAATCTTTCTTTCCAGGTCTTCCATTTACTTTATCTGTTCTGTCTCTCTCCTTTTTGCTTTTAAAGAAAAGGACAATCTTTTCTTCTTTGTGGCTTCCTTTTTTCTTCTCCTCCTCACCTACTTTCCAGTTTCTCCCCTTTTATAGGTGTCTAGTGGCCAGAAAAAAGACCGAATACAATGTGGATACCTGAACATGCAGCGTTGGCATGAGGCCACCTCCTGAAGCACATGGCCAAAAGGACTGCAAAAAAAAAAAAAAAAGCTGGCATCCTCATTTCCACTGCTCACTCTCCCAGGGCTCTCTGTGCAGTATTCATTCACTATTGTTAACAAGGATGTTGCCCCTGACTCCATCCATGGTTCTTGGAAGATGTCCTCCTAAGTGGTGATAGGATTTTATCTCCCAAACGCTTCCTGATGACTCTCTGTCATGCTTGGATTCTCAGTTTTCTGGAATCTCACAATTTCCCCCTTTCCTGCCTCCACTAAGGTCCTGCATGTAGCTGACTAATGCTGGCCAGGAAGAACTGGCCACAACTCCCTTTGGAGCACATTTAAAGTGGCTGCTAGGCCCAATGTGTGCACCCCCCCACCCCCCAATCCCTGTCCAGTGCTGATTTTTAATAGCAAGTTAACACTGCCCCGGCCCAATATCTGTCATCCAATGATCCCAGAGTGCTTTACAAACACTGGTGAATTAAGCCTCCCTATACTCTGTATGGAGAGGGTTGGTATCTTTACCCATATATTATGGGATGGGGGAACGGAGGCACAGACATAGAGAACCGGGGTCCGACAACAAATTAGTTGCTAAGTCAGGTTTAGACTGGTCAGTTTCTAGCTCCTCCCAATAAACCTTGCTCCTTCCCAGGGGTGGAATGTAGCCCCTGGATCCTGACTCTCTGGCTCCAGCTACTAGACACTCTCCCTTTCTTACTCTTTTCCTTCACTACTGATCTTTCCACCTAGTTTTCTTCTTCCTTACTTTCCTTTCCACTCTTGCTCTTCCCCATATACCAATGAGCTCTAGGAGGAAGGTGCTGATAATGCAATAAGTAATGGTGGGAAACTCTCCCCTCAACCCTTCCTTCCTCCCTCTCCCCATCCATACAAGATTGATAATGAAACCGATACCTTTCACCAGCGTAATTTTCATATTTAATGAGCGTGACTCAGAAACTATTACATTAATTAGTCAAATCCCACAAACCGTTAATGGTGCACGCGGTAATTAATATTGTATTCAATTAAAAGCTGACCCATTTCAGGTGCCTTCCCCTGGTTTGAGGGGCTCTTTGGAGACGGCGTATGTTCCAGCGCCTGAGGCCAAGCCTTTTATTTTTTTTTCCAAGCAGTGGGCGAGGGAGGTATTCGTCTTTTCCGTCTTGCTTCTGTAGTTTTTTCTCCATGAACATATGCTAGGTTCTTTCCTCCCGTCTCTGAACGTGGCTGCTCTCGCTATACAGACAACCTGCTTTCTGTGATTTATGGGTTAGCCCAGCGCGGGGCTCACAGACTGGAAAATTTCCAGTTTACACAAGAATTCCCTGAAAAATGAGCTTGGTTAATTTATTTCTTTCATTAATGAGTTCGAACTGTGAGAATCTTTCTGAAACCTGCCCCCTCCCCATCATGAACCCTGACAGTCTCAGGGCCCCTCTACCCAGCTCCCAGCAGATGCTCTGGTTGACTCCTCAGTGGCAAACAAAGCCACAGGGATGAAACTTACTTTGAAAACTTGTGCAAAGAGGGATTTTTCTCACTGCTTGGGAGTGGTTCCGGGCCGCAGGCTCGCATCCAAGGGCTGGTAATCTAGGTTCCCTCTCTAATGCTGCTTGCACCCATCGAAGATAGTGGGATTGTTGCCTTAGATTTCAAGAGGGAACAGAGTCACAGACCTTTGTGCTAGGCCTGTGTGTCACTGCTGCCCACTTCCCATTCAGCTGTGTATACTCCCTCACTGGCTGCTCTGTGCTCCAGTCTCTCAAGATGCATGGTGGGTTAGGGGACATACAGGTCAAAAGGAGGCAGTAGGTGTCACTGTGAACTTGGCTTATTGAAGTGAGCCCATGGCCCATGTGGCTTGAACTGCTGGTTACAATGGCCTCACTGTCAAGTGTTCTGTGCTTGGTGTTTCTTTTTTTTTAGGCTGTTACTCCCGAATCGCATCCCCCTTCATACTTTCATAACTATCCTGGCCTCAGGTTTTTCGAGCCTGTGCCCACCTGCTCTCTTTGCTCCCTCTCTCCCATGCCAAACAGGCTTGGGAAACACAGTCTAAAGTCCTTGTGCATTATTGGCACCATTCTTTGGACTCTCTCCACTTTTCCTATTGCAGGGGCCAGAACTAAGCACAAGACTCCTGTGTACTCTCCCTAAGGCTGAACAAAGAGAAATGATCACCTCCCTTTAGTCTCACAAAGGAGAGTCCTAGGGATACATCCCAAAATAGCACTGGTAATAGCATCACGCTGCACATGCCTGTTTAATTTGGTATCTGCTCTGACCCGTAGGCCGTTCTCTGGATCACTGCTCTCTAACCAGCTCCCTCTTGGCTTCTTTCTCTGTGTGGTATTATTTCCCCCCAAGTGTATTACCACAATTTATCTGAATTAAATCTCTTTGGAACAAAACAAAGACCTTGTTGTCATGTGGATAGCCCAATATAACAAAGACCCAGGAATGCAACATAGAAAATTGTTCATGCAATTGATTCTAAATATAATATTTGTCTAAGTTTTCCAGGTGAGGTTGGCTGGGCTTTAAGGAAACATGTAATATGTTCAATGACAGCAGCACAAATATCTTGTAATTACCCTTTAGTAAACTGTGTAATTTAATGGGATTTACTGATAAGGACTTGAGGCTCCTGCAGGTTACTGAGTATAGATCCAGTAATTGCCATGTACAGTAAACTGACCTGCCCTCTGGTTCAGAAGAAATTATCATGCTTTTACACTCTCTTTGTGTGGTGTTTCTCATATCTAGATGGTATGATTGCCTGGTATTGCCAGACTGTAAATTAGCTCTTCCAGACTGGGACAGTGTCCTTCTCTTCTGTTTCTTTTACAGAGTATGGTGTTGGCAATTAACAAATAAACATAATATGCTGTCAACATGGAAAGTATATCTGGCCACTGATTAATATGTGCAGTATCATTAAATAGCTGGAAGTTATCAGCCGAGTAAGATGCTACTAACTCCTTCAAATTGTATATGCCATGAGTGTAAGAGAGGCATGAAGTTAGCATAATGGCAGGGGGGAGGGGACTATGAAATAAATGTAAAGTCACGTCACTGTGGGAGTGACACTAGTAATACTTGTCTGAGGTCTCTGAGCATGCCCTGTATGAACAAAGACTGGAATTTTGAAAGAGACCAAAGGGAAGTAAATGGGACTCATGTGCCTTACTACTTTAAGTTCCATGGAAAATCCCAGTAGAATGGTTTCTGTCAGACTGAACTGAGAGCACAAGTAGCAATTAAAACATGCTGGACCTGATTCTCCTCTGCTTTGAACCTTGTGTCTTCATTTATATCAGCGTAATGAGGGTGCTAAGACAATATTGGTGAACATCTGGCGGTTCAAAAAGATCAGGGAAAAAAATTAAATTCAGCCCAAACTGAAAGCGAGATTTTTTTTTCCAGAATCGAAAATAGAAAAAATTTGGAAAAATGTCTTTTTAGATTGAACATTTCTGTCCTGGTTACCTAGGAAATGGCAGTTTTCATCAGCCCAAGCAAGTTATTTCACTCTGCATCTAGAACCTTGATGGCCATTTTGGGCACTGCCAACTTTATGATTTTAGGATAAAATCCCTACAACAGCCCCCCTGTGGCCTGAAGTTTTCACAGCAGAAGTTGTTCTACCTTGCTTTCCTTGCAGAGGTGGTACTGTTACTAGCAGCTGCTGCTCCTGTATAATCATGATACCTGGGGGTTCCAATTAGGCTTAGGCATGAGCAAATATACAGTCTTTGTCCTACACTTTAAAAGTGACAGGTGCTTAAAAATGTCTTGGCTAGACCTATGTTCTTCTCTTCTAGCGTCCTAAGTAAGTTCCATTGCCATGTTGTGGGTTTTCTTTTGCTTTTCAGTGGCTTTAGACAAGTTTTGAACCTGCATTTGTTGACTCTGAGCTGACCTGGGTATATTAGAATCTGAGAGTTATGAACATGGAGATTTGTTCATAACTTGGAAACGTTCATCACTCTGAACAAAACATTATGGTTGTCCTTTCAAAAGTTCACCTCTGAACATTGATTTAATGCAGCTTTGAAACTTTACTATGCAAAACCAGAATGCTGCTTTCTTTTTTTTTAAGTAGTTTTGTTTAGTACTATATACTGTATTTCCATTTGGATGGAAGGGGGCCTCTCTGCTGTTGCTGCCTAATTGTGTATTTCTGGTTCCAAATGGGGTGTGTGGTTGGCCAGTCTATTCATAACACTGAAATTCTACTGTATTTTATTTCCTTTTGCAGTGAGAGAGCTCCTACAAAATAGATCTTTCCTCACTAGCTAGTGGCTCTGCTCAACAGGGAAGAAGACATTTTGACTGCTGCTGCAACATCCATCCATCCCCATGTTAGCTGTGTGCAGCCAGGTGGAGTTACACTGACATACTTTGGTCTGTAAACATGGCCATACATACACCAGCACAAATGCACACTCAGGTCCATACTGACAGGCACATCAATATAAATACTTCTACTGAAATTTGGCCTTGTATAGTTGCAAAGAGGCTGTGTGTCAAGCCATATGTGAAGTTAATCCTGGCTCCAGGGCAGATCTCTCACCAGGGTATTTCTTACAGATTGACCCTACAGCAAAATGGTTTTAAGTAAATGGCCCCACATACTTTTGCCCTATTTTCATCTGTCAGTTGCTGTATGCCTGGCCTGCCTGTTTGTACACACAGCTCACTTGACTTCTTCCCAGAATATTGATCATCACTCATGTAGCTTACAAACCCTTGCCTTCTCTGCCCTCCATCAGTGCTTCCAGCCCTGTCTGTGCACACAGACCCCTCATTCTCACTTGTTGCCTGGCTGAATCAGTAACTCTGTTTTTTGGCTGATGCCCAGGTTTTCACTTGGACAATACATGCCGGTATCTTCCACCTGCTGATACTTTAGTTCGTGTCAGGAGACTGACTTTCCCCTCTTGCTATTCTAGACCTTGACCTTTTCTCCCACCAATCGCTCAGTTGATACACCTCAATCCTGACCCAGAGCAACCCCTAGTATTTCACCATTGCACCTTTCTTGCTAGAGATGGGCCAACCTGTCAGGCCAGGGGTGGGCAATGATTTTTGCAGGGGGGCCACGTAATGAATTTTATTATGTGGTCATGGACCGGCTCACCCCCCCTGCCCTCAGAAGGGCTCGTGACTTCCAACCCCTCTGCTGTTGCATTGCCTGGCAGCTGCCCGGGGTTGCTGCAGCTATTTAAAAGGTTTGTGGCTCCAGTCCATGCCACATAGCGCCACAACGGTGAGCCATTTTAAATAGGATCTTGTCGCCTGAGCCACCGCCTGAAATTCAGTGGTACGGGCAGCAGGATATAAATTTAAAGCAGCCAGATGTAGTCCGTGGGCCAGATCAAACTGTTAGGCAGGCCAGGTCCAGCCCTCAGGCCATATTTTGCCCAGCCTTGTGTCAGAGTGTTGTAGGTTTTTGTTGAGAACAAAACCCACCAAGCTCTCATGTCTTGTGCGATGAGGCCAGGAGATGAACACTGGTGTGAAGAAGTCAGCAGCCACTCTGCTAACTCACTGCATTGTCCAAACTATGTATCATTTCCTCTTACAGATATTTGACATGTCTAATTCTGTTGCACTGTGCTGATGTCCTAAACCATGGCTCATGATACTGATACTCCCTTGGCCCAAGGCCTGACTGGGTTTTTTCCATTTGGAGGAGATATTAATGATCAGATATTTCTTTGATTAAATCCTGTTTGTGTGCATTCTTTATAAATAATGTCCTGTTTCCCTGAACACAACAGGAACAAGCATGAGGCAAGTTTCCTTATTCAAAAATCTAAGCCTGCTTTCCAGGTAATTCTGTGCCCTGAGGATTTCTGACTTTGCTTCCTCTCAGGGTCATACTACCCACACTTCTCTGGCTTTCTCCTTGCTTTCTGGTTCCTTTCTGCTTCAGACCCACATAGGCAAACCCTGTCTCACCAGTTGATGCCGACCTGCTGCATTTTCAGTCAGTCCTGGGGAAATCCCTTTATTCTTCTTGAGGTGGTATTTGCTCAGGCCTTTTCATGTGGTCCAGCACCTTGGATGGTGGTTTTAGTTGTTTCCTTTATGTTACTCTATAAAGGAGCTTAAGTATTCTTACATGTTGTCTGAATGAAAGAGGCCTACCATGCCCATTAGTGTTTGACATCTGTGATTGTTGGTAGGTCAAGTACCTGCTTGATAGCAGCCACCAACACCCTCTAGCACAACAATATAATACGTTTTTGAGGGACTGGTTTTAAATGTTATAAGAAGTCTTGTGCTAGTCTAGATTCAGCTAATCTTGAGGTCTCCTTTAAACAATGGGTGTTTGCCTAAGGATCTCAGCGTTTGGCTCCCTGGAAATAGAAACCACTACAGAAGGCAAGGTGCATTCAAACTCTACTATTCATAATGCTGGGGAGCCACTTGCAAGCATAGATGCTTTCCAAGCGCAACACTGGCACTCCTGGACATTGTGTATGTGTCCCTCTCCAGCGCAGGGAGAGAATCCAACAATATTTCACCCAAATGAGAAATGTTATTGTGCAGATTAAAGCCACGCAGTGCCTGGTTTTGTCTTTATTTATGCCTTTCTATTTCCTTCTCTGCTGACATGGGTGCACATGCCGGGAAGCACTGAAGGACATAATTGGCGTTGTGAAAAATTATTGGGAAGCCAGGACGTTCCCTTGCAGTGATCCCCCCCTTCTCTTTCCCATCTGTCACCATCTAATGTGACAAAGTTTTTATCGGGCATTGAGGCAGAGGAGATTAAAAGTAAATACTGCAATCAGGAAGCAGCTGGGGGGAAAATGTAACACATTTCACACTAAGCTGAACAGCTCATCAACTTAGCCTTGTATATCTACGGTGGGAGGTAGAGAGGGAGGAAAGGCTGCAGGGAGATGAGGCAGTTCAGCATGCTCCTCCACTTGGGGAGGCTGCAGGGGTTTGTGGGTTCCTTTGCACACAGGACTCCCAAGTTCAAACGTTTGTTTTGCTTGGGGAGGGAAGAAATCCGATAGCAGGGTCTTCCTTTTTTATAATAAGGTCCTGTCTACGTTTTGTCTGCAGGCCCTGATCCATGTACTGAAGCTGTGCTCAAGGCTTCCCTCCCTATTTTAGTGATTATCCTCTGTGCTGGGACTCTGTCCTAGGCTACAGAGCCCACCATGGAGCAGCTCAGGACAGAGGATCTGGCACATCAGGGGGCCTGGAATCGGATAGGGCAGGGTGTGGAAAAGGCTCCATCTGCACACTGTGGCAAGAGCCAGTAGGTCAGAGGGGGAGCCAGGCCAGCCCCATAGGGTAGGAGTCCCTGTGGGGTGAATGTGAGTCAAGCTTGTTCTGCTCCATTTTCCCCCTCCAGATCCCACCCTCTGGGGCAGAACTGGGTCCCCCATCTCTCACATGCCCCCCATAAATGACTCTCTGCAACTCCTGGACTTCGTGCTATGCTACTCCCTATCTCCCAGTCATCTGGGATGGGAAGGCTCCAACTCACCATGAAGCACTCTAAACTCCTGTCACACAATCATGAGCAGCTCTTTGACAGTGGGGGAGGGGGTGTGTGGAACACATGTCGCTGAATGGGAGGCCTTGTACACTGACTGGAACAAGAAGGTCTTAGACTGGTTAAGCTGAACGTCTGTGAAATCTGGAATTCACTGACTTAAAGCACCTTTATACAAGGAGGTCTGATTTAATGGAGGATGAATTCACATGAATGTCCCTCTGCCCACGTGACAAAGTGATCAGGAGCACCATGCAACTGAAAACTGGGGGTGGGGAGACTGAAAGACATGTAGGGTGAAGGTTGGGGATTAGCAGCAAGGTGATCTGCAAAGGGTTAAAAAATACAGACCCATTCTTCCTCTCCTCTCCTCTCCATATTACATATGCGGCAACTATCATTTCTGGCTTTTTGTTTAGTATTTTTGTCTTTCTGCAAAGTTTGTGAAAGCATGTTTGTGGGGTTTTGTTTTGTTTAAATGCTCAGTTCAGTGCTGGTGAAAGAGTTTGGATTGGCAGCCCTGGAGGCTGTCAGAATGGTCTGTTTGTCCCGAGGGTGCATACAGCCTGGGCAAGGCAATGCAGACTTCCCATGCATGCCACCACCTGCTAATGTGACTCACTCCAAGCTAGGAGTGAAATGGATCCTCCTGGGGTGAAAGGAGTTCAGTATCTGGAATCCATTCAGTGTTTGGCTTTGCTGCTGAGTGCCAGTATGGGGGGCAGTTATTGGCACTTCTCCTGGTAGCTTATGTGAAGTAGACAGCTGTCCTGCTGGGAACTAGACTCAGGCCCAGCACTTTTAATTGATGTGATGAGGTTTCCCCTCTTGAAGACAGCTCTGCAATCTTGAAGACAATTTCCCATTTTTGCAGGTGCAAAATCCTGCCAGCCAAATTCTGAAAAACAAATCTGCCAGTGTCTCTTTCTGCAATGTGCCTTTTGACACTGCTTGGTTAATTGTAGGGTTTTTGAAAATGGGGGGCGTGTTTCACCTCTCTGATGAGGAGATGGGACACTGTCACTTTACTTTCTTCTTAGTGTGCTGTTTTGAGCAACAGAATTAGATAACCAAGGATTTGGGATGGCACTCAGTGCTACAGGCACTGACTTCATATAGACTCAGCATTTGCCACGATCAGATTGCTGGTTGGTGACTTATGAGAATTATACTGATGATCTCAATCTGGGGCCATCCAGCTGGAACAACTCAGTCAGAACATGGAATCTGTGCTGGGGGTACAGCAGAGGGAAAGCTGTGCCCAGATTCAATACTGGGATTGTGCTGTGGCTCTGTGGCCTCTTTAGAGAAAACAAGTGTGTGCTGGACATCGCAGCTGCCTAGCTCCAGCATGGGGCTTTGACTTCAGTAACTTATGACTATAGTCTAAAAGGCAAGGCACCAGCATGTCAAAAAAGAGGCACTCAGTTGATTGCCATTATCAGAACTATCTGGTTCCATGGCACTTCCAGGGGAGGAGACAGAAGACCTTGAGCCAAGGATCCCCCTTTAAGGAAATGGACTAGGCAGGTTTCTGTCTCGTCCTATGTGCACCAGCACTTTCTCTGATTTGGCCAGCCCTGGAGTAAGGGGAAGAGTTCTGTCCATTTCTGACTAGCAGTGCTGACTTGAGTAATAGAGAATGGGTGTATGTTGTGGGGCACAAGAGTCATTCTTTCCTCACAAGAATAAGATAATGTCCTGACAGTTATCGGAAGTACAACCTGTTATTTCACGCACAAAATATTTAGCTCAGAGCTATGTATAGTGGCCAAATGTGGATGATCATGAAGAAGTAGTAAAGGGATGTCATCAATGTTGAATACACTAGCAGACCTCCTTGCTGGCATGCCTCCATCTCTGGGAATAGCCAGGACAGTCATGTGTCTGCACACGTATAGACTTTATCGGTCTTAACATGGGAAAAATTGTTCTAATCATGGTCGATGCACATTTGAAATGGTTAGCCATCCATCTGATGACCTCCTCAGTGACCTCCGCTGCTACCTGTGAAAAGCTCAGACAGACTGGACTTGGACTGCCAGGACTACTTGTCACAGACGAGGAAGCACATTTTACAAGCATTGGGTTTAAAGACTTTCTGACCAAGAATGGGAGTAAATATATTCATCCCCATATCATCAAGTGGCCTTGTAGAGATCACGATAAGAACTTTTAAAGAGGGGTTGGAGAGGAAGATTAATGGGAGCTTGGGAACAAAGCTGCCTCTCTTTCTTCTGACATACAGAATCTCTCCTCTAGCTACAAGGATCATGAATCTGGCCCAGTTATTAATGGATTCGAAGATAATTTGGACTTCAACCAGCCTACCATGGAAGGAAGAGTGTTAAAGAAGCAAGTATCAGAGGGGTAGCAGTGTTAGTCTGAATCTGCATAAACAACTAGAAGTCCTGCGGCACCTTATAGACTAACAGATTTATTGGAGCATAAGCTTTCGTGGGCAAAGACCCACTTTGTCAGATGCACATCTTAAAGAAGCAAGTTTTTTTTAAAAAACCACCTAAAGACAGAGATGTGGGCACAAAGAACCTAGTCTATACTAAAAGTCTCAATGTTTATCAGCCAATGTGGATTCTGGGTACTATCCTGGAGCAAGTTGAACCCTTCTCTTTTAAAATCTGATATAAGTGATGGGCAAGTTGTAAGAGGACATCAGGATCATGTCCACTTGCAAAGCGATGTGGAAGCACCAGAGCCTTTGCCTTTGGGTGATGACCATCTGGAGGAACTGCCATCAGGAGAGGATGCAGTTTTATCAGGAATGCCTAAGACAGGGGTATATACAAAATTGCTGGACGAGGGGACTGAGGAAAGGAGATCCCTATGCCTGGAGTAGGCTCAGGCTGCTGCAGGCAAGTGCTAAGCTCTCAGAGAAGAGCTTTTGGTTATTTAAAAGACTTACATCCAGGCTGTAAATTAAGAGGAGTGGGATGTAGTAAATGTTCCACACACCCTTACTTCTTGATAATTACTGTATGTTCCTCCACTCTGTTAGGTAACTGAATAAAGAAGCGTGTTGCCCCTCCACCCCCGCAATACCATAAGTAAGCATGTTTCTTGTGCACTTTAAAAGTGGTCTTTACTTGTTTGTGAGACATCTAGCATGGTTTTGGATGCTCAAAAAATAAATATAGGTAAAGCTGGTAGAAGATGAAGATTACCAGACACTTCCAGCTTAAGACCTTATTCTCAGTTTCTTAAACTTTACCAAACTTACAACTGTTCAGGTTGAAATTCTCCATGCCAAATATCTGTCTGTGGCTGAATTTTTCTATAAAGTTTCAGCTAAAATAGTTCATCTGTTTCTGAGAATGAGGTTATGGAAAAATACATTGTTTTGCATGTTTCTAAAAAAAAAATTTTTACAGTGTTTTTGTTGAATGCATGGAGGTACTAGAATTTCTCAAGCTGGGATTTGAAATTGGCAAGAGGCTTGCACTATGGTCAAGGATATGCCTGTGAAAATACACCCAAATTTGACCAAGTCTTAAGCCTGTCAAAAAAATCTACTTGCATGTGCTCAGTAGCAACTGGTTAGAGTTTGGATAGCTAAGTTCTCTGAAGAGCTTGTCTGCACTGAGAATACTTCAGCCTATTGCAGCATCTTCCTGCTGACTGCACTACACATGTCTTCCTCACAGTGACTGAGGCCATGTCTTACAATAAACGGAAGATTGCCACTGCCGTGATCGATCTTCTGGAATTCAATTTAGTAAGTCTAGTTAAGACTTGCTAAATCAAACTCAGGGGGCGCCCCCGCCAACTGCTGGTACTTCTGCTTCTGCAAGGAGTAAGGGAAGCTGATGGGAGTGTTTGCTCCCATCAGCCTTCCACTGTGGGGAAACGAGAAACGAGGAATGTTCACTCCAGCAATGTAATTAACATAACTGGAGTTGCATATCTTGCTTTGACATTCTTTACAAGTGTAGACCTGGTCTGAGTACGCTCCACCATAGGCCTGTAGGCACTATCTAGTATTTTCTACCGTCTAATCTCACAGAGGTAGTGTGAAGATAGAGATCTGCAAATCTGTGGATATCCACTTTATATCTGTGGATATGGATGCAGATAACTGCAGTTCATTTTTGCAGATACAGATGTGATACAAAATTTTGTATCCATGCTGGGTTCTAAAGATAAATTCTTCAGTGTTTGTGAAGCATTCAGACATTATGGTAGAAACCCAGGAGGAAATTAATATTTTTATATTCAGTGCAGATTTGGACTGTGTGCATTTTAAATCAGGCCTTGGGCCACACATTGAGTGTGGAGGATAAAAAGAAATGTTGAACAAATACACATTCACTGAGGAGTCCCAAGGAAAAATGGTTTGTGATGATTCAATTTAAAGACAGGCTGCATAGGCACCCTTAATTCTGGCATTTCCTATCTCTTAAGAGTTTGCAATCTTAATACTCTTAGCATAGGTTTGCTTTTTTAAAAAGAAATTCCATGGTTTTTAGTTAAAATTAAATGTTGCCCACTGGTCTTAAGTGAGGTTTTTTCCTGTTTTTTGTTGTTGTTGTTGTTTTTTGTTTTTGTTTTTTTTTTTGTTTTTGTTTTTGTTTTTTTTAAATCCCTGAGCCAGGTTATAAGGAAAGAAACAAAGGGGATTTACATAAACATTGTTTCAAACAGAAAAAGTCAAGATGGGATGATGATCCAGTAGCGATGGCACTAGGTGTGTGCCTCTGTCTCTCGAGGGACCCCTGCACCAGTAGCTGTTCTAGAATTTGAGTGCCTGATTGGTCCTTCAGTTGCTGGGCTGGCTTCATTATGGCACACTTGTGGGAGAGCTGCACAAAGAGTTAACACTTTGCTTATTGGTATGTAGTTAGGTCCTTGCATCCTGTTGCATCTTTCTTTATATCTGCCAAGTTACTCTCTCTGAGACCATCCGCATTTCCCATGTAGTTTGCCTCTTTCTAGAATGCACTTAGAATTTGATTGGCAAAGCGTCCTTCAAAATGTCCAGCTAGTTACTGTAATTTTCAAGAGACTTGCATTTTCAGCCTAATTTTTCACTCTGTTTTAGCCTCTTTTCCTCTTCCTCCTCAATCCCACAGTAATAAGCTTGGCAACTGTCTCTGCACATAATAAATAATCTCAGGACAATTCTATTCATGTTTATGTTGTGCCAACACAGTGGAAACCGAGGACAGTATTAGTGGCAGATGAGAGACAAAAAGAGATGATCTGGAAACAGGTGGCATTATTTCAGTGGTGGTAGCTAGATTTTGACAGAAGGTCTGGGAAGTGGTGCATTAATTCTTTTATGTTGGGTCATCTGAAAACTAGTGCTCCTTGGTCACAAGTGAAATGAGTTGAGTTGTCTTAGCTGGGGCCCTTGGGGATGTGTTTATACCACACAATCACTGCATAACTTGCCATGGCGGCATCTGCGATCAGAAGAGGATCAGGACTGCAACCGCAGCGGATAGTGTAGACCTGGTACAGTTGCAAAGTTGCATGGGGGAAGCTTGCATTGCGCACATCCAAGCATTAACCAAACTCTCACTACTTCACTTCCATTCGTACCACATTCACTGTGTTTATTTCAAATTCATGAACCAGAGATGCTTTTATTCCAACACACACATTTGACTGAAAAGCTGGGACTATGCAAAACTACAGACAAGGTCATCTGCATTTTATGTAAATGATGAGCCAGCCCTTCGATCAATTCATTCATCCCTCAGTTCAGTAGTAGACATTGCTTGTTACTTCTGTTTCTAAAGGTACCCATCAGAGACCTTGGGTAATATTATTTATCATGGGCGGTTGGTGGAGGTAAGGCTGGAGGAGGCATGCCCCCAGTCCCACCTTCAGCCCACCCCACTGCTGTGGCCCTGCCCCCCGCCCCGGGAGGGGAGGAGGCGGGGCAGCATGCTAAGTGTGTGTGCCCCCCCGGGAGGGGAAGACAGAGGAGGGGGTGAGCACACACACCCCAGTCTCCTCAGCCCCGAGCACTGGGGAGGGAAGAGGCCACGCAGCTCCAGCCTCCGGAGCACAGGAAGAGCAGGAGCTGGGGGCAGCAACACTCCGCCCCCAGAATGCCTAGAGCAGGCATCCTGGGGGCGGAGTGTGCGTGGTATGTAGAGGTCTTCTACAGGATACATCAACTTGCCTAGCTATTTGTCTAATTTAACAACAGGCTGCATAAAAAGCACTAGAGTAGCCAGTAGAAATTAAACTTTCATGCACTTATGACTTAGTACTGCTCTATATGCTAGGGATGTCAGTGGTTAACTGGTAATCATCACCCGGCTGGAATGGAGCAGCTCCCTGCCTGACATAGGTGGGGGCTGCTCCAGCCTGGCCAGTCCTGCCGTGCCATGGACATGCAGTGCAGTGGGCCCGGTCCAGCCAGAGTAGCCCCTTGCCTGCAGTGCAGTGTGGCAGGCCCAGCCCAGTCAGAGCAGTCCCTGCCTACAGTGGGCTTGCATGAGCTAAAGCAGCTCCCTGCTCATGCCGTGGGCTAGGGTGCTCCAGCCTGGCCAGGCCTACCACACCAACAGTGGGGGGGTGCTCAGACTAGGCCCACCAACTCTGTCTTCTCCCGTTTAAGCAGTTAATTGGTTAAACATAATGTTTAGCTTGTTAACTGGTTAAATGGGATTTTACATCCCTACTATATAATATATTATATGGTAACGTAATATTCATGTATGCACTATATTAGGGGTATGTTTTATGTCCTTTATTGATGCATGCAAGCACGTTAATGAGGCTGTCCTGTCTGTAAAAGCAACTTGTACTGTGTATTGGCCTAGGGGCGTCACGCAGGTGTCTCTCTGGTTAACGTACTCTCTACTCCTCCTCCAGCAGCCTGATCTGCTTTAGGGATGTGAACAGGTAACCAGTTAACCGGTTACCCAATAAGCATCACCCTTAATGAGTGATGCTTACCAGGTAATGGATAACTATTACTCAAGAGCAGCCCATGGCCTGCCACAGGTGGAGGGCTACTCCTGCCCCCTCAGGCCCTGGGCTGCTGCTTCCGGCTCTGTGTGAGGCTGCTGACTCCCAGCCGAGGTAGGCTGGGAGCTGGCAGCCCATTGCTGGGCCAGAAGCTGCCAGGCTGGAACACTTCCTGCTTGCAGCACGGGGGCTGCTCCAGCCCCCTTGCCCCCGTTTAATCAGTTCACTGGTTACACTTAATGGGATTTTACATGTAGGTTGATCTAACAGTGTTGGTTAGAGGTGTGAAAAATTCCCATTCTTGAGAGGCAGAGTGAAGTTGACCGAAGCCCTTCTATGCCCACAGCTAGGTTGATAGATGGAAGCATTCTTTTGTCAAACTACCGCTGCTCAAAGGGGTGGATTAGCTACAGTGATGTTAGCCCCCTTCCATCATGGTAGGAGGTGTCTGTGCTACTGCAGCATGTTGTCTGCGGCTGTTCCACTTGTAGTACAGACATACCTTGACTCAGCTCTTCCCCTTTCTCCCTGTGAAAACCCTAGTAAAAGGCTGCTCAGTGAGACTGTAGCTTAGAAAGGTTAGCCTGGGCATCTGTCCTCCTTTGTGCAGCTGTTTAGTGACCCAAAGGAAGCTCAGAGTTTCAACTGACAGACAAAAATGAGTGCTTTAATCCATACAATAGACTTTCTAGGGACAATTACTACATGGCATCCTTAACTTGTTCTTTAGAATTTCAGTCTGGTTACTTATATTCATCAGTGATTCCTAACATGCAGCCAATTGCACCTTTCTGCATAGTAATATTATTATTAAGAGGAAAACGTACCTGCCACTCTGACTATATACAGGAACCACCACCATAGGGTACGATCTTGTCACTTTCTAAGAAGAAACTGGCATGCTCATTACTTGGATCGGAGACCTTCAAGAAATAGGTTGTCAGAAAATCCTTTTGGTGGTTCACTGCGGCATTTTCCCACCCCTAGGAGATACTGAGCTGCTGCCTTTTGGGTGATGCACAAAAGTGAGGCCTTGAATGTGTGCATAACTGCTCCCTTGGCTGTCTTCTAGCTGTGTTTGAAAAAGCTCGTGTGTTTTGTTTGGGCAATACAGAGTACCAAGATGAAGTGCAAGTAACTCAATGGGATTTGTATGAGCTTATGAAGCGGAGAATAAACCCTATAGTTTGCACAGTAAATCAATTTGTAAAGCGCTTTGGGATCTTTCTGGATGAAAGGCTTTATATAAATGTAAGTCATGACCATTCATCACTATTGAATATGAAATAGAGATATACACTCTATCAAGCAGCAGCAATAGGCTGAGGCTCATGATTGCTCACAAGGCCCAATCAATCATCAGATCACGACATGAAGCAGCTAGAATAAAAAGAAAGGGAACCCGCAGCAAATCATTCCAAGCAATGCAATTAATGGGTGTCCAATATAAATAATGATCTTAGAACTGGGGAGTGTGGGCTTTACCTGAGCAGCAAAGTCCAACAGGGCTGCACAGCTGGGGAGACGGGTGTGAAAGGACAGATCTGTCACAGGGGCTTGCTAAGAAGACTATGTAGATTCTTTTCTGAATTGCCTTTTATTCTGTCTGGTTCCATTTTTGGCCTAACTTTTCAGGCTACAAATCTGGGGATTAAGTTGTACTTTCTGCAAGTAGTTAAGACACTATTCCAGTGATCGCATCAGGATGCAGCCTACAGGCCAAATGTGATCCGCCAATCTCTGCATTGGTCACTCTTTTCTTTAGTATGCAGGCGTGGCCCCAAAATGCAGCTCTCCATATTGATCCAACCAGAAGGAGGCTTGGCTCAAATAGAGAATGGGTTTCTGAGACCTGGAGTCTCTTTTGGCTGTTAATCCTTACTGAAGATGAGAACTGCTACAATCTGTTTCATTTTATGCCATTTAGGAAGGATGAAGCAGACTAAGTTCCTTTACTTCAGCATTGGGGAGCCCCGTATGCTCCTCCCACACCAGAGCTGAGGGGGGCCTGAGCTTTGGGGGCAGGATCCAGGCAAGCCCCCCCACAATACCCCTGTTTTGAGGTTCCCCTCCCCTGCTTTACTCTCTGCTAAGAGATCAAGTATCGGCTAAAGGCTGTCTGTGGCTTAAAACACAAAGTCCTCTAGCTTCAGAGGGGTAGCTGAGTTAGTCTGTAACAGGAAAAACTTTAAAAAACAGCAAATAATCTAGTAGCACCTTAAAGCCTAACAAAACATGTAGATGGTGGTATGAACTTTCATGGGCACAAGCCACTTCTTCAGATGACTGGAATATTAGAAGTCCTCTCTCTTTTGAAGGAATGCAGTAACTGGGGGAACTTTTGTCATTCACAGGCGCTTAAGCCCCCACCTTCCCCATGACAATAGGGGTGCTCTCCTGACAAAGCAAACACCACTTGTGGGGAGTGAAAGGGTTTTTTTTGGTCTGCAAAAGTGTTCAAACAGCATTTACATTGCCCAACTTTTAGCCACATGGCAGTGTCCCTAAAAGCTGTGCTGTACAGTAGACAAAGCTTAGTATGATTTTTGGCTGTTGAGAATGGTTTTGTCTCCCAAGCTCTTGTGGTGTTATGAAATATAATATTCTGCTCTCTTTTGTTTGTTCACTATTATAGAAGAGAGATTGAAAATTAATAAATTATAAGGGGGGAATGGCATAAGACAATAGGCAAGTAAAATTACAGTCCTGTTGAACACAACACAGAGCCACAGCTCAGGAAAGGAATGGCAGGTAACTTTCTGTCTGCTGTTCACACTGGCCATTCAGTTCATTAGAAGAGGGCTGCACTATCTGTCTCAGCCTGCAGCCATTTTCCTTTATAATACAGAATTGTAGCGCACGGATGCTACTGGTTCTAATGCCTCCAGAATGTGAGGTGTTGGGTCCTGGGACTGAGCTATCTTAGTTCATGTCTACACTACAAAATTAGGTCAGTCTTTTTTATATCAACAGTTTGACTCTGATTTTGCAAAGTCAATGCCGATTGTCCGCATTAAGCACATTTGGTCAGCAGAGTACATCCTCGCTACCAGGACTTGCATTGACTGATGGACTGATGCGCTTGTGGGCCACTCTCCCACAATTCCTACTGCCGATTGGAATTCTGGGGTTTTGTCCCCGTGCCAGATGGGACAAATATATTTTCTCAGATTGTTTGGGTTACATGGAGTCAGCCTGTCATGATGCACTTTCCTCCTCCCTTCCTCCCTCCATCCTTCCTTCCCTGAAAGCAATGACAAAGAATCATTTTCATGCCTTTTTTCCTAAGCTAGGGTTACTCGTGCAAACATCATGGGTAAGCTGGCAAAGCATGGACAACACTCATCTGTCAACTACTGTTGTGAGCCTCACAAACACCTCGTGCACTATTTGCAGAGGCTATTATCCTGCATCGTTTGCAGTGGCTAGCCAGGAGCTGCTTTGTGGAAGAACATTATGCCACACAAATAGGTGTGCTGGAAGCCACGGAATGGAGCAATGCACATTTGCTGGTGGCAGCTGGGCAAGTTGACATGGTTGAATGCCATTTCTGGATCCAGGAAATAGGCATAGGGTGGGGGGGGACTGCAAAGTTATGCAGCTATGGGATGAGGAGCAGTGACTTCAGAACTTTTCAAATGTATAAGCCACTTTTATGGAATTTTGCAAATTGCTTTTCCCAGTTCTGAAGCACTGCAATACCCAAATGAGACCTGTTCTGACAGTTGAGGAGTGGCAATAGCTCTGTGGAAGCTTGTGATACCGGATTGCTACCGCTCAGTTGGGAAAATCTACCATGAGGGCTGCTGTGATCCAAGTAACCAAGGCAATTGATACCCTGCTGCTAGGAAGGATAGTGACTTTGGGAAATGCACAAGACTTAGTGGATAGCTTTGTTGCAAAAGGGTTCCCTAACTGTGGTGGGGCAATAGACAGAACACACATATCCCTATCTTGGCACCAGAACACCTTGCCAAAGAATACATGAATTGCAAGCACAAGTAGATCACGAGGGACTTTTCACTGATGTCAGTATGGGATGGTCAGGAAAGGTGCATGATGCACTCATCTTTTGGAACTCTGGTCTCTTCAGAAAACTGCAAGAAGGAACTTTCTTCCCAGATTGGAAAATTACTGTTGGTGATGTTGTGATGCTAATATGTATCCTTGGAGATGCTGCCTGTTCCTGGCTCCCATGTCTCATGAAAGATGTACCTGGGCACCCTGGACAGCAGTAAGGAACAGTTCAACTACAGGCTAAGCAAGTGGGAATGGTGGCAGAATGTGACTTTGGGCATTTGAAAGCCCGCTGGTGCAATTTACTCAGTAGGTTAGATCTCAGTGAAAGCTGTATTCTTATTGTTGGTGCTGTGTGCTCCATAATATCTGTGATAGTAAAAGGCTTCCAGTGAGGTGGGGGATGGAGGCAGATTGTTTGGTGGCTAATAATGAGCAGCTAAACACCTGAGCAATAAAAAGAGCACATCGAGGCACACGATGTCTGTGAGAGGCTTTGAAAACCAGTTTCATGAATGGGTCGATGCTGACATGAACGTTATGTGGTGTTCCTTACCAAGCTGCCCCTCCTCCCCCTTTTTTGCGTGTATTGCCCTGTAAACTAAACCCACATCAACCATAGTGTGCACAGTGAATAAAGAGCTTCTTGGCCTCAGTCCATTCATTTTTATTATGCTTAATATACACTGAACAGAGAAGCAATGAATAGTAAAGATAACCCATGTTTAAGACCCTGTTAACACCAGGGAAGAGTTCACAGAGCAGAAGGCTCTCATTCCCACAGCTCACAATTGCACTGTGTAGCAATCAAAGCTGTGAACTCTCCCCTGCAGAGGCGCAGTGAGGGTGTTATGCGCCAGGGGGCAAAGGCAAAATTTGCGCACACACACACCCCGCCGCCACCATGTGGCAGGGCCCCAAACCTGATACACGGCTGAGCCCGACCCTGGCAGGAGCACGGGGAGCTTGTACCGCGTCTTTCCCCACCACCTCCAGTTTGGGGCCGGGCCCCGCGCACACTAACCTGCCAGCAGAGATGAAGGAGGATTAAGTTGGGGGTGGAAAGACGGACAGGAGGGTCCAGGCAGTGGCGGGCGGAGGAGGAGTAGGCAAGCTGAGGGATGGTGGGGGAGTAGACGGGGACTAAATTGGCGCCCCTCTATTGTGGCACCCAGAAGCAACTGCCCCCCCTCGCTATGCCACTGTTCTCCTGGAGTTGAGTACATAGGATACTGAACTGTTCTCCCACCTCTTCCCACATTCTTGGATGTCTGGGAGAGGAGGATATAGAACTTGGAGAGGTGGGCAGCTGGTGGTTCTTCGAGTGGTCCCTTTGGGTGCTCCACTGTTGGTGTCAGGCTTGTCCCTGTGCTGCAGATTGGAGACTTTCAATAGCCATTATCAGCCAGGCCATGCATGCGCGATCGGCATCTCGCGCCGTTCACGTGCTTTGATTATTGCACGCAGCCTGGCTCCTGCCAGTTCCTCTCAACTGTCCTCGGTTGCAGACGGAGCTCCTCTCTCCTCCGCGTCTCTTCACAGACTTACCTCATCTATCCTGTAAATAATTAGTTGTAAATAAGTTAGTCCACTGTAATATACATTGTTCTACTTTACTTTATTTAAAAAAAAAAAAGGAAGACAACGTTGTTTGAACTGTCCACAGCTTGCCACTTTTCGCTGTTCACGGAGCCTTGCCGAAGTGCCAAAAAAAAAGAGAGAGAAAATAGTTCAATACAGATAGGCACGATTCCTGGATCACCAGGTTTTAAGAAATGTGCCCTTTGCCGAGAGGCGATGCCGGCCTCAGATGGCCATTCAGCATGTATACACTGTATGGGGGAGGCACATATTCCCCAGAAATGGGCCCACTGCTCCAAGCTCACAGCCAGAGCTCACCGTGATAGAGAGATGCGCCTCTAAATGTTACTCTTTTGATAAGGCGCTGCAGCCAGATATGCCATCGTCAGGCCACCAACTGGAAATGGCCCAGAAGCGTAGGGCTTCCTCCCGAGTCTACCTCTCACAAGAAGAGGAGGGCGTCCCCTGCTCGGTCATTGCCACCTGATTCAGCAAGCAGGGTCAGTAGAGGGGATAAACCAGGAACCTCAGGCCTTGTCCCATGGTCCTCTGTATCGCTTTCTGGCACGAAAGCTAAGAAAATGGCAGTCCCCACACGGGCGCTCTCTGCACCAAAATCACCATTGGCGCTGGGCAATGGCGTCCACACCTCACAGGCACTGCCAGCACCCACCGCACAGGAGCACTCGGCACCAACACTGGCACTGCATGCGGCACCGAACCAGCAGGCACCGACTCATCACGGTCCTGAGCCCTCGGCACCGGCACCGGATGAGGGCCGTTGGGCACAGACGGCACCGGCACCGAAAAATGCCCCAACACTGGCACTGATGAAAGCTCCGGACAAGTCAGGAAGGCAAAGGAGTCCTATTTCACCATCTCCTACGTTTTCACCTGGACCTTCGCCTCCATTATATCATTCTCCACTACAGCGCATTTACCGCCACCACAGTCCAAAACATCATTACTATCGGAGGAGTCCTTACTCACCACATAGGTCCCGTCCTCATCATGACAGTTACTATAGGCGACGATCATATTCTCCACCACATAGATGGTCGACACACCTATTCTTATTCCCCAATCCGATCTCACCATGTGGATTACACTAGGTGATATGGAAGTGGTAGGTCGTCCAGATATTCATCACTGCATCTTTCTGACCGATATTATGATCACCACCACGGGTTACCGTCTCCGTTTCCATTACCAGCAGCATTCATATCAACAATCACCACATTCGGATCGGCCTCCAGCACAACACACTCCTCCGCCAGACTCTCATCATGCACATCAACCAACCCCTCCTCTACAGAATCTGAGTGCAAGTCACCCAACATTCAGACCCCGAAGAGGGGCAATTATCAGAGGTAGAAGACCAACAGCTGGAGATTCCAACAACCGATCGCTCGTCGTCTTCCCCTGACGAGGCGGTGTTCCCAGCACATATGTCCCCCCCAGACGACTTCAGACAATTTCAGGAGCTTTTCAGGCACGTGACTCAGTCCCAGGAAGTCCAATTGGCAGAGATACAAGCAAAGTAGTACCGGTTATTAAAGAATCTCTATCCCCGGCAGAGTGCAAAAATTGCCCTCCCTATTGATGAGGCCATCGTGGAGGCTGCTGAGGTCATCTGGCAGACACCAGTGTCGGTTGCACCAACTTGCAGGAGAGTGGACAAGAAGTATTTCATCTCCTCCAAGAATCTGGAGTTCCTATTCAACCAACTCGCTCGTGGTTGACACGACCCAACAGCATGCCAAAACGCCACAATATAAGAGTGTGATGCTGGACGTGAAGAAATTAGACATAGTCGGCAGAAAGGTCTATTCTTCTGCAACCCTTTTCCTATGCATCGCTAATTATGCCGCCTTGTTATCTAACCACAACTTTGATAACTATGAGAGGATAGTGGAGTTGCTCCAATATATGCTGGAATCCAACCGTCCTCTCTTAAAATCGCACGTGCAAGAGGGTTTCGCGACAGCTCAAGCAAGCTTGCAGATCTCACTAGATGTGTCAGACACAGCGGCTCGCACCACAGCGACAGCAATCACAATGAGGCAGTTGTCTTGTTTTGCCTCTGCTGCAGTGCCCAAGAAGCTTCAAACCAAAGTGGAGGACCTCCTGTCTGATAGGAAAAATTATTCGTGGACAAAACGGATGAGGTCCTCTATTCAGGAAAAGATTCCTGCACAACACTCCATACTTTGGGGATGTACACACCTCCCTTTAGGCACAGAAGATACTATCCCTATCAGAGGAGGTACGATTATTCCTTTCAGAGGCAACAACGTCGGCCCCTAGATCAACCCCGTGCAAGGCAGCATCCATAGCGTAGATGCTCCCAGCCCCACATACGACCAACCAGTTGAACTCTAAACAGCAGGTTTGACTTCTTGGTCAAGGGCATGCAACAAGTCCTTCCCACAGAGGTGAAGCATCCGTTCACCTACCTTTTTCACCACTGATTACAACCTTTTCAAGCTCAGTGGGTGGCTATAACATCAGACCGCTGGGTGTTACAACTCGTGGTATCCAGGCTCACCATCCCCTTCAAGACCATACCACCCACAAATCCACCAAACCCGTCTCTCTTCAGGGACCCATCTCACGAGGCCCTTTTGAAACAAGAGGTACAGTGTCTCCCTTCCATAGGAGTTATAGAGGTCGATCCACCCCAATTCAGAGGAAGAGGGTTCTATTCTTGTTGTTTTCTCATGGAGAAGAAATCCGGAGGGTGGAGACCTATTCTCGACCTCAGAAAATTAAATCGGCACCTCCAACAGCAAAGGTTCAAAATGGTGACCCTTCCACTATAATATCCTCATTGGACAAGGACGATTGGTTTGCAGCCTTCGACCTGCAAGACGCGTATTTTCATATAGCCATCCATCCAGCGTACAGGAGTTTTCTCTGCTTCACCATCAGCGACCATCGTTATGCTTGCTCCCACAGTGACAGTACTTACGTGCCTTCACCTCATGGGACATATGGCCGCCACCACTTTTGTGGTTCATCATGCAAGACTCCATTTCTGCTGTCTGCAACATTGGCTGGCATCCATGTATATCCCCACAAAGCACAGCACTCACAGAGAGATAAGTCTGACCACTCTCATTCGCAGATCTCTGGGTTGGTGGAAGCCCTAAAATCTATTGGCAGGGGTACCTTTTCACCATCAGCAACCATCAATTCAATTAACTACAGACGCCTTCCTTATTGGTTGGGGCGCACACATCAATGGCATGTGTGTGCAAGGGAAATGGTCGTCAACAGAATCCACTCTGCACATCAATCTCCTAGAACTCAAAGCCATGTTCATCGCTTGCAAGTATTTCCGTTCTCACATTGCCAGTATGACCGTCAGGGTTCTTACGGACAATATAGCGACCATGTATTATGTCAATCGACAGGGAGGGGGGCATTCTCAGCTGCTCTGTGGCAGAAGTGGTCCGCTTATGGAATCAGTGTGTTTGAAATTGCATCACTCTAATAGCTTCTTACTTACCTGGCATGAGCAATGTAATGGCGGACGCACTCAGCAGACATTTTCCGCATGACCATGAATGGGAAATCCGCTCCGATGTCCTGCGACACGTCTTCCATGCTTGGGGGTCCCCCCAGATAGATCTGTTTGCCACCTATGACAACAGGAAATGTCACCTATACTGCTCAAGAGGGGTCGTAGGCAAGGGGTCCCTCGGAGATGCACTGGTAGTCCGATGGGACAGATGTCTGCTTTATGCGTTTCCACCTACGGTGCTTATACCGAGAGTGTTAGGTAAAATCAAAGCAGATTCAGCCTGGGTGATTCTTATAGCTCCGGCCTGGGTGAGACAACCATGGTACCCATTTCTCAGCAGAATCTCCCTGAAACCACTGCGCCCTCTGCCCCTCCTCCCAGATATCCTCTCAGAACCACGGCTCTCTTCTACATCCGAGACCGGAGACCCTGCATCTAACAGCGTGGCTCCTTGCTCGTTCGACATAGAGGAGCATCTTTGCTCAGATCAGGTAAAGGCGGTTCTGTTACACAGTAGAAGAGAGTCTACAAGGAAGACTTACCTGGCAAAATGGAATAGATTCGTGGTTTGGTGTGTGAATAACCATCTTTATCCACACACATCTCCGGTGCATGAGAGCCTATATCCTCTCTCGATCAAGCGGGTCTTTCCATTTCCACTCTTAGAGTACATTTATCAGCAATTAGTGCTTTCCAGAAACTGTCAACAGAAAATCGATCTTTGCGCATCCATTGACTAAGAAGCTATTAAAAGGCCTAACCAACCTTAAACCTCCCCAAAGACCCCAATCTCCCTCCTGGAACTTGGACCTGGTACTAGACACCTTGATGTACTTGCTCTTTGAGCCAATGGCCACAACATCTCTATCCATGCTTACCATGAAGGTCGTGTTTCTGTTGGTAATTATGTCCACCTGCAGGGTCAGTGAACTAGCAGTGCTGATGGCAATGCCATCCTTCACAGTCTTCAACAGAGACTCACTTATATTACGCGCTCATCCTGCTTTCATCCCTAAAATCTGTTCACGATTTCATGTCAATGAACTTATTGTCCTTCACGCTTTTTATCCAAAACCACATGCCTCCATGTGAGAATCGCTGCTCCACACCCTCGACGTACGTTGAGCTATAGCTTTCTACATTGACATAACATGGGGCTGGCGCAAAACGGACTGCTTATTAATATCCATAGCAGACAGCTCCAAGGGAAATCCTTTGTCCTCTTAGTGTGTTCTAAGCTCATAGTTTCTTGCATCGCCACCTGTTACTCCATCCGCAACAAACCCCTTCAGTGCTTACCAAGGGCACATTCCACCAGGGTGGTAGCTGCATCAACTGCCTTTGCCCGTGGAGTCTCATTACCGGACATTTGTCGAGCGGCCACATGGTTGTCCAATGTGACCTTCATGAACCACTATGCAATAGTTCAACGGTGGACTGCGGATTCCACAGTCACTGACAGATCTTGACTCCGGAAGCACACATCAAGTACTGCTAGGTAGTCACCAACAGTGGAGCACCCACGGGGACCACTTGAAGAAGAAGAAGAAGTTACTCACCTTTGTGCAGTAACAATGGTTCTTCGAGATGTGTCCCTGTGGGTGCTCCACGTCCCACCCTCCTCCCTGCTCCGGAGTTTTGTTCTTTATCGCTTCAGATAACCGAGCAGTGAGAGGAACTGGTGGAAGTCGGGCTGCGCACGATGATCAAAGCGCGCGAACGGTGCGAGACGCTGATCGCGCATGCGTGGCCCAGCTGACAACAGCTATTGAAAGTTTCCGATCTGCGGTGCTGGGACGAGCCCGACATCGACAGTGGAGCGCCCACGGGGTCACATCTTGAAGAACCATCGTTACTACACGAAGGTGAGTAACTTCTTCTTCCTCCTCCTCCTCCTCCCTGGATGTAGTGGGACTCTGTGGTCTAACTGCCTTTCCTGCACCTCGGCCAGACACCTCAACATGTCTGTTTCTCTGTGAACTGCAACATCTCCTCCTGCGAGTTATGCTCTTGTTCCCTGCATGCTTTTCTGTGCTTTTGGTTGGAGCACATGTTCTCTGACAGGGTAAGCATGAGGAGCTTAAGAAAAGGGGTGTGTGTGTGTGTGGGGGGGCGTTTCTATTGTATACTGCTGCTTTTCAAACATCAGTGATTAATGGCTACATCTGTAGCCCCCCCTTTCACACAGCAACGTGGATGTTGCTTCAGTGTTTATGTAATGTGTTTCTTTTGGTAAGTAGCAGCTCTGGGTTTGGGGTGTAGAAAAACAAGATTTGTACAGTCAGCTTGAGGCCAACTCCATCCTGCCCATTCTGGATGTGGTCTGGGAGGATCTCTTCCAATGAAGCACAAACATAGCAGACCTTGGGATGTTTTTAGGTGAGGGTCAGCAAACAGTGGTGGATTAGTTCAGGACTAGCACTTATGAAACTTCCCCCATTTCAGTTTAGTAACCATATACACTATGAGTCTCCTCAGGGTAATAGAGCTGAAGAGGGATTGGTTGCTGCAGGAATGTGGGCATAGGGACCTTTTGCTGTTATGCTATGTGCTACAATGATGCCACATCACTTAATACTGGTGTGGCATAGGAAAGTGTCTTACTATGATGGACAGAATAAGACAGCCCTCCCCAGAAACCTTCTGCAAAGGATTGCAGAGTACATCCAGGACAGCCTCATAGAGGTACTCCTGGAGGATTCCTAGTCCATCCCGAGGCACTTGAACAGGCTTTTCCAGGGATCACCCTCAGTGTAGCTAGACTGACTGGCACAGTTTCCAATTGTTTACCTCAGATGAAAAATTAAACACAATTGCATTTAACCCCTGTACTATGATTACAAACGTGCACTTACCTGAAGTGCCTTCCCCGCCATCACAGTGGCACAACAATAGGTCCTGGGAGAGGATCAACTCCAGAATTAGGAAAAGATCCTGGCTGTCAGGGAGAATGAATCCTTCACTTGCCTGCTGCATACTTTCCTCCTCCTCAGCAATATTCTCCTCATTGCCCAAGACCACCTGAGAGGTATTCACAGGGAGTTACGGGGTATTGTGTTTGTGTGTGTGGGGGAGGAGGTCCCTGCCTAGTATGGCATGCAGCGGCTCTTAGAAGCAGCATGTCTGTGACTCAGAACCAGAGTAGCTGTTTGCCTCCCTTGTCTTCTGCTATGCCTCCTGAGCTCCTTTATTTTCACATGACGCTTCTGTGAGCCTCTGGTGTAGCCCTTCCCGTCCAGAACACTGACAATCATTGTACTGCCTTTTGTCAGAATGGAGTAAAGAAAAATCAAAATAAAATGAGAATGATCAGGTCACTGAATGCCTCCTGAGTCCAAGTCATACCCAATCTAGGATGGGAGAGAAAACTTAAGGTTAGTTGTAGATCTCTTGCATTTTATAATTTAGTAACCCACCCTGCCACAAAGTGGTGGGCCTGGTATAATTCCAAGTGGATAGCCTGCCATTCTTCAAGTGACCTCTCTTCAGATCAAGCTGGAACATAGCCATAGTCTATTTCTCAGTGTTAAAGATGTGGGTGCCTATAGTTTGTTCCATTTTATGCCAGATGGAATGCAGCCCTTTGTCTCCCTGGCTTTTCAGGGATCTATTACAGGCCAGCGGTCAGACACTTACAAACACTTGTCACACTTTTTGCATCTTCGGCACTGTAACAGGTGGTTAACACACACCGAACAGGGCATTAATTAACCTCTGTGTGGAAGTGATTAAATTTAGCTGAAAAAATCACCAGTTTTCCTTCTCATTCCAGCAAGTCCCAGAGAGTTTAGAGTAAAGACAACAGCTGATACCCAGGATGGAGACCCAGATAGCAACCCACTATGCTTTATCAAGTATATCTTTTTGTTTTGTGAATAAAATCACCTTTTTTAAGGCAATGATTTGATTCTTGTGTCCTGGAAGGTAACAGGTCTGTGTGTGTGCGCTTGCCTAGGCTGAGAGGTCAGCTGCTAGAGATTTCTTTCTCAAGCTCTCTTGTGGTAAAAGAGCTTGGGGTATGCCTCTGGAAGAAGTTCAAGTGATTCTTCCTGGGTTTTAAAAGGTGGTGGCAGCCTATCTCCCAGTGTCAGTGAATCTGTGACTCTGGGGAGTTTTTGTAAGCAGAGCCTATAGATGCAAGGTATTTTTAAGGTCTCTCTCAGGCCCCCCCACCTTCTAAACTCGGAGTGCCAGAGTGGGGAACAGCCCTGACAGGTGCACTCTGCTTCCTTCACGTCAGGGATTCCTTGCAGGCAGGGTTTCATAGTCATCCTGCTTGTTCTCTTGGATTTGGTGCTGGGGTCTGTTGTGGGGCTTCAGAAGTTCAAATAAACATTCACACTTACAGCAGCTAATCCAGATTTGGAATCCTTTCAGATTCTCCATCACTGATTTCTCTGGCACATCTCTAATCCATCCACATTTAACACATGGATAGCTTAACTTTTATTTCCGAGGTTCAGAATTCTTATCTTTGTGCTGCAACATTGCAATTACATTGTTATTTCCAGCAACAATCGATAGCCTCTCAGTTGGGATTTAATAGCTTCTTGATTAATTGATTAGTTAATGTAGCTAATTTTATAGCTTCTTGATTAATTGATTAATTAGTGAATGTTTATATAGCGCTTTACATTTTCAAAGTGCTGTACAAAGTGCTAAGTATTGTTATTAATTATTAATACTATTATTTATTATTCTGTTTCAGTTCGTCAAATCCTACTGAATAATTATCTCAGGCTGAGTTTTAATGCAGGACTTGGTTTAAAATTCAACTGATAGCAAAGCATTTGGTGTTTAGGACTTTGTTCTCACCAGCTGATACAAGTTCAGATCATTGTCTTTCTTTTATCTATATGCAGGTGTAATATCTTTGGGAAAAACACATGGGACAATATTAACCCTTAGATGACCAACTGAGTAAAAAAAATCTGATCTGTTGTCTGAGGCCTGTGTGTACTTAAATTGCCTGTATCCCATTTTGTGTTTCTCTTTAGATTGTAAGCTTTTAAGGACAGGGACTCTATCTTTCTAGAAGATTATACATGACCATTTTTGGTACTTAACATTAATGTGTTTGTGTAACTATCCGAACTATTACCTGATGAACCTCCAGTCTCTGGGGAGGTTAATACCCCTCTTCTGCCAGGTCTATGATTGGAAGGCTTTGCTGATACAGGTTGAACCTCTCTAATCTGGCACTCTCTGGTCCGGCAACATCCGGGTCTAGTATGAATTTAGTTAGCTGGATGTCTGATTATCATGGGTATGGCCACGTTTCCCACAGTCCCAAAAAGTATGTTTACAGCCACTCATCCTGATTCTGTGTTCTATGCTGTTATTTAGCTCTAATTTACCCCTAAATGTCTTCTAAGAGCCCAGTACTCAGTGTTGGTAATGCTGCTAGACAATATTGACGCCAGTCAGATCCCAAGAGTGCCAAACTAGAGAGGTGCAGTTCACAATCTGAGGTCAGTTATTACATTGCATTAGGTTTTTTTTCCTCTTGGATTTTAGATGATAAAAGTAGAAGAGTTTGGTTTCAGTCAGAGGAGGTGGAGTTTGTGTTCTTTCCAGTTAAAAAGAAAGGAGTATTTGTTTGAGGGCTCCTATGCAAGGTCAGGAGAAGGCTCTTTAACTTGTATGGCAAGGTTAAGAAACTGATTTCATGACATAGGTGCAACACTCCAGTGAGGACGTTTCAGTGTACAAGCGTGCCTTAGGCCAATTTAACTTACATCGATTCCTTACCAGTTTAGGCTAAACTGATATTCCAAGATTTTAAAAAACTAGGGGGCTGTGCCCCCTGCTAGCTATGCTTGCCAACACCCCCCTCCCCCCACCCCGGCCGCTACGCTCGCCACCCTCTCTCTGTCTGCTATGCTTGTCAGCCTCCCCCTCTGACCACTACTCCCTACCATCAGCCTCCCTACCACCACCCTCCCCCCTGGTCAGATGCCCTATCCCCAGCCTACTCCTGCACCCTCCCCCTTGGCCCCACACCTTACCCCCAGCCTGCTCCTGCACCCTCCCTCCTGGCCAGACTCTGCACCCTCACTCCCACCTGCGCCCCCATCCCTATCCCACTCACTGGTAAAAGCAGGAGTGGGGGAGGAGCGGTGCGGCTCCCGCCTCCCTGAAGCACCTATGTGCGGCTCTTGTCCATGTGCAGCTGCAGTGGTGGCTTCCCCAGGGGACCTGGGGTGGCTGGGCAGTCAGGCTCGGATGGCGGAGGGGACCCAGCCCGGGCACCAGCAGCTCCTCCCCGGCAACACAGTCCTCCAGGGCATGAAGCAGGAGCCAGAGCTGGAGCAGCCTATGCCCAGAGGGGACATTGCCAAGGCTGGCCACAGCAAACAGCTGAGGCCAGAAGCGGCACGAGGACACAGGTGACATGATGATGTCACTCTGTTGTCCCACAGGAAATGTTTTCTATACCTAGAGAGAGACAAGTGATAAGGTGGAGGCTACACATTAGAAGCTTAAGGGTATTTTTGCTTTTTAAAAAGGGTATTAGTTATCCCTAAATCAAGCAGTATAAGTACAGAATATTCAGATTTAAGATTACATCTAAAAGAAATCCAAACATGTTAAGGTATGGAAGTGCACATTTAAGGCACTCAGACAACCAGAACTCTGCCCCATAGTGATTATCCAATAACTATACAATTATAATAAAGGTATTTTAGTTTCTATGGGCTCAGATTAAAGTGCTTTTAAAGATATTCATCTTCCCCTCCCGCCATGTTTTTTTCTTTTCATGGTGTTACTATAAGGCAGACTTAAATTCCGTATGTGAGCACTAAAAAAAAAACAGTGAATGCTAGTATAAGGCATTTGTAATTGTATGAAGTTATATAGCATCAACTTTAAATTAGGGCTGTCAAGTGATTAAAAAAATTAATCGCAATTAATCGCATGTGCTGCCCCTTTGATATGCTGTGGTGGCGTTTCAAAGGGGCAGCACTGCGGAAGCCCGGGATCAGCTGGAATCCCCAGCCGCCCCCGGCTCCATGTTGCGCTGCCCCTTTGAGGTGCCAGAACGGCACCTCAAAGGGTCAGCGCAGCATTAATGCCTATGATTAATGCGTTAATTTTTATAACGCATTAATCCTGCCCTGCATTAATCACAGGCACTAATGCAATAAATTGAGAGCGCTATTTTAAATTATATTTTAAAATGTGAGTATTAAGGTTGGACTCACTCTTATGCCAGAACAGTACAAACCAGCCAGAATGTACCAACTAGTTAAGCTGAGTTTACATTTGCTTTGCATTGTCCAAATAGTGCAAAGCCTTCAGAGGGAATGGGTGAATCTGGGCCGTAATTTGTAGTTGACTTAGTGGGTTGGACTAAGAGTGAGGCTAGGTGAGAGGTGGGAGGAACCCAGTCCTGAGCTCCAATATGATGGCACAGTGACTCTAATTTAAGACTAACTTGTCTGTAGCTTATATAACAACTGGACATAGGATTTGTTAATAATGTGACACAGTTACAACTTATTTTCTTCAGACACAGACTGCCCAAGTTTTCAATGAAATTTAGTTGAAAGGAAAGTTTGAAGAGCCTGTTGTTCTGTTACTAAAATAATTCTGGATAAAAAACAAAATTCCAGCACCAATACAGAATTTCCTGAAAAACTCATTCTCAGTTAACTTTAACACAGTAGGCAGTAACTGTACTTTTTTTGGTTTTTATATGTAATAGAAGTTGAATTCCTGCTTTAAGGGGAAAATGAAACACTACTTTCCATTGCGGCTCCATAATTAATAAGGCACTTAAACTGAAATGAGTTTCCCTAAAAGGGTTTGTATTAATTTAACTAAACCAGTTTCTAAATCACTTTCGTTAACTAGGAACACTTTTCTTGTGTAGACAAGACCTTAGAGACAGGAGAATTAATACTAGAGCTAGCTGGGCAAGTTCAAAGAAACCAAAAGAAAGTTTTCATGAAGTTTTGTTCCTGTGTTTTGACCAACTCGAGTAAGTTGTCATTGACTTGCAGCACCTGCAATTGCCTTTCCCATTGTTGTCAGGTACTTCCCTCCTGTAGTTTGACAAGTGAGGTTGCATACTCAGTGTTGTATGCTGCATTTATTTTGCTTGTCATGTTCATGACATAGGCCAGCTTTCCCTCACATGTGGGGCGTACTTCCAAACCCAGGGGATAAGAAGCGATGTGTGTAGCAAGGGGCTCTATCATTTTATTTTTCCTTCGGGCAAGCTCAGCTCCCAAAAGTTTATGAAATGTGGGTATAAGCAGCAGCTGCATACCAGAAAATCATTCAGAGACAGACAAAGGCAGCAGGTAGACTGCACTGATGAGATGCACACTTTTTTAAAAGAACTGCACCACAACGGACAAAAAAGCATTTATCCAGAATGAAATCTATCTGTACAGTGAGCTAAGCACTACTTCTAAGGTTATCTGTAATACACTGACGTCTGACTATTCCCAAATCCTATAATGTAGCCCACAGCTACCATCATCGTTTGACAAGAGGCATGGCCCGTAGAGAATACAGGTCTCAGCATGAGGTGGGGAAGGACATTTGTACTCAAGTGAATTGCCAGCTGGAATTTGTAGTCTCTGGGAATTGCACCACGATATTGAAGAGGAGGGTGCTTGGGATCTGCTCCATTAAAGCAAATTAAGGCTCATGTGTAGGCTTCTGGCAAGCTGCTAATTAGTCTCCCAGTTAGGCAAAATTTGGGTGACCCTGATCTGTTGAGTCAGTGAAGATGCCACTGTCCCTGCTGCTTTTCCTTTCCTGCAGCCGCTGCTTAACACTTGAGATAGTGTATGCCCGTTACCTTCTTCCCTTTGTCAGGCTGGAGGAACCTGTGCTGTGCGTGAGCGTCTGTGTGTGCGTGTGTGTCTGGCTGCCTGTCATTACAGCACTAATGGAAATACTGCACGGATCACAACTCTCAATTAGCTCCTTGGGAGATTGCTGTGACAGCCAGTTACTGAACAGCAAGGCCTGGAGGAATGAATTAATTTGTAGTACACGGCAGTTAGAGTCACAGTGTTAGTGATGGAATGAGACAGCAATAGACCCTGATTAGGTGCAGTCTGTGCGATGCAAAGGAGTGTTACCTGGACAGTGGCCTTTCCATCTCCCTACTGCCACCCCTCAGGACTGGGAATGGTCTCAAGCCATAAATGAGATGAATGTGAGGACCTACGTTTAGCTTTGGGAGGCACAGCCTGCCTGAGGCTATAGCCAGCAGAGAATTTCATTCCCTACAGACAAGGGCATGCTGCACTCCAGCGGGGTTGGAGCCAGGCCAAAGCCACTAAGTGAATAGTGTTCAGGGAGAGTAACGCTATCTATCTGTCTGTCCTCAAACAAGATCTCTCTTCCTTATTAGTTTAGATAAGCATAGATCACAGAGTGTACCATAGGGCTGCTGCTCCCAGCAGTGTTGGTGTCTTGCTGGCTTCCCTGTGCCGCACAGGATCTCACTATGACATGAGGAGAGGTAGGGTTGCAAAATCTCCACAGCAAGCACCAGGATGCAGGGAAGCTTTGAAGTGCATTTACAGGTAACATGTAGGACTCACACCTGAAGAGCAGCCTGACGATTCCAGAGCTGCTGCCAGGAGCCAGCCGTGCACTCCTTATCACCCTGATGTTCCCTAGTACCCAGCCCAGTACTATATTATTTGCCCATTGGTCTCTGGAGCTGCCGCCGCCAAGGGGCAGCGTGACTGTCTCTTCGACCCTGAACTCTCCAGATCTGCAGCCCAGAAAACTTGCATTGTCTTATCCTGAAATCCCTGAGGCTGCTGCCCAGACCTAGCCTTTCTTTTCCTGTTACACACCATTTCTTATTAGCACTGCATAAGGGTGCAGAGTACACTGCTTTTTTGAGTACACAGACTTAGATTTGTTAGGATGGATCACCACCTTTTCTCCCCCTCGAGGGAGCATCCGTCAACTGTAGAAAAGAACTGTGAAATTCATGAGGTGCTGGGAATTGTGGTGATTTGAAAGGGGGCAGGCCCTGGGCTCAAAAAGCGTGTGATCTGCAAGTTGGGTACATGAGCAAATTGAAATATCTGGGGAAAACAAGGGTCTGTGTGATTTACACGAGAACCCCCTGTGCTAGAGACAGGAAGCAGGAAGGGATTTCCTCCTTGAAAAACAAAACTCTTCCAACGATTGTTGTGCCGATGAACAGTACAGAGCGGTGGCCCTGTTGCTGACATTGATGTGAATTCCAGCAGCACCATGCTGGGTACTGCACAGAAATTTATGAAGAGACGGTCTCTGTTCCAAAATGCCTCACCTTCCTTTCTGTTTTGTCTTTCTGGAATGCAAGCAAAGAGAAATAACCTGCCAGCAATACAAGCTCTATGTGCGTGTTGCCCACTGTTTCTCCACAGTACAGGGCTAGCCCAAGCAGCACCAGTGGAAGCTTTCTCCGCTTGGAGTGTGAGCTCTTTGGGGGCAGGGGCCACCTTTCGGACTCAGTGCCTAGCACAGTGGACTCTTGGTTCATGACTTCTGCTCCTAGGCAGTACTGAGATACAAATAACAACTATCCGGCCAGTGACTTCGCTCCTGACCTGTAAGGGGTAAGTCCACTTCCGTGGGACACCCGTAGCAGGCCTGTGCAAGATGAGTCGGGCTCAGGATACAGAGTTGTTAATTGCAGTGTAGCTGTCTGGGTGGGAGGGGGGAGGATCCCAGAGCTCAGGCTGCAGCCCCAGCCTGAACATTTACATCCAGGGGCAGATGAGAGTTTTGCGGGGCCCAGGGTGCGGGGCCTATTGAAGCGCGGGGCCCGGGGAAACCACCCCGCTCGCCCTGCCCTGTATCCACCACTGTTTACACCACAGAGTCCGCTGACATAGGCCAGCTGTTGGCATCTAATTGCAGTGTGGACTTGTCCTAGGTGTCATTTCTAGGAGCGACAGGGGTGTATTTAGACTTCAGGAGCCGTTCAGCCCTTAGCTCGTTAGTTGAGACAACCAACAAGAGGACCAGTTAATGCTGTCTGTGTGGGTGGAATGAGGTAAGTTTTCAATACCTGCGACCCAGGTTCCATTCAGCTCCTGTGACTTAATGATTAGTGTGTAACGGGATAATGGAACCAGCATTTAGGATTATGGCCCTTCCAACACTGCCTGGCAAAGTGCAATCTACGTCCCACACACCTATTTATTTTCTTGTAGTTTTGTGTATAAACAAGGTGAGTGGGCCCATGAGTCAGATTTCTCCTGTACCCATCTTGCCTTGCTCAGCCTCCAGTTCTTCATCCATCTCTCTGTCTATTGGTATCTGCTGCTCCTGGGCCTCCCAGCTACCCAGTCATTGTGCAGAGCTTAGAAGCAGCATTTTGCTTCAGTATCGTCTTCTGGCCACTGCTGTTTGTGGTTTCCTGAAGAGATTTAGTGATGTGACTTACCAGCGTGAGATGTACTGGCGACTTCATTGTGATGTACAATTCATAGTATGATTGTCCATTAGTATTATTTTTGTATTACCGTAGCATATAGAAGGCCCAGGCATGGACCAGGACCCCATTGTGCTAGTCACTGTAAAAAAACACAAACTAAGAGGGTCTGTGCTCCAAGGAGCTTGCAATTGAAGTGTAAGATGAGAGAGCAGATGAATACAGACAGACTGGGGAATATAAGGAAACAATGAGAATATTGGTCAGCATGATAGGCTGTGTTCTCAGCACACTGGCTGCATAATAGGGATTTTACATAAGCTGAGAGCGCTCCTCATACTGTCCATTGGCAATGATGGGACAGCAATACTGCAATTTCTCTGTTTCTAGAGCATTCAACAAGCATGGCATGGTTCTGCAGCACTTCTCTGAAGGTTGGAAAAGGTCCCTTTGTGGACACGGACACAGACACACTCTCTTTTAAACCATAGGACAGCAGAATCCTGGAATGCTGTCTTATTTGAATCCCCTTTTCTCATGGCTGTATCTTGGCTAGTTTAAGAAACCTGATTCACTGCTGGAAACACTTGCTTTGGGCCGTGAGACTCAGCTTCTCCCACTAAGCTAGTTAGGCTAGCACCTTATTTAAATTCCTCTGTGAATTTTGGTGGCTTGCAGCCTGGCGGCCAATCACCTTGTTGGCAGCAACTCCCATTTTTCCCAGGAATAAAATGCAACTCTTCTGATTTGGGATCTGCTGGGCACTCTCTTTGTCTAGGTGTAAATGAGGACACACGAAGTGGGGTTGGGGAAAATGGGGACTACTGAAGGGCAGCTCTTGGACCTGAAATGGCAGAGAGCTATGTGAATGTTGAGAGAGGGGGCAAGACACAGACGAAGCAATGGGGGAGAGTGGCCTGGGAGGCTGAGAAGAGAGGAATATTGATAAATAAAAAAAGGTGACTTAAGTGCGAAGAGAGAGAGGGTGATTCTCTCCTGATTAGAATTCATGAACTCCGTTCTTACATTAAGTCTATAGATGACACCTGGCCTTTAATGTGAAGCTGCCTACAAGCATTAAAAATTAAAAGCAGAAGGTAGGATCCATCCATCTCGGGCAGCGCTGCTCCCCTCCTATCTGAGCTCTGCACAAAGCTATTACACATTGATAAATTATTTTGGGTAATAGCTGAGATATTACATTGTTTCTGAGTGAAGGTAAAATCTCTCCATGACATGGGCATTTATCAGGAGTGCATTTCATCCTATTTATTATGGCCGAGACGAGATCGCGGGCTACGGGCAGAGATGGCACGTTGTGCTGATCACCTCCCCCATTGCCTCCCTTCCCTCTGTCACTTGGGTGATGGGATATTGATGGAGCTCATGACAAGTTAATTATTAACTAAAGATATGCAGTTCACCTTTGCCAGGGGAGGAGGCATGGAGAGGAGCAATGATAAAAAATATATCCACTGTGTTCCTGGAATTCTTTCCCCTCTACCCAGTGCATGGTCCCCTCATTCTGCAGCCCCCACATTTAATGTGCAAGTTGTTTGGAGCTCAGCGAGGCCCAGATGCTGAGAAGGGATGGAGCTCCGAAGGTGAAATGTTTGTTTGGGTTCAGTGAAGCTTCCAAAATCTCAGACACCTACCCAGCTCCCTTGGGTCTGAAGTAAGTGCTGTAGAAATCCTATTGGAACAGCGATTCCTGTGGTACTTGACATCTCTGGCTCTTGAGCTGGCCAGAAAATAGAAGTGGGAACTGACTTCGCCACAGGTGTTAGAGCCAGAAAGGTTTGTTTGAGTTCTGAAAATGACTTTTTTTTATTATGTGGGAAAGGATTGTTCTTACAGAGAAGCCATTTAGCCATCCGTGGGTGGGTGAAGGCAGCTAGTGTGGTAATATGCTTGCTTGGACACACTCTCGATGCTTCCTGGGATGCTGGAAGAAGTGGGGCAGAGTTATCTTCCATACACTAGTGTAACCCAGAGGCTCTGAGACAGACCACTGACAAGGGAGAGTGATGTCTGCTCTACAGGCTTATCTGAGTTGGTTTTAGATCATGTGGCAGAGGCACATGGCTTTAGTCCCTAAGGTCCCAGGTTCAATCCCTCCTGCCGGCAACCAGGATCCATCAGTTGTATGTTAGCATCTTGGCTGCTGCTAGAAATAGAATCAGGGACATGAAGAACTACTCCCTATCCACCAAACCAGTTACTCTGTCAAAGCGTGAACCTCTACCGCTTGAGCTAAATTGCCTGGCTCTGTAGCTAGGGAGCTGCAGCACACTTACATCCTCTGTGGATTGGGTATGTGGGGTGTTATGGAGTGTAGGGGAGTCACTGGGCCCTGCACCCCCATCCGCAGCCAGATGTGACTCTCATCCAGCAAGTAGAATAGAAGGTTTATTTGTTAATAGGGACACAGCATAGCACAGACTTGTTAACACTGGAGTCAGGGGGCTGACCGTACAATCCAACTTGGAGAGAGGGGGCCCCAGAACCAGTGCCTTGGGCTGCCTCCCTGTATCTTCCACCAGCGGAGAGAGCTCACATACCCAGCAACTCGTCCCCCCACCTGGAGGCAGCTCTGCCCCCTCCTTTGTTCAGCTTCCCAGGCAAGGTGTCACCTGGTTGTCCCCCCACCCAGGCTCAGGTTACAGGACAGCCTGAGCTATTATTGTGTACGTGCTAAGGTGGGGCAGCCTTCCCCTCAGTGAGAGCCACACCTAACATTCCATTCCCAGCCAGGCACCAGTGCAGTACCCAGGGAAACTGAGGCATGCGCGCACGCGCACACACAGTTATAACAGACTAGCACAGGACAGTAGGAATCGCCTACAACATAACACAGTGAACTGAGCAAACACAATCCCCACTACGTCACACAGGGGAATCCACAGCATGCACTGATCAGCAGGTAACATTAGCACATACATTTACACATATTAGAGTGACTGAAGGGATTGGAAATAGAACATTCATCTTTTTACCTTTATGTCAATAGTTCCTGAAGTGTAAATCCTCACCATCGGTTGGTGGTTTGGCCTGTATGAAATGAGTGGAGGTTCCATTCAGTTCTTATTGGACAAAATGCCACATTCATGGAAAATCACCAGTGCAGTTGCACTAACTAGCATCTCTGTTGACCTTCTCAGAATAGATTGAAAGGGCCACTAACCTAATCATAGAACACTAGAACTGGAAGGGGCCTTGAGAGGTCAAGTCCAGTCCCCTGCCCTTGTGGCAGAACCAAACACCGTCTAGACCATCCCTGATAAATGTCTATCTAACCTGCTCTTAAATAGCTCCAGAGATGGAGATTCAACAACCTCCCTAGGCAATTTATTCCAGTGTTTAACCATCCTGACAGACAGGAAGTTTTTCCCTCATGTCCAACCTACACCACCCTTGCTTCAGTTTAAGGCCATTGCTTCTTGTCCTAGCCTCAGAAGCCAAGGCAAACAATTTTTCTCCCTCCTCCTTGTGACACTCTTTTAGATATTTGAAAACCGCTATCATGTCCCCTCTGTCTTTTCCTTTCCAAACTAAACAAGCTCAAATCTTTCAGTCTTCCTTCATAGTTCGTGTTCTCTAGACCTTTAATCATTCCTGTTGCTCTTCTCTGGACCGTCTCCAATTTCTCTGCATCTTTCTTGAAATGTGGTACCCAGAACCAGACACAATACTCCAATTGAGGCCTAATCAGCATAGAGTAGAGTGGAAGAATGACTTCTTGTGTCTTGCTCACAACACTCCTGTTAATGCATCCCAGAATCATATTTGTTTTTGCAACAGTGTCACACTGTTGACTCCTATTTAGCTTATGGTCCACTATGACCCCTAGATCCCTTTCAGCAGTACTCCTTCCTAGACTGTTGCTTCCCATTCTGTATGTTTGAAATGGATTGTTCCTTCATAAGTGGAATACTTTGCATTTGTCCTTATTAAACTTCATCTTATTTATCTCAGACCATTTCTCCAGTTTGTCCAGATAATTTTGAATTATGACGCTATCCTCCAAAGCAGTTGCAATCCCTCCCAGCTTAGTATCATCTGCAAACTTAATAAGCATATTCTCTATGCCAATATGTAAATCGTGGATGAAGATATTGAACAGAGCCGGTCCCAAAACAGACCCCTGTGTAACCTCACTTGTTATGCCCTTCCAGCATGATTGTGAACCATTAATAACTACTCTCTGAGAGTGGTTATCCAACCAGTTATGTTCCCGCCTTATAGTAGCTCCATCTAAGTTGTATTTGCTTAGTTTATTGATAAGAAAATCATGCAAGATCGTTTCAAATGCCGTTCTGAAGTCTAGGTATGCCATTTTCACCGCTTCTCCATTATTATCCTATCAAAGAAAGCTATCAGATTAGTTTGACGTGATTTGTTCTTTACAATCCTAAGCATTGAAGCATTTTGTTGGGGAGCAGTGAATGGAAGCTTGCCTCGCTATTGGTTGTGCTTTGCCTGTTCTGGGGAAATCCAAACTTCATTCTCCGCAGTGACCAGTTCTGCACACTGTTTCAGGCTTGTAGTCACAACAAAGGAAAATTGTCAAAGAGCATGTTGATTATGTGGCTTTACGAAGATATGAGCCAGTGGTATCTCTACACTTTGTAAGTTGCCACAGCAATGGTCCCATTTAAAATGCAGTCACAAGTAAAAGGATCATTACCTAGAAGCCAGGGACCACTCTCTCTGTCCCTGTATGGAGACCTTTAGACCTGCACTGGGCTCTGTAGAGGATCTCTAGTGCGGTTTGTGCCTCAAGTGAACATTGCCAACATGGGGGGGCTGTTTTTGTTTTGCAGAACTAGAGGTGATTTGGATTCAGTTCCCAATATATCCAGCCTCAAAATGTTAATGGCAGTTTGCATAAGCACATTAGGGTTTTTTCATCTCTGTTAAGCCTCATCTTCTGCGGGTCAGGCCAGGGTTTTTAATTACACTCTGTTCTTCAAGGCTGTGTCCTGCCATACTTGAAATGGCTCAAGAAATGGGGCTTCTGGTTATGGCCTACATCTTCCTTCAAGTGTCCCATCCAGATACTAAGCCTGCCAGCTGTTAGTCAGACAATCAAAAAGTTATTTAGCCAAGTTATTTTCTTGGGACTGAAAGTGGAGGTCCTCTTCCATCCCCCCATGTTTGGGTTCAGATTTGAAAATGGGAAACCAGTTCCCATTTGATGCCTCTGTCCAAGAGACCATTCTCTCTGCCCCAGGGTTGTCCTTGGACATTTCATTAATGCCTCTCACAATGAAGTATCCCAAAGCAAGTTACAGACTATCGATAGGCTTCTCCTCTACAGTGCAGCCACTTCCTGGGTGGAAGCCAATATGAAGCAGCACTTAACAGTGGAAGGGAAAAGAAAATGATCTGCTTGAGCCCTCTGTTTTCTAGTACCACTGTTCCATGTAGGACTATTTGAAACTGAAGTTTCATCTAATTGATTTCTACCCTTTTTGCTCCCTGGCCCCTTGAGGCTTCAATGATTCTGAGCCAAAGCCACCTCTTCAAGAGATTGTGTTGAAAACCCTGTTAGCTTTGTGTGTCACTGTCTGAAAACGGGCCCAGTTTAGCCTGGGTAGATTTTTTTTTAATAGCTCATCGGACATGATGTTCAAGATGGATACATCAGAGGCCTCCTCGGATTTAGTTCTTCCTTGCTTAAGCTCCTGCATTAAAATTGCAGTTTATAAAAGCAAAACTTCCAGAGAATATGGCCGGCTTCATCCATCCGGCTTTTAGAAATCCTGCTGAATTTTAGTTTTTAGTCTTTTGGACTTTTGATGATATCAAAGGTTTGAGAGAGAGAGATGGGCCTGGCTGCTACCTGCAGATAAGGTGACCAGTATCTGGTGTTTGATGGGTAGATAAGCTGTCTCTGAGTCCAGGTAAAAAACGGCCTAAACTCCAGTAATAATAATCTCACTGTCCTTGTCTGGTCATAGTGATTGGTCTGCCCTCTACTTAATATAATAAAATACATAATAAAAATATATTAGCAACCCTGAACCTTTCTCCTCCCTCCACTTCCCTTCAGGATCCATCAAGGTTACAGGAGTTATGTAACATACTCTCCTAAAAGAAACTACATGAATGTCTTCACCCTTATTTCCTGCACCTTACACACACACCCAAATTGCCTTTCTTGTTGTTGTCCTCTCTTGCTGATGCCTTTATATAAGGCCCAACTCTGCAGTCACTGACTACAGCGTATAGTGCTCACTGATATAATGTCATTTGACAGTGAACCACTGAGAAATACAACTAGTTGAAAGAGTAGATCTGCCTTATAGTAATTTTATATGAACCCATTTCCCTAAATGGCTTCTGACAATGTCATGTGGAACTATGCCAAAAAGCCTCACTTAAACAATAATACTTACATCTTCCTAATCTTACCCATTCTTGCTGCTGCTAATGCCATTTTGTACTTTCTCTTAACATGTGCAAACCAATCCAGTTTTAACTATTCATTAGAAGGATGCCTCTTGCTGACATCCATGGTGCATGGGTACCAAGAAGCAATGTATCTTCAAATGCTCCCCTTTGATTTTTCAGAGCATTGCATTTCTAGTAAGACATGCAAGGCCTCTTTTGAAAATGGGATATATTGCAATACAGTAGTATAAATAAGTATTCTGAAAAAAGTACACTTATACATGTCATTTGTTTCCTGGAGCGGGATAAGATGATCTTACAAGGATATGCTGACCTATCAGCTATGGATATACGAATTTAGCTTTGACTCCTGGTTGGCTGGTGAATCTTTTTGTAGTGGTTAGTGGAAGTTCATAGAATCATCACATGATTCAGCATGATTTGACAGAGCTGTGTGTGGGAGTGGATCAGGACTGGAATAGCTGAGGATGATAGAGGGTAGAGTTAAAAGGCCTGAGAGAGTGGAATTAGGAGGGTTACTGCTGGTGCATAGTCATAGTTGTATGTGGGTTGTAGGCACTGCTGTTGTCCATTCTGCACTGAGCTCTTGCCTCCATGATTAGTTTACTATTTTCATGAGGTCAAAACGCCCTCAAATTTTAAATACAATTTTGAAAGATCTCCCAGTAAAAAAAGCATCTGCTTCTGGCTTGACTATACCCAGCTGCATGTGGTGTAGGTGAGGGCAGACTGTTTTAAATCCTAAGGCTTCTATAGCTTCTTTCTATGACACTTCCACTGAAGAAATGCTTTGTCTATAAAGGAAGGTCCCAGGGGTCTGCCTAATTCCTGAAAGATGGTGAAGATTTAATTGTGTTTAACAAACTTGCATTTTCAGTTATAACTTTCAAAATTGTGTCCACGCTGACCTGCAACCATAAAATATGGTTGCCAACACTGAGTCAAGACCCTTCTGAAAATCCAGGGCAAGGTTAGCAAACTCCTTAGAAGGTGTAAAGTGTTTTATAAATGCTAAGTACAATAGCAGAGCATCTTTAATTTTTCTATATGTAACTGAAACTTTTGAGACATTGGTAGAGGGTTGTATGACAGTGTGTGGTTCATACGTGTTTAATAGTTTGTACTACTTAGGTCATTCTGTGCATTCTCAGTGCTTTAAACTGAGCCCAGTGTACCTGAGAGGAAGAGATGTGACATACATATTTCCAACCAGTGCATCCATTAATGCCCAAAGAGGCATACAGGCTCACCAACCCATCGACATTTACCACTGACACCGTCGGAGCCATGTATTTATTCTAATAGACGTTATTTTGTCCATTCTCAGGGCAGAGAACCTGCTTGTTTGGCCTTCTTGTTTGGCACTGCTGTGACTCCACAGCACCACGTAGGAACATCAGAGCTGCCATCTTGGATCAGACTAATGGCCTTCTAGTCTGGTATCATATCACTGACCGTGGTTAGTACTAGAGATTTCAGAGGAAATTGCAAGGATTCCTGCAGGAAACCATTATGGGCTAATCTGCCCATAGGAATAGTTTCCTTTTAACTCCATAGAGGCTGGCCTGTGCCCTGATTTTGCACAGAGGTTATCCGTTTCAAAACTCTTGGGTGTTTTTACTAATAGTTGTATTAATCTAAAAGTCTGATCCTTTTTAGAATTATGCTAAACTCTAGAGTTCAGTTAAACTTGTGGCAAGGAGTTCCACTGGCTATTTGTATGCATTGTGTGGCAAAAGTATTTCCTTTCACCAATTTTGCATTAATGCAGCCTTTAAAAATTATGGAGTACCCCCCTGGTTTTGTATATTGCAAAGCTAGACAAATCATCAGTCCCCCGCCCCCGCACCCACTGGTCCATTCTCACATCATCTCACATTTCCTGATGTCTTCTCCACTCTGCTAATGATGTCAGCCTCACTTGTGGGAGAAGCTGACAGACAAACACTGTGGGGCTTTCTCCCACTCTGCCCTTCATTCATGAAATATTCTCCCAGTCTGACCTGTTGAGCCATTTCCCTCCTCTCTTTCAAATCCTGCTTCAAGGCCCATCTCTCCCGTGCTGTCTGTGGGATGCTAATGGCCTCCGTGAATGCCGGTAAGGAGATTCACTACTATTTATTTCTCCCTCATAACTACTTATAAATATATTATTAAATGTCTTTGGCTCTAATCCATTTAGTTGTGTTCATGGGGAGTATACGTAGCTATCTGTTCCTATCTCTCTTAACCCCATCCTCTCTTCTTTTTCCTCCAGTTGATTACTTCCAACTGTAGTATCTTGTCCAAAACTGCACTGTAAGTTCGAGAAAAGACTTAGCGCTTCTCTAATCTAACACTTAAGTTGACATAAAATATCTCAATTGGGTGTGAAAAAATCACACTCCTGTGCAACATAACTTACGTCGACTTAAAGCAGTGTCTACACTGACATAGTTGCCACCTCTTGTTTAGGTGGATTAGTTACATGTACAGGAGAGTGTGCTCCCATCAGTGTAACTCGCCTTCATCAGACACACTAAACTGACACTGCAAAATTGATGCCGCAGCACTGAGTTAGCGTGTTAGCGAAGGTAAGTCCTGAGACTTTGTGTCTATAGGGTGCACTGCATAGTGGGGACCTGAGCCAGAATGCAGGCTTGGGGTGGTACCCTAAAGCAGATGCGTAATAACTCATATGCACCGAAGTCTACACCTTGTTACCTGTGAACACAGCAAATGTAATGTTGCATGCCATCCCATACCACTAGGCATTCTGCATGTTACTGCAGGCATACATTACCCTACACGCACTTCAAATGGATAGGGAGAACCACATGCTATGTGCTCTCAGGTCCACCTTGAGGAAGAGTTTAAGGCATTCTGTGTTTCACAGAGATGCTTAAAGAAATAACCTTATAATAATTGTATGAGGGTGGGGGGTGTGTGGTGGAGGGGTGAAGAGTTTCCATAAGCCCATTGGCTCAGCTCAGAGAACCTGCTAAGGGGCAGTGGTCAGAGAGAAACAGAGGGAGAGAGAGAGATATCAAGTGTAGTAATCAGAATGAAAAATGGAGCTCCGGTTACTTTAAACAAGAGCTAATTTATCACGAGAACGAGTGGATAAGTAGCTGAGTTTCAGGCGTTCAGTAAGTTCCCCGTTCTGCTCCAAAAATTATTCCACCCCTGTCTCCATGCTACCATAAATCATCCCCTTCTTCACTTCTGCTCCGATTGCCAATTACTCCTTTCTACGACACGCTTTCCTCTGCCCGACACAATCTGATGGGGCCCTGCCTTTTAATTTTACAAGTGCTTTTTTTTCTTCCTCTCCCCCCTTTTCCCTCCCCCCAGTTTTTTTCTTTCTAATTTTTTTTTTATTTTATATTTTTATTTATTTATTTTAAAATAAGAATGGTAGGGCTGAGATCGCTTTCTGGCACTTCGCAACTGGGGCGGTTAGCTGGATTGCAGGAGGAATATGGGAATTAGTTATTTCTGCCATTGTGGAATGTCTTTCAATTTTTGTGTCTTCTTTCTAGGTGCATGACATATTCTAGATCCATCAAATCTATACCGGAGCTAAAAAGTTTGTTGGTGAAAGATTGTTTTTCATTTTCTAGAAAACCTTTTTGTATTCTCCATCCATTTTTATTTGCCTTTGAACCAGATATGGTATGTTGCATGTATAGCTTCAGTCCTCTTAAAACATGGCTGCTCAAAAGTTAGCTTCTCTGCACCACTGGCTGCAATCTCTGTGGCAATGCATTGCTCCTTCTGTAGTTTCCCCATACCAGGTGCTGTGCAAACATATAGGAAGAGCTCATCCAACCCTTAATACAAGTAACTTAGGAGAGGTCTACATGAGCAACTTTTGCCAGTGGAGCAATGCTAGGTAGGGGTGTGGGTTTTAGGGTGACATTTCTATATTAGCAGAAACCCTACTATAAACACCGTTATATTGGCAGAAAAAGGCTTTTGCTTGTATAGCTTATTTCACTTGTGGTATAAGATCAGGGCTGGCCTTAGGGATAATGACACCCTGGGCAAATTTGTGTTTTGGTGCCCCTGTCCCCTGTGGGCATAGCACTGCCCATTTCCACTGGCTCCCATGGGCTCTCCAACTCCTGCACCCCCATCCTGTGCTGTCTTTACCACTAACCCCTGCATTGTGCCCGCATTGCCCTAACCTCTGCACAGTACCCCCTTCTTCCCAACCCCTGCACTTTCCTCCAACCTGTGCCCCCAACCCCAGCTCTGAGCTTCCAGCATGTTCTGCCACACTGCTACCCTGCCCACTAGTCTCCACCCCCCTTTCTCAGCAATACCTATGCCCAGCTGCTGCTCACCCTCTCACTATGGTGTCATGGCCACGGGTTCAGTTTGCCAAACCGTAAGGCCAGCCCTGTATAAGTTGCATCTGTCCTTTTAGAGAGTGTAAGAGGGTTTGGCAGTATAGCTATACCACAAACTTTTTGTAGTATACAGAAGTACTTAATATAGGAGGAAACACCATATTATTTAAGCGCTGGAAGGGTCTGATTTCAAATCACAGGGAAAAAAATCTCAGCAAATATATTTTAAACACTAGAAAAATAAATGTCTTGAAACATTTTGCTTGTATATTTTGTTTCATAGCATAAACTATTCCATTTTGAGTCATAGTTGTGTATGTTATCGTCAGTATGTTTCGTATAACTGTGTGTTCTGTTCACTAGTTCAGCATGTGGGCACTGTAGTTTTTCAGTAAGGATACTGGTATGGCCAAGTACATGGAAAGCCAACAGCCGCTGAAATTCCATAGGGGAAGGTGTTGGGTGGATGCCATTCTCCAGAAGGGTGGTGCCTGGAAACCAGAGCAATGGGTGCATTATTAATGCTAGATAGGTAAGACAGCATCATAACTACCTCTCTCAATCAGCCCGAAATGGACAATAACCTGGTCTTTGAAGAGTTAATTAGATATTAAAACCAAAAAGCTTTCTAAGGCCTAATGTGTGTACACCCTTATTTACATTGGTGAACACTTACGTGAGCTGTCTCCACTACCTGGTACTAAGTACAAAGAGTTAGTAATTCCTGTAAGACATTAAACCAAAGTGCATGAAATGTATTGAATCTGAAAAGGAGACTCCCTTGCCCTACGGAAGAGAGGATAGGCAAAGTGACAGCTCTGGCTGCCTTGCTGCAGAGAGACCTGCTGCCCAGAGCTGATTTTCTAGCTGGATAAGGGATGGAGGAGATGGATGACCTGGTGATAAATCACAAGGAGAAATTGCTGATGCCGGAACTCATGAGCAAAGGGTGCTCCAGCCCACACTGCAATGGGTATTGCCATCTCTGCCCTAGGAGCCCTCTTCTCTAAAGGCGTCACTCTAAAATATAAACAGGAGTTGATTAGTGTTTGCTCGTTGAATGAGAACTTAATATGGGAGTGGATGTGAAAAGGGGAGCATTTTCTTTGTACATCTGGCTACATGTTTCCTGTGACCTCTTTAATGTGAGGCAGGCCTCTGTTTTCACCTTTTATTCCTGTCCTTCAAAGGTCCTGTGTTTGCACTGCATCCCCTTCTCTGACCAAGGAAGGTGGGAGGTATCTCTCACTGGGTCTTGCCAATTCCGGAATCGCCAGGGGAGCTCATGGGATAGTGAAACAAGTCCTTCCCTTCCCACAGGAGCTGTGTGCCCTTCCTCTCCAGTGTCCCCACCAAGCCAGGGACCTGAGCGTGGGGCTCCTAAATGACAGCATGTTGCACTAGCAATAGCCCTCCTTCCTTTCCTGAAGTCACTGGTGCTTTAAACCAGAGTTCCATGCATTCTGCTTCACAGGATACGTCCATTCCATACATTTTACAAGGAAGATGCTCATGGCTCCTGGAAATGAGCCTATATCTTCCATTTCCTTCCCTCAGCACTATGGGTGATGTTGCACTGACTAGCAAGTTCACGTGCACCAAAACAACCCACAGATGCTTTGGGCACATCCTGAACCTGATACAACTCCAAAGAGGTGTGAAATGGACTTGGGACATGGGCGTAGACTGGAAGAAGAGAGCTGGAAAAGACTGTCTGGAAGAAGTCTTCCTTAATTCATAAAAGCCCTTTTCAATCTCTCGCTTTTAGGTCTTTGGGCCTATTTGACTATCAGGGCGGCATTTTTCCTTATACTCCGGTGGCGTCCACCAGTTCTGAACTAGCCATGTTATTCTGAAAATGTAAATAATATAGTGGCTACTGCTATAGCCAACTAGCTACACTCAACTGGCCAAATAGCCACATGTGGCTAGTGACTAGCATGTTGGACACTACAATTATAGTCTATTCACAGGTCAGCATCCAGTTTAATTTTAAATATTCTGAGAGAGAGAGCTTTTCCCATTTCCCAAGAGAGGACCATGTTACTGTCTCCTAGATCCGTCAATTCAGTCTTCCCTTTGGCTCTGCAGCCACAATATGCTAACTGCTCTACACCATGCTCCTGACGGGCTGCAAATGCTGCTAGCTCACAGACCGCAGTATTGGCAAGGCAAGGCAAGCAGAATTTTGACAACATTTCAGCTTCATTCAAAACACAAATAGGATTCTTTTTTTAAATCCATATTTGCCAAAGGGAAAAAGATTAAGAGCAGGAAGGAAGGTAAGGAGAAGAAAGGTAAGAGCAGAAACACACACACAACACAGGTGGTCCACTCTGGGTGGACATATTGCTGCTGCAGTAGCAGGGACTGGGAACTTTGGGTCTTTTTAAATCGTTGCATTCAAGGGTGGCTGCCCCTTTTGCTTCCCACCTTCTTGGTGACCCTACCAGACCCTACCAGCAGGGCCACCGACGGAGGAGAGCAAAAGGGGCAGTGATGATAAAATACTGCCATGGCAACACTTTAAGGAGGATCCTTAAAGTGCTGCTGCAGCAGTACTTAATGTCAGCTGTGTAGGGGCTGGTACCAGTGGCCAGTTCTTACTGGTACGCTGTACCAGCCCACTTTCACCTCTGATTTGACCCTATATTGCATATGCACTATGATCAATTACAGACAATTGATTACTGCTGATTCCACAGGGACGCTCTGCCCCGTTCAGTGCACAGAAGGGACACACAAGGCACAGAACTGAAGCTGCAAAAGCAGTTCTGAAACTGGGCATTTCCTTATTTTATGGTGGTCAGCTTTGCAACCTAATTATCATTGTCTCAGGTAATGTGTAGAATAAGTGAATTAAATGTGGACTTCTACCAGAGCAACAAGAAGCCTTGAAGACTAAAGCATCCTTTCAGTCAGGTCCCTGACGAGTTTAAGATTTGTGACCCATTGTTAGCTCAGCCACATCTTAAGGTGTGAGAGTTGACATGTGGTGGTGGTAGAGGTGTCAGGACCACAGGATCTGCTTCTTCTTGCAAAGTGTAACTTTACTGCCCTCATATGTGCTCCCAGTAGTTATCATTCCACATGCTGGGCTGTAAAGGTTCCTTAAACCCACTATAGGATTCTTTCTGATGGGGCTAGACTGACTTAGTCTTCATGTGGCTCATAATTGACCCGGTATGCCTTCCTTTCACCTCTTCCCTGGTCATTGTGCCTCTGTATTGATGGTGTGATACACATGCCAAAATTCCTCAGGAAGCTTGTGATTGGAAGCAGTCCCTGCCGATGCTGAGCTAGTGGCCATCCAGAGGGGATTGGGGACAATCCCAAGGAGAAAGGGACAGGAGGAGAGAGTAAGGTCAGGTCAGAGGGTGTGAACGTAAGAATGGCCGTACTGGGTCAGACCAAAGGTCCATCTAGCCCAGTATCCTGTCTGCCGACAGTGGCCAGCACCAGGTGCCCCAGAGAGGGTGGACCGAAGACAATGATCAAGCGATTTGTCTCCTGCCATCCCTCTCCAGCCTCTGACAAACAGAGGCCAAGGACACCATTTTATCCCCTGGCTAATAGCCTTTTATGGACCTAACCTCCATGAAATTATCTAGCTTCTCTTTAAACTCTATTATAGTCCTAGCCTTCACAGCCTCCTCTGGCAAGGAGTTCCACAGGCTGACTACACGCTGTGTGAAGAAGAACTTTCTTTTATTAGTTTTAAACCTGCTACCCATTAATTTCATTTGGTGTCCTCTAGTTCTTCTTTTTAGGGAACTAATAAATAACTTCTCTTTATCGGCCCTCTCCACACCACTCATGATTTTATATACCTCTATCATATCCCCCCCAGTCTCCTCTTTTCTAAACTGAAAAGTCCCAGTCGCTTTAACCTCTCCTCATATGGGACCCGTTCCAAACCCCTAATCATTTTAGTTGCCCTTTTCTGAACCCTTTCCAAGGCCAAAATATCTTTTTTGAGGTGAGGAGACCACATCTGTACACAGTATTCAAGATGTGGGCGTACCATAGTTTTATACAGGGGCAGTAAGATATTCTGGGTCTTATTTTCTATCCCTTTCTTAATAATTCCGAGCATCCTATTTGCCTTTTTGACTGCTGCTGCACACTGTGTGGAAGTTTTCAGAGAACTGTCCACGATAACTCCAAGATCTCTTTCCTGATTTGTCGTAGCCAAATTAGCCCCCATCATACTGTACGTATAGTTGGGGTTATTTTTCCCGATGTGCATTACTTTACACTTATCCACATTAAATTTCATTTGCCATTTTGTTGCCCAGTCACTCAGTTTGGTGAGATCTTCTTGGAGTCCCTCACAGTCTGCTTCTGTCTTGGCTATCCTAAACAGTTTGGTATCATCTGCAAACTTTACCACCTCACTGCTTACCCCTTTCTCCAGATCATTTATGAATAAGTTGAACAGGATTGGTCCTAGGACTGACCCTTGGGGGACACCACTAGTTACCCCTCTCTATTCTGAAAATTTACCATTTATTCCTACCCTTTGTTTCCTGTCTTTTAACCAGTTCTCAATCCAAGAAAGGACCTTCCCTCTTATCCCATGGCCATGTAATTTACACAAGAGCCTTTGGTGAGGGACCTTGTCAAAGGCTTTCTGAAAATCTAAGTATACTATATCTACTGGATCCCCCTTGTCCGCATGTTTGTTAACCCCTTCAAAGAACTCTAATAGATTAGTAAAACAGGATTTCCCTTTACAGAAACCATGTTGACTTTTGTCCAACAAATTATGTTCTTCTACATGCTTCACAATTTTATTCTTTACTATTGTTTCGACTAATTTGCCCGGTACTGAAGTTAGACTTACTGGTCTGTAATTGCCCGGATTGCCTCTAGAGCCCTTTTTAAGTATTGGTGTCACGTTGGCTACCTTCCAGTCATTAGGTACAGAAGCCGATTTAAGGGATAGCTTACAAACCACAGATAATAGTTCAGCAATTTCCCATTTGAGTTCTTTTAGAACCCTTGGATGAATGCCATCCAGTCCCGGAGATTTGTTAACATTAAGTTTTTCTATTTGTTCCAAAACCTCCTCTAATGACACTTCAATCCGGGACAGTTCCTCAGATTCATCACCCACAAAGGATGGTGCAGATTTGGGAATCTCCCCAACGTCCTCAGCCGTGAAGACTGAAGCAAAGAAATCATTTAGTTTCTCCGCAATGGCTTTATCGTCCTTGATTGCGCCTTTTGTAGTTCGATCATCTAGGGGACCCACAGGTTTTTTAGCAGGCTTCCTGCTTCTGATGTACTTAAACATTTTGTTATTTCTTTTTGAGTTTTTGGCTAGCTGTTCCTCAAAATCTTTTTTTGCTTTTCTTATTACATTTTTACACTTGATTTGACAGTATTTATGTTCCTTTCTATTTATCTCACTAGGATTGGACTTCCACTTCTTAAAAGATGCCTTTTTGTCCCTCACTGCTTCTATTACATGGTGGTTAAGCCATGGTGACACTTTTTTAGGTCTCTTGCTATGTTTTTTAATTTGGGGTATACATTTAAGTTGGGCCTCTATTATGGTGTCTTTAAAAAGTTTCCATGCAGCTTGCAGGGATTTGGCTCTTGTCACTGTGCCTTTTAATTTCTGTTTAACTAGCCTCCTCATTTTTGTGTAATTCCCCTTTTTGAAATTAAATGCCAGGGTGCTGGACTGCTGAGGTGTTCTACCCACCACAGGAATGTTGAATGTTATTATATTATGGTCACTATTCCCAAGTGGTCCTGTAACGGTTATTTCCTGGACCTGATCCTGCACTCCACTCAGGACTAAATCGAGAATTGCCTCTCCCCTTGTGAGTTCCTGCACTAGCTGCTCCAAGAAGCAGTCATTTAGGCCATTGAGAAATTTTATCTCCGCTTCTCTTCCTGAGGTGACATGTACCCAGTCAATATGGGGATAATTAAAATCCCCCATTATTATAGAGTTCTTTATTTTGGTAGCCTCTCTAATCTCCCTCAGTGTGGGTGAAGGCTCAGCTGGGAAAGGCAAGGCAAAGCCCCGCCCCTGCTGCCCAATGCCATACCCTTTCCCCTGAGACTATTCCCCTTCAACAGCCTCCTCCACCCCAGCCAAGCCCTGCCCAACCCTAGCTGGCAGCCAGGGCTGTTGCGTGATGTGGCCCCAGCCTTCCCCAGCCACTGGGGAGCTGCGTGGCACGGCCCCAACTCCTCCTGGGCAGTTGGGCAGTGTAAGCAGTCTGGGGAAGGCAACGCTTTCCCTTGCCTACATTAACCACTGCCCATGTCAGAGGGGTCAGGCTAGACTTAGGCTCACTACTTATAGATGTAACTCACCTGTAGTTGGACACTGGAAGAAATAATTTGCTTAACACCCCTCCCCCTCCAGTGTGTGTGTGCGCGTGGGGGTGTATTTCTGTTTGATACGAGATTTGAATCTGTGGTAAGGCTGTTCCTGGGGAGTTATCACAGCAGTTCAGCAAGGTCAGTGCCAGTGCCAGCTTTTCCCACTCATGCACACGCATTTCCCCGAGTCCGACAATGTACCTCCAGCTGGTAGGGGAGGGGCTTCTGGAGGAGAATAAGAAGGGAGTTCTGTCTCCCATGAACTTTTGGTCTCCCTGCTGAGTCAGATGAGCCACCTAAATCAATTGTGGCTACCTGTGATGCGTGGCCAACTTCCTAAGCCAGACAGTCCCCTAACAAAATACTCCAAATGGTGTTTCTGTCCCAGGCCAAGAGCAATTCAGAGGGTGATGTGTCTCAGGAGACGCTTCTTGCTCTCTCACCTAAATGTTCATCCCTGTTACTGTGTCTGCCTCTCCTGGTTTTATTGTGAGCAACTCATCACCGGAGTAAAACTAAATTTAAAAAGGAAAAAATAAATAAGAGGACTAGGCTGGGCCCTGCTGAAATGACCCAGCGCTAGCGATATCATCATTGCAAGAGAAGAGCCTTCTCCTATCAGGAGATCTCCAGGTTGCACTAATGTTTTTTTTCTGCCACATTCATTCTGTCTCTCCAAAACAAATCTCCGTGGGGAAGGTTATCTCAGGGGCTCTTTAGCGGATCTCCTCGTATGTCTGTCATGGCAGGAAACCAATTAGGCTGCACTGGTTGCTTTCCTAAGCCTTACTTGGATGGGGAAGTAGCCAGGCAGACTTGGGATTAACTGGGAAAGGAGGGAGTTGAACGCCATTCGGAATCCCTGCCTAACAATGTTAGGTTGATTTGCTTTGAAGTGAATTTAGCCTTGGTGAAAGGGGCCAGGCTTAAACACTTTGGAATATTCTGGCTGCAGAAGAACTCAAAAGATTAAGGTTGGAAGGGACCTCAGGAGGTCGAGTCCAACTCCCTGCTTGAAACAGGACCAACCCCAACCACATCATCCCAGCCAGGACTTTGCCTCTTGCTTTGGATTTTCCAAATGCCATTTGTTGCATGCATTTTCTGACAAAGGGTTTAGTTCATATGAATGAGCTTCACCCACACTGGGAGCAGAGTTAAGGTCAGATGTGCTGTAAGGATGTGTGTCCTGTTTCTTTAAATTTGTAGCAAGAAGTGGAATTGCAGAAGCTTCTGGGCAGAAGCTATTTAGTGATGCACAGAGAGGTTTTAGCGCTAATCCTGTTTCTTCTAATGCTGAACAGGAACTTTCTTAAAATAAGAAAATAGCTTTGTGTGATTCTTTACGGTTGTGACATGACAAACACAGCTTTAATACTGGCATTTCCAGACTCACGAGAGCTTTGCTTTATGGTAGCAAAGTGTAGTGTTGCTCCGAAAAGTGGTTTTGTTTTTTTTTTTAAATGAGGCACCTTCTTACTGGGCAGATCTTGTGTGGATCAGTCAGACCTGCTGTTTTTAGTGACAGCATTCACTGTTTTACACTCTTGTTAGTCTGTCACGGGTCACAGAGCGAGCTGTGTCTTGTATTCTTCTCCAGTCTCTCATGAGTGTAGCTTCCTGGTGATAGGCCTTGAGACTCCACTTCCCTCGCGGGATTTCCATGACCTTGCCACTTGTGGGACTAAAGCACCCTGGGCGTGAGCATACTTTGTCATACTTCAGCCATGTGGCTGGGCTGCCTGTAGAAGTCTTTTCTCTAGGCAGTTTGTAACTGGAAATACTATATAATGACATGAGTCTGCCTTTTAAAAAACCAGGTATTTGTCAACAGGAACACGCTGGGCAGGGATGTGGATTCAAAACCAAAGAAGGGTTTTTATGATTGTGTCTTGCCTTGCATGTTGGTTCAGCACTAGGCTAGTGGGTGGCACGAGTGTCCCTCCTTCATCTCAGTGGGCCGCAAGGTTGTTGTGACCAAGATGGTCTCCCGGGATAGGGTAGGTTTGCTAATTACACTTGTGTACCTAGAATGTGCAGGGTGTGCCGGCTGAACCTGAGCCGTGCTTTGATTGGCTGCAGAGAGAGCGCACGGCTCACTTCATGTGCCCTTGCTCCACATGAGTATTGCTTTGTTAATACTGGCAGGTAAAAATGACACCGATGGAAACCAGAGAAATCTGACAACTCTGCATGTGGACAAAAGTAAACCAAATGTCTTGCAGGCCACACAGAGAACCCCGATGGGCCACTTGCGGCTCTCGGGCCACAGGTTGCCCACCCTTGTGTCAGTTTCTCCTTGGTATAGCCCAGGTAGCCTTCTACCTTGGCTATGGAGAGAGAGCCTGCATCTAGTTTCTGCCAGCCTCTCTCCCCAGGCACGTCTGTTCTGCAAAGTAAGCCTGGGGCTAGTGGGACTCAAGTCAGCGGACACTGGGTTTGAGAACCCAGGGCTTGAGCATCTACACTGGTTAGCAACCCTAGGTCCAGGTGCTGACTATCATTTCCCAGGCAGTGCTTGACCCCAGATTCACCCCCAACGCTGCCCCCACTTCACCCCTTCCCCCAAGGTCCCACCCTACTTCTTCCTGCCCCCTTCCACCCACATCCCTGAGCACACGCTGCCCTTGCTCCATTCCCTCCCCCTACACCTCCTGTGTGCTCCTCATAGTGGTAGGTGGCAGATGCTGGGAGAGAGGGGGAGAAGCTGAATGGTGGGGCCCCCTGGCAGGCAGGAGGTATGGGGAGGAGAGGGTGATGCTGATTAGCAGGGCCACTTCTGGGTGCTGTGCACACACTGTTTTTCCCCACGGGTGCTTCAGTCCCACAGCAGCCACAGAGTCTGTGCCTATGGCTCTAAGTTAAGGATTTTTTTAAAAATCTTGGGCCTGAATCTGGGACTCTGGCATCCACGCTGCAATATGCAGGATGTGATTGTGGGGGGTGTCACAGTGCTTGGGATGGATGGTGGGTTGATTGCCATACAATGTACTCATGAATGACCTCACCGGTTATCAAGTAGGAGGGAGGTGAAGGGGTTGATTTACAATATGGATTGGTGTAAGCAAGTGATTGATGTATGGATTGATATAGCTGATTGCACTGAGAAATAGCGTTTGCCTACAAATTCCCAGTGTCCCTTATTATTTGCAGTATGTGTGGCAGAGATGTGATGCAATTATAGCTATAAACTTGCTTAATAAACTAAAAAGCTTTATGTATTAACATTTATTAGAAAAGCACAACATGGACCTACTGCCAGGCAGGCCAGCTGCCATTTCCACGCCAAAACCTGAAAATAAAAGTGCATGAAAAAGAGGAAACAGTGACGCTATGTACAAGACAGAACCCCCTGCTGTTACCACCTCCAGGCTGCCTCTTCTCCTTTCCCTTCCGACCACATGTGCTACACACATGGCGCTGGTGGAAGGAGTGGGGGCAGCCACAGGGAAAGAGGTTGATATGGAGGATGGCATGGGGCAAAGTTGCCATGCTCAGCCACTCATAGGGCTTGATCGCATGGGCCACTTCTCCATGTTGTCCAGGCTGTTCCTGGAATGTATCCCATGGTACCGTGGAGGGATGTAGGCACAGGTTAGGGGGATACGGGGACCATGTGATCACCCCCCAGCCTGGGGAAGGGCTGGGGCAACTCCCTTCTGCCCCAGACCCTGCCCGTGATCTGCCCCTGCTCCACTCTCTCTCCTTTTCCCTGCCCTTGCTCCTCCCTGTCCTGCCTCTTTCCCCCAAGTGATGCAGCCGGGGAACTAATGGGGCTTGGGGTCCAACCCTTGCCCCACACTCACCAGCAGCGGCAGGGGAAGTGGAGCAATGTGGTCCCAGCTTGCTCTACTCCCCCAGGCATGTCACTCCGCTTCCCATCAGTGAGAGTGGGGACAGTCCCGCCTCTTTCCCTGAGTAATGCCCTGGGAGAGCAGAGCAAGCTGGGCCATGTTACTCTGCCTTCCCTTGCCACTGCTGGTGAGTGCAGGGGGGGACCTCTGCTGCAGACACCAGGCCTCCCACTAGTCTCCCAGACACCCAGAGACTCTGGCCCTACTGGCTGCTGACTGGACCCTGATCCCTCCCACCCATAGTATTTGGAACACATGCCCCCTTGTGCCCCCATGTTGCCCCTAGATGCAAGCTAGTGTCCTCAAACTGTGCAGCCAGCCTGAGCCTGGTCTCCTTACCACCCCTTTCCTCTAGCTGTAAGTCCCTCTGTCTTTGGCCCCTCTGCCTGTTGGCCCTGTCCAGAACATCAGCCATAACTTAACCATGAAAGTTTCCTTGTGGAACAGTGCAGGAAGGTGTGCTGGGCCAGGCTTGCTGCACTGTGAGCCAGCCTGTGAGATACTACAGCCTGGAGAGGTTGAGGAGCCTGGCCATAAGCGCTGACTTCTTATTTTTCCAGGGGGTTCTTGACCTCCCCACCACTCCAGGACCGGCCCCTTACTCCACCCCCCTAAAACTCTGCCTCCTTCCCTGGGCGCACCCAGTCCCCGTTCCTCCCTCTTCCTCCCAGAGCTTGAACAGCATGAATCAGCTGTTTGCCACAATCCAGAAGTGCTAGGAGGGAGGAAGAGAAGTTGGTAAGTGCCAGGGGAGAGGGCAGAGTCAGGGAGTTTGGTGCTGATGGGTCCTCCAGCCCTGAAGCAACCATGGAGTCGGTACCTATGGGCCCAGTGTAAGAAAGACACAGAGGGTGATTGTCTCAAATAGCTCAGTGCAGGAGCTCAGCAAAAATCCAGGTAGAATTTGAAGGACATGAAATGTTACTTTTCCAAACTGAACTTCAATATATTGGGATGACTCCGATGCTCCCTGATACAACCCGTGGAAAATTGCAGTGAAAAAAAGTGCAAAGACAATAATAAGTTAAAAATCAAAGCTCCCCCTCCCCCCCCAAAATCGCAAAACAGCTTCGTTTTGGGGTAGGGCAGGCATTTGGTGGCCATGCTAGGAAAGTTTCTCTCTCATTTCAGGAATTCCACTTTTTGGAAGACGTAACAGCTCCTGTGGTACCTGACTGGCGAAGAGAGATGTTAAGCCAAGGAACCAGCAGTGTACGCCACTGAAGTATTCAAACACATAGTGACAGGACAGCACATCTGTGAGTGCTGTGGGCTGGAGAGCTACTGAAGGGGTCCTGGAAAACACTCTCTTCCCTGAAATGCTATAGGAGTTACTGCTGCAGGGAAAGTTTGCAGCTATGAGGGGATCACTGGAATCAGGTGAGCCGACAGACTCTCCGGGCCCCTGGACAAGATCAGGGCTGGCTCCTCCCTCCCAGAAGGGGCATGGCTTTGGCTGGAAAGGGAAGGGATGGGGCAGGAGCAGCCAGGCTTCAGCACTGCTCGACGCGCGCCACGGGGGGCTCTGGCAGTGATTTAAAGGGTGTGGAGCTCCAGGCCTGTTTGACTTGCTGGGTCCCAGGGCAGTTGCTCCCTTTGCCCCCCAGCCGCTCCTCCCCCCCGTCGGCAGGCCTGAGCAGGATGCTGTGCTAGCTTCCACATGGCTTAGTCCATTATGACTGTGTGCAAAGAAATAGAAGTCCACTATCTCCTCCCTTATTTCCCCACCCCAACCCCCTTGCTTCCCCCTCCCCCGGCACGTTTCTGGACAAAATTGAAACCCCCAGTTGTGTTTAGGAGAAACAATGTTGTCACCGGTTCCACTGGAGTGAAATGAACTAGCTGTGTAAATGGAAGACATTTTCACCCCTGTTCACTGTTCTCAGACGCTGTTGAATGGTTCAAGTTGTGTGCCTACAGAGATGGCAGCCTAAGGTGGTTATTTAAAAACAAACAAATAGGAAGGGCCCTAACAAAAATGTTCATTTCTCCAAGAAAAATTCACCTGTGGGAGCGTTTTTTGTTGTTTGCGTTTCCTAACTGCCACTTGGACATATGAGAAGGGGCAGGAGGACACCCATGTGTTGGCATACAGTCTGCCATGAGCTGGCAAATGCTGCTAGCCAGGGCTTGTGATGACTTTGTCACTGGGTTTCAGAATGGAAATCCCTCCTGTTCCTATAGTAATAAAATGGAATCAGAAACTTACCAGATTCCAGATCAGCTTCTGCCTCTTCTGTTTCTGCAGTCAGTTCTGTGACAGACCATTTATTGGGGAGTGGGGGGCATGAAAAAGCTTCTCTGAGAATGGGCCCCAAGATGTGCTGCAGCTGCTCCTGTGACCAAATCTCCTCTCGGACCAGTGGTCAGCAGCAGTGTCGTGTAGCTGGCCTCATTCAGCACCAGCTGGTACCTCCCATCCGTACCTGTGCTAGATTCTGGGGCCAGTAGATCATATCTGGACCAGCCAGGTCATTGTGCTTTGCTGTTGGCTCTGAGCTTGACACAGTACCCAGCAGCTGGTCAAACTTGTCTAAAACAGGCGTGAGGTCAGCGAGTTGCCCAAGATGCGGTTATGATTCTTGGATTTCTAGTACTTGGGCTTGAGCAGCCTAATCCTGCATTGGATACTGGTCCAGTGAATTTCCAGTGCAACTTATTTCTTTGCTGTTTGCTGGTATGTATGGTCATTCGTGGTACTAGTACTATAATCAGGGCCGGCCCGAGCAATTCGTGCGCCCCAGCCCCAGGAGCGCGGCACCACTCCCAGGAGTGTGGCGCATGCGCAGCCCCGCCCCCCCCCAGTCCAGCAGCCCTGCATGGCGCCCCCTACAATGGGGCACCCTGGGCGGTAGCCCCATCAGCCCAAAGCTTGGGGCAGCTCTGACTAATCCACGGTCTCACACCGGTGATTAATCGGTTGGGTTGTGCTCTCGCAACCATGAAGCAGCATGCTTTCTAAAGGACTTCTGCTCAGTTCTGTTGCAAACACAGAAACTTCTCTGAAGGAATGTTTGCAGCTTGGTGGTCAAAATGAAATGGAAGGGTTGAATGCTGACTCACTGAGCTACAACTGAGCTTCTGTTTCTCCTTGCGGGAGAAGACAAAGGAAGTTGACCAATGCAATTGTGGGATACTTTTGACAGACTCCCAGGGCCTGAATCTTGGCAGGGCTGCATCCACATTGCAAGGTGATACAGTTTGGACCCTGGGTCCCATCTTGACTCAGCTTTGAATCCCTCTCCCCACCCTCATAAGGTCCGATATTGCTGCTCCTTGTATCGGATGAGAGGGTGCCTCTGGCAAGCTACTAGAGAAAGTAGGAGCCAACCCAAGCCTGTCACTGCACAATGATCTTTTTAAAACATCAGATGCACGTTTGCTGTCGTGTTGCCCAATATGGTCTCATCTGCCATGCCAGGATGTCAGGGTGGAAACATTCTGACAAGAGCAATGGATGACTGTTAAAATTCCCAACCTGTCCTTTGTCGCTGACCCCACAATCTGCCCACCTGGCTTCCACCTGCTCAATCACCAATGGTCTCTGTTGAACAGGTAGAGGACAGGAGAAGTTCTCTGTGTAGCCCATCAGTGTTGCTGATGCACATTGTCATTGAATGCCTGCTGACTAGGTTCAGCAGCGGTCTAGAGGAACTTCATCACGCTGATGCAAGTGCCATCATTTGGAGAGATGACCACACCCACACACTAAATAAATACACTGCCCTAGTCCATCCTCAGGTATCACAAAGTGGTCCATGGACCCATTCTGAGAGAGCTGCTACCAGGCCGCTCCAGTTTGTTTACTTACCGGCTCTGCAACCATGATACCTCACAGCTCCTGTTGGCTGTAGTTTGCCATTTGTGGCCAAGGGGAGCTGTGAGAAGCAGTGTGGGCCAGGCCACTGCTTATTGCAGCTCCCGTAGGCTGCAAATGGCAAACCACAGACAATGGGAGCCACAAGGCTCCATGGCTGCAGAGCCAGTAAGTAAACAATCTGGAGCAGCTAATTAGCAGGTTTCTCAAAGTGGTTTCGTGGACCACTTTGAGAAACACTGGACTAGGGGATTGGACTGAAGCCAGAGTCTAAGCCAGGTCTTATATGGCAGTGTAGACAGACCCACGGACTCCTTTGTCCAGTTTTAGGGCTTCTTTTTAACAAAATCAAATCCCTTTTGATTTTGATCCTAGCCCACCCTTCCCCCTTTATCCCAAGGAAGGGCATCTGCCCACCATGTGCAGAGACAGTACTTTGCAGCCCTGATCACCTGTGTGATTGGTGAAATAATGGCTGACAGAGTCAATTCAGATCATTGTCTCTCTTCCTGGTCTTTTGAGAGGAGAGCTTCAAGCACGAGTCAGCCCTTTAAGTCCCTGTAACTCACAATACAAAAGTAGGCAGGTAAATGGAGTCACACACAGTATTAAAACGACTAGAGAACAAATCTCAAATCTCCCAGAGTCTCCACAGTGCTGTAGTGTTAACGCAGCTATAAAAAAGGATTAGAGTTTATTTTTTTCTCATGTTCTATTGACTGAGTCCGCAGTCAGATGCTTCTGTGAAAATCCATTGGTAGCAGGTGGCTTGCACAAGTGTCACTGGGAGCAAAATTTGACCTGCAGAACCTTTATTATTAGTGATGTAGGAGATGTAAAAAACTCAATTTGACTCTCATAGCCCAAGAGACATTTGTGTTGGTGGCAGTTAGTAAAAGTATAATTGTACTTAAATGGAAGATATTTGAACTGCACTCACTGAAAGACCTGAAACATGGAGTTTCCTGTTGTGCTGTCATTTTATAAGTGGGTGTGGGTATAGGTGTGCATATGCATGCATATATAAGTAGACAAATGTAAATGTCTTAATGGGCAAGTGTCATCAGCAGAAACTCTAGAATATGCTTGGCCCAATACAGCCTAATTTTGTTGATCTTAAGGCAATTCCACTGGGCTTCTCTCTTCCTCCAGACTTTTCCCGGAGTAGGGGGTTGGTATTGTGATTTTGATCAAAAGGCATGTTAAGCCTCTATAACTCCCATAGAAATTGCTGGTAGTTGCAGGTGCTCAGGGCTTAGTTTGGTTTTGAGGCAGACCTGTTCTTTTTATTTATGTGTTTATTATTGTAGCCATTCTGGGAGGATTTTTTTCTTTTCAGTCTTGTAGACGTGCTCTGAGTTTTTATAAGAAGATGCATTGTATAAATTAAAACATAAATCTTTATTATGGTCACTTCAAAATCATCTGCACAATACACAACACAAAGAATTTGTTAGCTTGATTTAACACCAAGTATGTCTAATTCAATTTACTTCCTAGACTTTCATTTGCTACTTAGCGTGTTTTTAAGGGTGCTTATAGAGCTACGTGTTTGTTGTCAAATGTCCCCAGTCTCTTTAGGTCCCAAAATGCATCTTCCATAATTCTAGCCATACTATCCTTGTGGAGATGCCTCTCTAGTTACCAGAAAGAGAAAGGGAATGAAAAGACCATGGCTGAGGCCCCAAACAGCATTTTGGAGAATATACATATTGTAATGATTGGCTGTAGTGTAAATGTCACTCTTCTCCCTACTTATGGAATCAAAATTGCTTACGTGTGTATCAGAAGCCATATAATGGTTCACTGAGATTCTCCCATGGTCAAGTGGCAGGAGTGTGTGCTCTTTGGAGCAGAAGGATCTGAGTTCTTTCCCTGCTGTGACTGAAATTCCAAGTGGCTGTGGAGTGTGGTGTAATGACAGTTGATGTCCCAAATGGCCACGGGTTCCTTGCACTACATAAGCTTCCAGAGGCTCAGAAGGACTCTTTAACTCCACTCCCAATGCACAGGTGTATTCCAGAAGGAACACTGTAATGGACTCCACTCTTGGAGACAGGATACTGGACTGGATGGGTTAGTCTGAAAGAACAAATATTCTGTGGTCTGTAAGCCGCCTCTAAGGTTTCTGTGTGATATGAGCCTGCCCTTCAGGAAGGTGCCTTTGTGGGCTTACACAACTATAAATTACGTTTTTAATAACTCTTTAGAAGTGCACATGGGCATCACAGGAGCACAGGAATCTGATTCCATGCACACACAATGCACATGTATTGCTATGGGGGGGGCAGTTTTAACAGTTTCTTATTTTTCCATCTCTGAAATGCCGTCGTCATAATCCGTTTCTCCCTTGGGCCTCACTGTGTGTGGAGTTGAACACTACTGCTTTTATGCTATAAAAAGCATTACTATTGCTCTTGTGTATCCCCCTGTGTTCTTGCAGTAGCTATTTCATCACTGGTTTTAGCCTGGCTCAGGTAAGAAGGCAGAGATAAGACAAGGTGCTGAGGATTCATACTTTCCATCCATCTCTAATTATTGCAGATCATGGCCCATGCGGACCCATCCTCTGGGGTTCCTGGGAGATGCGAAAGAGATAAGCTCACAAAGTGACAATCATGCTAATGCCAGAGGCAGGTATTATGCTCTCAGCAGCTACGTCTACACTGCACAATTATTTCGGAATAAACTATTCCAGAAGAAATATTCTAAAATAGCTTATTTTGAAATAGCGCATCTACCCCACAGGGAAGCCTGCAAATTAGTCCGAGGCAGGCTCCCCTAATGTGGGCACGCTACCTTGATTTAGAGCTCGAGGAAGCACTGGAGAGTAATTACGTTGAATGGCCTGGGAGAGCAGCTATTTTGAAATAGTAGCAGTGGAGCGTCCACACTACTGATATTCCAAAATAGCTATTTTGGAAGAGGCACTATTCCTTGTGGAATGAGGTTTACAAATGCCGAAATAAGCCGCCCATTGTTTTGAAATTATTTCAAAATAACGGGCTAGCTGTGTAGATGCTCACATAGTTATTTCAGAATAATGAACGTTATTCCAAAATAACGCTGCTGTGTAGATGTACCCAGGTATATGACTGGGTTGGGGTCCCCCGCCCACCCCAAAGTCTGGTAGTGCCCTTTAAGATGCTGTCAGGATAAAGATACTGACCCACAATGCAGGGTGGTTGTGAGGCTTAATTCACTGATGTTTCAAAGCACTTTGAGAATCTTTGAAGTGCAAAATATTATTAATGGTTAATGGCAATGGTGGAGAGCAGAGCAAAAGGAGGGCATGGGGGGAGATGGGGAGGCAGAGAATAAAGAAGAGGCAGGGCATTGGGGCAGAAGGGGGCAGCAATAGGTTAGACAAGAAGAGGGGACAAGAGAGTACTCTGTTGTCTTTGCCCCCATCCCTGCCCATGTCCCTCTCTTTCACTGCACTCTGAACTCTACCTACTCCCATTCTGAAAGCAGCTCGGACCCTTATCAGAATTCAGCATTGCAATAGGTTGTTTTTAATCCTCTCCATATCTCCCTTATTTTTTTTCCCCTTGCCGAGCTTGCTGGGCTGTAATGTTTCCCTCTGTGTAATCCATCACAGACACAATGTCGCTTGTGCAAATTAAAATGCACCTCGGAATAATAAAAAAGAGACTTTTTTTTCTTCCTTCCCAGCAGCAGTTCCTCAACACAAACCATTTGTCTCCGGGCAGGAATTCAAGAAAGTTAACCCTGTATGTGCTCCTCTAGGGTACTCACGCACCTGCTGTGGAGAACACCCAGGAGAGTCCAGAAAACTTGGACGGTGGGACAGCAGGTGACAGGGGGATCTGTTTTGTGCATCAAGCTGTTCTTTGGTTTTGGGCTCCCAGATAGTTGGAACAGTCAGTTGTCTGGCCATTCATGGAGCAGACCACAGGAGTCATTTTCAGGACAGAGGTGGGTCCCATGGAAGGCTTATTGATATAGATAATCTGCATGAAAACCTAAACAGCAATAACTCTACTGAACTAGAGTCCTTCAAATCCAGCTCCTGGCTGCTGTGGGTGTGGTGTGACTGGCTCGTTCTGGTTATTGTGACGGACATGGAGCAATGGGATTCCTTGAACAAGCGTTTCATGCTTTGTGTTTCAGTCTCTGCCCAAACTCAGTGAGTGGGGCAGGGGAGAGTTAAACACTTAATCCTCCTAGTATCTCCCATTCTCCCCTCAAAAACCACTCAAGCCTAATCCAGAATCCCAGCCCCTAACATACCCAGGAGGCTTCAAGTTGATAAGAGTGCAGTTACCCAGCTATCTGATCTTAAGCTCTTGGGCAGGTCACTCCACTTTTGGAAGCTCTCCCATTACTTTTCATATTATTGGCACATCTTCGTTTAAGACTGTTCTCTGCTTTGTTCAGGGGGTTGCCTTCCATGGTAGTAAACTTCATGTCCCTGCATACAGTGCTCCATATAGAACCCAGATATCAGGATCTATATTGGTAGTGCACCTTAGTACCTGTAGTTTCTTCTTTATCTGACCAATAAAGTGGGCACTGAGATACATCATACAGTCCCGTGTGCTAAGTTTGGCAAGTGAGTCACATGCTGGGCACTTTTGGGTAAGGCTACATCTACACTGCACTGTAGTTCGAAATAAGATACGCAATTTGCATAACTCAAATTGCGTATCTTATTCTGATCTTACATCAAAATAGCTTATTTTGTAATTTTGAAATAACCCGCTACTCCGAAATGTCCCTTACTCCTTACGGACTAAGGTTTACAGGGATGTCAGAATAGTGAGCCCAAAATAACGAGTTTGCTGTGAAGACCCGGGATAGCTATTTCAGGATACTCCAGTATCCCAAAATAGCATTGCAGTGTAGACATTGCCTTAGTGTAAGGCTACCACATGATGAGCCCATAGTGAGAGAGGAGTATTCCATCCTAGCTGAGAGTTTGTCTGTAAAAGCTTAGCTCAAGAACAGCGTTTTATTTCTTCTTTCTTAATTATTTTAATGGACATTTCTCCTGAGTGACTTGCACATTCTCAGAAGTTGTATATGAATTCTTAAAACCCCTGCTGTGGGGCAAGGAAAGCCCTGAAAACTGACAAAAGGTAGGCAGATGTTGGAAGAGCTGGCTAGGTGTGGGAGAGGGGAGTGGAATGAGAAGGGGTACTGTAGGATTGAGGTGCACTACCAGAGCTTTTTGAGGAGACTGGGATATTGGGGGCAGGGGGAGCTGCAGGCCAGGACTGCTGGGCTTTAGCAAACTGTGGGTGGGATCACAAGGACTTCTGATAAAAGTTGTGCTTTTGTGCATCATCCCGCTCCGAAGACTCTCAAACACCTTTGTCTCCACGGGCACTGAATTCTTGTTTTCCCCAGCCGTCAACCTGCCTCTTTCTGCCCCCTCTCCACACCCTCCCCAAGCACTTACCTGAGCTACTGATCAGTTTTTTGTCTCCAACCACCAATCAGGTGTTTGGCAGCCTGGCTGAATAGCTGTTTGGGGGCATCCCAATTAGACCATTGCAAGGTCCTGCTGAATAGCTGTAGCTGATGGGTGTGAGCGCCTGCTATTTTGTTTTTGTGGGTGCTCTGAGCACCGATGGAGTCAGCACCTATGCTTGTCTCCCTTGTGACTCCCTTCTTCGTTTATTCTTTTGGCAAGTTTGGGAATGTACCAGTTTAGGAGCAGATGTCCTTTTAACTTCCAAGCTGAAGAAACTGTCCATCCTCTGACATCTCTCACGCTTCTGTTTTTTCAAACCCAGAGGCTGGCCCGAGCACTCTATCTTGGCCAAGAGGAGACGTTACAACACAATTGCAGAGACACCTGATAAACTAGAGCATGTGTAGAATTCTGTGCTATAGCTTCAAGCTTGTCTAGGATGTATGGGATGTGGGAGGACATCTGAAGTGCCTACTTGTCTGCTCTGGGTTATTAGTATCTGGGAACTGTTGTATCAGGAGTAAGATGGAAAGACCAGGGCCGAAGGGATGCAGGAGAACTTAGCTGGCATGCGTTGTAACATTTAGTGGAACAAGTTAAAGACCAGGGTCAGAGTGGACAAAATGACCCCAAAGCTGCAGGTCTGTGGCGAAGGAGGCTTCCCTATTGCTCTTAATCATTGCTTGGAATAAAACGGTCACACTGAAGAGTTCTGATCAGGGCTAACAAAGAGTAATGGGGTTGTGAGTGGCTTTGATGCATCTGGATAAATGGATATGTAGCTGGCTGTGGGGAAATGAACAGCTGGATACATACCCTGAACACCTAATGACATCCTCGGAAATCTTTCCTCTGTCCATGGGCCTGATTTTTGTGTCACTTATAATAATTCCAATGTCCAAGTTACAGCAGTGTAAAAGAAGTGTGAGTGGTCAACATTTGTGATGCCCAGTTAAGTGAATAGTGATTTTTATTTAGATAGTGTGTTAGCTGCTTCATTCTTAATGTCCTTTGAAACCCTTGAGTGAATATCATCCAGTCCTGTAGACATCTTGCTGGTTAATTTATTGATTTGTTCCAACACCTTCTTCTTGTGACATTGCACTAGCTGACAGTGCCTTGTCTTTATTATCTGGAAAGAAGAATTCTGGGGTCTGTATCTGCCCCAAACCTATTTAGGTTCTGTGCACTGTCCTTATCCTCCTTAATTGTTCCCCTTTTCTTTGTTAATCCAGCAGATCCACTAGATCTCTCATTGGCGCCATTATTTTTATTAATTTGATTAATTGCTTCAGAATCTCCATGATGATCTAACATCCATCTTACATTTACTATTTAGGGTTCTTTTTACTGGCTTTGCTTAAGTTGGATTTCCATTTTCTGGGCCAAAATAATTTGTTTGAGAGACGCTGTCCACTTCGTCTCCCCTTGCTCTTGCCCCCAAAGTGAAGGAAGGTAGCCTACAGTGCGAACTGCCTTGAGCCCAACCCCATAGCTAGCATCTCTGAGCCTTCCCATAGTTTGGGGGCCTGTGAGGAGAGGCTGGGCCTGTCTGACACAGGAAAGGTGGAAAGGCTGGCAACACATACTATGAGGTGTGAAAGGTGATAAACCATTTTCAGAGAGAAAATGTGCAAAAAGGAGAGAAATTGTGAGCAAAATGGAGGACTGGGAACTAGGAAATCCTGCTGTCTGTGATCTAGGGCAGGTCACATCCCTGATTTGTATCTCAGTTTCCCCATATGCAAAAGGAGGAGGAGGATATTCACCCATGTCTCTCCTGGAGTGGGTGAAGATTAACTATGTTTGTAAGATGAAAAATGCAAAGTTTTATGTAGTGAAGGGAGGTTGGACTCTGAGCCTAAACAACTGCTCTGTGTCCTTTGATGAGAAAAATCGGCTGCTGGCACTAATAACGTGCACCAACAGCCCTGCTCATCATCTCCCACCCACTGATTTGGAGTGCGGGGAGGTCTGGGGTTTGTGTTTGATGTGATCAGCTGTGGGGGGGCTGAGAACACATTCTAGTGGGCCAGGTGCTCTTGGGTCTGCCTCTTCCTGGGGCATTGAACTGTTTCTGTGAAATTTCTCTTGTAGCATGTCCCCTTTGTGCCTGTGTGGAGGGTTGTGGGACAGAGGGGGGCCCAAGAGCAGGCAGTGCCTATCAAACCAGCACACTTAAGTCTCGCATACAATCTCCAAGCCTGGAACCTTCAGGACCAACTTTCAGCACTGACCCAACCCTGCAAGGAGACGATGCATCCAATACACCGTGTAGCGGCTGCGGCGCTGAACTAACCGAGAGAAGCATTGTCCTGTCCCCCCCCCTCCCCACCCTGCCCCTGTTCCATGGGAAGATGAATTGGTCTGTTGATTCTGAGCAGAAGTAACTTGATAGTTGTGCGCCTCTCTGGAAAGCGCTGTGCTGCTCTGTGCCCATGTCTTGTTATGTGCTGGCTTCATTGCTCTGACAGCATGAAGGATGTTTGGTTTTGTTCCTAGTGCTGTTATCATTTATCATCCTCTTGTAAAGCCAGAACCGTCCGCTCGCACCCCCCACTCCCCAGTCCTGTCTTGCTGCTCCCCCGCCTCCCCAGCATTGCGATGTCTTGTATCCAAGAAGCAAACACACTCTCCACCACTACGGATGAAGAGCTCAGGCCTGGAAGTGCAATGAGGCCTTTTCAATTCTGTGTCCCTCCCTCAGATCCCCAGGGCTAAGAGTGATGACTTATAAAAGTCAGGACCCTGGCTTGGGAAGAGAGAGATGGACCTGAATCAAGGAGAGAGCCTGCTGGTAAGAGCTAAACCATGAGGATTGTCCTCAGCCCTTACTCAGGGAATCTCCTATTGAGGCTGATGCGGAGTAAGTTAATCAGTATTCAATTTAAAGTGAGCAAAATGGTGAGGGGAGCCTTTCCCAGTTTTCTACCTGCTGGGAGGATAGATTGATTTGCGGGCCTATGGTGTAGCACTGAGTTGAATCAAGTACATGTATGGATGGGGGAATATGTTGGGAAGGGACATAACTGAGAGAAAAGTTTACTGCCCCTTTCCCCCATGCCTCCTCCAAGAAACAATCTACAAGCACCCCTTTAAAAGTGCAGACCTATAGCCCATCAATTCCCCAGCATCACTTTAGATAACCTAGAGCCAAACAGCTATTTCTAGGGTGCTTGGGGTGGCAGCAAAGGATAACGTAGGGGCTGGATACAATTTCTACTGTGTTTTAATTTAAAAATCAGAAGATGGTATCGGTACATTTTGGAGCTGCAGAATGTGACAGCCCCATAAATTCCTGTGGAAACATGGACAGTGCTGGAATGGTTTGTTTTTCCTTTTGTTTGCCATCTTGCCTGCTCTTGCTACAACAGCATAAGGAACATTGCCTTGTGTTTGCTCCACAGGGTGGTGTCCCAGGCCTTCCTGCTGATGTGCCCCCACAGTGCCCTGGAGACATGACTTATAGCAGTGAGAAGGGAGTTCAGGCTCCATGGCCCATGCCACTCCTCCACTGATTCCTGTCAGTTGTGCAGATGGTTCTTGTGGGTACTAGCCTCTTTAGGACCTGGGTTGAAACCAACAACTCATTTCAGGTAGGACACAGCCACTGGGGCATTTGGGTGCATATTCCAATCCCCAGAACCAGCATGTTCCTGCAAATAGGATTTTTTCAGGTGTCCAGAAGTTTTTCTCCACATGTCCTGAGTCCCCGTATTCAGTATTTTCATTAATTATGTAGCTGATGGAGTGGAGAATATGCTTATAAAATTTGCAGACCACACCAAGCTGAGAGGGGTTGCAAGCACTTAGGATCACAGGATTAGAATTAATTTCAAAATGACCTTGACGATTTGGAGACTTGGTGAGAATTTAATCAGATGAAATTCAATAAAGATAAGTGCAGGGTAATTTACTTAGGGAGGAAAAATCAAATCCACAGCTACAAAATGAGGAAACGGCTACCTAAATGGTTGTACTGCTCAAAAGGATCTGCAGGTTAGGATGGATCACAAACTGAATGAGTCAACAACATGATGCGGTTGTGAAAAAGGCTAACATCATTCTGGGGTGTGCTAGCAAGAGTGTTGTATGTCAGACACAGGAGGCAATTGTCTGACTGTCCTGGGCACTGAGGAGACTTCAGCTGGCATGTGTTTCATTCTAGGCACTGCATGTTGGTAAGGATGTGAACAAACTAGAGATCATCCAGAGAGGTGGACAATAAAAAAGATAAAAAAACTATAGAAAATGTGTCCTATGAGAAAAGGCTTAAAAAAAGACCATGGACATATTTAATCTTGAGAAAAAACAAAGGATGGGTGACCTGATAAGTCTTCAAATATGTTAAGGGCTATAATAAAGAAGTCTGTGATAGATTGTTCTCCATTGTGGAGAGCTGGACTGGAATGTACATAATCTGAAGCAAGAGAAATGTATGTTAGATATTAAGCAAATCTGTCTATAACTTAAAACTCTGGGACAGGTTTCCAAGGGAGGGTGTGAAATCCCCATCATTGGAGGTTTTTAAGAACAGGTTGGTTGTCCGGAATGGGCTAGGTTTTCTTTTCAGCGGTTAGACTTGATGCCTTCTCAACGTCTCGTCCATCCCTCTATTTTTATGATCTTGCGTATTGATTGGAAATTACCAGACATTGTATCTTACTAGAGCTCTCAGTGCAATGTGCAAATGAGAAGTGCAGCATTAAAAGTAATGCCATCTGAATTGGCTGCTTAGTGTCCTCAAGACAGACTTTGCTTTTATGTCCCAGGTGTCAATGGGGACTTGATGGGTGCTGGACTCCATATAGAAAGGCAGCCTGTTGCACAGAAGAAAAATCTTCACAGTAAGCGGAATGACCTCACTGCTCAGGTTTCTCCTCTTCTGGGCCAGGCACTATAATTTCTCTATGCATCTGTTGGAGCTGCTGGCAGCAGACTCCTTATTATCCTTATTTATAGAGTATCATAAATGTTTAGAGCACTTTATAGACACATAAAAGAGAAGATTCCTGCTCTCTGAGGAGCTGCCAGGCTGCCAGTGCATCTCCGCCTTACATGAGACATGGGACAGTACTTCAGGCTGTGAGGAGGACAGAGGTGGAAGTAGAGGAGATAATGAAGGGAGCCTTTGCAAAAGAAGTATGATTGAAGGAGGGATTCAGTGGAGGAGAGGGAAGCCCTTCATAGCATAAAAACTTGGAGCTGACCCAAGAGTAGGAGCTGGCATGGAAGCAAGTCTGATGGGAGGAAATTAGTGAAGAGGTGAGAAGGGGGAGGCTTCAGAGGCACATGTGATGCGAGGGGGCAGTCACAGGAAATGGGAGCAAACGTGTAGGCAACGATGAAATTATGCTGGGGAGGACGCAATGATCTTTGGAGCAGCCTGACCAGCCCCATTACCTTCATCTCTATCCTACTCCTGCAAAAGGAGCTGAGGACATCTGCACTCCTCCTGCTTTCCCATTCTTCCCTTTTGCTCTGGCTGATTGAGGAGGGGGTGTGATGTGAATGGGCATCAGTAGCAATCCATCCGTTCATCTCCACTGGGGAGTGCAAAGCACTGCAGTTAACAGTGGAAACCATTTGTAGCTGGAACACTCATTCCGGGGCATGGCTGGGAAGCCCTGGGCAATGTGGGGGGAGGCTCGGCTCTGGGCCCCACAGAAAGGGTGGGGTTTTGGGCAGAAGGGGTGTGGGTAGGGGTTAGCCTTCAGCAGCCAGCCCTCAGCGCCACCTGGGGTGCCTGCTGCTATTGCCACCGTAGCAGTGGTGATACCCCAGAGCCCCTTTTAAATTGCTGCACCCATGATACCTGCTCCTCTCTGTCCACAGCCCTGCGCTGAGGTCTTGAATGTGCTGGTGAGACAGACTGCCTGCAGCTGACCCCAAATTCCAGCACTGCCTTCTCTCTCTATTGGCATCAGGCTGAAAATTGTGTCAGCACTTGTCAGGGCCTTTCCCCTCGTGCGCTCAATGTCGCTAACACCAGTTCAGTTGAGCCAATGATGGGAATCTTTTCAAAAATATCCCCAGTGCTGGCAGAGCCCACGTGGGATGCAAACCCCCTTTGCAACGTGCTGGAAGAACTCTGGGCCTCATTTCCCTGCACTGTAAATAGTTCATTATATCCAAGCTCATCTTACGTGAGCTTTGCTGGCATTCTTCTGTGAGTGTGTTGTGGGCTGGAGGAGTGACTTGCAAGCTTTGCTTTCCTTCTGCAGGGTGAAATGATGTAGCTGTGGGTTTTGCATGCTAGAGTGGAAGAGACATCTTTCTCCCTTCAGCTGTGTCCCCCAGCTGGACCTGATCACTTCCTGCAGCCTTTTATTAATCTTCTCCTGGGACAGTGCTATCAGCAGCCCATCAGCGTTCCAACTGCCCTCAGCCACTAGCTTAACTCGATTAGGGCAGCGAGGAGTGACTTACAGGGGAAGCTCTTCCCCATGGTTGGCATTTACATACACAGTGATTGATGCTGATATGTCCTCTAAACACATCCACATTTTGCATTTTAAACAAAGCAATTGCTGTAGAACTGCTCTCTGTCACTCAGGGGAATTTTCAGTGCCAGCAAAGGGCTTGTTGTCTTTTCTTCCTTCTTTTTCTCTTCTCCAGGGAGGAATTGAGAATGGGGTGGAGGGAGCCTTTTACCTTGAGATCACTGGTTCCAGTCCAACCCCAGGCTGCTAGAGAGAAACAAACATTGCTAACTGGTGGCCTAAAAAATGAACTGGTGCACACAATGCTGGTTTGGGCCAGTTACTGTCCACATATCACCACAGTTGGTACCAATTGGTTTCCAAATCTCAGCAGAGAGGCCAAGGATTGAATGATTCTTGTTGAGTAAACTCTTCTGATGCTCTTTCAGGGGGCCCTCCCAGTTTAGGTTTGAGACTTACTTGTTCGTTTTCCTTCAACATTTCCTAAATTTTTCCTTCCTTGCACAGCCAAAGCAGTTTTGACTGGAGAGAAACTGCCCTTTATGTAGCACCCAAAAGCCTCAGATTAGTCTACACTTTAGATTGCAATGTTCTTGGGGACAGAGAAACTCTGGTCTAAGAGAGAGAAAAGAAATACTTCACCCCCCCCCCTTTTAAGTGTAGGATACCCAGATACTAAGAACTGACATCTAAGCAGGGTACTGTGTCTACTGGGAAGCTTCAGAGGCAATACCGAACCTGTAGTAGAAAAGGAAATTTAGCTGATACCCAAGAGCAAAACTTGAGGTTGTTTCTTTGTTCTTCTGTGTAACTTGTATGTGTTTGCTTTCCCTTATTAGTTTATCTTGGAACCTGTGATTTTTCTATTAAACAATTTTTATTTTTACATAGGTCTCCCTCTGTTGTGCAAACTGTGTGGGGCATGTGCCCCTTGGGTTAACGGATAATCGGGGCTTTTCTCATCATTGGGGGGGTGATGATCTAGAAGGGAAAACTGAGTGTTTGGTAGTTAAGAATTCAGTGTAGACAGATTTGGGGAGATTTAGGACTGGAATGGTTGTTGAGGTCACTCTCCAAGGAGTAACTTGGCCAGAGTGAGGCCTTTATGATGTGGGCTAGCTGCTGGTGTCCAGGCTTTGAGTGACAACAGCATAGCATTAAGGCACCTGCAGTTACAATGCAGGTGGTGACAGACTCTGGGTGATCACCAAAACCTAACAGGAAGGTGGGTGAAGAAAGGAGAGCTAGGGAGAAGGTCAATAGTCTGTAATTCGCTGGGTATTAATCAGTGAGACATGAGGAGCCAACCTCAGAAGGGGCTTGGATCCCCAGCCAAGTCTGAGATGCTGAGGAACTGCTGATGCCTCCTTTTCCCCTCCTCATGTTATCACTGTGTTGCATCTCCCCTCTGTTTCTGAGACACTGTGTGTTCTAGGTTTGCTGGGTATCCAGTTACCTGATGAGTATATGAGAAACTCTGATTTCTCAGTTACGGCCAGGAGGCCACCAGAACCCCTTCCTGAAGGACATTCAGCCAGCACCGCTCATCTCCTACAGCAGCATCTTCCACTGTGTCAGCCCCTCCCACTAAGATCTTGTGTCGGAATCTGAGTCATAAATGACCTAGGCCGATTCTGTTGCAATTCCTTTGCTTTGGTAGTTTTGACTTTGGGAAAGAATATTGAATAACTGCCAGGAAAGCCATTCGTGCCATCAAGACGATGTGGCCGGAGTAAGTGAAAAGGCACGGGCCTTCATGAATTGTGGGTGGGTGCATGAAGCCAGCCATGGCACCAAGGAGGTGACGTATTCATACTTGCAGAATTTCATTGGTGACTAAAGCAGGTGTTAGGATTAAGGATGTTAAGGACTAGTCGACTATCCGATAAGCAAATGACTTGTCGCTTCTCCCCCACCCCCTGTTGCCTCTATCAGATGATGGTAGCAAATTGGGTGGGGAAAGGGAGGTACATCAAAGCAGCAGCATTTCAAAGCGGCATGGAGCCTGGGGTCAGCTGGGGAGTCCTAGCTGATCCCAGGCTCTGTGCGGCATTTCTGTGGAACCCGGAGTCAGCTGGGGAGTCCCCAGCACCGGCTCTTGCTCCCCCCATTTGCTGCCTCTGATACAGAGGCAGTAAGGGGGGGGGGGGAGCGAATAGTCAACTCGACTACCCGATAAGCCTTGGATTATCGGATAGTCAACTAATCGACTGCTCTTTTACGTCCTTAATCTGTATGGAAGATTTATGCTTCTGTTATACTTTGTCTCTGTTTTAACTTTTCTGATGTCTTGGAGATTTCTTGTTAGCTTTAACTTTTGTTTCATCTCTGGTAATTGAGTGTGTTTTATGTGTCAGTTATATAGCAATTCTACATGTGATTTTCCACATTGCAGCGGTGTTGCTTTAAACCTGAATGGGACTAAATATGGATCTCCTCTTGCATCACTTACTTATCTGATCAAATTTTTGACTTGAGGGAGCCTACATTCTGCTAGTTTATTTGTTTATATGTAATTTGGGCTAGATGTTTTACGCTGAAATCCATACTTTTTAGAAAAAGCCAGAAATTCCCTGTTCTTGGACTATGGTCTAATGTCTGTTGGTTTCTCTGGGTTCCTGTTATGTGAAGAGATGGATTTAACATGTTTAATCACAGCTGTGGTAACTCCAAGTGTCACCATTCTAGAAGGCTGCTGGAACAGTCCATTGCATGCAGGTGGTTTTGTTTTCCTTGGTAGTGCCAATATGTCCCCTGGAAATGTTGGTTGTTCACTGAGTAACCTGGAGTCTTTGAGTTGCGTGCCTGTGTGCTTGAGGCAGGTCCCACATCAATATCGCTGTTCCACTGTGGTCAGAATGGGACTTTCCCAGCTGCTCTTTTGGACGTCATCCCAAAGTGCTTTTTGTGAGTTCTTCCCTATGATTTCCATCTCCTCATTGTGAGAAATACTGGACTTTCATGGGTGCTGCTTTAATCAGTGAAAGCTCACTTTTTTACATTTGGAGTATACTGGGGGAAACTAGAGTAGAGCAGAACCATTACCTCCCCTGTCTCACATATGACTTTTCTGGAAACTCACCTCAGAGTGACATTTTCCTACGTTGCAAATTTATCGCGTTGGCTCATGCAATTTGTGATCCACTCTAACCCCTGGATCTTTTTCAGCAGGACTACTACCTACACCATGGCTACTCAACTTTGGAAGCCCTGGGGGCCACGGTGATACTCAGAGCACATGCCGAGGGCCACAACTTAAGTGTGGTTGCAAATATATGCAAATATTTTTTCACACTGACGGGCATGAATACGAAGATTAAGGCAAGACCACACAACATGCAAGCCCCATTTAAATAAATTCTGCTGATATTATTAATAAAATGCAATATTTACCCGATTTCCACCCATGTGACAGCACTTTTAATGAGCAATGACAGTCCAGGAATTTAACTACTAAAACGCATAGCAACAGAAGACCATTATATTGACTCACCGTTGTGGAGTGTGTTCCCAGTGGAGGCCATGTTCAAAGGATCCACCTGTGGGCCACGTGTTGAGCCCTGCGTAAACCCAAACCACACCGCGGGCTGCAAACAAACAGGTTGTGGGCCACGTGGCCCACGGGTTGTTCGTTGAGTAGCCCTGGCCCACCCAGTTATTTCTCATTCTGGATTTGTGCATTTGACTTCTTTATTCCTTTTTTCCCCCTTGGTAAGCACTGCTGACTTCAGACCAGTTCTTCAATTTATCAAGGTCATTTTGAATTATGACATTGTCCTCCAAAATGCTTGCAACCCCTCCCAGGTTGGTGTCATCCACAAATATTAAAAATATGCTCTCCACACCATTATCCTAGTTTTCAATAAAACTATTGAATTAATACCAGAGTCAGGACAGATCTCGGTGGTTCCTACTTGATTTGGCCTCCCAGTTTGACAAAAAGCCACTGATAACAGCTCTCTGAATGTGTGTTGTGTGTTTCAATCAGCTGTGCACCCAACTCTCTTTTAATTTGTACATGCATATTTTCTGCTGCGGTCATGGCTTTCAAACCAAATGTTACAACCAGCCATTCGCTGACATCTTTACAGTACTACAGCTCTCCACCCTCCTTTTGAAGAATTTTGTGGAGATCTTGAGTCCTTTCAATGGGTCAAAAAGTAGCAGCACTGATGCTCAGTACTTGTTTCAGATATTAGGGTGTGTCTATACTTATAGCTAGATCAGCAGTGCTGCGGTTAATACAGCAGTGTTGGTTTCGCGCAGTATCTCTCACAAGAAATTTTTGGTGGTCTCAGAGTGCGGCCACCAACTCTTACAGATAGCCACACTTGACAGTTTTTCCTAAAATACTTAATTAACTTTAGGAAAAACAATTACATATGTGCATACACATGCCCAAATCATTGTAATTTATTTGTCAGTTTTTATCGCAAACTCAGTAATAAAAATAATGTGCAGTCGCCTCTATTTTTTGCTGGACCTAAACACAGTAGAAACAAATAATGTGTTTTGCATGGTCTTTGTCTTTTGTTGTTGTTGTTTCTTTTGCTTTTTGGGTTGCTTTTTTAAAGACTTGTAGCTAGTAAGTCTGTTCCTATGGCAAGTGATATTTGTTTACGTGTTAACATTGCTTTGCCCCCTCATTCACCATCCAGGAGGCTGTGAGCACAAAAATCCCCTGGTGTCCCCATTTAAGAAATGCTTTTTAGAAGGTCAGGTGAAGTCCCATGAGGCAGAGCACTCTTCTGTTGACTTCTGTACTCCAGCTCCCCAAAACGCGTAAGGTAGGATGGTGGGAGAGCATTTCCTGTCTACATAGAACAGTGCAGACAGTCCTGGTCAGTGCTGGTGCTCCTCACAGTCATGAGGAGTAAGGGAAGCCAACGTGAGTGTTTGCTCCCATCAACCTCCTCTGTGAAGATGGTGCCAAGCTCGGCTTAAAGTATGTTGACTCCAGCTATGTTATTTACGTAGCTGAAGTTGTGTACCTTAAGCTGACCTTCTGGGTCTAGTATAGACCCAGCCTAACTGAAGTAATGTAACTTAGGTCAACTTACAGCTGTAGTGTAGACCAGTCCTTAGTATTTCATGCATTAGCTTCCATGTCCCTTCTGAATCTTTATGAATGATTTTTCCTATGCAATTTGCCCGAGCTGCATAATTGGATGTGAATTCACTTCACTGCCACAATTCAACATAAATTGCTCTCTACTTGAAAAAAAAAATATTTGGGCCTCTGCGTATTTTTGTCAATGGAGTTTTAGACTCATCAGGCATTTACCTTTGTGGTCAATTTCTCTAAGTAAATTTCAGCTGTGTGAAATTTACTCATAGCCTTGTTCCATTTAAGATAGTTTTTTACAATTCCCAGGAGTCTTCACTCATTCTTAATGCTGAGTAGAAGTGCTGCATCAGACTGCTGGGTTATCTACACACACACTTGCTCCTATGAGACTCCCTGGTTCTGGGACATTGTGTGGTAAAAGGCTTGTGGTACTGAATATATTCCAAAAAGCAATCTCAAAAGCTACTGTGTGCCAAAGTGTGTTTTGAAAGAACATCCTGGAGCATTCAGTGTTCCAAGAAATGTGCCAAACCCCTGCCAGTGCCACTAATTTGCTGAAGAACGTGGTGCCTGCCACCTCAGCAAACATTTTGTTCTTTGTAGGCATGTGGAAATGTTTCCTTTTAGTGATAGAAATGTAGCCGTGTTAGTCTGGTGTAGCTGAAACAAAAAACAGGACTATGTAGCACTTTAAAGACTAACAAGATGGTTTATTAGGTGATGAGTTTTCGTGGGCCAGACCCACTTCCTCAGATCAAATAGTGGAAGAAAATTGTCACAACCATATATACCAAAGGATACAATTAAAAAAATGAACACATATGAAAAGGACAAATCAAATTTCAGAATAGAAGTGGGATGGGGGGGGAGGGAGGTAAATGTCTGTGAGTTAATGATATTAGAGGTGATAATTGGGGAAGCTATCTTTGTAATGGGTGATCACCTAATAAACCATCTTGTTAGTCTTTAAAGTGCTACATAGTCCTGTTTTTTGTTTCCTTTTAGTGTTTGAATTCAGCTTTTCAGGGTCAGTGCTCTATCTCATTTTGCACCTTTTCCCCCTTCTATGATTACTGAGGAGCAAACTTTATCTGTTGGCTTTTTTAGTCTGCAAATGAGGCTGTCTACATCTTGTTTGTTGCTGGGACACATCACTTGTCCATGGACACAATGTTCCTGGGATAGAGGCACATCCTGGTTCCGGCTCGTTACCAGAACTGCTGTTCTGATTTCTCTCTGTGGCGTTCCCTCTCTTGACTAAATCATGTGTGTGCAAGCCTGACTGATTGCCATCCTTGGTGTATTATGACAGACTCTTGTCTTGTTTAGCTCTTATGCCTTGGTGACAGTTCACTCACTCTCCCGGAGCTGGCCTTTGCTCTTTTCTGTAGGATTTCAGTCTCATCGTTTGACTTTTCAAACTAAATATTTGCTTTGTTTTGCTCCGCTTCAGGTTATTACATTCACTTGCACTTCTGTGTTTAGTTTGTATGTATACCATTTGCGCATATCTTTAGTAACTATTATCATTCGCATGTTAATAAAGGGCTTATCTGTAGTGGAGGGATTCTCACATTCTACCTTTAGCTCATCCACTTTCCTGCTTTGTCTGCACATTTCTGCAAAAAGGTTGGGCTTCTTAGTATTTCTGTGTTTGCCCAAATGCTTGATGTTTGCTATCCTCTTCCACATTGCTGCTGATGTCACTTTCATGGTATGTATTCTCCCTTTCTTGAGTCCTTATCTGGAATGTACCTTTCATAGGGAGCACTTTTTATCTAGGGATACAATTATTCTTAAACCTTCTTCACAACTTCCTCTCCTTTGAAATGTATTGTGGGTATGCCACACCTCAGCATAGACATTATCAAAAACGGTGCAATACTTATGCCTTATTTTCCATTTTATTAACCCTTCTGACTTTCATTTACAACTGAAACCAGCCGAATATGATGACAACTCTGCACATGGGCAGTGGTAAACAAAATGTCTTGCGGGCCACATACAGAACCCCGATGGGCTGCAGGTTGCCCATCACTGCACTGGAGAGACATGGCAGAATTGGTACTAATTCCAGGCCTAGCAGATTGCACCGCAGAGTCCCATACCTCAGTAGAGGAGCTAGAAAAACAATCTGCACCCTGAGAATGGAGCTCCAGAGCCAGTTCCTAGACTCTGCCCACCCCCAGCAATCCTGAGGGGATCCATCCAGGGTTGTAGCACCTTTATTGCATAATAATATCCCCAGCCGGAAAAGGCCCAGAAAGGTAGTGTACAATTGTGAGGTTTTTGTGCTCTTGCCTGGGAGACTGTTTTAAAGCTCTGAAGAAACCAATTGGAGTTAAATAATTGCTTCTTAGCCCTGATTACATTTGCTCAGCAGGGTTGATCATTATATACCATTGAGATTACATTGTCTTCTAAATCAGATTCAGAGGATCATCGGTTAGCAGTGCCATTAACTGCTGCTAAAATGGTTGTTTGTATTTTGGTTAATGAGACTGGGTTTAATAATGTAAATGGTATTAGAAAATTATGTGCAGAGTTGACTGATTTTCAGTGTTGCAATAGAAATGAATTTTACAACTCTGAAAATGTAATTATCAGAGGTGATTATAATTTTGGCTTCAGATGGATCGCTTTCCTTCCAAATATAATATTTCTCACCCCAATAAGAGTATTCATAACCATTGCTTTGCACTCAATTGACAGGTGGTTAAATTAACTCTCCTCAAACTTGATTTGCATGGTTCGGTTCTAACTGATGTATTAAATACAGGTTTGATTTTTGTGTTGGTTTCTGGACAACTTAGGTAAAGTGGTTTCAGTTTGCTCAGTTTTAGCTTCTACTTGTCTGATGATTGTTCAACCGCTATTATTCTACAATTACAGCCATGTTGGGAATGTGTGATAAAACTTACTAAAAACATGATGTCAATTCATTGAAATCAGAACACTGAATACATCCCAGGTGTAACTCCATCCATTCCAGTAATGCGCTTGGCTCAGAGACTATTTTGTAAAAAAGTAAATGTTTCCATTGCAAATGTTTCAATACAAAGAGAATTTTGACTCTGGAATTTATGAAAAGTGGGATTTCTAATCAGAAAACAAGTTTATTAGAGTGACAGCAGTGTCAAGAAATACTTTAAAAACTTGGCTTTTCCTGAAGATTTAAAGGTGCGTTTATAATTCTGTCAGTTTCAGGTGGGAAAGGAATCTATCAGGGCAAGGATTAAATGAAGAAAAAGGAAGGAGAGAATACTGTTTCTTAAATGAGAAAAAAATCACCCCTCTAAGTAATGTATTAAATAGTTCTTGTCTGTAAACTGCTTTGAAGATGCATGCTAACTCCATACAGTACTGTGTATGAAAGAATGACTAATGATAGCTATCTTCCATGTCATAAACAGTAATCTCTTCTGGGGAGTGACCTTGTTTTCATACTTGTCCGTAAAGCACCTAGTTCAGGCAGTGCAAAGCATCTGGACAGCTGCCTTAAAGGAGGAATTGACTTTGCTCCACTCATTTTCCTAATGCATACTCAGAGTAGAGGATATATGTGGGACTATGAAGGGGTAGGGCTGGAGAAAGCCCTGCATTCTGACAATCATCTACTTCAGAATCGTCTCTCAGGGACCATTATGGGCCAGGTGATCATATGGGCTCATTGCTCATCACCCTCAGTTGGAGTCAGATTTTTCAAGAGTTCAGCTCCCATTTAGGCAACAAACTAAGTGATAAGATTTTCAGAAGAGCCAATATGTGGAATACTGAGCTCTTCTGAAAATCTGACCAGAGGGGTCACAATGGGAGCTGCTGAGTGCCCTCATGCCAAGCTTGTTTTGTAATCTTTTCTCAGATCTTAATCTTCTGCTCTGTTGGTCATTCTTGATGCTCTTCATTGAAGTTCCTTTCCCTTCAGTTTAGCAACATCTTTCTGATTGAGGTGCTCTCAAGTGAGTGCTATCTGTGAGGTCTGATCTCAGCAGAGCCCTGTGGAAAGCAAATATCCTCTCCCTGCTCTGTAACATGCACTCTGAGAGACCAAAATCATACTGAGCCTGATTGAAAGCTGTTTATACTTGCTGGAAATTTCTCTACTGGATGAAAAGGTCTCTGGATCAGGGCCACTGGGTTTCATTAAAGCCTCGATACAGATGATGTGTCACCTGGTCTCTCTTAGCCACCCTCTTAGTTTACTTGTAGGTTTCTCCCTCACATCACAGTAACTGCATTTCAGTTTATTCCTCCTTAGTTAGTTTTCCAGGTTTTTTGTACCATGTCATATACAGATCAGTAGTAATGAGAGAGAATTTCCATGGATAATGAAGTGTTTGTATGTGGTGTGTGTAGTGAGTCATAACTGTGTCATTTACAGTTATTGGAGGTTTTCAGTAAGTGGCCAAATATGTGCTTTGAAACGCTGTGCAGTACTGTAGCGGTCTTGAAAGAATCCTAACAAAAAATCTGTCTCATTTTTGTTTTCTTGTTGTGTTTTAGGATACGTGTAGCCAGCAGACAGCAGTAAGGAAACTTTTAACCGTATGTGCCTAAAGAATATATGCATACAGACAGAAAAACAGTACTGTATATCCAAATGAGGGAGGAGCTAGTGAGCAGGGATGGCTGTTTAAAAAAGACATATATATGTCAGGCACAGCAAGAAATCCACCAAGCATTTCTTGGATTATAAAATGTTCTTTCTCTAGCACTTTCTTTTGGTGCTGTTCCATGAAGATTTCAAATCTGAGGCTTCAACTTACCTTCATTTTTTTCCCCAACAGTGTTTGGGTTTTAATCTCAATTCCATACATTAAGCGGATCTACTCTTATACCCTCAATGTCTACATTGCCCCCGTTTTGCACAAAAAATATGCAAATGAGGTGAAGTGTGGAATATTGCCGTGCCTCGTTTGCATAAGTGATGAGGCTCTGTTTTTGCACAAGAGGCTTTTGCGCAAGAGCTGTTCTTTGGCATTTTTTTTCAGGAAGAACAGCTCTGGCACAAGAGGGGGGTTTTGCGCAAAAAGGAGCCGTGTAGACAGCTCCTTTTTGCGCAAAAGCCTCTTGCGCAAAAATGGAGCCTCATTAATTATGCAAATGAAATGCAGCGATATTCCACGCTTCACCTCATTTGCATATTTTTTGCGCAAAATGGGGGCAGTGTAGACATACCCTCAGGATGCACCTGCTCCTGGAATTGGCCATTTTCACTGGTGCCATTGGATAATGGTAGGTAAAGGCTGATATCTGAGGCTTGTGGAGAGTAAGAGTGACCCACAAATTTAGAAAAGGATGTTGCCACTGCAAAAATAATGGAACACTTGCCAATTCACTGCTTGTCTACAAAGGGAAGTTAATTCAGATTGAGAGGGTATAATTTTAAAGTAGAATAGCTATTTCTGATGTACTCCCTGTTTGGACACTGTTGGGTTGTCCATGCGGCATGTAACCCTATGACAAGCTACAGCATGAATCTACAGTGCACCAACTTGCCATGCAGTAATGTCTCACGTAGGGTCAGTGTAGGGAAAATCCCAGAGTGGGCATGGCACATTGTGACTTCATGGTAGCGGGTCTACCCGGAATGGTGTGCTGCAGATTCATACCAGGCCTTGCCATGCAGTAACTTTCACGTTAGACAAATCCTAGATGTTGCATGTCTCAAGGTACTAAATCCTCGTAAATGTGTGTATGACACTGCATTTCTCTCCATGGATTAAGCGGTGGTGGATGTCACATGAACATTTCCCCAGAACCCTGAATCGATTACCTTTCTGTAAAGTCCTAATTAACACCTCCATGCACTGTATTTAATCCACATTGCTGATATTCTAAAAACTGGCCTCTGTGGGGCCAAATTCAGACTGATATAAACTGGTGCAAGTTGAAGAGAAGCCTGTGGACCAGATTCAGTTGTGGGAAAGAGAGGTGCAAGTTGTATATGTGAGGTGGATAGTAAACTGCTCAGAAAATAGGTATAAAATGCTTGTGTTTCCATTGCTTGAATACACAGTCTGTGTGTGAATTGCTGTGCAGCAGCAGCAAGGGATGCTTTGTTACACTCTCCCTGTAACTGCTCTTTCTGAAGTACTGCCCCACTCCCCTCACCCTTATACAATAAATAACTCTTACTTAGGGCTTTTCATCTCCCAGGGTGGCACTCAAAGGGCCCAGGCAATGTACTTCCCGTGTTACCTACTCCATTATTTTACCTACTCCATTATTTTGTCTTGAGTCACTTAAATATTGTGCTGCTGAAGTCAAATAGATATGTAGTCATCTCAGCCTACGTTCTCAAAGAAAAAGTGAGTTTCTAGCCCTCGTGGCTGCAGAGAGAGCTTCAAAATGTTACCCCAGTGCATTCTAAAAGCTCAACAAAAGGCAAATAAAAAAGTACACCACATCTATTATTTTTAGCTAATCTAGTTATTTTAAAGCCAATCTCACGATTTTTAAACATTTAGGGTTGGCAATACTGCAACAATGAGAGACACTTACAGACTTCCCCTTCGGTGTGCCCCTGAGCACGGGGAGGGAAACAGAAGCTATTCCCTGCCCATGTGAAGGAGCGAAGGCCTTGGGAGCAGCCAGGAGTGGCAGAAGAGATAAGGAATGGGGTAGTGACAGGAAGCAGAGATCACTAGTGTGTGTGGGGCACACAATTTGGGAGAAGGATTGATTTTTGTGGGAGTGGCAGAGCCAGGTGCAGCAGAGGATAGTGGTGTGTGTTTGGAGCATCCAGGGATTATGAGAGAGATTTGGGTTTACGTAAACTACTCTGATCAGCCTCTCCCATCCTCTTTCACCTGCAGCTTTCCATACTAATCCTGTTCAGATCCTTCCCAAGCCATCAATGGTGTCTTCTCCTCCTCCTGCCTATGGATTGCAGACCAGCTTTGTGAGGGCAGAGAGGCCTCTGAGAGTATTCTACACTGCAGCAGGGAGTGAGCTTCCCAGCCTGGGTAGAGGGACTCATACTAATGAGGCTTGAGCCAGGACACTGAGGATAGCAGTGTGCACTTTGCTGCTCCAGCAGAGACTGGAGCTACTCACCAGAACTCAGACATGGGGTGGGGTGGGCTTGAAAGCCTGAGCTGCTTCCTATTTCCAGTACCAGCTCAAGTCTGAGGCCAAGCTGTGATATATCAGGTACCAGAGTGATCCCCGTAGGTCCCTGGGAGGAGGAACTACGACTCTGCTCCACTGCGCTGCTGAAGGTCACTCACCGAGTTCACACTGTGCAAGATGCACTCAGCATGGAGTGAATAACAGAGAGGGGAATTGACCGGCCCCAGGATTGGTAGTAGCTGCAGGTTTGAGGGCTCTCAATGGTCTGCCACAGCCAGGGAATAGCTCCTTCTCTCCCGGCCCAGTGAGAGCTTTGCACATCCTGTGACTGCCAAATGAGGGCAAGTGACATCACTTTACTGCTCCGCTTCATGAGCAACTTAGAGCTGGTGCACAGCTTACATCATTCGTCATGTCATTGCTGTGTTTAGGCCTACTGTGTATTTTATAGTGAGTGGCTGTTTCACTGGAACAGCTTCAGACTTTTTCATCACTTGCTTATTTTGTGTCCTATGAGAGTGCAGCTCAGGCTGCAGGGACAAAGGTGCAAAACCAGAGATGGATCTTTCTCAGTTCTATGCCAAGTACAGTGCACATCTCAGCATTTCCCAGCGATTCTCCTTTTTCCCAATTTAAAACGGAAACCCCCAGGATTATTTACCTGTTCACAAGAGAATTTTGACACAATCACAGAAATGTAGGATTTGTAGAAACCCCAAGAAGCCATCAAGTCCAGCCCTCTGCACTGTGGGGAGACCAAGTAAACTTGGCCCATCTCTTCAGGTGTGTGCAACCTGTACTTAAAAACCTTGAATGATGGGGATTCCACATCCTCCCTTGGTAGCCTGTTCCAGTGGCTACCTATATGGTTAGAAAGCTTTCCCTAATATCTGCCCTAAATCTCCTTTGCTGCAGATTTAGTTCACTACTTTGTGACCTACCCTTCTATAGACAAAACACAATTGATCACAGTCCTTGCAAAACAGCCTTTAACACTTTTAAAGACTTATCAGATTCCCCCCTCCCCCGTCATCTTAAAATAAAACTAGGCATATGTTTAATCTTAATCTTTTCTCACAAGTCAGGTTTTTCTAAACCTTTTATCATAGTGCTCTGTACAATGGGACTGGGTATAGTTACCCTACAATGCACCACAAAACGCCATCTGCCCTCAGCAAAGTGGGAAGGAGCACTTCAGAATCCCAATAAACATCACCTTGGCTGACTTTGTTTATACATGTCTGTGTTTTATTTCTTGTTTTGTTTGAAATGCCCTGTACCACAAGAATACAATTTATTTATTTAACAGCTTTTAAGGAGCAGATAATAGTTGAATAAAATAGATACTGTTTATTGCACTGACTATAACTCCCTGCATCATTCTCTCAGCCTCTCTCTCTGCCTTCCCCGTATAATCCAGCCACAGAAACAGGGTGGCCTTTGACTATGTGTCTGGTTGTAGCTTGGATACATGGTGGAAGCTCTTTCTCAGCTCAACCGGTTACATTTTAGGGCTTTTCTCAGTGACTTTTTCCCTTTAATAGTTGCTTACATATTTCTGGTGCAGCATGATTGTAAAATATGTTTGCAATAGTTCAAAGATTTATGCAATCAGGTTAATGAGAGAGAATAACGCCCCCTATTTGGCATGAACTATACTGCCAGGTTGTGGTTCAGCATTTCTTCTGTAGTGTCACAGTTTCACTGTAAGGTAATGCCCATGTTTGCCCTAAAACATAGTTCCATGCATGTTTTACCATTTATCTGAATTGATCCCTGTGAAATTCGCACCAGAGGCCAGAGACCCATTTCCCAAGAGGAATGTGACTGTCTAAGAGGTGTGTCCCCTTTTGACTAGGACTGCCTTTTATAGCAGCTGGCAGCAAGTGAATTTATTGTATCTGTGTATGCAGGCTTCACTGTGGGTGGTACGGTAGTGAAAGAGTGTGGTGTAGCTCCCATTAGTGTGAATGAACAGTGGACTCAGCTTCATGCTTATGCAAACTCATTGAGGCACTTACCTCTGTGTCTTGTTTAAACTAATCTCAGGTGTTTAGTAACCATGGCTGGATTCCAGCATCTCTTACACCCTGTGAAGTTACACTACTACAGGACTGGGTCAGTGACTCTTACACTAGGCATGAATTCCCTACAGGGAATCTGTCCTAGAACCTCTTTCTTGTTTAACGGCTCCGTAGTCACATCCCTGATTCTGAGAGATGCTGCCTAGCATACACTAGCCTAAGGAGTCCCTGCACCTCCAGGGCCCCTCTCACAGTGTGAGGGCTGCAGTGTGACACACACTCACACTCACTCACACTCACACACTCTCTCTCTCAAACTCCACTGTCTCACGCTCCTCAGCACCTAGCCCCATAATCTCAAAGTAGCTGCTCTCATGGTGCTATCTTGGCTAGCCAGTGTAAGCCTGGGTGTAGGCCCTGGCCTTGTTTCCTAGTTACAGGAAGTGTGTGTGTGGGGGGGGGGAGGCTGTTTGGGTTTGTTCCAGGCCTGTGTTCCCTTTGCATTTCCTGGGGAGAGTTCACACTCCCCGCTAAGAGGCAAAGTGATTCGTTACTACACTGATTGGTTTTTCCAGCCCACTGAGGTGCTTATATGGCTTGGTCCCAGGTTTGTCAACTGAGCGTGATGGGGGTGAGGTGAGCTGTTAGGCACAAGGGTTATGAAGATAAAATGGAGAAACAGCTCTGCAGCTATCTTGGGTCAGAGTGCATGCATCCAACCTGCTTCAGGCTCTATATCCTCTGGTAGCATGTTGAGGAGAGGGGCGAAGGGTGAGCACTTTCAAAAGCTTTCCACTCCCCTGTCCCTAAGAGAATAGCTGCTTCTGGAGGCCTCTACAACCTGGTCTGCAAAAGACTGCTTTGCACAGAAAAGAGGCATAGCCATGCTCCCTCAGAACACAGGTCAGTGCAGCTGCCTGCAGAGCTCTGGGTGGAAGTGACATTGTCGGGAAGTAACTCCAAGGGGTAGGCCCGAGTGCTGGGGAGAGCCCATCCCAGTTTGTGTAAAATTATCTGGTGCTGCACAGCTGGAAAGAGTACAGCTGTACTCGGGGATGGCTACAGGCCGACAACACGTTTCCATCTCCCCCTGTGTTGTGAAGCATGATGTGGATGTTTGACACAATCTAAGTCTCTGTGTCCAGGCAGCTGATGATCAGCAGCACAAGGCCACTGTCCATTCTTGGCCTTGAGGAAACACCCAAATGGCTGTTGGTTCTGTCACCTAAAACTTTTATGGGCTTATTCTAGCTGCTGTTTAACGTGGTTGATCCATGAGGGAGTGAGCATAGCACTGGCAAAAGTCGTTTGATCTCCATGAGAGCAGAAGACATTGTCCAGGGCTGTCATTCAAACTCCAATATACTGTCTGCTAACGTACCTCATCTTTGCTTCACAGCAGGTCCTACATCTGGGGGGGGATCTGCGCCATCAGGTCACAGCCTTTCTCCTGAGACTGTCAGTAAGGGGTCAGTTAGATCATGCTCATAGTTTTAGGATGCACAAATTAACCAAGACTCTTCACCCCCATCTCAAGCCACTGATCTCGCACCAGAAGATAATTTTCATGCAGCACTTTGTCAGGTGGGCTTTGAACAAATGCCTAGAGCGTATAGTCACTGAATCTCCTTCCCTGATTTCTTTCTGGCTAATGGAGTTGATATTTCCCCCATAGAAAGCCACTCTAGAAACCTGGTTAGAGGAGGGGAGGAGAACTCTTAGGAGCCAGGCACAAACCTTCCCCATGCAAGTTTTCTAAAAAGAAGTATTTTCTTTCAAAGCCAGTCCCATGAGGCTTCACTAGGCCATAGAGCAGTCTGAGATTGGTGGTTGCTTATTTTTGGAGGGGGGGGGAAGGGGACATGGCTAACAGTATGTGAGAGTCAGGAATTAAATGACTTTATTGTGTTTTAAGTTGGCACCAGCTAGCAGCTTCCCAGGTCTGTGGTATGTAATTTTCTTTAAAGGACAATTCTCTTTGTTCCAACTAGTGTGTGGAGTTAAGTCCAAGCGTCTATGGAGGCAAACATCCAATCTATCCAAAATGGATGGGCCGTGCCCCTGGTTGTGAGAGGGGGGGGTATTTACATTTGGGCTTTGTTATTGCAGACAGATATTTGTCATGGGAGGGCTATTTTCTGAGTTGATGAGGCAGATTTGATCATTGCATGGTAGAAATGGAGAGATTTTAATTAGCACCATGTGTAAGGATGCAGAGACTATCACATGAATCCAGCACCAGAGCAAAATGTCAGGCTCATTTCCTGGAGAGAGGGGACTCACATTTTCTGAGACAAAGCCTCCTACCTGACTAGCCCATGGGAATGGGGGACTGCCCTGGGAGCAGAATAGCCAGGCGTAATGACACACTGTACAAGATTGCCAAATAACTTACATGGTCAGGGGCATCTTTCCCAACAGGAAGTGGGGCCTCTATGTACATGTGTTGTGTGTAGCTAGAGCAGTGCAGGAGGCAACCATCTTGGAGTGAAGAGGTCCCATGAGGCTCTTCTCTAAACAAGCACATACCCCAGGGACCTGAGAGCTGGAACAAGGTGACAAACAGCAGGAGCCACCCTCTCTGCCTCTCCCCTCACAACACCACCAGCTGAAGGTTATTGATTCTCTTTTCTTCCTCAGGTCCTGCCCCTCTCCAGAGTTGATGGAGGGAGCTGTGGAACAGGCTGCCTTGGATAGAGCAGTGAGCATAGCTGCTCAGGGCCCCACATTCCCTCCAGCCCCCTCTGCAAGTGCACGAGCACACTCTGGTACTTCCTACAGAGAAAACAAAAACAGAGAAACAGGTGACTGATTAAAAGAGTTTTCCCCTCTGTACATGAGATTCTGCAGACAAGCAGGCCGACAGCTGGACGTTAAATAATTCTTCCATAATAAATGATTGGAGATAAAAGCCGGCCCCTGCTGCTGAATTGCTCTGTGTCTGCGCCTTTGTTTCTAGTTTGTTCCCCGGCGGCTGCGGGCTGGCACCTGGGCCGTCAGACCTTGGCCTCTAGCATTTCTAGGAAGAGTTTGTGCATGGGGACCTTGCCCTGCAGTTTGATGCTGTAGAAGTGCTGCACAGCTTTGGCGGCTGTCTGCCGCAGGAGGGGCAAGGTCAGCAGCAGTTTGCCCGCCCGCCGTGGCTCCTCGTGGCGCTGACTCAGCTCGTAGTCCTGCAGGGCTTCATGGAGCAGGTCCTGGAGTTTCTGCACTGCCTCCATGTCCTCTATGTGCATGGAATCTGGGGGAGGGGAGAAGGATAGCAAAGAGGAGCAGTCACCAAACAGAAAAGGATTTGACACTAAGGCTTTGTCAATACTGTGGCTTCTGGAAAATTGCTCCTGTTTAGGAAGCACCAGCCCCTGTGAGAAGGGCTGGCAGGGCTGCTGTTGGAAGCAGCACCAGTATGGCTCCCTGGGCCAGGTTTTGTGGGGCTCTGGCAGTGGCAGCTCAGGGGACAGTAAGGCTCCAAGGAGAGGGCTGGTGAATTGCAGGCAAGCTAGAGAGCTGTGCAAGAATGACACTGGCTTGAGTTAGGCTGGCTACTTGGCTATTCCCAGGCCTCCCAGCTCTCCATGTTCCCGAGGGGGAGTGATGTGAACAATAAGGGGCTGCTGCTGCACCATCCATCAGGAGTGATCTCAGTAGGTATAATTAACATTGCCACATAGCTTCATCAGTATGCACTAAGTGCTGTGCAGCTGCCTGGAGTGGCAGTGAGACGGACCCGCTAGGTCCCAGGCAGACTGCCCCCAACAGCGTGTGGAAGGTTGCGACCCAAGGTCCTTAGGTAGCCTTTGTCTGCAGTTTGAGAAGAGCCACAGCTGCTCAGGACGTTTTTGGCTCTTGTCTTTCATGGTCATTTGCACTCCGCCCACTAGACTGAGGGGCTCTGAGCAAAGGCTGCTGCGCACACTGACCCACACACTGCATACAGGCCATTCATGTTGCTCTTAAGAATCTCTAAGGACATTTCAGCAGGGGGCGACACACAACCACTGGGTGCAAGTGCTGCCCTGCTGCTGAACGAAAAGACAAGGCCAAACAAGAGGTTGGCTTTGGAGAATCCACCTAGTGCTGGTACCAGGGGTGCAGACAGCCCCTTAGCAAGGGGGGGGCTGGCTCCATGCTCCCAGAAGGGGCAGGGTCTGGGGCAGCCAGCCCTGAGTGTTTCCTGGAAGTGCGTGTTGCTGGCCTCTAGGCAGCCCTTAGTGCTGCCCAGCACATGGTACGCACCCTCCCAGCCCCGAGTGCATGGCCCCTTGCAGCACAGTAACGCCCTGTTAGCTGCAGTGAGGTGACTGGGGCATACGTGGTATTGCACTAATAGACCATAGTGGATGCTGGTTAGTGCTTAATTTGTAATGAAAGAGGTGCCAGGGCTCACGCTGGGGGGCCAGAGTGGCAGTTGCAGGCTGGGCATCCAGCACAGAAGTAAGGATGGCATGACATGGTAGGGCCACCCATTCTGTGCTGCTGCTAGCAGCAACGCTGTCTTCAGCGCTGGGCGAGTGGTGACTTCCGGCTGAGGGGCCAGGGCTATGAACTGCTAATGTTAGCGAAGTCAGGTCTTAGCCCCAGCAAAAATTAAGCACCTTAAAGCAGGGGCATGATGTCAGTACAATGTAATACTCCCACCCCCCTACTCTTCTCACTGCCACGATGGGGGAAACACTGTAATGCCCCTGGAAGGTGAGAAGGAGGGGGACCTGCCTGCTTCTGCCTCCCCACTCGAAGGGGAGCAGAGCTTAGAGCACAAAGCCCAACACAACTGCCACTGAATTGGAGCAGTGGCAGCCATGCAATGGGCAACCCCCCACAGCTGGTCCTGTAGTGGTGGAGGGCGGCGAGGGCAGTTTCTGGGGCTGTCACAGGATGACACCCTTCCCCCCCCCCGGGCATGTACCAGAGTGGCCGGGGCCATCACATGGGTACCACTGGTGCTGTAGCTTGGTGGGAGTGGAGCCATGGTGTCAACATGCTGAGTGTGGCTAGTTTGCTATACCAGCAGCCACTATCCCACTATAGTGGCTACTGCTTCAGAACTGACTGGCCACCATGGGAGTAGAGCTTTTTCTTGCCAGAGTGTTCACTGACACACTTCCTGAGTGGGCTCACCCAGCACAGGGCCACGGAGCGGCAGAAGTGTGGCTTTTAACCAGCCCAAAAAACCCCCCCTTATCCTTTCGCCCCAGAGGCTTTCTTGTTCCACCCTGTTTGCTGAGCAGTGTGACTGGCGTGGCTGCACAGTCTAGCTGGGCAGGTGCTAACAGCTCACCTTTGCCCTTGAGGTGAGTGGCTAGCAGTCGTACGCTGCCAGTGTCCATGTGCTTTACAGATCAACATCAAACCCCACTAAGAGGGAGGTGTATTACAAATGGGGAAGTTAAGGCACAGAGCAGCTGAGTAACTTATCCAAAGGTACAAACAGCCAGCTTCCAATGAGCACACCCGATATGACTTATCACTGGCTCCTTGCAGGAGCTCATGCTCTCTGTGTTCCTTCCCTTAAGGGTAGTGGGATAGGGTGGAAGTATGCAACTTGCTTTGCTTTATAAACCTGGTGCTCTTAGAGTGGTGTTGCTGTTGTATGACAGGTGAATCTGTGCTGCTTTTCTTTCGCATCTGATGTCTATAGGCTGAAGGGCCCTAAAATCAGTGAATTTCCTATTTTTTTTCCTCTGAGTGTTTGTTTTATAAAGACCCAGCCACATCCCACACCCACTTTACCTATTGCCCCTCTCTATACTGAGAAGAGCCCCAATTCTGCCATGGCCTGCAAAAAATAAAGCAATATTACAGGATTAATTTCCCGGCAATCCATCAGCAAGCCAGTGTTGATTGCATTGATAAACTGTTAATTACAAAAAATCAATGGCTATGAATTTTTACAGCCCCCACAGCACCTAGGAGGAGAGAGTCTGCCAGGCTGAGGGGCATAGAGCCTGTATATGGATTTCCTCTTAACCTGTGCGTTCAGCAAGAGCGATGCTGCACTTCTCCAGAGCTCTGTGGCTGGGGGATAGGGTGCATGTGTGATAATGAAGAGCCAGTCGATAAAATTTCTGCAGTGGGGCCTGTTGCTACCCCAACAACGGCCATTTAGTTCAAGCAGGCAGCCTGGGGCCCTGTAGGAGCAGGGGTCTCCATGTTCCACCAGGCCAGGATTTGCTGCACAATTCATCCCTTGCTGCAGAACTGTGTGCAAATCACTTCAGCTGGGGCAGCTGCAAGAAATAAAGGGTAATGCTACAGCCAGGATGAGATGTCCTTAACTAAATAGGGGTTGGGCTAAATGACAAGGAGCCCCTTAGCAGTGGCATTTAAATGAATCTGCCCTTCTGGTTTTTTTTCCCCTTCCTCTGAAAGTCTGACACTGTAGCACACGCAGCACAGAGTAACAGGGTAATCACAGATTCGGGATCTGATTGCTGCCTGGGTGTTTAGAATGAAGTATTGGGAAGTGGTGGTGATCACTGTTCTTTATCTGTTGTTGTCCAATAAAAACACCCTCATTCTGTTCAATAGTCCTATTCAGCAGCTTCTGGAAGCATCACACACACAGAAAGCGTCAGTGATATGCCAAGGTTCAGCACCACAAGTTTCCTCCCACAATTCCCTGTCTGTGCCCAATCAGCATCTCATAAAAGCCAGCAGGGACCATTGTGATCAGCTAGCTCTACACAATCTTGCACACATAGGAGAGCCAACCCTCCAGGATTGTCCTGGAGTATCCAGGAATTAATCTTGAATGTGATGAAACCTCCATGAATACATCTAGCCAAAACTGGCAGTGCAACGCACCCCTTTTTGATAGGCCCGTATCCACTGTCGCCATTACTAAAGTCCTCAAATCATAATTTCAAGTTGAGAGACTCCACCATGTACTCAAGTGTAAACCAGCAAGTGACCTAGGCCCACACTGCACAGGAAGGTGGAAAACCCCATCTGGCCTGGGGAAAATGAGCATGTGAGCAAGTCCCACCAGGCAAACACCTGGGAAAGACTTCTCTGTAGTAACTCAGCATCCCCCGACCCCAGCTTATGCCCCATCTCTGGCCTGGAGCATTTTTACTAATAGCAGTTGCAGCTAGGCCACCTGCCTCTGTAGGCAATTTCATTATATCACCTCTTCAGCAGTGAAGCAGCTTCACTCTTGAAGCTAGTTAGTTAGTTAGGTTTTTTTGCCCCCCCACTGCTTCCTTTGGAAGGCTGTTCCAGAACTTCACTCTTCCGTTGGTTAGAAACTTTCACCTACTTAGAAGTCTAAAATCATTGATGGCCAGTTCATATCCATTTGTTCTTGTGTCAGTAATAGTGCTTAACATAACTAACTCCTCTCCATTATTTATAGAGCACAATCATAGCTCCCCTAGGCCCTTGGTAGTTAGGCACAAGTCAAAGCTCCTTGACTCATTACTCTGCTCATCCCAGTACCTGTCTCTGCCCCTGTTTCAGTTTGCATTTTTCTTTCTTAAACATGGGAGACCAGCACTGCACATCGTGTTCCACATGAGGTCTCACTAGTGCCTTGAATAACGTCAAGAATGTGTCCCTCTTTGTTGGAAATACCTTGCCTGATGCATTCTAGGACTGCATTAGCCTCTTTTACGGCTGCATTGCATTGGTGGCTTATAGTCAGCCTGGGGTCTGTCTCCTCTTCGTTTGCTTCCAACTGATATGTCCTCAGGTTACAGAAACTATTCTTAGTCTGTACATGCATGACATTGCATTTGTCTCTTATCCCATTGCTATTAATCCAGTTTTCGACATCTCGTTTCATATGCTATTCTGATCCTTCTCCATATTGGCAATACCTCCCAGTTTTGTGTCACCCACATACTTTATTAGCACACGCCCACTTTTTGTGGCAAGGTCATTAAGGAAAATGTTAAATAAAATTGGTCTCAAGACCAGTCTCTGAGGAACTCCACTAGCAATCACCCTCCAGGCTAACAGTTCATCTTTCAGTAGGACCCACTGTAGGTGCCCCTTCAAATAGTTCTTTAGCCATCTTTTAGGTCCCTCATTAACTGCCATCTTTTTCAAGCTAACTAATAATTTCCCATGTGAAACTGTATCAAACACCATACAGAAATCCAGGTAGATTAGCGCTACTGCATTTCCTTTTGCCTAAAAAATCAGTTATTTTCTCAAAGATGATCATGCTAGATGAACCTGATCTAACTTTTGTAAAATTATGTTGTATTTTATCTTGATAATTACTATTTACCTCCATGTCCTTACCTACATTCTCTTTCAAAATTTGTTCCAAGACCTTGCATCCAATGGAGCTCAAACGGACAGGCCTGAAATTTCCCAGACCACTTTCCCCTGTCTCCTCAGTCTTAAAAACAGGTGCTATATTAGCAATGTGCTGGTCACTGTGTATGAACTGCCCCCTCACCAGTTTACAGATGAATCCCTGTTAGTGATCTTGTAATTTCATCTGACAGTTCTTTAATATTCCTGGACGAAGATTATCTGGGTCCCCTGATTTGGTCCCATTAAGCTGTTTGAGTTTGACTTCCACCTCACCTGTGGTCATTTCTATTTCCATTTCATCTTTCCCATTAGCCACCTTGCCATGACCCTCCAAGTTCTTTATTAGCCTTATTAAAAATGGAGGCCAAGTATCTGATTAGGTATTGGCCCTTGCCTAGATCAGCTTTTATGCGCATCCCATCATCAGTGCTTAGCAGTGCCACTTCTTCTTTCCTTATTTTCTTTTAGTTTATATAGCTAGAGAATCTTTGGATTACGGATTTTAGTTTCCTTTACAATGGCCAACTTTGCTTGCTTGTTGGCAGTTCTTCCTTTAGCCCTACACTTTCAGTCCTCCAGGAGGGAGTTTTTCTTGCTGATCTGTCTTGGTCTTCCATTCTTTGTAGGCCCTCTTAATAACCTCTTTGAAGTGCTTGCTCATCCGGCTGGGGTGAATTTTTCCCCTGTGTTTGGGATGCAGTTTTCAGATACTTTGTCACAGTCGCAGAAGGTAATTCCAGGACTCCTCCACTTTCATAGCTTTGAGCTCTTCAGCCCAGTTCACTTTCATAACTAATTCCCTTTAAAAAATTAAGTTTGCCCTTTTGAAATCAAAGTCCCTTGTTGCTCACCTATTTTTATTTATCCTTTCACTCGGTTTAAACTGAATGAATTCATGAGCCGTAGAGCTAGAGACTGCCTCTACAGAGGATGGTGTTGCCCATTTGTGTGCAAACATTTATATGTGCCCCTGCATTCGTGCAAGAGTGACCTTAGCCTGCTGGAAATTCATAGTGTATACATGTATTAATGGGAAAATACTGACATTCAAAGGACATTAAGGACAAGTCAAGTGCCAAAAAGAAAATGCCAGCTTAAGATCAGCTGTGCAACCTTAATTCATCCACCTGTGTATAGATTGTAATACAGTTTTCAGTTATATGATCACATCCATCATATCCTATTTTCCACTGAAAAAAAACCCAGAATCATGCAGGGAGATCTCCCACTCTGATGTTCAGACTAGGGATGTGAATGGTTAACAGTAAGCCTCACCCGGTTCCAGTTAACCGGCAGTGGCTGGAGCAACTCCCCGCTTATTTCGGGCAGGGAGCTGCTTCAGCACTGTAGGGCCCACCACAGGCAGGGGCTGCTCTAGCTGGCCAGAACAGCCCTTGTCCAGGGTGGGCGGGCTGCTCCAGCCCAGTTGCAGTAGACAAGGGCACCGCAGGTTGGAGTGGGCCTCCACAGCCCCCCCTTAATTTTTTACCCAGTTAAACATAATGTTTAACTGGTTAACCAGTTAAACAGGATTTTACATCCCTAGTTTAGATAGTTGAGCAAGAAATACTGGCTGGGGCTGTGAAAACCAAATTCTGCTTGCAGCTCTATTGCACTAGCCCACTGATGTCAAAGAAGTTGCACACTGTAGCTAAGTGTAGGGTTTGGCCCAGTGGGTTTTTTTTTTAACCTGTATCCTTGTTTTCCCTGATTCATGGCATCAGAATCAGAACCACAAACCGGCTGCTGAGAGGCAGTTGTTTCATTTTATGACAAAAATATTAGACTGTCCCGACAGGCTGCCTGCTCTAGCATATCCTACCCTGGGCACTGTCCTGCTTGTGCCCCACATCCTGGATCAGTCAACATGGTCTAGAGAAAGCAACCATGAGCACTAAAGTGCCTACAGCAAAAAACTTGTGATGGCAGCACAGAGCACAGTCCACACAACAGTCTCTTGTGGTATTGATGGTGCCACCTGGTGACAACCTCTTCCTCCCCACCCCTGAGCATTTCAGTCCAGCAGGGTAGGTGCTAGGACCTGTGGCTTCTCCTACCTCACTGCTCTGATTTCTGCTCCCTGTGTAACCCAGGGACCTTCCTTTGAGGTTGGAGGCTATTTCTTCATAAAGAGTTTAATAGATTGTGGAATTGTGGCTTTTTAGCAAAGAGGCTCACTGTGGCTAAAAGCCCATCGTGGTCCAGTGCAAAGTGAAAGCAGCAATTAGAAATAAAAAAGCAATACAGAAATGGAAAAGGGGAAAGAGATGGCAATCAATATAAATTAGAAGTGATGAAGTGCAGAAAATTGATAAGGGAAAATAAGGACATCAGAGCAAAATCCATGGCTGGCAGAATAAGGACAGCAATGAGGGTCTATTTAAAATGTATATTAGGAACAGGGGAGCCGACAGAATTGCCAGGCTCCTGGGTAAGACAGTAGTGGGGGCTGGCTACATGCTCCTGGAAGGGGCAGAGGTGGGGCAGCCAGTCCTCAGTGCCACCCAGACCATCCTGCACTCCTGACCTACCCCCAGCCAGCCTTTGTGCCACCTAGAGCGCACCACCTGGGGCTCCAGCAGCAATTTACACGACTCCGGGGTCTGACCACTGTCATGGCCCCAGAACAGTTGACCCCTTTATTAGGGATGTAAAATCCCGTTTAACTGGTTTACTCTTCATGGCTTGTTCAGACCAGGACTGCTCTGTTGAGGCTGCTAACAAAGGGGGACAGTTCAAATGCTAAGTGCAGTGATGGTTTTGGTGTTGTGGACGCTTGTCAACTGGGATTGGAACCTTCAACAAATTTCACACTGGCCAGCACTCCCTCCGACTGAGCAGGGTGTAAAATCAGATTGTACAGTCTGACTTCTCTGTAGGCAGCACCGAGCCAGGCCAGATTCAAACAGGGCCTTTGAAACAAAATGTGATACATCCTATTTTAAAAGAACCAGGTGGTTCCCCTGCCCTGCCCTGCCCTGCCCTGCCCTGCCCCATGTTTGCATAGGAACTGGTGGTTTCAAAGTAAACGGCTCCATATTCCATTCTCTGATACCCCTGAGTCAGCCTCTCCCCCTGACCTGGCTCCAGGACACTAGAGGGCAAAAAGCTCCATATTCAGTAGTTCTGACTCCAAAAGCCAGCCAGTCCCTCTCTCAAAAAACTTGAGGCCTGAGTGGAGATGGGGACTCATGAGTGAAAGGGCTCATCTCTCCTTTCTTAACTCCAGCCTCAGCCTCTCTAATCAGGGACATACGTTGGGAGCAGCACTCTGCCCACTCCTGGTATAGACCCTTTTTCCTCAAATACCAGCCCCTGGGCCGGATCCAGTCCACAAGGGTTAGCTCCGGGCGGGCCCCCACTGCTATATTTACCTGCATGGCCGCAGGTACTGGAAATTGCAGCTCCCACTGGCCACAAATCGCTGTTCCTGGTCAATGGGAGTTATGGGAAGCAGTGTCCCATACTGCTTCTCGATGCTCCCATTGGCTGGGAACACCAATTTGTGGCCAACGGGAGCTGCAATCACTGCTACCTGTGGCCATGCAGGTAAATATAATAGTGGCGGTCCACCAGAGTCTAACCCTAGTGAACCACCACTGTGTTATTGGCCACCCCTCTTCTATACCCTATTTCCAGACCTCTAGAAAAAGGGCTTCCATTTCCCCAAGGTACTTAATTCACTTTCAATTTAAAAGACAAACAGGAGAGTGGGTGCTGTGTTAGATCCCCTGGAGAGACTCACTGTTACCAGGAACCAGAGTGTAGCCAGGCACTGGTGTTCTGACTCCTCAGGAACATCTTGGAGTGCTAGATCCTTGTTGGCCTTGGCTCCCCTGAGCCTCACACCAGCCCAGATCATGACTTTACCTGAGTTGGCAAGGGCCAGGGCCTTGAGGGTGACAAATTCCTCCTTCTCCACCTTCAGCTTCTTGTAGCGGCGCACCAACTGCAGGATGGCCAGGTAGAGCTCCAGGAGCCCTGTTAGGCGCGAGTGCTCCTCATCCATGATGTAGTCCTCGGCATAGACCAGCTTGTCTTCATAGGGCAGGGAGCGGTACACGATGCCCAGGATGAGGATCTCCATCCAGGCGCTCTGCAAGAGGCTCATCTGGTCCCCCAGGGAGAGATTAGAGAAACCTGGCGAGGCAAATGACAAGCAGGGTCAAACTGGGATGGTCTCCAAAGGCTGTATCCCCCCACAACTCTCCTGTTTTTCTGGCCATCACTCCATTTCTCCAATCCCCGCCTGCCTGCATGGGACATGGGCTCACAGAGCACATCTCCAAAGCCCATGGCAGTGAGCCTCCTAGCCCAGGTGGATAGACTTGGGTTTGCAAGGCTCACGCTGGCATTTAAAAACTTGGGTAGAGTGCTCTGAAGTTATAGCTTGGACTGGAACTCTAACGTCCCATCCCTTTGCTTCAGGCTTCAGAGCCTGAGCTGCTGGATCTACACAACCATTTTTGGTGCGGGCTGGGAGGCTTGCTGCCATGGGCTATGTAGACATACCCTGTGTAGGAATTTACATGGCCCTAATCATGTAGTGTCTGGCACCCCTGGAGTTCACCCATCTCTACTTCCCAGTTCACTCACAGCCCTGCCTGGAATTCGTCCTTCTTCCTCCCCATTTCCTTGCAGCACTGCCCGGAATACAACCCAGTCCTCAGGCAACACCGTTCCTTGCTCCTCCTGCAGCACTGCCTGGTAGGTACCTTGTTTCTATGTTCTTCCTGCTGTATTTTCTGTAATGCAAACCATTCTCTCCACCCCAGCAAGTAGCTCTGTCCTGTCTTCATATGACAATAGACAGAGCAGCACTCCAAAGGGAGTCAGTGGATTCTTGAGAGAAGATGCTTGCCCAAGAGTTAAGCTCACCATGACCAAAATGTCATCTCAGCTCAAATTTTCCTCCACTGTAGCAAACTGGGAGGATCAAAAATTAAATCCATATGGAAAAATGTTCCACTTCTGTACATCATGACTCCCCACACTCAACAATTCCAGATTTCTACTCAGAGGCCCACAATATCCCAAAATGCTCACAATGCCATACAAAAACCTAAAATACTGAGAGATGGGTCAGCACGAACAAACCGAGTAGCAAGAAGGTACAGATCCCTAAACAGACATGGAGCCTGGCCCCATGAATAGAGCTCACGACTGAGGTGGGCAGAACAAAGAGAGCCCTCTTTCCCCCCCCAAATACAGACAAAATGAACATAAACAGGATGGCACAAAGCACTGTTCACACCAAAAGAAGCATGTGTGCACAACCACCCATGTGACAGAGGTGAGACTGAGATGAGAGGCACCCTCTGCTCCAGTGTCTGAAATACAAGGGAGTATGAAAGAGATTTTGCCTGAAGTGGTCAAGCAACGAGAAAAAACTCTCCTGGGCTGTAAGAAAAAGGAGAGGTACTGCAGAGATGGCCTCAGGCTCTGTACCAGCCTGACATTGGCTCCTGAATGGACACAAGTGCCTTGTGTCTGTCAGCAAATCCTAAACTCAGTGTGTAGTGTCCCTGCCCACCATGACAGAGAGCAGAGCACGGTGTTTATACTGGGCAGCCTGTCCTGGCAATAGAGTCTCTCAGAACTAAGCAGAAGTGGGAAGGCCTGGGTATTTCTAAGCAGCAGGAACACCTGGGACTTGGTGCAGCCTTCTCTCCCCTCCCTCACATCCAGGCTCCCACCTTTCTCTCCAACTCTTTTTTTTTTTTTAACGTTTTCTCTCCATAACTCATTCAGTATCCTCTGCTCCTCTTCCTCCTGCAGCCTCATCTGTGTTCATTAGCCCCTGCCTCCGAGGCTCCCCATCCCCACAGGCCATAAATTGTACACAGTGAGATGCCCTTTATTCTCACAGTCTGCACTGCTGAAGTCCTGT